>CM054113.1:176175955-177440955 GCA_028673005.1 Tanypteryx hageni
AGATTTAATCCGTCTCCTCATTAACTCTTCCTGGAATTGGTATGCTCACAGTTTGCAAAGAAAGTTCGTAGCGTTGATCACAAAAATCAGTTGAGATTTTGCCCTTGAACGAGTAACATGTCCGTACATAAAAGGAAGTGTTTGTCTATTCGCGAAAAGGTTGATATTATTCGAGAGTTAGAACGTGGTAAAAAATGTTGAAGTGTGTAAAAAATTTAATTT
Organism: Tanypteryx hageni; assembly: GCA_028673005.1. Lineage (NCBI taxonomy): Eukaryota > Metazoa > Arthropoda > Insecta > Odonata > Petaluridae > Tanypteryx > Tanypteryx hageni. The sequence continues at coordinate 176,176,178 of CM054113.1, forward strand.
ATCATCGTCTACGGTTTCAACCTTATGGAAAAACAAAGAAGCGATTTTATATGCACTAGAGAACAACCTAACAACGAACAAGAAAATGAGGAAGTGCGACTTGGGTAGTGATTAAGGATGCAGCTGTGAGTAAATTTTATATGTACGTATGTTTACTTTAAATTTTCTAGTTTATTCTCATTTTTAAATTTTTTCATAAATTTACTAAATAACCTTTCTGTTTATATATTCACTTTTACTTCTTATGTCTTATTTCACCATACGCATGCATGCTTTTTCCTTCACGGATATTAAGTTTAACGGCTATAACGAGCAAAACTAAACGGTCCCGTGGCGCTCGTTATAGCCGAGTTTGACTGTATATATATATATATATATATATAAATGGATGTCAACAAGGTGTTGGGATGAGGAAACCCAGTGAGCACTCACCAATCAGACGACTTCAGGTTGGCGAGGCCCCGGGGATGTGGAAGCGACACACGTAAAAGAACACTAAAACACAGAAACATCACAAACGTAGAAGCTTTAGGAATTGTTCCTTCATCAGCTACAGATATATATATATAATTTTCATGATGAAATCTCGCAGTAAAGTATGATTTATATATTCCGAGAGGAATTCATTAGTATAAAATTTGTTCCAATTGGTTAATGGGGATTCATAGCTTCCGTGTTGTTTGAGGAAATTCTGGGTAATGTAATAAATTATGCGTGCATGACAACAGGAATCACCTAATTTAGCGACCTTTAAACCAACTAATGAAAATGAAGAACCATCCACTGTAAGCTGGAATATTGAAATAATGGAATTATTCAAGATCAGCTTCCATAGAATTTAATTTATCAATACAAGAAAGGGGCATACTAGCGAAACGTAAATGAGAGTAAAAAATATGTCCGATAGATATGGAATCATTTTCATTTATGGTTATAATCGCAAAACTAAAGAAAAATTACGTTGAGATATTACACAAATTTACGACTTCATTTCATACAATAGTAAATTTGTTCGATTAATCAACATTTTCCTTGCAAAAAAAATAAACCACGCTTCATATTATTACTAGACAGTTTAAACTTAATTATAATGCTGGTAAACACAACTGTAGGAAGGACTATTGGAGATATTTGTTTCGAGAATGCGTATTACGTCATAAAAAGTAATGGCTCTGTACGTGGCGTCAGCAAATTCAAAAATTAAAACATTAATGGTGCATAAATTTGCCATTTCTCGGCTTCGAAAACATCTCTGTCATGCTAGTAAAAAGAATTCTTGAAAAGATAACTCGTCATCGCGAGGTAAATAACACGGATTTTTCTTTCAACACTGATCGGTGTGATCAATCCAAATGAGGGAAAAAATCACAGTCGCGTCAATCCAAGAGCGTAATCGCCATTTCGCGCCGAGTTAATTAAGATTTAACGAGGAAAGAACAAGTGAGTGAAACCATTCATTATCGCCACTTCCTCTCCTCCCCACAAAGGCCACCGCAGTCACCGCACGCGAAATGAACCTTTATGAGACCTTTTACGTTCATTTTTTCAAAGTGAAGAGAGGCGCTCGGTTTTCAAAACGAGCAAGTTATATATTCGGCCGTATTTTACGGCGTCATAAACCTCCGACTGTTTGTCTTCCAAAAACGAGGGAAGATTCTCGCTAAGTTCGCCTACTGACGGTGCGTCCGCAGACGGTGGAAAAATAACCAGAATGCATGAATTGAATCGAGTTTTCCGGAGGTATTCCGTCCGATTATTGTGAAAAGATGCGTGAAAATGAATCCGTGTTGATGGCTCCCGGATATTACAATGACAATTGATTAATCGTTGAAATTAATGAGGAACTTTTTCAAGTACTAGTACACACACCTCGCGATACGCTGTTTCGTCGGACGTTCTTTTTTCGGTTTTACGCCCATTACACTTCATGGCTCTAGTTTTCAAGTCGCTCGCTAGATTCGGGTATACGTTCTTATTAAACCGAACGAAGATTCTTGCTCCGCCAATTGGAAGGGACAAACTCTGGCAAGGAAAACCTATTTTTTTAATTCCACTTTAAAAAAAATAATAAAACTATTCGATGCTACCGCGACATCTTCCGAGTTACATAAAAAGACTTTTGGCTAAAGTTAATTATACATATATGGCGAGAAAATCATAAAATAATTACAGGCAATTTACGTTAAATTACTTAGATTACAATTTTCTAGTGACCAACAGCGATGAAATTGTCAGATTTTGCAGTGATTTTTCAGCATTCTTTTCAGAAAGGTTTACAATTTTTTGCCTGTTTTCTATTCGTTGTAACTGAAATGATTTCTCAAATGTACAGATTTTCCGAGAATTTTGTAATATACGACTTGATTGCGTGTTTACATAAACATTATTGTTAAATAAAGTAATAAAATTTCTCCGTATATCTCGTTTTCAGTTGGATGAAAACAGTATGTGATCTGTTATTCATCGTCAATAAATTGCAATAAACCCGCAAGCTGTTTAATTATTTTACCGAATATTCCTTTGAAAACTATTCCGCGGATTATGTGTTTTTCAGTTATCCGTTTATGCACCAATCCCAATTGACATAGATAATCGAGGATTTGAATGTATTGTTGGAATACCCTAGTTTTACTCATTTTTACTTCCTCCATACGTAGTATAGGGGAAAGGATTGTTTTCATGAAAAAAATCGATTTCGAGATTTTAACGGAAATACACGTTTTGAGATCCCCTGAACACGTTTTGACCATTTTATCGATGATGTCTTTGTGTGTGCGTGTGTATGTGATAGCTTTTTTGTGGGTGCTATAAATAAAAAAATGTTAATCAGGTCAACGCGAAATTTTATATTTAACATTTTTATGAAAGTCACAAGAATTGATTAGTTTTTGGTAAAAATCGGTGTTTACTCTTGTCACTTATACGTTATTTTGAAATATTTGCTTTAATATTTGATATATTTAAAAACATACTCGAATAAAAGTTGTAGGGAAATTAATTTTCTAGAACCTTAGTTTGAAACATTTTTCCATATAATGCAATGTTTAAGAGATACCTTAAAAACTAAATTATTTAGCTGCCACCACCACGCCACCTACCGACTATTGTTAACAATTGACGTTAGTTACATCTTATTAACGCTCCTTTTTATTTTCTTAATTGTTGGAGCTTTGTGGCTAGATCCAATATCAGAAGGCTATGTATGGTTTGAGTTTATTGTTCTTTGTAAAGTCTAAAATTTTCTCGGTTTCTTAAAATATTTTTTATTATGTAACCTATTTGGAATTTTTAGAAATATTACAGGTATGTGGTGGCCAAATCAGATTTTTAGGTACGCATCTACTTTTTACAACATTATTATAATGTAAAAATATGTTTCGCAATGCACTCCGAGTTTTAGGAACGCTTCCCGAGCGTATTGCGATACAAGATTGACAATTCTTCCTGGTCCGCCCACTTGAAAATTTTCCATTCCTTTATCGACTTAAGCTCTTCATGTTCTAATTCTACTGTAATATATACCATATATCCTTCGAATCGATTACGATTTGACAGGAGAAAAAATGTATTAGTTGATGCATTATTTTCGGTTGGAGTACCAAATTAAATAAAAAATTTCATAACAACCACCTCAATTTTCGCCTTTCAGAGCCCTTCTAGGTAACATGCCTCTCTCCGCTTTCGTGTTCTCCCTGCCATGGTTGGTTGGGATAGCCGTGTTCGCAGCCTTGGCAGACTGCGACCCTTACGCGGCCGGAAAAACCACAAGATTTGACGGCGTGTTGACTTACTTCATCGACAAGTTCCTCAGCCCTTTCCCGGGAATGAAAGGATTCTTCTTGGCGATTATATGCAACACGGGATTAAAGTGAGTAAATCTCCCGTGATTCTGAGTCAGTGAAATAAAGTATGATACGTAGATAAGAAATTATATGCCGTTAAACTACTTATGTAGTATAACACATAAGAATTTATACAGGGTGTTCCTAAATTTATACCGACAAAATGACAGGGGTTGTAGGGCAGAATGCACGATGTGCGAAACACCCGGTCCCTGTATCCGGAGCAGTTTCCTGTTCGAGCTACGAGGTGAGAAATCTCGTACCTAAGCGTCCGGTGTTAAGGCAATCCTTGTGCTTTGCACGCCACCTGTGATGCGCTGCCTCGGTGCAGAGTGAAATGTTTTTGCTCATTCTGTTTACTTAATATTGCTTGCAGGCACGAGTGTACGGATTGCGGGTGGTGCATTCGGTGGCACCTGTTTTTGCCGAGTTAGAAGAAAAAGAAATTGGAACTTCGGGACGTAACAGCACGTTTTATTAATCCACAATTACCGTACTGAGTACGGGATAAGATTCATTAAAGGAGGTGCTCGAACTATCGGCCCCAAACCTGCAAACACAACATGCATCTTCTGAACAACGGTTGCCTCGTTCGTTCGAAAATTCCCGCCGTGTTGCGGATTGAATCACAAGCAGCCTGGGTGCGTGGGAAAAGGTCCGCCTCTTGACCGACTGCATTTGCATACACGAGGCTCTTGATGTGACCCCAAACAAAAAAATCCAGAGGGTTGAGATCCAGATAGCGAGCTGTCCAATGGACGGGTTGCCTTAACACCGGGCACTTAGGTATGAGATTTCTCACCTTGTAGCTCGAACAGGAAACTGCTCCGGACACAGGGACCGGGTGTTCCGTACATCGGGCACGTCGCCCTACAACCCCTCTCATTTTGTTGGTATAACTTAGGATCACTCTGTATTTATTACTACCAAATTTTACCTTAGTAATAAAATCATTTTGTTTGTTTGCCCGCAAAGCTTACGGGTCGGTATGTTTCACAAATAAAATTGAGAGCATTGGAATCTTACGAGCGGAAGAACATTTGGCCCACTGAATTGACAATAATTTTAATTCACACGGGATTCTTCATCATTCAATTAATTTCTCACTTAAGCACACTTTAGTTATAGCGCACTGATCACAGGTATATAATTCTAGACGGTTTTAATAAATTATAAGATTAGGAAAAAGCGCTATATTAAGTAAACATTAAAAAAAAAGAATTGTGTTACTAAAGTTTGCAAAACTGGCATTTGAGTCACTACGTTGAAATAATAAGGGTCAAATGATATGGCAATTATTCTTTTCTTTATGTTTAGTTTTGCGTTTATGGGCGCGGAAAAGGAAGTCGAGAGAAGCGGGCTTAAACTTCCGCTCTTACGGAATTTGTTTAACAAAATTTTGAGGAATTACTTTATTTTAAATTATTAGGAATGAATTGTATCGTAAATTTATTGCAACAGTAACGACAGCTACAATCAGTACATTTAAACAATTTGTTTCTCATTAGCTTTAACAAATGGTTTCTGAAATATGAAGAAATGAAATCATGAAGATTTATCGAGTTTTTATTTTTAGTTTTAACTGTCTTAATCTAACTTATAATTCTCCCTACTTCTTCAAAACCCTGGGTCTGTTTGACTTCATAACAGAAGTCAAACAGTCATGACATACCTGACTCATCATATCTTTCAAAATCACTGGAAGATAACAAAGGAAACTACACTAGCTGTGATCTAAAGCAATTAATCATTTCTTTCTTTTCTTTATTATCAGTATTCTAATCTCCAATCTCAATGCCATCGGAACTGTAATTTGGGAAGATTTCGTGAGTCAAGTACCAAATTTCAAGGACGTGAAGGGAACGTACCAGCTATTAATCATCAGAGGAATAGGTAAGAACTTATTTTTAAACTAAATGAGGTCATTAATTTTAACGAAAGTCTGTAAGCCACTGTGCCAGGTTAGCAAATGAATAATGGTGGCTGAATCCACAAATTACCAAATGCAGATATCATGCCTTCGCGATCGCATTGAATATATTTTGGTAAAATATTCCGTAATAAACCATAATAAAACGAGCGATTTGCCATAACAAGCTCAGAGAAAAAGCTATTTCGCAATTTTTTCATATCTACTACAGCTGACCCGAGTAAAGATCGATCGAGTCACGGAGGCTGACTTACATAAGCACCCACATAAATCTGAGCTCCTCGGGTATTTCACGTGATATGGACTCACTCCACCAAGAAATATTTAAATCCATATGCACATCGAATTTTATATACAGAAGTTCCATTAAATTGAGATTAAAGGCTATTTCCAAAACCTTTTTGGATATTTATTCGCTTTTAACCAGATTACCGTTTCATTATTATGACAGAATAAAATAATTAAAACATAATAGGGATCCTGCCCTACGCGCCTCGCATTTATTCTCGCGGTGCTGAAAATAATTTTTACCAACCGTCTTATCAAGACTTTTTGTTCAACAAGGTTTTTTTCTCCAACGTAGCTTTTCCGAAATATAAATTTTTTAATATTTATTTATAAAGAATGAAGATTAAAATAGTTTTCCTAGGGTCTTCTAGCTGACAGAAACAAAATGTCTTTTACGGCATTCCTCTGCAACAAACTCTTTCTGAGATACAGAGAGGGACGGACAGACACTTGAGAAATTTTATGTACAATAAGATTAGGGAAAATTTGGATAACTTGTTTATTTAATGAAAGAAGGAGGCGATACGAAAATTATATTCGGCCGTAGGATAACAGCGATCCTGATAACCTTTCTAAGAATTCGCAGGGAAGCTTCCCTTGGCAACGAGATCACTAATTTGGTATTTATTAACGGTGAAATTAGGCGACGGATCGTTCTAAAAGGCAAACACGAACGAGCACGTGAAATATTTATTCGGAAGATAGCATCGGAGTGACTCAAAATACGTCACAGCGATAAAGCTGCTTTCGTGCCTCACGCGCTCTTTGGGCTTATCAATGCTGTTTGAGCTACTGAAAGCTACTTCTATTGACGTAAGGAACATTCGTTCCGAAGGACGCGAACGCGATTCCAATGGTAGCGATCGATCGCGCAGTTGAGACTCACAAGTTTTCTCGAGGAGAAGGTTGTCTTTCGTCAATTGCTCGGAACTGCTGTCAGAAAATTTTTTCAGTCGGAAATAACAAAAGTTAAATGTCGTAAGAACGAATAAATAACGAAGGAAAGATGCGTATCAGGGAGGAAATAAATATTTAAGGCAATGTCCGAGCATTGTTTGGACGGCCTACGTACAAATTGCAGTAGCTTTTTTGTAATTAAAATGAAGGCCGGGGTTTCTCCAGACCGGCGAATTCTCAACTTGCAGCATTCAGTTACTTCCACTCATTTAAACTAATCGGGTAATTTTGACTTAATTAAATAAAAGATATAATGATAAAATAAATGAGTGTTTCTATATATGACGCTTAAGGTTCTTTCAAATTGAGACAAATTGAATCTCCAAGTAAAATTAAACTGAATTACACATTCTTAAGCATCCTGGGATATCTAGGTATTTACACAAAAAACTGATCCCGCGTCGGTGATTATCAATTCGATAGAGCATATATATCGCCATCAATATCAGAAATGTATTTGAATGCATTATTAATACCGATCAAAAGTTGATAAATCGGCGTTTAGGGCTAAAATTAGCTAATACCGTTTATATAAAATCCGCGATTGGGTTGGTTTGGGTGATTTTAGCAAGTTTCAATTGCAATTTTGGGCTCTTCACTTTGAAAAGTTCTCCATATTTTTAATAAAATAAATTTGGATATTTGTGGGTAACTTTTCGGCAATTTTCAGTCGCAATTTAGGCGCTCCTCTTTAAGAATTTCTCTCGAGGCGTCAATCGATCCGATTTCAACCCGTTTCGGGCATTGGCCGCAACTGACACACACGCCTGCACAACCTTCCTAAAAAAATCAAAACATCCCGCCCGTTTGGAATCCGTAACACAGCGGAGGAGAGAAAAAAAACCGGATTCGGTTGATACATCGATGCACGAGGCAGGCCACAAACGGTTTCCCTGCAAGTCCGTGGCGTGACACCAGTCTTCGCTAGCGCCTCGAGCAGGCACGCCGGAAACCAAAAGCGAGTAATTACGGCAGAGATACTGTCGTGATAACGTACGAGTATTACGCCAACTTCTTCAGATAGCGAGTGTGAGAGAGCGGAGTTCCACGTCTTTAAAACTGTCTCCCTCCCAGATCCCTCCCCTTTCTCTCTCTCTCTCACTCAATCGCGCTTTCCTGAATCTCGGACTCATTTCGTAGCGATCGTCCTTGAAGAGTCGACCGCCCTTCTCGGCCAATGCTCCTTTCATGTCGCAACGCGACTACGGTCGCCGCCCTCTAAGTGAGGTAGAAGGGAAAATGGGCGAAAGGATGGTAAGCGATAATTTAGACCCGGCCGTTTCGGACGGACCTCCCGGGTTTCTCAAATGAAATTAGATAACTTTATTCGTTGAAACGATCGAATGAAACCAGTAGCGCATTACAAAATGTTGGCTCGAGGCGGTCGTTTTACTCTTCGTCGATTATCAAAGAATTTGGATCCGTTGACCCCTCAGTGGCCATCGAGTCGGCCTGCCTCGCGGTTGAAATACGCTCGTGGTTTTTATCAATCTTTTAACTACTGTAAGGGAACTGTGTGAATTTTTTGATACTAGCATCCAAGCGGAGATTTAGGGCAGTGGTTCTCAAACTTTCAATTGTCGCGGCCCTCCTGAATATCATGCGGCCCCCTTTGAATTGTAAATTGTAGAAATGAGAAACTTTAATGCAATTTTTCTCCATTTTATGTAACTACTAGCTGAAATTACCCGACGTTGCTCAGGTTTTTAAGACAAAAAATATTGAGTAAGATTTGAGAATAAAACCAAGTAATGAAACGAGGTTAATTTTTATTGTAATGCTTAATGGTATGCAATATTTCTTGTCTTCCCATCTTTAGCCCAAATAAATAAAATTCTCTCGCATCCTTTATCGACAAATTTGGCGACTTTTTTTATCAAATAATCATAAACAATCGATGGAATCATTTTTATAATATAGTTATTTCACTCGAATTGATTTCCAGTGGAAGAAACTGCATCTTATTATGTGGCAATGAATATCAAAAACATTTAAAACTTGGGCAAGAATTGCAAGCTCTAGAGATGCAACCGGTGGAAACACGTTTGAAGATATATTTAAATTTAGCTTAACCATATGTTATCCCATGCAAAGGCTGATTTTGTGGGTCTAATTTGTCAAGTGAATACTTTAAAGTTAAACCTACGACACAAAATGAGGTCTCGGACTTTGAAATCAAATTTGGCGATAAAAAGTGTGATGGTATGACATGGAAAGTGTTATTATAATCTAATAAGCATAATTGGCTTAAGATCCAAACTTTACCAAACGTTCCCCATTCCTTAATTACGCAAGCGATGTAACATTTGTAACATTTACTATTTTATATATTGTATTGTAAAGTTTTATCATTAATATAATTAAGCATTAACGTCTTACTTAATATTTACATGGATAGAAACCTTTAAAGCAGCAATAAAATTATGTGGATTATGTCAATACAATTAGCCAAAACGTAAACAATAAAAAAAATCTTGGTTACCGAATAAATGTAAGTAGATTTATCGATTTATGTTGCGATAAATCTTTCAATGTTAACAGTAAAAGATAACAATGTTATAATATTCCTTAAAAATCATTGACTCACTTTAAAAGTATTCATAGATTATATTTAGGCATGAATCCATTTGTACCCTTTATCTTGGCGTTGGCTATTCTTCCTTTACGGTGCGCCACTGCGTGGATTTTCCTTGCATTAATATTCACGTGGCTATCTCCCTTTGAAGAGGACAACAATTAAGAAATTTAGCTTTGTTGCCGCCTGGAAAATGGTTATCTAAACCGATCAATTTTGCGTTTAAAGGAAAATTTCGAGCGATTTAGCATGTAATACGCAAAACATGAACAGAATTAAAGTATTCAGTCTTTCGTGTGTAAAATAAGCCATTTCCCGTGATCATAAGTTAATATTGAGGTATATTTATATCCACATCAGTGAAGGGCTGCATGGCATTTTGGAGTTTCTCCACACCATTTCCCTTGCATTCTTATGGAAATAGTATTTTGTTGATCCCATGGGGTATAAGAGACCCCACGGTCAGCAAACCTAGACTAAGTTCTTCCTTTGATCCATAGGATGGCCAATGAAACATTTGAATTCGATAGATTCAACGATGTAAAAACGTATAAAGGACATACATACACGCACTAAAATATTTATAAGATTAATAACTTTTATCACATCGTATTTTAAAAAATTCCCCGATAGAATTTTATTATTCGTGAAAACTTTATTTTTTGACATTTCACTTTGCGTCCAATATAATTTTGCGGTCCCTTAGGGGGCCGCGGCGCACAGTTTGGGAAACATTTAAGGGGTGCGAGACCTCTAGACCAGCGGTTCTCAACCGAAATTTCATCGCGGACCGGTGTTATAATAGAAAGTTTACCGGTGTATTATCTGAATACTCCACCAAGAACCGTTAAAATCAATTATAAACCACCAATCATTTGACAATGTAACACTTTGATAACTGAAAACACAAGCTTTTCAATAACCAGTGCCGCCCATTATAAAACTTTTATGAGAATAATGGAATAACACGGATCGGCCAATACCGGACCGCGGACCGGCGGTTGAGAAACGCAGCTCTAGAAGACAGTGCCTGCGAGACCCTTAGGTCATAGGTTTTCAACCGGGGCTCGTGCCCCTAGGGGTACTTCAAGAGTTTTGAACGGGTGCGCAAAAGTGTTAATGATATATATTTTTTCATCTTACTTCGTCTTTCGTGCGTTATTTCAGAATTAAAAACTGTGATGGTAGGACTAGTAATAACGTTATAAAACAGAAAAATACGCCAAAACGTGAATTATAACGTAATAAACATGAGTTATCTATCTTAATTCAAGTGTTATTCATTTCATCATCACTTTATAATGTAGTAAGGGGTACATGAACATAAAAAATGTACGTCAGCAAAAGAAAGGTTGAAAACTCATGCCTTAGGTGATAGTAGTTTGTGGAGCCCACGACTTGCTAATCCTGAAAATATGTGGATAAGTTTTATGGAGGAAAACAGGCTATCAAATTGTTAATAATTTATTTGCATATATATATATATATGCAATATAGTGGGTGGGCTTCTGAGGTAGATGTCGTACGTTGCTCAAAGTCGTCGAATGGAACCCTAAGAAATAATTACTTTTTTCAATGATACCAGTCAGTTGAGACTGGTCTTTGCCTAATATCGTTAACGTTGATATTTGTATCGAGAATTTTCCACACTCAATCTATAGGTTTCTTTACTTTTTCGCACTTAACATCTGACTCTGTTAACTTCAAATTTCTCGCGGCTCTAGACGCGAAACCCTAGGCGGTCGCCCACGTCGCTTGGCCCTATATCCGCCTCTGCTAGTACCAAACCGAGCACGATAATCGTTATGTCATGCGTCGATAAGAGAAATTTTCTAGGTGGCGTTGAAATCGAAATGATCGCATCGTCGAGGCTCGTCGATCGACTTCTATCTCTTCAGTAAACAGGTTGTCGCGAGTGTAAACTTGAAGGAACATTTTATTGCTGACATTCATCCCTCGAATTGCACGGTTTCGTGTAACATTGTATGAGTGTGAGACATGGACAATGAGAAAAGGCGATGTGATTTGAGGCGTTTGAGACGTGGGTGTCGCAGGCTGGGGAAAATGAGTTTGAATAAGAAAAAAAAACAAATGAGGAAGTCAAATACAGTAGCGGAAGAGAGTAGTAAGGGAAAGCCAAGAAGTGGACAGGCCAAATTTTGAAAGATCTGATAAAGGAAGGCAGGGAGGGAGGATTTTAGGAAAGAGGAAGAGAAATAGGAAGAGGAAATGATCATTAGATGCATTAAAAGAAGGAATTAGATGTGATAAGTTGAAGATATAAGCCTCGGATATCACAGATTTGGTTGAATGAGACGAAAACTTACCGAAAGGTAGAATGACTATGATAACGATGTCATGTTATTTCACGCAGAAAGGTTGAATTCATGCAAAGAGTTCCATAGTTCAAATTATCTCTAAGCTCCTCTGGGATTTCGGTTGAAATCGGCGGATTTTCCGTACTCTTTCCACATATAAAAAGAACCATCGATGGATGACCAGAGCACATGCAACCTGCAGCTGAGTCGAGCAAGAAAATTTTCATTCCCAGGAATCACGCATAAATCTCTTTAGATTCGCACGCGAGCTGAAAGACACTACCTTCCGCGTAAATTGCATAAGTGAAATTCGCCTTCAAATCTATCGCGTGCGTTCGGGAATTTTAAAATAGCACAATGCCATTCCGATTGAAATTCATTCGTCGCAACTAGATTTGAATTTAAGTAGCTTTACCGTCGGCATTTCCGACGGCTATTGCCAAAATGATGCAAGACGAACAAAAACGCGAAAACGAATCATCAACTTAAAATGGTTTCCTTTTTCTGAAGGGTGCGAACGTTCAAAATGCATCCTAACTTCGCAGAGGGAAAGTAGCCAATTTAATTTATATCCTTAATCGATTTTTTTCTAGACTAACGATCTATCCGTTGCTGCTAACGTACAAAAATAACCTGGTGAAATGTTAATTTGATTCTTAAAACGACCGCGAGGTGTTGGCTCCGTTTCCACCGAGTCCACGTGCCGAAGCTTGAAAGCGGTCGAAGCGACGAGTCGAATAGAAAGGATTCTAGAAAGTGGGAGTTACACCAAAGAAGGATAGGGTTCGGAAGGGAGAGTGAGATAGTAATTATTTGGGAGTGGAAGGAGTTATGGAGTGGAATGGATAGGTTTCGGGAACAAAGAGGGAGAGATAGAGGAAGAGAGAAAGATAGGGATAGGAATCTGTGTCCGAGGTCATACTTCATTTTAGGTAGGGAAAGCTCCGCGGTTTGGTCCTTGGTTACTCCGCTTTCATTTCGCAGGGTTACGAAATGTTGTTAGGCCTGGCGGAAATAAAGGATAAAGCGAAGGAGAAAATGTCAAAGACCGCGGCGAAAATCGCCGAGCGGATGTTTGGGTGTAAACGAGAACGGGGTTTTGGATGAAAACAGTGACGCAACGCTGAGTTGGGTTTAATCTTCGGGAGATAAATCAGAAAAAATAGAGAGAAGACGAGTGAATTCCTCAACTATTCTGAAATTATAGGAAAAATATTTTTTTAATCTACTGCGTTAGACTCGTTCGAGTTGATTGCCTTCTGATGACGCTGGATGCGATGTTTATATTTACTAGCAGCGTGTAATTCAATAAAATTATATGCCGTATACACTCATGTATAGGTCGAGGTTTAAGACCAAATTTTTAGCGAAAAACTCGGGGGTCGACTTATATACGAGAAATATTTTTGATATGTTTTAACCCATGACTTTATTTGCCCTGTGGTTATTAAAATTTGATGGAATTTACACTCTTGTTGTATTTTAACTGTATCGATAACTATCGAATATTTAAACGAGGTGATTTTAAGCATTTCCACCATATTGAAGAAAGACAAAAGACAGTGAAACTCAGCGTTACTTAAGCGTAACTAATCCACTCTACAACATATATCACAGAGCCATTCTGTAAAAAAACAACGAATGCAGCTTAGAGGACAACGTCCAATTATTGTCGATCGATTTGACGATTCGCAGGGCAATGATCGATGTTATCTCAACGTAGTCCATCGAAGAGAAGAGAAAGAAAACTGGGAAAGGAAAAAAGACAATTTAGAAGCGCCTTCGAAATTGATTTGAAAATTTTAACTGCCCTCAAGGAAAAGGCTTTGTTTTGATGAAAATGAAAAAAAGGCCTTCGCCGAGCGGTGTGTGCCACGTCCCGCTGAGGAGATAATTGGAACGCTATTCCGGTGGTTCTCGTGCTTAATTGCAGAGGGATTCCGTGTGATACGACGCAATTCTCTCGTGTTTCGACTTAAATTATAAAATAACAGATGCATTTCCTCTTTTGCCACTCACGAATTTTAATGAATGTTCCACCGTGAATGAGTTGTTGGGTAAATCAATGTGAGCTGTGCTCAGTAACCCTAGCATACAAGATTCTTTCACAATTCTTTTTAAGAAACCGGCGAGAAGCTTCCTTCATACTTTCGGTGATATTGGGAGTGTTTTTAGAAAACTTATACGCGCCGTCACGTAAGACCATAAAATTGATGCACGGCAGCTGTCTCCCAAAAATATCTATGGCCAACGATCAGGTACAGCTCGTCAACTGTCTATGGATAATTTCAGCTGTTAGTCCAGTAGTAGATAGCTCGAACACTTTGGCTCCGATTACTCAGTGGTGGAAAACTCCTTCAGCCAAAAATAATATTTTTTTTGCTGAAGGAGTTTTCCACCACTGAGTCAGCTGTTAGTGATCCATAAAATAACGCTTAAAGTTATTTTCTTGTACGAAATGATTTTATTGAATTTTGAAGCTATGAAAAACTGTTTTATGTGCTTATGTACATTTAAAGATTGGGATAACTGAGCTTTTATAAAAAACACTAGAATAAATAAATAAACTACTATAAGAATCCTGAAAAATCTACAAGCTTGAGCAATAGTTGGAATATTTCAAAAGTAAGTTAAAATTTACCAAAAATCCCTTCGTTGAATGACATAAAGGATATTCGGTAAAATAAAATAAATGCGGATTGGTTATTTTTAAATAAGGATTGCAATACATAGTTATAAACACATCTTCAACATTTCCCCGTGTTTTCGGATCGTCTTCTATTTGATATCAATCACTTTCTGATGAACCACCTGCATGACACGTTGATGAATACTTAGGTTTTATGACGTAATTCAGCAGCTCGGGACGGTTTTGGGCCAGCACAATGCGGAGAAATCGTGCCATAAAGAACCTCGCCTACGCTGGCTAAGCAAACGCGGATTGAGATAGATGAATTATAACGCACAATACTGCGGAAATGCGTCGCGAAGCGATAAATATCTCGTAGGTAAAATATTTTCATGTATGTTTGACTGCGATTTTCATCCGTTCCTTACAGCTATGTTTTCGGGGTGCATAATAATTGGCTTCGCATTCGCCTGCGCCACACTTCCCGGAATCACCGAGACCTCGATGATTACGAATTCTGCGACGGGCGGAGCGCTGCTTGGGATGTTCCTACTGGCCATACTGTTCCCGGTTGCGAACGGGAAGGTAATTCACTAAAAGACTTTTTCTGTAAAATCTTTCTCGACAGTAGGATGTTGAGGTATTATTATCCCTTCTAACCTAGAAGACTAAAATAAAAAAATCTCGTGTTAAACTCCAGGTTAAGAGTAATTTACTGGAGAATTCTAGCTGTAAGTTCAATTAGCTGTCAAATAGCTGATACAGAAAACTCCTATAGTCATATATAAACTTTGACTGATACGTAATCTAAAAATGCACCATTTTATCCTTATAGGATATCATTTTAAGCTCCTTCTCCCTTTAAATTCCTTCCTGTTGGATTATCCCCATATTTCCTTTCTAAGGCAGTCCCTTTGCTTACACCATATAATCGATCGTTGGCGTCCCCTTTCCTAACTTAACTGAACGTTTGCTCCTACCAGTTAATATTTCCCTGATGTCCCACTTAAATTAGACAATACCCTATTTTCATCGACTCTATGTCTAGGTCTAGAATTTCAGAGATATTGCCCATACAGATGGACGGTCAGACGTACAGAAAAACCCAATACATAAAAGATTTGTTTCAGAAAAAGTGCTATAAATAGATAGATATTCGTATTTTCCTCCAGGGATCTCGATTAGTATGTTACATTTGAATTAATTTACCAAATTAAAGAGTTTTATTAGTCAAATAGCCATTAAATGTTGAATAAAAGCAGTTGGGCATTTCGAGCCGTCACCAATGGTGGTTCACCGATAGTGGACTATTTTTCTTTTATGGCTATTGTAGCTACATAATTTATCAATCACATTCCAGCCACAAAAGGAGCTTGATAATTCTAATTTTAGTAAAATAAAATTAATGAGTAAAAAGAACAAGAGATGGAGGTATTGAGAATTTAAAAGTAAATTTCAACAGGTAGAGTGTTATCCATGAACACGGATAAAATTACCGCGTTTCTTCTTCTACTATTAAATTCAGTAATATTGTCTTATTTCACCATGAAGATTTCTCCATTCATTAACGAACTGAGGAGAGTTTGGAATCTGGTCACCTGGTATATGCGTAAATTTAGCTCATTTTATTTTTTATGTGGTTATACCGCCACATATTTGGTCACTAGGCCATCGTTTGTAAGTTGAATCATTGTGAAAATATACGCTAAAATTTTCAGCTTTCCATCCATTATACCTTCAAAGACATTTTTAAAAATGTAATGGGTCCCTATCCGATACTATATGTTTTTCTAAAGAAAGCTAAAGAAAAACAAATGGTAGCAGTAAAGTAATCTACATACCAAGTTTCAGCTTCGTATAGTTTACGTTTTCGTTACAATTTTAATTTCATTAAGCGCACAAACAGACGGGCAGACAGGCACCTAAGTGAAACCATAAGCGCATTTTTAAAAACGCGCTAAAATAAGCTAGTCTGACAACTTTCTCGCATCTTAACCCGTCTCTCAGAGCCTAGGTCATGAATTAGTCACGATCCGCTTGTTTTTTAGGGAGTTCCGTGTCACCAAGGTCGACACGAAGAGCGAAGAGTTTCGCAGAAACCGGTATTGCGGTATCGTTTAAAACGGGTCTAAAAAAATAACTCCCATTGAAATTTTCCTGAAGTAGGAAGACTAAACTTTTACATCATCTTACCATCCAATTAACGATTCCCCTATTATGTCTCGGTATAGCGTCGAGTATAATTAGAAATCCTTGTCATTATGTTGTCACTCGGTGGAATATTTTAACAGTGGAAGACAGATAGATAGAATGTTGAATTTTTTTCGAAACGGAAGGAATTACCGGTATTCATAAACATAAGGTCGTAAATATCACTCGGCCTGCCGCAAACAGCCATAACGTCTTTCTGAACATAATTTTAAATTTAAATTCTACTATTATCGGAGGAAAAATTAGTCTAAGGATTCGTGGCGTAAGTCTCTTAATAAGTATTTCCAAAGATTTAATTTGTTTTTGTACAGCTAATTGAAATTAATTATATCCGACGTTTTAGTAATTTATTTGGATAAAATAAAATTTATTCATCGTGTGACGTATACCTCGGACATTGTGCGTGTTACATTTACTAGAGAATTAGCAATGAAAAAACGATTACAACGCTCCTTGACGATTTGCCCAGTTCCGTTTCCTGGATTTTTTATGCCGCAAAGAAATAATGTGGGGAACCGCCGAGTATGGTTCGCCTTGAGTGTATAAAAGGGAACGGCCATACCTATGCTTCCAAATGTTGAGAAGAGGTGGATTTATGGTGAAAAGATAAAAAGAAGAAGGCAGAGCTCTTCTTCAGTTCCCTGTTCGTGACGCATGATATTCTGACTCCAGCAAGGTGTTTTTGACCTTCACATTTTAGGCGATAGTCGACCGAATTAAATAATACAATCGCCAACGATATTGTCAATATCGACAAGGCTGACGTCACGAATGTCCATGAAAAAGAAAATACCGACAGCACTCTCGTGGCTGAATCGATTCTTTTATGAGTGACTTTTCGAAATTGATCCATGGTAAAACGGTAAGGAAATGCTATGTCATTACAATAATTATAAGGATAGCATTCGTAGACCTGTCAGGAATCGCGCATTTAGTTGTGTAAAATATTTTCCGTGAAGGCTATTTCATAATTCATCTAGCTGTAGATGTTTTTCTTGCATTTTCTTTCAAATCACGGAATATTTCAATCGCTGAATTTCGAAATTTAAAAAAATATTAAAATTTTAATGAAGATTACCTCTCGAGAATTATGAGATGAGACTATGCATCTTAAACCAATATCTCAAGGGTTTTCTGGCCCGTTATTTTGTGGCATTAATTGCTGACGAACAATTTTTTAGGATACAGATTAATTTGATGAAAACTGAACGTGGAAGAGAAGTGAATAATCAAATCCGTAAGAGATTAGTGTATACAGGCATTCAAATATGTGTAATGCTTACGAAAGTTAAATCTGAATTAGAAGAAATAATTAAAAATTTTAATATAAAGTAAAAAGAAATCGAATTAATTGCTTTATTTTGGATTAATGTAATACGATTACGATAAATAAAAACATCAATTTTTCAGAATCCATTTTTTTTAATCGAAGCTAAAACTCTTAAATTAATACACGTATTAATTTTTCAGGCTGCTCTTTACCATTGACGAATTTTGAAAATTTTCATAAAATAGATTGTGGAAGCTTTTAGAATGATAGGTAAAACATGTTAATGCATTTGTATGACGGGCAAAAATCAAAACAAATTTTCAAAAATAAAATTAATAATTACTATCAAGATGTGGAAAATAATATGTATTACTAATTCAAATGTTTCTTGCAAAGCCTGTATTGTATCTAAATTTCTTTAAGTAGGTAAACTCGATTTCGTCATCCCGGACTCGTTTCAGTTATACTCCAATCCGTCCTTGACTGCGTAAAAATAATATTCTTAAAATTCCCTCGACCAATTTATTTACTTTGAAAATTAATTTTAAAAATATTGGCTCGAAATGACGGTTGACTTATTCGTCGAGTTCATTAATATAACAAAAAGTAATTTTCCGCCATTTCTAGCGGTACTATTCTTAATAGATCAAATATAAAAAACAAGCATGATACAGTGGTTACAATAGCGTCGAATGCATAAAATTAATAAAAATGTCATTTTATGTAATCTTGTGTCATCAATCTCTTTTTTCTGCTTCATTATTAACTGTAGAGACAACGACAAGAATCAGAACGTTAACATTGTGTTTTAACTCAAAGTATACCACATTTAATTATACAAAAAACGTCATTTTGCGCAGAGATTCTAGGAATCCAAAGCATTTAACGCATGGAACTATTTCTATTGTGATCGTTTGCTTCGATTTATTGAGATATGCGCCACGTTTAACAATTAACTCTCCGCTAACTGTATTTAACTGGTTAAGACTTCAAAAGCGATCCCGTTGAGATGCGGAAAAATAATTGATTGTCCAGAGAATAAGTACCGCCTTTCTTACCCACGAATTTAGAGAAATATCGGGAATCTTTTTCGGGAGATGTGAAGGCGTCCTTCGCAGATAGGGGATGACCTCGACAGATCCAGTTCTTTGGACCGCCACTTCCTCGATTTTAACCTCTTCGCCTGACCTCGGCTGGACGGTAGCAGACCACGACATTTTCGTCTAAGGTGCCTCTGATTAAGTACCATAAACATTTAATACCCTCGAATTCCGCGATTTTTACACACATTTGCTCCTTAAATAACCTACGATGCGTTTTTTATCCTTGTCTTCTTGCTGCAGAGCGTTAACCAGAAACACTTCTTGATTCATGTTTGTATATAAAAGAACAAAATGAAGCAATTTTATTTCTGGTTCAAGTAAGCAATGTTACCAGTTGCTTGGATAACCTTTTGGATAATTACAAAACAACTCCTAGAGCGAAGGAGCGACATTTTTGTTTGCAGAGCAAAAGTATACATTTCTATCCTGATTCAAAGCGCAATTACATTTTGATACAAAATTCCAAATGCTTTTTTATTAGGACGAGGCTGGAATGAGACTTCTAAGGTAATAATAAAAAATAATCTACAACCTTAAATTGTGAATGATTCTTCCAAGCATTCGCAAATACGAAATGCGATTCTTCTAAAATGTATTTCGACAAAGCTCGAGTTATTAAAACATATTTTAGTAAAACTTATTTCTTATTTCTAGCATGCAATTTTTCAAAATAAAGGCCATTTGCCACATGTATAGAGTTTTGCGAGTCGCGTATTCTTCTGGTACATTCTACATTCATTTTGGTACATTGTACAGTTTATACAATATCAGCACACCAAAACTTTAGAAAAACCTCTGATACTGATACCGTTTGTGCTGTATTTATTTATTTCTATGCCAAAAATAAACGAATATGGACCGTTTCGTTTTTTATTGTAGTAGATTTAGATAGATACTTTTTTAATTTTGTATACGCCCCGTATTTTTGCAATGACTGATTTGCTTGAGGTCGACCATTAGAATGACTAGTGCAACCGCGAAACGATTGATTAATTCAGATTAGCATTTCAGCTGCAAAGCAGACGTCACTAGTGGCATTTCACAACGGTTGATTAAAAAATGTGAACATTCAGTTTAATGCAAGCTGCCCTTGTGAGTAAAACACCGACCCTTCTTCAGATACGATACTCCATACTGAAACTCTTGCTGCTGAGATTTTGTCAATTCTGTTCGAGCATACTGCCAGGATGTTAGAACAGATGGCATAAGTTAACTTGAGACCACTTGTGCCCCGATGTCACGCTAGGTTAAATTTCAAATGTGACGTCACTACGTTCCCTGTATAATCAAGTCTCGACTAAAAGGTATCTATTTTTTAAGCTTTAATCTCGTTAAAAATTGTGTATCCTTTATCTTATGCAGCCCAACACTTTTTAGCGGATAAAATTATTAAACTAATAGACCGGTCAAATTAGACACTTTTTTGACGGTTAGGGGAAATAATTCATAAAATTTTGAAACTTAGCACATTTGTTCGTTAGGGCAACCTAAATAATATATCAAAAGTTGATATGCCTGTCGTGTACGCGTCGGCCGCTATGGCGCGAAAATGACCGCCGGGGCACGACCCGCGACTGGCCTTTCGCGAATAACTCGGAAACGGTCAAATCTACGGCGAAAATATACGTAGACAAACTTATAGAGAATAACATTTTCTACAAGCAAGGTTCTTTGCAGTTTTTTGTTACTGCGATAGTGTAGCTGAAAATGAGTGTTTTTTGCGGAACGCAGGCCGCGCGTTGTCATAAAATCAAGTGTTATGAGCTCGTTTCCACACCACCAGCTGTGGTAGAGCTCCAGGCGCGTTTTTTATAGTGGTATCCGTTTAGGCACTAATCCACTGTTTAAATTCAAGTACTTAACATAAGTAATACGTGTCATAATTATGTGTGCCTTCTGTCACGGCAGCGGCTGTCTTAATTCTGATTCTGAAGTTGAAGATCAATTCAAAGATGAAGAAGGTCTGGTTGAAATGCTAAATGATTATGGCACACCTATTACTTATGTCTGCTGCGATCAAAAGAACATTTTGGGTGTACTGTGGGTGTGGCCTAATTCCTCATTCCACTTGCCACCCTCCCCTCTCGCCCTTCCTTACCGCACGTGCTATCGCTGTCTCGGTCCTTTTCTAACTACACTGTTGCCAAATATTCGCAAAACTTCGTCTAGGCAGTCAACTATAAACAGTGAGAACGGACAACCTAAGGAGGAGAAGGATGGGCTAGTAGTGGGGTTGGGGTAGTCAAGATGACAGGGAACTTCCCCTCCGTGACGCTAGAACTTCCCCTACGTGCGCGGCCGAAGTCCGCGCATGTTCTTATGATTGCGACGGACCTATAGCGTGAATGCCCGTCAAAAACCATGCTCGGAAAATGGTTGAATATAAGTAGAAATTTCGTTTTTAAAATTCAACTTCAACTTTGATAAATCTAATCTATCCCTCTAATCTAATTTCTCCTTTCCCTCCTCAATGTATTCCATTCCTTTCTTTTTCTAATATTATTCCATAGAATTGGGGTATAATATCATGAAAACGAAATTTCAAAATTTAAATGTAAAGAACCGCTCCCATTATACTAATTGTTACAAATATATTACTGAAGGTAAAATGATTAAAACTATAATCCACAAATTTAACGCAAGCAATTAGATCATGGTCACAACTTTCACTATGTATACTGTTTTGTTTTCGTCGTTATGTTTAAAAACAAATTAGGCTTTGTATCCTGCCCTCAAAATATATTTACTAGCCATCTCAACATTATTCTAAACACTGTCGCAATATAAGGATTCATTTAATCACCAAAGAAGTGGGCGTTACTCGGTTTGGGAAACAGATTCATCTCTCAAATGAATCCAAGCGTTTTCCTAACCATTGTCATATAAAATCAACTTCTTGAAAACTTCATGGTCTGAATTGCGATGCTGAAAAAATTAACATAGCATAAAAGAGGTAAAAACAAAAGAGAAACGGTAAACACCTGTCGGCTATTTATAACTGTCACTGTTACGAACCGTGATGCAACGATTGTTTGTCATGTCATGTTTCCAAACTAAATGAAAAATTAAAAACCGACTGGTGGGGTCCCCGAGACCGTCCAGTGTCCAAACCCGATCAAGTTGTCAACGAACCGGATTCATAGAGGTTACAAATATCGGGATTTTGCGAGTGCGAGAAAGTGTATGCTAACGGTAATTTTATAAATAATAACTTAAATTCGGATCGTGCCAACTTCCAACGTTTCTCTCCTCAGGGAGCAGTAGCCGGCGGGTTGGCAGGTCATCTATTAACCTTCTGGGTGGCCGTCGGAGGTCTGACAGCTGACACGAGCAGGGTCAAGACCAAAGTCGATCCGCTTCCCACCTCGATCGCCGGGTGCAACAGTTCCGTTACACTCGGAAACGATACCATGGCAACAGCATTCCTCCTCGACGGACAAACTATGAGGAATTACTCCACCGATTCCATGACCTACGATATCCTTTCCGTGGTTGGTTCTGCGGAGACTTCTGCGGCTGAGAATCAAGACGTGTAAGTCCCACAATGTATATTTTATCATTCGTGTTTTAAAAAACTGAAATTTTTCAGAGACAGATAAACCGAAATGATTAACACCGTCGGAGATATTAAATAACAAGATTGGAAAGGTGTACCATGTCGGAGTACACAGAGTTTCCAAATGCGTTCTTTGAGATTTCACAATATTCTCAATATTTTTCGCTCAGATGAGTATTTAACGAGAAGCTAGCGAGGTACGTTGTAAAATACATGCAGGTCTTCAAGTAAAGTGGTTGTGATTGTTGTCCGATTTTAACCAAAATTTTAATCGGTCGACCAATTTTAGCAAAACCCCCAAATACCAAAATTCATTAAAATACGTCCAGCGATTTCCGAGTTTTAGCTTGTGGGCGGAAGGACGGAAACGACCTCCCCTATATGCGTTCACTTCGTGCAAAGAACGCATAAAAAAACAAAATTCTAAATGAGCCCCAATCTAAACTTGTACATTTTTCAAAATTCAAATTTAAAGAATAACAAATGGCAGCAGTACAGAAATCTACTCTACAAGATTAGCTCTCTACGGTTTTATCACTATTTCAATTTAAGCTAATGCACAGAAAATTAGATGCCAAAGTGAAACTATAAGCGCACTTTTTAGAACGCTAAAAATCAAATTACAAAAGAACAATATCGATTGAGGAATGCAACAAAGAAACTCGATGGAATGCTGTCTAAAATTGCGTAGGCTAAATTGAATTAAGTCGTGAGAAAGGGCAGAACGAGATAAAATCAAGGTCAATTCAAAAAGTAATTAAAGATCCCAACTTGCAAACGATTCCAATGTTGTGATTGTATTTCTGTATTGAAATTCTCTCCTTTCATTAACGGATAAGATATAAATAAATTAATGTAATATGCTCTCTTTTTAAGGGATAAATGGATGAGGCATGTGCTATTTTAGCTCGTTTTATTTCGTAAAGGCGCTTATGTTTTCGCTCTTTCTGTCCGTCCGTCTGGATAATCAATTAAATTAAATAGCAAGTAAACGGTAAGAGATATATGACTGAAATTTGCAGGGTGTATGCCCTCGGAGGAGCCTGTAACCTCTAGAGGGCGCGTACCCGGGTGGCGGATAGGGGAATGCTCTACAGATATGTAGGGTAGGAGGGAAATAAAATACCTCCCGCGGACCAACCGGCAGCAGCGTCTGTTCTCCATATTAGGGGCGGCTGCAAACAGCGTCTGTTCCCCATGTTAGGGGCGGCTGAATATATAGGCGGAAGGCAATGGGAAACCACCGCCACAATATATCCCATGTAGAGGCATCATGACGGAGTCTTCTCTTGTTAAATATTCCGGAGGCAAAATGGTCCCCCGCTCGGATCTCCGGGGGGGACAACACGAGAGGTTCCGTTTAACACAAGGAAGGAAGGAAGCTGGAAAGAAGTTGAGAATTGGCACGTGGAATGTTAGAACACTCCTACGAGCAGGGAAGTTGGAAAATTTAAAGAAAGAGATGAAAATAAATAGAATGGATATGATTGGCTTAAGTGAAATGAGATGGGAAGGAAGAGGGGAAATAAAAAGTGATGACATCACGGTGTACTATTCAGGAGGTACTAGAGGAACGAATGGAGTAGGGCTAATTTTGAATAAGGAAATAGCAAATTGTGTACAGAGGGTGATATTTGTAAATGATAGAGCAATTGGTCTTAGAATAGGAATGCACCCAAAAGATCTACTGTTGATACAAGTTTATATGCCGACCAGCCAACATGAAGATGAGGCTGTTGAAGAAATATACGAGAAGATAGAAAATATTATGGAGGAGGAAGGTAAAAACTGTTGCAAGATAGTGATGGGCGATTGGAACGCTGTGGTAGGAGAGGGAAGAGAAGACCAAGTAGTAGGAAAATTTGGACTAGGGAAAAGAAATGAAAGAGGTGAAAGACTTGTTGAGTTCTGTAAAGAGAAGAGGATGTTTATATCAAATACTTGGTTTGAAAATCATAAGAGAAGGCTATACACGTGGAAATCACCAGGAGATGGAGCCAGATATCAAATAGATTATATTCTAGTGGAAGAAAGATATAGAAATGGAGTAAAAAAGGCATATGGACTTCCAGGAGCAGACATTGACAGTGATCATGTGCTCCTCATGGCCGAAATAAAACTAGCCTTGAAGAAGGTTAAGAAGGCTAAGATAGTTAGGAAATGGGATTTAGAGAATATAGCCACAGTAGGAAAAGAAAGAATAGGAGAAAAATTAGCTCAGGCAATCAAAAGAGAAAACGTGTCGGAGGAAAATGTGGATGAAGCATGGAATAGGATAAAGAAGGCTATAAGGAAAACAGCAGAACAGGCTATTGGGTTTTTCAAAGGAAAAAGAATAAAAAAGCCATGGGTGACAAAGGAAATGATAGAAAAGATGGAAGAAAGAAGGCAATACAAAAGCAGGACTGATGAAGATGGAAAAAGGAAATACAGGAAACTGAATAATGAACTAAGAAGAGAAACCCAAAAAGCAAGGGAGAGATGGCTAGAGGAGGAATGCTCAGATATAGAAGATCTAGAGAGAAAAGGAATGTATGACTTGATGTATAAGAAAGTAAAAAATGTAACGTGGGATAGATGGAGAACAAGTGCATGTGTGAAAGAGATTGCAAGTAAAGAAGATAAAGTTCTATATAAGGAAGAGGAGGTCCTTAATAGATGGAGAGAATACATGGAGGAGTTGTACAAATCAAATGAAAAACCAAAGGATCTCCGTATTGAAGAGCAGGATGAAATAAATAATGACGAAACAGGGGTTTCGATATTGAAAATAGAGGTGCTACAAGCAATAAAGGATATGAAGAATGGGAAGGCAATGGGGGTAGATGAGATACCGATAGAATTATTTAAGTGTCTTAATGAGGAAGGACTGGAAGAAATAGTGAAGTTGTGTAATGCAATCTATGACAAGGGGATGTGGCCAGAGGATTTCGTCCAAACAATTATGATTCCAATTCCGAAAAAGCAAGGAACAAGAAAATGCAGTGAACACAGAACAATCAGTTTAATTACACATGCAGCAAAGGTTCTACTTAGGGTTATGAACAGGAGACTAATTAGCAAAATGGAAGAAAATGTTGCAGAGGAACAGTTTGGATTTAGAAAGAGTAGAGGTACAAGAGATGCAATAGGATTGATAAGAATGAGTGGAGAGAGATATATAGAAAGGGGTAAAGGAATTAGTCTGTGCTTCATAGATATGGAGAAGGCATTCGACCGAGTGAACTGGGAAAAACTGATGGAAATACTAAAAGCAAAAAAAGTAGACTGGAAAGATAGAAGGTTAATTAAAGAGCTGTATATGAAACAGAAAGCAGCTATGAGGATAAAAGATGCACAGACCGAATGGTATGATCTAGGAAGAGGAGTAAGGCAAGGTTGCTGCTTATCGCCAACCCTGTTCAATATATATGCTGAAGAAATGATTGACAATGGAATAGGGAATGATAAAGGAATTAGTATTGGGGGTAGAATAATAAATTGCATAAGGTTTGCTGATGACATGGTAATTTTGGCAGATGAAACGAGGCATATTCAGGAAATGGTTACAAAGCTAGAAGACAGGATGATGGAATATGGAATGAAAATGAACATAAAGAAAACAAAGGTGATGAGAATAGGGGATAGAGAGATTATGAATGTGTCAATAAAGGATGGAAGAGTGGAGCAAGTAAAACAGCATAGATATTTGGGAAGCATGCTAACTGAAGACTGGAGAAGTGAAAAAGAAATAAGAACAAGAATAGCAATGGCAAAAGAAACATTTAATAGGAAAAAACGGGTACTATGTGGTAAAATGGATTTAAATCTGAAGAAACGTCTTGTGAAGTGCTATGTTTGGAGTGTATTGCTTTATGGGTGTGAAACATGGACGCTAAAGAAAAGAGAGAAAGAAAGACTAGAGGCATTTGAAATGTGGGTGTGGAGGCGGATGGAGAAGGTTAAGTGGACGGATAGGATAAGGAATGAAGCAATACTAACAAGGGTGAATGAGAAGAGAAGATTACTTGAAACAATTCAGAGGAGGAAAAGTAACTGGTTAGGGCATATCTTGAGAGGAGAAGGTTTACTATTGATGGTGTTGGAAGGATCAGTAGAAGGTGAAAGGAAAAGGGGACGTAGAAGAATAAAAATGTTTGACGATCTGAAAGAAAGGGGAGGGTATCAGGAAATGAAAGAAATGGCAAGGAACAGAAATGAGTGGAGACAACGCTGGTGCCAGGGACCTGCCTAGAGGCAGAACACCTCATGATGATGATGATGTGGTCTATGATGCCATCTATTACGCAGCCAAAAATATGTCTGAGAAATCGGTGAGCGACAGAGGGTGTCTCCAAAAATTTCAAATTAAGACTCAGAGAGAATGGTTATAGATCGAAAGTTAACATTTTTTGCTATTTGTGTGAGCTTTAACGCCATCTAAAACACTGCAGAAGAAATTTCGTTGAAAAATAGGGGAGGGTCGGGAGGGCCCTTTTTCTGGAGAAATCGGAGAGCGTCAGTATGACACTTTTTACTAATGTAAAATGTTCATATCATAAGTCAATAGTCATTAAATTAGAAACCTTGCATGCGCATGAGTATGAATGCACTTTTTAATCAATTGTTGAACAAATTACTTTATGTCATACAATTACATTGTTAAGTTTATAAAGAAATTTTAGTTTAAAATTCTAAATGAAACTCGATAAACAAAACGCGCTTTTTCATATAAGGTCAGTCAATGAAGCTCCCATTAAAAACTATATAATTCACTTTAGAGTTTAAATTATTAAACATCTACTCGAAGGTGCAAAATGAATATTTTATCCCAAGTCAACATACTTGGGCCGATTTATTTTAAAGCGATCAAGATTTTATCTAGCAACAAAAAGTGCTTGACCTAGATTTTTTAATTTTCGTACAAGAAATAGCACAAAAGATTGGTCTTAGTATCCCAAAATTTCCCACGGTTTATCAATAATTATGAAAAGTTTTTCATAAGATTAAAATACATAAACACAATGCTACGGTAAAGTAAATCTTATAAAGCGAAAGAGTCAAGGCAACGTCGCACTTTATTTTTTTTAAGTGCATAAGCACCTCACCTCCGTTGGAATCCGCAGCACGAATTCCACCGAATATCGATCCTATTACGTGTATTGGGGGAATCCTAAATACTCCCTTCGTAACCCATGAAGATGAAAAAAACATCACCAAAACGTTATTTCTCCACTTCTTTTCAGGAATTTCCTAACGAGCATGTACGCAATGTCGTACATGTACTACAACCTCTTCGGCTGCTCCATCACCGTAGTCGTCGGACTGGTGGTGAGCATCTTCACAGGTAAACACCTAAGGGAAATAGTTTTCTTTTTTATTTGAGCGTCGCGCTAAAAGACGGGATAGTACATGTGCACCACATTTTCAACTCAAGACCAATGTCAAAGAATGCCAAGGCGAAAGGAATCACTTGCGATGCCTTCGAAACCCGTTCCGAGACTCAGAAACCTGAAAACCATCACAAAATCCGAGCAGTATAATCCGGTTCATTCAATGTCGTTGAAATTAAATTGGGATAAAATTATCTTTAACTTTTTAAAGTCACGCGAGGGAAAATTTTCAGTCAATTTTTTCAAAAACTTAATTTCTAGCTAAACGAAAAACTAAATCGTAAGAAAAAGCTATCCAATGTAAACGATGGAACAACAACGGATTTGTAATTGACGCAGATGTGAAGAATTATTTGCTGCGGCTATAAGAGCAAATAAAAACTCCAATATAGGATAAGTCCTCGTTATTTCTGCTGAATAACGAAACAACGAACAATGCGGCCAACTTACCGAGTAGTTTACATGTAATGCATGGAAGGTATGTTCCGACGACGAAAACCTTCTATACTAAACTATTTGACATAATTTCACTCATTATTTGTGCAATGATATCTTACAAAATACACCAATGTACAGCAATTCTCGAAATAAGTGCATTATTAGTAAATTACATGAACAAAAACACACCTTAAAGATGGATTAATTTATACGTAACACTCATCAATGATGTTCTCGGAGATGAGGCAGTGTGTAGCAAAGACTGCCTTTGCTCCGACGTAGAAAAGCATTAAAGTATCTTATATCGTATCCTATAGAGAATTATCGAGCTCTTCCTTGAGGCTGGATTATCAAAAGCGACACAATGACTTCCCAATAGCCATAAAAAGGCTACAAAACCAGAAAAGCATTACGATTACCAAGCAGCATTCATAGTTTTTTTTATATTTTCCAGCCATTTTATGGTTATTGAAGAGACATTTTCTCACTTTGACAACATTATTATAGTAGTTGTTTTATGTGAAGCGGTTCATTTTTTAATTGCACAGATAATTTATCTTCAGACGACGAATCGATGGAACGACTATAACAACGTGGCGATGAATAACAAGTACTTACAGTATTCTGTATTTTTTTTATTGTAAATGCAGAATTATTTTTAATTGTGAAACGAAATATTACAAGCCAGAGAAGTTTTTCAAGTGAAATATGAAGTTCCTTCTTTCAGTATTTAATTTACAACTTCGCCTAGTATTTAGTTACATCTCATACTTCTAAGTCATATCCGCATCCAAAATTTATATATCACGCGGCTTTAACTTTCAGGACAAAAGAGTTCGCTTACGTCCGTAGAGTTCTCCGCGTCGATTATAGCTTTTAAATATACTCTAAAATTTACCTTTTTCCGGAAGTATCGCTACACGAAATCATGCGAAGATAATTCCATAAATCAGGCAATCGAACAGGAATTATTCCTTTTAGACAGAGTAAAATAAATCGTTTACGCATCGCAAGAGAAACAGGCTGATGGCAATCTCGAATTTCATTTCCAGGGAATTCCAAAGATGACCTGTACGAGGAAAGGATGTTGCACTCGAAAGTAATCGAGCTGTGCAAGATGCTCCCGGGTAAACCGCGAACTTTCGCCAGCCCGGGATCCACGTTCAAGAGAGGGTCGACGAAGCCGGGCCAGGAAGACGGAGAGACGGAGACAGAGGGGAAGAAATGCGAAAAGGAGCTCGGAGTGATCAACGGAGGTCTAGAAATCGACGAAAGATTCGATTGAAGACATAAATAAAATTCTATCGAGGGCGCATCTCGATGGCGCTGAGTCAAATATTTGAATCTCGGAACCGTGGCATTTACGTATTCTGACGCAGAAAGAAAAGATATCGAATGCTTAAAGGTGATTTATCCATATCAAATTATGGACGGAATGTAATTGATGAAGTAATTCTTGTAGCCGTAAAACGGCTGGGACAACCAGACGCTCGCTTCGGTTACTATACAGCCTATTCAGTGATAAATCCTAAAAAAGTGCTAGAATATTATTATAAACTATCGGCGAAATACAACTTAGAACACCTGTTTTGTAGCCGAAACGAGCATATGGTTTTCCCAAGCACTTGAGGTCTTAATTAACATTGTCGGTTATCGCAGTGACGTCAAATGCAGATGACTTCATTTGTTAGCAAGGTTCGATGATAATCAAAATCACACTCGATAGTTTTCATGTTTCAATTGACATTTTCGAGAGCTTTGTCTCATTATCAGTCAGAATATTTATGCCTAAGATATATTTATAATTTTAAGATTATAAATATTCATTCTAGAAAGAGAAAATCCTGAATAATCTTTATAAATATTTTTTAATGTTCCACACTTCGGTGTAGTATTTATAATTTTAAGATTATAAATATTCATTCGTGAAAGAGAAAATCCTGAATAATATTTATAAATATTTTTTAATGTTCCACACTTCGGTGTAGTATTTATCTCGTCATTCATGAAGATGAATGATTTTATTCGCTCATATTTTTATAATATGAGTGTTTTAAATATTGGCTGTGCGCATGTTTGACGAAGAGATTCCAGTAAATGGATATGTGACTTGTATAATGTACTTCAAAATATTTTTCAGTTTCATGATACTGCAATAAAATTAAAGAAGTCTATATAACTATTTAAATACTATTATTCGTTATTTTTCGAGTTAATTTATGCATGTAAAATTAAATGATGTAAAAGATTTTTTATATATATGCATTCTTTGATTATATGTACTAATGTAATATCAGCCAAATTAGAAACTCGAGCAAAATTTTGTATTTGCAAGCATATAAGACGCAATTATCTTTTTGGAAAATAGAAAAAACGGAACTTCGTCTTATAAACCGAAAGTACTCAGGTATAATAAAGTGCTTTTTGACATCGAAATCGTCATCAAGACCGTACATGAACAGGCTAGGTCAAAAGAAATAAATAAATTTCCCTACACAAATGATACAAATGGAATTCATACAGGGTATATAAAAGTAATGTGATATACTGAATAATCCGATACCTCGTCGAATTCCATTAATAGGAACAAAAGAAAGAAACTCATGAGAAAATACCAAAAGCGTTTAACAAAACAAAAGATATGAATTTCAGGTATAAAATAACCACCATCCCAGTAAAGACAACAAGTCCAAACCAGGACTAATGCAGGCTGGTTTCCCAAAGTTGACGTCCCGAATTGATTACTTATATTGACAGGAAATGTTTCAGTATGTGTTAGTCATTCCGAGGAATTTTCATACCATAAATGCCACTTGTAGTTCATAGTTTATCAACGATAAAGAAAATTGGGAAACAAATTAATAAAGCATTATCAGGTTAAAAACCATTTCAAAATATCTTTTTGACATATTTTGCATGTATTTTTTTAAATAAACGAATTTAATAAATGTTACTCTTTATACACTAATATGTATGGATCAACTGTCCATCGCTGAAGAGTCGTCGGTAATAATCGTCTCCATGGCAACAATCCGATAAAATGCAATTTAAAACGCAAAAAGGCTATGTTTCAGTAGAAATTCAAGAAAATACGATTACTTATCTAAATTCTGTGATAAGAATTAGAATCTACATTCTTTTCCCCTTAGAACAGTACAAACCTCCCTCCGATATCACAATTTTAAAATATTTTAAAGTATTAAAGAAAACATCTCTGCACGATGGATTTGAGACTTCCTATAAAAACAAATAGGAAAAAACGTTCCTAGAATCGAACCCGAGACTTCAATCTTCGCCAAATAAAATATAGCCCGGAGGTGGGCCCTGACAGCACGAGCCTCATACCAAGTTTCATGAAAATCGGTCCATTGATGCAAAAGTTGTTAATGGGACACACACAGACACGACCATTACATAAGGCTGTTTCCTTTGGAAACCAGCCTAAAAATACGGCCACTTTGTTGCCGGTATGTGTTCTGGAAGTTTGGTAAAATGTTACAGATATTGCCGTAGGAGCTCAATCTTAAAAATTTTCACATTCCAATTTCAATCGTAAACATTGCGCTTCAGCACGGTATGCATTATACACTATGTGACTTCCCATATTTTTGGTACGATATTATAAATTTATGGCTCGTTGGTCCGCATATCATAATAAATAAAGCAATTTTTTGTTTGACATGCGCGAAATTCTACGATTAATACACTTAGTTTTGATGGTATATTTTTAGTGAGCTGCATCGAAGAAATAAAATACTCTGAATATTGTTTGAAATTCTGGTGCGTATTATAAGCCGATAAATACGATATCTCAGAACATATGCTTTAATCACGTCATATACTGCCTAGTCTCAATCTCGCCAGAATAAAGACCAATATCTATCTATACATGAGAAAATACCTGTACAAAATCATTTATAATATAAAACGCAATCAGAGACAAATTTGAAAAAGTGTCTCTTTGCTTTGCTTAAAGTTCCAGCAAAAATGATTTATCTGAACTTTATGGATCGGTATTACAATCGTTTTATTAGTGCTTTTCGTCATTGCTGAAAAGCACTTATCCTCTTCGTGATGTCCGTCTGTCCGTACGTATATATCAGGGAAGAATTGGCAGAACCGATTTCAACTAAATTTGGTACATAAAATACTCACATAAATTAATGATCAAAGTGACATATTTGGACCGGATCGACTATGCAAGGGTGCCACAATTACGAAGTTAAACTTTTCGGTAATTATGAATTTGGAAGGAGTTGGCTGAATCGATTTCAATTAAATTTTGTAGGAAGGAGGCGTGTAACATAAAAACAAAAATCAAGATGTTTAGTATAGATATAGAAAGCATACATTCTTAAAGTTTAAACAAATAGGTAAATGTTTAGACACTACGGGGCGAGTTAGAGAGCTGAAAATTTCAAGTTATATAGAGTTTAGTCTATTTAAACGAATAAACATTTCATTGTATCTATGAAATTCCTATTGCGGCCGTTAAAAATTATTTAAATTTAAACAATTAGATAAATGTTATTTCACTTCTAAATGTGCTACAAATTTAAAATTTGGCATAAATGTGTGGCATTATTAACCCAATGTGGAAAACGTATAATATTCATATAACTTCAATAATTAGCAATTGTTTTACTCCATTATTGCTCCATAAGGAAAAAAAGAAATTTGGTCCCTAGTAGAAATATTTTGAATTAAAGAAATATTTCCCATGATGAAGTATCTCTCTAAATAATTAATGTTTTTTCAAGGTGAGATGAAATGCTTGCAGTATGCAAGCACTTTCTACTAGTATCTTATAAATCTAATGTACTTCTAGAAGTACTACAGAGCTAAAATTTGGCATAAAGATAGGTCATTGGGTACAGCCTCTGGAAAAAAATCCGAAATTCCAGAAAATGTCATATTTATGGGGTGTTTATGATCCCAATATCCAATTTTTAAAACCCATAAGAAATGCATTAAAACTGTGCAGGGTTATATAAAATTGCTTTTTAAAATTATTTATAATTAAAATACAACGTCGAGACATGAGTTATACTATGGAAGAAAGAATGAAGTTTATTTTTCTTGAAGACAGAATTCAAATCCATGCTGAATTTGCGTAAACATTTGATTTTAATCATAAAATTATGAAAAATTTTCTGTTTTCAACAATGAAAGATATTAACCACCATAGCAATGATTCGAACGCCTTTCAATGGGATTTGATTATCCATCCGTACTTCAAGTGCATTGATTTAATACTGCATAATCCCTTTTATTTCAGCCAACGACATATACCTCATATGATGACGTGATAATTTTAAATTAATTTCTTTATCCAGATACGTACTAAAAGGCACGGATGATGAAACCATAATCCTAATACACAAAATATCCTAATTTTTACATAAATTTTAGTGTAACATATAAGCTATTGTCTTAATGATGATATAGTCATTGTTTAAAAAGGGCGATCTGAGCCATTAAACTTGAAATTCGAAAACTATTATCTTACATGTATGGTGATTTTGTGAATGCTTACAGTATGCAAGCACCGAAAACTCGTATAAATAAATAACAAAATTATTATATTAAAACCGGGGCGACTAAACAGGGCCACCACAATATCAATAGAATTTGTCTGTAACTATTAATTTCGAAGGTATTGGCTGATCAGATTTCAAACAAATTTCGTTTGTAGTACAGCAGTTGATGACAAAACGAAATGAACATGTTTAAAACGGATCTAAAAAGCAGTGTTGACACAATATAAGGAAAAATAATTTTCTGATTTCAAAGCAAATATATTAGTATACGATTATACTAGGGCGAATTTGACGAAAAGCACTTCTGTACCACGGGAAACCCGTGTACATCCCTACTTGTTTTATCTAAGTTGCTTTCATACACTTCTAGCAAACTTTGATAAGTGTTAAATGTGATAGAATTGATTAACTTCATTTCAAGGATGTGATTACTGTTCAATATCATTAGTTTGGTCAGTGTTTGAAAATGTTCATGAGATAAATGGCTATCGTTATAATTTCTTATTACGATTAGCCAATAAACTAAAATAAAGTGTAATTAAGAAAACTCTAAATGTTTGATATACATTTTTCGTATTTTATCTTTCTGGATCATTTCCTAATTATGGGACCAGATTTTGATTTCTTTGGCATTTTATAATGGACACGATTAAGGGGGGAAAAATCTTAAGGGATTCCTCCAGTCAAGTTGGCTGCAAAAACTCAAACTCAAGAAAAGCGAATAGGAGTAAAAACAACTTTGAGATCGAATATCGTTATCGACTCTGAGATAACTGGCCTACGTCACTGCCATAGCAATAGTTAATGTTGAAACGCTCGGATCAAAAGCTATCGACGTTATCAGCAATGAATAAATTGGAAATATCATGAAATGGCTGTTATTAAATTGCCTTTATGTAATTCTACTGATAAAATTAAATCACTGCGCATTCATTCCATCCGATTGAGTACACACGCGCATTCTGATCGGCATGACAGGCACTGAGCTTGCCAAAAAAATCCCTCTTTCATCTTTTCTTCACCTTTTCTTAACTGGAACGTCTGCTACCTCTTGCTGCCTTACATTTTCTTTTGCCACCTCTACTAACCCCGAGTTCCTCTTCGAATAAAGAAAAAAGAGAAATAATTCCCATCCCCCACATCTACGAGAGCAACTCCCGCAAACCACCTCACCGCGTAGGCTTTGACACCCCTGAAAGGGCGCGCAACAGTGAGTCAGTGACGGAACGGGAAAACCTGTGCGGCGTGGAAATAAGAGTATACGTTTACGCCGGCGGAAGTTGACGTCGAAGCCGGTTTTGAAGCGTTCCTGCAATGCTTCGAAGTCACACCTCCTCCCCCTCATCGGATGAGATATCTGAGATTCCGCCAAACTCACTCTCTCTCTCTCTCTCTTCCGGATAAATGGGAAGGTATTCGGGATATCTGCGGAGTTTAGGGGGCGGGGTATGGCGGAGGAGGACTCCCGTTCCGCACATGCAGGCTATGTCAGGAAGAATACGTACAAGTGCCGTTACTCCCTCTCAAACACTCTCTCCCTCATCCCTCCTACTCCTCACCCCTCTCCCCCCCCCCATCGACCATTTTCCCATTCCCCGAACTTACCCTTTCGGTCCTAATATGCTGGAAAGATAGACACCCCACCGACGTTCTAATTCGTCCATGACGGCTTACTTCCCGTCGAAAAAATATACCAAAAATCGGAATAAACCACAATCGATGCTTGGCCCTCGTACCGCCAGGATTAATTTCGATTAATTCCCATATATGAAGATCAACCCTGTATAATCGCATTAGTATTTTTTCCATCGTTTACGATTACCAACCGTAGTAATGTCACTCGCATTTTCGGTACCAAATCCGTCCGCTCTCGTCTTGAAAAAGCAACCCCAAGACGAGAAAAAAACAAATGACACCAAATCTGACCGTTTCAAATCAGATTACTAATCTCTCCAAGCACGTCGCTCGCCCCTCTGAAAAAGAAAATTCACCGTGTTTTTACGGGAAGGATATTGGAGGATCACGGGTGCGGCAGATATGGTGAAGGTGGACGAAGAGGGGAGAGTGCGAGAAGGAATCCTTAACAGTGACCCTTATTTCATCCTTCTGACGACGGCTAATATCTTCTCTGCCCCTAGTCTCTCTCTCTCCCCCTCTCACCCTAGCTCTCCCGTAGCTCTCCAACTCTCCGTCGCATTTACTACCACTACGGCGCCGGCAGCTGCAAAAAGGCGCCCTCGCGTGATATTTCGCCGCATCTTCACATCTCACGTGTGAGAATAAAGGGAGTTTACGGAGAGTAGAGTGGAGGAGGAAGGGGAGGGAGGGGTTAAGAGAGGGTGGAGAGAAAAATGGGTGGAGTCGGGATGCAGGGTAATCTCTTTGTTCCAGAGAAGCCAGTCCGCCACAAACACCAAGGAGGTACCCTGTCCGAAGGGTCCCTTAGGTTGAATGTAAATTTCGTGCTATGTTTTACTCTGTACTGTGAAACGTTGCTGAAGTTCTGTTGGTGGAAGTTAGCCGGATTTCTTCGGGTTTTCAAGGGACCTCTGATTGGGACCTATCGGACACCCAGCCGACCGGTAAGGAATCAATATATTTATTTCTTTTGGCGTTTAACTCACCTCAAGTTTGGTACCTGATTCAGTCCAAATTACGCCTATAAAACTATCTCCTGAGGGTTTCAAATGTAGAAAATACTGGTTATATTGGACATATTCCGAGTAGATGGCGTGTCAGTTCAGATGGCTGATTGTGGTTGTTCGAGGCTGACGGTGAAAGAAGTGGAGCGAAAGTCTTCGAAATATATGAGCGAAAAGGAAAAATAACTGAGTAAAAACTACGTTTTAATGTTAAAGTTGAAGTTTCGCCAAGTTGTTTTTCTTTTTCACTTAAATATGGAATTTCACAAACATTAAGGCTTTCATAGATGATTATATCTTTGAAATGTGTTTTCAATCAGTTGAAAAAAAAAACAAAGAAAATATTTGCAGCAAGGAATCAACTCCAAAGCCGTAATTTAAATTACGACGTACGAGTTGAATCCTTCTTCGCCGTAGTCTCCACTTTTTATTAATAGTATTTAAGTTGGTTTAGCGTCTTAAAAATTTGTTGCAGGTAACATAAGCAAAGGTTCTTATTCTAGACCAAAAAATAAGTGTTATAGTTTCTAAAATAATTTCGCATTCAGTCAAACTGTTAAAATTTGTATAAATTACCCTCAGTGCCATAAAGACAAAGAAGTGACGACTATTATTAGTGGTACATTTACAGTTTATGATACATAAAATTACATTAGGTCTTAATGATTAACTTTTCCAAAAGTGTGTCCCAGTAAATTTATATACGTGACAAAAACCATTGTTTCTATCCTTAAAATCAGATAATAATGTAAAGGAAAAGAGATGGCCCTAAACTAACAGAAGAACAAGTTTTCTAGTGAGAGTTTTGGTAATAATTTCAATTAGGATAGTGTATTCAGAGGTTTATTGCTTTGCATGGATTGGTAAGTCACAAGATTTAATTGCTTATTCTGGAACTAATAAAACTAATAAAAGTTTCTAAAAGGAGGGTTAACATATTTCGGCACAAAGCCATTCGATCATGGATTCAATAGAAAGTTAAGGCGTTGTTCAAATTACTCATACATATAGTCGAGGGGAAAAATTGGTAAATTAATATCCAACCTACAAATTAAGTTGAAGGTCATTCATGAACTCACTGGTATTTATTTAAACTGACCGCTTGGACAAACCTCGATTTTTTTAAACCATCAATTTCCTCTTTGAGAATTTCGGTTCATATGTGGAGATGGCCAGTACAAAATTTATGAAAAAATTATTTAACGTCATTATAAATTTTATCCGTAATGAAATAAAGTAGAATTAGCGGTAAAACGGTATTATTTAAAGTACAAACAAAAATGAATTAATTCATATCTTATGCTTCACAAAATAATTGCATATTTTTATGACTCTGCGAATCACAAAATGTTTTTCGAATCGAATCATCCCTAAATATTTGAATCAAATCGAATCTACTGTGCAGATATATATTATAGGGTATATAGGCGGATTTAAATTTTAAGAATGCAATCACTCTACATACAAAAGTTTATTACAATAATAAATATAAACTAAAACGGCAAGCCTTAATGCTGAATATTCTACTTTCTTTCACAAACTAATTAAACCTAAGAACAAATCACACTTATTCTTACATATTTTACTGAACTACGTTAACAATAAAACAAACAAACTCGACATGAAGTTCAAAATTAAACTTAACTAGACTGCATAAACATTAAACAAACCTTGCAGTAAAATGAAGCCTGACAATAATATCAAATTCAACTGTATACTGCAATCCATTTCAACAAAATTACACTCTTGGCCCTCACCTCATTCAATCTTCACAAGAAAGTTTGTTGTAAAGCAAATATGCCGTGATTATGTCCGTTAAGAAATTGGTAAGAGCTTGAAGTAATAATTTTTGTAAACATACCTTCGTGCGCGATAAGATATTGTAAAGTTGTTTACTGGAATTAATGTTGATTCGAAAATACCGAATCGGAGTTCGAGCTACCGAATCTAATCGAATTCTCATTGCCTATTCGAAATCAAACCGAATCTCTAAGTAAGATTCGCAGGGCCCTAATTTTTTCATTAGATATGCAGGAGACTTTCATTTCCGTACTGTTTAAAATTAATACTATTGGTCAAACATGCTTTATTTCATTTGTGAAGTGGAAGCTTATATTTTCCTAAATCTTAGAAAAGAAAATTGATGCAAACAATTTAAAATAAAATGTATAATTTCTCAGTAAGACCGGAAATTGGAGTGACAGTCAATAGTGTATTCGTTTCTTGCATACCAATTTCTGTAGTTTGGAATACTTTTCATAAGAGATAAATCTTGACATGGGCTGAGTATAGTGATAGCTAAGATCAGAAAGATCATCGGTTGAAATCCTATTGTGCGCTACACTTTTCAGTTCGTAACTGTTTAGAATGATAACATCGCTATAATTGGCCTTGTGTGTGAAACAATGACAAAAAATAAATATTTTGTGGCATGAGTCATGGAATAAACGAGGCCTAGAAAGAGTTTCTCTTGATAAATCAAAAACGCGATCGTGAAGCTGTAGACTCAATTAATGTTCCTCTCACGTTCCCAACCGTCATAACTGTTTAGTGCAGTTAATTTGCTTCACGTGGAGACCATAAATCCTGAATCACGGCGCCCGAGGCATTAGAAATTAATGAAGTGGAAGAATGATCGTATTTGTAAGCAATATCGGAAAATTTTTGCAAAAAAGCCTCAGAATCGTTGACGAGCTAAAATTACCTTTATTAAGAGAATAATAAATGTTTGCGTTGCATAAATACTAGGATGGATCAGTAAAAACAATCCAACTTTCAGAACTTTTCTTCGGGAACCGCACGATCTCTCGATTAATAACATTGAAACAACTCATTCCCGTCATTCTCACGCTACTTATTGTTAGAGAATAGTCGAAAAATCGATAATATTTTTCCACGCATTGATTTCATTTTTCCGACGGAAATCATAATACATACTCCCTTTATTGTTTATATTTAAAAATAACTGAAATTTTTAAAAATATTAAAAGTCAGTCAGGGTGACTGCTTGATAGCCCTTTAGTTTTTAATATCTGGAGACTGGCGAGAATAACTCGAGAGACAGCTTAAAGTTAAATTTGTTTTTAATTGGAATGTTGTTGAAAACGAGAGAATCTTATGGGACAGGGACAGCTAGAGGTATTGGCAAGCGGGGTGGATGTACAGGGTGCGAAATTAAGGGGCGTTTCCTCAAAGTTTTCTTTCGTCATTATGTACTATGTATGTATGTATGCAGAAAAATTTTGGGATTCACTGGATATCCCTCAATAAGCATGCATCTTCAATGGAATTTGTTTAGTATTTTAAATAAATGACGATTTAATTAAAATCTTTCCGTAATTTTTTAGAAGTAAATAGAGTACTGGATTGGATCCGGAGTGCTAAAAATTCTGGCCGGTACTGCGTACAGATCAAAGCAGCAAACATTCCCAAATTTTGGAGAGGTTTGTTTCTTGGTTCGGTTAATAATTTTTAACTATGGTTCAGAGATGAGTTTTGGCAATGGTTCGGTTCGGTGTTGGCGAGAATCTGATTAATGTGTTATCCTCATCTTTGTATACTATACACACAGAAAAAATTAACTTGCAATGGTACAAATAAATGAAAAAGGAAATTACGAAGAAGCATCGGTTGCATGACAATGAAACCATCCATTTGATGTCGTAAAATTAAAAATAATTCACTAGTCACAAATAGAAATTACAAACACAAAAGTAAAAAAGAACAAACATCAGTTTCATACAATAACAAGATCCTTTGTATCATTACAAATAAAAATAATTAAATACACAAAAAATGAACAAACTCGCACAAATGAACAAGTTAAAAAATATTAACTACATACGTAATAATAAAAAAAACTTAATAGACAAAAAATGGAAAAATAACGAATAAACAAATACTAGTTGCATACGAATGATAAATAATGAATGGTAACTAATGATTTAATTTCCAAAATAAAAGGTCTTCCAACAATTCAGATCTTCTCCATTACCCTATTTTACCTAACAAAATAATTGTCCGTGTTGAATAACATCTTTCCACACTTGGAAAAACTATTTTGGCCAAATCTTAAAGCTGTGGGTGGCTAAATTTATTTCCTCTCCAATAAACGAGAATATTTGCTTTTATTTGAAGCCTCTCAATATTATGAAAATTTTCCAATTCTAACATTATATGAAATTTTAAATTTTTTACTACAGTTCAACCTGCTCATTTTCTTATTCTTTCTCCGATTTTAATAACTCCACTTCATCCAATACTTCATGGTCAACAGTAGTAAATAAAATTTAGGAGTCAGAATTTGGATCACCGTTTGTATTAGGTTTTTATCATTTGCTCATAGAGCATACATCATCTTTAGTTTTTTATTTTTATTAATATCAAGCAAAATTTGGTATCGTGGGCTCAAATGTATACATATACATTTATTCACGAGCTGTTAATTTCTTGCTCAAGAGTGAAAAAATCGTACTTTCAATCGTTTTAAATTGCAGTTCATATTTTATCCAGACTATAAAAATCAGCCATTGCGCGGAATTTAGACTGCAATGCTTCGCACGCTATGTTCACGGGTTCCAATACCTTCACAATGTTTTCAATTTTGAATAACAGTCCGATAAGTGCAACTCTAAATCCACAAACGTTTTAGCATCATAATAGTAGAGCTCCATCTGGCTTCAGTTTTCTTAACTTTTCTCTTTTGAGAGAAATATGAAAAGAGGGAATACATAACCTTTTCACAATTACTTCAGCTGTATGCAATATATTTAAAATGGTAACCACATTTCTGGCGGAAATTTTCCAATTAATTTGAGAATTTTTTTTTTAATTCTTGAACCGAACCATTTCTGCATAAACTTCAGATTCGGTTCAATGTTCAGTAAGAAAATAATATTTGGTTTCGATTCGGTTCTACAATTTAGTGCGGTTCGGTTCGGCGGTTTCGTTTACTTCGGTTTGCTACTCTGATACAAATTCACAAATCGTTATTTTGATAGTGATTTAAAGAATAATTTCGTAATAGATAGTGGCTGCGGATCGTTTATTTCCAAAACATTTTCTTTACTCCTGAATATTAATCCTACGGTCTTGAATTAAATACACAATTTAGAAGATTAGGAACTCATTTTAAGTCGCGAAAAGTGCAGGACTAAATGATTTTTTTGTTGTTATTATTCTACACTGCTTCCCATTTCGTCGAATATATTATGTCCAGCTTTGTATGTAACAGCTTGATTATATAATTACACTACTTAAACTCATACAGTGCGATTTCAAACCTCTTTCTTTTTTTAAATATGTTCTTCAAATATATTCACAATGTTCAATATAGCAAATTGGAATAAATACCTTCGGTTTTCTACGAAAACATAAATGGATGAAATCCACAGCCAAGGCGATGACGTTTTCTGTGGATATTAAAACTACTCGGTAAAAGCTTTCCAACATTAAAACGCCAAATTTAGATATTGTTAACTATTAATTCAATGCAGATGCCTTGATTGCTATTAACAAGCTACAGATTAAGAAGGATATATCAATTTTGATGGTCAACCCTCACTGAAATGTTACTGTGAAACTAAATCCTTA
The DNA here is from genome assembly GCA_028673005.1 of Tanypteryx hageni. Classification (NCBI taxonomy): domain Eukaryota; kingdom Metazoa; phylum Arthropoda; class Insecta; order Odonata; family Petaluridae; genus Tanypteryx; species Tanypteryx hageni. Next base: position 176,218,441 of record CM054113.1, read on the forward strand.
AGTTTCTGAAAATGACCTGTCATGTTCGGCATTTACTCCTTCTCTACGTTAAAATTGATGTACAGTGTTATGCGTTCATGGATAAAACTTCATTAGCCTTCATTCTATTTAATAAATTCTTTAGATAATTCTCCATTTATCCCACAACCATCAAGAACCCTTATTCAACCACGTTGGGTCTACATACTGGTAAAAAAATTGGAAAGCAGCCACAAGGTGAGCTGGATACTATTTCATATCTGCATACGAAATTGCAACGAAAATCATTTCATTAAAATTTTTTATGGAAGGGGATCCTTGTAGGCACTCTCTAGAATTTATCAACGATAATAAACAAAAAATAATGATACCACACAGCATTAGGAGCAGGATAAGATGTGAAAACTTCACCGTCGCAACAATTATCTTCTCTAAGTATCAGGTTTCAATCGAAACGGTTTGAAATTGAAGTGTTTTTTTTTTCAAGGACGAAGTTGTCCGACTTGTGCCCTGCAAAATGAGATAGAATTATAACGGTACGTTATAATTTACTCAAAGATTTTGAGTGAATTCCAAATAAGACAACAGCAGTATTTCTCCGGAATAGCTACGATTACTATTGCAATGCAACAAAATTGAGTCCAACAACGACCCCATTAATTTGTCTCCTTTACTTCCTGCATTTGGCTGTTACGAAAATCGAGTCACGCAAACTCTTTAATTTTATTCAGCTTTCCCATTACAACGTCATCTTTCGAAGCCAATGTCAATTTCGTTTCAGTATCTGAGAGTGTGCTAGTCAGAAAACATTTGGCTTCCGTTTTCTTTACGAATTCCATTCCGCATCAATTTCTATGTCATCAAAGTAAACAAGTATAATGTTTCATAACCTAAAGAATAAGGGTTAAAATAATCCCATTCATTAATGGATAGATCTCCCAATTTTGTAAAATTTACTCGGCGCTGCGCATCTTTATATTTTTAATTATTCGAACGATCATTTTTAACTATAGAATATTCTCAAATTTATTTTTTAAGGCATAAGTGAGTAAACCGTCCACTTTGTCTAGAATTTAATAAACTGTTGGCCAAACATTTGGAATGATTTATTTTAAAATAAAATAATTTGTGGCTTGCAATTGAAAAAAAAATGGAATCAAACAATCATGAAAACTGAGTACCGCATTGCATGGGTGGCGTAACCTTTAATATTCGTAGTATTACACGGACAAATGTTTATAAACAACTGTTAAAATAAAATAAAAACCCAAAAGTTGTTTTATCACAGTAGTAAAATTCCAACGGAAACGTTAAGGGTAAATTCGAGAAGAGTAAAATCTTTACAGCAAACTTTATTTCAATTTGTTGTTAATGTGCCATAGTTTATCACCCCAATTTTTTTCCGGCGGCAGTTCACTATACATAACAACAGTGATAAATAAAACTTATATGTGTTGTCGAAACGATAGATTATATTAAATTCATTGATGTGATTGATTCAATTATACATATAACAAATATATTAAAGTTTAATTTATTTTTAAATCATCAAAATACCCGATTTCGTCATCCAACTATAACCTATTTTAAAATTCCAATAAGAAATGTTCCGCACCCTGCGACAGAAAGATTCCATCTCGATTTTTTATCCATACCACATAGTATGACACAAACTGGAATGATGGTTTTATATAAACGCTATGATAGCTGTAACATTATCTATCAGAGAAATAAAACGGTGAATTTGTTAGTGTTTGTAGTTTTTTCTATAAAAATAGATATCGTAGAACAGTAGTGGTTATATTTTAACGTCGTGACTCATTTGCTCGTGAATGAAAACATTTAAATTTGTAATATGAAACAAGCGCTTTCACAAAATATTGCATAGCAAGACTAACCCTATGGGACCCGTGGGACATTGGGGTTCTATGGAAAAATGAACTGGATTCCAAACACTAATAACCAATTGATTTTATGTCAATCATATTGAACACATTGACTGGAAGGGTTTAATTTACGTGAAATGGGAACGAAGAGAAGCGGAGTAGGAAAAGAAAGCGAAGTGTCCTTGCTGTCACCTGTTGGCGTGTAATTTTACGCTTGGTTGCTAAATAGCTTAAGCGCTCGTTGCTGAGAATTGTCAGAATAAGAAAACCACTAAAACCGCTTTTACCTTCGCGCTTTAATTTTGAAAGCTGTGTTCTCAACCATTAGAGCAGTGGTTTCCAACCTTCTTTTATCTCATTACCCGTTTTTCCATCATCCAAAGCAGTCATTGCCCTCAATTGCAAATGTACGAAATGTAGGTTCAATAAGCCTGGGCGTATGAGGGAAGGTAATAAACATGTGCATTCGTTTTATATGTCACGTATGTAGAGTTTATTAAAAAATAGGTATATGGTTGCAGGAAACAGAATAGTAAATGCAGAAACTCTGAAAAAGTCACCAATATTTTTAATAGAAATACCTCTGCTACGAAAAATCTAATAGTTACTGATTTATGTGTGTCCTTTTCTTAAACATCCGTTCTGGCGCGCGCAAGCTAATATGATTCTGATTGGCTCACAGATAAATAATAACCGAATGGCTCAGCCTATCTTCCCCTATTGCCACTCCAGGTAGTATTTCAGACCTTTACTAACGGTTTCATCGCGTTACAATTCCCACAAATGAACATTGCCTCCTCAAAAACCAGAAATTAGCCCCGAAGGGGTAATTACCATAGGTTGGGAAGCACTTCATTAGAGCCATTGAAGGGTGAGTTTTCTGTTGATCATTGTTACTAATACATATATAAGTACGTATTCATCCTTATCCAGGCAACTCACTCTCAGGGCATCGATATATTGACATCCATAGTAAGAGATTACAATTTTGTTTAATTATTGTTTTATCAATGTGAAATATGTTCACGAGTGTAATTGCCGATAATTATTCTTGAGGACACTGATATCGAGAACAACTTGTAAATAATATTGCAATCATATTATGGAGAAAGTCATGTGCTGGACAACTCAGATTTTTTCGTTTGGTTGTTATTTCAGTTGTCTCGTTGACCCAATATTTTAGGTGCCTTGACGGATAATTTTTGACAAATAAAAAGTATTAAATGAATTATAGAATGAAAAATCCTTTGGCTGGAACGCATCTCGGCTGTTCACATGAGAATCAATGGAAAAGATAGCGATCTTTCGAAGAATTTTCCTTTAAGGAACGTTTTTCAAGGACGCATGTCGTTCGTTGACAGAGTCGCGTGCGTTTCAGTTTTCGTGCCAAACGACGAAGGGTGGTGAGATACTGGCTGAAGCATAATAAGTGGGATGAATGAAAATATTCGATAGAGGCCGGGAATGCGGAAGAACAGATTAAAAGGATTTTTGTACTTAGCGTGACTTGACGATGTAAACCGAGAAAAAATATCGCTAAAACATAAATTCTAAGTTATAAAGATTTCCGTGAGTAAATTTTCATTAGAAGGATACCAATTAGTAATGCTTTTTGTAATGTTTTCTTGGTTAATTTTATAAAGATTGCTCAATTGATGTTTAAAAAATTGACCTCTACTGCCAGGGGCGGTGCTAGACATTTCAGTGCCCTAGGAAAACTACTTTTTTGAAACTTCTACCTTAATCCAAATTATTCTAATTATTCCCAGTTACCCGGATAGTCCATTGGATTTAAACCATAAGGTGAGCTTTATTTTTTTGAACTTCGCAGTTGATAAATGTATTACAATCTTTGAACATCCATTTGTTGGTACAATATCATAATTAATTTATCAGAGGAAAAATGAGTGTCCTAATTATCTACCAACACATACATATTGTTGTTTTATTTATTTAAAAAAGTTTTTCGCGGCACGCCAGGGTGCCGCGACACTCAATTTGGGTACCACTGAGGTAGAGGGTAAGGAGAATGAAGGGAACAACACCACAACAGAGAGAGCTCTCCGACGACCTAATCCGAAACGGGGAAGTCCTTGGTGTCACTCTGGGAGAAAGGAGTGCCAGAAGGTTAAAGCAACAACAGAAGAGGGTCACCACGAGATGCTGAGATGTAGTCTCCAACGCTCCCGCCTTCTACCAATTCTGTCTGGACAGTGGAGGAACTAGGCCCGGTGGAGCGGTCAGCTATAATCAGTAGCTATAGGACCCTTGAGGATGATAAATTCAATAATGTTGACAAATCAATGATAATGTTTCTAGTATACGAGAACGTAGAAATACTTTGCAAAAACGCGTTACCAGTATAAAGTCATCAAAATCAATACAGTACTGAATTAATCGGTACGGTTGTTGGTTGCCTTAGTTAAGAGGATGGCCCCGTGGCTTGTCCCGCCACTGCGTCCGGAAACATATAGCATCCCGGCTCTTCCCACGCTAAATCGCCCCTGACCTAGAAAGTTACATCTCCCGACCTCATGTACAGCTTCTAATGCAGCTAAATCGGAGCGGGGGAACATCTGAGGGAGAAGGGTCTTCACAAGTTGGCGCGGTCAAATCGACGGGAGGGGGGGATTGAGGAATATCGACCGTAGCTATCGAACCGATTCGATACGCATGCGGTCGGAACGGAACGCGCGCAACGGTGGCGCGAATGAGAGAGGTGATGACGACAAAGAGAGGAATCGAAGATATCGAACGCCGCTTTTAAGTGTCGGTTTTGATACGTTTTCGACTTCATCGAGCGACGAATGCGGGCGAGGGTTGGTGACGCTTACTCGTGCTCGGAGCGCAAATCAAATAAGGAGGGGGTGGCTTTCGGCGTGGGAGGATAAAGGAGTTAAAGGGAGGGGGCAGGTAAATGAGGAAAGAAAAAATGCGGTGGCGGGGCTATACAAGGTTTCGAAACTTGAAAAGAGCGTTCACCGTCGGTCGTAATAAGGTTTGATTCTATCGGTTCTGCACTCGTAGGAAGTCTCCAGTCTGAAAAAATAGCAGACATCCAATCATTTTTCTTCTCCGCCGTTCCTACAACTGTAATTTCAAGGCCGTTTTGCTCCAAGAAAACGAAACGTCCCGAATTCTTTCACCGCCATTCCAAAAAGAAGGGACCGAAAAGAATGCACGCTGACACGGAACTTGTTCGAAAGAAGGAGCAAATTAACTTATGAGATGAGCTTATCGAGCACGTTCGTTAGTAAATCGAGGGAGCGAACAAAAAATTCAGATAAGAGAATAAAACATAGTCAAGGCTTTTTTATGAATTGCCAGAAAAAGTTAAGCGGTTTTGGCTTACATAGTATTATTTGTGACATCAGGCTCTACAATTGGATTGATTTTAACCAAATTCTCTGGAGCCATTTTTGAGTAAATAAATTTTTTCTACAAATCGCCAAGAATAAACTACCCTTTATTTTTGTGCAATATCATTTTTATGAAAAAAGGGTCTGCAAAAGATGATATATTGCATAAATACGAGATTTCATTCGATTTTATGTACGCGTTTGGGCCCTAGGGCCACGAACAGACCGACAGACAGACTGACAGACGACATGGCGAAAACCACTTTTATGGACTCAGGGACACCAAAAACGTGTACTTACATCAAAATCTCAAAGTAGAATTTTTTACGATTACAATACTTTCTCAATATACTACGTATATGAGAAAGTAAAAAGGGCTAAGAATCAAATTGACAAAATAATTACCTACTCGAATATCTCCAATACACACAAAAAAAGATTATGAAAAACCATGGGTGCATTTTGGCTTCAAGAATTATTAAAGACTTTTAAAATCTAATGCTGGTGAATACCACTTATGATGGCTTTCTGGTTGTCGAAATGCGCATTTTTTCATAATCTAGTAATGGTTATTGAAGATACTTGAATGAGAATTTATTTTGTTAAATTGATTTTAGTTTTATGGAGGAGCTCGATAATTTTCTATAGTATCGATAAGATTTTTATGAAAGTATATAAATTGAAATTACCCGCGATAGCTCATTATGACTCTTTAGAATTAAGTTTAAGGGCATAGAAAAAGTTATGCACGCGAAAAATAAATCCTTAAAGGCATTACCTAACATTATTATGTTATTCAGTAACAATAAAAAAATCGACAATTCCGAAATTTTTAATTAATACGAGGTTCATCAAAAAATTTAGCGTGTTATTTTTTATATCAGTTTTTTCTCTCTTTGTAAATCAGTATAAAATCCTCTTGAGCTATTATTTTACGTAAAACAGAGCAATATTTAGACGTCTGATAGAATACCTTATCATGTTTAATGGTCTTAATGAATGACATATAGGATATCGCTACTGCGCATAGTAAAAATATGATTGATACTATTTTTCCGTGGCGAGAGTAATTTTTATTATTTTTCGAAGCCACATTCGCCCGATGTGCCTTGATAGGGCGTCATTATCAAGGTCGTCCAACACCACCACGTTGTGACATTTCTGCGCATTCACGATTTTCTATCGAGCTCATAGACGTAGTTCGAGGTGAAAGGGAAAAAATCAATGGGAATTATGGGAGAAAAAGTAGCGTTCGAAGAATGGATTATCCGCGGCGAATCCAGTTTCCCTGAAGCTGGTCAAAATAGCTCGCTGCGGCGTCACTAGTAGGGTGTCTGGATTAACTGAGGCAGGGAAAAACAAAGTTGATTGCATAAAATTTTGATTCACTAGTGGTACGTAAAAGTCTGCGGCCTTTTTTAACGTTGTTCGAGCATTTTCCCTCATTTGATGGCATTATATCTATTTTTGCAAAATAACCGCAAGATTTTTTAAATAGGACATGGCCTGACGACTTTGAAGGATGTTCGTATTTTCGTTATATAGAGCTAATAGGTGCTTGCGCGAGTTAATCAGATTTTTTCTGCCGTAGTCCCTTTTCACAGGCAATTTTGTTTTTGTTAATAATATTATATGCATATTATGCTCAATGAAGTTTTTTTTAATTTTTGGTATCTTTTGTCGCAGCTATTATTGAAACATGTTGAAATGGTTCTCTTATTTACACACACAGAATTTTCAATACGTAAGGATATCTTCACCATTTTCTTGTTTGTGTGTGTGTGTATGTATTTCTGGCTAGTCAACCTCTTGGATTATTAAAGCCACAACTCCTTACACACCAGACACACTCACAAAGGAGGAGGGAAACCCGATGCCGACATGAACCTACTCTTTATGAAGAGCACCAAGGGGGTCAACTGCTTAACGTCCCTTCCGAAGCTGACTTGCGCGGTCTCCTCAAATCACACATGTAGGGGACAGGACGATCCCAGGTTGAAAAATCCGAACTCTGCCGGATTCGAACCTGGGACCGCCGCGTAGAAGGCCAGTGGTTCTCAACCTGAGTGACATCACACCCCAGGGTGACGCGAGAGTTATTGAGGGGTGACGCGAATATTTGATAAATTCACAGTGTCATTTTCTGACTTATAAAAATAAATAAAAACAATAATACCTGCCTCTGCTTCTTTAAAAACATAAATTTTGATCTTTATGTGGAAAATAAAGCTCATTTATCTTTAAAATGGGAGAGTAAACGGGGTAACGCAGAACTGAAATGGGGTGACGCAAACAAAAAAGGTTGAGAAACACTGCTCTAACCACTCCGCCACCCCACACAATTTTCTTCTCCAAGTCCTTTGCTTGTATTTATTCCTGGAAAAACAACTCTTTCTAAATGCCTTGAAGAAGCCATTTTTAAAACTGAAAACTAGTACATACTTCTATTATTTGGGGTAATAACATCCTCCGCTAGGATCTTTATATATAATTACTCAATGTCTGTCCGTCTGTCTGTCCGCCCGTCCATCTCTCTGTCTGTCTGTCCGTCCATCTGTCTGCCCGTCCGTCCGTCCATCTGTCTGCCCGTCCGTCCGTCCATCTGTCTGCCCGTCCGTCCGTCCATCTGTCTGCCCGTCCGTCCGTCCATCTGTCTGCCCGTCCGTCCCCCCTTTGCTCTCTTGAACAGTTTGTCAGAGTAATGCTGTAAACGCCATTTTGTTTCTGCCAACTAGGAGACCCCGGGAAAACTATTTTCGTTTACGGAAGTGTCCCGAATTCGACTCCGGGAGACGATTATATATTTCCATATGTTTACACAGGAATTTTGATTTTTAAAGGTGCAAGATTTATTTCTTTCATTCATTAAAAACGTAAATATGGGCCGAATCTCTCCATTTTTGCTTTATTCGACGGCTAAAACTATAAAATATCTTATTATTGCAATGTTTTGATGTTAAACAGAATAATTTCTCAGAAAAATGTATTTCTTTTTGAAATTTTATGGCTTTTTCGTACTCTCTCCGGGCGTTGCCAAGGCGACCCACATTGTTGCCTCCGATTGAATTAGCGTCTATTAAGCCTTCAAATAGCCAAAATAATTGCGTTATCCACTTCGCGCTGTTTATGATGCATCGAAATTATAGTTGTAGTAAAGTCAAACTTAATAGATTGCAACTTTAATAATTAAAGATTATTATTATTCAGCAAACTGCGTGTGCTGTGGGCATTTTTAACGATTGACCAAAAGAAAAAAATCTTTCTTTATTTCAATACTGGAATGTGACCTTTTTCGTGGGTGAGAGAGAATTAAAATTGCACATATAAATTATAAAAACAAACATGACATTCAAAATATGTTTCTAATTTTAGAAGGATAAATTGGTAATTATTACTTTTAAGCATGCAGATTTCTGACTGACCTCGCAAACGTTTTGCGGGTACCACTAGTATTATTTTAATTATATGTTGGTTGAGTATTCCATCTCTCAACGATTGTATCTGCATTATTATTTAACCATCAGAATGGTGCATAGCCTAGGGTACTACATACTAAACTATTCCTAAAATTCTTCAATTATAGAATTGAAAAACGAATCATCTCCAAAATACATAAATAAGGTTGGGAAAACCAGAGGCACATTTTGGCTACAAAGCAGCCGTCATCAGTGGTTATTCACCGATAGTATACTAAGAAGAATACTAGTGACGTCGTTTCTATAGTTTTTATGCGTCCGAGAGGTCTGTAATGGGAGAAGGCCTGTTAAGGGTGCGCGTGGAGGTGGGAGGATCCAACAGCAAAATTTGAAAGGGAAGATATTTAACAGCCTATTGCAGAAGGAGGGGATTCTGGGTTGTCCCCGATTTTTATAGGTGATCAGAAATAGCTGTTGTAACATAACTGCGAGCATGATATTAAAGCGACCCGCTGAAAGTGGACCTTTGTTTATCCAAGTCTAACTTGAGCTCTTGCAACTAAGAAAAACCATAGCGGGGAATTCTCAGAAGAGGCTCCAGGCAATCACTAATGACCATCGTTGCAAAACAGCTTTCCATTCCTATTTCTTTTATCCCTTCTTTCGTGAGATTTGGCAACGTCGCTTCTCACCTGATAGTGCTCGGGTTAAATTAACCGACTGTACAGATCTATTGAAAGCTTATGGCGCCTGCGCACACACACGAATTCAGCATGGAAGAGTTCATTCTCGAAAGCGAGCTACGCGGGGGTGAGGGTATATACGCATGGGGTAATCAGTCATTCTCCACAGCCACCTTCCCCTTAAGCTTTCCCCCTCCACAGCCACCTTCCCCCACATCACGTGACTCTTCGCGCATTTAGGTGCCATAAGCTTTCAATGGATCTGTAATTTGATGCCAAAATATTTGCAGGCTCTTGAGTGCATTTCTTTTTCAATGTGCGAATGTTATGAAATCCAAACTATTACCAGTGACTGGGTGGCCTGTATCTTGAATGATTCCATCATGTTTGAAGAGCACAATTTGTCGTTTAGAGGGAGTTTTGAGTTTTCATTTTACCTCATATAGAACTGATGACATTCTGTGCAGCTTAATTTGTAAATTCAGGACTAATTTACGTTTTAAAGATCACCTTCGTGCTTTCGATGTTTTCAATGCTGCCGTTACTAGTGTTACGGAAAGATTGGCGCTGTTTAATATGTTATCTAGTTCTTTTGGTGAGTGGTGTGAAATAGTGATTTACCTTCGAATGAATCACATATAGACCTGTTTTTCCTATCGCGGTCAATAATAGTCCTGGGGAAAATCGAAACTTTTGATCGTTCTGTCCTACAATCAATCTCATATATTTATCATCGTGCAAGTTTTTTATATTGGTCATTATAACGATTAGTGCTAAAAACTTGTCAGCCTAACCTTACCATCTGTGTTTCGGTAGAAATTTTATTATAGGTTTCATATCGAATTAAAGAACAAGCACTTAAAAAATAGTTGTCTCACAACAAGATTATAAAAAACCTTGTTGCGGCTATGGGAGATACCTGAGACAAGTATTTTTAAGTACTAGTTCTTGAATTCTTTCAGCCACAAGACAAGTTCGATAACTCCCTGTTGAATTCTTATTGGCGATAGTCAATTTACATTCCCCAATAACGTAAGATGACGCATCGTTTTGATTCGAATATTAGTTTAAAAGTCGACGATACTATCGATACCTCGAATGTGTATAGCCAACGAAATTTCGCGACCTTTGCGGTCGCCTACATTTTTAACGTATACAAATTTCGCTCAAATTCAACACTTCTCTCATTAAAATATTTCTAATTTTAATATCGATAAGATGATGAAGTCCTCTTGTTTTACGGAGTCTAATTTGGTCTTTAATTTATAGTGTTATTCCTCAATGTTTTTAATCTTGGCATTTCACCAAAGAAAAATATAATTTTATTTTTGCGTATCCGTTATAATATGAAACAAAATGATCCAAACAGAACTTATGATAACACTTTCCATTTAATCATTTTTTAAATACTTATATTGACTTTAATAGCTTTAACGTAATAATAATTTAGCGTTATAAAATACTACAAACACATTCTAACGGAATATTAAATCGATCAGGCGTATTTCTACGGAAAAAATAACGCGCGTATTTACGAGTATTAAAATACTAGTAGAAGGTGCTTGCATACTGCAAGCATTTAATCTCACCTTGAAAAAAATATTAATTTTTAAGAGAGATATTTCATCATGAGAAATATTTCTTTAATTCTAAAGATTTCTCCTCTGGACGGGTTTCCGTTTTTTCATTATGGAAAAATAATGGAGTGAAACAATAACTAATTTTTGTAATTTTCGAAATATTATACTTTTTTCACATTGAGTTAATAATGCCACAAATTTCTGCCAAATTTGAAATTTATAGTGCAATTAGAAGTTAAATTACATTTACCTAATTGTTTAAAATTAAATAATTTTTAACGGCAAAAATAACAATTTTATTGATAAATTGAAATGTGTATTCGTCTATATCAACTAACCTCTAAATAATTTAAAAATTTCAGCACCCTAACTTGCGGCGTAATGTCCAAGCATTTTGCTATTTTTTTAAACTTTAAGAATTTTTATCTGACAAACAACTTAGAATTTCAAAATTTTTATAATCTTCATTTCGTTTTTTACATACCCTCCTTTAAAAAAATTTCAGCTCCGTAGCACATTTGGAAATACATAAACATTGAAATTTTTAAAAAACAATTGCGAATTTTTAGCGGCCGCATTGTTGCACTTTTTCAAGATTTTCGTTTTTCTAGTCGGTTTTGCACAGAAAAGAAAAAAATTTCGAATCTCCAGCTCATCTGGAAGAGCCAAAATATTAATATCATCCTATATGCTATCATTATATATAGACGTTCATTACAGAGAAGGATAACATACATCATTATATATCGACGTTTCTTACAGAGGAGGAGGAGGAGATAACATATAGGAGGATACTAATGTTTAGGCACTTCCAGATGAGCTGGAGACTCGAAATTTTTTTCATAGGTAGTATTTTGGGCAAAACCGACTAGAAAAAACGAAAATCTTGAAAAAGTGCAACAATGTGGACGCTAAAAATTCGCAATTGCTTAAACAAATTTTCAAGGTTTATGTATTTTCGAATCTGCTACGGAGCTGAAATTTTTTTAGAGGTAGAATTTGCAAAAAAACGAAATAGGGATTATACAAATTTTGATATTTTTATTTGTTTGGCAGTTAAAATTTTATAAAGTTTAAACAAATAGGTAAATGCTTAGTCACTACGCCGAGAATTAGGAAGCTGAAGTTTTTAAATTATTTAGAGGCTAGTCTGTGTAAACGATTAAACATTTCAATTTATCCATATAAATGTTATTTTGGCCGATAAAAATTATTTAAATTTTAACAATTAGATAAATGCTATTTCACTTCTAATTGTACTATAAATTTAAAATTTTGCAGAAATGTGTGGCATTATTAACTCAATGTGGGAAAAGTATAAGATTTTGAAAATTGCAAAAATTAGTGATTGTTTACCTCCATTATTGTTCCATAATGAAAAAACGAAAACCCGACCAGAGGAGAAATCTTTTGAATTAAAGAAATATTTCCCATGATGAAATACCTCTCTGAAAAATTAATGTTTTCTGAAGGTGAGATGATATGCTTGCAGTATGCAAGCACCTTTTACCAGTCATTATATATCGACGTTTCTTACAGAGGAGGATATAGCATAGATATATATAATACTAGTAGAAGGTGCTTACATACTGCAAGCATTTCATCTCACCTTGAAAAAACATTCATCTTTCAGAGAGATATTTCATCATGGTAAATATTTCTTTAATTCAAAAGATTGCTCCCCGGGACCGTTTTCGTTTTTTCCTCATGGAAAAATAATATAGTATAACAATCAGCAATTTTTAAAATTTTAGGAATATTATACTTTTTCCACATTTGGTTAATAATGCTACACATTTTTGCCAAATTTTAAATTCATAGCACATTTAGAAGTGAAATAACATTTATCTAATTGTTTAAATTTAAATAATTTTTAACGGCCGCAATAAGAAATTTATGAATACACTTAAATGTTTATTCCTTTAGATCGAGTAAACTCTAAATAATTTAAAAAATTCAGCTCTCTAACTCGCCCCGTAATATCTAAATATTTACCTATTTGTTTAAACTTTAAGAATTTTTAACTGCCAAATTAATTAAAATATCAAAATTTGTATAATCCCTATTTCGTTTTTTTTTACAAATCTTACCTCTAAAAAAAATTTCAGCTTCGTAGCACATTTGAAAATATATAATTCTTAAAATTTTGTTTAAACAATTCTTAATTTTTAGCGGCCACATTGTTGCACTTTTTCAAGATTTTCGTTTTTTCTAGTCGGTTTTGAACAGAAAAGAAAAAAATTTCGAATCTCCAGCCCATCTGAAAGTGCCTAAACATTAGTATCCTCCTATATCCTCCTCCTCCTCCTCTGTAAGAAACGTCGATATATAATGATACCGAATCTGACAAACAATAGTTGTTGCTATGGTAACACTCGTAATGAGTGATAAAAACTGCAAAAACGCCAGTATTTACGCGAAATTCTAAGAAATGAAATCTATAAACAAATTTCTACGATAAAAATTAGATTTTGCATTCTTTTCCTCAGAGAATAGTAAAAAAACTCGCTCCGATATTACAATTCTAAGATATTTAAACGTGCAAGAGAAAATTACCCTGCACGATAAATTTCAGATTTCCCATGTAAATCAAATGGGAAGGATAGTTCCTGCAATCGAACCCGGAACTTCAATCTTCGCAACAAAAACTATCCTCGGGAGCTCGGCCCAAGTAGCAAGAGATTTCCACCAAGTTTCATGAAAATCGGTCTATTGGTTCAAAAGTTAATGGGGGGGAACGGACAGACAGGCAGACAGACAAACGGACAGACACAACGACAAAACTATAAGCCTATTTCCATTCTGGAAAGTAGGCTAAAAAATAAGAGCCGTATCTTGTTCATAAGCGAGGTAAAATTACCCCTCGAGCCAATGGTTTTGTAACAAATAGGCTTCAATTAATTGGGAAATAGCCACAAAGCGATTGTGGTTTTTCCAATCGCTTGGCGACTATTGAAGTTATGCCCATCATGAATTGAATCCCAACCATGAGCTGAGCTCGATTGTCCGCAATTGAGAGGGGGCAAAATCAGGGCATTCTATTAACTCATTTGCTTGCATCCCCCAAACCTTTTACTGAAAGAAAAAGTAAATGTGAATGTAAAATATCCGCTTAGGAAATTCTCTCATGCACCATGTATATACAGGTATACTCCCCTCTCCTCCCGGTTGTTAGTCGTCCTATTCATAGCGACACCTACCTACTACCTTTTCAATATATTCCGGACTTATGGCTGGAAATCGATAAGACAATATTTTTATATTTTTTTACGAATATACAAAATTTAAAACTCACTTTTTTATGTTTAAAATTACAAACGGGATAAATGTAACATTTTCTATGAAATATTTTTTTTAGAACGTTGAGTTTTGCGTGTTTGCCACAGCACCTGTAAAATAGGCGTTACATATTAGATAAGGAAAACGATCATGTTCCAAGTTATGTAAATCATGACAGCATGTGAAGCTAAGCAAAGAATATACAGTGATCCGTTATAGAGAAGTGTCCGCTATTTGGAAGTGTCCGTTAAGGGAGGTTTCACTGTATAAGAGAATGCAATTACAGAAACTCTTATAATCTTATAGCTTGGTGATTGACAAGGAATGCCCAGGACTTAACTTATGAAAAAAGGCTTTATGGATGTATATTTTGTCTCTCGAATAGTCGTTTGGTTAAAGGAATCAATTTATAATTTTATTTAGTTTGACAGAGCTCCTCTGATTTTTATGCGATTTATTCACCACTGTAAAGTGACACCTACTTTTTGAGGTAGCAACGTTTTAATCTAACTTCAGAGTGATGAAGTTAGAAATGCAAAAGCCATGATATCCTCAAAGACGTAATTTTATGGAAAACCTAACATTATCAAAAGGTCGAATACAAGGCTTATTTTCCAGCCATAAAGTCGCTGAGTACGCTACATAATTGATCAGCAAAGCAGATCTAGCAAAACATTTATCATACGATTACACAAGATCGACAGCCATATGAATACACACGGCGAACAATGGACCATATATTTATTATAGAGTACTTATTTAGGAACTTGATATGGCTAACACCTCCTATGCTATATTATGTTTCAAAGAGAGAACAGTACTTTGTTGAGTTCATATCCGATAAATTTACAGCTAAACCAGACTTCATTCCAGAGGTCCTTGAAACCCAGTGCCATCAAGCTTTCCTATTTAGGACACCAGTCAGAAGTACAATGAGAACTCGTTATGATTGTTAGAGAGGCATATTAAAAATTAAATATTGAGCTCACTTTACGGCTTGAATCAAATTTATCGTAAGGATAACTCCAATTGGCAAAGAATATCCGCTACAAATCATCATCACTGATGATGGCTGCTTTCTAGCCGAAATGAGTGCCTGGTTTTTCCAAACTTTATGCAACTATTGAAGCTATTCTCATTATCAATCGCGGTACATGTCTAGGACGAAGTATTCTGACCAGAAAGGTCTAATGGATTCCATTCCTTTTAAGAATTTTTGATGATGACTTCACGCCCTAATTAAAACAGCCAACATCCGATGCTGCGACAGTTCCATGGAATGCTTCCACAACTTTCCTCTGTAATGCTTGTCCTCATACAGATGACGACGGTTTGATTATTTTTCTTGAAAATACATATCCATAAAAATAATTTAATCTTGTTCATTCATTCCTCATGGGATCGATGAAAAAAAACTAAGAAAATGCCCTCGTGGAGTGTCCGATTAGAAAGAATATAACAGAAACTAAATCAACAAAATAAAAACTAATTTTCCGTGAAGTACCTCAGGAAAATAAAAGATACAGCATGTTCTCACAAGTTTAAAGAGTGCAACCATATTTTCTGAACCTTTTTGAAACTTGCAGCCTGCTGTTTATAGCAGTAAGATCGAATAAAGTTATGGAAATCTCTTATGATACATGTATTCACATTCATGAGAAATCCTACATCCTGAACTGCGTCATAAAAACTTAATAAATAGATATTTTTTGTGAATGACTTTATTTCTTTTGTTGAGTATTTATTTCATATCATATCATATCTTAAAGACTTCTTAAAAAAAAAATTCTTTGAATTTTAATTCAAACAAAATGACAGCCCCATATCGGAGTTGACATTATCATCAATTTAGACTCCAGCCACAAGTTGAACTCGATGCGTCATTTTGGAATTCATTTAAAACGATTTACTTAATTGAATGCGAAATTGATTTTTTCGGAGATGACTCAAAAATGTATTCCTAATGATCTTCTAGATCAGTGGTACTCAAACTGCGTGCTGCAGTAGATGTTTTGAGATTCCGAAAAAAACTGTTTAGTAAATAAATCATCGATTTTCATGTGTTGGTGGGTAATTAGGGTAATAATTTTTCTTCTAATAAATTGATTATGTACTAGCATCAACAAATGGATGTGTCCAAAGGTTGTAATATCCGTATCTAAAAAAATAAAGGTTGTCACAAGACTGGATTGCCGCGAAACACTTTATCATTGAGAGTGTTTTTTTATATTTAACATTTTTATAAGAGTCCCAAGAACTGATTAGTTTTTGGTAAAAATCGATCAACCGAAAGTGGGTGATTACTCGTCACTTATCCGTTATTTTGAAATATTTGCTTTAATATTTGATAAATGTAAAGATGTATTAGAATAAAAGTCGAAGGAAATTTAATTTTCTACAGCCTATGTTTGAAACATTTTTCCATATAATCTTATATATTTAGCTGCCATCATCACGCCACCTACCGAAGACTATTGTTAACAATTGATGCTTAGTTACGTCTTGGTAATGCTACTTTTTATTTTCCTAATTATTGGAGCATTGTGGCTATATATAATAATAGAAGGCTATGGTTTGAGTTTATTTCTGTTCTTTGTAAATTTTAAAATTTTCTCCCAGTTTCTTAAAATATTATTATGTAACCTATGAGGAATTTTTAGAAATATTACAGATATCGAGAAAGTCATGTGGTGGCCTCATCAGATTTTTTATTCTTATGTACCTAGTAATCTCAGTCATTTGTTCCTTGTGAGACACCTGGTGTGCAGTCAAACAAAATTGAATAATATTTCTTTTTAGTAGGGTAATTTTTTTTATCTGCATATTATATATGAATATAAATTTTAACGAACTATTTGGACTAATCCTTTATTAAAGAATGGAAACCATCTTTTTTTACATTTTAAACCATTATATTCGAATAATCAAAATAAATTTTTAAAAATAATATATATATTTATATTGCACTAAACTATTTAATTTGAACACAGATCAAGTATCAGCACTTTGAACTGTATACGTAGGTATATGTATTTTTAACACACAAATAGTGCTTCACTTACGTTATTATTGTATCACAACTACGCACGCGCATTTGGTTAAAACATGATAGTTTACTCTCAAACCGTAGCGTGGTTAGGTGGAGACATCTGTGTGACAATGGTTGTACTATATACTTATAATTTAACATCCACCGTCAAATCTAGTCTCTGCTGCTACTTCCATCGAAAAATAAATAATTATATGTTTTAATATATAAAAATAATTTAATTAATGATGTCGAATGGCGCCCTCATCGACTTGGCGCCTGCTTCGGACGCACCCCTCACACCGCCGCATAAAATTGCTTAGTGGGCCTCATCAGACCCGAGGGCCGCAGGTTGGGCACCCCTGTTCTAGATAAAGAGTAAGCCGCACCGCTTAGCGTCAAACCATAAATAAGCCATGAGGCAATTACGGTGAGGAGAAGAGAGCCAGGAAGGCTTCATTAAATACCCAACTAGTTTGCGCTTTGCCCTTCGCTTGCTATGAACGAATTACGCTCTACGGAAGTGAGAAATCCTCTAAAATTGACTTAATAAAATGACCGTAGATCGTTTTCAAAGTAAATGAGACACTGTGCATTTATTCTTGTGTTCGACATCATAGTCGCTGAGTAACACTCGCGCTTGAGTCAGTATTAAAAATATGATATTCAGGAATGCATTATTAATATTCTATTTTCTATAAATTGCTGAATAAATTTATGGACGATGATCTTCTGAGCTACCATAACGGTTACTATGGGAACTAAACAATTATATACGAATAATTTAGTCAACATAATCATGGTCTTCATATAATTTGATTACATTTCGCTCTCAAGATGTTTATTCTTTTATAAGAATATAAGGCGCAACTTTAATGTGCCTCTAAAATCACATTTATATCACCAAACAAAGGAATAACGGATTATTGAGACCTAGTCATGCAAGCAGGCTAACTTTTTTTCTTTTCGAGGGACAAGGCCGAAGGGAAACTATGATTTGCTCAGTAAATTAAATACGAGCTTGCCATTTCGTCTGACATGAATCATTACCGCTGATTCACGATCAAAAGTCGGCATTGCATTTGCGAGAGAAAAACTTCATTGTGGAATGAGAAAAAAAAGACGAAAAAGATTTCAAAACAGTGCATTTGTGGGTCAATGTGTTTGTCTATTAAAAAACAAAACCACTTCGACAAATACCCTCAAGATAATTAGGTAATAAAATCACAAACCGGAACAACTTGAAGGCTTTTTAAGCCTTTATATTATTTCCCGCCCTTAATTATTTCCACATCATTTTCCCTATCTGCATCAATGTTTACACTTCTGCCTTAAAAAACTCATAAGATGAAAAATTATAAAATAACACTGGTGAACATTTAAATCGCTTGTAAATAAAATATACGAGGACTTCATAGCCGTTTATAGCAGTGCTTTCCAAAATTTTTGGGTGTACGGAAACCTTTATAAACTGGACATCGCATCGCGGAACACCACAACGCTCATCCCACAAAAACATCTGAGAAATATATTATAATAACAAAGTAAACAAACCACACAGGAAAACATTACAATATGATTCAAGAATTTCAAAATTGTAATTAAATTTAATTAATTAATGACGGGAGTGCTGTTGCTTTGCTTTAATCATAAACTCAATCCGAGGGATACGTTTTGAGAGAGCGGACCGCATTGCAACATTCAGATTTTTTCTGAAACTGCTCCGCGTTTTGGATTTTAGTTGTGTGAGACGAGAAAATCCCCTTGCGGCATACTAGGAATGAAAACTGAAAATTTTCCCGTCCGAGTAAATAGAAGCATTGCGTTTCAGGGTCACCTGTAAAAGGATCGCTACAGGGCTGCGTTTGTAATTCTTTTTCACAAAGGTTGGTGTTCGGGAACTGAACGAGGGTTTTGAGAGACTCATCAGAAATTACACGCGTATAACATTTTGTAAACAAGGACTTTCCTGTCACCATTGAATGTTTGAAAGTGGTTCTTTAAAGTAACACCGGTGAGGAGATCTAAGAAAGGCTAATCTCTGGGTTTTTCTGCATCGGTGGAAAAAGGGTCCGGAATCCAATGTTTTCCTCCATCCTAGTAACTTCTTTCATGGAAAAGTATATAAGAAAATTCTTTCTAAGACTTTTAAACGAGTCCACACGAGTTCTCATGATAATCATCATCGTAAGCGTAAGGAAAGGACCGGTTGTAGGATCGGAAAGGTGGAGAAATCTCCAAATTCCACCTTGTCTTTCCAAAACCTGAAATTCACCCTGAATGTCTCCAATTTGCTATGTTGAATGAAGGCACCAGCTTCGCCACTAGGGTTGTCAACCGCCCCGATTTGGGCGGAACGATCCCGATTCAGGAAATAAAATCCCGTGCCCCACCGCTTGTTACGCGGGACAGCAAATATCCCGCTTTTAGCAGGTTGCGACATACTAGGAAAGAAAATTGAAAAACTTCCTGTCCTGTTAAATGGAAGCACTGCGTTTCAGGGTCACCTGTAAGAGGATCGTTACAGAGCTGCGTTTTTAATCCGAATTCCGGGCGTAGCTGGGTGACCACCGGAGACGAGACGGGATGTAAGCTAATGATTAACCCTGCTAATACCAAGTGGGGTACACCTGTACTCCATGCAGGTATTCATGGTTACTGTTCTTATATTTAAATTCTGTCAATATTCACGTTACATGTTATTGTCACTCATGTATTCAGAAAAGTCATGCTCTCTTATCAAATGTTTTCTTACTCAAGTTCCATAATTAGGAATAAAAAAAACTACTCTGGGGCACATGTGTACCCCGCTTGGTGCTTACTGTTACCTTTATCACATGATAAGGAAACAGGCTCTTCCTTATATTTTAGAGTAATAAATTCAACATTTTTTCTTTTTATGTTGCCTAATGCATTTCGAGTCACTAGATGTCGCCAGCATTAGTAAAGGAAAATATTGTAAGAATGGTTCAAAGAACACTTGGTATCCCGAGGAGTCTTATAAAGCACATGTCGGAAGTTTTACCGGAACTTGATGTTGCTAACAGAGAATATATTCAAAATCACCGGATTGGAAGGTGTGGTCTGTGTGAGAGGAAAAAATATATGAAATCAAGTGTGAGGTGCTTCATGTGTGGCAAATTTGTATGCACTGAGCATTCAGAGAAGCGTTAGAACTGTTCACTGTGTTGGGGAATCCAGATGTGGCACATATAAAGACATTTTTGTAATGGATTTCAAGTTTCTAAAAATTAATGACTCATGTTTGTACTATTTCTATGCATGTAATAAGCATCTCGTGCGGATTTTTGCGCAATACGAGTTATGACTTAGAATACTATGGGTTGTAAATGTTGATAGAATACATTGAAAATGTTTGACAC
This sequence comes from Tanypteryx hageni, assembly GCA_028673005.1. Classification (NCBI taxonomy): domain Eukaryota; kingdom Metazoa; phylum Arthropoda; class Insecta; order Odonata; family Petaluridae; genus Tanypteryx; species Tanypteryx hageni. The sequence continues at coordinate 176,239,034 of CM054113.1, forward strand.
AATGAGTTTGAAAGTCTTTATATGATTACGAATAAATATTCATAAATATATCCTTATATATAATTTTAATTTCATTTTATTATATTTAAAAATGTAACAGCATCCATTCCATGTGTAAACAACTTAATATATGAAATAAACAATAAGTCATGCTAAAAAATATAAGGGGTACATTTGTACCCCACTTGGTCTGGAGTGTAGGTAAAATATCTTGGTATTAGCAGGGTTAAGCAAAATTTTGATTGTACCAGCTTTGATTCCCGAAAATATCAAGATACTGCAGATGGGAAAAGTTACTTACTAAAGTTAAATAAAAAATAAATATCAATAATTTCATAACGATATTTATTACTTCGCATCCATTGCTCGAGTCAGAATTTGGTTCCATTTTTGTGATGATTTTGCAATCGTTGCATTTGTGTTTACTTTTTGTATTTTAAATAATATATGTAATATCTCCTTCTGGTTCAGAGTAAAACATTTGATCATTAGAAAGATAAAATCCGAAAGCGAGTTAGTGATCATATCATTTCCTTGACTTCTTTCCCGTGCTATGATTTGTAACATTAACGGCTGAATTCACAAAAAGAATTTTCTTTGAAGGTTCCTCCACCATTGAGTCGCTTTCTTCCGGGTTTGTTTGTCACTCGTCTTCAAGGGCTGAGATTAACTGGTCTCAAGAACACTGGACTAGTTTTGTGACACTATAAATTTAAGTATATCTGCTCACATTTACATTTAATTAGAATAACTAACCATATATAAATTATAGGTGAATGGTTTCTGTTGAAATTTGCTATAAATGCGATTAAACCACATTCTTTCTATTATATACTATGTGCAGAAACCCTTGCCGAGCCCAATCTTATGCGTAACCTCTGGACCTTTGTGTGGAATCTCAGTGTTTCGCGGAACCCAGGTTGAGAAGATCTCATTTAGAGAGATCCGAACGAGGGCATTATATCATTATATTATTATTTATATTATTAAGCACCATATAAATAATTTAATACTTTAAATTATCTATTTTGAAAACAAGATAGATTTGTTAAGAACAAACAACTTCACAAAATTACTAGATATTGGAATCATGGATAACACAACACTGAAAATTTTTGCTAACACAGAAATATACGAAAGAAGCATATTGATCCTTCTCGTTCTCCACCCCCCCCCCTCCCTTGAGAATATGATAATAAAATATTTAATTTATCAAAAAGCCTATTATATTACGTCGTTCGAGCGATGCGAACATACACGATAAGGATTCATTTCGAAAGAAATAATGAAAAAATAAACTGCGAAATCTTCAGCTACTTAAAAACTTCAAATACTAAACATCTGGATAATATGAACAAAATGACCAGACCCTTCCGTCGTGAGAGTTTACCATAAAGCTACAGCTACAATTATGAAAAATACTTTGGTCTATGGAAAAGACATAATTCACTTACCCCTCACTTCTTTCCGCTTCAGGAACACTCGGGAGGCTGGAAAGAAATGGCGTCCAGCCGGGAGGACGCCAAAGGCAGATCATGGAGGAGACACCGGCATCTCACCATCCCCATTTTCTTCCTCGCGCTTCTTGGCTCCGTGGTCGGAATATGCCCTCTACCTCTCGAGGGCGTGATAGGGGAGGCTACGGTGGCGGCACTGGTGGCGCTGCACCGGGGACCGAACTGCTCCCGAGTAGAGCTGAGGGGGCTCCAGCAGGCGGCGGCGGCGGGCCTGGCCGTGCGAAGGGTTAACGAGGAACACGCCGAGGCGAAAGACGGCCTCTCCATAGGTGAGGAATCGCGCCAACTCTCAGGTGCAACATGAGTGTCAGTGCCCTCGGAAATTTTCCTTTGGGAAATCACTAGTATCGGGAGTAAAAAATATTTACACACAATGAGTGATCATCAGGATATTTATTCACAAGAAAAGTATGAGCTAACGTTATGGCTAAAGGAAAATTGACAAGTTATGTTCCTTAAAATTTTTGGAAAACCAGATTCTCATTTCCCCTACTAATCAACACCACTGATGATGGCTGTTGGGAAGGCATAGTTTGTCAGTCAGAATATTTTTATCAAAATACTTTATGCATAACTATATATTTTTTCTAACTAAGAGTTTAAATTAAAACTTGAATGATACTGTGGGGTGCGCTACTGAGACATTTTATTTCCCAAGGAGATATCGAAATTAAAATTTTTAACGGATTGCCCTGAGCGTATTACAATAAATATCTCCTTTGCATGGATGATCCATCAGGGAATTATTCTTGGAAACAGGTGTATAACCTCATTTTATATTAGAGCGAATGTATAGTTACAGTAAAAGGGGGTTCCATTTATTCGAATTGCCAGTTAACAGGTTCATATATTCAATGGAATCAAAACCTGGACAGGCGAAACTTGGCGAGTGGTCATTATGCATCAGAGGTACACAAACTTTAATCTATCGTGTACCATATTTACAGTGCCGGAGTGTCGACGCGCCACTTAATTCTTCTCATAAATTAAGTGTAAATAATATAATACACCCATCCCTCGTTTAGCACTCTACATACGTTTCTGGAAAAGACCGTGTAAAGCGAATATGTGAAAAGTGGAGAGTGGAGGAATTACATTTGTTACATTTGAGCGCCACCTTGAGATTAAGCTGCTATACTTTAATTACATTGTATTCAATAATGCTTCCTTTATCCTTCATTATGAAAAATCGACCTTGGGTATTTTAAGTTTTTTAATGCCAAAGCGAAATCGCTGGCCGTCCGTGGAATTGGTGGTAGTTCTATAAAAGAAAACCATGAAAAACAGAAAACGCGTAAAGCGAAACCGTGCAATTCGAGGGATGAGAGTAGTGATAAAAATAAATCCCAACTTCAATGCGATTTCTGGAATTTATTTCCGACAACCTGTCGATCTGTAAATTTGTCAGTCAGTGAGTCGTGATCGTTGATTATTTTTGATAAGTGTCACGGATGAGAGTGCTTCCTTACACAGGTGTGTACGGTCAAACAAACAGAGCAAAGTCTATAAGATGAGTAAATTGTTTGCGGGAAATATTTTCCGCAAGTGGATCTTGTCGACAGCCTCAGGAATTGTAGGAAGCCCGTCAAATTTAGAATTAATCGTTAAAATATCATTTAAAACCAACAACGCATGAAAAGCCTACCTTAAAATCGTTTTACCATTAACTTCAGGCACAAAGCTCACAAACTAAGCAAAGTATGTACAATAGAGTTTCAGATTAATTTTTTAAATATTTTACATATACATACTTGTGTATTGACTGTAGAAAAATGAAAGATTTATATGAACTGCTTTTACTTTTGAGAGGCTGATACTTGATAAATGGGGAAAGCCATTCTTCGGACACTTCTGCTATTGTTGCCGCTGATTTACACCCTTGTACTTCATTTTGTTTTGATGCCTTAGGCAACAGATTTCTCAATCACTGCCATTCGCCCGAGTTTCTAGACCAAGCTGATTTATTATGACTCTGATTAGAGCGCTTTTCGAGGGTGGCGAATTTAGTTTAGTTTACAGTGGATAAGAAATCATATGCAGTTGAAGACAGCTTATCCGAAATGGTCGGGACCTAAACCATTTTGGATAATAGATGTTTTCGGATGTTGGAGCCTAGAGCGGCACACAGCACACCAACCAAAAAATGTTTTTAAAAAGATATGGCCAAAATAAACCATATTACCAACGAAATAAACGTAGTGAATTTTTTCAAGCGTGTTTGGTTTTCCAACTTGAGCGCCTATTAGCTTCGATCCTTCAGTCCTTACGTACGAATATTCGTTCTCCGCTTCTACCAAACGGATTTTCATGAAATTTGGTATTAAGGATTTATTGGCAAATTCGACAAAAAAACGATACAAACCCAACCATGGGTATCATTTACGAAAAGACAAAAAACGAACTTTTCGTCTATCAAGAAAATCAAACAAGAAATTCATAATTCACTTTGAACTTCGAAAATTTCTTACGTAGTTGTTTAAAGGTTGCCAAAGAAAACAATCTTCATAGCAACTGAAGAAAATTCGTTCTACTACAGTTAAGAAAATTCGTTAAATTTCCTTCCGTGTGCATGCAGCATTTAGAAAGCGAAAGGAAATGGATTAACTAGGACGAAGAAATTAACGTATATAGGTTTACCTTGCTTTCGTGCACACAAAGCTTTGTAAGTTACAAAGAAACGATGATTTACGAGAAAGGAATGAACGTAAACGTAATGATTACAATTACTTAACTCAAGGGAGGTATGCTTTAAATAACTTTCGATTGTTTTAATTGCTTTAACTGGTTGGAAAATAAATCGGCAAATCAAAACTTGAATATTTCCCTGGCATCATATTTCTTGCCATGTTTGGATGTTTTCGCTCTTTGGATCTTCAGATAAACGATTTTCTACTGCATAATAATTTTTAAGTGTCCGTCCGTCGTTTTTTTGTTTTCGTACTTCCAGCTGTAATTCATTTCTGGAATTTTGCGCACGCATAGGCACTCGTGGGTTATTGTCCAGCAAACAAAATTGGAGCGAGTGTAGGATATTTTAAATTTGTATTTTAAAATCGATTAAAATCCAGATACGAACTCGAGCCGCCATTGTTCAGTTACTGAAGGCACATACTTACTTCTAAGATGCGTTCTTCCAGTTTCTGAAATCTGACTCTGCGAAGACGTTCCTTGAGCTTGGTGAAAAATGCTTAAGCCTGGTGGACTGATATCAGGACTTCAGTGTTGGTAAGAAAACTTTTTCCAATCCATACTTGTTGAAAATTTCAGGAACCACATCTGTTTCATGAAGCATCCTATTATCGCGGAGACATATAACGCAAATTTTCAACAGTTACTGTAGCTTTTTTCGAATCTTCGAGTATAGTTTTGATAGTAAAAATTCTATTGGTAACAATCTTTATCTGACAATTCTCTCTGCCATCACAAAACTATAACATTCGTTAGCATGACTGTTATTTGCTTAATTGTTGTCAGTGGAAGATGTGATTTTTGAGTTAGAAATGATAAAGGATTGAGAGCATGTTCGAAACCAATCCAATTTTCTTCAATAACGAGTATTTTTTGTAAAGAAATATTTCCTTCAGTCCCTTCATGCTGCATCAATTGTTTCGATCGTACTGAACCACTTCGCGTGATTTCAACAGACAAAGCGTCCTACTCATAACAAACAATATGATCCAAACGGAACTTATGATGCCTACTTTTCATTTAATCATTTATTTAATACTTACATATATTGGTTTTAATAGCTTCAAAATCACCGTGGATCTTTTGCTTTTTGTGTTCCCAAATTTCATAATTTAGCGTTATAAAATATTACAAACACATTCGAACGGAATATTAAATTGATCACGCGAATTTTTGCGGCAAAAATAACGCGCGTATTTACGAGTATTAGAATACTAGTAGTTGGTGCTTGCATTCTGCAAGCATATCATCTCAACATAAAAAAACATTCATTTTTGCTATTTCATCATTACAAATATTTTTTTAATTCTAAATATTTCACCTCCGGAGCGATTTTCGTTTTTCCCTTATGTAAAAATAATAGATAAAAACAATCCCAAAACTTTGCAATTTTTAGAATTTTATACTTTCTCCATTATGGGGTACTAATGCTACACATTTTTGCCAATTTTTAAAGTTGTAGTACTTCTAGAAGTGAAATAATATTTTTCCAATTGTTTAAATTTTAAACATTTTTAACGGCCGCCACAATATTTTTATGGAGAGATTCAAATGCTTATTTGTGCAAATGCACTACTCTGTACATAACTTGAAAATTCCAGCTTCCTAGCTCATCCCGTAATATCTAAACAGTTATCACTTTGTTTAAACTTTAAGAATTTTTAACGGCACAACAAACTAAAATATCAAAATTTTTATAATCCCTATTTCGTTTTTTTACGAATTCTACTTATTTTAAAAAATTTCAACTCCGTAGCACATGCGGAAATACATAAACCTTGAAAATTTGTTTAAACAATTGCGAATTTTTAGCGTCTGCATTGTTGCACTTTTTCAAGATTTTCGTTTTTTTTAGTCGGTTTTGCACAAAATCCTACCTAAGAAAAAAATTTCGAATCTCCATCTCATCTGGAAGTGCCTAAACATTAGTATCCTCCTATATATTATATCCTCCTCTGTAAGAAACGTCGATATATAATGATACCGAATCTGAGTCCAACAATAGTTGTTGCTATGGCAATACACTAGTAATGAGTGATTAAATGCAAAAAACACCATTATTTAAGCAAAATTCGAAGAAATGTGATCAATAAACAAAATTCTACGATAAAAATTAGAATCCCCATTTCTTTCCTCAGAGAACAGTACGAATCCCGCTCCGATATTACAATTCTAAGATATTTTAATGTGCATGAGAAAATTACCCTGCACGGTGGATTTCAGATTTCTCATGTAAATCAAATGGGAAGGATAGTTCCTGCAATCGAACCCGGGACTTCAATCATCGCAACAAAAACTATCCTCGTGAGCTCGGCCCATTTAGCAAGAGATTTCCACCAAGTTTCATGTAAATCGGTCTATTGGTTCAAAAGTTAATAGGGGGGACGGCCAGACACAACGACAAAACTATAAGCCTATCTCCATTCTGGAAAGTAGGCTAAAAATCACACAAAACAACACACTTTCTGACCGGCCGGGAACGTGGGTGTTATCACGAGGGACGGCCTATATTTGTGGTAAAACTACTTACCAAGCCAATGAAGAGAGAGAGAGAGAGAAAATTTGAATATGATCGCGTCAACCATCCGGTCTCGCAGAGTGCATTCCTTCTGGGATGACCTTCGAAAACTAAGCAGCTAAAATTTAAAACATACCGAAAATACGGACAAGTTGTTGAATAGGCAGAACTTAGGTATTCCAATTTTATTCAAGGGGGGAGAACAATTGCGACCCAGCGACTCTCAGTAATTTATAATGAATTGATGATGGCGAATCATTTATTTGGCGCGTATTTTAACCATTTATCCACCGTACTTTTAAGTTTACAATACCGATTAAACTAACAATTTTCTTCTTTCCATTTTCCTAGGTCTTCAAGTGTTAGATACTTGTTCCGAACCTGAGGAAGCTGTGAAAATGGCACTACGTTCTCTCGTCAGCTCTGTCCAAGCATCTCACCTCCCTCCTCCTCTATTCTTGGGTGAGTTAAACGATACCTTTTACTCCCCCTTTCCCCTCTCTTTAAAACTTAAGACCTAAATTTTAGCACAGAAATTCCTCTGCGAAGTTAGAGTAATTCGAGCGAATGGCAGGCAAGAAAAACAGATTCCCGCAACGCAAAAGACACTTGCTCACTCGAAGAGTTAACGTCGATGTATCATCGCTGAAAACGGCTGATTTATCGTCGAAAGGCTGATCCGTCTTTTCCATAATTCTTGTTGCCACCGGAGTTACTTTCATCATCGACAATAAAAGCGGGGAACGAATAAAGCGGCCATAAATAACCTGGTCTTTTTTCGCATGAACAAATACGTTCTACTCCAAGAGTTATTTTAATAATACATATATATATAAATACCGGTCACGTCTCTGTGACTTAAAACGCAGTAATGAACGAGATTCATTCGGCTGGAACCGGATACTGGTTAAAAAAATGATTGAACAAAAAACCGAAATTAACGGGGTACCATTCCCGAGCCCACTGTTGTCCCGGGCGTTCTGTTTGTAAACGAAAAGAAAGGAATGACATTTTCACGTCTCTGTCCTCGGGCCATAAAGACCACGCTTTCCAAACCCCGCCATGATGGAACTCCCGTCGCTCTCACTCCACTTTCCTGCGTTTTCCACCTCCAGCTCTTACTTCTTTCGCTCCTCTAATCTCCCACCCTACTTACGAACGAAAAAAAAACTTTCCCAACCAACGACCTCGCCTATCACGGAAAGAGCTGTCATTGCGGAGGGACTGAGATCACCAAAACCCCAAGGTCGCGATTTCATTTCGAGGTGCGCTGTGTGTGTGTGAGAGAGAGAGAGAAAGATAGAGAGGTGAAAATAAGACAAGATGTACCTCTCCGACTCACTTCCACAGCAGGTTTAACGCCCTTTTAGTATCCGTTGGCCCGAATGTGAAACTTGCGGAAGTATCCGCGACATGGAAACGAAGGTCTCTGTTGCATCATGTTTACCCACAAAAGCCGCTGCTGCAGCGAAATTTATCGCGCCTTTTTTCCCCATAAACCACTTGGTTGGCCCTCACACAGCTCCCCGGAAGTGTCGGGAAAAAAGGTCGGATTGTTGTACAGGCCGGTTTTGTTTATATGGCCCTGAGGTAATAGCTGGCTGATTTCTTATTTTTTTTGTTTGCAAATATCCCTGCAATGTCACAAGTGTAGGAATGGTGGAGCGTTGGAAAGGGTCTACCAATATAAAAGGGGACCCTATGCTGTTTATTGTATTGTATTTATATTAATTAGTAGTTATAGTAATTTTAAATTTATAAGCAAATCACAAAAACCGCAAGGTATTAAAATTATGTAAATATAATTAACAACCCCCATTGTAATTGAGCACTTTCTGACCGACCGGGAACGTGGGTGTTATCACGAGGGACGGCCTATATTTGTGGTAAAACTACTTACCAAGCCAACGAAGAGAGAGAGAGAGAGAGGGATATGCTATAAAATCTGGGTATAGGACAGTTCGGCGTGGCCGATTCGGCAACGGGACAATTCGGCACCGAAACTGTTCGGCGTTAGTAAGACGAATCCAACCACCAACTTCTCAACTCAACCCAGGGGGAGGAAATAGAAAGAATCCAATCCCCATCTTCTCAACCCAACCCGGAAGCAGGAAATAGAACGACTCCAACCCCGAACCACTCAACCGAACTAAACTTGTTGCTTTTTCCTCCAGGCGCCGAATCCTCCCGGCGCCGAATTGTCCCGTAGCCGAATCGGTCGCGCCGAACTGTCCCATTCCGTTAAAATCTACGGTTGTAAAACGATTCTAATTTGATTTCCTTATGTTAAAATACTTAGTAAAACGGGCAATAAATTGTTTTTAGTAGATTTACGAGTTAATCTGCAATTAAGCAGAATCGCCATGCCGCGACGATTTCAAAATAGTTCGTTATTTTTTCTAATGGCAATGCTCTAAACGAAAAAAATTGGAAAACTTTTTTTTAAGGCAAAGCCTCAGCCGAAGCGGACAGTGTGATGTGCAGAAATGTTGTCTAGTTTCGACGACAAAGTTTTTCGCTTTATTTCCTCGGCCAACTAGCACAATTCGTCGCAACATAAATATCTTTCGCGGAAATAACGCAATTGCGACCAATAAACTTCCTCGGTGTGTTGATTCCTTGTACATTCGAAAGTTATAATTAATCTGATATTATTCAGCCTTGAATTCATCTCAGAAGATATAGATAATTGAATGAGATGCCTATGAGTTATTATACTGTAAACTTGTATGAGTTTTTTCTCGACTACGTCGCTGTAAATAGTTAATAGGCTCGTTAGATTATTTCATCGCCTATAATTGACTAATAATTCGATGTGCAATTTACTAAGAAGATTTTCGCCTTTATCAATAGAATAAGCGCTTTTTAATATCCGATAACATTTTAGGCTTTTCGCGGTCTCTTGAATCATTATTAAATCGTCGAGTCCATCGTCTTTAATAATTTTTCATCTAACAACATGTGCGATGGATTAACTTCGGTGGTTGCTGAGATTTCATTCTGAGGTAATCACGCTCATTTCCTTCCGATGATTGCCTAATTTCAGAATAAGACGTGTTCAACTTGGAGGCCATAGAATCACAAAAGGCATAACAGAAAACTACCGAAGATGAAAGTTTTGAATCGAAACAATCAAAAGTGCCTATTAAAATGTCTGAAAATAAAATATTTTCAATAAGGAGAGGATTTTAAAGAAGAGAGAAAAGGAGATGATTTTAAAGAGTCAAATAAAAATGAGCAGACATTATATTAGGGCACTGCTCTAGCGCGGTCCGCTATAAGGCTATAATATAGGACTAGGTATCGTATATTATGGCTACGTCTTAAACCACTCAATTCTTTTCCTTTCATAAATCGTAATTAATTCAACAGGGAATTATTATAACCTTGTCGTGGCAATTAGATATACCTGAGACAATTATGTTTAAATACTTATTCTTGAAGAAATCGTAATTTAAAAAATTACTGATTACCGCACCCAGAAGAATATAAAATTCAATTGGTTGTCATCATCTTGCCATTGAAAGTTTCCTTGTTAACATAAGATATTTTTGTCAAGTTGTGAAATATCCTGCTAGAGCTTGCAGCTTATTAAAGTGCCTCGTTATAACAAGGTCACGCGGCATGGATCCCTTGGAACTGAGGCCCCAGCGTAATTACTCCATATTTTGTTGAATTTCTGATATACGCCGGAAGATTAGATTGGCATCGCTCTATCAGCTATCTCGGCTATGCTACAAATTTTACGAGATAATTCAAGAGTCAAGAGAAGAAAGAGGCCTTAAACTGCTAACTCTTCAAAAAATCGAAATGTTCCCTAACCTAATCCGACCTATTTTTTCCTTCTTGCCCGCAAGTTATGAAGTGAATATGTTCGGCGATTGATTCTTGAGAACTTCAACGGCTCGAAACCGAAAACACAGCAACATCATCATAAAGAAAACATCCTGATAAAAACTGCGGAATGGTTCACTATTTTAATCAAAGTAGCGGAATTGAACTTAATATGCTCAATTTTCTTTTCACCTTATACTTCAACATGTTTGAATCATTTACTTAGCGGTAAAATAATTAACTGCATAAAAAATATCACTAAAACACTTAAAAAAATTTCTCGTGATCCTTCCTGGTATTATTACAAAGATAATAACTGGGAATTAAAAATAATAAACGATTACTTGCAGAGTTATTTCCGCGTCCGATAAGCGATATGGTTGGCCTTAAATTCCCTTAGAAAAGTTGACAAACACGACTTTTCCGTTTGATTATGCATCTGATGGCAATTCGATGGAATTTTCAAACGCAGGATTCCTTGGACCGGACGAGGCGACCACCCTGGATGCTGTACAGAAAGTCACCAGCGTGTTCAAGTTGAGTCACGTGACTCCCATCTCCCTCCGCGGCAGGGTGTTCAACCCGCTGCACGTTGTGGCTGTCAACCCGAGAGAGAAAGTGAAGGTGACGACACGATACTTATCAATTAAGAAACCTACCACTCCATAGTGAATATAAATACATAATAAAATGATACCAACCCTGCCGTATTTCTGTTTATTCGAATCACTAGCGTAAATAAAACGCTAAAAGTTCCATTATCCGAACTGGAAATTGAAATATCCCTCCGATGAATTCGTGAAACTCTGCTGGCTACTGATTATTGGCAACGAAGGAAAACCGCTGCCATTGATCATTCGAGTCAAGTCCACACATTTGATATAAATCGAAACTACTTTCTTACTATTTTTATTTTTAAACTGAGCAACATTGATTTCGTACGTTGAGCTGATGCTAAGTAAATTAGATCTGTGGGTCATTTTTATCTTTTGTACCATTTCTCTATCGATGATACGAGAGCCTTCATTTAAGTTATGATTCAAAATTAATTATGGCGTTAACATAGCTTAGACTTGGCATCAATATGGATCCTCGAAAAAGTAAACAATATGTGAAATTCAATCCGATGAAACCTTAACCAAAATTGAAAATTAAGAACCAAAGAACTAAGACTGATCCAACTAAGATAACTCAAAAATAAAAAACTGAAACTATATAATTAAGAAATCTAATAAAGCAAAACTATTCAATAATATGTAATCAAATCAAGCAGAATATTCGCTCGAAGGCTTTCGTGGTGTTGCTGACTTGAAGGCTTCATCTTCCGGGTGGTCACCGCGTAGGTCAATTTAAAATGACGACAGTTTCGCCAACCTTGCTGTTGGCGTCTTCAGGTCGAAGAATTTTAAATTGACCAATGTGGTGACCAACCGGAAGATGAAGCCTCCAAGCAGAATATTACTGTACAGTCGACCCGACTATAACGCGGTATTCTAGAGCGCGGTTTCCCGTACACCCGATTTATAAAGTGTGACCATAATATCCTAGAACGCAGTCTGGGTTCAGGTTTACGTGATAGCGATAGAATCTAGCTAAGAAAACTTAATTTCACTAAGCCTTTCTCATGTTTCAGGATAAGCACTTAAGTATAAAAAATTGATCAATTAAAATCGACGGATGAAGGCCCTAACTTTGTGGAACTCCATAATAAATGAGAAAGAGAGAATCACTTTGTAAAAGTAGAGTGGTATTTTTTACAAAGTGATTCTCTCCTCATTTATTGAAAAATTAAGTTTGTCGTAAGTTTCTCCAATAGCCATAACAAGGAGATACCTAAGACAAATTTTAGTGTTTCAATTTTCGACACTTAAGTGCTTATCCTGGATTTAGATTCCAGCCATGAGACTCGATAATTCTCCATTGAACTTTCCCACATTTGAAGATTTTTCTTACATAAACGTACCTTCACAGATGATCATGACGCTCCTACGTCGCCTGGATTGGACCTCCTTTTCCCTCATCCACGCTGGTGACGCTATCTCGGCCGAGGTCGCGCGAATCCTCGTCTCCGAGGCGACATCAGATGGCGTAGACCCCAACATCTCGCCCGCCGGACACGGAAGGGATCCGATGTGCGTGCTGTCTGTTCAGGAGCTGCCCCCAGCCTACGACGCGGAGCGGTACGGAGAGATCATTAAGGAGCTCGGGGTTGCGAGGCAGAAGGGTGGCATCGTTGTGGATCTCAAGGGAAAACAGGTAAATAAAATTGGGAGCTTCGTTTGCTGACGCAATACGAAAAAGGGCGTTTTATTTATCGAGGTTTATTTAGAATTGTAAACTTAAAATTATTTATAAATTTAGTAATATAATTATATGACATCAAGTAATTTATTCCATAATTAATTAAAAATTGTTACCTTGCTATCTATAATTATTTGCTCAGAAATTTAATTTGGAAATTTTAAAGGCATCCCCTGCCCCTCACCTATTTTCAAGAACATTTATTTCGCAGTGTAATGAATGGATTTAAAGGTCGCACAAATAGTGAAAATGTTTAACTATCTATAGCCATTTGCTCAGAATATTAATTGAAAAGTTTTGTAGACACCCCCTCTAGCCCACCTATTTTTCCAAAAAAATCTTTGTCAGCTTAATACGCAAATCACATGCACCCGGCAAATTTCGGTATTCTATCTCTTGCCTTGTACTTGATATTTCAATTTAATTGATTCCACAGACGGACAGACAAAGCGAAAACATATGCCCATGTACTATACGTGGACAAATTCGATAAAGAACTAGCGAGTAAAGAAACGAATCACGAATTGCAGATGATTTCGATAACGACATTTAAATTGAAAAAAATGTTCTGATAAATATCGAAACCGTTCATTAGTCCGACTGGACAGACGGATTGGCGGACTTGGAACAAAGCGATCCATTAAAAAATAAGTATACCTAAGTATCACAAATTGAAAAAAAAATATTTCAAAAAAGATAAATTTAACTTTTATGAAATACATTTTAAGCATTTCAGGCCGCCAGTAAAAAAATACCTTTACAAAATGTACCCAACAACGTGGGCCTGATTTGATCCGAATAACATGGTAATCATCGTGATTTTATTAGCTCGACAACTGTTTCTACCCACTTGATTTTGACATCAACGTTAAATTTTAACACGATAGTCAAATAAGCTCTTCGAGAAAATCAAAACAAATGGTGTAAATCTGATTGCGTAGCACGATTCATAAAATTCATTCCTATAAAATAATTCCTATCGATATGGCTCGTTTCTACAGGCATGGGCACTTGGAAATCTGGAAATGTGAATTTTTTAAAAGTTGTTAGAAAAATTTCTATCTTTTTGTAACAAATACAGTCAATAAAAAGGACACTAGATAGGATTAAACGCATTCTAAGAAGCCACGCCCATTATCTAAAAAAATATCAAAGATTCTTGCTCCCCCCTGGAGAAATTTCTGCGGACGCCCATGACCCCAGGTGATATTTTTGCAAACTTAACGAACGAAATGATTCAGAACCGGTATTTTAGACAGGGATTGTAAAACCATGGACGCATTAAGGATCAATTTATTGGCATTAAAAATATTGGTTGTCTCTCATTTGGCTACCATAACCGAGAATTTATCAAATCTTCTGTCTGTCCTTGGCCGCGCTCTTCAGCCATCTCATTACCGCTCTCTATCGATTTCCCATCACTTCCGCCTTGCTCTTGATCTCGCTATTCCGTTTACTTTTACCCTCTTCCCACATCCAACGTTGACCTCCTCGCCACCCCACTGAGTATGCATGGGCGAAATTAATTTTCTGCAGTTTCTTATATTAATGGAGACTTCACCTGGAAATCTCGGTTTAATGTCCGCAAGTTAAAAATCTGAGCGAATCAAGGCGGGTTTATTGCGAGTGACTCAAGAACGGCAGGTCGGATCGTGATAAGTCGTTCGACAATTGCACATCTGGAGAGCCCGCTTAGCATGGTACGAAGCGCGCAGCAAGGGAGCCCTTATTTCGCTATGATCGTTCACTCTAACGTACGTCGTTAAATTCCACTATTTTTTCAAATTTAAATCTTTATATCATTAAAAACAGAAGGCAATCCATGTTATTCCTCAGATGAATCAATGATTGACGACCTAACAATGAGGACGTCTACATTGCAGATGAAATGCCCCCATTATTAGAATTAATCCGTGATGCGAGATGTTAATGTTTTGGATTATAAATAGTGTTATAGCGGGTCCAGTTTAAGCCTTGTTTCACGATCAAAAAGTCTTACGATGGTACAAATGTCAATAAAAATGTGCTCCATCGATGCATTGACTTTAATTTAAAAACTCTAATTTTTTTAAAACATGCAATAACAAATATAATTATATGGAGAATATAAAACCAAGCAAAAATCAAGAAATGCATGAAAATTAAGTTATGCTTCATTTGACGTTTCCATCTATTCCTTCTTCTGAGGAGCAATTTGTACCAATGTAGTTGACTTCAAGGTGCAGGCTCGGGAGTTGAACATAAATGCAATCAAATATTTGTATATTTCTATTGATAAGGCAATTTAAACAAGTTTTGAACAAGTAAGAGTATCCGAAAAATTCGCAGGTTTTAAGAGCTTCAGCAACGATAATTTTAATTACCACGGCAACCACGTATAGGTTTCACATTGTTCACGTGCTCTCAAAATTAGTGCGTTATCACTCCGATTAATAATTGTAATTATCACGTCGACTTCACCTATTCAACTCTCATATTTGTGATTATAAATATGCCTTTCCGTACATTTTTCCTTTGAGCGGTAAGACAGGCGCAAGCGAGAATCAATCGATTAGAATTCATTCCCAGAAGAGTTGGCTTTAATTCAAAGAAATCCGCGAATGAATTTGAAATTTTAAAAGATTGATTCATCATAGATTCTTTCTTTGACGAGAAAATGAACGTTTTCCAGTGGCCACGCAGATTTTGAAACTACTAACGTGGCCAAGAGAAAATATCCAAAATACCCAATCGTGCATCATCGAAATTAATCCATCAATACCTGATCGCTTTGACCAGCGGTGCCCAAACTACGGCCCGCGGGCCAAATGCGGCCAGCGAAGGGTTTTTGTTCGGTCCGCGAAACTAAGGCGAAAAATCAATTCGAAAAATTTAACACAAAAATTCATACATTTTTTGAAAATTTTCATAATAAAACTTTAAATATTGAAATGTTAGCCATGAAAACCATATTTAGACATGATTTTCACTTAATGGCATCTCAGAATATATAGAAATTTTCCGAGTTAAACTCTAATCCGGCCCGCCGAAGAATTGACAACTTCCAATGCGGCCCGCCAAGGGATTCGCAACCATTGATGTGACCCGCCATTAGAAAAGTTTGGGCACCGCTGGCTTTGCCGACACAAATTGTAAATTTCACTCAGTGTCGATCCCTTTTATCTCGAATGCATTGAATTTTCACTGATCGGACCGGATGAAGGTCGAGGCGCTCGAAGGTTTGAGACAAGGTACTGAGTGAAAGAAGTTTTCAGTCGAAAGCTTCTGACTACGGAGGCGATTCGTCCATCGGCATACCCTGGAATCGATCTTAGTTTTCCTTTTATGGAAAAGTGAATAAACGAGTCATTCCATTTACGTGTCCCATCGGCAGGGAGCATGTGCTCCATATTTAATCGACATTTTTTTCCTTTCGCCATCTTAACAGCTTAAGTTCGATCGAAGTGAGGGGAACACCTGTTCTTTTTCAATCTATGCTTCCTAGGAATTGAAAGATATTTATCGACTACCTAACCGCCCTTTCTTGCATCACTCAAACAACGCATTGCAATTATAATAGATAAACAATCCGACCCAATGTTTAATAAATACTGCTCGGAAAAAATGCATAAATTTCGTTACTCGTTGTTTTAATCAATCCTGTAACAGTATCAGTCACGATGATCTCGAAATTTAGTCATGTAAATATTTTGCATGGATAATTGAGAAAAAAACGATGCACCAACCCTCGCTTTGCACTGTTCTTGGATAAGACCGTGTAAAACGAGAAAGTGAGGCAGGAAATTCCCATTGGAATACGTGAGGTCACATTTGAGCGCTGTCTTGAGTGCAACATGAACCAATTCAATCACATACAAGTAAGATATCCTTGCCAAAGCAGGAGGTGGAAGCATGTTTTATTAGAATTTTCAGGTTTCCTATGAGAAGTGAAGAAACCCGCATCGTTGGAATGTAGATCTTCATTAAAATTTTCCCATCCTTGAAAACTTCACTTCTCTTGCCTCAGTAGTTTGGATACAATACCACTTCAAAATTTGGAATTTTTCGAAATTGAGGCAGTCCAGCGGAAAAACCATTAACTGCGTGGAAAATCCAATAAGTGGAAAATTCAGAGATTGGCAAGCGCTATCTAATTCAAGCAGAAATTTCCCAATATTCCCAGTATTTTGGCTACAATACCATTTCAAAATTTGAATTTTCGAATTTGAAGCCATCTGGTGGAAAATCTATGACCTACGGTGAAAGTTACAGCAATGAAAACTTAATGGATTTATAAGAGCTATACTTATAGTTATACTAATTCAGAAAGAAATTTCCAAAATATTTCTTAAAACAAAAAAGTTGACTGTCCACAGACGGGCAGACAGACAAAGCGATCACATAAGAACGTTTTTTTAAGAAACGTGCTAAAATTGATAAAATTTTACTCTTTCCAATTCTCGAAGACCGTTTCAAAGCCGTCCGAAAGCGAATGTGATGAACGCGCAATTGGAGGTCTCGAAAGAGAAAACCGTGGAAAACCGAAAAAGTATAAAGCGAAACCGAAAAATTCGAGAGATGAGCGCATTCGGTATCTATTTTTCAAACGGAGTCATTTTAATCAAGATTTCGCAGCATACTTCCGCGCCTATGACTAGTATTAGGTCTCTATTATCGATTTTGTCAGAACAACGATGGCATAGAAGCCATTTTAAAGTCAAACGTACTCATCGACTCTTACAAAATGAGTTTTTTCAATCGTCACCGGTTTCCTTTTCAAGAGGATAATATTCTTAGGGTTATAACTTATAATGAATTACAATCGATATATCCAACTACTATCTTTTTACTTTACTTGAATTGTTTTATGAACCATACCGATACGGAGGCGATAATGAATAATGGTTATAAAATACTTTTTTAATAAATAACTATAATAAAGAAATAATAAAATTCGAAGTTATTATAAAAGTCACTTAAAAAATAAGAAATTTCCGACGCTTTAACAATGAGAAATTATTGTTGTCATGACTAATGAAGGAGTCCAAAACGTATGTGTGTGTGTGACTTTCGAAGTTTCAATAAAAGTTATAAAAAAGAGAGATATTTCCTGTAATGAGGCAGTGCGATTTCATTGGTTGATGCGAACGTGTCTTTTTCCCCTAGTATTGAATTCTCTTAATCTTAATCAATACCTTCTTTTAAATTCAACGCTGTAGAAAAAAGAAATCCATCTTGCGAGTAGGCATTAGCTTCCGTAAGTTTAGCTATTTTCTGTTAAGAATACAAAACAGGACGCCATCCACTCTCTCACCAATATTCAACTCCGAACTCTTTTGCGCTTCCTGAACATTCCAAGTGGATGTTAGAAATCGAGAAGTAAAGGAAAGGCACCGGGGAACGGCTTTTTCCAACAACTGGAGGCCCTGGAATTGTATTAGGGCAAAAAAAATGACTTGGATCAACTTAGGAAAATAAGAAAATGTTAATGTAATGATGATGTACGGAGTTGAGGGGGTCTGTTAATAAGCGTTAGGAAAGATGCATACGTCATGCACGCGTGTATGCAAGGCTGAGGCGTTCATTAAGAAGTCTGTGATAATGTTGAATAGCTAATTCTAAAACTTTTCTTAGAAGTCTTTTCTAACATGCCTAATATTTTTTCTACGAGATATGACTGTAAGTCCATTTATTCTTCGTAGAACGATAGCACCCGTTCTTGGGTTACGTGAACCATTAATAACATTTTCATATTGCCCTTTGTCCAAAAAGTCTTTAGCGAAGGTCCTTCATGAAAATCAGCTGAATAGTTTCGAAGATGAGACATGCGGACAGACAGAAGGACCATAAGGCGTTTATTTTTGTTTTACTTTTTGTAAAAGTAACGCCTAATAATGAGAACGTGAATATCCACGTTCATCAATCTTACAAAATGGAATGAAACTACATGAATGAATACACAACACGAGGTGGGAAAGACCTAAGTTTTCATTTATAATGAGACACAACCACGTGCCTTCAGATTAACATTTTTACAAAGCATAGTGTAAATAAATAGGCTCGTGTGAGGCATCTACCAAAAAAGTCGGAATTATATATTTTTAATTAAAACTAGCAGTGACAGCTAACGTAGAGAAATAGTCAAATTATATTAGCGCAATTGATGGACGACACACGCTACGTTTCACACGAAAACGAAAAATTCTAGACATTCAACTTGACGAGAACGATTCGTTGGAATTCAGCACAGAGCGATCGCTCGCAATAAAATCCTGAATTTTTATGCCGCTGACTTATTTGGTAGCATTTCACGAATACTGAAATGTTATTTTGAACGTCAAGTATAGCTGAACTCGTAGAATTCCATCTTATCCCGGCCTTCAAGAAAGCGCTCAGTCGCACGAAAAACATTCCCGATGCTAATCCACGACAGAAGGCCTCACCGAAGGCAATCAAATGAACGATTCTAGCGTAAAAGCACAGCAAATTATCTCTAAACACCCATTGCAAACCAATGACCTTTTCCAAGAGAGCTAAAAAAAATCAACCGATCCAAAATAAGACCTACGAACATATACGTTCACATCGATTCCTACCTTTCACTAGCCCATCAATCGCGTTGGCCTTTAAAGAAAATTGGAAAGATAAATTTTCGATTGTCTTACTGATAATTCAAAATGGTATCCGAGCGAAATATTTTTTCACCAAAAAAGAGTTACTATAATTTACCAGTCAATCTCCGCCATCTTGTACGATTTTGTCCATTATTGAGTTTTAATTTTCTTACTCTAAAGAAGGGGTATCGAACACGCGGCTCGCCAGTTAACAAATTGCGGTCTACTCTGCTTTAAATCTACCGTAAGCAGGTGGAAGAGAAAAAGTAGACAAGATGATCATTAATAACAAAGAGATGCAAAACAACATATGCCCTATATATTCATTTCTTAGTGTAGCTTCGTACGTTCGTTGCGCCGATGAGGAAGTGGTAGATTGTGGTGCTCTTAAGCTAGCTAAATTCCTCGACATCCAGTGTGAAAATGATGCTCTTAAGGAAACTAAATGCCTCCTCCTCCGTTAGCAATACCAATGTCTCGTCATCCGGTGGGAGTATGACGCTCTAAAGCAGCGATGGACAACCTTTCTACATAGGGGGCCGCATCCGTAGTTGCAAATCCTTCGGCGGGCCGCATTGGAAGTTGCCAATTCTTCGGCGGGCAGGATTAGGGTTTAAATCGGATTCTGAGGTGAAATATAAGTGGAAATCGAGTCTAAATAACGATTTTAACAGTTAGAATTTCAATGTTAAAAGCTTTATTACAAAAATTTTCGTAAAAATGTATGAATTTGTGTTAAATTTTTGATTGCTATTTCATCATAACTTTGCGGGCCGTGGGTTGGACACCCATGCTCTAAAGGCTAACAATTAATTAGCTTGTCATTCGGCGGGAGTATACTACTAGAAAGCATCAGGAAATGAGAAATTCTGATAATAGGTAAAAGATTCGAATGCTTCTAATTGATGTGGTGTTTTTAAATGGGAAATGGGTGGTGGGTAGAGAGGGGGGGTGGGCGTTAGACTGATAGAGAGAGAGAAAATAAAGATCGCATTTTATACTGTGAAATTAAGAAGGGAAAAGAAAAAAGTTATTTTATTGCAATTTTAAAACCAACAGCATAGCATTAAGTGATCCATGCACAGACGCAGAATTCGAACCCGCGTCTACAGCGTTAAGGAGGCATGCACGCCTATAGTCTCTTCGGCATGGCCGGCAATTTTTAATGATGTTGATGGCAGGAGTTTAATTTTATCTTAATCCTATATTTTAGCAATTCTTTTACGAAAATGTTCTAATACTGCTAGCAGCTATCACTGAGTAGGGCACATACGATATGCAAAATGAGTGACCGAGCCGTGTAAATATTACAATGAACTAGTATTTAATCTTTTCGGAAATTGTAAAACGCCCTAAACCTGCGTTAAAAATACAAGCATATCTTATCCTCTTACTCAGAAAGTATCGTTTACATCAGTGTTTCACAACCATTTTCATTCCACGGCACACTTACACAAATAAAACAAGTTATGGCTGCACACCGCCCCCATTTTCCAGTGTATCTCTCTCGCTTCTCCCAAAATTCCGCGGCACACCAGTTCATGTCTGACGGCACACCGGTTGAAAACCACCGGGTTACATTTCAAAAATAATTACTAATATCACCCTTTCTCGCACAGATGCTGATATGAATATTTTAAAGCAATTAATGAAGCACAGCAGCAGGCTGTATTTTGGGATACGCTGCTTTATTCGACAGCGTTGACCACAATAAACCTAACATTTTTTCAGTTTGTCTCGGTTTTCATTAGCTTCTCAGTGTTGTTTCTCTAACGATGCATGCACTCATCACATATTAGCTGTGTTTCGGTTTAATGCATCGTGAGATGGCTACAAAGTACTCGTAAGGGTGTCTTTCAGTCATTTTTTTAGTGTTCGAGTATTAGGAAAATCCCGTTGCTTGAAATAAACGCCACCGAATAAAGATTTGAATTAAGCCAACGGTGCTCAGATATCCCATTAGCAACTTCGAGGTGCTTCGAAAGGGAAGAAAGTTAAAAGAGGCGTGATTTACGACGGGCGTCGCTTTGAATGACTCGTTCGTGAATGACACGATGGTCAAAAGCAATGATGCTTTTATTTGATAATGAGATTCAGCTTAATCGTTCGAGAGTGTTTTCTCAATGCGTCGAATACAAAGAAATTTAAGCATTGAAACCAATTTCATTGAGCTTTAAGACAATAAATCAGCAAACCGTCATGAGAAAAGGAGCATAGACAATCGGTCAAAAACGATCCACGAGCAGTCTCTTTTATTCTTTCCCGATCTGCTCGGGTAACGTGCCGATTTATAACAATTAAATGCTTCGTTTCGCATTTTTATTCGTTTTTCGCACGCGGAACACGTAGTGAACAAATGTTAGGGAAGTCCTGTCCGTCCGTCAAACGTTTCTTTTACATCTTTCATCCATAAACTGCTAGATAGAGATTTAAAGGAGCATTGGTATGGGAAATATAATCCCAAATTTTCGAGGGTCTCATTTTGGTCCGTATTGACCAATCAGAACATCGCCTTTACATATGGCCCTTCAATGAAGTTTCACATCTATCTATCTATAATAACAATACGTTAGCGTAATGCCGGATCACGCATACGCAGAAGCACATTGCTTAAGATTTGTTTGCCTTTTGGTATCACAAAAGCACATTACTTAAGACGCTTGCATAAATTTAATAACGCATAGGTGGGTAGTGCATAAATTTGCGATTTTAACAGTATTTATTTTCTTATCTCATAAATTTACTATTTGTATTCCAGAAATACTTTTATTCAAGCTTCTTTGTACATGTCAACGCAATCTTTGTGAAGTGGAATTATTGTGAACGCAGTCATTTCTGACATTTGTGATTGTTTACAATACATGAAAAATACACGATTTTATTGTGATAAGGACTGATTTTCAACACATCCGCTCGTTTTGAAGACTTTCAAATTCGAAATATATCAAGGTGATTTCCGGTCTTTACATTTTCTGTTATCGTATTAAAATGTTTTTATAGAAAATATTTAATATAGGTATCTTTAATTCTTGACAGATGACGGAAGATGTTTTCGAACTATCAAAAGCAGACGTTACTACGTATTATTACTCGACTTTCTGTGTTGTCACATTTATCAATATCTATATTTTCAATGTGATCACATAAAATGAGTTTAAAGAAATAATAAGCTGCCGAAGGCAGCGCAACAGGTGGCGAAGCCGCCTGTCATCGGAGTTGGCCAGCTGTGTGGTCATGGGTGGAGCCCCAAGTCTTTGTATTATACGGGCAGAGCTAAAAAGTTTCTAATATTTTAATTAGAAAGTTTCTAATTTCTGGCCATTCTTAAAAGTGAAATTCCAAGAGTTTGTCAATAAATTTCAATGGTTACTAGAATAATCATTGATAAAAGATTAGATTTCATTTGCTCAATGAAAATTCAATATTTCTTACGAATTCTTTGCAAAATGCCTAAGAACGCTATGGAAATTGCGTTTTCAGACTTGGATCACACCTTGCCACCCTTTTTCTGTGCGCAGTTTTGAGAATACATATTTACCATTATAATTCTTAATTTAGGTGTTAAATTTACTTAGGATGTTATTTTTATTTCGCTGCACCACGCTGTTCGGAGAAGAAGAGTGCGTCAAATGATGAACTATTTTTTATGGCATTATAATTTCACAAGATCCTATATGCTCAGGATTACGAGTAATGAATCTTTCTCAAAGCATGCCATAGCATTTCGTAAAGATTGTCGTCCAAACAAATTTTTTTAGGTCACATTCTCAGATTATGACCGATCACTTCTCTGTAACGCAGCGCGAATTCAACGACTCTTCCATGATTGTTATGTTGGGAATATTTTTGAAATGAGAGCAGATTCTGATATGACGGGGAATCGAACACGGGTCTTCCAGTTGTCGGGCGGATATTCTACCCCTGAACTATCGTAGCAGAATAATTCTCCCGTTTCTGAACGCGGGTGTTTTCTAAGTTTGGCCCGGACTACCCAAGATAGTATCAACCAGCCCCAATTGACGTCCTCCAAAAGATACATCTAAGAAAACCACTCCCTCTGAAATGGTGGGATTGCCAAGCTAGAAATTGATGGAGTAGAGTGATCAGCCTTAGCAGAATTTTTTCTCGCTTCGAAAATATTCCCAAGTTTACAATTTATGCCTGTCTGCATAGGATCCTGAGATAGCTTTATTCCATCAGTTTCACGATTGTTATGCCCAAATCATATTCTAGAACGTGGTTTTCCCCTAAAACTTCAAAGTGAGTGATTTCTACTTTTTAACTCCATGTTCTGCTCTATATACATTGTGGATTAATGATAGAAGAAATAAATACCAGTTTCAGTTCGATCACATAAACAGATGATAATTTTTACAGCGATGCATATTTGATGAGTGTATAAATGGTAAATAGATTAATAATGAGATACGTCGCTAGTACAGTTTGAAAAAATCGACAATCAAACTATACCTGTTACTTAACCTTGATGACACGTGTTAATGGTTCTCTATTACATCAAATTCATGAATGCGAAAAAAATCCACTGACGCTGTTTCCAAGCATATAAATATATATTCCTTGAAGCGTGGACAGACAGTCGATACGAAATCTAAGAAAAATGAAAACAAGAAGTCCAAACCAAGACTAATGCAGGCTGGTTTCTCAAAGTTGACGTCCCGAATTGATTGATTGATTGGAGAAAGTAATGTGATGGCCACATCAGATTTTTTTACGAGCGAAGAGTTGGTATCGGAACGTCTTATGCTTATGGGCACGTCTCGTCCGCTCGTCTGTCGTGACTTTCATCCCCCGAACCGCATGACGGATTTTAATTAAATTAAGTATTAGTGAGCCTTATTAAAATGTATCGCCGAATTTGTATTTTGAATCGCATCCGTCAATTAGAACTTCCACTTTATATAAGCACTCTCGTTAAATGGAATCCATCATGCAACAATTAAATACAATATTTTTCTCTCCATAGCTCCTGTATGATCTGCAAGGTATAGATAAAAACATTTATTCGAATAGAGGACGACATTCACCCGAAAAAAGTCCGCGAGACCATGTAATTACACTTATAATTTCATAGATAAAAATTCAAGAATCGCCCAATATTTCGATACCGTTTTATATGTATCTCCCATAAAGAACACCTTTGAAATCTCTGTGTATTCCATTTACGGAGTATACCTTTCTTTCTTGTTGACCTTAATTGCGTACAACCGCAGCGATTACATTTCAATACTGAGCAATCTAAAGAAGAAATAATTGGTAATGACCTCCGTATGATCCTGAAGGTTAGGCGAACCACGTTTATCGTATTCGGAGGGACGTGAATTGCGTGTTAGCTTCTACCAGTCAATTCTTTTAACATTCTACGATGACGGTTGTGAGACGGAGAGGATCCAAGCCGGATAATGTTGGGATCGATTCGTTCGTACGTAGCCATGGCGCTCTCTGAGATTCACGTTCAACATCTTTGAACCCTTCCAGAAATCCAGCGATAATCGGCGGCCTGCTTTTTAGCGTGCTCATCTTATCCTCCGTCACTGTCTTTTACTGCAGCGAAAATGGTACGCCTCAGCTTCTTGCGCGTTTTCTTAAAAGAAAAAAAACGTGCTTATGTGATCACTTTTTTGTCCGTCCGTCTGTCTCTCTGCCCATCAACATTGAAATTAGTAAAAAATAATTAATTTGATTTGATACAATGAATAGTAATAAAAGGGTGGAAGGTTGTTTATCTTTTAGCTCAAAATAATTGTATAACAGAATATTCCGTTTTACAATGGCTGTCATTGGAATAGTTCTGCTTGCGACTGTGTACGTTCTGATGAGATTATGTACATGTAGTTTCGGGGCGTGGCGGAATATTCCCATCCGATCCTCGAGCATTAATTGAGTTTGCGAGTGGCCTGAGAATTGGGGAAAGGTGATTCTAGTAGTTTTCGAAACGACGCTCCTTTTGAAACGATGGAATAATTGACAAGATGGGTGTAAAATACACTGCCAAGCACAATCTGAAGGACAACCTAAAAGTTGAAAATAACTGTTCATAGAAATATTGTTTAGTTGTATATTTTAACTTTCTTCATGTACCAAGTATAGAGAAAGTATTGTTTTCATGAAAAAAAATCGAATGAGATTTCAACGGAAATACACATTTTGACCATTTTCTCGACGATGTCTGTGTGTGTGTGTGTGTGTGCGCGTGCGCGTGTGCATGTGTGTGTGTGAGTGAGTGGGTGTATGTGATAGCTTTTTGTGGGTGCTGTAACTCAAAGCCAATTAATCAGATCAACGCGAAATTTTATATTTCATATATTTGTTAAAGGCACAAGAGCTGATTAGCTTTTGATAAAAATCGGTCAATCGGAATTGGGTGTTTACTCTTGTCACTTATCCGTTATTTTTAAATATTTGCTTTAACATTCGATAAATGTAAAAATATATCGGGATAAATGTTGTAGGAAATTTGTGGCTATATCCAATTTCAGAAGGCTATGGTTTGAGTTTATTTATGTTATTTGTATGGTCTAAAATTTTCTCGGTTTCTTAAAATATTTATTATTATGTAAGCTATTTGGAATTTTTAGAAATATTACAGATATGGAGAAATTCATATGGTGGCCACATCAGATTTTAAAAAAATATTTGCTTTAATATTTGATAAATGTAAAAACGTGCTGGAATAAATTTGTAGGTAATTTAAGTTTCTACAACCTTTGCTTGAAACAATTTCTCATATAATATATTGTTAAAGAGATATTTTTAAAACTAAATTTCCTAACTGTCACCACCACATCACCTATCGATAAATATTGTAAATAAAGTACGCTCCTTTTTATTATTTTAATTGTTGGAGCTCCAGGGTTATATCCAATATCATAAGGCTACAGTTTGAGTTTATTTGTGTTCTTTGTAAAGTCTTTAAATTTTTCTCTAAGTTCCTTAAAATATTTATTATCATTTAACCTATTTGGAATTATTAGAAATATTACAGGTATGGAGAAAGTCATGTGGTGGCCACATCAGATTTTTTGCATTTGTATTATCGACAACCATCTAATTCATCTAACGATAACGGCATTGTCTCAACCAAATTTCTTATTAGCGCACTATTTTGTGTGAGATTTAAAAAACAATAATATATTCCAATATTTCTCTACTGAAAAATGTCCTCGTCCAGCAACTCATAACCTTTGATGCTGTTATTTGTGATTAACAAAAATATTTGTGAGCATTTAATGCAGCTGCAGGATATGCAACTCACGTGACGCGAGTATTTCCATTCGTTAGCATTAATGGTGTCAGCTGACCACTTATCATAAAATTATATGACAAACGCTCCGGCAGCAATTATCGTTACGACTTCCTCAGACAATTTCATTTCAAGAGATATACAATGAATACCGTTGAAAACGCAATCTGCTAAAAAAAACATAAACGTTATTGGAAAAATGATATATTTCATGTACACATTTAGCTTTAAATACCATTGAGGATGATATTTCCCTAAAGTTTTCCATTTTTTTTTCAATTGAAGAAACCCTATGTAATGTAACTTGCTTTGCATAGAACCCATACTGGCACGTTTGAAATAAAACGCACCGACACCTTTTTCTCTCGCGACAACCTTAATAAAACATATCAACACCCAAAATCCGCCTCATGGAGGTAATCCCGTTCGTCCGTAGGCCGCCTTTGCGGCAGCAGCAGCCGCAGCGGCCGCCGCCGGTCGTGGTCCACCCGGCGTGGTAATCATCGGTTCGACTCCCGGTCCCATCTCCGATCTCCTCCGATACGTGGAGGTTTGGGGACTGGGGAAAGGGAGCAAGGTAAACCCCGGGGGTGCGATAACGGCCCTCGGAGGCACTGTCAACGGGCAGGACGACGCCGCCTTCCTCATTAGCGTGTCTTCCACCGGTCTACTGCCGGAACTGGCGGCGCTACAGACGGGTCCCAGCCTCAGCATTCTGGTGATTCAAGAGACGGTAGCGGTGCACAGCGAAGAGGACGAGGAGGATGACGAGGTGAGCATAAGGGTGAAATTCTCTCTTCTTATCGCAATTCGCCATCGTGGGCAAAAGGTATGCACGCTGATAGTCGCGCGATTGTAGGATAAATCAGTATCTCCAAATCTTCCTCTCCTCCATGGCCTTCTTCATTTCTCAGAAATTCTTTTTCGTCTTCAAGTCCTCTTATATGCGAATTCTTTCCTTTCCACTCCTTACTTCGCCTTTTGGTTCCCCTTTAACCGCAATCTTTAAAGGTGCACACATTTCAAAAAAGAATTATAAAGCAAGCGACTGGAATCTAATTGAAAATTTAGATAAGGCCAACAGGAATAAAAAAGGTTGGGAGAAACACCACTCGTGTTTTCTCCTATAATCTATCGTTAGATCGACGCTGAAAAAAACATTAAGATTTTCATCCACCTGCATGTTGACATCATCTTATCCTTCAATACGACGTTTAAATAGCATGAAAACTAATTTTTGCCATTGGATTATAAAATTAAATCCTTACAATAAAATAAAGTTATAGGCAGATTCCACGTAACGGATAAAAAGTTAATCTTGGGAATGATGTAAGAACTAGGATTGATGAATACGTCATCGAAAAGGGCGCTAATTGTACCTTTATGCTAATACAACTGGGAGAGTTCGGTCATAAAATATATATATTCTATCCTCTCACAACAATCTTACTGAGTACCTACAGCACATTAAGAGGATGATGGTACATTTGAAAAAAAACATTAAGATTTTCATCCACCTGCATGTTGACATCATCTTATCCTTCAATACGACGTTTAAATAGCATGAAAACTAATTTTTGCCATTGGATTATAAAATGAAATTCCTACAAAAAGAAAAAATAAAGTTATAGGCAGATTCCACGTAACGGATAAAAAGTTAATCTTGGGAATGATGTACGACTAGGATTGATGAATAAGTCATCGGAAAGAGCGCTAATTGTACCTTTATGCTAATACAACTGGGAGAGTTCGGTCATGAAATAAAGTGTCTGAGGAGGAAATACTCCACTAGAGAAATAAATAAATTGATTATGAAGAAGAGGATCAGCAGGACTAACTAACTGATGATATTCCTTGGGGAGACGTTCGAAATCTTCCTAAAGAACACTTTGCAATACGGATTAAATTGAAAGAAAGAAAAAACAAAATGGTTAGGTGGATTATGAAGAGGTGATGTTGCCAAAAATTGTGCGCGGTTGTGCCTTGGGTAAGTTTTTACTTTCTGGGTTAGCACTTTATGTCTAATTTAAATATCATACATTGAGTTTTAAATATGACTAATATAAATATAGCTGATAGAAAGAAAGATTTTAATTAAATACGTGTTAAATTGCTTCGAATAGACTTGCCTGCCTAATTCTAGGTAATTCTTGATAGAGAATTATCGAGCCCGTCTAATGGCTGAAAATAAATTCCAGGATTGGCACTTAAGTATCAAAAATAGATAAATTAAGTACATATTTTCAATATGTTTTTTATAACCTTTTTAGAGCTATTGGAGACATCTAAGACTTAATTAATTAATTTTTCATTTTTAGGCTGGTTTCCAAAGGAAACATAGTCTTATGAAATGGTGCTGTCTGTGTGTGTGTGTGTGTGTGTGTGTGTGTGTCCTACTAACAACCTTTGCACCAATGGACCGATTTTCATGAAACTTGGTATGTATGAGGCTCGTGCTGCCAGGGCCCATCTCCGTGCTATGTTTTATTTGGCTAAGGTTGAAGTCTCCGGTTTGATTCCAGGAACGTTTCCCCTATTTTTTTACATAGGAAATCTCAAATCCATCGTGCAGAGATGTTTTCTTTATTGATGAGAGGAATTTTTTCCTCTTGAAAAATTCGCTGCGAAAATAGTCATCGAAGTGTGCTTAGTCGTAATGACGCATAATGAAAACACATGATGAAATTTCGTTTAAAATACCGCAGCATAGGGAATTATGTTGTCTAGAAAGAAATTCAAATTTTCATATGCATGCAATAAAACATCAAATTTTCATTATTTGGCGACGAACGTGAAACTTTTTTCGAAACGCTCAGTAATTTTTTATGCACAAATCGCGAACTTCAGTGATGATGAGTTCCATTTGAGTAACAACACCAGAGTCACTAGCTTTTTACAATCACATCGTTATATTTCTGACCTTGTGCCGTATCAAAAACTGCCGCAGGATAATTAAAATTCCCAAAATATTCATGCCAGAAGTCAATTCCATAAAGAAGACTAACGAAGAGGCGAGCGGAAGGATGCGTGCGAAACCATTCAATAGGGCATAACGAGACGTCCAAGGTGACCGTTATAACGGAAATGAACGTACTCGAGTTGATGATATTCATCTCGCACTGCACCTCATTCGCGCCATGTATCGCGCTGTTATACAAGTTGCGAGCGATGCATTATTTAACTTTGATTACCTCAAAATTCAATAAATAAAATCAACAGCTCCGCAGCACTGCAGTGGATAAGCAATCGGTCGACTCCTATACTTTCGCCGAATCTGACCTCTGCGACACTATTCGCAATATCCGATATTTTAAGAGAATCATTGGTAATGAGACAAGCAATTTATCGCCATATTAAAGCGATCAGTTGATCAAAACATTGCGAGAACATTCTATAAAAAATATGATGTGGCCACCACATGACTTTCTCCATGTCTTCAATATTTCTAAAAATTTCAAACAGGTTACATAATAATATAGATTTTAAGAAACTGCGAGAAAATTTCACTTTACAAAGAACAGAAATAAACTCAAACCATAGCCATCTAATATTGGAAATAGCCACAAACCTCCAATAATTAAGAAAAAAAGGAGCGTTAATAAGACGTAACTAAGCGTCAATTGTTAACAATAGACGGTAGGTGGCGTGGTGGTGGCATCTAAAAATATAAGATATCTCTTAAACAATGCATTATATGGAAAAAAATTTCAAACAAAGGTTGTAGAAAATTAAATTTTCTGCAAATTTCTACAAATTAAATTTTCTACAACGTTTATTCCAATACATTTTTGCATTTATCAAATATTTCAAAATAACGGATGTGACAAGAGTAAACACCCACTTCCGGTTGACCGATTTTTACCAAAAACTTATCAGTTCTTGTGACAGTCATGAAAACGTTAAATATAAAATTTTACGTTGACCTGACTAATAGTTTTTGAGTTCGAGCACCCACAAAAAGCTATCACATACAGACATCATCGAGAAAATGGTCAAAACGTGTTCAGGGGACCTCAAAACGTCTATTTCCGTTGAAATTTCGAAGTCGATTTTTTTCATGAATACAATATTTTCCACTGTACTACGTATATGAAGAGTCGAGTCGACTTTTTTATTCGGAATAGTAAATATCGCAAGCAAAAGGTGAGGCGTAAAATAACCGGGGTTACTAGATTAATGACGCGGAACTGCATCAAAATACGAGTCGTAAACTTTATGTAACGTTTTCTCAAGCCGTCTCTATGGATATAAAACGAGGTAAATTGAGCAAAAAACCGGTCCCGTAAATAAAATCTTTATTGCATCATGTCCTCTAAAAAATAATCTCTAATGCGTATGTATTCAAGGCAATTTGCAAAGGTTTCGCTCGTTCAACGCAATTTTTTATAACATTAAGCATCTTATAGAGAGCTCAGTTTAATTAAATTCATCTAGTTCAGCTAGTAAAATACCAACCATAATCGTCCGTAACCAATCTTTTGAAGCGAAAGCATGTTTTATCTTTTATTTAACGAATTTCCCTATTTCAAAAATATATTTCGCCCGGTAAAGGTATTTAATATTTGAAATTGGAGTGATTATTATCGACAGAAAAAAAGACTCGAAAGATTTCCAGCTCATAGTTGCAAACATAAAACTTTTAACCTTTGTGAAATTTTATGTGGGCAGCATTTGTAAGACGTAATGAAATAGAGAGATACAATAAGATAAATAAAAATGAAAAAAAACAAGTGAGGAAAGAGCAGCTGAAGCAGGATTGAAATGGCGTTTTTCGTCATTCTCAATTGAGAATTCTACAATTTATGCATATTAGTACGACCAGTCTGAAATTTTTAAAAAAATTTACACTGACTGACGAGAAAACATCCACAATGAGACAGAATACTGAATCGATTGGCGAAAAAAACAAATTCTCCAGCTGCATTTGTTTAGGAGTTAGTACGTGTGACAGACAGATGGACAAACCGGCCGCATAAGCGGATTTAAAAAAAACGTTAAAATTCGTCTTCACTTCTTCAGCAACGGTTAAAGTTTTTACGTTTTAGCAAGACAGGACCTAGTTATCGGGTTTATAAATTAAAGACTGATCAAAACAGTTAAGCCATATTGTATATATAAATTTGGACTTCTCCGAAACTATAAAACGCGTAAAATTCATGTCCAACAGGAATTTCACTTATTAATCAAACCGACGTTATACACCTCGGAAACATCGAAGAGGAAATTTAGATCATTTTTATCGGTTTTCCATCTTTCCTCAAAATCATCCTTGGAGCATATTACGATGATTGATGCACTATCTTCCCCACATTTTGACCTTCTTACCTGAATACCGTAATGACAAATAATTTATCATTACGGTATTGTAGTTTAAATTAGCCGGTACTGCCCGGTATGCAGTATCGACACTTGTAATTTAAATTTTTAGCATACCGGAAGTTTTAATTTAATTTTCAAATATGAAAAAATTAGACGTCATTGCGGTAAATATTTCAGTTAGATTTCTCGATTTGAAATTTTGTTTCGAGCAACAAGAATTAATTTTCAAAACGTTTTTTTCGCCTGTGCATAAACCTACATACTCCAAGGTTAAATTTGGAAGTTGAATTCCAGTATTAATGTGTGATTCCAAATTTCAACAAAACCCGTTCGGACTGTGCGACACATAACGGAGAGTACGACAGAAATGGCTGATCGATACAACTGCGATCGACCAAAGATTAATTCTGCAGATGACATTCTTTCTATAAATTGCCGCAAGAAGAAAGGGTGAAGAAAACTTTGGAATTGCAGAATCCTTTTGATAATTAATCCTGAAAATAGCCCCGACACGTACAATCCTTTTTTTAAACACTAATCCCACCTCGGGGCCACGCAATACTTTTTCCCAAAAAAATTACAAAACTCGGTTCGTTTGACTTCTCACTTCCTCCCGTTATCATTGCGAAACTTCCGACCCTTATCTCTCTCCTCGTCCGAGGTCGACAACGAGGTTCCGGACGGTACGCAGACTGAAGCCGCGGCCCGCGTCCGCCCCAGTATACACCGCTTGGCGGACACCGTGGCCAATTCGACCCTGTGGCCTCCTTATCTGCTGGCCACCAGAGGCTGTGGAGCCAACGCAGGGAGCGTGTCGGTGGTGTCGTCCTGCATCGACGCCGCGGCCCGATCGAACGTGGAAGACTTCTACCTGGTGCAGGACCCGTCTGTCGTGCCGGTCATGGACGCCATACGACTGTTCTCCAGCGCGCTCGGCGTGGCACACTCGGCAAAGTGCGGTCCGAATCCTGGAAGGTATCTAATCTGCAAGTTCTTGAGTCTCATCCCGAAAAACATACGGCGAAGTAAAGCGTCCACTCTGTATTTCTCACGAATTTTGGAGGGGAAGCGTCACAGATAGTCCCTCTATTTTTTAAAAAAATTCCTGTCATGCTAGCTAATAATAGACGACGTCTAACTTGAGCTCTGGCGATGAAAAAAATTAGTGGGGAAATTTCCGGAAATGGTTTTGGCCAATCCTGTGCTAATTGGCAGCTTCTCCCCCGCTCTCTGCTTTATGTCAAAGCAAAAGTTAGACTTCGGCTACACAGCGTATCGTGGAGTAATATAAGCCTTGGTCGCTTAAGAATGTTTTCAAATGTCAACGTTTTTTAAAGGAAGGATAATCTCAGTTACGTTGTAAATTCTATAAAAATAAAAGTAAATTAGAGATTTGGACTAAAAAGACGATCACATTTTTATATTTCTTAGAGCAACATACCAAAAGAAATGGCTTTATACCTTATAATTAAAATACAATCCCGCTGCCTCAGTACTCGAGTTTACGATCATAATAACAATGACGAGTCAAATTTCATGAATTCTTAATCAATGATCAAACGACATTAAAATGCAATCCTGATTCACATACACACTGCGCTGAAAATCAAACGAGATGAGATTTTTTCCTAATCCTCATGATCTGTAAGACTGGAAAAATTGGTCCTAATGACTTAATTAGATGACCCGATGTCCCTGAAAGTCTTCAAATATTGCTTAGAGATTATGAACTAACAGATAGCCATAAATTTCCGTTTCCTGCGTGCGCATCGAGCAAATGCATAAATATACCGATTGTCTGCGGGAACGTCAACACTTTTTCCCGAGCCTCTTCAACACCGCAGAGTTTTCCGTGCTTTCGGAGAGATGCAGTGCGGTTAATACTCATGGGGATAGCCATAACGAAGCGCTCTGGTAAAGTAATACGCTCTGCTTTTATTATGTTAGCAAAGGGCAAAGGAATGCAATTTTTCACTGACCACCGCACTAAGGGTAAAAATCTCAAATATCTGGCCAAAAGTAAAATTACAAAGTTGAAACTTTTAACTTAGTTACACTTCTATCGTGAAGATAAATACCTAGCCAATTTAATGGCCGTCTTCCTGCATTATTTTTTTGTTTTCCTACGACTTTGTATTAGTTTGAACTAGAAATTCGTGTGAGCGACATTGCGACAACTAGCTCTGTGCGTGATTAGTGATTAGTTATTTTGAAAATTTTTAGTGAAATACACATTATTTCAAATTGTGACGCTATGGAACCAATACCAGGAGGTATGTGCAATATTACACAATACTTTATTTCATGAAATTTGCTTTTGTATTTATTTTACAAGCAATCAAACTTTTGTTGGTAACAAGTAGGAATAAACAAAAATTTGGTCACATTCATTTAGACTTTTAGTTAGGTGCCTATTGGGACCCGGCAATTTTTTATTATAATACGTAGCTCAGCTCATGTAATATTTGAATTTAAAAAACGTAAGCATATTTGCGCCTTTTTTAGTAAGATCTCTTGAAAAAAAAACACATTTTTTGCATGTATTCGCAAATTTTTATCAGATAAATATATTGAATATAATTTATTACTTTCAGGATCAAGAGACGAACTCATTATTTTGTCCAGGTAGAAGTTATTTAATATAATGCAAGAAAAATCTGCACAAGATTTACAATTTCAGTGTGCACATTTGAAAACTAGCATACTTAAATTAATAAACGTCCAAGGGGAATCATCAAAGGCGATTTCATAAATTTTAAGTCGATCTACATCCGATTTTAAAACAAGGTACCTATCTTCTCAGCAGAAATTAGATAGATTTCTTAACAAAAACAAGAAGTTGTTGCAGACGGACGTCATGTTCCCTGTATTTCCACCAACTCCAACATAGCGGTCCGGTCACCCTGCAACGGAATTTCATGAGAGTAGTGAGAGATATAAACGAAGGAAAACGGAGAAGCTGCGATCTGAAGCGTGTCCTTTGGAATTGACATACGCTGCTCAAATGAATCTTCGTAGTGTAGGATAAGCGGTCGCTGCAAATATCGTAAAAAATATAGCATTTACGACACCAACTCGAGCTATGAAATACAGGAAAGCCTTCAAAGAAAGAACAACCCATATTCGTACGCTACCTATCGATGAAGCATTGTCTATGCTTATCGAAGCTAAACTGACGCGGCATCAGTACAAAATTATCAGAGAAAAGGACAAGACGCGCTTTCCCCCATACTACTTGCTAAGAGAGGCGAAAAAAATGTGCTACCCCGCTTCAGATATTTCTATTAAGGACACAAGTGCTGATGTCAAACTTCAAGCTCTTCGTGATCACACAACTTAGCGCATCATTCAGGTACAAAAAGAGGTTATAAAAATATTGACCTCCGCAGAAATGGAAAACTTATTTGAGCAGCGATGGTAGTTCGGGCCAAATCCAATACAAGGAAAGGATTTCAGAAGATCGTAGTACATTTTCATAACAGTTAATATGCAGAGATTTTGATCTCCTAAATAAGAAAATTGTCTGGAAAAATCGAAGGCCATCTTCGCCACGGTTTTGCAGACCAATTAGGATTAAATTTCTTCCTAAACCTACAGAAGCAACTCGACGTGAAATGGAGGTAGTTGAAAATGTAATTGAAAGAATATTTCCTTCATCAATTACGTTAAATGAAATGGATATTAAAGTTCATGACATAATGGTATTCACTATGATTGATGGTAAAGTGTGCAACGCAGTGACTTCGACCACATCTACTCAGAGGTGTTATTTGTGTGGAGCCACATCATTACTAAATTGGATCAAATACTGATGAAGCCAGTAGACGAAACGAAACTAAGATCCACGCGTGGATAAGATTCTTCGAGTGCTTGTTACACATGTCCTATAAATTAGTAATTAAAAAGTGGCAAGCGCGAACAGACGAAGGGAAAAGTGGCTGAAAACAAAAAAGCAATTCAAGAAAAATTCAAGAAAAAAATGGGTTTACTAGTTGATCGCCATAAACCTGGCTACGGTAGTACGGACGATGGCAATACTGCTGGACGGTTTTTTGAAAACGCAAAGTCATTTTTGTTTATAACCGGAATAGATGAAAATCTTATTGAGCGTTTCAAATTTATTTTAATTATTCTATCCTGTGAATACGACATCAATATAAAAAATTTGGAAAATATGCACTAGATACTACAAAATATTTTGTAGAGATCTATCCATGGTATAATATGTCAACAACAATCCAAAAAGTTTGATCCACAGCCCTCAAGTTATATCTTCATCGATTTTACCAATAGGACAACTATCAGAAGAGGCATAAGAGACGCGAAATAAAGATTTTAAAAAGTATAGAGAAGGATTTTCTAGAAAATGTTCTCGAATAGAAACTATGACATGCGAGATGCACTTACTTTTCGTCTCATCGGATTCTTATTTATCTAGTCTACAAAAACTTCCGAAGAAAAAGTATAAGAAATTTCCAAGCAAGGTTGTGGAAATGCTGTTGTCTCCAGATATAAGTGAAACGTCTCAAGAAGAAGAGACAAACTCAGACTCTTCCAGTGACTCAGAATGTTTATCGTCAGATTAAACAAATAAATGTCTACACTTACAATTAATTTGTAAATTAATTTTGTATATTGTTATTTTCTTCATATTGATCCTGCTTCACCACCACTATGCAACTATTTTGTCATAACCGTAGCATTTTATTTAGGTATCACTTACCTTTTTGTTGTTGAATAATTACTAATAAAACAAAAAACAGGAGTAGCACCAGTTATAATATTGATTTTAATTTGGCCAAGTTTTTTTTTAATTTCTCTCTGTGCACCGGTTC
This sequence comes from Tanypteryx hageni, assembly GCA_028673005.1. Lineage (NCBI taxonomy): Eukaryota > Metazoa > Arthropoda > Insecta > Odonata > Petaluridae > Tanypteryx > Tanypteryx hageni. Next base: position 176,275,900 of record CM054113.1, read on the forward strand.
GCTTCTATATAGGCGCTAATCTCAAAGGAATGTTTTAGCCTATTCATAAGGTAAAAAAATATGTACAATACCTTACTTCTTTGCGAATAGTAATTTAGAGGAAATGTTTTTGAGAGTGCGATATGTATTTATTTCTGATGACATTTCTCCTGATATCTGTTATTTTGAATGCCAATTATCACAGTAATATGTCAAACTATATCTCAAAAAGAAATTTTGTAAATAAAAACTGCAATATATACAGTGCAAAAAAACTTTCACATATGCTACGTATGAATTTGGTCTCACCACGCTCTTACCTGACTGGAAGGAACTCTTACTTCTACTAAAACAACAAAACCGCGAAAATGTCTTCTGCACGTAAATTGTATTAATATTTTGATTGCCTCATATGTTTGAAAATCAAACATAATATATAATTATACCATGCATAAATATAAACATTAAAGCCGCGCACAAAAAGACTGACGAAATGGCAAAACAGCTTTTTTAGAGACCTAAAACGTGTTTGTTTGCATGGAATTTCTGGCTAATGAAGCTCTTGGATTATTATAGCCATAACTCCTTCCACACCGAACATATACAGGGGAGGAGGGAAACCCGGTGCCGGCATTAGCCTACTCTTTAAGAAGAGCACCAAGGGGGCCAACTGCTTAACGCCCCAGGTTGAAAAATCCGACCTCCGCCGGATTCGAACCTTGGACCGCTACTACCTAAAACGTATATTTCCGTGGAAATCTCGAGCTACATTTTTTTCGCGATTACAATGAATTCACTATATACTACGTATATGAGAAAGTGAAAAGGCAACATGTAAACTATTGCTATTGAAAACGTTTGGCCTCAGTCATGGTAACTAGTGACTAGCATTGATTCATTCATTCTTATGTTTATTTTAAGTGCCTAACGCTTCAATGATCCTCTCTTGAAGCTAATTGCTCTTAATGTCAAGACCTTCAAGTGGCAGAAAGTGAGAAAGTTCCGTAAAATAATCCATAATCTTGCCATCGATTTTTTAAATCTCAAAAGTGCGTTCTTGATTTTTACGCTTATTTTATTTTAGAATTATAATGTGGTGTAAAGAGAACCGTGGAAAGCTCTACTATCTATGTAGATGGAAAAATATGACTAAAAATTAAGACATTGAAAACTGAATTAACGTTTTAAATTAAATAATCCCATGCGGTCATATAGTTACATCATGTGATTGGCCGAAGATAATCTCTTATGCAGGGTATGGGCAGCGAATTTTTCTAAATTCATATTTAATATTTAACGACTCAAAATTTTCCATATATCGAATGCAACACGGCAAACCTTTAAGTCATTCATTAATTCCTGGATCACTTCGTATCAAAATCTCACATTTCGTTATGTTTTCTAAAAAATGGTATATAAAAGTCGCTTGGGATGCTGTGGACCTCCTCTAGACTGTGTCGGAGCCATTTTGAGCGCAACACGGGTCATAAATGGGAATTCTAGAACGAGAAAGTATAGCATATTGAACGACCAGGAGCAACCGCATAAATCTCCGAGCAAATAAGACAAACTGTGTCATCGATTGGCGCGATGGGGAAATCCGCAAGCAATGAAGGGGAAATTAATCTGTCATTTATCTCACCAATCTATTGCACGGCGCTCATTCTAATTCTTTCTCTGTCGGAAATGGAGCGTTCGCCCCATAATTCCAGAGCTTTGATGCTTTCTCTTGAAGACTTTTCGCGTATAAGCTACCGGGAGCGAAATTAAGTAATACCGGGAAGATTTGAGAAGTGAAGGGGCACGCCACGTTGTTTTACATATTCGTTCGGGGATTGTCATAACTGGGATCTTGAATGATCTTCATCTTCAACTCCCCGATGGGTTGGATTTGAAGTTTAATAAAGATGATATACTTACCGTCAGTCTCTTCGTCGTTTTAAACTGAAATGAACTGACTCTTTTCATATGGAATACGAAATCACGAGAGCAACGCATGGGAACGAATTGCGAGTGTGTTAAAAACTGCAGAAGTTGCCAGAATTTTAATTGATCACAAGGCGACGCTGCTCAATTAATAGGATGCTGAAGATTAAGAATGATGGAAAAAATTGCGAATTCTTGGTTGATAACGTCAGTCCAAAAGAAGTTAGATAAAACGAAAATTCGGAGGAATTAATTTAATTAAACTACACAACTACCTGACAATATACGCTACCTTTGGCAATGAGTCTTGACGTGGATAGCAACAAGGAGAAGATAATATGTTTCGTATAGCAGCATTGGAAGTAAATGGATCACCAAGGCTATCCCTTCTCCACAGCTTCAGACATTCTAAAATAAATAATAGAGCAAAATTATATCATATCTCTCGGTTGAAAGTTTTCTTTACCTTTCTAATACAACCTCAGCTATTCATTACGCCATTTAAGTTCCTCTTACGTGTATACAGGCTAAATTTTCAAGAGATTTGTTGTTATGTTACAAATCCAGCGGAATATTTCCTCCAAAGAGCCTATAAAAATCTCAAATAGAGGCAATGAGAGATTTATGAACAATAATGAGCCGGTTAAATTCTCTGTCGGATAATTTAATCCCTGTGAGATTTTCACGCTAGTATATACACTCTGAAATATCAGGATTCTCCAACAACTACAAGCAAAATACAGATAGAAATATGTGAGAAATTGTGGCGAAAACTGAAAATTTTCTATCACTCTCTGAATCAAGTATCAGGAGCGGTAAAAAGGGTACTAATAGAGGTATCGATCTTTTATGACAAAAGAGTGGCATATGAGCGGTATCCGTAATATCATATTGAAACCACTGAATAAATGGGCATCCTGCCAAAGCTGGCAACATTCATTAGAGAGAAATGATATGCTTTACGAGGTATAATATTTTAGAGTAGTTCGGGTCGAAGTAAATTAGTTAAGGAAAGAATACACGACGATTTCCGCTTTCTTAGGCACGAGCTAAGATAAGAGAATGACCTTAGAATGCAATAATCGTGAATGCCTCAAGGAAGTAGAGAACTTGGGTTTTTTAAGGAATTTGACAATAAATCTTGAGAATGAAACACGAAGCTTGAGAATGTAGGTAACATACATGTCATTCGGAGGAAAAGTAGCTCTCAGGTTAGTAACTCCCGATGCAAAGTAAATACAGTGTCACCGAGGAAGGGAGCTGTGCAGGGAATACGAATGGATTGGGATCGAACTCAAATAAAGAAGCGAGAAGATTGATAATCGGCGCAATTTCCCTCAGAGGAAACAAAAAAGCTGTTTTGGCGACTTCTAGGCTTCTGGAGCAAGTGGCGCATGGAAAGAGGCTAGAGAAAATGCGGGGAGGAGTGGTTATTCATGCCTGAAAGATGCGGATTTTTTTAAGGTAAGCCAGATGGGGATAGATGGTGAAATGTCGTAATGTAATTCAACGAAACTTTAAATGGCGGAAAATTACAGGCAGGCTGCAGAGTCTTTAAAATACTAACTTAAGAGTGGAAATTCTCTTCCAACGAGTAAATACGATACGATAGCGTCGATAAACATGAAATCCTCCTGAAAATGCCATTTCTTTAATTTCGGGTTCAAGTGGAAACGAAATCATCTTTTTGCATGGTTTCTGAGAATTCCAACGAATTAAAATTAATGGAAAATATGAAGTAACTTGCAATCCTATTTATTTATTTGTTATGTAAAATAATATTGCATTCAAATTTCACTTTTATAAAACTAATTTGATGATTATTAAGTGTGGCCCAACTAATAAAGTGACTTTCCGTCGATGCACTACTACCGATATTTAAAATAAAATCTGATGTGGCCACCACATGACTTTCTCCATATCTGTAATATTTCTAAAAATCCCAAATAGGTTACATAATAATAAATATTTTAAGAAACTGCGAGAAAATTGTAGACTACAAAGAAAAGAAATAAACTCAAACCATAGCCTCTGATATTGGATAGCCACAAAGCTCCAAAAATTAAGAAAATAAAAAGGAGCGTTACTAACAATAAGACGTAACTAAGCGTCAATTGTTAACAATAGTCATTGGTAGGTGGTGGTGGCAGCTAAAAATATAAGATATCTCTTAAACAATGCATTATATAGAAAAATGTATCAAACAAAGGTTGTAGAAAATTAAATTTCCTACAATTTTATTCCAGTACGTTTTTAATATACCAAATATTAAAGCAAATATTTCAAAATAACGGATGTGACAAGAGTAAACACCCACTTCCGGTTGACCGATTTTTACCAAAAACTAATCAGTTCTTGTGACTTTCATAAAAATGTTAAATATAAAATTTTACGTTGACCTGACTAATAGTTTTTGAGTTCGAGCACCCACAAAAAAGCCATCACACAGACATCACCGAGAAAATGGTCAAAACGTGTTCAGGGGACCTCAGAACGTATATTTCCGTTGAAATCTCGAAGTCGATTTTTTTCATGAAAACAATACTTTCCCCTAAACTACGTATGGAGAAAGTAGACATAATATCGAATGACAATCATAAACCATCTTTAAAAGATATTTCAGGCAGTTAAAATTTTAAACTTAAGGTCAAAAATGAGAAAACATGGGTGTATTCAATGAAATCCAGAACGAAACCCATACATACATCCAATTTCGCTTAAAAAAAGGAAACTATTGTAGCCGAAGTGTAACATGAGCTATGACATAAATCAGGGGATGGTGCGACGCGCGAGAAGGGACCGAATCGGAAGGGAGCGACAGCGCTTGTGCATAAAGTGGCAGTGTCACTGTTCAGTGATTGGCTTTTTTGAGAGCTGCCCCACTTGGCTGTCAGAGCTCAAGTTACGCTACGCCTACTACAGAATTCAAATTCCGTGAAAAATCAGAATGATCCTTTGACCCAAAAAATAAAAATTAAATTAAAATCACGTCAGAAAAGGTTTATTGTAAAGTTATCATTCGCTGAATGAAACCTAGTGACGTTCCCCTTTCTCATGCTTGAGGTTAATTGATGCCGCTGACAGTGTACGAAACATTTCAGGTGCCCAGAGCTGGTAACCATGACAGCTGAAGAATGGCGCTCCCTGCTAGCCACCACGACAGTGGGAGAGACGAACGGACGCAAGGTGCACTTCCAAATGCACCGCGAGACCGCAGCTCAGCTTTATGCAAAGACGCCTGCGGACGCGAATCCAGCGTTCCTCGTCGGCACAGTCACGTCTCGCCTTAGAAAGGTAAACTGCGTCAGATTTTAAAAAAACAAGTGACTCTAGACTAGGACTCGTGACGGGAAGGCATTTATTTTATTCATAAAAAAAGGAAGGGTAAAGTTCCTATCCTTCGGTACTTTTCTTGATAGACGATCGAAATTCCAGTTTTTCTTCGATGTCTTCATTCGTTCTCTTCTCCGTCAAATCTTCCGCGTGTCTCCGATTGATTGACCAATGTCACCTGTTCGCTCCGTTTTTATTTCACCTACTGAAGCGTCTCTTTGGCTCGCGTTTCTTCTTTCGAAACCCCCGTGACTGATTTCCTTCCTCCTGCCTCATCTGGCTAGCCGTTGAAACATTCTATCCGCACTTTCTCAATCATCTCAGAATGTTCAGCGTTTCCGTTTTTTATGATGCATTCTTCGCGCAAAAAGTGCCGACACGTAGTGTTTGTCCGTACGAATCTTCCATCCCTTAACTAAAACTGATCTTAATGAAACTTACCATGGAAGTTCTACGCATAAATTTATCGAGCGAATTTAATTTTGGTTCATAATGATCTATTTAGAGCAGTGTTTCAAAAAAATGGGGGCCGCAGTTGATTTTTGGAGGTACCACGAGAAAAAACATTTTGAAGTAAATAAATCAACAGTTTGTAAGTGTTGGTAATAATGGTAATAATGTTTGCTCTTATAAATTATGTTGCAGTACCAACAAATGGATTCTTCCATTCCATTCCGCATTACAAGAGATAGGATACGAAGTTTTTGCAATAAAATGAAAGATTTTCCAAAAAAATCCATTTAGGTTTGTTGAGATATTTACCAAGTACATGTTAATTTATTCATCGCCCTGTGAAAATTATTGATAATTCAAAATTAAAAGGAATGTCATAAAGATTCTAGTCTCTTTCTCGATATAAATTGGTATCTAATAATTATTCTCTTGCAAGTAATGTATAAATAAATGATCGGGATAGCGCTCCCAAAATTTTGACGCCCCGGGCAGCCGCTCGGCTCGCCCGTAGCTCGGGCCAGCCCTGGGTTCATTTATGAGAATCTACGGCCACAAACGAAGGCAGATGGTTTGCAGCCGAGATGTGCATATGATTTTCCCAGACTTATTATGGATATCGAAGAAAAGACATGGTTTGTCAATTTGATTCCAGCCACAAGACGAGCTCGATAACGGGCCTGTATAATTTGCAAGTAACGCTACTGTAAACTCGTTGACGCTTTCATATGATTTAATCGTGAATTATCTTTCCCCGCCACATCCAGCGACCTGTTGATAGCTTTTCCCCTTAAAATAACTATTTCCCAAGATCAAACGAACGATAAATAATACGCCAACAACCTGTTGGAAGGAAAATGCAAATCGAAATGCGATTGCCATGTCATATGAATAAATTCATTGATCAAACACGCGGTACGATTCGCATATCGTTTAATAATCCTGGCAAAGTAGAAGCGAAGAGAGTGATGTTCCTCTTTACTGTCTCAGTAATGGTCAAGACATGAGACATGCAGATATGAAAGAAATTGATTCGAACAGTGATGACCCAGAGTTGAAAACATTCCAAATTGATTAGACAAGATTTGAAAAATCTCTCGCGCTTTCGAAATCTATACGCTTCGGCGATTTTCCGTCGCAGTTTCCAGAATCTTATATAATAACATTTTCAAGCGATTCTCTAAGGAGAGCTGTCTCATCCGTTCGCGACTGCTTACAAATAAATTTGAATTTCAAAGTGTTAACCGACAAGAAAATACAAAACGCTAGAATAAAGTGTGGGGCAAAAGAAATGCCTGAACGAGCGAGACATTAATTCACGAATTAAAAGTAGCAATTACGACCCATAATAATAAAATGGTAGACATCTCATCCATTTAAAATTTTGTAAGCCCCTACTATACACAGTTCTCGCTAAAATTAAAAATCCGGATTAGCTTTAGACATTTCAACAATTTGGATTAATTTAATGTTGAAAATTAACAAAAGAAACTTCGAATAATATGTTGGCAAGAGACAACTACAGTATGACCCCGATTTAGCACCCTCCTATACAGTGTCACTCCCACATACCGCCTATGAATCCTTGCGAACAGAACTTTCGTCTTATGATTACATAGAGCAAGTGTATACCTCGATTTACCGCCACCCCCGCTTTAGCGCCAATGTCAGCGATGGACAAGCGGTGGCGCTAAGCACTGAACTTGCTAAATGAGTCACTGCGAATATTAGAGGAGTGATTTGATTAATATTAGAAACCTACTCTCAAATAAAATTATTGCTAAAAGAGGATGCATATTTGGTCGCATATAAATAAGTTAGCCCAGTGGTCTGTAGCGGATTTGAAATAAGGCCAAAGTAGGCAATGGCCTAGGGGCGGCAAGATTTCGGGGCGGCAATAAAAACAGTATTTCAGAGCGGGGATAAAAAAATTAATATTACGAAGACTTTTTTTGTTAAATAGAAATTAACTCCTTAACCGTAAAATGAAAAAGGGGGAGGAAAGGCAAGAAAAGGCAAAAGACAATAAAAATTATAAACTTACAGGTGTAGGGGTTGTTACTCCACGCCAGGGACCTGATGTCACTCACTCAATCGCACAAGCACTAATCCTAAAGGCGGAAAGGAAACGGGACCGGGTTTGCAAGAAATTACTCTGCGTCAGGGACCCCAAAAATCACACCGTTGCTAGAAGGTCTGTGAGTCAGTACGAACACGACAGGGACCTACTAAGCAACCACAAACACACGCACACGCCAAGAGGTAAAGGGAAAAAATTAAAGGGGGAAGGAAAGGGGAAATAATACTAGGTTTACGGGAGATTAAACCACGCCAGGGACCTAGTATCGCACACAGCGGCCTGTAGTTTATGTGCCTTCCGGCAACCTAGTATTATTTCCCCTTTTTTTGAGGCCACAGTCAGTTAAGAGCCACTGAAACTGGAAAAAAGAGCACGAGGAAAGTCGACCATTTTACCGTAAAAGAAAACAAGCAAAAAAATAATGCATATTCACATCGACGAAAAAATTCAAACGCGCTCGCTACTAAGTAATGCACCTTTTCAAGTTCCTTTTTCCCTTTGAGGAATGCGGCAGAAGTGATTTTTTGTAAAGATCAAGAACAACTGCCGTCCGAGTACTGAGATTTTACGAATAAGACGATCATTTAAACCAAGGACTTTGGGTTCTATATTTTACGTGTTGGGAACTACTTCCGTATATGTGACAATCAGTCGTCCGCATGACCCATTTTCTGGATTATTACGTCCATTTCCCGTTCGATTTTCAAGCGAAATCGTCGTAAGAACGTTATGCTGCTAGAAAATTTCGCGAACGGGTAACTTTTATGCGCGTTGAAATGTGCTAAACAGACCTAAAAGCCGCGGAGCAATTATTCTTGAATGGTCTTTCAAGTTATTTTCACTTTTTTGCCAGATCTACTCCTTTGCGGCGCGACACATTTCACGCAAACACTTAATTGCTGCGAAACCTCGAGGAGTTTGAAACAAATGGACATTCCCAGAAAGTTGTCTATCGTTCTGACGGTGGGCGTAAGTTAATCGACTTTAAATTTTCTCCCAACAGCTCCTTTCCTTATTTTCCTTCAATAAAATACCGCATTTGCCCGATTATAGAATGACCCTGAATATAAGGCGGCTCTCTATTTCAGAAACCAGGAGAAAGAAAAATATTTTTGGGTTATTGCTACTAATACTACCATTCTTTTTAATTTTAAATCATTTCGATGATTTTTGTAATAATTTAAAATGATAACGCTGCTAACTGCTGACGAAAATACTATGGTTAATTTATCATCTAATGTAATTATGCGACAAAATTAACGAATAATTACGATTAAATACGTACACTTCTTGGCTACCAGTGGCTTAAATTAAGTAATCAGTTTTATTTCTTAAAATTTTTAATACGGGAGGAAGACAGAAGCGCTGGCTCTAATGTAGGAACTGCGCGCGCCAAAAGCGTAATACTGCCTTCTGATAGTGTAATACACTATAGAACATAGAGGACTGAATATTAGTGGGGGTAAGAGGGAGAGGAGGAAGATAATATATATTTGGCAGCGATTATAGAGCGAGTATGAATTTTTCGGCTTACATTTTAGAAAAAACTTTGCCTTATAATCGGGCGAATAGGTAGGTTAGGCATATAGAGTTGAAGTCAACACGATAACGAATATTGGTTAACGCTAAATTTACGTTCGGTCCGTTCCTAATCCGATATTATTCAGTGTATGGGTATTCTTTTAAAGAAAAACTGTTTACGAGAAAAATTTTTTCGGCTCAACGAATGTAATTCAACGCATATTCCTTCGGATAAGGGGAAATATTGCTTCATCCGGCGGCTTTGCATCTTAAGAAATCAAGTGTTTTTTTTACTTAACGAAGTAGGAAAAAAATTAGTTATATTTGCCAAAAAATATACGGTAGTAGCATTATGAAAAATTATTGAAATAAATATCAAATGAATAAATTGAGCGCAATTAATTTTTGCAATGAACCTTACTGCAAGCTATACATTTGATTGTTTTTGCTAGGATATTCTTCCATATTTAACAAGACGGAAAAGTATACTCCATCAATCGAACACAAAGAGATTTCAAAGGCGTTCCTTATAGAGAATGCGTATAAAACGGTATGGAAAGATTGGACGGTTCTCGAATTTTTATTTCCAAAACTTTAAGTCGTAATTATGTGGTCCCGCGGACTTTTTAGTGGAAAATGTTGTCCTCTATTAAAATAATTTTTCAAATCTATAGCTCATAGATCATGTAAGAGCATGGAAGATAAAAATACGGATATTTAATTTTTGTTTGCCGATAGAATAGTCGTATCGACCGATGTAAACAAAATATGTTATGTTAACCTTTGGATCTCCTAGATTTTTATCTCCGAAACTATAAGTCGTAATGATGTGGTCTCGCGGACTTTTTTGTGGCAAATGTTGTCCTCCATTCGAATAATTTTTTTAATCTATACTTTACGGATTATATCAGAGCTAGGGAGACAAAAATATAGTATTTAATTGTTGCTTGACGGAAGCCATTTAACGAGACGCGAGTATGCGTTTATTTAATTGCTTATATAAATTGTAAGTGGGCGATAAATTTTAATAAGGATCACTCGTACTTAATTTAATTAAAATCCGTCCTACGGTTTAGGAAATGAAAGTCACGACAGACGGACGGTCGAGACGTGCCCATAAAGCGTTCCGCTACTACTTCGATGGTAAATAACACATAAAAATGAAAACGAACTGATTCGGCTCTCATCTTAAAAAAATAACTTTCTCGCAAGTATATGCATACTTTATTTCCAAATAATAAATGTGCAGGTTTAAAAATACTTAACGACCTCTGATGAAAATCGAATCGTATAAATTTTGAATATACTTTTCAAAATCAGTCGAGAGTGAATATTTACCTGAGCGGAAAATTTAATCACTTAGTAATTTGCCTATCAGTTTCAATGAATCGACAAAATACTATATTATTTCTCAATGCCGTCAACTGATGAGAAAGTCATTGACTTTTGAACCAATAAACCGATTTTTATGACACTTGGTGGAAATCTCCAGCTACTGGGACCGAGCTTTCGAGGATAGTTTTTGTTGCAAAGATTGAAAGTCCCGGGTTCGATTACAGAAACTATCCTTCCCATTGGATTTACATGGAACATCTGAAATTCATCATGCAGGGTAATCTTCTCTTGCACATTAAAATATTTCAAATCTGGTCGCAATGTTTCCATCGATCTGAATTATTTTGGGAGCAAGCAATGGATTCGATTACCAAATTCATCTCATCAATCGATGTAAACTTCCTTTTATAGGTAACCACTTAAAAAGGAAATGAGAAAACAACAGGTAGAAAAAGCCTTTTCCATCGGTTTTTCAATCCAACATTTTGACCCCTCCCTTACCAGTAATTTTGACGGCGTTTGTTTATATTATATTGCTTTGCTGTTGAATGATAAAATATCCCGATTCGAGAGCGATTCCTTTTATTCGTGTCGCGGGATTTCTTAATGTGCTATACGCAGTTTATAGACATGGAGTCCTCGATTGATTTGCGATATAAGAAGTTTCGGTAACGGCTTTATCTATCACATTGAGAAAGCAATCTAAACATGAGTGCAACTCTCCTTTGTTTCAAAGATCTTTGTTACTATCGGTGACGCGTGATGCAATTGATAGCTTTCGTGCTGTGATGCAACGAGAATTACTCCGGACTTGAACCGCTGCGTCGTCTAGCAACGCCTCAACAATAATTTCTTTATATATTCTTTGATTCGAGATAATTTACCAAGTTCATTGGGTATTATTCTGACGTGAGCTGTATACGATATTTTTACTTGTTTGCTCTATCGCAAGAATGTGAACGGAGAAAGGGATGATATATGAGCAGCCTTGTTTTCTTCCACCAGAAACTAATTTTTTTTTGTTGCTTGATAAACAGTTAAATGGTTCGGCGGCCGAATGAATAACTATGTTAAAAACATTCCCTCAGGGAAAGCATCCTTAAGCTATCCGGAGAAAACGGTTGCATTGAAACTCCGTGGAGTAATGAGTGACGTAGTGAAGCGTGTGCTATAATTCTTTCACTTGCAGAATTACAAGTTTTTCACCACTCCAATCGGAGTTTTATTAAGTCATATTAGCATATTTCACTCCTTTTTGTCAGATAGCAGCGTTTAAGGCACTGTTCACTCGCGACTGAACTAAACTCGGCGCTAATTTGTGTTCGACTGATTAGAGTCCTAAGGAAATAAATAAGTCCATACTTCTGTGACTTTCTTCACTGAAAATCTGAGAAGAAAAGATAAAATACAAGAACTGATGCAAGGATGTTTTGATTAACCATGTAAAATAAAGAAAATGAATATTATTAATAATTTAAAAGATGTAAGAATAAACCTTAAAAGGAGACCAATAGAAAGAGCAGCAATTATCATTTATCAAAAAGGAATGTTGATATTATGAATATGGGGTTCAAACGTTTTTTTGCTGGCGCAATCCTTTGAGCGTTTTTTAATGACCGCCTATCCCTAGTGTATTTTATATGATAATAAAAATAACAGTACTATTATTAAAATAAATGCCTCGTTTACAATTGAAAATAGTTTTATTTAATATCGCGATATAGTTGTGTTAAATGTGTAACAAAATGACGAAAATGAGACCTATTGCATGAATAAAAAACCACGCTACATTTCAATGGTTAAATTGACGTACTGCCATGCAAGGTTACTTGATGAGATACGCTATAAAATTGAAATAGTATTTTTAGTAAAACTTCCCTTTGTATGCAAAAACGTATCAACTACAGATGTAGATTTCGTAATGTGTAGGATTATGAACTGTTAGCAAGTCATCGTTGATGTCACGTCAGATTTACAGCAGAAAAAAGGATTGAGCAATTTTATATGTAAATATTATTGCGCCCGGAGACAGGTAGAGAGAAAGAGAGGGTATAAAAAGAAACCCGAAGGCTGCAGCTGGATCCTGTTTTCCCAACGGGCTCTTTAAGTGTTGTTCCTGCTCTTAGATTCACCGACCGTGACCTGAGAAATGCATTAAAGCAACGCAACTGAAGGCGCGCAATTACTTTTCTTACCGCCGGCCAGGTTTGTTTGCAATTCTTTCATCGCAAAGTACACAAAACGCGAAAAGCAGGAACAGACCGAAAATGGGATGATAATTGAGAATTTCCTGGTTCCCTTATAACGTTTTCCAACTGACTTACAACGCATTCCTTCTGTTTCCTATTTTATCATTTCCTCATAAAGAAAAAAATATATATACCATAAATATTTTGAAGAATTTGTTTGTTTGTTTGTGCATTTATAACCCAACAACTACAGAAGGTAGTTGCAAGATGAATGGGCCATTTTAACCGCAATAAAAAGTTCAGCAAAATGGGAGGGGTTTTAAAGCGATTTGAACTACAGTTTTCATTTTTTAATGTTTTTCTATTTTAATTTTTCCCATATAAATAACACGGAAATGAGCGAATTGTTGGATTAACAATGTACTTGACAACCGTTATAAACAATACCTAATATTAACTAAAAGAAATAATATATACCCAGGGGCGGATCCAGAAACTTCCCAAGGGGAGGGCGATCGCCCCAATTGCCCCTCCCCCCTATTGATTCCACCTCTGCTGACGACCATACATTTTGAAAATCCTTATTCCCATCATAACCTTTCTTTTCTTTGTCATACAGACTTAATCTTCGGTGTATAAACAAGGAATGTTGCGCGGAATGAATTTAAGAATGTACCCAGTGGAGGGCAATGGGGTCGTCCAAGGGGAGGGCGATCGCCCCCATCGCCCCTCCCTTGGATCCGCCACTGTATATACCTAATATAAACTAAAGTAGGGAAGAAAGAAACACTAAGGTTATTCAAAGAAGGGCAATCACCAAAAAAACTATAAATCTGGCTAATTATTTCAAAAGGTAAGTGGAAGACAGTTTTAATGTGCAATATTAAGTGTTTCCTTCTCTAAAAACTTTTTGTATTCTACATATTCTCTATAATTAGTAGACAGCGAAATATGTTTTTCATTAACATTGAAAATGAATAAGTGAAAAATGTCTTCAGAAGATAAAATAACAAAACTTCTATAACAATTTGAAAAACGCAGACGTACGGAAGAACATACACAAACTCAACTGCAAGCATAGAACTCGTCAAATTCGCAAGGAAAAAATAACATTTATGTCTTATATATAGTTGTAATTTTTCATCCAGTGAAATTTTTCGGTTACATCCGATACATATAATTACGGTGACCAGATTTTTCTAACCAAAGGGGCGGGAAAAAATCTACTTTTTAAAAACAAAGCGGGATGACAAACAAAGGACAAATTTGATGATCAAATACCTATGAATATATGGCATATTTTAATATTTATTTGATTGTATCTATGATTTAAAATGAATCCATGCACTACAACAAGCTTAAGGTTATTAACATTGTTCATTTAAAAATATTGTGCTTACAAGAAAAAATGAATGCTTTTAATTCATTTTAGAAAAAATGTTTTCACAATATCGCATGATATAATGTAAAAATCTGATGTGGCCACCACATGACTTTCTCCTGTAATATTTCTAAAATTTCCAAATAGGTTACATAATATTAAATATTTTAAGAAACCGAGAAAATTTTAGACTTTACAAAGAACAGAAATAATCTAAAACCATAGCCTTCTGATATTGGATATAGCCGCAAAGCTCCAACAATTAAGAAAAGAAAAGGGAGCGTTACTAAGACGTAACTAAGCGTCAATTGTTAACAATAGTAGTCGGTAGGTGGTGGTGGTAGCTGAAAATATAAGATATCTCTTAAACAATGCATTGTATAGAAAAATGTATCAAACAAAGGTTGTAGAAAATTAAATTTCCTACAACATTTATTCCGATAAATTTATCAAATATTAAATCAAATATTTCAAAATAACGGATGTGACGAGTAAACATCCACTTCCGGTTGACCGATTTTTACTAAAAACTAATCAGTTCTTGTGACAGTCATAAAAACGTTAAATATAAAATTTCGCGTTGACTTGATTAAGTGTATTTGAGTTAGAGCCCCCACAAAAAAACTGTCACATACGTACAGACAGAAATTATCGAGAAAATGGTCAAAACGTGTTCAGGGGAAAGGTGTATTTCTGTTGAAATCTCGAAATCGATTTTTTTCAGTAAAACAATACTTTCCCCTATACTACTTATGGAGAAAGTAAAAATAAAGAGACTTATTGGTAATTCCACATAAACTTGATTAAATACGACCTAGGTATCGTTGCAATGCAACATCTCACACTAATTGCAACGACTAAACTTGGATTCCAACTGATCTTGAAAATTTTGAAGAAGTAGCTTTATTTCAGCTGAAAATATTTTATTTTACTCTATTTATTGAGTAATTGTCTGTTGTATAATTGCCTGACTACCTATGAAGTTAAAAGTAAGGTCAGCTGACGAATTAAAAAAAATCTTTTAATACGTTTGGACATATCTCTAAACTTGAAAAATATGATCTCAATGGCTCAAAAATAGAAAAATACGTTCGATGACTGACGTTAACACCAACCACCCGCTTTCTGAAAAACCTAGAACCTGACGCTTCATCACAAAATTTTTCAAGGCTTTCCATACTCACCCACTAACGAAGTGAACATGCGCTATTTAGATAGTCATTCATTGCTTAGCGGATGCCAACACGGATTCCGGAGAGGTCATTTTCATTCGTGTTCTGTCTTACGACAGGTCCTACCAATTAATTAATTAATTGGTTTTTTTGACTAGGGAATATACATACACGGTGTGGTGGTTTCCCGTTGCCTCCCACACCGGACACACACACACACACAGAAGGGAGGAGGGAAACCACTAGGTAGATCATGCGAAACGCAGCTCGGCCTGTTCGTGGACGATTTATTGCGATGCGGAGAGAAAAATACACAGGTCGATGCCATATTCATTGATTTCAGGAAGGCGTTCGATAAAGTATCTCATAGGAAATTAATTGCGAAGTTAGGACAATGTGGTATCAATCCGAAAGTTGTCGGTTGGGTGAGAGACTTCCTCTCGAATAGGGAACAGATAGTTGTCATCGATGGGAAATACTCGTCCCCCGTTAAAGTTGCTTCGGGTGTTCCTCAGGGAAGTGTATTGGGCCCTCTGCTCTTCTTAATCTATGTAAATTATATCTGCTCGGTTGTTCGTAGTAAAATTAGGCTTTTCGCCGATGACACCGTTCTATATAAAGAAATAAAAAACCAGGAGGACCATCAGTCGCTGCGTGAAGACTTAAGAGCCATTTCAGCGTGGTGCAAAGAATGGCAAATCAAAATTAATTATACTAAATGTGCCGCAGTCACGTTCTGGAAAAGTAAGAACAAAGATTTAGGTTTCGAATATAAAATAGATGAAATGAGCATTCGACAAACTGAGTGTGTAAAATATTTAGGAGTAACCATTTGTCGAGATCTTTCGTGGGACATGCACATTCGTCGAGTTATAGGCGCGGCCAACAAGAAACTGGCATTCATAGGTAGAATAGTACGGACCACTACAGAGAAAGTACGTGAAACATGCTACTTATCACTGGTAAGACCGCAAGTGGAATACGCAGCGAGCATATGGGATCCGTACGAGAAGGGACACATAATTCAACTAGAAAGAGTACAGCGCAGAGCAGCAAGATTTGCAAAACAAAAGTACGAACATAAGGAAAGCGTCACCTCTTTATTGAGCGATTTGAACTGGGTATCACTGGAGGACCGTAGATTGGACTCAAGGTTGAAACTTCTGGAGAAATATAGGTCGGAATGTCTAAAAGAGGAGGTAGTGGGAATAATTGTGGCACCAACGTATATAAGTAGAAATGATCGAGACGATAAAATACGTGAGATCGATTGTAGGACGGATCGTTATCTAGGCTCGTTCTTTCCGAGGATAATACGAGATCACAACAGGAAATTTCGAATTGTGTTAGACAATCTTTAGGTAGGATTTGGTGCATTGCGCCCGCTGCCACCCACCAACTTGGTGAATTGCAGGGTAACTTGTAGATGTAGAGATCAAGAGTACAATATACCCATTCATAAGTTGTTCTCCCCGCCATACACAGCGGTGGGCAACACAATGTCATTAGTGCGCCTAGAGACACCCAACCTCATAAAATAAAATGGCATTTTTTTCATTTGTAAAAGAGCAAAAACTGGAAAACGTTCCAAAAGGAGGACATGGGAGGACAAAAGATTTTAGAAGGACAATGTTTGAAAAAGGAAATCTGGTCACCTTAATATAATAGGCGCTATTCCATCTCCGATCCATTACATATCGATTCAGAAAAGAAGCCGGAAATATCTTTCGAAAAATAATATGAAAATTTTGCGGCTCGCATCTCCGTCTTTATCGGAATTTTTCGGCAAGGATTTCTCATACCGCACTAACAAATCAATCTGCAACTTATTAACGATTGGCGAACAAGAGTGGCAAGCGCGCGGAAGAGAGAGAGAGAAGTACTTGGCAAGGTCCTCGGAACTAGATGGGAACTCGGTGACGATCGTTACTAGAGCTGTTTATTCCCTCACGATGGGCGCGTCCGAAAAGTCACGCGCTCGGGTCTCGAAGGAAGACGTCATCGTCCTTGCCTTCGCAGATGCTTCTCCACCGCCGAACTCAGAATTCATTTTTCCAATCACCTTCATGTCGACATCCCAATATATGTATACGTATGTACATGCGTGTGTATTCGTAGATAACTTTTAAGTTTGTCGATAATTTTGGTGGTTAATTTTTAGCTTAATATGTCGGTGATTTTTTTATGGTCGAGGTACAACTTTTCAATGGTGCTATGTTGACTTTACTCTTAGAAATTTCCCCATCAGTGTTAATTATGGAATTTTAAAATGGGAACTTCTCTTAGTGACTCAATCAACAATTTAAAATTCATTTTGCATAATTTCATGTCATGAACCGTCTTCAGCCTTTGCTCGAATAATCCAGGACCAGCACCTCGTGACTGCAGGGGGAAAAAGTCTGTCTTTTACGAAAAAATGAAAGAAACAACCGAGACGATGGCTATCTTTATATCAAACAGTCGAACGTAATTTCATAAAATATCGATTCACCCAGTTTGGATGCAGCGTACGTGATGCCAAGGGGGCATTTAAAAGCGCCTTGTTCGCTGGAGTAAATACGATTATATAAACAAAAGGCACTTCATTCCTTCATTTGTCGCAAACGGCTGATCGAATAAAGTCCTACTTTTTTAATAGGAGACCGTGGACCTTTTCTCGATGCAAACTAGCGTCCTAGGCACGTGATCTTTTTCTTGGAAAAATGCGCCAAGTCCGTGCCCTTCGAGGGAGAGGTTAAACCACGTCAATTTCTAAAGGTACGGCCGTAGAGTTGATTTTCTTTCTCTAGTCGACAATAAAATGCATTCTATCCTCGCCTATAGCAGAAGAAACCCCTCCTATATAGTTCAACCAGTAAAATGTTACCTTTATTTGAGAAAGACTTTATTGGGCCTTTCACCCTTCCAATGGATAGAGATACTTGTCAAAGTCTTCTTACACGTTAGATACCCCATATAAATTCAACTACCATTAATATTGACATGGATGCTTTGGTAAGTTCGATATACGAATGACAATCAAAATAATTTCACACCATGAAAAAGAATTACCGAGGTCGTTTTATGACTGGAATCAAATTTACACACTAGGTAGCCATGAAAAATATTGGAAAATCAGATGCGCATTTCGATTCCTCCTGTTTTATAGCCGAGGATAGAAAATCTACCGCAGTACATTCTGCGTGCATGTACAAATAATAGATATTTCGACAGCTTTAGGAGAAAGAATGTTTGCAATTACGCAGGAAATACACACGCTTTAAAATTATACCGGTTAGGTTACATCCAAGGTCTAATAAAACATTTTGATTTAATGAGGTTTCTTTGCAATCAAACTTCAATGGTTCTAAAACTTTATAGTGCTTCCTCACGCAGGTAGGAAACATGACGGGGGGCGGAGAGATTAACCTCATCCCAGGCTTCCGGTTCCCCGTCTCTCACAACGCAGACGGCGTGCGGTGCAAGGTTTTATCGGACCCGTCCGCCGTACCAGTGGCACCTTCAGCACCCGCAGCCCCGGTATCGCCCGCCGCACCATCCACGCCGGGCGTGACCGTCTCCACCAAAGAGGAAACGGGGTCGGAAGTAGTGCAGGAAATTGCCACCACCGTGGCCGTGGCGCCGATCCCCCCGAAGTCGCGTCCTCCTCCTCCCCCGCCCCCTCCCCGACCGCCCCCACCCCCACCCACAAAGAAGGACGAAGTCTCCAGCAATGGCGAAGAGGACGAAGATGATGAAGAAGAAGGAGGAGGAGTTTTCGGGATAGATTTCTTTGACGGACTGACAGGAGAGAACATGTGGGAGGTCATAGCCATACTGGTGGCCATAGGTGTCGGAATCCTGGCCACGTTCGGGGTGTGCATCTACGCCGTGTACGCCATGTTCAGGGTTAGGAACGAGAGCGACGGAGGCGGAGGTAGGAGAAGCAGCAGGAGAAGGCAAAGGCGCCAATCCAACGCCTCAGTGCAGTCCATCCAGAGCTAGTGGGCGAGGGAGGGATTTGACCTCTCACCGCCTACCTCCGAATCGCACCACCGTATCCTCATGGCAAAGGACTTGAAAAGCTTCCCTTATAGTCTCAAGTTTTCACGTAATTTTTTTCAACACGAGCATATAAAACGTCTAATGTGCCATAGACATGGGGACTGACGTCAAAACAGTTCTTCTTAAGTCAGCCACCTCTTCCGCTGGGACTACTCTGCGTGAAATTTTTTATTATAGTTAACATGTTGACTGCCGTGAGGGTCATATTCGTCAGCAGGTATACGTATTTGAGCCCTCGTGACTAATGGGAACTTTCGACGGCGTGTTGGATGTATGGCTTTCTGAACCGAGGTCTTTGAGATGCTTATATGCTCTTGGCCCCCAATATTTGCCTTATGTGTTGTTTAAAGGGTTTTTAAAAATGCGTAGTAAAATGCCTTCGACCCCAGGGATATTTTAAAAAAATACTAGTCTGGCAGTCAACGTGGTAACCACTCGACGGCGTTGGTTCGATTCCGCCTCTTGAAAATGAAACGACTTTTCCGCTTTTTCTCATTTTTTCCGAGCGCATAGTAACCGGCAAAATTTGACGAAATGCGCCGTTCTGTAATAGCATTGTGGCAGAATTTCTTGGCGCATCGAATGAAGAGGCAGGGAATCCCTTTTGAAAATATCGATGAAAGACATTATGCGGCGGAAATAAAGACCTTCCGTCAGTCAAGTGTAATAAAACGAGCAAGTGGTTCTCATTAACGTCCGAAGTTGATGAAGGAGTCTGTTTCGTTTAGGAAGATCGTTAACCAGATGATTTCAATCGACTGTCAGGATCCGTCCGCCAAATTTGTCCTATCTAATTTACGTCTTCCTTGGGCGTAAAAATATCCAATTTCCAAAAACCGATCGATCATTCCATAGTTTATAATAATTAAGTCGGCGTTATATTTTTTCTGCATCGACAGGGATAGGCGAGGACTGGTTTAAGCTCGATGTATCAATTTCCAAGATCACGTTTAGTAGATTTTTTGTTTCAAGTTTTAGCGCGAAATATTTCTTTAAAGTGCCATGAATACTACGATAGTTTGGAAACTTAATAATATTATTATATCATTATAATATAGCTATAATGATATAATAATATTATAATAATTTTTCAACAGATTTTTTTTTAATTTGGTCACAAAAACTTTCGGAAATTTAAATGATACCTAAATTGACATATTGCCATCATATAAGCTGCATCATTCAACATAAAAATGATTTAAATAGCTGACGAAAATTATTTAAAAATTTAAATTTATTGTTGCTGAAACTTATGCCTGCCACGTTTCACATTGTTGACGAATTTTACAGCAACGGGGTTTTAATTATGTTAAACAAATGAGATAAACGTAATTTTTAATGCGTTGTTTTAATTGCGTATTTTTAACTACCTATACCTTGATTAAATTTTCATGTACGCATGAGAGACAACTTCAAGAAAAACGTCATGTGGAAAGCAAAAACCATTTCCTGTGTGACGCCTCCTTAAAATAGAAACTATTGAAATGAATGTAAAAATTGTATATTTAAGAAAAGTAAGATTGAATGTAATGAGTAAAATAAACATTATTTTTAAACGGCCATTCATTATTCATGCGCAACTGTTTCAACCCAAAAAAACCTTTTATCATTATATATTATTAAAAATATAAAATTTTATAAATCAGTGATATTTGCTGAATTCAACCAAACAAGTTATCTGAAAACAACGAAAAATCTTGCCGAACGACCAACGCAATGGGAGAATTATCCGTTAAATCAGATTAATTAATAAACTGGAAATAAAAAATAAATTAGGTAAATTTTATCAATTTTTTTCAATTTAATTTCCAATTTACGATTACTCCAGTTCATTTACGATTTTTACCAGCCAGGAACGCACATTACTATAATCAATTTCTATAGAAGAAACCTATCTTTGGTAATATTTATATGAAATAAAAGTTTTCATTTCGCTTAATACTTGAAGATGTTGGTTTAGGAGTATCTGTCAACTCACGATGGAATACAAATTTCCATCATCTTCCGGACCAAAGAGTGAGGTAATACATGGTTACAGGGCCGTAGTAAACCCATTTAACGCCCTGGGCAGAGATTTTTTGTCGCCCCGCAATGAACTAAAATATAGATGCACATCTTTGTTTAGAAAAGAAGATTGTATGAAACAGCAAAGGCTTGGTTATTTATTTTAAAGTTTTATTTTCGAGCTCCATTATCAGAAAACATTTATTATGTCATTTAAATCCACATTTTTGGCAATATTGTAATCTATAGATAAGGCCAGAGCAGAAAGCCTCTCTTGGTTCATTGACGACCGTAAGCAGTTATTGATTAACTAGTGTATTTCCCGTCATATGACGGGTGTCATTTCCTATATGGTTGAAAAAAACGTCGTAAGACAGACAGACAGACAAACGACTTTATTAGGGCGAAATTGAGACTATGAAGTCCCTTCTTACATTTAACCCTTACATTTAAGACTGGTAATCCTACTGAAACCATACATCTTAAGTAATCGTAACTGGTTATCATGGGTAATAACAAAATTAGTTTATTTTTATAGAGTAATTGCCCGTTGAAATTCAACGGGGAACTTAGAAATGAATAATAACAGCTGTAATTATTGAGTAAGAGCCGGTATAAAATTTTCCAAAATAGAGATTCGGGAGAATTTCTTTCTCATTCTTGATTTCTCCAATGATAAGCCCCATTTCAAAAATGCAGTAATAACAATATTCCCTCACTTCCTCACTCCCACGCTCTTTTCTTCCCACTCTATCTCTTCCCCCCTCTCTCTGCTTCTCTTTTCTCCCATCTCCCCCCTCTCTCATTCCCTCCTGTCCCAATCCATAGCTCTCCCTCTTTTTCTCCGTCTCCCTCTTTATCTCTTTCCACCCGTCCTTTTCAAATTCTATACCTACTTTACTCTCTATGCACCTTCCATTCTATATTCCTTCCTTCCTATCACCCTCCCGACATCCCCCTCTCTTACTCTACATCTATATAGCCGTTTAGATAAGCAAAAGAATCCAAACTAAATCCCAGTCACATTAGGATTACGTAACTTCGCAAAAAATCCTACGATAATTTAAGGCAACTAGAGAGCCTGTCACGATTCGCTGTCATATTAAGTCAATTTTGATATTAAAAAATAATTAATTTGATCAGACACATTTATTTGACAAAAGATGTAAACTCCTATCTTCGTAAATAGAACAGAAGATTCTATTTATTATTAACCTGCATTAGAATTAAAGATATGTATAATTTAATTTTTATTTAATTTAATATTTTAATTTTCCAAGTGATGTAAAAAATAAAAATAACTGACCTTGCTATGTTCTTTTAAACTTCTTTCTTCGTAAATATTACAGAACAAACAGACTCAACCAGGCTCAACATAAAGAAATAAATCAACATAAATGTAAACAAACAAAATGACGTAATATCTTCAAGGGGCTCTATTTTAATCTTATACTGTTTAAATGTTTTTCACTTGGCTTAAAGAAATTAATTTAATTAATTTTTTAAACGGTGCTACAATAACGAATAAAATGATTCTTTAATTCAAAGGGGAAAGGTTCACTTATTCTTCAAAAACTTTCGAAATCCATGTAAACAAAAAATGACGTAATATCGTCAAGGGGCTCGCGAGTATAGACCCAATATTACCACTCGCTCAAATGAGGTGGCCATGGTAACTGACAATTCTCCTTTTTTTAAAGTCGCGTTTATTCGTATTAAAAACGGATTTTCCGAGAAATTCGGAACGTAATTGAATTTTCACGGTATCCAAAATGAACTTCTTTCTTTTTCCAGCACAATCGTTAAGTCCCGACATCGTATCTTGATTCTAGCGAATTTAAAAATGCGATTTTATAATGCCCGAAACTAATTGCAATGCTTTGATTATGGAGTGCAGGGCTGTCGGAAAACCCCCCTTAAAAAAGAAAGTATTTAACGTTTCCAGTTGGATTTAGTACCGTTAAAGAACAGGAGATTTCCGCATCTTTACATATTATAGATGACGAAAATAGCCCAAACAGCGGCGGAGATATAAGCTTCCTAAAAGGCTATAACCAACCTACCAAAAAGTTCGCCTACGATTACGGTATTATACTCTTATATTATATTACCGTAATCGTCGTAATTAAAAAATGCCATTGATGACGTCAGCGTTACACAAGGCTTTTATTAATAGAGATTTTAATTAACTAAAGGAACTCTCTCGAATGAAAATGCGAGGACATTCTAAGTAAAGTTTCCACACAAGGTAACTAACTTCAAATTCGTGAAAAATTCCAAAATTTTTCTCTGAAATTTTTTCACTTTTTATTAAAGACAAATGGTGTGTCAAACTGTGAACTTTTTCCAGCTATTCTCGTTCATTGCCATCATTTTGATGCATATTAGCACAATTTACACACGAAGTTTTAATTTCACCTTCATTCATATTATATTTAGAGCAACTTAAAAATTCGTTAATCGTTATCAATTTTAATTAGCGATGTGAATTCCTGCAAGTCACCTTTTTAGTGGATGGCAGGGGGCGCAGTGCACCAAAGGTCCCTAGTTTTCCTACTTTATCTTTTCCTATTATGTTCTTTTATCGTCCTAGGGAAAAACGATCCACTATATCGCTCCGTCCTACATTCGATCTCGCGAATCTTTTCCTCGCTGTCCTGCCTTCCGAGATACGTCGGGCTTTTGATAAGACCTACTACCTCATTCGCTTGTCCCTCCGACATATATTTTTCCAGCAGTTTAAATCTAGCCTGCAGCCTACGTTCCTCTAACGATGTCCATTTCAGATTTTCTATTAATGACGTTAATAGCGACTAAATGAATAATAATATAATAATAACAGCGGTCTGGGAGACCGCACCTCAGTTAAAATGTTATCATAATTTCACCTCACTGGATACAGGTTAAATAATGACAATTTTGCTCGCACGGAAACTTACCGAAATCGTTTGCATCACCCTTGGGACGACCACGAGGTGAAAACCGAGAGCACAGAGAAAATTCTCTAAAGGATGCGATTGTGAATGAACACGAAGGAAGTAGAGGGAGGCGAAGAGGAGAGGTTCGGGCTTCCATTCGCGTCACTTCCAATAATGAGGAGGCAATTTATGTTCAATTGTCCTCCCGCTCGTCCCTATGTTCTCTCTCGTGACCGAACCACCGAACGATGACCTTCGCGGAAATTGATTTGAAGGGCATAGGTGAAAATCACGGTTACCCCATAGTTGGTGGTCAATCTTCATCAGGGCGCCCTTTCGTTTTTCGAAGAAGAATCGATTCCCAGGATGGAGACAAGAGATAAAAGAAGCCGCGAGTAAAGGGGGATGCTGGGATGTTCGTGCAATAAAAGCGTTCGATACTGCATGATACTGCAAGGAGCTGAAATTGAACCTATTTTCTGCCTAATTTTTGTGAAATAATAGCCGAATTGATTAGTAACGACTTCCTCACTTAAATGAATCTAGAAATCAAGCTAAGCTATTCAGCGCTCAAAAGCGAAAATCCTGTTCAATGACGCAGTCAGAAATTTAGTTTGTGGGACATATACTTCACTACATTATTATCTGAGCACTTGTTTACTAGTTTATCTGCAAGATAGAATGTAATGATAGAAGCTAATGAATAAAGGCACTGATTAAAATTTAGAGACCTTCGATCCATCTTATTTGACGCTCGCATATTTATTCTTTTGTTAAGTTTATCTACGATATTGGGGAAGGGGAAAATGCCCGGTTCCTACCCCCCCTGGCTGCGCCACTGTTTCTGCCTTTATCTATTCTTAAATATAAAATAAATCCGAGTGTAAAAATGACTATTTAAAGCATTTCATGGATTTAGACTTGAATAAGTTTCATAAACGGACTTGTTTTAACATTTACTTTTATTTTACCGGAGCAACTATGAAAAGAAACAGTCCCTTTATAGCAGAAAACAAAAACAGGGAGTAGGTGAAGAAATTCCTTAGGCATGCAAATAAAATCCTTGCAAAATTGTCCTTCAAGAGAAAATGAATTCTCCACCTCATCCGCCTAATACTAGACTTATTGCACCTCTTTCTCGGATACGAGTATGGGAGACCTAGACTGGTCCGACGTACCGCATTTCTTCAAGGGCGCCATCAGATGTTGTAACCTCAGACAGAAATCGTTGAGTGAAATTAGATTGTCGTTGGTTGTATTGCAGAAGAGAGGCGATAGCATCGTTGCCACGTGGCTGTAGCGGCTCTCAGTTTAATGAATTTAAAGAATCAAAGCTCCCTTTCGCTCTAACGAGACCTTATGTGTTGATGTGTCGTAATCTGGTATAGGATTTTGAAATTGGGTTTTATACAGGGAAACAAAGTAAATGTTTCATTGAATGACATCAATCACTGTTGGAAGAATTGGATGGGTCGATTTTTTTTCGCGATTACAATGCTCACTCTATACACTACGTATATGAGAAAGTAAAAAGGCAACCACTAGATAACTGAGACTGAAAACGTCTAGCCACAGTCATGGCCACTTGTGACACAAATAAGCAGGACAAGTCAGAGCGTTGATTCATTCATTCTTACGTTTATTTTAAGTGCCTAACGCTTCAATGTCCCTCTCTTGAAGCTAATTGCTCTTAATGTCAAGACTTTTAAGTGGCGGAGAAGTTATGCATTCGGAAGTTCAGTAAAATAATCCATAATCTTCGTATCGATTTTTTAAATCTCACAAATGCGTTTTTGTTTTTATCGGCTCAGAATGCATATGATGTTTATGCATGCTGCAGTTACAAGACTTTTTCAAGTTTTTCACGCATATATACTACGCATATGAGAAAGTAAAAATTAAGAAAAGTAACATTTAATTTGTGTATCAAAATGAAACAATTAATTGGAACCCATAATCTACTAAAAACTGCATTGTTTATTATAATCATTAAAAATTACTGTATGCTTTTAATTATAGGCCATCCAACTTTTTACTGATTAATTTACAGGTACTAGATAATTTTTTACTTTCTCCATACGTAGTACGTAAAGAGAAAGTATTGTTTTAGTGATAAAAATCGAATTCGAGGTTTCAACGGAAATACAAGAGGTCCCCTGAGTACGTTTTCAAAATTTTCTCGATGATGTCTGTTTGTCCGTGTGCGCAATAAAACTTTTTGCGAGCGCTTTAACTGAAAAACTATTTTCCAAATCAACAAGAAACTTTATAAAACAGAGTTTAATTAAAAAATCGAGGTCTGATTAGAGTTCTTAATTTCTTCCTAAGAATAGTGAGCTATCGTGTAAATTCACTTCGCTATGCCTTGAATGATAATGTTCTATCTGCTCTCGCTCATTTCTCTGCCCTTCGAACAAAATCTGATTTCTCTTTTATTTACAACATTCTGAATTCCATCACTGACTGCCCTGAATTACTTTCCAAACATTAGAGTTCCACCCAGAATTACCCACTCCTCTTCCTCACTTCATATTCCTACTCCCAGATTTCTCTTGTCAAACGTTCTCTTTTATATCGTCTTCCCTCTCTTCTGAATGCCTTACCTCCCCGTATACGTAGATCCTCGCACCATGCAAATAAAATTCTATATCAAACTGGAATTGACTCATTTCTCCCAAAAATAATCACACACCATCTCTTCATCACCCATCTTACTCATTATCTATTCATTATTTTGTTATTATCGCTTGTTAACCCTTTAGTAGGCGCGTGGGGGTCAGATAGACCCCCAAGTATACAAATTGTTATTTATTTCAATTTTTTTTTACCTAGGGAGCTGTTTTCTTCAGTACCTTCCTAAAACTGCTTAAGTGTAATTATGCCACATAAATTCATCATCATCATCATAGGTATTCTGTCCGTAGACAGGTCCGTGATTATTCTTGGTTAAACCTGGTTCTCCATATACTCCTATTTTCCGCTGTCCTCTTCATATCTTGATAACTCTCTTTCCCTTTCAAATCGTCTATCAGCTGATACCTTTTCCTACCTCTTTCCCATCTAGTTTTCCTTCTAACACGTCTTTAATCATACTCTCTCTCCTCAGGTAATGTCCAACCCAGTTAGCCTTCCTCTTTCTGATAGTCTGTATAATCATTCGCTTCTCTCCTATTCTTCGTAGCACTTCATCGTTTTTCATCCTATCTGTCCATTTTATCTTCAGCATTCTCCTCCAAGTCCACATTTCAAAGCTTTCCAAGTATTTGATGTCATTTTTCCTTAGCGTCCATGTTTCTGCCCCATACAATGCTATACTCCATACATAGCATTTTATCAACTTCTTGCGGATATCTTCCCTTATATTCCCTGTAAGTAGTTGTTTCTTTCTCCTGAAAGCCGCTTTTGCTTTTCCTATTCTAGTTCTGATCTCATCCGTAAAATTATGGAATTATATATTAACAACATTGAAATTCTTGTTTCTCTACTCTTATTTAAGGCGTTTAAGTGCTTGAAACAAGGTTTTACAAAACTAATTGCATAAACAATGTTTATATTGGTTTTTTATTGAACATTATGGCCATTTTTTTTAATTCAACAGAAGATTTACAACATTTATAATTTTGTTTTGCTAAGAGTCGACAGCATTAATTTTCCTGCAAATTTAATAGCGTTAATAATCAGTTGTTCTGTAAGTAATCGCAAATAATTCTCTTTTCATATGAAAATTATTTAAAACGCTAGGAAAATTTTTCTGCTTGATAAGTGCTTTTGAAAACTATCCAAAGGTTGTTTATTGCACATTTATTGTTGAAAGTACTTATAAATTTTATGTTATCTATGATTTCGGGATGATATTTTATTGAGTAGGATTTACTTTTTTTACAAATAGGGAAGATTTAAGCAAAATTCGGAATGGACTGTAAACCAAGGCGAGAAAAGGTAGTGTTTTATAAAAATTCAAAACGTCAACTAATAAACAAAACTTTAAACGTCCTGCATTAAATTCCAGAATCTAAATAGCATTACCTTGATCATAATTATGGAAAAATACAGTAAAAACATTTTATTACTATTTAAATATGCATTATGTTTTGAGGCCTTTCTGATCCATATGCGCCTACTTAAGTTACAAAAGATGATGTGAAATTATGAATAAATAATTAAATAAAACAAATTAAATTTGGCTAGAATTGGTCAACCGGAAGTAAAGGTTTACTTTTGACATGTTTCCGTTTTTTGTCAAATATCTCAGTTAGGATTCCATTAATTCTCATAATCAAAGCTGTAGAAAATATAAATTTCAATAGCTTTTTTACAATTTTTTTTCATAAAACTGAGTGTTTCAGAGATGTTTCGATTTCCTTATTGTTGATAGCGTTGCCTACGCTGCCAATGGTAACTAACTGCGATCAAAATTATCCCAATGCCCTCTAGCGTCATATTTTGTAAACAAATTTTCTTGTAAATATTATCAGCAATCCCAGCATCGACAACGACAATTTTAATCGCGCACCGATATATTGTTACCCATAGCAACAGATGACAATTTTGTTTACTTATCGTTTTTTCAAGGTGAAAATTGTTTCACCGTAGTTTTCGCATTAAAAATTACTGTTT
The DNA here is from genome assembly GCA_028673005.1 of Tanypteryx hageni. Classification (NCBI taxonomy): domain Eukaryota; kingdom Metazoa; phylum Arthropoda; class Insecta; order Odonata; family Petaluridae; genus Tanypteryx; species Tanypteryx hageni. Next base: position 176,304,849 of record CM054113.1, read on the forward strand.
AAAAATTATTCACTAGTGCAATTGCCGGTAATTAATCTTGAGGAAGCTGCTGTCGAGATCGACGTAATTACAATTGAAACAAATTTCGTACTCTGTATGGAGAAAGTCATGTGCTGACAGAACTTCCTCAAGGAGGCGTGGCTAAGATTTGAAATCAACACAAGGACGTACCCAGAGAGGGGGTTCGGACCCCCCTCCCCTCGGTGTACAGACATTTTTGGAATCTGCGATAACCACGCTACAAACATGCTACGTTGCCTCTTGCTACGCTGCCACTTGCTGCGTTGAGTTATGAGAACTAAAAACGCTATAAAAGTTTATATCATTTAAATAGGACTTGTATTTAATCAATTGCTGGAAAATGGTTTTCGGCCTTGGACCCCCCTTCCCCTCGCCCCTCCCCTCCGACGTCAATTTATGGTTACTTGCATGAATCAACAAGTTAATTATTTCAAAGGGCGCTCGGTCTATTATCTCTTTTAAAATCCGGGGAAAGCATTGCATAAAATATCATTCAGAGCCTTCGGCGTAATATAATGCATGTTTAAGAAAAAAACTGGAAGATAACACAGGCCTACAAATCGAAACTTGTTGAATGGGGTTTGCATCATAATAAATTATTTTACCTAAGTTTACTGCGCTGATTTCAAAAATGGTACCCATTGTTTGTATCACGTAACGATTTTTCACAAATCATTAGAATGGAAAAAACGTTTTTCCTCATTTTCTAAATTTTACAACCTTTATTTTAATGACAATACATGCATTACATTGTGAAATTTGTGAATGAAATACATTCATATACTTCTGCGCCTAAGCTAGTTATAAGTCCATAAACCAAAAAAATGAAGGCCCTGGAGCAAGGAAGTTCTCATCTTGCAGTCTCGATCCCAGGATTTGTGCAGAATCTTTTGATAGACCAAAATCCCTCACCAGATCATTTAATTCGCTTTGTGTGTACTTGCGGTTCACTCCCAATTCCTGGTTGGTAAGAGTCTCTGTCATAGCTTATGTTGACATCACATTCCGAATCGGATGAAAAAATTGGATCAAGAGAGTTTGGCGGTGTAGGTATAGGCAGATCAGGTCCATGGAGCACGGGTCTTATGACAGATGGAAGATTTTGATAGAAATTTTTCTTTATATTTTTAGTATTATAGCCTTGCACGTTGGTTAAGCAAAAATAACAATCTTCTCCATGGCTTTTTGGTGTACACCACACCATTGGAATAGCAAATGGAAGAGACTTCTTCCATTTCCTCAGTTGTTCAGCACATGTGTGGCAAACTTGATGTGGTGCCCATGGTGTATCCTGATAACCAAGTTTCATCGCCAAGTATACATAGTACGCCTTTTTCACAAATTCTGTAATGTTTTGCCGCTTCTTTTTCATAATAAAAGTACTACATATATAACAAACCCTGTTTGAGCTATTTACACAAGCTCTTGAAACCATAATGAATAACAAAAAACAAAGACACGATATAAAACAATGGCGGTGTGAACAAGCAGAAAACAGTACTCGGAATGACACGTCCAAGCGTTGCGTTGGCTACTTGTACACTAACGCCATCTATCATTTTTAATTATTGTCAAGTCTAGAATGTTCTTCTGTCACGATCATACTGGATACTTGCATAGCCAATGATTCACAACACAACTTAAAAAAAAAGAATAATATTACTTTGACGATTTCATGTCAAAATATAAAATAGGCTACTACAGTTTGTGCAAAATCTGTGCGTGATAGCAAAAAATTGTTATCATTTTTGTGCTCAGCGTACTCGAATTACTAAAGAACAGCTAATATTTTTCATACAGCAAAATCATGTAAACCTGTGTAATTAATGTGATTGGAGCTAGCTTTTCCGCAAAGAATGTAACGCCGCTATTGTTTGTTATGTTTAACCTTTATTATCGTGTGATATAAGTGATAGTTAATTAGCTGTAAACAAACACGACGGAACGGATATCTTCCGGAAGTAACGGTTCTTGCGTCAAATACGTGACTCGCGCGCTGTGAAACCGCGGCAGTTATCAGTTAGTATATTATAAAATTGAAAAAAATGAATGATCAATGAACACAAAGGACTAAGTAAACGCGGAAGCCATAAAACCGCTGAATATTTTCAACCACAACCAGGCCAGATGCCGATCTGTTAACAGGGCAAACAGTTTAAACAACTGTGAGAACATAACTTGTGATCCGTGTCGCATTTATATTTTTAATCTTACGCATGCTTCTAGACTGCTGTTTTTATATCCCACTTCTGGTAGAAGGAGTATGAACCGAAATATGAAACCGACATAATTTATTTTGGCACGCCTTTGTTTAGTTCCTAATTCTTATTATAAGAACCTGGTTTTAAATATTTATCCAGGCTTCGGCGGCGTAAAACAGACTCTAATTCAATTAAAACTAAAAAAATCATAAAAGAGAGAGGCATTTCAAATACCGCTAAAGAGTACTCTTATTTAATTCATCATTCCCTTCATTTCTATTAATAATTTTATCGGAAATAACGAGGAGAAACTTAAATGATAGTAATACATTGGGACCACATAAGACGTGTTACGCAAGGGTGTTACCGCACAAAACGATGTTTTACATTTACATTTACTGGCTTGGAAACTTTTCGTCCCCTCCCTCTCCTGTTCACAAACGCGATTATCTCCAAGGTAACAGCCAAACATATTTAACTTGCTCGCGTCCGCTATAAACTTCAATGTCGAATTTTGAATGAACTATTCTTTACCCGATTCAACGGTCTCGCTCATACACCACCGACGAAAAACAAAAGGATTTTTAATGCATTAATTGCACATCATGCAAACCTTTGTTATTCGCGTTATTTTTATAAGACCTTGATGGAGGAGTCATGCAGATTCTGCTGAATCAGAGTACTTGAGATTGGAATAACACAAGGAGACAAGCGTCGTAAATCACTCGGACACACCGTCTTAATTTTCTATTACACGGAGGTGGGCGTAGGTGACTGCATAGCCAATTGTTCGGCTCGTCACTCCTGCAAGGACGAGCGCATACAAAACAATATGGAACCGGGAAAGTCGGGAAAATGATGAGTGACATTTCGCGCAGAGAATTGCAAAATGGATTCGAAATGTTGCTTTTTTCATATTATGAGTTAACTACGTGTCCTCTACCAATGCAAACATAGCCTTCAAATATAACTCGAAAATGTGTCGAAACTTCGGTTTTGCGCATAGGAAATCCATTCTATACTCCACGTACGAGTCTCCCCGGGAGGCAGAAGAGGAAGTGATTGCTGGGAAAGAGAGAACAAGAGGACAGGAAATAGGGGAAGTCTAAGATGTACTGGAGAAAGAGTGATATGATGAATGTAGGAAAAAGGAGGTGAAGGTAAAAGAGAAGCAATAAAGAAGAAATGTAGAAAGGAGGAGAATGATATAATCCACGGAAAAATAGGATGGAAGGAGCGTGGAAAAAATCGGGAGAGAGAGAGGAAGATGGAAAAAAGATATTAAATGAAGGGAAAATAATATTGGGTCGAAGATGAAATAACAGGAGGAAAGGAAGATAAATGATAATGGAACGAGGCTAGGATTGCCACCTTGGACTAAATCTCAAATGGGAATTAAAAAAATAAGAAAAAATGTATCGCTATTCGTTATATGAATACTACAACATATAATTCATTGTCAGTAAACTATTCTATCTGATATTACATATATATACTTTATCAGTTTAAAACGCAAAATAACTCATTTATTCACTCACTTCCGAGAAACGTTTTCTTGCTTTTTAGCAAGTTTCAGTTCTTTTCACGTTGCTGCTGTGCTATAATTTTGCGAAACAACTAGTTTTAAGATACAGACGAAGCTCAGTTATAGTATATGTTTATTTGCATAAATATACAAATTTTTAAAAACTTTTATAAATTCCACAGCAGTTATTAAAACACGACCGGAGTCAACCTTCAATGTCTGAGACAATCGGTGCAATACTTTAAAAAATTTTTATTACCGGAAATATTAACTTGTAACACGACTGAACCGACAGAGTTAAAAATAATATATCTGCGAAAGAAACATACAACACCGAGTAAAATCTGAGCTCGTAATTTCTCAAAGCATTGTGAAATATGGGTTTAAGTTAATACATTAATGGACATAATAATTAAAGAGAATTTTTATCGGCTTTTTTCGTGCAGTTATTTTTTTTTCGGGAGGAAAAATGACATGTCGTTGAGTTGATAAGTCACACAAACAATATAGCTCGAATTAAGAAATTTAAAAAAGAAATTGAAACCTTAATTTTCTTCCGAAACTAAAAGAGGCAAAGGAAAATGTACAGGGAATTTTCTGTCAGAAAGAAAAGACACAAGACTGCTTCCAATTTCATCGCTATTAGTATCGTTCCATCAGAACCGAGCCTTTTTCAGTTTCTGAGTAAATATAATTGATTCAAAATACAAAACAACTTTTAAACGCATATTTATTTGTATAATATTTTAATCCAAAATACTGGTAAATGTGTTTGTGGAAACGAACCGTACTCCATATCCATAGTTTAGGATTTGGTGCTTTTTTTAATGAACGAACAAGATGGAGATTTATAAGCCAAAGTTTCATATGCTAAATACCAGTAATGCCACTTTTTTGTGGACCCAAAAATATATAATACATCAATCTACCGAAACAAAGAAGACCATAAATTTACGACTAAGGCCACAGAATGTCTAAAAAAAACGTGATTTAGCCTTAATTCAAGGTTGCTCATTATTGATGCTTTCGCGACTTATAATTGAGTAATGTTTCAAATGTTCTTAAAAATCTGCCGTTTGGTAAAACACAACTCCAGATAAGTCAAATAGTTTCGACCGAGAACAGATTGAATTTTCTTTCTTGTAGAATCAGACCCAGATTTAGCGCCACCGTTTGTCCATCGCTGACATTGGCTCTAAAGAGGGAGCGACGGTAAATCGAGGTATATGCATCCTCTATGTAATCATAAGACAGAAGTTCTGTTCATTCGTTGCCGGTACACGGGGGTGGACTATATAGGAAGACGCTAAATCGGGTTCTCAATGTATATCTTTTCACTCAGAAAAATCTGGTATAAAATTATCTTTGCCCTAAAACGCTCGTCGTCAATTGAGCAAAGCTAAAAATCTTTGCGGATTAAGCATGATTGCGGACTCTCTCCATCACCATTTTGATAATATTATAAATTATATTGCGTACCTTCAATTGCTTATGACTATTAGAGGTATGTACCTAAGTTGAGAACTTAATTTTTCAATTTTTGACAGTTAAATGCTTATTCTTGGAATGTATCTCATAAATCTCAGGCCATCGGTAGACTCCAATTTAAACTTAAGTAAGTAAATAATGAAAATAGCGAGTGTTCTGTGAAGGAAATGGAAGAGGAAGTAATGATTGAAATTCACTCAGCAACGTGAATCGCACAGGCACAACAATAAAACAGCGCCGTAAAAAATCAACAAAAATTTGAAGTGTCAGGGTATATCACCTCGCGGTCGAGAGGGGCAAAATCTTCTTTTTTCATACGCAGAATGAATTCCACCCAATTACCTGGACCACGACTTGTCCGAGGTCAAAGGAGAGTAAGAAGAGTGGGAGAGGAACACACAACAGGTAGAAGGGCCGTGATCATGAGGCATCGTGCTTCCTTTCTCCCAAACGGCCTTGCTCGAGGCTGTTTAGGAGCAATACCACGTCACTAACCGTATAATTCCCGCCACCTCGGTTAATAAAAAAGGGCCACCTTTGCAGCGACGCGTATGAAGCGAACGGGCAAGAAGGGAAGAGAGAGGAAGAAGGTGATTTGTTTGAGCGTGGGACGTTAAAGCGTGACGGAAGGAAATGGCGAAGCTGCTTCTACCCCGGCGCTGGAGAAGGGAGACAGAGAGGGTAAAGAACGTGAAGAGATTTGAAGGTGAGAGCTATTGGGAGATATTGGGCAGTCAGAGAATGGAGGATTTTGGTACAAATCTTTTCTCGGACAATTCTTTCTTTTTGGATTACGTCCGGGGGAGAAAGACGGACAGACAAAAAAACGACTTTATTCGGGCGAAATATAGTCTCCTTCTTACGAGGGAGACAGATGGAAAAATTACTTTATTAAGGGCGTAATTGAGATTATGTAGTCCCTTCTTACATCAAAGCCTTTGTCATGAATGTCATAAAATACGTATTAGTGGCATATTTGTAGAGAGAGAGAGAACATTTTTAAGCCGAGATTTTTTTCTTCGACTGTGACGATTTGGATAAAATTCGACGTTAAAACCCTTCCCAAACAGATTGGGTAGAAGTGAAGGCACAACATCCCAGAGAAAGGTGATGTGCTACCGACGCCCACGTCGATTCTATATATCAATATGTCACTTCTGGTAAAAAGAGACCTTCACTTTCGTACCCCCATCTCTCGCTTTGCACAGTTACACGTTTTTGCCTTACACATTTTAGGTCTAGCACAGTTTTCTTTTTATAGAATATCTCGAATTGCACGGCCATCAGTTGCACTTGAGCACGGTTTTGGGACGGTTTTCGAGCATTAAAAATCATAAAATGTTTCAGTTTGACTCAGAGCTTATAATAAAAAATAAAGGAAGAAGTTCTGAAGGAAATAGTAATGAACTGTTGCACGTTAAACTCATGGCTCAAATGTAACCTCATGTATTCCTACGGGGAAACCTATTCCACTTTGCACGGTTTTGCTTTACGTGGCCTTTTTCAGGAACGCATATGTCTGTATCTTGCATCGGCGAGGTATGTTTGTATTCATCTCCTGCTTCATTTTAGAAAGATGTCTTGTCGTTCTGATGGAGCTTTGGAGAGTTATCAAAAGGAATGTGTGATGGCTATGCGATACCAACACCATTGGTGATTTAAAAGGCACCGTGAAGATTTAAATATATCTTATGTATGACGAAATAATCTATCGAATTTTTCGAATGGAAATCGCCTAAATTAACATGATTAGAAACCACATTATTAGACGTATTTCTCGACCTTGAATTTACAGAAGATTTTAAAAACTATAAGCGATGATATGAATTTTCCATAAATTGGATTTTCCATGTAGTTTGTAAATTTTTCGCCAGATGACTTCAAATTCGGAAAAATTCAAAACGTTGGAATGGTATTGTAGCCAAACCACTGAAGCTAGAGGACTGATGTTTTCATACATGTAAAGGTCTAGTAAGGATCTACATTCCAACGGTACGCGTTTTTCCCTCCTCCAAGGGAGAGTCGATCCAGAACCCTGAAAGTTTTTATGAAAACGTGCTTCCACCTCTTACTTTAGGAAGTATCTCACTTGTTTAATCAACTATCCACCAATTTCATCAAATAACTCCATTTCGTGATGAAGTGCTTCGCGTGAATCGACTGCAATTTCTAGAGAAATTGATGCACAAATGATGGGGGTCCGAAGGTGAATCCGGGAAAGCGAAATGCGTTTACGGAAAACAGAATCCCACAAAGGCCGTCATAAACACGAATTCAACTTCCTTGAGGTTTGAAAATACGTTATTATGCGTCTTGTTTCCTTTTCTGACCCGTCCGAAAAATGCTCAGGTGTGCTGATACGAAGGAGAAAGGTCTTGGCCGAAGGCGTTCTCGACCAAGACAGACGCGCTGCATAGGACATAATTACGAACGGGGGAAAGAGTGAAAGGGAAGAAAGAGAGAGAAGAGAAAGAAGAAAAGGAGAAAAGCGGAATGAGAAAGATAAAGCAGATGAGTCAGAAAGATAAGGAATGGTCTTCATCGAGAAGAGATTGAGACCAGTAAATCTTTTATTTTACCTAACCATTTTTCATTAATAAAATGCAATAAAATTATGGCAATAAAATTTACATAGTTATAGTAAATTTAACATGATTAAAGACGTATTAGAAGTAAAACTAGAAGGAAAAAGAGAGAGGCAGAAAAAGGTTCCAGCTGATAGACCACCTGAAAGGAAAAAAGAACAATCGAGATGTAAAGAAGACTGCGGGAAATATATGCGGAGAACCAGGTTTAACCAAGAATTATCACGGACCTATCTACGGATAGATTACATATGAGGGTAATGAGTAAATTTAAGTGATAAATAAGTCTAAAAGTTAGTGGACCTCCATGATGGTAAAGGCAATATGCATATGAAATTCACTTTGCGGCATTTTTTAAGAGTAATACACAAACATTTTAGTTAACTAAGTACAATATTCTACAAAATTCCATGTGGTTTCAATTTTGCCATTTGAACAATCATCATATCAAAACTATGGCCGTATAGTTATTTAATTTAGTGAAACTTTGTACTTAACTAAAATTTTTCTGAATTAAGTTTTTCTAAGCACGCATGTATACATTTTGGGAATAGATAGAAATCAGAGGAAAATTTCTGCCATTATCTGGAATCGAGCCTGCGTCTCGTACTTGTCGGGCAGATATTCCTCCGTCCAACTATCGCGGTAGACTACATATCGTAAATATCCTTTTATTGAAAGCGTTTTTTTTATTTTTGGCCCGAAATTTGGATGCGTCCCACACGAGGGTACATAATTCTTCCAAAAATGAAAAGACGAAAAACTCAATGTATTATTACAAGAATTTTACTTTAATATCCCGGTGATGACTCAGTGACTCGAAACCATAGTTGCCTATTTAATTAAGTAGTCGAATTTGTACGTAGTCATTCATTTTTTAATTTTGTCTTTGACTTTTAGATAAAATTACATATAACCCGTATCATACAAACGCAAAACTAGATGCGGAACGAAATATAAAGTGTTTTGATAAAAGGAATAAAGAAATTTGGATGCAAATACTCTGTACATATAAAACGGAAGGGCATTTATAAAGTGTCACAAATTAAAACCGTGAAATTCTCTGTTTGGGGTCTTTTGCGCCTAGTATTTGGCCATTGTCTGCGACTGCTCTAGGTTCCTCGAACTTAAGTCCAAAAACATACTTGCATCCAATACACGAGTACGTCCTGCACACCACTATTTGTGGCAATTCCCTTATATATAGAACAAAGAAAGAAATTTGGATAGTAGACCAGAGAGTTTACAACGCAAATATCGCATAAAATATTAAAATAGAAAAGTACGAGTATCTAATAGTAACATTTGTCATAAAACCTAATTTGAACAGAAAATTTTGATAGAAAATATCATGTCATGCATTTTTGCCTTACTGCCATCTCTTTGCCGTACAAGGAACTGACATAAATCTCTGGTTGACTTTAAAATCAGGTATGTCAGAGCCAGGTAAAGGGTAGGGGCACCTGTGTAAATTAATACCTACATTGATGTATTTTCCTTTAACGAAAAACTGATATGACATTTATTGCTAACCTAAATTCTTCGCGTCACGTTTTACGAAAAAAATATAACATTTTTTGTAACCTGCCGCAATTTCATTGGCGTTGATAGGTAAATATCATTTTATTCCTTTAACTTTGTTTAGCTGACAATTATTAATTCAGAGGCTGTTCTTGTGCCGGGAGGCAATAATATGCTGCAAGCAACGCTGTAACAGGCAGGTGAAGATTAAACGGACAATTCATGACCTACACATGACCCTCTAATTTCCAATCTGTAAAGTCTCTTCTCCCCCTCCTTGTCTCTCCAAAAACCACTTATTCGATTCTGCACTTTACCAGATTGAAATTTATTGCAGGCTTTCAAGTTGTTGCGGTGAGATGTGAGTCAAATGTATGCGCTGGGTCTGTCGTTTTTGGGCACGTGTGTGCTTGGCGGCTGGTAAAGGACGTGAGGCGAATTTTTTTTAATCCCGCCGCCAGATGCTGAAGCGGATTCGGTATTTTTGCATTCAGGACCTAAATCAATCTATGGCAGAAAACGTTTCACGGCGTTCAATCTCGTTTTTCTTAAGGTGTATGGAACAGAAATATTGAAGGGAGCATAATAAACAAACAAAGAAATAGAGGCGATGAATTACAGTATAGAAGGCGTACATCTAAAATTAGCCGAATCCGTCAAATACTTAGGTGTCATTTTAACAAGTAACCTCTCGTGGGACACACACATACGAAATATATCCGGGAAAGCTAAGCAGAAACTAGGATTCATCAAACGGACAGTAGGTAAAAGCGAAGAAAAAGTCAAAGAGACATGTTATGTTACTTTTCTTTAGTTAGACCGCTGCTAGAGTATGCGTCGAGCATATGGGATCCGTACGAGAAAGAATTAATCGCCGAGTTAGAGAAAGTGCAGCGAAAAGCTGCTAGATTCGTCAAAAATTGTTATGATAGAAATAAAAGCGTTACAGGCTTGATACAGGACTTAGGATGGGAATCACTAGCTGAGCGCCGATCACGTGCTAGGTTAAAACTTCTTGAAAGATTTAGAACGAGTACTTTCTCCAGCGACGTCAAAGAAATAATAAGAACTCCCACCTATATCGGTAGAATGGACCATCCTCGTAAAATAAGAGAGATAGCCTGTAGGACAGAGAGATACAAAGGCTCATTTTTCCCTAGAACGATAGCTGAGCAGAATAAAACGCGATCAAAAGTAACCTCGCGTAGGGGCGTAAACCAAGGCCTAATTTTGGAGTTTTCCCCTTGGTGTTAATACACCCCCTGCCACACACCCTTGCGGTGGCTTGGAGGGTAAACTGTAGATGTAGATATACTTGAAAGTCTTTTTCCAAGAGTTTATTTTCGCGTTACTGTTGTAGAGAGGAATGATGCACGCTTCGTGCGTGCGTACATGAAAGGCAGAGGCTTACTTTACGAATTATGTAATCGTGTCAAATAACTAATTTTACAACTGTTCTTAGAAGCTTTTTTTTGGTATGACTAATATTTCCTCTACGAGATATGACGGAGTAAATTTTTTGTTCATAGAAAGGTGGCACACCTTCTTTCGTTATGTGATCCATTTATGCCATTTTCTTATTGCCGTTTGTCCAAAAAGTCCTTAGTACCAACCTTCATGAATATCCAGTCAATAGTTTCGTAGATGAAAAATGCGGACAGACGGACACGGCCAGACTATAAGGCGTTCATTTTTTACTTTTTGTACATAAAGCCTAAAAATTCTATAATTAGCGCTTAAGTAAAAAACAATGAAAATTAAGAATATGTACCTATCTTAGGTCCAATAATTACGAAAAAAACAGACAAAAATGAAAATATTTTTTGTTTCCGATGCAAATACACTAACTTACGCAAATAATTATACTGTTGACGGGCGTCTAAACAATTCAAACACAAACCACTTAACTTCAATCTGCACAACCCAAGAAATAGCATTCTATGTCAAATATTAGTCGTTTAAGTAAACACGTGATGCTGCTCCAAATCTCAATCTAATTTTCTATGGATAATTTCATAACTTTCTCATCGTGACAGAATGGTATACAAAGGCATTTATTATAATAGAAATAGCCACAAAATGTTTGAGTAAAGCGTACGCATTTCTTTCATTTCTTTCTGCTACCAATTAGTTTATTGACCAACATCCAAATTTAGATGATCACTATTATTACACCGTTGTTGAAATATGCGCGTATGGTTTATTGGACGGTTTTCCAGTTATGGGAATGATAGCATAACATTTTGCTTGAAAGATTTGACGGCTAATAGTTTTTACCACCGTACTGGCGAAAATGCGCATATTAAATTTTAAAATATACGTATAGAGCTAATATAATACTTGTATTATGTAATGAATATTATATGATACATATTATATAATACATGAGAAAAATTAAATTGAGCATAGGAAACATTCGTCACTACATTTCGACTACCAGCCCAATGTAAAAACTTTTCTGGCAAATGTTCGATAAAAAATTGAATCAAACTTCCAAAATCCAATAGACTTTACTTACTATGCATTTTATATTCTCACTTGTCTGTAATAAAAATGATTCCTAATAAAAATATATTCAAGGAAAAGCTCAAAATATTTAAATGAAATATTTGAACCAACTGAGCATTATAGATGCCTCATACCTCGAATGTTTCTCACGAATACAGATTAAAAACTTAAAAACACTAATGTATAGCAATAGTCGCAATGTGCCGCCTTTAAAGTGAATGTTTGTCTTACAACACACTAGCAGAATTACCCGGCGTTGTACACATTAGAGAGATATAAATATATATATTTTTTTTTAATTTCTAACAATAATCTAGCTAAAACATGCTGAGCTTCTATCTGTTCTCGTTTGGAAAATATAAATGAAAAAATCAAAGATATTTTTTAATCCACTATTTTTTTATTTCATCTAATTGCGTCTTGGTAAAGGATATTTCTGGTTTTTCGGTCTGGCGATAATATATAAAGATTATTTTCAGTTCCAACTCTTGATGCTGCAACATATAGTTGACCATGAGTGAAACATTCAGTTCTCAAATCAATTACAGCTATTTGAAGTGATTGGCCCTGAGATATGTTAATAGTCACGGCGTATGCCAGTATTATGGGAAATTGCAATCTTTTAAACTAGATTGGCGTGTCAGTTGATACCAGTGGAATTCTTGGAATCAAAACTTCTCCTTTAGCACATCCAGTTAAAACTATTTCTTCGATTGTGTTTGGTTTTAACATTTTGACACACAGTCTGATCCCGTTGCATAATCTTGGAGTATCCAAATTTCTAAGCAGCATAACTATTGAGCCAACGTTTATTTTAATGTTGTGAAGAGGCATTCCACAGGGATTCAGGGAGTTGAGGAATTCAATTGGATGTAGTACAGCTTCATCGGTGTTGGTGACAATGTCGATTTATTTGTAAGTAGTGACTTCTCTGGGCAGTTTTTCCTGAATTTTAAAATTGATTTCATGTACACAGTCATTTTTGGAGCAAGTATAGCGCGTTCACATATCCATTTTTTAAATTTTGGAGTGTTTGGGAAAACCGTTTGCTCCAGGTCTTCAATTGTTTTCACTACATTACAAAAATCTCTGGGAAGTGTGATGGTGTCTGTCTGTGTTTGGTTCATATGCTAATCTTCCATTACCAAATTGAAGTAGCTGAGCAGCAAAACAACCAGCATTAATATCTTGATGTAAATGGGCTCGTATGTTGGTTGTTAATTTAAAAGTTTTGACACAGTCCCATAGCTCCGATTTTTACCAACATGCATTAATTTCATCAGTCATAGTGCCTCTTGGAATGAATGGTAAAAATTGTCTAAAATCTCCAGCTAATACGTCTCAATCTTTTTTCTTTAAGTCGACTACTTCTTTCTTCTTCCGTGTTTGAATTTCGGACTGCTGCTTGTCTCAATATTTGTTCTTCAAGTCGACTACATATTTGTTCTTCCGTTTCAGAATTTTGAACTGCTTCTTGTAGTAATATCAGTTTTCATACGCGTCTCTCTGTGAGTTCTGATGTTTCTGACGCTCTCGAAGTAGCCTTTCTTTGCGCATCCGATTTGCTGCCAGTTAAACTTGGTTTTTTTTGGGTGGCATTGCAAATCTATTGAAATGAAAACAAACTAACCCCAAAAATTAGAAGTAACTATGGTGATACTCTGTGAAAATGCCTAAAAATCCATGCGATTTTCATACTCAAATGTAATTTTTGATCGTTTTCGATCAAGAGACGAAATTGTATGACCTGAATAATATTATTTATACTATTAGGAGTAAATCAGTATAAATTTTACGACTCTAGGTCAATGACTTCATATTTTAATGTTCAAATTACAAAATGACTACACCTATTCCCGTATTACTCCCGTGTTAATGTTATGGAAATGCTACTCTGTGGATCCCATGAGGTTCCTAAGACCCCACGAGTTTCAAACCCCACCTACGCTCTTCCTTTTGGTCGTATTAGTTGGCATGCCAAGTTTGGTGGCTCTAGGATCAACCGTGTGGATTTGTATAGCCGGAAAAACATACAAACCAACACCCAAACAAACTTTTTGAATTATAGTATAGATAATAATAAGTTCGAGGGGAAATATTGCAAAGAAAAGTTATACTTGTTTTTGTAATGAAAAAAATCACCTTTCATACAAAAACTAATATTTTCTCAAGTCTATTTTAGACGCATAGTTCATTTAGAGAAATGAATATATTTTCGATCGGTTATCGCTAGATTAAATATTGTATCGCGAAAGTTAAATATGCGTACATTCACAGAAGCGCAAAAGGAACCGCTCGTGAATTTTTGATAGATACAATGAAAAATTTGTGAATTATCCTCAGTTACACGTACGTTATACATATATACTAGTAGTTTAAATGTTATCAAAATGGAATTAGTTTCTGGAGTTTCGAGACTAGCAAAGTTAGGAGCTTTTAGAGGGTGGTTTTAATGACTCTAATAACAGACATTTAGCAACATTTTAGTCACTATATGTCAAAGTCTTAGCGTGGAACATACCGCTCAAACAAAATCTACTAAACGACATAATAATTCATGAGCACAATGAAAAGATCTTGGTTGGTATTTGTTACCCCTGTCGCACGCCATCTTTGCAGGGTATCACTTTTATGCACACCCAAGGCGATTTGATGTAAAAACTGTTAAGTATTTAAACATTAGTTCGCCACACGATATTATACACAGCTCTAACAGCGCGTAGTTTATAAAATGAACCCTTTATAAATCATTGGAAATGCGCAGACCACATTAGGTTAAAAAAAAACATAAAAATCATTACTGCAAAAATGGAAAATTCAGCTCGCCATGTGACTTGAATCCGACCGTTGATCAAGGTAACTCCTGTAGCCAGAATGAGGATGAGTGGGCTAGATCAGTGTTTCTCAACGTGAGGTACGCGTACCCTCGAGGGTAAGTGAGAGAATTTCTGGAGTACGCCAACACGACGACGGAAGTTTTACCTAATAACGAAATAATATAACTAATTCTAATTTTGTTTCTAAAATCAAAACAATTATCTATATAAAATTCTGAGTAAAGCAAAATTGTTTTGTGGGCAGCTTAATGGAGATTTAACGATGATTAGGATTACTGTGCATTGCAATGACCATGGGGATAGAATTCGTTAACTGCATTTCACTTCAAGTCCCTGCGATAAAATTATGAATAGGGATAAAGAAGAAATAATTCAATCAATGTACGTATATTTAAACCAACATTGGTTTTTTAATTAGGCAAGTGCAAAAATCTCTTGCCCATCCACTTTCATTCGTCAATTTTCATTCAAATTTAATTTAAGCGGGGCTGCGACGAACTACTTGAATGTTACCGACAAATTTTGGGTAATAAGCGGATAAAAAGCCAAGCAGTCGATCCTGGACTCTTTTTTTAAATACAGAGGTCCATAGATCCCCATTCGTTTCCCAGGAAATATTTTTAGATTATGTGCTTTAATTATAAATTACGCTTGTTTTCAGATTGTTTACTATGTAATCTTATTGTTTCTCTAATAAATGACAATAAAATCCGGTGATAATATGCTTTTACATTGAGGTGGATACAAAAATACCATTGTAAAATTATTTCCCTTTGGGCGCTTAAGGGTTATAATACCGCCGTCGAACGCGGAGTTGTCAGGAACGCATCCTCCGCGTTAAACGGGGGTCACCTATACCTGTGAAATTGTCCTGGGGTACTTCAACTTAAAAAAAAGGGTACTTCAGGAAAAAAGTTTGAGAAATACTGGGCGAGATAACTTATCGACCCTTGAATCCTAATAAACCTGAAGTGGAGGAATTTCTGTAAATTATTTCAACCAAAAAGTAGAAATAAATGTATAAAAATAGAATGTTATTTTATCTTGCGTAATAAGGAAGTTTATCGACTTCAAAACGATAATTCATGTCGTTTCACGGTTAGAAACCATAAATTTGCATCGGAAGCGGCGAATTGGATACATACCCCATTAGAGAGAATGTAAATTTTATCTCTGGAATCGATACAATTTCTCGGCCAAGTTGGACACTTTGTAAAAGGTTTTGCGTAAGGAAATTGATAGAGTGGCATGTAATTAACGCATGACAATCACTGGCCGATAATTCAAATCGAAGGCCGATGCAACCTCGAGGCGATAAATGAAAATGTAAAACTTAGTTGCACCCAACATAATATTGAAGAGTTGACGGTATATTTTCAAACTTCTGCATTAAAATGCTATGCACATCGCGTAAGTTACATAATATATGTGGTATTGGATGGTTGAAAGCATGATGCTCATTAGAGTGATTTTTAAGAAGCAAGGGCTTCTTCGTATATCCTTTCATTAAAACATCGATTCAAGTTAATTTTGGTTCAATTAATGTCATTTATATATGTGCTATGGTTGCATCAGAAAAACAGTTATGGTAATATTTCCACACCTTCCTAAATATATAGTGAAACATATCTTAGCTACCACCCCTCTTAACGACCAATTTTTCTCAGAGTGGACGCCATAAAAACGTAATTTTTCCCCTATTCAAGACCATCACTCTCTGAGGAAACATAATTGATCACTAGAAGTTTCACCACTTATATTGATTATGCAACTAACATCGTAACCCACTTTGACTGAATCATAGAGTGAACGCGGGTAGCTAAACCTCGCTAATTCCAAAAAATAGACCACTGCTGGCTTGAGTAGGTTTCTATTTTAGCTCATACTCGTCGAACAAATACAAAAAATATCGTTCCACATGATAAAATAATATCGGTTTGCACCTTTTGTTAAAAAAATAGGAAGAGTCGAGGTCAGGGGTTGAATTAAGGAGAAGAGCCGCATTTTACCAATTCATGAGAAAAGCAACAGTTCAGGTGAATAAGAAGATTCTTATTTTTTTATTTCAGCTCGTATTTCTTATATGTATGTACGAATATTCGGTAATTGAGTTCACGAGCAAATTTGACGTTTCAGGCACCTTATACGCGAAACAGAATTGGTTTAGACAGCTGCATGCGGTTCACGAACCGTAGGTTAACGACCCCTGGTCTAGTTGATCGTCCAATACTTTAATTTAACAAGTAGGGATGTACATGGGTTTCCCGAGATACAGAAGAGCTTTTCGTCAAATTCGCCGTAATATAATCGTATACTAATGTATTTAGCTTGAAATCAGAAAATTATTTTTCCATATATTGTGGTAGCCCTCCTTTTGAGATCCGTTCATTTCGTTTTGTCATTCTATATTCGCCCTACAAACGAAATTTCTTGTTGAAATTGGTTCAGCCAATACCTTCGAAATTCATAGTAACAGAAAAATACTAAACTTGATATTGTGGTAGTCCTGCTAAGCCGACCTGGTTGAAATATTCTATTTTGGTTATTTATTTATATAAAGATTATATATACCATATTGGTTTAAAATCCATGTAATCAGTTCTCTAGAAATACGTGTAAAAGAAAAATTATTTTATTTTTTTTACTGTGGTAGCCCTGCTCTTTAGCTTCGCTTTAAACATCTTTATTTCACTATGGTATGTTGTAAAAATCTTATTTACAAACTTTAGTTGAAATCCTTTCAGCCAATTCCTTCCAAATCCATAATTACTGAAAGAGTTTAGTTACTAATTGTGGCACCCCTATTTGATTGACCCGGTCCAAATAGACTATAATGGTTATATATATGTGTGTGTGTGTGTGTGTACATTATAAATATTAAATTTGGTTAAAATTTATGGGGACAGTTCACCACAAATACTTGTAAAAAAATTATTACATGTATTGTAGCAGCCTTGCTTTCTATAGCTATACTAAAAATCTTGTTTTTGTTTTTATATGCTGCACACTTACATTATACAAAATTTTGTTGAAATCGGCTTGGCCAATTCCTTCAAAATTGATAATTACCGAAAAGTTTTATTTTGCAATTGTGGCACCCCGGTCCAAATATGTCATTTTGGTCATGAAGTTATGTAAAGATTCTTTGTACCAAATTTTGTTGAAATCGGTTTAGCCAATTCTTCCCTGATATATATGCATATGGACGGACATCACGAAGACAATGACGAAAAGCCCTAAAAATAAATCACAAACTGAAGTATGAAAAATAATTCGTATTCCTCATGGTACCTTTCGATTCAATAGTCATAATTCAAGTAGTCACGCAGACTAAAGCGTCCAATTCATTTCCATTGCATGCGGAAATTTAGTCGACGGACGTTATCCAATGAACATCAGATCGAATAATATCCCCGGCTTTCCGATAATGTAAGAAATGCGTTCTGAAAAAGTGCCGTGTAATATGAACCTGAATTTTCATAGGTAAAGCGGGGTTGCATTACATACCCCTTCAGGTACTCTCCTCCTGTCCCGAAATTCCCAAACCCCTCTTTGATGCAGAAAATAGTATTGTTGCCGGTTATCTAAGCTTATTTACAAAGCACTCAGGGCCATCCAAAATGTGCTCTCTCAGCTATACGTAATCCCAATTCCAACCATACCGCGTTAATGCGAACCTTAATCCGCGTAGTGCGAATTTTTTATATAAAAAACCTTGTTGCAGAGAATCCGTGTTATAGGGAAACTTAATGTATATGGATTGCTAACCATAACTGTACACTCGAATAACGCCATAAAATCTCAAGTCTCAGAAAATGCGCGAAATAGCAAAACCGTTCCTGACGAAAGGACCGCTTCGGAATAATCATTATCTACGAAAATAAAAACCGCATAATTGCAACGTATCGCTTTGAGCGTATTCCGCTAAGGCATTCCTTGGGATAGCTAAGGCGCATGTTCTTCGACGTTCTCTGGAGTGAATTTAGAATAAGAGTTCAGCACTTGATAAACGGAAGACGTGACTAAGTGACAAGGAGGGGAAGGGAGATGATTGGGCGGGGGGAGAATTAGGGCGGAGATAAAAAGATGGAGGGAGGGGGAAAGCGGTGGAGAGAGGATGGAGAGAAGTCGGTGGGAGGCGAGGGAGAGAGTGTGGACATAATAAGGAAATGCTCATCACAATGCCATTCCCTTCAATGCGTCGCAGCGCCGCTCTACCGGAGTCCGTAAAAGTGGCGCATTACATCTTTCCCAATGGCCCTACTTCCGCGCTTGATTGTCGAGTATTTTTTTTAATAGTTCCTTGTTTTTTTTTATTTGTTCGCTCTTTGCCGACGTTGTCGCAGTCGCACAATCAGCATTTAGACTAATCGGCAAGTAACCCTTCAGTGTCAAGTTTTTTTGGAATGGGACCCAAAAAACTGTTTTTTTTTGTTTCTTAAAGATCCGCCTGCAGTTTAAATCAATGGAAACTTTTTATACCCTGCGCACCTCTAAAAGACATTATCCCATGAAACATAAAATCACCAGAAAATACGTAACACTCGTTCTAGAATCAGCTGTCGGTGAACAACAGTAACAATAAATAACGAGACTGTCTGGTAGCTGGAATGCGCATATGGTTCTTTCATGAACTTTTTATGATTATTCTAGATACCTGACGCAAGAACTTATTTTTTCAGTTTTGAGTTTCAAGTGCTTTTACTTTTTTAGTTTGTTTTTAATCATAAAACGAACTGTATAATTATCTATTGCATAAATCGATAATGTCAAATAATCATTATCATTTAATTGTTTCTCGATGTATTACGGTCTTCGGGTAACTTTACGAACAAATTAGTATAAATATTTCGCTGAAATTAAAGCATAACATTGACCAAACGTCTACTTAACGAACATTTGATACCAAGCATTTTTT
This sequence comes from Tanypteryx hageni, assembly GCA_028673005.1. NCBI lineage: Eukaryota > Metazoa > Arthropoda > Insecta > Odonata > Petaluridae > Tanypteryx > Tanypteryx hageni. The sequence goes on from CM054113.1 coordinate 176,324,453, forward strand.
TAAACCTTTACATACCTCCATCAACAGTTACGACGTTTACGTCCCCTTCTACAAACTCAAAATTATTCGAAAGCAATGAACACTGCATTAAATGTGCCAGCGGGCCCTAATGTTTGCGGTTGCCGTTTTAAATAACTTGGAAATTTTAAAATCCGGCATCAAGCGAATTTGACCAAAACGAATTTCATGGAAACGCAGCCACGAAAAAATCGGCTTTTGGCGTCGCCATTTCGTCCGCGTTCTGCGGTTTTTATATCGCAGCCCCCTTAACAGCCCGCCAGGGGACGGGCAACACAAATCTTCGAGGTGTGTGACAGCGCGTTAGTCACCATTTCCGACAAGTGGGAAACAAGTGGAGCAATCTCCCATAACTTACGCCCCCGTTAAATAGCGGTGACATTTTGGGGGAACGTGTAATCGGTTTGTGCCAAGCGCTTCCATCCGACACCCGAACGGGAGAAATGAAGGGCAAAATTTTCTGAGCCCAAAAAAAAGGAGCTAGGAAAACAATGTGTAGTTCAATCCCTCTGATCTGGAGATATGCCCGGTCCGGAACGGTACCGGAATCATTACCGAACCTGAAAAACATCCTTTGTTCGGAAGTATGGAGTGGATGGCGTTTCGTTTTCCCTCTCTCTGCGTTCTCCTAACTTAAGAAATAATCTTTAAAATGTCAAAAAGGTCCGAAAAACGTGAAAACTATTGGATTCATCTATGATTGATCACCTCACGGATCGGGTTAAGCCAACTGTTTGTATGAGAAACCTCATACACAGGCCTCTATTTTTATATTATTTTATCTTCCCATGCTTTATTTACTCATATCGTCGTGTTAGAGATATGCAATTAAGGCTTATGTAGTGCGGTAGTGCGTACGGTAACATTATAGATATTATGTACTAAACCCGCATGGTTAGAAATCTTCTATAATCCGGAACGCCTCCGGTCCCAAGTTTTCCACATTAGAGAGCATCAACTGTATTAGTTTCGACAAGATTAATATCCTTTTTATTAATATCCTAAAACCAACGATGCCGGATAGCTAAACCACCGTCAAAACGAACATTAAATGTCAATCGGCGAAAAATTTCGTTTGAATTTTATGAAAAATAGCACACTGCTCAGCGAACAAAGCGTTCGATTTCCCAAACCGCCGAAGAAATCGAAAGTCTTAAATTCATTTTCCTTACCACAGATATGGAAATCTTTTCCGCGACTCTCCGCGACATGTAACCGCGAATAAGCCTTCGACTGCACTTGACGAGGATATAAGTAATTCGCGCGCACATCCTTGCGTTAACGGACTTTCGTTCGACGCAGCTGATCATTTTGTTTCTGCGACTTTTACGCTGCGTCGAGCAAATCTCGCTATGAAATCCTTTCGGAAAATAGGTTCTTGCAATAAGTTTCCTATTATGCAATTTTCATTTTCCTACTTAAGTTCTTAGATTTCGTTAGATTTAGTGTTTTTGCATCGAAAATATCTTTTTCGTCAATTTACCGTGAACAATTGTTAAGTGGAATAAAAAAGGACCTTGTGAAATTTTGAGACAACGGAAACGAACCGAAAGGTCTGGGTAAGTGCTTTTAACGGGTTCTGCTTCAAAGAAATTGGACAGCTTCAAGGGCTATCATTACCCAAAGTATCGGCGTTTGATCTGCGTCTACCAAAAGGGCCGTGAATACGATGAGTTGAAATAGCTCTAGGCTATCGATGCGGCTAAATAATTGTATCCTTCTTTCACTTACTACACAATGAAATCCTGACGCACATTGCATCGAAAAATAACGGAAATCGCTAAAGAAAAAAGCTCTTTTTACACGTGCGTAAATGAAAGAAATCTAATTAGGAAGTTGTAAATGCAATAGGAGAAGAAATAAGCACAGTTAGAATGATAAAGGACAGAGGAAATGGGTGGATGAAGTTTTGAGAGAATTGAAAGAAGTCGTAGAAGGTAGAATGTAATGAAAGAGGCAAAGAAGAATATTGGCTTTATTAAAAGAAATGGTTGGTTACTCAAAGGCTTTGGATGAATCAGAATGAATTGGATATGCCCAAAATCTACCGAGAGATAGAGCATATATGATGATAAGTGATTCTCAACCATTCGATTGGTTTACTATATCAGGGAATACACATTCATAATGTAGTGCTTTTCCGTTGTCTTCCACATCGGACACAACACAGAAGTGAGGGAAACTTGGAGCCGGCAGTAGCCCACTCTTACCGCAGGATCTTTAACTACACCTCCTTTAATCCGAACCTATTTATTTATATCCCAATACCTTTATTCGTCAAGTTAGCTTTCGTCCGTCAACCGAAGCTGTAATGATGAAATTTTGGAGGCGGAATTCATTCCATTATTCTTCTATTTTCTACAGTTATTCCTGCAGGTAATTAAAATACCCTGGTGATAATTTATTCAGGCAATCAAAAAAGATGGCAGTTATTCCAGCTTTCTCGCATAAATGCACGACCATATCTGGGAGCCAAATCTTAGTTCCGCTCGAGATGCGACAATTATGAACGAGAGATATCCCCAAAATATAAAGGATTGTTCTTCCCTGGTGTATTTGTTAGGTTTTCGTAGCCACTGTTTTTTAAATATTGGTTAAATGACCTTTGCGTATAGAAATTTGAATCAAACGAGGTAAGGCGAAAGTTTTATCTCCGTATGAACGCGTTGTACACCCGCCATACATTAATTCGCTAATTAAAAAGACAATGATAGACAATGATATCTACCAGAATTTTCTCATTAAATTTCGTTGTTTTTTCTCGAGGTTTCGAATTTTTAAGTCATTGGATGCACATGAAACCAACCTTTCTAAACATTTGTTCATTTAATTCACCTTAAATCAATTGTGCATTTTATGAAGGTTTTCAGGAGACCACATTTCTTTAGTCATAATCCACCTTATTGTAAAATATACAAATACATTTTCCCTGCATGAAAATTCAGAAAAATTATTGATGTAGCATTGGTGCATTTATTTTTCCCTATTCTGTGATTGGAAAAGAAATCCGGAACTGAAAGCAGATTGGATATTAGCATCCCTTGTCGCATAAATCATTGCGCTGCAAAGAAAACTATTCACCCATTTTATACTTCATCACTCAGCGAGAAGCACGTGACAAACTATCACGAATGAAACCTCTATAGAAAGTGCTTTATTATTTTGCTATTTTCTCAGGCAAACGAACTCGACGTAGATGTTCCAAACGGTCGTTAAAAAAATACTCATTACGTCAAGACGAATCGATGGCTTCCTTCCCTTTTATATTTAATCCGAAATGTCACAGGTCATACAATTTTCTTATGAAAAATTGTACGGGCATCCGTTTTATCGTGGCCCCGTTCTGACGGACTACTATGGGAGCGACGTATCGGCAGCTGAGCGTGTTGTGCCCGTAAGCATATTTTACATTCTCCCATTGTTGTTTCAGGCTGAATGTGTCCCTAAATGGTAAACCTCAGCTCTCAAGCACTCTTCACATCTTTTAAAGACGCTTCTGGACACGTCTCAGCACTTCGATCGTGATGCACGGAACTGTTTGACGAATATTTTCCTCCAACTCTTATTCTGGAGGAGGTTTGCTTTCATACAAGTTGTCTTCCATCATATGAAACCAACCGTCCTTCACTAGGGGCAGACACAGCCCGAAACAACAGCTGGCTGGAGACATGTTTGCCACCTGGCGCAGCGCACTCAGCTGCCGAGACGTCGCAATCAAAGCAGCCCGTCAGAGCGAGGCCAGCGATAAAACGAACATCCTGTACACTAAGGGCAGTCTCAGCCCGAAACAACAACTGGCGGATGACATGTTAGCGTGTTCAGCTGTTCAGCGCCTCAGCCGACGAGACGTCGCAGTCAAAGCAGCCCGTCAGAACGGGACCCGCAATAAAACGAACACCCTGTAATTTCAGCGCCTTCCGTGCGGGTTAGTGGCGACATATTCCTCCGATGTCGCCAAGCCTCCCCGTAAAGTTCTCCCCGTTGGAAACTTCGCAGGAAGAAGTCCCTGATGACAAAGGAAATCGAGATCAATCAAAACTTTTGAATGGGTTTGGAATAAAGGCTCCAGATAGGAAGATGGGAGAGAAGAGGGTCGGAGGGAGAAAGTGGAGGGAGGAAAGAGAAAGGGGGACGAAAGGCCCGGAGGCGCATGGTAATTCTGCTCCGCGGGAGCCGTTAATGACCACCCGGTGAGAAAGGTCGCAGGCGACCGCAGTGGAGTGATTCTGTCGGAGAGGGAAATCATAATTCGTGAGCGAAGAGATGAAAGCCTTCGTTGAGGGATCGTGAGGGAAGAGACCGAATATTCGCAGTGAGGACGCAGTAACACGACCTGATCTTCTGAACCAACCGTTAACAAACTGTGAGACTCGAAGTTATTCTTACGTGTTACGCGAGAAGTTTAGAAAACTATTGGGGATATCACTATCGTTTTTATGTTATTTTGTACAAATAAATTTATTTTACCTCTTGCTCTGTCTTATAATTTCATTTTGCTCATTATTTAACACTGTCACGATCTTTGATCTGCAGAAAAGGTGCTTAACGAATTTCTAGGAAACATTTTCAGAGCAGGTGGTACAGAAAGCCATATATACTTAATTATGTAAGTAATACGAGAAAATCATTTGGGAATCGCTTTCTATAGCTTACTGTTTCTCTTCGTAGTTTCCTAATTACAAATCTCCAAAAAGGTGAAAATTAAAGATTCTTCTCCATAGTTCCTTTTGGCAATAACGAGGAAGATGGTTAGAGTAAGATGAGAGAGAGAAAGAGAGAGCGAAATGCGACGATTTAAGATCGAGAGCAAAAAATACGGCAATATTACTTGACAATAATATGTTTAAATTATCATAATTTAGGGCAGGGGTGGACAAACCTATGTGGCGGACCTCATTAACGGCTGCAGCTTCTTAACAGATGAAAATGCTTCGGCGGGCCTCGTCAGGGGTCACATCGGCAGTTATTTGAGATCATGCGAGGGATCCTGTTATTGACAATCGATAATAGATAATATGTTATACCCATAACATCACAGGAAAAGATTTTCCTGCCATAATTTGAAGCTACAAAATTAAATCATCTGTATTTCATATTACGGTTCGCTTTCATAATGGCATAGCGGGCCACATAATAAGCCTTAGCAGGCCACATTTGGTCCACGGGCTGTAGTTTTCCCACCCCTGATCTAAGGGGTGTCGGTGGTGTAGTGGTTAGGGTGTTGGTTGGCCTACTGCTCTAAGCGGCATTGGGAACTAATTCTGCGAAAGTAGGATTTTTCTGAGGTCACCGGGTCCCCTATTTGTGTGCGTACGAACTAGTAGAACGAAGAAACGGTAAAAATGAGGAGAGCACACAAATCAGCACTTCGACCTTCGAAAAAGTATTTGTACATTTTACAATAAGGTGGATTATGACTAAAGCAATGTGGCCTCCTGAAAACCTTAATAAAATGCACAATTGATTTAAGGTGAATTAAATGAACAAATGTTTAGAAAGGTTGGTTTCATGTGCATCCGATGACTTAAAAATTCGAAACCTCGAGAAAAAAACAACGAAATTTAATGAGAAAATTCTGGTAGATATCATTGTCTATCATTGTCTTTTTAATTAGCGAATTAATGTATGGCGGGTGTACAACGCGTTCATACGGAGATAAAACTTTCGCCTTACCTCGTTTGACTTAAATTTCTATACGCAAAGGTCATTTAACCAATATTTAAAAAACAGTGGCTACGAAAACCTAACAAATACACCAGGGAAGAACAATCCTTTTTATTTTGGGGATATCTCTCGTTCATAATTGTCGCATCTCGAGCGGAACTAAGATTTGGCTCCCAGATATGGTCGTGCATTTATGCGAGAAAGTTGGAATAACTGCCATCTTTTTTTTATTGCCTGAATAAACTATGACCACGGTATTTTAATTACCTGCAAGAATAACTGTAGAAAATAGAAGAATAATGGAATGAATTCCGCCTCCAAAATTTCATCATTACAGCTTCGGTTGACGGACGAAAGCTAACTTGACGAATAAAGGTATTGGGATATAAATAAATACGTTCGGATTAAAGGAGATGTCAAATTTTATCCATATTGGCCTTAGCCTCGGAAGAAAGCAAATTTCTAAGTCTTCTATCTTTAGAATAATCCTACATATAAAACCCTCATTCTGTCATTCTGCGAAACGCTTTTTAACGAGTTTTTAACAAATATCCCAAGCAGGTAGAAGATTTAAAATTAGCAGGAATTCTTCAATTGCGCATTGAAAGTCGTTGACAAAATAAAACGAAAAATGTTCCGGTTCCGACTCCAGTGGTAATTTCTGTTTCCCGTAAGATAGCACGTAAAAAGAGATTTTTTGAGGTGCAGGCTTTTATCCTTTTGCAAATTAATTAGAAAAAATTGACCATCGATCCTTGGACCAAGACTGTTTTAAAATAAAAAAGGATAAAGTTTCTTTTTCTAATATCCAAATTTTGTCATCAATTCAAAATCGCTAATATTTTTGTTTAAATTACATATTTTGGAAAAATCTGTCTTTTAAATGTTTGCTGCCTTGTGGTCGTCAAAACTCGAACTTCTATTGTTGTCTCAATCCTGATATACGTGCGAAAGAGTACATTATGATTTAACTTGAGAACATTTAAATTCATGCCCCGTCATTCCTAACGGGCACTTACTCTAGTTAGATTACCTAGGTATAAAAAGAAAGCATCTAAATACAGGAGAGATAACGTGATTATCATCCATGAATAAAATTTTCGATACATTAATGGTTCCATTCATTTCGTATTATAACCAAGTAATACATTATTAAACATAACTCTACACACGAAAACATTTTAACTCTGATGCAAATTCAGTATCCAATAAGTATATAATAAACTTAACAATGTTCCAAATTCATACACTTCGCACTAAAAAGAAGAAAATGAACTTTAAAATTATACATAGTAACTCGTAATTATTTGTAAAATTTGGGTGGTATCTGTCACAAACTAATCATAATATCTAAAATTTCAAATTTTCCCACAAAAAATCTGGAAGAAAATCAATTATGTGAACGACTGGTGACATAACTGCAAATATTCAATGAGTTATGCTAGAAGTATTTCGTAGTAATAAATAAAAAAGGTACACGTCAGTGAGTTTCTAAGTGCGACCCGCGATGGAGTTAATAACAAAAACTTTGAAGGACGACACGCGCAAAACTAAACTAAAGTAACTATACCTATCATTTACTCCCAATTACGCAAGAATGTACGCAAAGAGAGGGATTCATTTTTCCGTGACCGGAAAATGAATTCCACTTTCGTTAGCGAATTTCGGTATCAAATGATACGACGAAAGGCAAAGTTGCTATTCGAGTATTTCTTTATGTATTGAATATAAAATAATTTTTATACGATATATGTCGTGTAATTCATCTTCATTTTTCCTAATCAATCGCATGAAATCCGAAATAAAAGTAGAGACGTCTAATGTAAGTAAGAAAAAACATTAAAATTACGTAACAAATATCTACCGCATGGTTAATGGAAATCCACACGCTACGTAACCCACGGAAGCGGGCAAGTTTATTAACAGGTTCTCACGGACGAAAGAAACCGATAAACTAGAGCTGTCAACTCAATGCATCAATTTTCTCGGAATGACAAAGGTCGCAGTTGAACGAAGCCGAGACCGCTTTTACAAAAACCTGCGAGAGGCATTTAAAAAAATATATAAAAAGGGAATGCTGACGAGGATTTGCATAAACAGACGGGAGTTGCGTCATTAAATGTCATTCTGGGAAAAAAGATTCATGAACTCGGCCGATGAAATGGGGTATAGTGATGGGGCAGGGGGCTCGCTGTCTTTCGCTATTACCCGGCAAACACAAAATGAGGGAAAGACTTGGGGAAAATAGTGCCGAGTTCCGCTCAAATACATTAATCGATAAATTCTAAAAAGCAGCTGACAGCGGCCTCATCCGTCGGCAATCGATGTCTTTCATCTCCCAACTATCGCCTTGATAAAACGTTCGTTAGAAAATACGCGGCTCGCGACAAAACCGATTGAAAGAAAAATATTCTCAGCGGAAAAGTGTCGCAGTTGAGATTCCAAACGGCTACGAGATAAATACTAACCGGATGGTTATATAAAACACCGTATTTACCCGGCCACAATACGACCTCGAATATAAGACGACCTCCCTTTACAGAAACTAATTTGTACGCAAAAAATGCCCCATAAGGCAATCTGGAGCAAATAAAATAAACTAGATTATTGGAGTTATTTTTTATTTAGATCTCTTAAAATTGCCATCACAATGTGCAGTGTAAAAGATAAATGTGATTTAAACCATGCTAGGCTAGTCGTAAGCACTGCCACTATTTTTAAATTATTTATTTAAGATCACCCCTAACTTTTGATTTAAAAAAAAACAGGTAAACCTGTCTAATAGTCGAGTAATTACGTGTATATATATATATATTAACTAAAGGAAAAGAAAAGGTAGTGATGAGGGTGGCAACAAGGTGTTGAGGGAAGCCCAGCGGACACTCACCAAGTTGAGGACCAAGCTGGCAGGCTGCTGGGGGCGTCGAAGAGACACGTAAAACACACGAACACAAAAACACACGCAAGCTTATCGGGCCTATGCCTATATATATATATATATATATATATATATATATATATATATATATATATATATATATATATGTATATATATGTATATATATGTATGTGTGGGGGGGGTGCGTGTGTGTGTATATAGTTGTCTTCTCTCAGTGAATAAAGAAGGGGCACGCCCAGTGGTGCGAGTAAGCCGGTACGGACAGGTACCCAGTACCATTAAAACATTCATTTCCCATATGCCCTACCCGAAAGACACATTTTGAAGAATGAATATTTAACAAAATTTTCGCTAATTGACTGTAATATGATGTTTGGTGTTATCCAAAGAATTGCGGTTCTACCTTTTATAAAATATTATTTATATATACATGAAAAATCAATGTATTTTAACGTCCAACGATAAAACCTCTTTATGGAGACCGTTTTTATGTTTATGTTTAATCTCCAAAACTACTCGGCAGATTTTAAATGAAGTAGTAGTGTTCCTTGTTAATATTTTTCGCCCAATTGTGATTTTTAACTTCATCCGTCAATTATAACTTCCACTTTATACAAGCATTTAAATAAACGTATACTCGTATCTCGTTAAATGACATCCGTCAAACAACAATTAATTACCATATTTTCTCTCCCTAGCTCTTAAATGATCTTTAAGGTATCGATTAAAAAGTTCATTCGGATAGAGGACAACATTTACCAAAATAAAGTCCGCGATACCACATCATTACACTTATAGTTTCGGAGATAAATATTCTAGAAAATCCAAAGCGTAATATCACATATTTTGTTTACATCGATCGCTACGATAATTCTATCGGTAAACAACAATTAAGAAACCATATATTTCTCTTCCATGATCTTATATGATCTGTGCGGTGTAGATTAAGACATTTATTCGGATAGAAGAGAACATTTACCACAATAAGGCCTTGGGACCACATAATTACGACTTATAGCTTCGGAAAAAATAATCGAGAAAATCCCGAGCAAATCACTGCAAATTTTGTTTTAATCGATCGCTAAGACAGTTCTTTCTGTAAGCAACAATTAAATACCAAATTTTTCTCTCCCAAAGTCTTATATGATCTGTAAGCTATATATTTAAAAAAATATTCGGATACAGGACAAAATTTGTCACAAAAAAGTCCACGAGACCACATAATTACGACTTTTAGTTTCTGGTGTAAAAATTCGAGAACCTCCCAATCTTTCGTTCGTTTTGTGCATATTTCCTATAAAGAACGCCTTTGAAATCTCTGCGTATTCCATTTATGGAATACACTTTTCCTTCTTTTCTTTAAATCACAGCAGTTATCGCAGTATCTCTCCGCCCCGAGGCCGAAGAATGTGACGTGAAATAATTCTCGATCCGAATTCCGTGCGCTAATATGGGATGCGAGACGTAAGTTATAATCTCATAGCAAATAAAATACTGCATTCTAATTATTTAAGTACGCGCCATAACTTATAGTACGTTTTCTAGAAGAAACGCATCTCTCAAAGCTACGCCATCCTTTGGCGATCCGACATAGATAAAAATTATGCAAGTAAGTACCAGTTATTTATCAACCAAAGCGAGACATAAATATTATTCTTGGTGACTTGATATCGTCATTGAATGTTATTCAAACGTTCATGCTGCTGACTCTCCTTATATAAAATATTTTCCGAATTATCTTATTTGAATTGCCTACATCAGGCAGCACCATCATTCCAGCAAGCGCTACAAACCAGTTTGACAGCTTAGGAAAATACGTTTCTTTGAGGTGGAAATTATTTTCTTACAACGCAGAGGAAATTTTCCTAGGAAACACAGACAAACAAGATGATCGAAACGGATATCATGATGCCTACTATCCGCATAATAATTCCAAATTAAATGTGGTGCAGCAATTACTTATATTGGCTTTAATAGCTTTAAAATCACCGCGGATGAGTTGCTCTTTGTGTTCCCAAATTGCATAATTTAGCGTTATAAAATATTACAAATGTATTCAAACGGAAAACTAAATTGATCACGCGTATTTGTTTGGCAATAATAACGCGTGTAAGTACTAGACCAGTGGTCGGCAACCTTTTTTGATGGAGGGTCAATTAAAGACTGGGGAAATGCTATGAGTCAATTAAAAAAATTGAATGAAAAGAAAAATCAAACCTGAATGTTCATATAAGCTATATTTAGCAATTGAATTACTCTTTTATTTTCAAAACGTAAACCCTTCTGAACATGTTTACTTTTTTGGGTCACCCAAATCGTGATGGCGGGTCACTCATTGACACACGGGTGATAGGTTGACGACCACTGTACTAGACTATACCGAATCCGAGTACAACAATAGTCGTTGCAATGGCAATACTCTAGTATTGAGTGATGAAATGCAAAAAAAACATCAGTATTTACGCAATATTCGAAGAAATGCGATCAATAAACAAAATTCTACGATAAAAATTAGAATCCCCATTCCTTTCCTCAGAGAATAGTACGAATCCCGTTCCATACTCATACTCATACTCTTTATTAATCCCGTCGATCTGTTAAATACAAACATAGGACAAGTCAAACACCAAAAAATATGTACATATTTGAAGTCATTATGCATTAAAGTAACAATTACATAAAATCTTTAAGGCTGTAAATACATTTGTCAATCAAGAATTTTTTTTAATTCAAGTTTAAACCTACTTAATTTATTGATAACCTTTATACTCTTAGGAAGTTTATTATAAAAATACTTTCCAGCATAAGACGGACTTGATTTGTATAAGGTTGTCCTGTGATACTCTAGTTGGTGGTCATTTCTCCTTCTAGTCATATAATCATGTTTGTCCATATTTGTTTCCTTATTATTTTCTTTGACATATTATATACATTCATATATATATATATATATATATATATATATATATATATATATATATATATATATATATTGAGTATATCGTCATTATATTGTACATTTTGAAAATTGGTCTGCAGGATTCCCTACTTTTAAAATTTGCAATTATTCTCAATGCCCTTTTTTGAAGCAAAAATATCCGATTTATTCGTGAGGCATTTGCTCCTCCCCAAGTATGTATACAATAAGATAAATATGGGTAAATCAACCCATAATACATTGTTAAAAGTACTTTGGTATCTACTAATTTCCTAAGTTTTAACATAACATAAATATTTGTAGAAAGTTTACTACATATGAAATCGATGTGAGCCTCCCAATTAAGTTTTTCATCAATATAAATTCCTAAAAACTTAGAGGAATTAGATTTTATAATCTGGGAATTGTCAACAAAGATATTTATATTATCATTATTTAACCCTTTATTTGGTTTAAAAAGTATAAAATTTGATTTGGATTCATTTATTAACAAGTAATTGGAATTGAAATACTGAAATATATGGTTTACACTTAAAAATGAATTGATTTCCAACTCAGCAGTTGAAGGGCCAGTGCACATAATTGTTGTGTCATCAGCAAATAGAACAGATTTTCAATTGTAAAGCTCAGGGAAATCAGCAACATAACACAAGAAAAAGAAAGGTCCTAATACAGAACCTTGAGGAATTCCTTGTTTAATTACTTTAAAATCCGATAAAATATTTTCTAGTCTGTTCTTCCTGAAAGAAACCAGCTTTGTGCATTGAGATCTGTTATTTAAGAACGATTTTACTAGCTTAAATGCATCACCTCTGATTCCCCAATTATAAAGTTTTTTTAGGAGTCTAGGATGGTGTACACAATCAAATGCTTCACTCAAATCTAAAAGAATACCACATGTTTTGATTCCTTTGTCAAGACATAAGGAGATACTATTTACAAATTCTGCAACTGCTGTTTTAGTTGACAATCCTGTTGAAAATCCATGCTGGTTGGGGGTTGAATATTTGATGTTTGTTAAAAAAATTCAACATACGGTCTAATATAATCTTTTCAAAAATTTTAGAGAAACTTAACAGCAAGGAGATAGGTCTGTAATTGCCTACATGTGTTTCAGATCCTTTTTTAAAAATAGGCCTTACAACACTCACCTTCAAACATTGGGGGAAAATGCCTTGATCCATTGAGAAGTTGATCATATGGCTCAAAACTGTAACCAAAAGTGGAGCACAGGCTTTTAATGCTATCATAGGAACACCATCCATTCCAAAGGATTGTTTGTTTTTAAATTTAGAAATAATTCTCAGTAGCTCTAGGTCAGTTACTTCCTTTAAAAATATTGAATCAGAAATATATTTGTTACTAATAAAAACATCTGCTTGTCTCCCAATATTCTTCAACATAGTATCAGCTGTATTAATGAAATAATCATTAAACATATTAGATATTTTTGTAGGATTTTCAAAGAGTTAATCATCATCATCAACATGTAGCTTAATCTGTTTTATAGTTTTGTTTTAAGTTCCCCTATAGTTATTAATAATCTTCCAGACTTTCTTTCCTATGGAAGTTGAGTCATTACCAGTTAAATACTGACTAATATAATTAGCTTTTGCTTTCTTAACTAATTTCCTTTATTCCTTCTTGTTTAATTTATAAGTATCCCAAATAATTTTCTCACAATTTTTCTCTTGCAATTTTTATATTGTTTGTAACCCAGGATTTAGCAAGCTGTATTCTAGAACTATTTTTATTAACTAGTGGACAGGCTCTATTAAAGAACTCTGTAAATGTTGAAATGAAATAATTCCACTTTTGATCAACAGAATGTGAGCTATATACTGAATCCCATATTTCCAATCTTAATAAGTTATTTAAATAGACTAAGTTTTCTGGGCTAAGATTACGTCTGTAGAAGGAATAAGTATTGCCGGAACCACTCTCATTTATGGCTACAGAAACAAATTGCGCAAGATGATCTGAAATATGAGTATTTACAATATCTACAGAGCAGAGATCTCTTTCAAAGTTGATAATTACATGATCAATTATTGAGGAAGAGGTAGCTGTGATCCTTGTAGGTTGATCAACTAAAGAAGATAAGTTGTGCATGTCAAGGAAATTTACAAGGAGTTTGGTTTGCTTATTATTACTAGAGGTATCAATATTCAGGTCACCAACAAGTACTAACTTACAATTTGAATTCATAATCCTACCAAACATATCACACAATGAGTTAAAAAATGCATAAATGTCTATAAAGAACCAATACTATAATCCTCTCACTACAGAAATATCTCTCAATAGCAATTACTTCAATGACATTTTCAATGGAGAACCCATCAGCCCATTCTAAACACTTCCAATCTGTATTTTTGTCACAAAATACAACAACACCTCCACCTTTACAGTTTTTCCTGCAAAAGCTGTTTATAATTGAGTAGCCTTGTATATTGTTAATTGAAAGTAGTTTCTCCTTTTCAAGGCCATGTTCAGAGATAGCAAAAACATTTGGAGCACTTTCATTAAGCAGCAACTCAATTAATTCCAGTTTATTATTTATAAACTGCACATTTAAGTGAATAATATTCATTTTTGGAGAGGCACTATCACTAGACCCTAGTCACATTTTCTTGGGCTTTTAAGAACTGGACTGCTTGCGAGTTTTCATTTTTTCACTCGAATTGATTGTGTTTTTTCCACTGTTAGAAACATTTACACTGCATGCACTTTTATCAGCATCTAAAGGTGGACATGTAATACCATTTGTTGTAGCTTCATCAGTAGATAAATTTTCAATACCAGTATTTTCTGAGGCTGATTTACGCGGAAATTTAAATTTTCTTACTACTGCATTAAGTGGCCAAGTTCGATATTATAATTCTAAGATATTTTAATGTGCATGAGAAAATTACCCTGCACGACGAATTTCACATTTCTCATGTTAAACAATTGGGAAAGATAGTTCCTGGAATAGAACCCGGGACTTTCAATCTTTGCAACAAAAATTATCCTCGAGAGCTCGGCCCCTGTAGCAAGAGTTTTCCACCAAGTGTCATGAGAACCGGTCTATTGTTTCAAAAGTTAATAGGGGGGACGGACACAACGAAAAAACTACCTATAAGCCTATTATCAGGGATCAGCAAACTTTTTAATGAAAGGGCAACATGAAGCTTCATGAACCACAGTGCGAGCCACATACAACCTTTCAAATGACTGGTAGGGCCGTGTGAAAATTTCGAAGAGCAATTTTTGAGAATTTTTTGATTCTGTAATATGCCATTTGCCAATATCAAAAGTATATTGCATCTAGGTATGCGAAAATATCGTTTTGATATCAAAACGATATTTAATGAAAACTCCTGCTGGTAAATACACAAAACTTAAATAAATATATGGCGCAAGGCGGGCAGGGTGAAATCACAGCGCGGGCCGTAGTTTGGATACTCCTGCGTATTTCCATTCTGGATTGTAGGCTAAAAATCTAAGATACCAAAGGAAGGGGAAAATCGATGCTCACATCATAATACAGGTTTTATTTTCTCAAAGCCATTTTTCTTATTTAAAAGACATATCAACGTGAAATATGACCTTTTAAATTAAGTTCGACTGGCAGATTAATTAGCATCCATAGCCATAACTAGGTTTGGGAATCCAGATGCACATTTCGGTTGCAAAGTAGCCTTTAACATTAGTGATTCACCAGTAGTAGATCCTAAAATCCTGCTGTCCGCTGACAACAGCAGTTTTATGGAAGGTTTCCCCAACCTTTATATGATTATTGAAGCTAACTAATTCATCAGTAAAATTCCAGCCATGAGGAGTATAAAGGGCGAATAGTAAATATTCGTTAATTCAACACTTGTTACTGCCTAGGAACCGAAGTAACAAATATTAGCGATTCAAAATGCTCGTTCCTTCAATATGTTGTTACATTCGTACATAATAGCATATTTATAACAAGAAACAAATGTGTTGAAATTACGTGTTATGCATGTTCGCGTAAAGCTGAAACTAAAGTTTGACATTTGAGAAGGAGAAAAAATCCTGTACTTGACCGGGAATCGAACCCGGGTTTCCCAACTTGCCGGACAGGTGCTAAGTCAACTCACTTTCTTGAGTTAAAGTAGGGGTTTTTTTCCGCGATGCCTCTGTGAGGACGTTTAGTGTTGATGGTTTACCACTCAGCTAGCCCTTCTTCACCGTCAATACCCCAATTCGAGAATGAAGAATCATGTGGGGTTGATAGAATATTTGGTTAAAGCACCTATCCGGCAAGTGAGGAGACCCGGTTTCGATTCCCGGTCATGTACAAGATTCTTTTCTTCTTCTCAAATGTCAAACTTTAGCATATTAATAAGTAAGTTAGAAGTTGAATAGTGCATACGATCATACACTAACTGCTGCTGCATCAATTCACGTGACCTTCATTAGTCCCATAGACTCGCCAGTTATTTATGCAACTATGTCATATAAATGGGCAAATAATTACTATTCGTTACTTTAATACCCGTTACTGCCTAGGAAACGAAGTAACGAGGTTCCACAGTAGCGATTTTCAAAAACTAAATTACAAGTAACGAGTATTTAATTGAAAAGTAACGAATCGTTACAGTTACTCTAACGGAAATGCATCTCTCCAATGAGGAAAACTCGATAATTATTTTTTTAACCAGGAAATAGCGAATAACAACAGGTTTTTCCTGCTGTATTGGCAAATCGGTCTGTGAATCACGGATATATTTAAAAGGGTATGAAATGATGGTCATATCCAGTATCGTGTTAATTTGTTACAAATATTTCGGAAAATATAGTAAACGATTTAAAATTGCATATATGATATAAATTTAATAATTTCTACGATTATAATTAGTATTTTCGCAATTATGAAATTACGAGGAAGGTGTTTTTCGCTAACACCTGAGGCGCCAGACTTCCCTGCCATAAAAGATTTTGCGTCGAGATACAAATTCTAAAGCCTGTATTTGATACATTTTACCCAGATCGATGATTTCCACAAGACGAACTGAAATGTTTACGAATAAAAAGAACCGTAAGGAATTCTAACAATAGCTGGGTAAAATAAGCACTTTCACCGCTCACTAATACGATATAAACTACTACGTCATATTAGAGTTTCTGTAAAAAAATATATATGAAGTATAAGTTATAGGAGCTGCAGAATGATTGAAAGCCTAACCTGTATCGGAATGCATGCACATGAAGATAAAATATGCGAGATCGATAGTGCAGCGCGACAAGGTTCTTTTTCCTCCAGGACTATAGCAACTAGGCCTGTGTGGATTGCTTGGTGAGTTGCATACCTTCCTACCAACCAGTCTAATGAATTAGGTGTTTAAATTTAGGTATGGATGAGGATATGTAAATCATCTTCATCTGTTCTTGATAGTGTTCGAATAAGCGGTTTAGCCATTAAAATGAGTCTACTTGGGATTGCCCGAGTTCGAGAGATTTTTTGCTATTTTACGTACCAAATAAACGTTTTCTCGAGGTGAAAAGATATTAATTTAATTATCTAAATGGAAAATTATATTTTCGAAATATTTTCTAAGATAGCAACCCACTCACAGGTATCGGGGTTTACAACGCCAGTGCGAAAGAATTGCAGCAAAATTTTAAAATAACGATCGCTGTCAACAGAGCACGATGAAGAGAAAGGAAAATCAGCCCAACGTCCGCCCTTCTACAAGGAATTAAGCGCTTCAAGGGCAACGAAACGTACAACTCGAGAACTCTTCAATGGTCAGTCCCAAAACTACACCATTAGCGTTATGTAAGACGGTCTTCTCCAGAAGACATCGTTTTTCGTACGCGAAGAACGACCTTCGGTGGCCAAAAATGCAAAACAAACGAGAAAAAAGGAAGAGCTGAACGATGACGCACGCGACGCGCTGATTTCCTTGAGATGAAAATGGGATATTCCGGAAGCGATGTTTGGCGGAAATTCATTCGGCTGCGCAGGTATTCCGCGAACTACGCCTTTACGCTAATGACAGGTGAAAAAATGAAGTAGGTACATAAATTTGAGACAGTCTTCCCTCGAAAATACGCGACACCTTAAAAAAAGTCCGTAAAAATGTTTGAATATTTCGGCTGCGCTAAACTTGTTGAGAAAGTTCGAGAATAGACTTCCTGATGTTAATTTTGTTTCTTATAAACCGGTTGAATTCTTATCCCTTTTAAGCGCTTAGCATATGTCAGGGTTAGATTTTCCTTAGGGAAATGAAATATGGAAAACAGCATCGCACCATCTTTATCGAAAGAAATTATTTTTAAATTCCAAGTTATATGTTTTAATACATCATTAAAATGTATCAATTGATGCATTTTAGGCATAAGTTATAATTAAAATTTTATGATCAAAAAATAGCACGGTTTATTTAGTAATTGGTCCCAAATGCTATTGTTAATAGCCCTTAGTTCAAATTCAAATATTTTAAAATCTGATAGATTATACATTAATAAGTTAAAAACGAAACTGTTAATAATTAATAATTACATTTCGCCAAAATATATCATAAGCGTCAAGCTATTTTTATTAGACCCAGCAACTAAACAATGTGCTTGACGTTCAGCGTATTTTCAAAGACTCAAACTAGCATTAAAAAACCAATGGAAAGAAGTCATTCCTGGGTCATTTTGATCTCCTAAAAATATTAAACCCAATATATCAGTGGCAACTTGTATGGAACGTTGAATGATAATAAAACACCTCAAGCCTAGAGAGACGTCACGCAGAATCTACGCCGCTCCATCAGTTCACCGTGCGATCACATTGCACCTTACTCAGAGCAAACATGTTCCAGTCATTTAAGTCGGATAATGCATCACCAAGTCATTCCAGCGCGATCCAAATCCTCAGAACCTGTTCCCTTGATCGAAACCGACCACGAATGAATCTCGCTCATGATCGAGAGAAAATAAAATATTGTCAAATAGCCGATTAAATCGAGTCGAGTTTTTCAACGACTAGAGCAGTGTTTTCCAAACCTTTTCTGCTGGCGACGCACTAAACCACATGCCTAAATTAACGCGACATCCCACATCTTTCATTTTTTTCTATTTTGTACATTTGTAAGTGTAAGAAGTTTTAAAAATGAGTTAAATTCATGCAAGAGGAGAGACCGACTGAGTGTGCTGCAGTGTATGTTCAACTTGCGATCTCTAACTGATTAAAGAGCCGCAGGTTAACGTGTTAATATAAAGTTTATATTATATATTATATTACATCTAATTGCACTGTACACCATTGCATTGCCCTTCATTACATTATTATAACAAAAAAAGTTTGTTTATATTAATTTAATTTATTTGTTTCATTGTTTAACTTTAGAGTCATAGATCCTTATATATATTTTACGCAGTTTTGCTTTGTTTTTACCGAAACGATTATTACTTTATAATAAAATATTCTTCTGCATATTTTGGGTAAATCTCACGACAAACTTCACTGCACCTAGCGACACGATAAGGTGTCGCGATACACATTTTGAAAATCATCGGAGCAGAGAGACGAACGTCTTGCAGAATGAATGCCTCTCTGCCAACATCCGAATAGTACAAAAGACCGTCCATATGGCGGGAAGGAATATATTATTTGTTATTTAAATTGAATTCACGTACTTATTATTGCATGCATGTAGTTCAAAAATTGGATGATAGGGAGACTGACAGCGCCAGAGGGTGGATAGGTGGAGAACCTCTAAGCGATGTCCTAAATTTTTCCTAGGAGCAACAATGCGGTTGGTCTTGACGACAGAAGATTTTTTGCCCAAACAACGCAAAATTCTCGAGTTAAAAACGAATATATAATCTGATTCGACGCGTATTTCAAAATCGACGGTAGGAAAATGAGTTTTCAATCTTTATGGCGTTATTTGGTTATTCGTACGACGATTCTAAGAAATTTTAAAATGCAAGTGAAAATGATGCTGCACTGCTTTTCGTAAACGTAGCTCCCGTATAAAATAGGGAGATACATACAAAACCGAAATTTTATTCTATTGGCAACTTGCTGAACGTACCCGGCTTGCTCGGGAATTCTAAGACAGAAAATACTGAGCTTTATAAATGGATAATTTAATTTTTTAGTCCAAATGCATAGCGAACAGACAGACAAACAACTTTCTTGATTCAAAATAGCGTCCAGCTGTATCCAAACAGACAAAAACCTGCCCCTTGATCTCAGGAACCATCATGCAAATTTTGGTACGATATCTTAAGAGGTATTCAAATGTATAGCGAACCGACTAACAAACAACTTCCCAAAATATATAGTGGATAGATACGTATCGCCGTCGGTCATTAAGGAGAAAATCACGCATGCGCAGATATACCTGTTAACGGAAAAGTCGAAGGGCGTCAGATACATAGCGTTCGAAAGCGTCCCTCAAAGAGTGAGAGGGAATGAGAGAGACAGAGGTGAAGTCTCTCGGTTTGTTTTTGGCTTCTAACTGGAATGACTGACGCAAGAGAAAAATCTTTAAGGTTCCCATCGCTCACCCGAGCGGACGACACGCTCTCTCACGATGCTCTTTTTTTACATCACGATCACTCTCGTGACGAAAAATTAAAAGTTATCGCCCTGTACGGCGAGTAACGTTCTGGATACCACATTCGAACTGACCTTCTGCCGAGATAAGCGACGTTAACCACAGAACAAAAAGGGATCGGAAGGCGCAACAGCGAGACGCGTGATGGATGGACGGAATCCATCACCCGCGCCGCGAACATTTGTCACGCGATTTTCCCGTATCGAAGCAAAACTTGAACGAAACCCTATATCGTATACACATTAGGTCGTGTTACGCCCTTTAAGACTGAAAATGCAAAGAAAATAATAACTTTCCGCGAGGTTTTTCTGAAAAAAGAAATGACGGTCGAGGAACGGCTAGTTAGATGCATTGTTCGCATCGAAAAAATATATCTCGGAGTAAAGCACCACTCTTTTTCTCTCCATAAAATAAAAATTCGTGATTTACGGGTGAATAATGGCGGCCGGGAATTTTAATAATTAGTTGCTCGCAAACGCGGAAAAAATAAGATAAAATAATAAAGAAATCTTTCTCTCTCAAGTAGGCGTTGTTGCTCAGGGACCACACCTATCCTGTAAAGGCGATCCACAGGAAAGGGTAATCGTTTGCCAGAAAATCGTAAAACTGATTCCTTCGCTGGTTTTTCCTTCACCTTGGCGATCTCCCACGGCTGACCGGTGATGCAATTCCAGTGAGTAATCACGAAGACTATTTCATCGTGGAAGAGTACCGGAGGATTTGAAAGAAGAAATTCAAGCGACGTTAAAAAACCATTGTTCCAGTAATTCTCCACACCTGACCGCTAAAGAATTTCATTCCTCGGAGATACGAGGGTCGTAGTAAATTTATGATGGGAGGAAAATCGCATAAAATGACACGATCGAGGATTTATGACAAAGGAAATGGATAAAGACATAAACGTGTACCTACAGGCATTCCATGTAGATTTTTCTGATAGTTTATGTCCTTCCGCGCTTTTCTACCGCTAACACTAGTATGTAAAATTACACTAGCCTCGATAATCCGAGCTCTTCTTAATCCGAGGCCGTGCTCTTAGAGACATCGCAGCGAAAAAAAATGTATGGCAAAGAAACAAGACTCTCGATGATTTTTTGGTCATTAATTTACTATGCATACGTTTTATTATTGTGTGTTATTCCCCAAGGATGATTAAATTTTCTTTTGTAATTGTTTTAAATAATAATTATATCTAAATACATATTTTTTAATTTTTACAACTTTATATTTAATTATATAATCCGAGTTGGTTCTGGTTCCGTTTACCACGGATTATCGAGACTACTGTAAATGGTTTCGTGTAGGAACAAATCGAGTGTTACCGATGAACATGGATAATTAGCGCGTTTTTAAATTTTTATGTGGTTATAACGTCACATATTCGATCACTAGAGCATCGTTTGTAAGTGGCATCAATGTGGATACGAACGCTCCAAATTTCAGTGTTCCATCTTTTACAACTTCGGAGATATTAAATTTGGTTCAATGGGTTCCTATTTGATCCTGCACATTTTTCAAAACTCAAATTTAAATAAAACAAATGGCAGCAGAACAAAAATTTACACTACAAGTTTCAGCTCTATCGTCTACGGTTTCTTCACTATTTTAATTTAAGCAAGTGCACAGGGCGACAGGCGGACGCACAAGTGAAAATATAAGAGCAGTTAAAAAAAACGCGCTAAAAATTACGGAAGAAATGATCGTGCAAGGAAGAGAGAAAGTCAAGTTTATAAAGATAAAAATTTGTAATTCACGATAGAAATATTGATTGCAGATGTTAAGTTTCTTCAAATGACGATTTGCAATTTCGTATTTCGTAAGATCCATCTAACAACGTCCACGGAGAATGACGAGTACATTTGTCTGAAAATGGTGAAGACCGAAGCTGAATCCAAGTTGATGCAGTGCCAGGTTCATGTAGTTGCCTCTTTATCTGTGGTTCCGCTATGCATGATCTTCTCTTCAATCGGATGAAAACAGCATGTTTACTCAACGAAAGAAACAGATTACTGGATCAAGTGATTTCTTTTTTTTAATCAAGCTTCGATTAGATTAGATCTTGGCCGACACAACCACCAATTGGATTTAAACAACCTTTTTTCAAGCGTCGATTATAAGAGATACACTTCGCGTTAAAATATGAAGCCTCACTCAAGAAACACTTCAAAGCTAAACGTTTAACTCCAAGGTCTTATAGATGGAATCATTTCTCGTATCGTTTTCCACAAATTGTGAATGTTTTCTATAAACTTTTCTATTTATTTTTTACCTGTTGCGCGAGAGAATACGGGGTAAAGAAATACAGATAATATTTTATGCCGGTATTATCTTCAACATATGGGAGTAATTGTAGAGACCACTTACATAATAGTATGACGCAGACGAATACATAGGGATTTCGAATTTATTTTCTAAAACTATGAAAAATTAGACGCTGCCATTCGTTCGGTTAAAGAAAGATATGTAATCTAAATTACGGTCATCGAGTCTCTTTTTGCATTTTTGTCCCTTCTTCGCCGAGTACGCAATGCGATAAACCTAATCTTTTTCGCAGCTTTAAAGTGCTTCCATTTTTTGGCTCACTGCATGAATAAATAAAATAGCAAACTTGGTAAGCTCGTACGCTGGCGATTGTTTCAAGACAATGTCCGTGCTTAAAGGGAAAGTCTCATAAGCATTTAGCTTCATACAAGACTCAAAAATGAGAACTCATTATAGTCCCACTAAAAAATTTAATAATGGAGGCGATATTCTCAATCATTAAAGAATAAAGAATGTATAATACCCTTGGTTACAAAAATGAAATATCGAACTTACTATACGCATACAATCCAATTGACGATTAGGAATACTCGAACAGCTATAAAACGGTAGAAAAAAATTGATGCGCATTTCTGCCACAAAGTATCCGTCGTCAATGTTTATTTATTAATCGTTGATACGAAATTCGTATATTGGTTTTTATAGCAAACGATCAGTAAATCCTTATTATCTGATTACTGGACATGAATTTCCCAGGCTTTTATTAGCTATTGGTGTTATCCTGACCATCAAGATATATTCCTATTTTACACTCTCCTTCTTAACAAGTATAGGATTCGGATTTAATTGCGAAATGCTTGAAACTGCATTTTAGAAACAGAAAGCTCGTTTAATAGAGAATTATCAACCTCGTCTTATGGCTGAAATATATATGGATTTCTCTAAAAATTAGTATACGTTTAATATCTATATGAAATATTTATATACCCTAACATGCTGAGAAACTCAAGATGTAAAATTTACGAGCAGATTCCGTACAAGTAAGATTTACTCTATATGACCTGCTCTACGAGTTAGGGACTAACTGAGGTTAGAAACGCTGTTTTACTTTAAATAAATTGAGCTCGCAATCATTACAAAAACACACCGTAAGGAAAACAGGCGGTATATACCCTCAATATCAGACGAAACGATTTTTACAATAATTGTCTCCTCGATCATCATCCGCTCATAAAAAACATCTATTACTGCTGACAAATCGAATAATTTTCAAGCGGAATCCTTCCTATCTTGGCGGTAGCCTTCGCACTAGAAAGACAAAAAAAATTCCCACAACAATGCCAACTCATTTGCCACAGGTGAGAAGGCCAGCCACGACAATTGCATAGGATTTTGTTCACTTAGCGAGGAGAGGCAGCTCTAAGCGACGTGGAAAAAATGAGCAAAGAACTATACTAAAGACTGCAAAATCATGGTTGCCACTTTCTACTTTTGTCTCAGCGCCCACCTTCGTCATTCTCCATACCATGGCGTGCAGTTACTTCCTCAACACCTGCTCCTAATTAACCCCAACATCATCCATGTTATTTCTTCCCAATGACACAGAACTTCCTTGAGATCTATTTTTTGTGCCTCACTGACCTCATAACATAGTCGTACTTTAGTTAAACAAATAGGAATGGTGCGCGCCGTAGTATGCAACGGAAAATCGCATTCCAACAGTGCAGTGTGAGTGATAGGAGGCATTCTGAACCATCGTGATGGTGCTAGCAAGATTGAGTGTGCAGTCGGAGATGGACCATTGTAGAGCAGCTTTGTCCAACAAGATTTCAAGGCTCGCCACCATATTCGCCACATAACTCAAAATAAATGAAATATTAATAAGATACTTAATCTTTTAAAATAGGTTTAATTTTGCATTATTTATTATTAAATATTATTTAAAATATCTTTGATGGGCGGTAAAATCGCACAAGCAAAAACTCATATTTTCAGGAGAGCTTCTACAGTTGTGTGAAAAATCTTGCGTACCGGAACAAAGAGATAATTAGAGCTTTTGTCCATATCTTAAGAAGTGAATGAGACCAGTCGAAAGAGGTGAATTTTCTCAGCCAGAGATTTAGTTTGGGGTGGGGGGAGCAAACACTTTAACACATTATTATCTGAGCACTTGTTTATTGATTTATCTGGAAGCTAATGAATAAAGATACTGATTCTAATTTGGACACCTTCGATCCACCTTATTTCCATCTGACGCTCGCATGCACTAGACTTTTTTTAAAGATTATCTCCGATCTTTAGGGCGGCAAATGCCCGGCTATCTCCCTCCTAAGTTGCAACACTGAAAAAATGACTTGTGATCTTTTGACCGCCCACGAAGGATGTGTATTATTTATTCATAAATTTAAACAGCATATAACCTGATGATGATGATGTAGTTACTACATCGTAGTAGATCGATATCCGGATTGTTTGTTTGATAAATCAGTGGAGAGCTACAAAGTTACTATTTCATTTCTATTGCCACACTTTAGCGTCAAGCCGTACCGCTTCTTCTTTTGGCACGCCCCTGGTGACACATTCAATCCCAAAGAAATAAAAAAACACATATAAGTGATGAAGAGTGTCAATTCGCCGCATGTGGCGTGTGGCGACTACTATGTTGGACAACGCGAATATAAAGGCTGAAATGTGCTCGTGATTGAAAAATAAGAGGGACGCCAACTGAGAGGGATCCCAGTGGTCATGACCTCGAGTGGACCTTGATACGAAGAGTGGAGGAGACGTAAGAGCCTACTTCACGAAGAAAGGGGAACAGTAGGGATGTAAGAGGTGAGGAGAAGACGGACAGAAGAAAGAAGAGGATGAGAGAGGGAGCCGCGGGTATTTAATTTCATTTTCTTTCGATTTCCAGCCGTTTCCTTTTCCAAACCCCTTATTCCCTTACGAGGCAACCGTGGGAGAAACCGTCGCCAATACCCACAGAAGATTACGACAGCGTGATTAACGTAGCGCAAATTAGGAACACCTCTCTCAGCAGATAATTTGATTATTTTTTCCAGCGAGGTGGCAGGCCTAATAGAGCGATATGACATTTCTTATAGTATGATTCAATTTTTGGCAATATCTAAAAAAACAAATTCGGGGAAATTCTATGAATTTTATTTTTCATTTATGGAATTAAAATTTAAAACTCCCGAACCGTAAATTAACCCAGAGAGCACTCACACGTCAATAAGAAATAAGGAAAATTAAATTATGCTTACAAGTTTGCAGGACGATGATGGCCTACAGGGACCTGTTGTCTAAAACTATCCTAAAAAGAAGAAAAAGAAAAACACACACGCACAAGCACTCTGGAAATCTCTAGATACGTATTTCGGGAGCTATGCTCCCATCTTCAGTAGCTGAAGTCGTTTATGGTAATATGGAAGCGCTGGTTTAGTTGAAAGGTCCAAATATGTCATTTTCACAATATATTTTAATACGAGAAAATTGACAGGACTACTTGAGCGATACCATGAAGATAAATAATATTTTTCTCATATTTCAATTACAAATTTCAAATGTGTAATGCTAAATTGGATGGTAATTTTCTCATGAAATGTGACACCCTACTTGAACATTAATGCCATGATTTTTTCCATGCTAAACGAATTTTGAAAAATATTTTTCGACGCACAGCAGGAGAAAATTCTGAGCTGAAAATTCTCAAGTAAAAATTTTATTAGTATAGAGATATGTCCATAAAAATAACTTAGATTCAAATAAAAAACTAAATTTTAATTTAAAACTAGGCTGAATCGTGCGTTTAAATTTATCACAAATACGATTAAATAATTGTATATGAGATATTATATACACAATAAAATTTAAAATTTTCTATACACCGAATTAAAAGCTATTTTCCTTAAATAATCATATCTATTATGTACCGCGTAAATTGTATATAACAATTCTTCCACCAACTGTATCCGATCAAATTAAACTGCAGTAAGATTCAGTAGAAAGGATATTAAAAAAACTAAACTTTACTCTTAGTCAGAAACTCTTCCCTTGAAAACAACCGGAGTTGTGGGAGGCATGATGTGTACGACATTGAGCTAAAGTCACCAAATTTTTCAAACGCCAAACATGCATAATCCAACTGTAACGACGTCATACTTTGCTTCCTGTCATGCCATCCGTCAATGAAAGCGATGCGGTGACATATTTATAGCTCTGATGTGACGCCCTTACCCAAAGGATACTTGAGACATCCGACTTCACCATTAGGCGGAGTCATAAATAACACTTTTTATCTCATTTTCTCTGCGCTTCCCGGGAGTAAAATCAAAGAAAAAAAGGATTTTTAGCGTTATAGAAAGGAAACGACAGCATTTTAGCGGTATAATGACATACGGAGGTAGTTATTACTCTGAAAACTGCAAAAAGAATATGGAATAGGGGCCATAGGGAATGATTACATCATACCCACACTCAAAACAAAATCTTTATTTCCCTATCTGATCTCATCTGGAAAAAGACCAGTAATATATCTCAATTAAAGCTTTTATCTGAACCCATTTTCTTCGACTCTATGGCTGGATTCTGCACTCACTAGGAGTGCCAGTGCGTACAGCTATGCAAGACATACCCTCGTTTGACTCGGGAATAGTAAACTTTTCGAAGTTTCCGTTTATGCTCTATTCATCCATAATTTGTAAACACTTCGAATAGTCGGCAGTTGAAAGAAAATGTAAAAACTACTGGCATGCGATGATCATAATTTCTGCGATTCGACTTTTTCCTTCCGATTTTGCGCCATACAACAGCGGTTCCCAAATTGAGAGTCACAGTAACAAGGAGAGTTGCGAAAGGCTTCAGGGGTGCCGCGAAGACGAAACAGTGTACATGTAATAGTTCAAATATTTTATTTTTAGTTACTTTTATTTGCATAACTTTATCTGGTTGTTAATATTAACAAAAAATCCAGATTTTTCGGAAACATTCCAATCGCGTGATGATAAGGTAGCCTACCGAAATAAGTGGTCGAGAGGAAATCGGCTGCCATAGTTTCGAGTTATCCAATAAATTTATTTAAACGCCTATATTTATAACAGTGAAGAAGGTAGAGCCAACTATAGGCGTATAAACAATGAGTTGAGAAGGGTAACAGATAAAGCTAGAGAAAATTGGATAAAAGGAAAATGTGATGAAATAGAACAAATGGAGAAGTTAGGACGGTACGATATGATGTACGCTAGGGCACTGGAATTAGAAGATAAGAAGTCTAATGGAATTTGTGGTAAAGGAATTATGAATACGGATGGGAAGATAGTCTCAGAAACAAAGGATGTAGCACAGGTATGGGAAGAATACATTAAAGAATTATACAGCAAACAGGCAGGAGCGGCAAAAATAGAACTGGGAAATGAGGAAAACATTGAAGAAGACAACTTAGGACCAAGTATTATGGAGAGCGAAGTAGAAAAGGCGATAGTGGAACTAAAGAAGGGGAAAGCCACGGGCAGCGATGGAATACCGGCTGAGATACTTAAAGTCATAGGATCAGAAGGACTAAAAGTGATCGCGAAATTAATTAATAAGATTTACGACACGGGAGAGTGGCCTCAGGATTTCCTAGAAGTAACAATGATCCCTCTAAAGAAGAAGCCAAAGGCAATGCAGTGTAAAGATTACAGAACTATAAGCCTTCTGTCACACACATCGAAGATCATCACGAGGATTCTTAATAAAAGGCTGGAGAAAAAGGCAGAAGAAATAATAGGGGAAGATCAATTCGGTTTCAGAAAAGGACGAGGAACTAGAGATGCTATAGGAGTAGTTAGAATCATATCAGAAAGGGCAATAGAATACAGTCAAGATATCTGCGCATGTTTCGTTGACTGGCAGAAGGCCTTTGATAGAGTAAATTGGGTCAAGTTGATGAAGATATTAAAGGATATAGGTGTAGACTGGAAAGACAGGAGACTGATTAGGAATCTATATGAGAATCAAGTTGTAAAGGTCAGGTTTGAGAATGTGGACACCTGCGGAATAAATATCGGTAGAGGAGTAAGACAAGGCTGCTGCCTATCGCCAACCCTATTCAATATATATGGAGAAAGTCTAATGCAAGAAGCTTTAGAAGGCACAGGGGATTTCAAAATTGGAGGAAGGATTATAAGAACAGTAAAATACGCAGATGATCAAGTACTTCTAGCAAGAAAGGAAGAGGAGCTACAAAAAATGATAAATAGACTAGTGATAACAGGTAGAAAGTACGGTATGGAAATAAATACAGAAAAATCCAAGGTCATTCGAATATCGGGTAAAGAAGAGAATCTGAACATAACTATTGGGGGAAAGCCATTAGAACAAGTTTCAGAATATAAATACCTTGGAAGTATCATAACACGAGAGGCAAAATGTACGGATGAGATCAAAACTAGAATAGGAAAAGCAAAAGCGGCTTTCAGGAGAAAGAAACAACTACTTACAGGGAATATAAGGGAAGATATCCGCAAGAAGTTGATAAAATGCTATGTATGGAGTATAGCATTGTATGGGGCAGAAACATGGACGCTAAGGAAAAATGACATCAAATACTTGGAAAGCTTTGAAATGTGGACTTGGAGGAGAATGCTGAAGATAAAATGGACAGATAGGATGAAAAACGATGAAGTGCTACGAAGAATAGGAGAGAAGCGAATGATTATACAGACTATCAGAAAGAGGAAGGCTAACTGGGTTGGACATTACCTGAGGAGAGAGAGTATGATTAAAGACGTGTTAGAAGGAAAACTAGATGGGAAAAGGGAAAGAGGTAGGAAAAGGTTTCAGCTGATAGACGATTTGAAAGGGAAAGAGAGTTATCAAGATATAAAGAGGACAGCGGAAAATAGGAGTATATGGAGAACCAGGTTTAACCAAGAATAATCACAGACCTGTCTATGGACAGACTACCTATGATGATGATATATATATATATATAATATATATATATATATTTTTTTGCATTTTATTTTATTTCTTTTGTATTTCCTATGATGTGTGTTTTGTGTCAGTACGACATCCATGATGTTTGTGCTAAGTTGTTATTTGCAATTTGTGTTTAGAAGTTTAAGTAAATAAATTCTGTTAAATGATGACGACGCAGTGGTATTGTAAACAAAGATGGGTAACTGCATTTATTTCAATGAAAATAGTAATGTAAATTAAAGAAAGAGATTTCTTTTGCCGAGAAGGGTGAATTACGTGTCGGTTTTTGTGAAACTTTGGAACCGTGAACTTGAAATAATAGGGGCTGACCAATATTTACATTAACTTTGTTAATTATTCATAGTTCACAAAGAATGATAGCTGTCTCCAATAACCTCTTTCAAATGAAAACCACAGAGCCTGGTTGTTTTCGACAACACTATCAAAACTGCTTCTGTTCCTTCACAAAACAAATGAGTTAATGCGGACGCCTATTCCCACATAGAATTAATGTTAATTCTATGGCCATGAGTTAAGTCTGTCTGAAGGAAGATCAAGAGAGGCAAAGCACAGACGAACTTAAAAGCATACAATATATTTGAATGAACGAATTTAATGTTATTCAAAAAGTATTATGGAAGAGTAACAAAGCACGTATCTCACATTATTATAGCGTTATTTCTCCATAAATCTTCAGTTACCACATTTGCTATTTCTACAGAAGCTTCCCGGAGATTTTTATAATTATTTAATTCCGCTATGGTTCGAAAATTCAGATAAGTACCTAATAAATGATGAACCTGGGAATTGAAACCTATGATATAACACCTAAATACATACGTACGCATGTGTCTGTATGCAGCATGTACTTCCCTCGCACATTTAATACATGCACCGGATTTAAATGTTCATGATCATTTTTTGTTATTTATAGATAATTTACGTAGAATTTGAGGGTGGCAAATGAAATGTATTCCTCAAGTCCAAGCATTTTGGTTAATACGCGTGTGTTATCTCCTTGAACATATACTATAAATTTTGCCTCTCGCTGATCCGGCAATCTCGTTATTCCGGTACTACTCCGGTCCTGAGGTGTGCCAGATTATTGAGAGTTGACTGGACATAATTTATATGGAGCTTTGGTCGGGGCCACAAAAAAACATTAAATGTGGGAAAACCTTAAATGGAGAAACCTTAAATCGGGATTCCACTTAATCAGTTTTTGGCGACTTGGTCAATTTTTTCATCATTGAGCATGAATGCAGTGTTAAATTATAATTAAATTAGTTTAAGATGTGGACTTCAGCTATACCACTTACTCCCCAATGAGGTACACTTAATGTAAAAACTAAAAATTATGAAATTTTTCCAGGAAACTATGAAAACCGTACGGTGTTTGAGTCGTTGGACATTGGTTGGCAGCTTCTTCGTATTTTCCCGAAGGAGATGTTGAAGAGAATACCTGCTTCAACTTTGGCCGAGTTCTATCCTCGAGATTCGAGACATACCCAGAACAAATAAATGATTGTCCAATGTATGAATATATATATATGGAGAAAGTCTAATGCAAGAAGCTTTAGAAGGCACAGGGGATTTCAAAATTGGAGGAAGGATTATAAGAACAGTAAAATACGCAGATGATCAAGTACTTCTAGCAAGAAAGGAAGAGGAGCTACAAAAAATGATAAATAGACTAGTGATAACAGGTAGAAAGTACGGTATGGAAATAAATACAGAAAAATCCAAGGTCATTCGAATATCGGGTAAAGAAGAGAATCTGAACATAACTATTGGGGGAAAGCCATTAGAACAAGTTTCAGAATATAAATACCTTGGAAGTATCATAACACGAGAGGCAAAATGTACGGATGAGATCAAAACTAGAATAGGAAAAGCAAAAGCGGCTTTCAGGAGAAAGAAACAACTACTTACAGGGAATATAAGGGAAGATATCCGCAAGAAGTTGATAAAATGCTATGTATGGAGTATAGCATTGTATGGGGCAGAAACATGGACGCTAAGGAAAAATGACATCAAATACTTGGAAAGCTTTGAAATGTGGACTTGGAGGAGAATGCTGAAGATAAAATGGACAGATAGGATGAAAAACGATGAAGTGCTACGAAGAATAGGAGAGAAGCGAATGATTATACAGACTATCAGAAAGAGGAAAGCTAACTGGGTTGGACATTACCTGAGGAGAGAGAGTATGATTAAAGACGTGTTAGAAGGAAAACTAGATGGGAAAAGGGAAAGAGGTAGGAAAAGGTTTCAGCTGATAGACGATTTGAAAGGGAAAGAGAGTTATCAAGATATAAAGAGGACAGCGGAAAATAGGAGTATATGGAGAACCAAGTTTAACCAAGAATAATCACGGACCTGTCTACGGACAGACTACCTATGATGATGATGATTTATAAATATGTGTCAATCGTCAACACGAGGGATGAGATGAACGTCCATGGAGACAGAATACAGTGACGTATACACCATCCATCGGTTATCCGCACACGTTTTAAATGGAATGATGAAGTAAGTAAAGACAGAAAGCAATGCGTCGAATTATTTTCTCGATAAGGGAAGCTCGCAAAAGTAATGCGGAAAGCAGAACATTTAGGATGAGGATGGTGCGTGTAGAGACGAATGAACGAAATATAACTTATTCACTCCTTATGCACCGCGGAAAAAATACCTTAAGCGTGTTTTGCGTTATTGCTCTAGTTCAGGGGTCGGCAACCTACGGCCCGCGGCTCCCGAGAGCGCTTGATGCGGCCCGCGAACCTATGATGAAAAAGAGATCGGTGAAATACAATACAATTTCATATTTCTCAGTAAAATTATGATCTCAAAACCTTTTCAGGTGAAGTTTTATCCCTAGTAAATTATTCAGACTTAAAATGAGACCACAGAATCCCTAGGTAAGTTCTGATGTAAACATTCATTCAAAACGCCGAAGCTCTCGTGACTTTCAATGCGGCCCTCCGAAGCATTCACAGCTATGAATGTGGCCCGCCATGCAGAAAAGAGTGCAGAACTCTGCTCTAAATGATCAATTATCTAGTGCTGTGAATATTTCGCAGAAAAATCAATCTTCTGAGATGAAAAAGTTTCAGCGATATTCGCTTGGTATAGTAAATCTCGAGATAAAGATCTTTCTCAAAGACATAGATGTGGAATCGTTAGGACATGGGTCTCAAACGCGCGGCCCGCAAGCCTCATGCGATCCGCAGGCTGCATACTAACTCAGTCCCGGGATGTTGTTATTCGAAAAGGTCGCATACTAGCTCAGTCCCACAGTTGTTAGAGGCCCACACTAACTCAGTCCTCCGCACAGGCACTACATTCAATGGACATAAAAGTAATCGACAAGAGAAATTTAGTACAGTGTACGCGGATTTCGAGAATGCTGCTTTTGGTACAGACAGTCCTAAGATTGTAAAAAATGGGAAAGGAAAATTTTGTTTCGCGGTGGGACTGAGTTAGTATGTCCTTCCGAAAAACCCGGGATTGAGTTAGTATGTTTTTTTTTACCGCCGGCCTGAATTAGTGCACACCAGATCCGCGTAGTGCATTTATGCGGCCCGCGGAGTATGATACTTTATACTATGATGAATCCCAAACTTAAATGTTTCTATTTAAATAACCTAATAAATTTAAGAAATTCATTCAGTAAGCACTTTCAAAACATCAGCAGTTTATTTTTAATGCAATTTTTAAAACTACGCAGAATGTTCTTGTCATGGAATGCGGCCCGCGGACTTAGTACAGCGCCATCACGCGGCCCACGCATGGTTTGAGTTTGAGGCCCTCCGTTATAGGAAAAACATTAGGAAATTAATTTCTGCACTGTGAAAAGCATTTATGCTTTTCTGAGAATATCGACGAAACAAATTCGGAAGTACGCTGAGATTTCTTAATGATTATCCCCTTGTCACTAACATACGTTAGATGATGGCGCTTGTATTCCAAGTGAAACGGTGCCCTCCAGGCTCATCCGAGAAGCCTTCCGGCAATTTTTCCGAATCAGTATTCAAAATAATATAGCGTTATATGCTGACGTGAGTCTGTTGTTTTCTTCCGGTTCCTTTCTAGGCTTCATTCCCCTCTTCGTCGACGAGTGCGTCCTTCACTGGGAACAAACCTTGAAATCCGCCAGCGTGAGAATGCTGTTCCTATTCCACGCATGCATATACACAAAACACCGTCGTTTGCAATGAATTTTTCCGTTCATCGCACCAGCCAACTTGTATTCTCCCCAAAATCGTACATACAGACATGACATAACGTGGACTGCATGCCAATGATTTTTTAATTTCTGCGCCGCGGAGAGCGGGCAAGGACGACCAAATCCAAAAGTTTTGGAAGCCAATAGCCGCTCTCCTTCTTTTTGGCCAATTCGCTTTCCCTATTCCACACTGATAATGAAAATCAATAATCATTGCCAAACTCGTTTTCCTCGTAAGGCAAAGCGGAAAAACTTGTGGTTGATCTCCACGTCCATCGCTGACGCACACAAACACACGCGAATAAATTGCTCGTGATTTTAAAAGGAAAACTATAATCATTAAGGAAAATCCCCAACAGCGGCTCGGAGAACGTGATAAGAGGCGAAATTTGCAAATCGGAAGATGGCGCACATAATCACTACAGCAGGGGTCTAAAACTCGCGGCCCCCGTGGTACATTTACGCGGTCCGGGAAGTAAGACAGTATACACTATAGTTATGGGACCAGGAATTCCCGTTCCCGGGAATTTACTCGGTATTTCTTATTCTCGATTCCCAGGAAAATTTTGAATGATTCCCGGGAATTGTTTGTTTGAATTTTGTGCGGAGTCAAGATTTTCCAGAATTACCTTCATAGCTGGTTTTCTTTAGATATTCCTCTGAATTTCAGCTTCAAATGTTAAGCTAAGTTTTGATTTTTTAATTTTGTGTTGTATCAATAGAATTTCTGATGAATACTAAATATTTTTTCAGTGAATGCTATTTAGTAACTGAGCTATTAGGAGTTTGAGATTAAGGATCAGATTGCGTTTCTCGCTATTAATTCAATTTTAATGGAGCGCTAATACAATGTCAACATGGCTTCTTCTCGCGCCCGTGAATGTCATTAGTAAAAAAGTTCCAAAAGTAATGGTTCCATGTTGCATGAATCTGAAACTAGGAGCTGAAGTGAACTTCCTTCCCCTCCTATTCTTCTTCCTTCCCCCATCCCTGCTCCCCAAATTAGCTACTCTGACCAAGTGAAATATATATAAACTAGGAAGATCCCAATTTAAATTCAATGGGAAAGCTTTTATACAAATCAATGGTACCCAATGACACGAAACCGGCAACAATGCAAATCACTAAGATTGAGACAAATTCTAGCATTAAAAACTGATTTGGTGATCGATTCGACGCGTATTCAAAACTCGATGGCAGGAAAACAAACGTTCGTTCTTTTAGGAGTTCGTTGTTTCAAGTCTCAAATTCCTACGATGATTCTAAGTGATTTTACTATATTAATGATCTACAGTCAGATGTATTCTTTCTAGCATATAACGCAACGAATGTTGTTTACATTGGTTGCTATGAAAATCATTTCCATCACCTTCCTTCTCTCTCTCTCTCGTATTATAAGCATTCAAAGCACACTTTCACCCATAAGGAATGAAATTACAATAGGATTTCGAGATTTAACAATGTAATTGATTTGCAAGGCAACATTCAGTTAAAATGGCGAGATTTCTCCAAAATATGTGAATTAAACGTTTAACATTAGGAATTTCGAACTGTAGGCGGAAAAAAGATTAACAGAATAAGAATATAATAATTTTCTCTTTAAATGGTTTAAATCGAAGATCGTAGGTTAATTTTTTCTAATTTATATCTCAAAAAATGAAAAGTCTGCCCGTCGAAAAGTCGATGTTTACGTGTTATTTTATGGGAACTGGAAATGTCTCCCTTGGAGTCGAACCTAGGACGTTTTTCAAGTATTTTTCGTCGTCACCTTAAAATATATAAATAGAGCATTCCTGCCAAAAGTAAAAATTGTATCTCGAACCTTTATTGAATTATTTGCATTTTTATAGCGTGACAGCCACAAAGGGTCAGAAGAAGGCTTTTATAGATTTTAGATTGTTTTTAAACCTCTATCATACATTTTCTACCCTCAATTTTAACTTTGAGGGGATTGCAATATAGTATACATTAGTAGTTGGTCTCAAGTTATCTCCGTCAGCATCGAGGAAAGATCGATTGCGCAATTCAAAGTACGTCTGAATATTGAATTTGTTAACAATTTGTCGCAAATAACGTATCACATGTCATTGGAATTTATTAAACACTTAAACTAATCGTAGCAGAAACGAGAGAAAATGTTCTGCTACGATAGTTCAGGGGTAGAATATCCGCCCGGCAAGTGGAAGACCCGGGTTCAATTCCCGGTCATAGCAGACTTTTTTTTTGTTTCAAAAATTGTTCCAACTTTCACAGCTTATGCCTGTCTGCATAGGATCTTCGGATCACATCATTCCATCAATTTCATGTTTGGCAATATCACCATTTGAGAGTAAGGAGTTTCTTTCGATGATTCTTTTCGAGGACATCTGTCGGGGCAGTTTGATACTAGCTTGGCTAGTTCCCGTCCTACCAAGGAAAACATCCGTGTTCAGAAACGAGAGAAAATGTTCTGCTACGATAGTTCAGGGGTAGAATATCCGCCCGGCAAGTGGAAGACCCGGGTTCAATTCCCGGTCATAGCAGACTTTTTTCTTGTTTCAAAAATTGTTCCAACTTTCACAGCTTATGCCTGTCTGCATAGGATCTTCGGATCACATCATTCCATCAATTTCATGTTTGGCAATCTCACCATTTGAGAGGAAGGAGTTTCTTTCGATGATTCTCTTCGAGGACATCTGTCGGGGCAGTTTGATACTAGCTTGGCTAGTTCCCGTCCTACCAAGGAAAACATCCGTGTTCAGAAACGAGAGAAAATGTTCTGCTACGATAGTTCAGGGGTAGAATATCCGCCCGGCAAGTGGAAGACCCGGGTTCAATTCCCGGTCATAGCAGACTTTTTTCTTGTTTCAAAAATTGTTCCAACTTTCACAGCTTATGCCTGTCTGCATAGGATCTTCGGATCACATCATTCCATCAATTTCATGTTTGGCAATCTCACCATTTGAGAGGAAGGAGTTTCTTTCGATGATTCTCTTCGAGGACATCTGTCGGGGCAGTTTGATACTAGCTTGGCTAGTTCCCGTCCTACCAAGGAAAACATCCGTGTTCAGAAACGAGAGAAAATGTTCTGCTACGATAGTTCAGGGGTAGAATATCCGCCCGGCAAGTGGAAGACCCGGGTTCAATTCCCGGTCATAGCAGACTTTTTTCTTGTTTCAAAAATTGTTCCAAACACTTGCGTATTTACGTTGTATCAATAATAAATATCATTTTAAAATAAAAAATGGTGTGTTAAATATTTAAAATCATTCTTATTCCCGGGATATTTGAAAATATAAATCCCGTTTTCCGGGGGAAAAAATAGTCGGGAACCCAAATCTCTAGTATGTATGTATACACTAAACGGCCAAAGCTCAAAAATGTATTTCTTATATAATATTCCATGTAAATCTAAGAAATTTAATAAATATGTTAAATCAGCAATTTAAAAATATACGTAGTTTATTTCTCAATCCGATTTATAAAAATTCTGCACAGGTGGGATAGTAAGTATGTTCTTCTCGCCGCAAGCGTCTTTCTTGCATGGGCGGTAAACGGGTGTGGCACTAAATAGAGGAGTGCTAAATCGGGATCTGACTGCATACAAATATTTTTTTGCGAATTAAGAACGGCAATCTTCGGCTGCAAAAAACACGAATAAATTCTCTTATAATAAGCGACGAAAAGTGGATGTTGGCTGAATCGAACTGCAGTATAGGGCAAACATCTTGTACTTAAACAATCGATGAAATACGGTTACAGAAAACTGCTTGAAATATTAATGGCTTAACGATTTTCCCAACGTTTTCGAAGCTATAAGAATTCTAAAGAGGGAGATTCCAAGCCTTTGCAAATAAACAAGCACCGGGTTATTTTCCAGAACAGTAGTGCCCAAACTACGGCCCGCGTGCGACATTCAGCCCGCCACGAGTTAAGCAATTAATGGACACAATGTAACCTAAAATTGAATTGGAAACTTATAAAAACAATCTCTCTTGTCTTCACCTCTATTTCCATAATGGATTAACAAATGTAAAACCTAGCAGGTAAAACTGACCCCAACCTAACCCTTTAGTTTAAAAAAGTATTCTTCTATCGTATTTTCGAATGCGCGTGTCCAGCGATAAGTGCGGAGGTGGACCATGTGGACCTTTGACCGAAATGTTTGGGCACAACTGTTCTAGAATACCAAGAGATCACCGCCGTTTAAAAAATGATAATACGATCGTAATTATAAACGAACAAAAGTCTAAGCAATTAGTAATGTTTTTTTTAATTATTGAGAAAAAATTAAAAACATCTAAATTCCTGCTGCATGCAAACGGGATTTTAAGCATCGTAGAAGAACACCGTCAACTTGCTCGAGAGCATCGCGAATCTCGCGAGCATCACATTGCGAGAAGATTGTATCGT
Source organism: Tanypteryx hageni (assembly GCA_028673005.1). Taxonomy (NCBI): domain Eukaryota; kingdom Metazoa; phylum Arthropoda; class Insecta; order Odonata; family Petaluridae; genus Tanypteryx; species Tanypteryx hageni. Next base: position 176,362,387 of record CM054113.1, read on the forward strand.
TTACTAAATAAGATATAAGATGAATTTCCTATGATCCAGAAATTTTACGATACGTAAAGGCACTTACTTTATGTTACTACCGCATTGGAATCAAAAATCAAATACAATACAACAAAAATACAATAGAAATAACCAAATACTTCGTCCCTCGAATTGCACGGCTTCGATTTACACGTTTTCGGTTTACCACGGTTTTCGTTTTAGAGAACTACCTCGGATTACACGTCCGTAAATTTCACTTCGGCATGGTTTCGGAACGGTGTCCGAGCATAAAATATCATAAAACGTTTCTGTTCGACTCAGAGGTTATAATAAAAAATAATTAAAACAATTCTGAATAAAACTAAATATTTGCATGTTGAGCTAAAGAAGCGCTCTAATGTAACCTCATGTGGGTAACCTATGAGGAAATCCATCCCACTTTGCACCGTTTCGCTTTGACGGTCTTTCCAGGCTGCATGCACCGTGCAAAGGATCGGTGTAATTCGAGAAAATTGCTTTCGATAGTACCTACGTTACATATTTTTAAAGAAAATTTCTCGGCGAGAGAGCAAGTCTCGTTTTTTATTTATCAAAGGTCACTCTTTTCATAAATCTAAAGATCGGCCATATTTCAATAATGCAGCAATAATAAGACAGGCGGAACTAATAATTAAAGTGGCATCTTGGTTTATCAACGCTTAATTTACAGTCATAAAATTAATTCAAATCTTACAAATGACGCTCCGACTGAGAATGATTACCAAATTACTACCTTCAAGCACACGAATCAGGATAATTTCACAGGGTTAAGATGAAGCCAAAATTTAACGGTTGAGCGGTAGTTAGTTAACACGGAGCTGTCATAACAAAGTCCACTTGGGAAGGCTCCACTTTGCGGCAAGATTCCATTTAAATGAAAAAGAAACTTGTGAATTTCCACTAACAAGTTTAATATACGACCGGTTTCGCCTGTTACAGCTGCTGTAACTCTTAATAAGAGGCTATATTTCTCGAGTGTGCCCATCTTTGGCAACGTTTTTTTATGGACTACCCTGGCACTTTCGCTATCCTTCGTCTCGACTAAGCACTCTTAAGCACAATGTTTAGCCTACTTTCCAGGATGGAAATAGGCTTATGGTTTTGTCGTTGTCTGTACGTCCCCCTAATAACTTTTGAACTAAATGGCCGATTTTCATGACACTTGGTGGAAATATCTTGCTACTTAGGCCGATCCCTCGAGGATAGTTTTTGATGCTAAGATTGAAATTCCCGGGTTCGATTCCAGGAACTATCCTTCCCATTCGATTTACATGGAAAATCTCAAATCCACCGTGCAGGGTAATTTTCTCTTGGACATTAAAATATCTTAGAATTGTAATATCGGATTGGGATTTATACTATTCTCTGAGAAAATGAATGGAGATTATAATTTTTATCGTAGAATTTTCCTTATCGATTGTATTTCTTCGAATTTCGCGTAAATACTGGCGTTTTTGCAGTTTTTATCGCTCATTGCGAGTGTTGCCATCGCAATGACTAGTCGAATATTGTTGGACTCGGATTTGGTATATAACAATAATAAAAGGGTTCTTCTGTCCCTTTGTCCCTTGGTCCCTTTGTGGCTCCCTCTGTCACTCTATAAAAATGCGAATAACTCGATAATGGAACGAGATACATTTTTGATATTTTGCAGGAATGATCGATTCACATATTGTAAGATGATGACGAAAAGAAATCTCGAAAAATGTCCTAGGTTCGACTCCGAGGTAAGCATTACTATTTCCCATATGATAACACGTAAAAATCGACTTTTTGACGTGCAGGCTTTTATTCTTTTTGAGATCTAAATTAGAAATAATTAACCTATGATCTTCGGATCTCATTTTAAAGAGAAAACTAGGAAGTTTTTTATTATGTTCATCTTTTCCAGCCTACAGTTCGAAATTTCTCATGTTAAACATTTAATTCACATATTTTGGGAAAATCTTGGCATTTAATTGGGATGTTGCCTTGCCAACCAATTACATTTTTAAACCCCGAAATCCTATTATTATTTCAATCCTTATGGGTGAAAGCGTGCTTTGAATGTTCTTACAATTAGTACGACAGAGAGAGAAGGAGACAAATTATTTTCATAGCAACCAATGTAAACAACATTCGTTGCGTTATTTACGAGAAGGAGTACATTTAGAACATTAATCATTCGCATATTAAAATTAGGTACTTAGAATCATCGTAGGAGTTCGAAACTTGAAACAACGAACGCCTAAAAGAACGAAAGTTTGTTTTCTTGCCATCCAAAGAAAGTCAAGATATATTTGTTCATTTTTTATTTCACAAAAACCTTTCCCGTTGAATTTCAACTGGTGGTTCACGTACCCCTAAGGGTTCGCGAAATAAATCTGAGGGATTCGCGAAAAAATTTGGCAATAGCGTATTTTGCACTTTACTAATATTTTAATTTCTCTCAAATTAGTTGCATGGTTTTATTTACAGTTTTTTATGCTTAATGAATTACATTTGAATTTTACAGGGTACTAACTAAAAGCTGATGACAATATCAGAGATTCTGATTTTATTGTAAACGTTCACATACTATGTGCTATATAAACATTTTATTTTTCATGAATGAAATGCGTTCAAAAAGATTTGTTTTTTACAAAATTTACTTGTTTTTATAAGGGGTTCTCCGCCAAAACTGTTGAAACTCAAGGGGTTCGCGAAGAGAAATAGGTTAGCTCAAGGGGTTCGCGAAGTGAAAAATGTTGGGATCCGCTGGTCTAATACATACACGCGTATTTTACCGCACAAATTTAATATTCTGTTCGAATGTATTTGTAATCTTTTATAACGTTAAATTATTAAATTTTGGAACACAAAGAGCAACTCATCCTTGGTGATTTTAAAGCTATTAAAGCCAAAATAAGTTTTAAATAAATAATTATTTGGAAAGTAGACATAATAAGATCCGTCTGGATCATCTTTCTTTAAAATATATTTCATAAATATGCTACGCTGAATTTTTCATCCATGCATTGAGTTAAAAAATTTGAAGTTAATTATTTCCTATAAGCTTAATGTTTTATTTAAACATAACTCGCTTAATTAAAACTTTCCATTCGCCTATCTTGCCTATACATAAAGATCGATTGCATTATTAAACGTTGAACACTAGCTTATACTATTGGCGAACAGCGGGCTAGAAACGTATGCGTGGAATTTAAACCTTTTCCTTTTTAGCTTGCAACTGACATTCAAACCGAAGCGATGGATGACAACAGAGACTGTAAAAACCACGTTGGAGTAGTGCCACATTCAGAGGCTCCAACGGCTGGAAATATCTTTGGACAGATGTTCACTTTATCGCATCGTCAACGTTTCCTTCACTTAAAACTCACGACCTTGTTTTCCTTGTCATCATCCGCGACGGTGAAGTCCTTTGCATGTTTCTTATACAAAAGCATTAATTTTTGCGTCGTCGTGTCTCTTGCGTAATCGAATCTTCGTCTCCTCGGTAACGTAAAGTTGCATGCGAGGCAAGACCGAGGAGTTCCCAGCTCAACTTTGCCGCAAATTACTAAACCTAACGTTTATGGCTGTTCCCTTGATAAACATTTTTGAAAAACTTCGCCACAAAATCCTATAACTGATTAATCGTCTATTGTTTCAGCACAAGGCCACGGTTCTCAACGCCGTGGGGGAATAAATTTCGTATTCCTCCCGTTTTTCTTTCCATCGGCATAAGTTACACTTTTTTGCTCGACGCTGTAAAATTCTCATCGAATCGTGCTGAGTAATAGCGGGCAAATTGTAAGGAACGAATTAATGCTCACGTTAATAGCTCGAATCGTAACATTGATCAATCTAGCCTTTACTATCTTAGATCAAGTTCATTTCCTTTTAACCGGGATTATTTACCGTCTAGCTTTTTAAATGTTGAATTCGGATTTAACTCTTTTACGCTTTTGAGTTCGTTCAGTCAGTTGTCAACTCACTAAAATTGAAATTATTGATGGTTCTAAAAAGCCTCTAAAATGCTATTTAAATTAGTATACTTATATTATTTATTAAATTAAATTTTATCAGTTCGTTAAATAAATAAACTAACACATTAAACTTGCCTGAATCGCTCGATTTTTCGAAGGAAACCCTATTTTTTGTTTTTACGAATATTTCTTGGAAAATAAGTTACTAGTTTTCATTGGCATTTCCACCCTTCATTCCAGAGGGTTAACGTGCTTCGGGTTATTTTCATCTCCTGGTAATCAGCCTAGGAAAATTTTCCCCATCCCATTTTCCTGAAAAAATATCTCAATTTTTCTTATACCATGAAGTGTAGGCGTAAAAAAGACGTATCACGAGTAGCAGGAAGTGACGTCGTTCTTGCCTCGCCGACAAGCAACCAATCCATAAATCTAAAGGACATTTTTCTGACGTACCGTAGTGTATATAACATGTGCTGCAGTTTATGATACCACAAATCAAGTATGATTCCAATAGTTACCGACTTATCGCCTAAGTGTCTTTTGATTCTGAAATCGCACACCTGCATTAGGTACATTTGATATTGGACATCTTAATTTATAAAATTCTATATAAAACTAGTAATATTTATATAAAGTATAAGCTCAAATATAATTATATCATTTTTATTTATTGTACGGAGCCAGAGGTTTTTTGATACTTGAGATTGCAGTCTATGAAGTGTAGAAGGTTGGAATATAAATCGAAACTTGGAAAAATTTAGTTGTCCCAATTTAATTAATGATGTGCGGGACACTATTGTGGCTACTGATGCTGGTGATGATAGGGACCGGCCACAGAATACCAGAAAATGCACATAAATAATAGAACTGGCAAAGTTGGCTCTTTTCCAGGATTAGATAGTATTATAAATACTAATAGAATTTTTCCTTTGAGTAGAGGCATGTTGCAACGCACCCCTTGCCATACGCTTTCGCCTGCTAGTATGGCAATGACGCAAATGTAATTTCGTCAATTCAGTAGTATCGTTATCGTCAGCGGCTCGAGAGAAATCAAATCCACGATGACATAAGACATCCTTTAAAGGTATGCAACGCCCTTATCTCGTGTGCATTTCCTCGCTTAGCAAAGAATTGGGTTCTTCCCCACGCATGTTTGTCAAACGCTCTTCCGCATAGATCAGGAGTTTTCAACGTAGTACCCGTCGACGTTTATAGGTTGGTTTACTAAGGAAAGATAGCCTTATGAAATGGTCCTGTCTGTGGTTGTGTGTGTATGTGTGAGTATGTGTATGTCCCATACTGACAAATTTGCACCAATGAACCGATTGTTATGAAACTTGGTGTGAGGCTTGTGCTGCCAGGGTCCACCTCCGGGCTATATTTTATTTGACGAAGATTTAAGTCCCAGGTTCGATTCCAGGAACGTTTTTTCCCTATTTGTTTTACATAGGAAATCTCAAATCCTTCGTGCAGAGATGTTTTCTTTAAAACTTTAAAATATCCTAAAATTGTTACATCGGAGCGAGGTTTGTACTGTTCTAAGGAGAAAAGAATTTAGATTCTAATTTTTATCGCCGAATTTAGGTAATTTATCGTATTTTCTTGAATTTATACTAAAACGTAGCGTTTTAAATCGCATTTTATCGGATTGTTGCCATGGAGACGATTATTACCGAACTCGGCTTGAGCATAGACGAGTGAACAAATGAGTTATTTTTTTCCGCTCGACTACTCTTCAGCAATGGACAGTTGATCCAGCCATATTAGCGTATAAACAGTAACATTTATTAAATTCGTTTATTTAAAAAATGCATGCAAAATATAATGTCAGAAAGAGATTTTTACATTGAGTTTAGTAATTTAAAACTGATAATGCTCTGTTAATTTGTTTTCCAATTTTTCTCTATCATTGATAAACTATGAACTACAAGTGGTAATTATGGTATGAGAATTCCTTGAAATGACTAACACATACTGAAACATTTCCTGTCAATATAAGGAAACAATTCGGGACGTCAACTTTGGGAAACCAGCCTGCATTAGTCCTGGTTTGGACTTCTTGTTTTTTCTGCCGGCCTCGCTCACAATCCTGCCGGCAAACACCATCGAGTTCTTTCACTTATTCTTTTCCTTCGTTTAATCTTTACCAAGAAAGGATAATTTTAATGGTTTAGGTATGGTGCTGCGGCATTTCCTGCCATGCCCTTTCGACGTCTTGCAGGTTAATTATTTTGAATGCAAACGGATTTTTTTTTGCAAAACTAAAATGTGTAGCATGACTTTCGTCTCTTATGTAAATATTTAGTTGGAAATAATAAGAGGCTGTACTTTATGTTTGAAGGTCTGAACATGTTGAATCCCTCCCTTCCTTTACCTCTTAAATTCGCCTTTGCCCTTGGGCGTACTAACTTTGGGAAACAATGACTAACGAAAGCCAAGATGTAAGGCGTGTCAACGTGAAGGCACCCAAACACTTCACAGAGTATCAATTCCGGTGACTAATGCCGCAATTGCGACCAGCTTTCTCTTCCTCGTACGAACGTTCGATTAAAGTTACGACTTTTCCCTTATCTTGAGCTTGATCTAACCTCTGATATGTTTTCTTTTTGCTAATAGAATAGTTAATAGGAGAATTAATTAGATGAAATAGCGCCAAGGGGAAGCAAGGGTCGCACAAATCGCTGTTATTTCATATAAAATTCATTGAAACATTTCAAATTCAAAAGTTTGACCGCTAATTCTAATCGTACTACGTTTAAAAAACTTTTTCTGGATCGCTTTATGGCAAAATTATTTCGGTGGAAACGATGAGGTGCATAAATTGTTACGTCTAGATATAATATTTTAGAAAATACAATCACAAAATCGCCAAATGATTAAATAGTAACGAACGAAATATCACCTTCGTTAATTCATTGCAAATTATGAAAAATAACGATGGCGAGAAGTTCAAAGAAAAATGAATGGAAAGAACGCACACGACTCGATTGCAATCTTTCTCCCTGAAGTATATAAAGAGGCCCTTACTCTGGCTGGTTATTTCTATTACGTGGACGGACTCGAAGAATGTTAATATATTTTTATTTGTCATCGTCTACTCTGCAGTGTGAGGCCATATTGCAATGGGTTTATTAACCGTAATCTAATGACTAATGAAAACGTCTGTGCCTAGGACTTTTCGTGCCAAAGACTTTTTCGTGCCTATGTCCTTGGGAGTATTGAAAGTCAGTTACGCTACCTATCCCGCAACCACAAGGACAGAAAATTATTCATGACATCGCTTGCAAGGGTAAATTTCTTATGGAGAGCGCGTCCGTAAATCGTAGATGTCGGGGATTCCCTTGTTGGCGATCATAATGAAAACTGTTATAAGACGATGGACGAATTATTCTAAGTCCGAAATTCTTAAACGTTTCGACAAGTATAGACAGAATAGAAAAACTATAAATAAGTATAACATTTGACATAAATACATGAAAAATCGGCTTCCGCTTCACCGGAAATGCCGGTTTTACGGATTTAAAAAAACTAGTTACTTTCCAAGGTTATTCACATTTTTGCGCATATCACTATCATTCTACGGGTAGATTACCTAATACCGGTTTTACGGAAAATCCTTTTATACGGAATGTACTTGGACCCAAGCCACTCCATAAAAATGGATTTTGGTGTGTATTCATGGGTGGCAACTAGATGCTGACACTTACCGATAGGAGAGCCGCTGGAGTATCGGAAAGACACACATGAAAAACGACCTATTCTTCTTCATGTGTCTTTCCGACAACCTAGCGGTTCTACTATCGGTAAGTATCCACTTGGCTTCCTTCGACATCTAGTTGCCACCCATGTATCAATTTACCTTTCCTCTGCCTTAAGCATTTATAAATGCATGTGAGCATATGAAAATGAACATTAGAGGTACATTTAATACATATACAGATATTAAAGAAAAGTTCAATATATTTATTTAACATCTCATTAATAATACAAGATTGGAAAAGTGCACTCCATGTCGGAGTACACAGTTTCCAAATGCGTTCTTTGAGATTTCACAATGTTCTCAATATTTTTCGCTCAGATGAGAATTTAACGAGAAGCAAGCGAGGTTCGTTTATTATGTTCATGTAAAGTAGTCGTAATTATTGTCCGATTTTAACCAAAATTGGAATCGGTCAATTAATATTAACAAAACTCCCCAATACCAAAGTTCATCACAATATATATGTCAAGCGGTTCCCGCGCTAAAACAAAGGAACATTGTAAACTATTTGAAGGTCTTCATGTAAAGTAGCTGTCATTGTTGCCCGATTTTAACCATAATTGGAATCGGTCAACCAATTAGTAAAACTTCCCATTACGAAATTTTATTAAAATACATCAAGCTGTTCCCGAGTTGAAACAGAGGAACATTGTAAACTAGATGTAGGTCTTCATGTAAAGTGATCATAATTGTTGTCCGATTTTAACCAAAATTGGAATCGATCAATTAATTTGAGCAAAACTCCCCAATACCAAATTTCATAAAAATACGTCCAGCGGTTTCCGAGTTTTAACATGCGGACGGACGGACGGAAACGTCCTCCCCTATATGCGTTCACTTCGAGCACTTGGTGTAAAGAACGCATAATAACACAATTCGAAATATTTCCCAACTAATTAGTGCAAAATCAAATAAATCACTTTTTAAAATCATAAATACAAATTAATTATAATTAGTATATGATGGGAATCAAAAAATGTTTTAAGCCAAAGAACCCGTATGGCGAAGACAAACCTATATCTCGGTCTTCCTCATTTTTTGTTTTATTTTATAGAGTGAGATCTTGATGCCCCCGCTTCTCTGCATTGTTTTTTTTTAACCTCGACCTCATAATCACATAATTTAATCTTCCATTATAATCTGACGTGTTACACGAAGAAAATATTCTTTAACTAAAAATCTCCAATATCAATTCAGATAAGAGAAAGCACTCATTCGCCGTTCACGCTGTTCTTTAAACGCTCCCAAAACACCTCATCCGTAAGGGCCGTGACACTAATCTCTCTTTCGTAACGAGTTTTCTATAATTCAAAAGTTTGAATGCTCTCTTACCCTGTGTCGAAATAACGGTCTTAATATCTAGTACCTTGACAGGCTGAATGGGATAGATTCGGTGCAAGTAGACGTTGCGATCTTATTTAAGTGCATGAAAAGTTAAAATCGTCGGTTTTGGCGTTCTTCTCGCGACCAGAAATAACGAACACCTTAGGGAAGAATTCGATTATCATAATTAAACAAACCGCGCATGAATTCTCGAGACCTTCGCGAAGTAAATGATAGATAAAACGCACATGAAACAAAAAAAAACTCCGCGTCATTTTCGCCGCCGGAAAAGGGATGAATCCACTAAAGAATAGCCTTCAATTGCGAATATATCTGGAGAAAATTAACTAATTGAATTGAGGCAACAGATCCTATATATCAGAGGTGGCCAAACCGCGGCTCTCGAGCCGCATGTGGCACTTTTAGTTTAGTATGCGGCTCTTTTAAATTTACACTCAGAGCCGTGTCAACGTTTTTCACTGCAGAACACAGTCTTAGGGTGACTTTGAAACGCGTTAGGTATGGCCAAGGGACATGCATTATATCTGAATTGCTTCGGATACAGGTTGTTTTACTGATCGTAAATTTATGAGCACTGAATGTGTCATGCGGCTCTCAAATTTCTGAAGATTATCGAATGCGACTCCGAGGGTGGCTTTGGCCACCCCTGCTATATATATATTCGCGATTCGTCGAGGTAATATCGCAACACCCACGAGAAAGAATCACTCTCCATTCAGGTCCATTCCAACCACGTACCTGAACCCAAATACTTGACGACAGGGGCTCTAAATCCGCGAAGTTGCTGCAGATGGCGCACGTTAATGATTTAAAAAAGAACAAGTTAAAAGCGATAGTGGTTAAGGTGGGACCAGCTATCTGTAAAGTATAAAAATTGAAAATGACCAGAGATCCCAACTAAATAAATATGACCGACATTCAGGATTGGGAATGTATTAAAAACTGTATTATACCTTGTATTATACGTCTGTAAAACTCGGAGGTTTCTTGTTTTTGATGAACGTATAAAACAATTCTTTCGATGAATGTATTAAAAAAGTAAGAAATTTGTAAAATATGTTTTTTTCGCCCAAAGGCAGAATACAGATAAATAATCAAGTGTTACAATGCGATGACTGGTTAGACGTTGGACGAACGTCAGTGAGTGGTGAACTGAGTGCCATTACGTCGTTAAATTAAAAGAAGCAAATTTTATTAATATTGTTTTATTATATTTCATGAAAAAGTACAAATCAAATGTTTAGCTGGTATACTGTGTATTTACATAGAAATCGGTTGTTTTTCATCTTTTAATTTTGAAGCATAATAGATCGATAGCATTTTTATCGATCTTTCTCGGGTCAAACGACTTTTTAATTTACTCTGCACACTAGATCAATACAAAAATATCTTTTCTGACTGGGCCGACGAAGCTGGAATCGATAGTAATTTGGTTTGGTTTGGATAGTTTATGGTTTTATACATTTTAGATGAAGTGCATATTTTGTACATGATTTTATACGTGCATACTCCCGGACCAATAACGGATTTACATTAAGGCATGGGCCGGCATTCCCTAAAGGCGCCAAAGATTAGAGGAGCCCATATTTTTATATTCCGAAATATTATATATTTATTATTTGGGCATAGTAAAAAATATATTTAAAATGTTTAATGTGATGTTCATTTAGAAACAGAATAAAAATTAATTATAAATTTGAATAAAAAACGGGTTTCATTTCAAATAAAAAAGGGAGAAAGGAGGAGTAAATCTCGGAAAGCCTAAGGGCGCAAGATTTGTAAATCCGCTACTGCTCCCGACCCTGGTGCTGGCGGCCCTTGGTTATATTCTGTTCTGTTCGACGATCCGTGAATGCGGAAAGGTGAAGAACCCCGGCGTTACGCGAAGCGAGAAAACGAGGGAGAAATGGCTCCCTTAAAACGCCATTTTCTCGGCATAGAACCTTATTTTCTGCGAACGCCGACCTATCGATTAGAGCATTTAGCGTCGGCGTAGTTCCGTAAGGCGGACGCCCATTCACCGAGAACAAGAGAACATCTTCGTATCCGGAAACAATCAAGTCGTTCGGAGCGGCAGCGGAAGCGAACCTGCCTTCCGAGCGTGTTGAAATCTGTGACGACAGATTACTTCCTCCCTTTCCTATCGCTCTCTTTCACTCCTTCCGCGCTCATCTCCTTGGCTACCTTGTGACGTCACAGCTCGGTAGCCTGCGGTAAGAAGGCTGTTATGGAAGTTGAGGAATTTCTGAGGAATGGGAGGAAAAGGAAGAAGATCGGAGGGGAGTGTTATAAAGTCCCTCGCCCCTTTTTTCTCTCTTTTGGTTACGATGGCGCTCGGGAAATCCGAAGCGATAGGACGCATGACGAATTATGCTACAGCGTGTGAAGTCTCAAAATGAACGAGGAAAGATCTCGTGTTTACAAGAGGCGAGCCCGAGTCTATATATCTTATTAAACGGAAAGATGTTCCGAGCGTCACGGATTCCAATTTTACTTTTCCGAGTTTTTTCTTCGTTTTATCGTTTCTTTTTTAAAAGTGTGCCGTTCGTCTTTTCTCTCATACCTCAGAACACGAAAGGATACGAGTTTTGTTCGTTGGATGGGATTATCACAAAGCTAAATATCTATTTTGGTGGTGGGTTTTTTCCTTAACTTTTGCATCAACCTACGAAGTCCGTCTGTTAGACGATGACGCGCGGATTTTTTTATTAAGTAATCAAACACCAAATTCTTTTAAAATTAGCGTAGAACTGACGTCAGTCGTTTGGCGAAACTATTACGTTTCCCTCATTTAACTCTCCGAATCGTTGAGGAAGTCTCCTGCTATTGATTTTCCTGCGAGGAAATCCATCACTCGGTAAATTATGCTCGTTTATACGTATTATAAGTACTTATACGTACTAAAAAACCGAACCAATGCATGAAAACCTAACCCTAAATCGGCTAACCGCACATTAAATTTAGTCATGAGACCTTCCCAAGAATCCCAAATCAATTCTAATGGGTGACAAAATGACTGCGCCTCGAGAATATATAATATATACTTATATGAAAGTGGTTTTACAACAAATGCAAAATTATTTCAGCGTCGAGAAGCTACATTAGCTTACTTCTTTATTAATTGTGGAAGATATAATCGGATAAATATTATTAACAAACAAATTTTGGCGTCAAAACTTGAGCAGAAAATGTTTCATCGCCGTATTGCGTGTTAATTTTCAAATTGAGCTTGTTCAACTTCATGCCTTGACTCCACACTGCCGGATACTGCTCCCGGGCCGTATTCACCATCTGCCGTATGATCTGTCTAAATCGTAGGGGGTGTAACTCAGTGGTAGAGTGTCTGCTTCGCATGCTGAAAGTCCTGGGTTCGAATCCCAGTACCTCCACTTTTTGCCAGCCTCGAATATGTCCAGTTTCTGCCCCGTGGGTTCGAATCTTACACCGAACATGGACGCGTGCGCTTTTTATTGTTATTATTAATAACTGGACGTAAAAGGCCGTTAGAATTGTTTATCAGATAAAAATAGGATTTTTTTATTTCTGGGACATATAATGGTATAAAGGGGATCCGTTCAATTAATACATCTTTTATTTCGATTTTCCAATAAATGTTGCGATTATTTTTCTCTCTCACATATATCACACGAACCACGAAATAGGCCCGCTTCTTAAACAGGTTTCGTAAAATCGACGGCACCGGACTAGACTCTTTTTTTCGCGTGTCCGTGGCATTTGCGGTCGCGTGTTGCGTCATCCTCTGGGCTTATCAGTCACGGCCACCGAATATGTTGCACTCACATCTTCTTAGATATCGACCATCCGGAAATGCTCGACATGTAAATATATATATATATATATATATATATATATATTAATAATCTTCAGGGAATTATTGAACGAGATTGGGCAGCTCTTAAGATTAAAGAGTAATTTATGGAGTAAGGTTTTTCTATGAATTCTACGAGTGACTCCTTAAAATCGGGAAGTGCTCCTGATAAGGATGGTGTTCCGCAACATTTTAGGAAACTCGATTCACATTAAATCATATTCAAGACGGAAAGGCAGTTTATAAGGTTTTTCCCGATGAAATTTGGAGATAAAATATAGGGCATAATTATATTTGTCGCTAAAGAGGTAAAGAGTTATCTTTGATGTAATTTTGCATAAAGCAGTTTTTTAAACAAATTTATTTATAATTTCGAAGGCGTTTTAAGATAATCCCATCCATACGATCTCGTTAGATACGAATGACCAAATTAAAAACCCAGAAGTTGAGCGTTTATATCCGATATTCAATTAGTAACTTTATATCCGCGAATAGAATATTCATTGCATAATATTTCCGAGTCATTCCTAAGTGTTTTGCTACCGCAGAAAATGTCACCTTTGCGGAGAAACTGTAACATAAGTCAATTTTGCGTCATATTTGCTCGGGGATCCGTTTTAAATATTATTATATAAATGAATCCATGTAGCGACATTGCTGCAATCGATTCCGCAATGTTTTCCGAGTTTTCCGCCCGTTTCAGCGTTGTTTTAATTCGGTTATAAACCGCAATTGTTCTAGCAAGCACGACGAAACATCTGAAAAGTAATCCGCCGGTAACTTCGCGGTCAAGCAACACCGACGAAGGTGATTTGTCATACAAATAATAAACAAATTAGACAATATAAATCAAATAGGTTCTCTTTGCCATGCATGATACAGTCAAACTCGTTTATAACGAGCACGGTTGTAACGAGTTCACGGCTATAGTGAGCAAATGCTACCTCCAAGATAAGTTTACGAGCATTTACATACAAATATTTCACGTATATAACGAGCACGCTTCACGGATATATCGAGCAAACTTTGACCACTTCTCACTGTCTCAAACGCGGTGGCGGTCAGCCCCTTAAATCCTCATAGTGACCCAAAATATGTAACCTTGTGTTCTTGAGTCCAGCCTCTACACCCTATCCCTCGGGGAGGTTAAAGACCGCGGCGTTGTTGTTAAAAAATAATCCCTTCGTCCAAACCAAGAATTCCCAACTTGCAGGTACAGTGGCACTCGCGGAGGTCCTTTGTCATCTCCTCCCAACCCCCAGCTCTTTTACAGCCAGGAGGTTGTGTTTGGAAGGGGGTAAGGGGTAAGGGCATGTACAATGGCGCCCACCCCCGTCGCTCAGCCGAATGCACCCAACACCCTTTCCCACGTAAAGATGGGAAATCCCACGTTTAATCCGTCTCCTCATTAACTCTTCCTGGAATTGGTATGCTCACAGTTTGCAAAGAAAGTTCGTAGCGTTGATCACAAAAATCAGTTGAGATTTTGCCCTTAAACGAGTAACATGTCCGTACATAAAAGGAAGTGTTTGTCTAATCGCGAAAAGGTTGATATTATTCGAGAGTTAGAACGTGGTAAAAAAATGTTGAAGTGTGCAAAAAATTTAATTTATCGTCGTCTACGGTTTCAACCTTATGGAAAAACAAAGAAGCGATTTTATCTGCACTAGAGAACAACCTAACAACGAACAAGAAAATGAGGAAGTGCGACTTGGGTAGTGATTAAGGATGCAGCTGTGAGTAAATTTTATATGTACGTATGTTTACTTTAAATTTTCTAGTTTATTCTCATTTTTAGGTTTTTTCATAAATTTACTAAATAACCTTTCTGTTTATATATTCACTTTTACTTCTTATGTCTTATTTCACCATACGCATGCATGCTTTTGCCTTCACGGATATTAAGTTTAACGGCTATAACGAGCAAAACTAAACGGTCCCGTGGCGCTCGTTATAGCCGAGTTTGACTGTATTTGTATTTTTAAGTATCGCGTTTTCCACCCTTTACCGTAAAAATATTTGAGCTATGACCGCATACATTTATATCACACACAGACGTGACTCTGCCCATTACGCTATTCACAGCCTACAGAAAATCTGATGAACACGATCACGAGACGACTTTTGGCATGGACAACCAGGAAGTTGAAGTTTAAAAAACAACCGAAGTTTATTCCACTCTCGAACACGGCTCTCACTAGACCAGACGGGAGAAATAACAGTTGCACAAGCTCACACTATGCCCACGGAATGCAACTTCGCAGTGCGGTGGCATCGGGTTGGACCATACGTCCTTTTTCGCTTTGGGGCATACACGGGGAGAACCTCAAGGACGGAGCTGGACCAAACGGAAATGAATTATATTTAAAGATCGACCTTCGTCCCTTACGTCAAATATTGACCATTTTTAAGGGCCTAAAATGGAACTGGTCGCATTAATTTTATTTCGACACACATGTTCACGAATAAAGTTGCTTGCGTGTATGTATTCTGAAATTCGTTATTAACGTTAAGATAAACCTCCAAATTTAAATTATCGAAGCAATCTTGACTGAAATTTTTAATTCTAGTTGGTGTACTGTATTTTCTATTCTCGACATTATGAAGTCGAATGCTACAGTAAAACTTTCCTTAATAAGTATTCACAGCTAAAAAAACATGGATGGCTGATGGATTTTCAAATGACGATAAATTAAGAGTCCTATAAGGTTTACAAGATAGAAAAGTATACTCCATAAATAGAATACACAGAGACAGTGGCGGATTTAGGGGGGTCGCACATGTCACAAAGAAGGGCAGCCGTTAGGAGCGGTTTCGCTATATATTTAGATTGCAGGGCCCCCGACTGCTTAGGGCCAGGGCCCCCCAATTGTTTACCGCCAGGAGCCCCAAAATGTTTAGCGCCAGGGGCCCCAAAATGTTTAGCGCCATGGGCCCCAGGAGGCGTAAATTCGCCACTGCACAGAGATTTCAAAGGCGTTCTTAATGGAAAAAACGTAAGAATCGGTATCGCAAGATTGGGCGATTCTTGAATTTTTTAAGTCGTAATTATGTGGTCTTGCGGAATATCGTGCAGTAAATGTTGTTCTCTATCCAAATAAATTTTTTAATCTATACCTCACAGATCATATACGAGCATGGGAGAGAAATATATGGAATTTTCATTGTTGTTTGCTGAGAGAACCCTCTTAACGATCGAAGTAAACAAAATACGCGATGTTTTGCTCGGAATTTCTAGAATTTTTATCTTCGAAACCATAACTCGTAATTACATGGTCTCGCGGTCTATCGTGTAGTAAATGTTGTCCTCTATCCGAATAAATTTTTAGGCGTTCTTTACCAGCGAAGCGGCAATAGCAAAACGCCTTATGGGCACGTCTGGTCTGTCCGTCCGTCTGTCCGTCGCAACTTTCATCTCCTAAACCTCTGGACGGATTTTAATTAAATTAAGTAGGAGTAATCCTTATTAAAATGTATCGCCCATTTGTGATTTTGAACTGAATCCGCCAATTAGAACTTCCACTTTACATAATTACTTTAATGAACTTATACTCGTATCTCGTTAAATAACATTCAAGCAACAATGAAATACCAAACTTTTATCTCTCTAGCTCTTATATGATCTGTAAGGTATAGATTAAAAAATTTAATCGGACAGAGAACAACATTTACAACAAGAAAGTCCACGAGACTACAAAAAAGTTATAGTTTCGGAGATAGAAATTCTAGAAAATCCCGCGAAAAACATCGCATATTTTGTTTACATGGATCTTTAAGGCGGTTCTCTCGACAAACAACAAATAAAAATCCATATATTTCTCTCCCATGCTCTTATATGATCTGTGAGATATAGATTTAAAAATTTGTTTGGATAGAAAACAACATTTATGTACTATAAGATAGTCCCCGAGACCATATAATTACGACCTATAGTTTCGGGGATAAAAATTCGAGAATCGTCCAATTTTTCGATACCGTTCCATACGTATTTCCCATTAAGAACGCCTTTGAAATCTCTGTGTATTCCATTTATGGAATATACTTTTCCATCTTGTTTATCTCCGAAACTATAACTCGTAATTGTGTGATCTCGCAAACTTTCTTTTTCTCTATCCAAATAAAGTTTTTATCTATGCCTTACAGATCATATAAGGTCTAGGCAGAGAAAGGTAAGGTATTTCATTGTTGCTTGACGGATTCCATCTAACGAGATACGAGTATTATAAGTTTATTAAAAAAATTATGCAAAGTGAAAGTTCTAAATGACGGATTCAGTTCAAAGTCACAATTGAGCGATAAATTTGAATAATTTAATTTAATTTAAATCGGTCAGCGGTTTAGGAGATAAAAGTTACGACGGACGGACGAGACGTGCCCAAACTACCGCTTCGCTGGTAAAGAACGCCTAATAATTCAACGAAAATATATAGAGGTCTATCTACAATTTCTTTTATCAAGGACTGTATTTAATAACAGGTTTTATTCTAACGCCATTTAATAACAAATAAATTAACTTGTGACAAATGAAAAAAACCTTCGTAAAAGGAAACCAAATTCAATATAAAATCGGATAAGGAATAAATATAAACCTATTTAAATTCAGCAAGAGTTTTAAAATAGGCACTGATGTTACAAATTGGGGAGAGACTGAGAAAATGGGCAGAATTAAAGTGAAACTCAGTGCGATTTGATCGATGCACTTCCGTAACTCGATATAATAATTGGAAAACCTTCAAAATGTTCCTTTATTTAAAAACTTTTACTGATGCGATAACGGAAGCAGCCAAGTCATCCATCAAGGATAATTGACAAAAATTTTTAAACTTAACATCCCCCATTACCGTTCACAGGCTAATCAAATCGAGCATCCAGGAAGTAAGCGACGGTTTGGAGCGCTTAACGTTAATGGCTCCGCAAAAATAACAGAATCGTGCGGTGACAGATCGAATTCTGATTGGGTGAGGTAAAAGAAATTATTTTTGTCTTTCGGGGTATCCTCTCGACATCGAAAACTGTAACTAAAGAATGCTTTAATGGATGCATTCCTTACGTAAAGAGGCCGGGCAATTTTTCTCCCTTAGTAATCAACGATGACCAAAAAACTGTTTGAGGAAGTACGTTTCATCGACATCTTTGGCACATCATTATTTTCCTAGAATACCGTTGGTTTTTTCTTTTCGTTCAGCCGCTGTTGGGTTCCCTCCCCATTGTGGGGTCCTTGCTTCGTCGGAGGATTTTTGGCCGCATCGTGGGAAGTTTGCCTCAGCATCGGCTGTTCACCAAAACTTTCGCTTGTGACCAGCTGTTGATGAAAAAGTTTTTACCTTAACAAACCTGCTGGCTTCATGAGAAAAAAGTTTATTTATATCAAAAACTTGGAAAGCTTTGAAATGTGGACTTGGAGGAGAATGCTGAAGATAAAATGTATAGATAGGATGAAAAACGATGAAGTGCTACGAAGAGTAGGAGAGAAGCGAATGATTATACATTCAGACTATTAGAAAGAGGAAGGCAAACGGTTGGACAATACCTGACGAGAGAGAGTATGATTAAAGACGTGTTAGAAGGAAAACTAGATGGAAAAAGGGAAAGAGAGTTATCAAGATATGAAAAGGACAGCGGAAAATAGGAGCATAAGGAGAACCAGGTTTAACCATGAATAATCACGGACGTGTCTACGGACAGACTACCTATGACGATTATATATATATATATATATATATATATATATATATATATATATATATAACAACTTACGGAAAAGGAAAGGTAAAATGAATATATGGATGTCAACACGGTGTTGGGATGAGGAAACCCAGTGAGCACTCACCAATCAGACGACTTCAGGTTGGCGAGGCTCCGGGGATGTCGAAGCGACACACGTAAAATAACACAAAAACACAGAAACATCACAAACGTAAAGCTTTCGGAACTACTCCTTCTTCAGCTACAGAGAGAGAACTCATCCCAACACCTTGTTGACATCTATATATATATATATATATATATATATATATATATATATATATATATATATATATATATATCAGGGGCGGATCCAGAAACTTCCCAAGGGGAGGGCGATCAACCCAATAGCCCCTCCCCCCTCTTGATTCCGCCTCTGCCGACGGCTAAACATTTTGAAAATCCCTATCCCCACCAGAATCTTTCTTTTCCTTGTCATGCAGACTTAATCTTCGGTGTAGAAACAAGGAATGTTGCGCGGAATGAATGTAAGAATGCACCCAGTGGAGAGCAATGGGGTAGTCCAAGGGGAGGGCGATCGCCCCCATCGCCCCTCCCTTGGATCCGCCACTAATATATATATATATATATATATATATATATATATATATATATATATGCATATATATATATAGGAATTGTAGATGGCGCAGATGTTGACGTTTTCGGTGTTTCTTTACGCGGCCACCTATGAATTGTAGATTGCGCAGTTGTTGACCTCATTACTGTCAGTCTATTATTACACTTCAGGGTTATTATGCCGCGCGTGTTTATCGAGTGAAGAAAGTCGTGAACGCCATAAACGACGTCCAAGAGAATATTATCATCAAATTTTAGATCGTGAACATGAAAGACAATGCATGTAATTGAAGCCGTGAAAGTGTGCGTGTGGACAATAATCCGGATAAATGGAAATTGAGCAGAAATTACGAGGCGACGACAGATGTGTTACAGATATAAAATGTACCTAAGTCCATCTATGGTTAATGTTTTAACTTCATTTTTAAACAAAAAATATTTCCACCACCCTCCGTTTTTCTGACCCTTTGAATTATCTCCCGAGATGTTTTATAGCCAACTAACAAAGATTGTCCGGCGTTGCCGGGGCTACGCCGGACGCCTTCGGCGAATCAAATTATATCCCATCCACCAACACCAAATAGTTGAATTTCTTGCCGCTAGTCCGCTCTAGTGCCAGAGCTGCCGTCCCACCCACCACCATCATCACCACCACCAATTCATTTTAGGCTGGTTCCCTTATGAAATGGTCCTGTCTGTGTGTGTCTCCTACTAACAACTTTTGCATCAGTGGACCGATTTTCATGAAACTTGCTGTGAGGCTCGTGCTGCCAGGACTCACCTCCGGGCTATATTTTATTTGGCGAAGATTTAAGTCCCAGGTTCGATTCCAGGAACGTTTTTCCCTATTTGTTTTACCTAGGAAGTCTCAAATCCATCGTGCAGAGACGTTTTCTTTAATACTTTAAAATATCTTTAAATTGTCACATCAGAGCAAAGTTTGTACTGTTCTACGTGCAAAAGAATGTAGATTCTAATTCTTATCGCCGAATTTTGATAATTTATCGTATTTTCTTGAATTTATACAAAAACGTAGCGTTTTTTTTCGTTTTAAATCGCATTTTATCGGATTGTTGCCATGGAGACGATTATTACCGAACTCGGCTTGAGCATAGACGAGTGAACAAATGAGTTATTTTTCCGCTCGACTACTCTTCAGCAATGGACAGTTGATCCAGCCATATTAGCGTATAAACAGTAACATTTATTAAATTCGTTTATTTAAAAAATGCATGCAAAATATAATGTCAGAAAGAGATTTTTATATTGAGTTTAGTAATTTAAAACTGATAATGCTCTGTTAATGTTTTCCAATTTTTCTCTATCATTGATAAACTATGAATTACAAATGGTATTTATGGTATGAGAATTCCTTGTAATGACTAACACATACTGAAACATTTCCTGTCAATATAAGTAACCAATTCGGGACAGCAACATTGGGAAGCCAGCCTGCATTAATTGTTTTGGACTTCTTGTTATATAGTAGACATGGAAAACAACTACCCGCCAGTGCGATCATGCGAGGCTGCGATAAGAAATCCGTAAAGTGTAACGCAAACCAATTGCACATTTGTTTCTTGAAACATGGCAACAAAATCTTTCCAGCTTAATTTTTTAAGCAAAATAATTGTTCACGCTTGACGTTGGTTTTCCACGCAGCGGTCCCAGGTTCAAATCCGGCAGAGGTCGGATTTTTCAACCTGGGATCGTCCCGTCCCCCACTTCTGTGCTTTGAGGAGACCGCGCAAGTCAACGCTCCGTCCTTCTGAACGGACGTTAAGCAATTGGCTAATGTCCTTGTGTGTCTGGCGTGTTAGGAGTTGTGGCTAAAATAATCCAAAAGGATAATAAGCCAAAAATACACACAAACAAACAGACAAACTCACCTCAAATATGAGAAGGGCCACATACTTGAGTTAGAAAAAATCCAACGCAGCGCAGTGTAACAGCACTATTAAAGTATTTTATCTTGGTATACCGCTAGGTAAATAACTCTGGAGAAATATAGGTCGTAAGTTTTAGCAGAGAATGTTTTAGGAATAGTTGAAGCACCAACGCACATAGGTAAACGCGATCATTGCGATAAAATGAGTGACATCGATTGTAGCTCTATCGAGGTTCGTTTTTTCCGAGGACAATACGAGATCATAAAACCAGCGAGAGAAATTTCTTAGGTAAGCTTTGGTGCGTTGCGTTCCCTGCCACTCACCACTTCGGCGAATTACAGAGTAACATGTGGATCTAGAATGTGAACGTTAGCGGATAATAAGAAGAATCCCATCAACGTCTCTAGTCCAAAATTTTGGAGTGTTTTCCCATTTTTCGGGAAAGCAGCAGCTCTCTCGTTCGGAATTCTCAAAGATGTCCATATTTGTTGCTTTTCCCTCTATCGATCTCTCTCTCTCTCTCTCTCTCTCACCCACACACACACACGTCTCGTCCTGTCCGCCTTATTCTCCGTCCACACCTACCTAGTGTCTTGCAAAACATCACGGATGCCAAGTGGAATGAGCGAATGGAAAAACGTAACGAGAAAAATGCGATTGCACCGAATCTGCCAAAGAAAGCGTTTCGGGGACTGGAACAAATACGTTACGAAAACTTAAAATAGAAAATGAAAAACGCAGAAATTTTTTGCCGGTAAAATTGGAGACTTAAGCGAAAATATCGTTTAATACACCTCGGAAACTTTTCGAGGCAAGCGGAATGTCACCTAAAAAGTGCGCGAGAGAGAAATTTGTGATACATCTTTGTTTATTCTGCGAGTCGAATACGGCTCGAGTATATGCGATAAGACACACTTATTGTGAGAGGAATTTTATGAAACGAAAGTAGAGAGCTGTGGCACCCTCCGACATACGCTTCCGGTAGCTCGCAGGGTAATCATGTAAATTCCACATACAGTGTAATATCTTTATAACCAAGGCCTGTGGACAATGCATTATTCTACTATATTAGCACGTAATACTGAATGATCACTAAATACACAGCTGGATATTAAATACGAAAAATTCACCGTATTATAACGCCAAATTCTCACTCCTTCGAAAACTGGATGGGATCTCATTTGAAATAACATATGGATTCAGTAGTCTCTCTCTTGTGCTGACGAAGAAATCATCCCGAAAGCTCCGATCTACAGGTGTAAATGTGTGCCTCCGACACCCCAGAGGCTCTCCTATTAGTAAGTGCCCACCAGGGAACCGCAACTAGTTGCCCTTCCTATACTAATACTAATATACTAATCCCTCTTCCCTTAGCATTTATACAATATACATGTATGTAGATATACATAATAGTGACCCCTCATTAATATATATTTCTCACTATTGGTTTAGCGACAAAAACAAATATTTAACCCTACTTGTCCCAAAGCTTCTATGGCAGGGGTCCGCAACCTTTTCAATGTGGCAAGCACCAAGTTACACTCTAGAGCACCCAACGTGCACCACTATACTTTTTTTTAAATTAGGAATGATCATAAATAAAATCAAACCAACGCCAAAGTGATTAAAATGCCCTTTTGTACGTTTAGAAAGAAAACAGTTGAGCAAATTAAGTTGATGGTATCAGGAAAGACGGTTTTAGCATAGTTCATGTGCACGGTAAGACTGCTATAGAGCACCGTAGTGCTCGCGAGCACCAGGTTGCGGACACCTGTTCTGCGGCCTCTTACATATAGTATAAGATTTAACGGCTTTTGTTTGCAAAGTGTCTTATACATTTAAGCACTGTTAAAACTAATAATGAACAACGTTCACCTGTGTTTGACATAATCGAATATGCATATTGTTTGAAATAATGGGATTTAATTTTCTTAAAAGGCAAAGCTTTATTAACAGAAACTTTATTTTCGGGCATAAGATAGTGTCTCCACAAACACAATATATAGTCAATGCACTTCCTCCTACTCACCTTCCTGGTGGATTTCGGGTTAATAGTTGGATGAAAATATTTTTTAAAACCTAATTGCCAAAAATCTTTTCGCCCAAAGCGACATAAAAACACTAAATGCTTAAACATATACGAACATTTTCAAGGAATCCATCATTCTCTTGCAAATTACAAAAAAATATAAATTATTCTGTTAATTTATCACCTAAGAGTGAATTGATGAATTTCTCGAATGCCTTCCATTTCGCTGGAAACTACTTCTTTCGCGTTAATAACCTAGCTGTGACCACACAATGTGCAAATCGAGTACTGGAGATTCTAAAATATTTTAGCAATGACGTCAACAGAAACTTTATTTTCGGACATAAGAAAAGAAAAAAATTACAACGATTTTGGATTCTCTGTTTAACAGTCGATTTACTTGAAAATTTACTCCGGAAGGAGACCCATTATGACCCACATCCGCCGCGACGCTTTACACGACGCGATTACAGTAGCCGTATTCTAACTTCAGCCCTGATATAAAGCTGGGTGGGGGGAGGGCGTGTAATTGCCAAATCGCACGCAAGAAGGAACCGAAGGAGAAGGAAGGGATAGAAGTTGTACACGTTGTGGCAACATTGCTTTTCAGTGATCGACTGGCGCCTTTTTCGACAGACCTCCCATTTAAATTTTTCCTGTTATTCAAAACTTAACTAGATTTCCCCCACTGTAGATGCACCACACTCCCTAAGGTATCCCGGAAGTTACTCCATAGACTCATCAGATTCCGGGAAGGGCGAAAATTATCAAGACCGCGCGGGGCCCATCTCTCGCAGCGCTTTCAGGATTATTTGAGTACAAGTCGCCGTATCATATGCCCGCTCTCTATCTTCTGGGTCTATGAGTGTACAAGTAGATTGCGGTTTTCGCGGAAATTTCTCGAAGCGGGTTTTCCCTGTCCATCGTCACAGAGGGGAAAAAGGTATTTTTATGAACGGGCAAGCGCTCTCCCGCTTACTAATGAGAGAACCCGGTTGAAAGGGATAGTGTTGCATTCTACTCATTCACGTCAACGCGTACTTAATTCCTGCGCTACAACACCATAGGCGATGGGTTTCTAACTGAGAACGCAAACGACCGTTTATTTTGTTTCGTGTGGGGAGGAAAATTAGCTTCTTACGAGATATGGGAGGAATCAAAAGCCGTTCGTTAATAGTCCGCCGTTTCAGGGGTTTCTGAAATATTATTTTGAAGTCGAATGTTATAAGCAACAAATGCTCGGTGTATTAACGGATTTTTCCATCGATAAAATAAATGCGACGCGGTTTTTAACGACGCTTCGTACTTTAAAACGAACTTCGCGCATAAAAATTTAAAATGCGTACGCATCCTAATGGTTAAAAATATCATCATCAAACTATTGCGATTTAATCGCAAACAAATCCTTCCAAAACGATTATTTGCGTAATTTTATTTTTTAAATAACTATAGCCGTAAAGCCCCGCTTTTTACCACTATCAATCAAATTAAGCCACAAATACCTGTCATTTTTTAGAACTATACATTCATAAATTTAGGATTATAATACAGATATATAAAACCAAATCATTAAACCTTTCAGTCATGTATTGGGGGAATAAATTTGCTTCTTTGAATTCGTAGCTTAATTATGGATACTCAAAATAATTTCTTTATCAAATTTTTAGGCCACAATCTTTCCAACATCTTTTCTATTCACTATTGTGTCAACAGTTATACGTCAAAAGTTATTAAAATGATGAACAGAATGTCCATAAAATGGACATGGTAACTAACCGAGTAAAAATCAGCCTGGAGTAAAACTTATAAGAACTTCATCATGATTAGCTTAACCGGTAACGGGCCTGAAATACCGACCAGATTAAAAATAATTCAGCGATCGAATCGAATAAGAACCACATCCGCGAACCGGGATAGCGACAGAGATGAAAATGGACACATGAGAGCACATGACACATGCGGACAGTCAACGTCACTATGCTTACGAATCTCGCGACAACAAATCATTAGCATGCCAATGAACGAAGCAGAACGAGGGATGGAAAATAAAAATCGGTTCACCCACAACCCAATCAACGGGTCAAACGAGCGCGGAGGCACTAGAGACCACGTCAAGGAAACTTCGGTGCCCTTCTCTCCATCCCCATTGGACCTCTCAGTCCTCAACGTCATCGCTCTTCTGTAAGGGACCCACCCTTCCCCTCATTAGCCTTTTCCTCCTTCTCATCCCGAACCCCTCCTCCAATTCGTCGTACCCTTTCCCTGCCCCACTCATCCTCCCCTCCTCCCATCTCAATCTAGCCTACTTCCTCCTCACACCCTAACCTCTCTCTCTCTCTCTCTCCCTTCCTCCGTGCTACCGCCGCGATCTTCGCCTACCCACTCCACTTTTCCCCTCCGATCGGCCGCTCTTCCCACTCCACCCTACCGCTTCGGCGTCCTCCACACCGTTCCCTCCTGACTGCGAGCGCTTGCCGCCGCTGCACCGAATGTGGCTTTCACTCCCTACCCATATATAAAACGGAGTCGCTGCCACCGGCTTGGTAGTATTTCACTTTTGGTAGCTGAAGAGAGAGGATCCGAACTCCACGGCGAGGTTGGAAGAAGACATCTCATCCAACACGAGACAGGAGGGAGCTTCCTCAGTTTCAACGGACGAGAAACTCGATTATTTATTGCGCGAAAATATTGCCAGGAGGGAAGTTTTTAATCTCGGAATTGCCCTCTTTCTTACGTGTGATCTTATTCGAGAGATAAGATCATAATTTTCGAGTTGGGCCAACTGACGGATCATCGATCTTTTTATCTCTGGCTTGACCGGCGAAGAAGTCGTTTCGCAGAGAGGCTGCCCTATCATCGATACATCGAGATCTGTTTTTTAAGGTAAGTTGATTGCGGCTGTGCTGGAAAAAAATCTCCGAAAGTGAAGTTCGAGAATAAGTTCGGTTACCCCTATGAGTGCTTTTGCAAGTGCGAATCAAGGAGGTGCGACGGTAAATTTTTTGATTTTGTTTTTTAAAGCTTCCGGGTTTATGGCGATTTGCTCGGTGTTTGCCGTCTCTTATGTGCTTGATGGTCGAGTCGAATGTGAACGCACGTGCGATTGTTTGTCTTTCTATCGTACGAGTCAAGTGGGTTAAAAATGTGACGGTAGTGAAATCCCGAGGGTCTTCATTAATTTCCCGATATTGAAAGGTAAAAGAATATCACAATACTTAATCCATAAAAAATGGCAAGTAATGTGGTTAAAAAAGTACTTGATTGCTGTTTAGCCTGAAATATGAAGTAGTTGCTTCGCCCTTTTTTTTAATTACAGCTATCTATTGAGATAGCTTGATTTTTTTTAAATTGGGCAGTTCGATAGAAAAATAGTTTGTTCTGACCGGTAATATAAAATTAACCTTTTTCTCCGAAAAGAATTTTTTAAATTAAGGCGCGATTCGAGTCAACATGCGTTTCGTCAGCGGTTCCGATATGAAGTGATCATGCCGGCAACTAAAAACTCCGCAAACCAACCGAATTTTTCTTGGGCACGCGAATTCGCTTTTTCTTTTTGTATTTGGAGAAGTAAACCGTCGTAACCCAACACACGGTCGTGTTAGAAGTGATGCTAATTGATGCATTAAAAAAATCGAGTCCACTTCCTGTTGCTTTACATATAAATGTTGCATCGCGCGTCCTTTCTTAGTCACAAGTGCCTAATAATTTAACAGGATTATAATAAATAAATTTTCTGAAATTTAATTGCGATACTCTTCGCCACTGCGTTCTTCCTGCTGGACCTTTTTCATTTTGATCAAAGAGCGGATCGCAGAAGTCCGGAATAATCTCATATTTTCTTTTTTTTAGATTTTCGTGATTTGACTTATCGATGTATATGAAATTCTCAATCTCACTTTCCAAATGTCGGCACTTTTGCACGTAAAAATACGCGACATAATGCTTTTCAGAATAACTATTTTGAATTGTATTCCTTCACTTTCCATTTTCCGTTCCTTCCGCTTTCTATTATAATATCGCGAATATATTTGCGTTAGCTTAAGTCGTATCAGCACCACTCGGAAGACATGAATTCTGGCTGCTCATAAAACCGCAGCAATTCGCGCCACATTGAAAACTTATTTCCTGAGAGATTTGTCACATTTTGATTGATATTCTTCTAACGTTTGGATTTATTATTATTGAGAAGGAATATCGAAGTGTGATTGAAAAAGTATTAAGCTCGTAATTTAATCGTGAGGTTTAAAAATGCTCCCCCACAGTTTTTGAAATGTTTAGCGCGACTAGGGCTTAACAGCAAGTAATAACATCTTATTACGCGTTTGAACGCTATGATTTTGAACGCCAGCTCATTCAAGGAACCGAAATATGGAGAATGTGCCCATTAAGTTTTCTTCTGTCAAATACTCGGCTAATGGAAAGCGTGTCATCGACCCGATAAAACTCGATTTTAAATGTTAGAATTTTTGCCAATCTCATTTAGCGCGATCGCAATTTTCTCGCATCTTATTATGTCAGTAATCCAAACGTCCGCCAAAAACCTTTTGAGACGCCTGAAGACTAAGCAAAAAGCGAAGTTACGAGTCGTGATAACGAATAAGGGATGCGATCGGAGTGGAGTGCCTTCCTCGGTCTCTTCCACCCGTGTCCGACTAGTTCCACTAATTAGAATACCCCCGTGTTTGTTTGGAAAGAAGAGATTTCCTTTGATTCCTAGTAGTGTTTTTGAACGTGCGAGGAAAGCGGAATTCTCGTACTGTTAATTACATATCGCACTCGGTCGCTAATAAATGTCAAAAAAATATCTCCAGGTAAAGGTGTGGTCGTTTCCAACGAACGACTTTCCGAAGTTCATAATTACATTAATGGGAGTATTTTTAACAGCGCCAATATCCAAACGATTCGTCAGCCCATTGTCCAGACATTCTCCTCGCGTTGAGAAATAAAAACGAAACCGCGGGTAACCTTGTCGGGCGCTTGAACTAGTTTGACCCACGAGCTCCGTGAGGTCGTCATCGCGACCCAGTTGACATCGGATAAGTGAAGACTTCGTGCTTCGCCGCAGGAATCAAATTTGTTCCTTGTGGCGATCAAGTTAGGCTCGCCGAGGATTTGTTGCCAACGCGAAATAAGCCATGTTGATGATAGTACGTAGGTACGCCTTCAAATATTTGCATTATCTCTTCAGGAATTCCGCTATTCATGCGACAGCATTTCTAAATCCAACGGATTCGAGATGAATATACATAGCACGAGATTTTACGGAAAATGAGGTTTAAATCTTTTTAAATTACGTCGATAGAAGGAAGCGTGCTGATGTTTATCTTATCAGACAAGGCGGGAGAGGAGCAGCTGGAAATAATCGCCAAAGCGCTCCAGACGACTCGTGGAATCTTTACAGATTTTTTTTAATCTTATAATTTGGTTATATTTTCTATGGCATGGAGTCAAATTTGTTTTAGGCCTGCCGTGGTAACAATACATGGTTTTATCAGAATTAAATGAAATTATAGATTTTCATATAAAGCGAAAGACTCGATAAATGTCCTCAACAATGACTATCATTTCATCGAAACGAGATATTTTACGTCATTACGGGTGGCAAAAAATACCACTACCTCGCGTTATTTCTCTTTTTCTAGACTTGTGCACCCTATAACTTAAAAGGTTGAGATTTATGCAGCAAATATTTGCACTATGAGAGAATAGGCCCTTAAAATGAGGAAAATTTTCTTTCGAAAGACTAACCCTCGCCGCCTACTGTTACAAGGCAACGTTTCATTAATGCGGACAAAAGGAAACTGACAAAAGCAGTAACGTTATGTAGTTTGAACCCCAGTGGCGCCGGTGGCTCGTTAGCGGTCACTACAGCTCCACTCGAGGAATCCAAGGGTTGCAAACTAACTAATCGGCAGAGGGAAAATTTATTTTTAGAGGATTAACGCAGCCAAAACTTTATTCCGGTCGCTTCTCCGCGCACGAGTTTTTCCCAAAATAATACGGAAAATTTTCGAGAACTTTTGCTCAAAAACCGCCACTCAAAATGGGCTAGGACTGCGCGATTAAAATTGGGCATTTATCGGCACGATTGCGACATGGAATTTTCACGGCTAGGCAACCAAAACTAATTCGGTGTCCATTCTTTGTAAGATCCGAACGTACGCGGAGAGAAAGGGTCCTATGGGAAAAAATCAAATGAAAACAGGTCGTTAAGGAAACTACAGACCGTAATAGTGGTCGAGGTTTAGAGGCCGTCCTTCGCGATTTTTTCCCAACCGTTTCCTAAACGGATAGCGCCTTTCATTTTTTTCTTCTCTCGCAAACTCCAAGTTTTTCCCAATACTGGAGGTGTTATTCAACTTGAGAGAAGTAAAGGGGAGACGAGAAGGACTTCCGAAATAAGTCTTTGTTTCGGTGCCTGCCTTAGTCCTTCGATTCTTCTGGTGGCCGTTCTTCCTCGACGATCCGATTCGCTCTCCTTGTCGCATGTCCGGACGATCGCACCGTCGAAAAGTTTATTTCTGGGGATCTGCATTGTCCTGGTTCTGTTCCTGATTCACGATCAAAACAATGTCCCTTCCCTCTCTCTCTCTCTTCCCCTTTCTCGGAATAAAATTTCGGCGAGAGCGACGGTGGCCCACTCGCCACGCTGTATTGACTGAGGGCAATTAATACTGAAATCGAATTGTTGACACTGTCTGTCCGATAACCGTGAAAAAATGTTGGAGAAATTACGATGTGTGAATTTCGGGTACCAAGAAGTGGCGTAAGTAGGAGCGGAAGGGCCCGCGGCATATACTACATATTATCGATGGCCCTTCTCCCGCCACGCCCTCTCACCCAACAAATGCATAACTGTAATTAAAGATGAAACAAATTGGAAAACCAAGTTGCACGTATTAATTGACATCGGAAATATGCCGAAAAGATTAAGCTATCCAAAAAATGATTAGCTGGACAGCCATCCAGAAATTGGGACAAAAAAGAGAAATCGCTAAAAATGCCTTTGTTTTAGGAAAAAAATCGAGCTTCCCGCCAATCCATTTTTATGCCGCTGCAACAAAGCAGCCTTAATCAGTGATAGTCGACGGTGAATTCGAAAAAACTTGCACAATACCGATGTATGCTATCGGTGAATAATCGCAGACGAATGCTGCTTATAGCGTCTTCCACGTCGTCGGTGCACCACGTGTTCTTATGGGAGAATCGCTATCCCATGTTATTTCCCAATAGTGCTGATTCTCGGGCGTTGCCAAACCGGGCAAAATCCTGATTTTCGTAGTTTTTGGCATAATTAGTCACTTAAACGCCTAACGAAGGATGGAAAATTAACAAAATGAGTAAGAAAATATACTATATACTTTGTAAATCGAAAAATCGCCATTTTTGCGTTGTTAATTAATAGTTTCCGCGTTTCATCGAAGCGTTTCTTGGCACGCAAAAAGTTCCGACGAGACGGCAGTTTCTCGCTCTCAAATGTAAAATCCCATTTCTCGAAAACCAATGAAGATATTGAGTTAATTCAGATTTCAAATATAACTAATCTTTTCTCAACATTTCATCCACATACATTACCCATCTACTCCTAATAGTACGTAAGTTAGCAAGTGAAAATTTCGTGCACTAATGCAGAATGTGACAGCCTCGTTCGGTTTTATTTGATATTTAACAATGAATTGCTCTAGTGTCCCTTTTAATGATACGTGTGGCTTATGGAACACTTTCGAAAGCTACAGAAAAATGTTCGTGTGATTTCAGCCAATAGTCTGCGAGATTTGGCCGTTCAAATATGAATGCGGTGGAAGAAACTCGGGAAGCTTCGATGAAACGAGGAAACTATTGTTTAGCCATGCAAAAATGGCGATTTTTCGATTTAAAAAAATATTTAGTATATTTTCTTACTCATTTTGCTAATTTACCCTCCTTCGTTAGGTGTTTAGGGGAGTAAGTATACCAAAAAATGACGAAATCGGGATTTTGCACGAATTGGCAACGCCGAGAATTAGCAGTATAGGGAAATAACATGGGATAGCGATTCTCCCATAGGAACACGTAGTGCACGGACGACGCGAAACGCACAATAGTAGCCGAATGCGCATCTGGCTTTTCCAACCTTAGTACAATTGTTGGATTTAATAGTTATCTTATGCGAAGACTCATGAATTCCGCTTTGCGACCAATGTACGATGTGCAAAAGACGCCGCATGCATTTCCGACGCCAAATATTTCCAGATAACTGCTAATTATACACGTAGCATTCATTCAAGCTGATGTCGATCGGACTTTTTAATGCGAACACTGCCCCGGTGTTGCCAAAATCTGATCAAAGAAAGTTGTATAAGTATCTTTCACTCAAACAGGTACGGATGTACACTGGTTTCCCTTGGTACAGAAGTGCTTTTCGTCAAATTCGCGGTAGTATAATCGTATACTAATGTATTTCCTTTTAAATCAAAATTCTTTTTCCTTACATTGTGGTAGCCCTGCTTATTTGATCCGTTCTAAACATATTCATCTCGTTTTTCCAATCTATATTCGCCCTACAAACGAAATTTCTTTGGCATCCGTTCAGCCAATACCGTCCAAATTCATAATTACAGAAATATTCTAGCCTTGATATAGTTGTAGCCGTTTAGTCGACCCGGTTGAAATATGATATTTTGGTTATTTATATATGAAGATTAAATATAGTATATTTGGTTAAAATCCATAGTCAGTTCTCAAGAAATACGTGTAAAAGAAACATTTAACTTTTTATTGTGGTATCCCTCTTAACTCCGCTTTAAACATCTTGATTTCATTACGGTAAAAACATTTTGATTTCATTGCGGTATGTTGTACAAATCTTATATACAAAATTTAATTGAAATACGTTCAGCCAATTCCTTAGTTGCTGAAAGTTATTTGTAATTGTGGTACCCCTGTTTGGCTAATTGTTTAAATATGCTAATACGGTTTTGTATATTATTATTATTATAAATTTACAATGCAATTGGGCGCCTGGCCCGGTGGCAAAGTTATAAAAGTTTAAGCTACAAACATATTAAAATTATATTTACAATATATGTGTTAAAAGTATTAAATTTGGTTAGTATTGATGAGGACAGTTAAACACAAATGTGTATAAAGATTTTTTTAAATTATATTACGGCAGCCCTGTCTATACTAAACATCTTGATTTTGTTATTCTGTTACACGCCTACTTGATAAAAAAATTTGTTGGAATCTGTTGGGCCAATTCCTTCCGAATTCGTAATTACCGAAACGCTTAACTTTGCAGTTGTGGCACCCCTACTGAGTCGATCCGGTCCAAATATGCCATTTTGGTCATTAATTTGTGAATTCGCGGTTTCAAATTTGGTTGAAATCGGTTAAGCCAATTCTTCCCTGATATATGCGTACAGACGGACGGGCATCACGAAGATAAGTGCTTTTCAGCAATGACGAAGAGCACTAAAAAGGGATGATGATCTTTATAGTGGTCTCTAACAGCGTGCCTAGTGTGGCATATTGCCTTAAGTAGGCCAAATGGATCAACCGAAAGTATGGCTTTTTTGTCTTTTCTAATGACCAATCTTCACCTTGATCTTCCACGTTATGAAAACGGCGATATAAAAAAATATTTCTAAGCGATCCATTTCCTTGGACGAAATCGATCAAGCTGTTTTTTGAGAACCGAAACACGAGGGTTTTTTTATTCCTCCTCCGGAGCCATTTCGGCTGCTGTCCGTTTCTCGTTATCCCGTGTCTTCGAAACAATGGTATCATGTGTTTTCATTTTCAAACGCAATGGGGAAAAAAGGTAAGCGATGGTCAGCTATTGCCGATAAGTCGGGCGCGACTGGTTTTTTTTAACATTTCAATTTTTTCGTTTACGTTGATTTCGTATTTCCGCTCGGCTAGATTTAATTGTTGGCCCAGTTACCTGTTTCATTTAACGTTTTCAATTGATAATCGAAATTAGGTTCTTTCCTACTGTATAATTCATGCTCAATATTTTGTTCTCTTTGATCACTCTTCATGAAAAACGGAACCCTCTCGTTAAATTGGGTATGAACAACCGGCGACGAAATTTCTTCTATGCTAACCGAGCTCTTCGAATGCATTTTTTTTTAACCCTTCGGAGCTGGCGCTGGTCTGTGGGACACAAACCGAAGTAGTTTTTATATCCGCTTAATATTAGCACCTACACCGCCACCACCCTCGGTACTTGACTCCCCTCTCATTTTGGGCTAGCAGTCTATCTCCGCTGCAGGTGTTGATGTGCCGAGGACTTGTCATATTGGGTCTGACAGACCCGGTGCCAGCATTTGCGTGATATTTTTGGCATATCAGGGATATTTTATTTACGGACTCGACTGTGATAAAGCGATTTAAATTTATGTAATGCCATTTTTAAAGTTTATCCACTTTTGTTACCCCGCATACATGTTTTTTAAAATTTTCCATTTTTACGACCTTTATGCAGTTCCCTTACTTTCAAACTGTTCTTTGATTAAAGAAATGTTCAATGACTTCTATACTAAAGTATACGTATCCAAAAGAGCCTCTATATCAATCTGAAAGTCATAAGAACAATCCACGTCGTATTACATAATTAAAAAAGTAATAAATTGTCAGTCTGTCAGACCCACTGCCAGCTGTAATGTTACTATTTGGGGCGCCAGTTACGAAAGGTTAAGTTCTTGGGTGGCCTAACGCAAATCAAACCAAATGGAAAACCAGTTCTGTTCAAATTGGAAGCGTTTGTGGGAGAGCGTGCTGATTGAGGACGCCGAGATCGTTGCGTGGTTTTAATGGGCGGCCGTCGTAACGCAACACGAATATCTTCCTGTATTTGAGTTCACTGAGTTCATTTACCACAGCCTAAGGCAATATTTATTCACTTGCAAAACGATCGCCTTCGCGCGTTTCATCATCGCTGTTTCAGGGCCGAAAATGATGAACTTCAAATTTTCCCGCGGGATTTATTTTAAGAAAAAAATCGGATGCGGACTTGGAGCGTGAAATAAGATATTTTTGAAATTTTTAATGTCAGCTCTTTTTTTAACTTCGGCTCATCTTTATTAACGAATCCCTCTATTCTTTACAGCTGAGACCGCGGCATCATGGGTTCGATACCGCAACTGTCCATTCTCAAAGGAGAAACGGTGAAGTTTACCCAATGGAAGCAGGTCCACAGGCTATTCGAGGACGCCGCCTCCCGCGCTTCCCCTGACGACGTCGCCGTCGTCTTCGACGGGAAACGAACCACGTTCTCTGAACTGGAGAGCGCCTCGAACCGGATGGCGCGATCGCTCGCGACCAGGGCCAACGCAACCGATGGCAGCCTGGGTCCGGAGGGCGAACCTTTGGTGGCGGTGTGCATGCATCCCAGCGACAGACTGGTTTCGCTGTTGATTGCCTGCTGGAAGGCTGGAGCCTCTTACGTCCCCATGGATCCTACGTTCCCTCCCGCTCGCGTGACGCACATCCTCGACGACTCCAAACCTTTCTTGGTCGTAAGGGACTCGGGCATAGAACTCGACACCCTAACTCCAGACGGTCGGGAAATCCCTTCCGTGACCTTCGACGAGCTCTCCGAGGAATCCAAGACTCTTCCCGACTCTGTTCTTAAAGAGGAAGCAATAAGCGGCGTGGATAAGGAACCCATGGAGAAGACGGCCATAGTTCTTTACACTTCTGGGAGCACAGGAGCCCCCAAAGGGGTCAGGATCCCTCACAGGGCGATATTGAACCGGCTCAACTGGCAGTGGAGGGTGTTCCCCTTTACGGAAGAGGAAAGGATCGCGACCTGCCTGAAGACGGCTCTGACGTTCGTCGACTCCGTTTCAGAGCTTCTCTCCCCTCTCCTTCAGGGGAGGGGCGTGCTGGTAGCGCCGAAAGTCACCACTCGTAACCCTGAAGACCTTCTTCGACTTCTCGCGGAAACCGGGGTCAGGAGGTTGATCCTGGTCCCTTCCCTTCTCCGGGCCATCTTGCTTTGCGTGAAGCCTTCCAATTCGGGCGTCGAACCTCCCATCGCCGCTCACGCCAGGAGCATAAAGCTTTGGGTCTGCAGCGGAGAGATCCTCCCTCTACAGCTTCTGAAGGACTTCTTCGAAAGATTCTCTAGTGGTTCGACCATCTGCAACTTTTACGGCAGCACGGAAGTGATGGGAGATGTCACGTACCAGACCTTCAGTTCGGCAGATGAGATTGGAGAGTGCGAGAACACAGTCCCTATTGGTGAGTTTGCTTGTCAATTGGTTGGCTAGGGGACCGTAAGGCAATCAGATTGCGTTGTATGCCGAAGCTGAGTTCGCGGTAGTTTTCATTCACAGACAATTTATGCGACTTGTTTCTTTTACAATGGTACACTAAACAATTCTTGAAAAATCTACATTCTAAAAAATTATTCCCGTCCCTACCACAGCAGTAATAATTGAAAAATGTGTTGGCAAGAATGATAGTTAATAAGTAAATTTAAGGGGGGTGTTCACAATTTTTTGCTGTGTAATGGTAAATATTTTTCTTCATCGATATAATGTGACAACGTTAAAACAGCCTAGTGACTTTGTTTCGGTCACCTTCGAATCTCGCAAAATTTTATTTCGCTTTATACTGAGCCATAAAGCCAGCAGAGCTTTGGCATAATACGTTCAAAATGTTTTCCAGGTGAAGACGTTCATCACTTAATCGTTCTGATATTTAACTTATAAATCGTATTCCATCCCCGATAATTCGGAACATTATTCATTCGGCAAGGAAATTCATCACGGTGCTGTAGTGAATTTACAGCTTTTCAACCGGTAAGATCGCAATAGCTGAACGTGTGCTAATTATCGACTTGCTCTTCAGTTGCCAAACCTGATTTTAAGCATGTTTTATCTAGCTACATTTAAGTCGAGACGACAGCATATCCCGCAATAAATTTCACGTAACTCGTTCCGCATGATTAAGACCTAGTATGCCATTTTTTGTAACGGTGTGAGATAGAATGCATTTTATGAGATCGATCAAAGGGAGTAAACAGGGGTGAAATGATGGACACGAAGCCTGAGAATTGAATAATAAATAACTCCGTTAATTCAATCAATTTCTTTAAAACAATTTCTCGGAGATCTCGACAGAACGATATATGAATACTGCTGTTATATAATGAATCAGAATATTTTTATTGTAATGGAATTTTGCGCGATTTCCGTGAAAATCAACTTTGGAGCCTCGACTCCACACAGTCGTTATGTTGTCACTTGTGCAGAACGCCAAATTGACAATTGACGCAAAGAACGAAAATCGAAGATTTTAATTGATTTCGTATTTTATTAATTTTCCAATTTTTTTTCATCAATAGGTCGACCTTTGGACAATACCTTGATATACCTCCTGGACAAGCAGTTCAGACCAGTGCCCGCAGAGGATGTAGGGGAGCTGTTTGCATCTGGACTTAATATAGCCACCGGATACGTCCAATGCAAGGAGGCCGATCGCTTCTGCCGCAATCCCTTCGCAACCGATCCAGGTATGTCATCCGAACCTAGAACAGCAATATGAAGTGCTTCATTGATTGTCCACAGCGAACGTATTGATAGCCGTAGTTATTTTCCAGCCATGTCTTTATAAAAGATAAATTATCCATGGGAAAATTTTATGTACGGGAAATGTGAAATAGTCAAACCATGATTTAGCGACCCCCATATACCGTCATCCCCGCATACCGCCCGTTAGTCGTAGTGAACAGAACTTCCGTCTTATGATTACATAGACCAAGTGTATACCTCAGTTGACTCATCGCCGCTTTAGTGCCAGTGTCAGTGATTGACGAACGGTGGCGCTAAATCGGTTTGACTGTACACTTGCTATATTGGGATTTCGCACAAGGTACAAAAATGACCGGTTTCGACTAGAATATTTCATCGGGCAACGAAACAGTCCAAACCAACATTATACACAAGTTTCATTTTATGTACCACAAACTATTAAAGTTGCAAGCCGTGCAATCTTTCTTCAAACTTTTATCTGGTTGGCAGATTTTTTTACGAATGTGATAATTTAGATACTGAATATTGACATACTGATGACCGACCTGTAGTCCCTTCTTGGACTAGATCCTAAACAACCGGTACGAGCTGGATCGAGGAAGCGCCTCGACCGGCGCAAAACCTTTTCGAGAGAACTTTCTCTATAAAGACGCGAAATTGCCGTTTTCGGAGGAAGTGCTTCGATAAGTATTTATAGACCTTGTAAATATAGTCTTGATTATACGAGTGTTTTTTCTTTGTTTTGAATAAATGTTGAGTGGTAATCAACATAATTCTCCAAATTTCGTGAACACCCAGGAAATCAGTTTTCAATAATGCAACGGTATATATTTTAAGATGGGGTTTAAGAATGGCGAAACTTGAAAGGGTGTCTCACGAAATCGGGGGAAATGATCTTATTTAGATTATTAAATATGTATAACGGGAGAAAAATATCGGTAATCTAGCGATCGCTTATCTTTATGCAATTCTGAAATAATACACGTTCGCATTTGGCATAGCTGATATCCAGACTGATGAACATTACTTCGGCGCACCATCTCATTCAGATGCTATTACCCACAGAGATCATTAATCTCTGTGGAAAATAGTGTCGAATTCTTCGGCTTTTCGATGCGCATAACAAACGAGAAGATAAGCGCATCCAACCAGGCCTAGAAAACTACAGAAAAAGGTTGTACCGTGTTACGCATTAAAACTAATGTAGAAGACTCGGTCTATACCCGCGACGGTATGTTGTTGCACTACGCATTCTGTTGCGTCTGGTTGTGGTCGTGTCTCATGTTGTAAGGTTTTACTTGAAGTCGAAGCCCTTAATTAATTCTAACCAGCACAAAACCTCAACCATCGGAAGTCAATGAATTTATATCGTACTTAATTATTTTTTTGCAGTACGAAGTGATAAGTTGCCGAGGATAATATTTAGCGACTAGCAGTTAATTATGAGGAATTTATTAAATGTATTAGCGTGAAATCTTCTTTTAGGATACTGTTTCATTGAGAACACGCCACTGACGTTTCCCCTTCCCTGTGCATAAGATCACTTCGGCAATTAAAGCTTCCTGCTAGATAAAGCAATACATAGTTAATTATCAACAACTTTCACAGATCATCAATGATGCAGACACGACCCAATTCCTTTGCTATTCTATCAACTGAACACGAAACGGCAAATTTATTAGATATCGATAAATTGGTTTCTTTTAAAAAGGAAATAAATCTCATTTAATATAATTTCGATATTATTGTAGCAAATGTTTTGTTTCAAAGTGAATAAAGTATAATCTTTTGTATTTCATATAATAAATTACGTTGTAACTATTTATTTCAATGATTTATAGATTTTTAGTTTAAGGGCGCAAAATCGAAGATTTGCGTAGGACGCTAAAAACACACTACGACTCTGCTGATGTCTGTTAATGCGTTGGCAAAACGTGAGGGGTCTCAGACAGGTGGATCGCCAGTCCAAAAAGTAAGGCTATCTTATTACTTGCATTATATTCTAAGTGGAATAGGCAACGTGCGTAATAATGACGGATAACAAATATGCGAAACAATATCAGTGCTATGGATCATAAAAACTATTTTGGAATTGTGCTAGTTTCTTAATTACAAGCGCAACTCAAACTGACGAATATTTTAAGTAATATAAAGTCCATTATATGCATGCTACACGTCAAGTATTTCCAAATTACATATATGATCCCCGTGCAATGATTGAGATCCCTGGCATCGTGGACGATCCGTTGATAGAAAACATTTTATTGCCTTTTAGCACCTCGGAAGAATGCTTCAGAGGCGCTAAAAAGCAATAAAATTCGTCCCCTATCTATCGCGGGAACCATCATCGCCTTCCATTTGAGCGCCCAATCCAGCCCGTTTTCCAATTGGGCATGGGCGTAACTCAAGGGCACTTCCTGAATCGGTCTCCGAAGACCTCTTCCTTTTTGATCGACGCTATGGTCGTTACGTCACGATAACAGTTCTTTCGTCAATGGCGCGAGAGTAGCGCGGAGCCTTGGGAATAAGAGTGGAGTGTAAGGTCTAGAAGCGCAAGCGCGACGAAAAATATGGTTTTCTGGAGCGGCAATATAAAGCCGTCGATTGTTTAGCATGGTCAGCTGGGAATAAGTTCCGAACGGTCCAGCGTCTAAAAATAGAGGCGCTCCTTCGGGCATAGCGGAAACTAAGGGTTATAACTGTTAAAAGCGAAGCACCGATAATTTGGGCAAGCGGGAACTTAAAATTCGAAGCAGGTGGTCCAAGTTGATAGAAGTTTCTTGTTTGTTCCGATATCCATCGTAGTAATCCCTCGACATTTGGAACATTAGTTTCACAAGCCGATAGCATTGCTGATAGGAAATCCATTGGAAAGCTGACAGTTTTTCTTAATCATCTCGAGGATTTTTCTCCAAGTCATAAAAGCCTGTAGAATCGTCTTTTGCAAGTTCATTGCATTAAAATGTATATGTTAAGGACGAAATTCATTTGTACATCACCACTTGTAGTTTTACACAACGTCACTTACTTCAATGAATAACTTCAGTAGACTAAAGTCTTCCCAGCATCTAGTTTTAATGGCTGACTACACAAGTGTATTGGTATCAACAACCCTTTCTTGTTCCAAGGGGAGAGTAATGGAGGAGTGGTTCTGATTGAGGAAAAATGTCACCAATTCCCTCAAAATATACGATGCCAGAATTAGCTTACCACAGCAAAAATGGGAAATAAAACTCCTTCCATAGCTCCTTTTGCAGAAATACAGAGCTCGGATCTTCGAAAATCTTTCTATGGCTACAAAAATCATAGATATCAAAATGTCAATTCTAACATCTAAATAAACTGTTAGGAAGGCCCACTATGCATTTTGGACTGCAAAAAAAGCCTTCCTTTGTGACATCAGTTATTTTCTTAAGCAACATAAATTCTCATGAAATATTGATAAGAGTAATTAATGGAACTACCAGTATTATTTTCATACTACTACTTATAAAAATTGCAACATCATAAATACTTTCACCACCAAATTTTGTTTAATCATCATGCCATGATCTGGGAAGAAACTCGACTGAAAAAGCATTTGTTTTCAACTGCACCAAAAATGTTATATGCTATAAATTAGTGTTTCCTAAACTTCTGCAAAATCCCAGTATTTCGAAAAAGCTTCACAATGTTACATTGAATAATAAGAATAGTCCAAGGGTTCCGTGACTTCAGAAAGTTTTGGGAACCATGCTATAGATCAATGATTCTTAGCCTGTATGGTGCCTCCATTATGGGAGTGTATGAGAACTCTAGGGGAGGCATGAAGCATTTTGGGACTTAATCAGTTTTGCCTCAAATTTCCATCTCATATTTTGCTAATGCTGTCCAATTTGCCTGCTTTAATATTTTTTCATTTATCTTAGAACTGTTTTGATTATACGTCTTGTACTGATGCATCCTAATGCTCTGCCAATTTATCGCCTCCATAACAGATGTAGTGCAGTCATTCATGAGTTCGTCTTTAGGAACCCACAAATATTCCTTCCTTAATCTTTGCTTCAGTGGTTTTTGTAAATTTTTCCTTAAGATGTAGAAATCCTCGGCCATTTTGTTCCATACCTTTTACAAAATTCTACACGAGCCCTAATTTGATATGTAAAGGGGGTAAATATTTTGTGGATCAACAAGGCTTTTATGTAATTTTTTTAAACTTCCACTAACTGTTTAGTTGACCAATCGCGGACAATGTAGTGCTGAGACTTAGCATGGCTGTCCCACTCTGAAAGAAAACAGCAGTATTTTGTGTGCCCTAACTGCAATCTCGAAAGAAGAGCTACAACTTTGACGTCACCACCGATGTTCCACTTAGATACCTGTTATCTATCTTGTATAAGAGGTATTCCATATTCCTATGCGATTCTTTCAGGGGAACTGAATGAGCAATGGGAATTGATGGAAATTGTCATTATGCAACAAAACTGCTTTTAAACTTGGAAGAATCCTTGAACAACCACTATTCTTGTTTTGTTTCTGCCTCAGTGATGCCATCAAAGCATTTACATCATCTTAATAAAAGTCAACGAATTGTTGTTCACGGTTACAAAAATGGCTAATGCTGGTATGTTCTGACATTGTTTATATTGGTCTCCTTCCTTGTATCTGAAGTAAATTGATGAGCTTTTTGATAAGAGGAGTAAAGCACCTTTTCTGATGTTTCACAGTAAATTCTCTGCAAACAAAACAAATTATCGGCCACATTAGCACTTCTTTAACACCTTCAACTGCTACTGAAAAATGCAAATGGTGCTGTTCAAGATGTTGATAAGTCAAAAAAAGGTAACTGAGTTTT
This sequence comes from Tanypteryx hageni, assembly GCA_028673005.1. Classification (NCBI taxonomy): domain Eukaryota; kingdom Metazoa; phylum Arthropoda; class Insecta; order Odonata; family Petaluridae; genus Tanypteryx; species Tanypteryx hageni. The sequence goes on from CM054113.1 coordinate 176,403,887, forward strand.
TGTATTTAATCTTTTGTTTAGAATGTTCTTTCTGGGGTGTTCACTATAATTGGAAGTGTTATATCTCAAAATATATACATAATAGGAAATTTTTAAAAACATTCTTAATCTGCATTATTAACTTCATCAGGACCACCTATTTTTTTGGAACCAAGAACCTTGTTCCTCAGAATAATTAATTCATTAACATGCTGGGCATCAATTGATGCCCAAGTCCCTTGCCTTTCCTAACAGGATATTATGGGGAAAGCCAGGGTAAGGCATTCCCTTTTCCTCTCCAGTTGTCAGTTAGCACTCGACCTTCATTTGGATAATTGCCATTTTGAATTTGAACTTGCTGGTTTATTTTTCAGTATTTTTTTGTGTATTTTGCAACCAGTTTTAAGCAATTCATATATTTTTGTTTTGTGCATCAATTTTACATTTTTATTCGTGTTATCCAATACTCTTCATTAAAAATTTTACATTTAAGTTAACTATTTTTTATTTTAGTTAATAATTTGTCAATAAAGCTACAGACATATTATTGTTTTATAATAATTAATACCAATAAATTTAATTGTTGCTAATTTTTTACGTTTTGAAGGTGATATCAATATGATAAGGCCAAGATAGAAAACGTGCGTCACAAAATGAAGGAAATTTTAGTAAAAAAAGTGTCACCGGTAAAAAATTTTTAATTTACGGCAGCGTTCAACGTGTTAAGAATACCAAGTCTGTTTTACATGGGGCACCAGAATGCCTATTTGATTCCAATTCTGAGAAAGGCAGCCTTTTTTTAATAAATATAAACATCTGCAATGTTTTTCTTTTGCAGACCATTCACTTCTTTACCGAACTGGAGATTTTGCCAGAATAACAAAAGGAGGGATGATTTCATATGAAGGTCGATCTGACTCCCAAGTCAAAGTCAGAGGTCACAGGGTGGATCTAGTGGAAGTTGAAAGGGCATTGACAGGACTTTCTGGCCTTGATAAGGCTGTTGTTCTTTGCTATCGACCAGGCCACATTGATCAGGTTAGTGAAAGTTTGTTTTCGATGCCATATGTATTCCAAGTTCAAGACAAGTAAGACAAACCTCTTTAATATGAACCAATCTCAATGATAAACCCATGTCCTTCACATTTGGCAAATAGTACTCTCTAGTGTCACACTATTTTATTCTCATATTAATAGAATCTACAAATGACAGTTTTAATGTAAACTAACTTGCAATAAATAACGCAATAGTTTTCCTCCTAGCAATTCTCTTACATTGTAACTTGAACAATTGAAAAATGAGAATATTGCATTTATACTTAAATATAATTGATTTAAAATTTTGTCTTTACAGGCAATAGTGGCATTTGTAACCTTGGAAGGTAAAATTATGTCGACGAAAGAAATTGAGGTTATGCTCCAAAAAATTCTACCACCTTACATGATGCCTGAGGTTAGTTGAATTTAATTTATTAGGGCCATAAAGAGGAAATATAATATAATAATATTACAGATACCATGAGTGACTTTTTCAAATTTTACAGGTGACCGTTATTGACAAAATCCCTCTTTTGGTCAATGGAAAGACTGACAGACAGGCACTACTCAAGAAATATGAAGAAGATGCAACAAGTAAGTCACTTGAAATAGTCACCAAAAGTAATATCATTCTAATAAAGTATCATCCACATCGAGAAGATGAAGGCAAAGAAGAGATAACATTTCAGTTATTGGAAATAGTAATTTTCGTTATAAACAATCTACATCTCCGAATCCGCCAAAACTAATACTTCATTAAGTCTTACCTCGATACTGGAAGATCAAAACCTAGATAGCATCGGAAAATACGCGATTGCAGACATCGTGGGATTTTATTGCTTCTATTGACTCGGATAAAACGCAGTTCCTTGGGCATGGAATTTGGCAGGGTTCTTCATCATTATAGTCGATTATAATCTTCTAAAACTAGTTAACGTTGATAATTGAATCAAATGCATATTATGGAAATTATGAATTCAAATTTAATCATATAATAACAGCAACGATTAAATGATCGAATCAATGTTTAAAATTTATTACCTGTAAATTACGCTATAGAACGTACGAGCAATAGTTTTCTCAATGAACCATCACTTCAAGAAGGGAAGAGCCCGCGTCTAACTGAAATTGTATCGATTATACCGCCAGAATACATTATAGCATCCCCTATCGGAAAATATTTAACTTCGTGTTGTACGTATTGTTTTCGAAATTTTTTTAGTATATTTATAAAATATAATTTGTTTATTAATAGTGTCTAAAAGTGAAAACTACATAGGGATTAGCTTTGGGCCGCTAATTTGATTTAATTTGGTAACGTGTGAATTCCGTTGAATTTCAACGGATTTAGTAAATCTAGTGCAGCACGCGTAGTCAACATTTAATAAATCTTACGAAATAGGTTAATTAGTATACCGTTATCATTATACTTTTAATATATTATATATTAAAAGTTAATTTAAGTCAAATGTCTAGTGTGCCCGAGAGTTTGCAGGCTTTGATGAAATGAATGCAACGAATATGAGGTGTATACCTACCTATTTAAAAAACTTCCAAAAAAGTGTTTCCTGTTTATAAGCGTTGGACTCCCATTTGCGGCAGCAATGCGATTGTTGCCATTAATTTATAATTTCGGATTGTTAAAGCCATGAAAAATGGGTAGTTTTTAAGCTCGCAAATGATTTTCGCGGTATTCCGGCATGGATTCGAATTCTCTTAAACCAAAAACTATTTTCAGGCGTACTGGAGTCAAGTCCCGAGTATGGAGCTCGATTGTAACTAATTTTAAAATGCAAATTGAAAATATGCTGCACTCCTCCCAATGTTATTCCAATGGAAATATTTTAAAGGAAATATACTTTTTAATAATTGTCAAGCCATTTTAAAAACTATATCACGCCACCGTACTCGTTAGTGCGGTTAATGCTCCCACTTGTTTCTACCTTCTGTAGTTGCTCAGTTATAAAATTACACTTGCACAAGCAAGAAACTAGCTTGTATTTTTTCAAGCATTTTAACTATATATACTTAAATAATCGTAGATATATTTTTATAAAGTCGTTTGACAAATTATCGACGGGTACAACTAGTGCATAATAAAGCTGTCATATAATGGAGTTATTTGCACATTAATATTATTGTGCTGCTTACACTGTTAAATACTCTAATGAGGGATCTTCTGGTGGCTAACTTCTCAGGTTATGAAGGCAACGATGAGGAGGAAACTGAACCTGATCTCACAGATGTACCAGAATTAAAAAGGCCAGCTGCACTTGCTCTCTTCCAGACTATTGACCATGTTCTTAAAGGAACTGGAGCAGCAGCATCCACCTTGCCAGGAGGACCAGAAACCCAAAATCATTGCAGACGCCGTGGTCCTCCTCTTAGTCTTGAATCCAACTTTTACGAAATTGGAGGAAACTCTTTGAATTCAGTCTATACTGTTATGAGGCTGCGAGACCAAGGGTATATTATTGGTAAGTCTTAAATTGAATTGATCTCTACAAGATACCCAGATCTAATTTCTAAATTGTGCTCTAAACTAGGCAGATATTTGCCATTTTGAGGCTATCATTCATTTTTAACTTCATTATTGCATCTTTTCTCACCTCAAACAGGAATAAGTGAATTTGTTGCTGCTAAAAATATTGGAGAAATTTTGAAAAAGTTGCGTTCCGAAGAGGAGCTTTCATCCACAAACAACTCGAGGATTATTGAAAAAGATGAAATACTTGCCCAGCCTACTACACTTAATGGCAGTTATCAAAAGTTCATTCCAGAAAGATTGAGTCAAATTCACAAAGATGATGTATACAAGTAAGAAACTGATATAATCCTTAAAAAATCTCTTTAAATAAGTAATAGATGCTGCATTATGCAAATAATTGCATATTAGACTGGCAAATGTATAAGGATTTACTTTTAATTTTTCCAGAATGATTACCACTAGTTTCTACCAAAAAGCTGACTTGGAGCAATGGTTGATGCCTGATATCACAGTGGAAGATTATCATGAGCTCTTGGATAAACTGTGGGAACCTCTTCTCAAAGCAAACTATAGGTGAGTGAATGTTTTTGTTGAATTAATAGAATGCTACCATAGGATCGCAATCTAACATTCAATAATGGCTTTATTCTGCAGCTTTGTAGTGAGATCATTGCAAGATGGTGCAAACGTAGGAGTTGGGCTTAATTTTGATATACATGATGAGCCTCAGATTGAGCTCTCCAGCAAGTTGTCAATTGTTTTTGAATTTCTTGGACAGTTGGAGGAGCCATTAAGGTAAGAATTTTTTCAGATGTTTTTTGATAGTTTGTTGCTAGAACTAAACTAAGAAATTGGCAAAACAGTACCTAATGGAGAAAAAGTGCATGTTTTGTAGATTCAAACCAAATTCCATGTTGTTAAATGGATCATACTGGGTTTAGGAATGCATAGTTGGTAACCCAGATATCATAGAGATGTTCCTGTAACAAGATGCATTTTATCAATATTTTAGAACATCTGTGTTACCTCAAGGAAAAGGTCACGTCCTTTACAGCTTTATGATGGGAACTGAGGAAACCTTGCCTTATCAAAAAAATGTCGAAGTTATACAGTTCATGGAAGAGGAAGTCATAAGGATTGCCAAGAGGAATAATTTTGAAGGTGTATTCACTACCAACACTAATCCACTGACCCAAGTAAGTATATCAACTAAAGGGAAAATGATAATTAAAAATGTCCACTGAGGAAATCCAATAATTTTCAAGCAAATATTTGATGTTAAATTTTCTCAAGCATATCCTAATAGTTGCTCAAAATTATGATTCTTTAGCATGGCATATGAATACAGTATGGCTTTTCTTTTGTTTACAGCAATTATGTACAGATGTGAACCAATACAAAGTACTGCTAGACTACCAAGTAAATCTCTACGTTGCTCCAGATGGAAGTCAACCATTTGGGAAGGCACCTTCTAGCCAAAGAGCTACTTGTTCGTGGAAATCCCTGAAAGGAGACTGAAGCTATTATCAATTTTTTAATAATTCTTTCTTTGGTTTTATAATGTGAAACAACTATTGGTAGAACTTCATTTCACCGTAGTTTGAAACTATTCGGATGATATTTATTTTTCTAACTCGTTTCTTAAGACTCGATCATCATTAGTTATATCTATATTAGACTTTTTACTGAAGATGATTAGAAATTTGATCTAATTTATGAACTTCCTAAACAAGAAATAAACCTTTCAGTGTTCTGATATCTAATGAAACCAGAAATTTATTTTTCATTGTACTTTGGCAATGAAAAGTAATTTGAAATCGCATTGGTACTCATTTCATCTGTAAATAACCATTACTGCTTATATTATTGAAACTTTTTAGGCAGTTCCTTGTATTTAAACTTGTAAAAACATTGTAAATTAATATATTGGTGTTTTAATTTTTTAATAAAGACAGTTAAAAATTATGTGGCTTTGATGATTAATTTGGTGCAAATAAACATTTGGAGGAACTCCAAATGGATTGTATCAATGTAAAAGCCACCAAAGGATATCAATCTTCTGTTAAATGGATGAAGAGCATCAGTACCAAATTCAGTTTGCAGTTTGACTTAAAAATAATTGTGTGCGTGCGCGCATGCGTGTGTGTGTATTCCCCGCCCAGTGTCACTCACTAAATCACTGATGAAGGGCATATGCCCGAAAAGCTTGTGTTTTTGTATGCGTGTTTTGTCTCTTCGATGCTCTCAGCAGCTTGCCAACTTGGTCCTCGACTTGGTGTCTGCTGGGCTTCCTCCACACCTTGTTACCACCATCATCATTACCTTTCCTTTTCCTTATGTGTATATATATAAATGAACAGTTCACTAATTAACAGTGAGCAAAATACCTCTGGACATATGTAGCAGTAATTGTGGTACAGAAACTTAAATAGAATTTTATGAAGTGCTGTTTTCTACCATAGTGTAGTCTGAAAAGTTGAGTACAACTTCACTTTAGTGCCACAGAGTAGTGCTAAGACCAGATTCATTATAGATTGCAAATAGTCTCTTCCATTACAGTTGCTATGAATTTTGTAGTTGCTGGGATACCTTTTGAAACTATATCTTAAGGCTACTGTCCTGTGATTTGGATCCTCGGCCATGAATGGTTTAAATGACGTGTTAACTGAAACATTTAGTGGATATAATTGGTTAGTATGACCATCTGAAACATCACATCACAAACTTTATAGCGATTCTCATTTATTTGAATTGAATGGATAATTTTGAGTCGTGTTTTGAAAACATTCTTCAGCCATCTCTTTAAATAATGAGCTAAGAAATCTGATCATGCTCATCTAATATTAACTATTTATGACTAATACTATTTTTAACAAACTTAAGTAGTTAGGAGACTGAAAATTGGTAGAAATGCTTGATTCTTATAGTAAAAGCCATTGACAAAAAAATCTCCAAAAAAGATCCGGGTTAGACTCCAGTTGACAATTTCTGTATCCCGTAAGATAACACACAAAAATTGATTTTTCGACTTGTAGGCTATTACACTTTTGCAAATTAAAAATAGAAAGGATTGACCTACGTTCTTTGGACCTAAACAGTTTTAAAGAAAAACATAGCGTTTCTTGTTCTTATCGTCACATTTTGCCTGCAATTCAAAATCTCTCAATATGTTTAAATCATATTTATTGGAAAAATTTAAGCATTTTTAACCATATTCTTGCCTTGCCAACCACGTCATTGTTAAACCTCAAAATTTTATTGTCGTCTCTATCCTTATACTATATACGTAACGAAAGTGTTATTTGAATTTTAAATTGGTTAAGAACAGGAGTGAATATAGACAACTTTTACAAATGGACAATATCTTTATCTTCTTATTTTTCAATATATCCATTCATTTCTAATTTAATATTCTACTTCGTCTTTAAAGACAAGTAACACAAATTTCATGGATAATGATGCTGTAATTCTGCAATTTGTTTCAGTGTTCAGGAATGTTTATCTTCACTGTTTTAATGACATTAGATTGGTGTAGTCTAATATTTATTAGCATTTTAAAAGAAATTGTAACAACCGTGTGAATTCTGCTTTTAATGAACGATCGCTTAAAAGAGTGAATATTGCTATTTTTGCCTTTGATGCCATTCTTATAATTGAAAAAATCTCCATAAACATTTTTGTCTGAGATTTTTTTCAACTTGCCCATAAAAAAACTATATAGTTGGTAATCCTTTCTCCAAGCTCCCATGAAAAATCTCTCCATCTCCCTGCTTCATCCAAGGGCTGTCAGTAGAACTAGTTTTTTATAGGCCACTTCCAATTAGTATGGGGATGTTGACTATAGGTCCACATGTTGTTGAAAACCATCCAATTTTTTTGTGTATTTTTGTGAAGGTAATTTTTTAATGATAGTATTTGTTGTGGTTCTTGTCGAAGATACAATTTACAATCCCGTAATTCTGATATCCAATTCTGTTTATTATTTTTGTCATTTTAGTATATCGTTTCATTGATTCAATGATTTAACTATCAGTTATCATCTTGCATTTAGGGTTGGAAACTTTTTGTAGTGGTTAAGTAGAGCATTTTCAATTGTTGTGAGAAATTTCCAAAATATGTATTAATAAATTTTTTGACTGGATTTACAATTAGAGCAGACCTAATTATATTCATATAATATGTCAAATTAAATTAACAGCACTAAAGGCAGGATACTAATGTTAGTAGCTTTAAGGTACAGATCTAGAATCTGCTCTGGAGAGAATAAGAGAATTTTAACGAGTTTCATTAAATTCAAGGACGGATGTAAAAACTTTCCAAGGGATGGTGTTTTTTCCTAAGGATGCGAGAGATAATTTTAATGTTTTAACATTTACACTATGTTCTTGTCAAAATTATTGTTGCTTATTTTATTACATATAAACAATGAATCGTGAAAGAATATGATAAATCTGTTCTGGATATTGTTTTCGTAGTTCAGTATTTCAAGCGGTAATTATTTTATTTACAGCATTTCGAAAGGAGTCCAGTATTCTTTAGAAAGGGAATATCTATAACCTTCTATGCTTACAATTTTCATAGAGGAGAGAAGGATGTAATATTTAAGAAATCCCCACTTTGTAGGAGCCAATTAAAGCAGACAACTTTTCCTCGTTTTTTATTATTGTATTTCATTGAAACCTATATTTCATATTTTGTAATGTCTATATAGTTTAATTTACTCATTTTTGCATGTAAAAAATTTGAACAAATTTTTTCTTTTTATCATATTTAGGTATTTCAGAATACATGCTTATAATATAGGGTTACCATCCGTCCTCTTTTACCTGGATTTGTCCAGATTTTTTGTCTAAAATTTTTGTCCAGGTGGATTTTTATAAAATTGTTGAAATGTCCGGATTTTTACTTCCTGCGACATTTTGTTTTAAGCAAGCACAACGAAGAATGCTGAATTACGTTATCTGATATCTCTTTCAGATACAGAGAGACGAATGGTCAATCCAAATTTTTCGTGGGAGTCAAGCAGGTGTGGAAGACCCTGACGACGCTAACTTCATTACATCAAAGCATTGTCAACCTATGCTTACTCCAGAATTCACACACATATAAATAGATATTTGTAGTGGTATAGCCTGCCAGGTGTTTCAGGACCCTGTTTTCTCGAACAATACAGCAACATGGAAATGTGGACTTGACCCACTGAGAACAGCATTGATCCATAGTTGTGTTCTGTTGAATAATTTTGGAATATTTAGCAGAAGACCAACCAATGGTGCAGCCACTAATACATTTAGTACTGAAGTTCAGCTTTGTTTAAAACCACATGTTCTTCACTGTAAATACGAAAATATTTATTATTCACTTTTATAGTTTTAGACAATATGATTTTATGATTAATTACTTATAATATAAAATTGGTTATGATTACTTCAGATATGAAAATTAATATTATTAAAGATTACCATTCCTTTAAAAATGCCTAAAAGGAAGTCCACATTCACAGAAGAGATGAAAAACAAATTTCCATGTTTTTCATCTGGCCGAGATAAATGGGAAGCTGAGTGTAAAGTATGTAGAATGGGGACATGTTTCAGTGGCTAATAAAGGGGCTAGTGATTTAAAGCATCACATAAAATCAGACAAGCATAAGAAAGCAGTTCGAGGTGAGACCTCTTCAGGAAAGGTTACAGATTTTTTTGCCAAAGCTGTCAATAAACCAGAATACGATATTGCTGCTGCAGAGGGCGCCTTGGCTTTTCATACTGTGAAACATCATAGCAGTTATAAATCGATGGACTGCACATGTTATGTTAAAAAATGCATTTTTTGTTTCAGAAATAGCAAAAAAATTTCCTGTGCTAGAACCAGGACTGAAGCCATTGTAAACTCAGTACTTGCAAATATAATATTGCTTTAACAACTTTTAAAGAAAATAATATTACACACTGTGGGGTTTCAACTGATGGAAGCAATCATGGTTCTGAAAAGATATTTCATGTAATTATTCAGTATTTTGATGTGAAGGCAGGAGGGTTACAAACCAAATTAATTGAATTGCAGAAAATGCCTAATGAGACAGCAGATACCATTTCTACTTATGTCAAAGAAACTCTTGAAAAAATGGTTTGTATGAAAAATGCATTGCATTCACTGGGGACAATTGCAATATGTTTGGAGGACTCGGACGAAATGATGAAGGAAATAATGTCTTTGAAAAATTGCAGAATGACCTTAATTGGAGTGGGCTGCCCTGCACATATTTTGAACAATTGTCTTCACAGTGCCGCAGAACTTTTGGATGTTGATATAGAGAACATTATTTTTAAAATTTACCCGTATTTTCACGTTTATCCAGTCCAGACTGAGGAGCTTAAGGAATACTGTTTGTTGAGATTGAATATAGACAGCTTCTTTCCCACAGCAAGACAAGGTGGCTGTCATTATTTCCAGGCCTTACAAGACTAATGCATATGTTTCCTGCTTTAAAGGCACTTTTTCTGTCCCAAGAAAAAGTTCCCATTGTGATCAAAAGGTTCTTTGAAAATGAATTTAGTGAAATTTATCTTTGACTCATGCAATCACTTATGAGTGTGTTCCATACACACAACAAATTGAAAGGGAAAGCAACTCAGTTGTAGAAGTATTAAATATCCTAGTCTCAGTGAAAGAAATTATCTCTGAACGAATGGATCACAACTTCATGCCTTTGAAAGTGAAGGAACTCCTATCCAAAAAATGTTATGAAGGACTTGATCATGAATGTGAAAATTTTTGTAGTGATACAAAAAATCTCTATGGTAATTGCATAGAATATTTGGATAAGTGGCTTAAACCTATGGAATCCATTTCGTGTTTTATGTGGATGACACTTAGTGCAGTACCAAATTGGAATGATGTGGAATATTCTGTTCACTACTTAATCGACAAAGGGGTACCAATTGATGACGTTAAATGTTTTGATCAATTGAACAATCTCAAGAAATTTGTTGAAGGTCAAATTAATAATGAAGATTTTAAAAACATGCCTGCATATCAAAAGTGGGCCAAATATTTTAGTAATTCAAAGAATATTGAATACCATTCAGAATTGTTGAAAATTGCAGTTTTTCTTCACAATTCCACCTCACAATGCAAATGTAGAGAGCATTTTCACTAATGCAGTCAGTGGACAAAAGAAAGGAATAGGTTTAATGTTAAGTCTGTGAAAGGTATTCTGTTTTTGCAGTACAATTTCAAACATATGTCGTGCACTGATTTTTATACATACTTGAGAGGCAATCCAGAGATAATGAAAGAAATTATTTCACAAGACGAATATGAATGGATTTATCCAAAACATTAGTAAATATTGTTTACATTGTACTTTTTTATTGTTTGCATAAATAAATTTGTCCTCTTTTAAATTCAGGATGACCTTTTTGTCTGCTTTTTTCACCCAAAAACATGGAAATGACCTCCTTTTCTGTGTACAGAAGATGGTAACCCTACATAATATCACTTTGTTCTTCCATCTAATTACAAATGTTAAAATTGTGGGGCAAAACTACAAAGCAAGAAGTTTAGAATATTTTAAATAGGCTCTTATTTTTCAGGGGGAAATGTCTAAAATATATAATAAAAGTTTGATGCTGAATTTTTTGAAAAAAGACAAAAAACTGAAAATGAAGAGCCTGGAACTGCTGTTGGAGTGCATCTTATCCCATATTTTATAAATCTGGCGGCACCGTCATGTTCAACACAGATTAATGCATCACCATATCCTTCGTGACATCTTCTGTGGTATTTGTGTCATTACAGAAATGTTGTTTTTGGGTCTAAAGAGAATCCTCATTACATGTTGGAGATGGAAAATAACCCACCACGTGTCGTCGTCGGCGGCAGGTTTAACTGGAAATGTTGAAGTATTATCTTATCTCAGACCTGACCAACAGAGGGATCATGGAACAGGTATGGTTTCAGCAAGATGGTGTGCCAGTCCATATCTTGTTTGTGTTTGTATGGAATTTATGGCTAATCAACCTCTTGGATTATTATAGCCATTACTCCTACCACACTGAGCACATACACAAGGGAAGATGGAAGCCCAGTGCAAGCATTAACCTATTATTTATGAAGAGCACCAAGGGGGCCAACTGCTTAACGTCTCTCCCGAAGGACAGAGTGCCGACTTACATGGTCACCAGTCCATATTGTGCCAAATGTTTGTGATTCCTCAATGAAGCACCAGTGGTTTGGTTGGGGTTCTGCAACATCCTCATCATGGCCTCCATGCAGTCCCGACTTGACCACACTCCATAACAGCCTGTGAGGAATCATAAAAGGCAAAGTGGCAGCATGTTATTACTGAAGCCTTCACCTCTGTAACACCACAAATACTATGGAAGATGTTATGAAGGACCTGGCGACGCAACAATCTTTGTGTTGAACATGTCGTTGTTGCTGAATTCATAAAATAAAAGCACATGCCAGAAAATGTAACGAATACTATATCACGAAAATAAATAAGGGGTATGGTGACTTCTCAGACACCCTGTACATGGAGCACCTACACTGATAAAGATGATCAAGCAAGAATCCCACAGTCTTTCATCTATCAGTTAAGACAACAAAGCTGTGCAATAAGGGAAAATTTTATTCTGAGATACAGAGTGGAGTTTGCCAATGGAAAATTTACCACATGGTAGCAATACATTTTTACTTTCTCCATATACAAAGCATAAAGAAAATATTTTCATGAAAAAAAATAGAGATTTCAACGGAAATACATTTTAAGGTCCCCTGAACACCTTTTGACTATTTTCTCGATGTCTGTGACCGGAATATTGTGAGTGCTATAGCTCAAAAACTGTTTATCAGGTCAATGCACAATTTTATATTTGACATTTTCGTTAAAGGCACAAGAACTGATTAGTTTTTGGTAAAAATTGGTTAACTGAAAGTGGATGTTGTCACATCCATTTTTTATAGTATTTGCTTTAATATTTATGAATGTAAAAATGGTTATGAATAAAAGTAGGAAATTTAATTTTATATGTTCGAAACATTTCCCCATATAATGCATTGTTTAAGAGATGTTTTAAAAACTAATTTTTTAGCTGCCAACACCACACTACCTACTGGCAACTATTGTAAACACTTTATTCTTAGTTATGTCTCAGTAGCGCTTTTTATTTTCTTAATTGTTGGAGCTTCCTGACTATATCCAATATCAGAAGGCTACAGTTTGAGTTTATTCCCGTTCTTTGTCAAGTCTTTAAATTTTCTCGCAGTTCCTTAAAATATTTATTATCATTTAACCTATTTGGAATTTTTTAGAAATATTACAAATATGGAGAAAGTCATGTGGTGACCACATAAGATTTTTCTCAATTGGTCAGCTAACTTAATTTTGGTGCTGGCCTTAAGATGGATGGCATTTTGCGATTGAGATAACCTTAGGTTATGGCATAAGGAAGTTTAAGAAACTGTGAGAAAAATATGCACCTCATGATCCAAAGAATACGATACGTCTACTAATTTATAACAAAAACAATGAATTCCTAAAATCCTATGTAATTATATATTTTAGCCTTCAGATATAAGAAAGACATTTGTTTTAATATGATTACCTCACCATTAATTCAATCCATTGTAGTTTAAATAATTATCAGTAAGTAAAAATGAGGGTCTTGTATATCTTTCGCCAATTCATAAATAGCTTTACCAAAACAAATTTAAAATAAAAATATTTCTCATAACCCTATCAGTGAGTGGCAGTTCAACTAGATCTATGGAGATAACCTTGGTACCTGCCACGTTCATAAAAAATTTCAAGCAAAATTTACATTTCCACTTTCCAATTCTTCATTCCTCTCAAGATATTAAAACAAAAAAAAACATGGCTGGATTTTCAATGGTTTTCCAGTTATCATATCTTCAGTAAGTGCAATCAAGAAGGAAGCATACAAATGATGTCAAGTCACTGCAATTTTTTCTTCACCATTCTACATAATGTGGCAAATAAGAGAAAAATGAGTTAGTATATTAATAGGAGGAAAGAGCTATTAGATTTGCCCAGAAAACATTTCACAGCATAGCAAACAAATTTATCTTAATTGAGTAATTATCCTATCATCTATTATCCTTTGTAATACTTTTTTTGATACATGGCTTCAAAATGTCAAACATTCAACCTTTAAGTCAAAAGATGTATTGTTTTAAACAAGTGCATTCATATTCATCATAACAGCACTTACAAATTGAAATTATTCAAATACTGCAACTTGTGAAAAAATCTTGCAAGACTTAAGTTCAATCTCATAGCAGATATTACAGCAGAAAATAAAAACAAATAAAAAAACCTTCATGAGATTTTTTTATTCAGCTCAATTACACCATGATATTACTCATGTTTACATTTTATGGCTTAATTAAAGATTACAAAAATCAACAGCAGTCTTCCTTCTTATGGTTAGTGAAATAATTTCTGAAAAATTTGCAAGTACACATATGAAACAGTATAAAGTACAAGTTTAAATTAAACTATCGATTTCATTTAACATTCACTTTATTAACAGAGGCACATTGCGCCATACCATTAGAAAGGGTATGCACTCAAACAATTATAGGTATTCATGATTGACAAATGCCTAGGAAACATATAGAATGAACTCTTTTACCCAAAATTGATCTAAATTTGTCTCCCGGTGAAAATAATTAGGCAACTATTAATAGTATAAATGTATTACATTGCAGCTTTGCTGATAGTCTTATACCTACATTAGAGATGGATGACATGATCTAAATTTTGTGAGCAGAATTCTCACCTAAAATAAAACAAACATTTGTACTAATAATAAGCTCAGATCTCAAGATAATCACTATTACCCAGAAAACCATAAGCGAGTTTTAAGTAGTGACTAGAGATAAAGGTTATGCTTATAAAAAAATCGAATAAAATTGAGACAATTTAAACTAAAAACAGCAACAATATCTTCGCAATACAAACCATGTCTTCATTATGGAGAGCATAATGTTTATGTACATCACTTCAGAGAAAAATATCCACAAATTAACTTATACCCTTCACCATACCATGCATGTATAAAAATATGTTTTATTTAGATGGCCAAAATATAAGTAGCTTTACTGCGTACATTAATGTCTCAAAAAATAAACGAGCAAAATAAAAAAATCCAATAGAATTAAAACAAAATCAAGAACAGGACAAATCAATGTTATTTCAAGTGTGCGGATACGTATCAACTATCGTAAATATGGAACAGTGAAAAAATGTCACTCCAAAAGTAAAATTAATGAAACATTACAGCACCACCTTACTTTGGCCACATTAATTATGAAAAAAATTATATCCATTGGTTTTTGTCGAAGTTAAACCTAGAACAACTTCTCACATACTACCAAAATGCTATCATCTATTGACAGTAAGTTACAATTTACAAAGGCTTTTCATGTAAAATACTTGCAATCAGGATTCCATTTAACATCAATCACTTATTGGCATCATACCAACTGATATTGGTGTTTTCAGGCAAATATATTGCATTCAAGAAAATGTTATAATTCAACCACCATAAGGCGATTCACAGATGTTTGGTTGATTAAACATATGCACAAATTGAGGGATTAGGCTAACAAAGTAGACTTGATTTCAATCATATCACATATTTTAAATGGCAGCACAGTTACAAAACGAACATGTTGGCCACATAGATGAAATGACATAAATTTAACAACATAGGAAAATGTAAATGTACTATTTACACCAAATCGCCAGTGTTTAACTGCTTACAATTTGAAAAAGATTCTTGATGAGAGACCAATCCTTAAATAGACACTAAGCATGTTGGTAGATACAGAAAAAAAATACAAATTATAAACAAAAGAGTAACTTGTAATACAGCACTTAACTAATATGCCCTGTAAATGGGGGAAACAATCATTTTCAACAAAAATATCAATATGTAGTTTACATAAAAATTCATGGAAGAAACAAGAATAAGATAAAGAGTACAAAAAGTTGTTGAGGCTAACAGAAAATTTTAATTACAAAAATAAACATTACATTTAATTTCTTCTTATAAAACATTCGTTGCTGTAAGGAGGCATAGTTTTTAGAAAGCTGAATTAAGTATAGCACAATTCTACCTTCATTGAACTTTATGGTCAATAAAAAAACCCGAGTACATAACAGCAACAAATATATCACACAGCTCACAGTTTGCATTTTGTCTCTTTTAAGGACATTTCTATCTAAAAGTATAGATCACTGGTGACGAGTGTACATTCAAAAAGTTTTCAATCACCAGAAATGAAATATAAACCTATTTTTCACAATGATTCACTAAAATCTTAAGAATTATTCTTTAGGGCAAACATTCAGATGGTTAACAACAAAGATAAAGTGAGAAAGTGCAAAAGGTTGTTTTATATGTGAACTCTGTTCGGTTCCATTGGACCCTTCAAATAATCTGGTAGCTTTTTTCATTTTTTAAGTAAATTAATTTACAGTAAATATCCATTATTACCTCCACTTAATCAATGGTTTGATTGAGCAATGAGTACATAACAACTAACTTTAAACAAATTTTTAAGAATAAGAGCTTAAGAAAAAAATTCTCAAAATGATATAAAACTCTCTGAACTTTTAAGTAATTCTTTCCTCGTAAAAGTTATATTTTGGATCTATTTCTATGATATTCTTTATTCTGTGAAAAATGAGATACTTCGATATAAAATTAAAATTAACGAGATATAAATCCAAAATCTTTGCTTTGGGACACTACTTTGGGATAATATCAGCTTTAAATGGGAAGCTCCTTGTAAAAAATACAATCTGCCATTTCTGACAACCTGATCGAAGAGATACGGAATTTCGAACAGGTTAAAATTGGAGCAGGGATACATTCAGGAATGCTACAATAATTGAGAAATTTATTTTGAAGATCAAATTGTACACAGGAAATTTTTTTAAATGGATACAAATTTACTGCAAAAACATCAACATATTTTGTAATGCATGTCATAGAAGACTAAAAATATTTCAAAACTAAAATATCTCATTAATCAAACATTTCTGCACAAGAAACATTTGAAAAACTAATACGTAACTGATCTTTCGAGTGAGCATCAAGGTTCAAGAATTACTTAACAAACATTAAATTACAAAATATTTATTCAATCTCGCAATCCATCAAATGATAACACAATTGATACAAAGACGGAATAGATTAAGCTATTGAACTGACTCTGTGTTCATCTTAACATGTATCAATTTGTTCTAAATTTAAATGCCATACAAGATGTTAACATTTATTATCTCTCAAAAACGTCTATGATATAGCTGCAATCTCACTCAATGAAAAGACTCAGACTGCGTTATTGTACAGTAAATCCTTTTTTCTGTATAAATCGAACCGGGCTTGTATTTGGAAGTTGGTAAATCAGATTAAATATATAATTTTATCTTTAATTCTATAAATGCAACGCACAGTTCTGAACAACGTATTTACATATATTGGCTGGTGAGTTCCCAATTATATACATACTGCCAACGAACATAGAGCAGTGAATGCAGAAAGTAACACGTCTACACAAATCAAGTGTAATCTAAAGCTTACACTTACAAAGTTCAAACGTTCTTAAGGTGAGACGACTTATACTACGCCGGGGTTTCTTCTTCTAATTTGCGACATTTTTTAATTCTCTTCCATTCTCCAGTGTTGTAATTCATCTGAAAATGTGTTTCCACCATCATGGTCAAGTATGTGTTGTCAGGTTGTTGCACATTCTCTTGATTTTCACTTAATTTAATAGTTACTATTTTGCCGAGATGAGGACAAGGGTTGTCTGAAAGTGCAGAAAAATAAACATTACATCAATGCTCTACTTCTTGTCAGAAAGTTCTGAAAGAATTAAAATATGCTACATGACTCATATAGATTATTTAAATCCTAAATTGATTTTATATTTATACTCATGTAAAGTGGTTGTAATTGTTGCTCGATTTTAACCAAAATTGGAATCGGTTGACCAATTTTTGTAAAACTCCCCAATACCAAATTTCACCAAAATACATCTTGTGGTTCCAGAGTTGAAACAGAGGAACATTGTAGCTACATGAAGGTCTTCAAGTAAAGTGGTCATTATTGTACTCTGATTTCAACCAGAATTGGAATCAGCCAACAAATATTAGTAAAACTCTACAATACCAAATTTCATTCAAATATGTCCAGCGGTTCCCAAGTTGTAAAATTTTTAATTAATATGTTTTTGAATGAACAAAAGAACATAAAAAATCGTATAATTACGTAAATAAGTTAATTTCCATTTCTTTAAAGTTATCATAAATCTTATGTTTTACGGGACAAATTATTTGACAAAAAATGCTTATTTAATTTAACTTTTGTTCTCAATATTTTTCTCTTACATGAGTATTTAACGAAATTCTTGTGAATTACGTTGTAAAATACATGAAGGTCTTCATGTAAAGTGGTCTTAATTATTTTTAACCAAAATTGGAATTGGTCGACAAATTTTAGCAAAACTCTCAAGTACCAAATTCCATCATAGTACGTCCAGCGGTTCCCGAGTTTAAACATGTGGATGGATGGATGGAAACGACCTCCCATATATGCATTCACTTCGGGCAAAGAATGCATAAAAATAGTTCAATAGTTCAATGAACCTAAAAAATTGATTTTTGCAGCTCTAAATTTCCCTTAAAATAGGCCCTGATACCCATCATTTATGACGGGCAGTTACACTAGTAATCTAATAATCAATATGAAAATTTTAAAGAATTTCAAAGTAAATCATAGAGGTTTGAAGAAATACTTGATAAATTATGACTGATTTACTGTGACAACATTTTGAATTGCAAATGGCAAATAAAATCTATGATTTTTACCTCTTGATCCAGCCATAAATCCCAGAATTAAAGCCTTCTCTGGTCTAGTAACTTTGTTAGCATTTCTAAACATATCCTGCGCTTCCAGGATTTGTTCCCTCTGCAATAAAATTGAAATATCAGTTAGCAAATTATTAATAACAAGGAAGATGAATCATTAAATTGCAAACATCATAAAAATAATGAAATTCTGAGGCTATTCAATCAACCATATTCCATCTATGCCACTTAAATTTCCACAGTAGAAAACAATTTCAAAAATATTAACATTAAAATGACTCAAAAAATGAAATTTTAAGGCCTATGGTTAATTAGAATAAAAATGACTACTTAAGTTATCATAAAATCTCTTCAATGATGCAATTTTACAAGACACCACATGCTGTAACACTGTGAAATGCATAAACAGCTTACCGAAAGAGCCAAGCTTTTACGTTGAGTGGTAGTTGCTTGTGTGGCTACTATAGTTGTTGGAGTAGCAACTACGGTCGTTTGAGAAACAGGTACCGTTGTTGTGTTTCCTGTGACTATTACATTTGTCGTGGTTGCACCAGTTTGTGCAAGGGTGGTAGCCAACTGAACAACTTGGGCCTGATTTGATGGCTGCTGGATACAGATCTGGGTTAGCTGAAAGCAAAACAAATTTTTTTTAATTATGAAAAGTTTAACATAGATGAAAAATGAAAATATTCCATTTCATTTAACATTTCATAATCAAAGAGATTTATAATTTTTTCTTCATTATGGAACAAAAATATACAAAACATATCGTATTGTCCTGAATATAAAGCGACCTCGAATATAACACGACCCTAAGATTTTTGGAAAGTTTTCAAGAAAACACTAAACCTTGAATATACCGCAACCCCAAACAACCTTCAGCCAATCTAACACAAGTTCCTTGTTCATCCACCCCTTCTCCTGCGCATGAAAGATTACACCTCACAGTAACTTTTCCTTTGGCATCCTTTTACAATTTAAAATTACGTAGGGAGTCAGTTTTCGCCCGTCGGCCATGACTGCAAGCATAACAGTTATCCTTGATTTCTCATTTACGGTGGATTTTAACAACTGATTTAGCTATTACTATTTTAAAATTCTTGTGATAACTTCGTCGAATTCCTCTGTTAACCTGGGATTTGGAAGACCCTTTTTTCTCAACATGATCAACACCCTTTTTGTCACCCACTGTTAAAATAACGGATGGGTAAAAACTTGCTATGGTAGTTACAAAGAATATGCTGATGCACTTATAGCTTCAATTCAATGACTATCGAGGGGTTCAGCCGCTGATTGAACTCTATCTATTCTCGCCTCGGATGCTTTTCAAGTACAATGTAACGTACGCCTAATGTGTCTACAATGTAACTAGTATCTTGTAAACAGACATGCGGAATGTACAGTGATTTTTCGAAACATGATTTTACGATCTTTTAAAATCACTAGTACTCGAATATAACGCGGGGGCTACTTTTAAAATTTCATTTTTTGGAAAAAACATTGTTATATTCGGGACAATATGGTATTTATTAAATAAAGTTGGTTTAATTCAAAGAAAACTACCGTATTAATGCAAAAGGAAGACCTAAGTTTTTTCCAAAAAGTTCAGCAAAAAAATTAAGGATCATCTTAAAATCGAGTACAAACTTTTACATGGCACACGGAACATCCAGACATCCAGACATCTCTCTACAAAAACAACTTTATTTACACATTCATTTCATTTTATTTATTAATACAATACATTTATTAATATTCTTGAAATTCACAATGTGCAAATGAGTGACTTTCCACCTCGTAGGTTCTGATGGAAGGGGAGTGTTGAAAAACCTACATAAAAAATTCAGTAGAACCTGTTCCTAAAAACAAAAATACAATTTGTATTAAAAATAATGAAACAATCCTATGGTGCAATCAGATGATATGTCATAATGGTTTTTGCCTGAGACGAAGAACTTCTCCTTGCCAAAATTTATCTTCTGACTACACGGAAAAACTTATTGATTTCCAGAAGCAAGCAATTGTTGTGGAAAATTCACAATTACCTTCTGAGACAAATGGGTAATGCAGGCAAGACACCTATGTATTTTGACATGCCATCCAATTACAAAGTTAACAAAAAGGGAGCAAAACACATCATTATAAAAACTTGGCAGAATGAAAAAATGTGCATTACTGTAATGCTGACAGCGTTAGCATATGGCACAAAGTTAGGTAGGTTATTTAAAAAAATTTGTATTACAAAGTTTTTTTCCTGAATAGTCCTTGTTTTTTATTGTGGTCGTATTAAATTCGAAGTCATCTTCCTTTCGGGCGAATACGGTATATTTCTATGATTTAAAAATTTTAACTTTCTTAAGTTGGATGTGAATTAGTTAAAAAATCGACAAAACCTTTATTTTAGCTATGTTTAGAGTAAAAATAATTTCTCCATAAAAAGTTAGTTATAATCTAACAAAATCAGCATAATCATCTAGATCCAAGTTAACCAACCTGCTGGTTAGGCTTGAGCTGTATTAACTGCATTTGTCCACCAGCACCTGTTGGGCTAAGAATGCCCGTCACAGTAGCAGAATTAATTCCTCCACCAGTGGGAGCCCTCGCCAAGACAGTACCGACAACAGTTCCAGCTCCAACCTTTTGAATTCCACCAGCACCAACAACTCCGACTGGAGTGGCCAATAACACCCTTTGTGGCTGCTGCTGCCCCGGAGCTGCCTAGGATATTGCAATGACCAAGGAACCACAGTTGAGGGATGTTAATCAAACAGGATTTTATATCTGCCTAAGAAATTTTTCATACAAATTTAAAGCCATTTTGTGAGCTCAAGAAATTAAAAGATGGAAAAACTTAAGTTCTAATAAAATGTGTGATGAAAAATTGTCTGAATCTTAATGAGCTGATGAAAATAAATAAAATTTGAAGCATTATCAATTCAATAATGTTAAACAGGAAATTTCTTCAGTAATAATGAGTGCATTATTTTTTAAATTTTGCCACAACAAGTACAAGTTTCCTTCATCTTTTGCAGCGGTTATGTTTGTAAACAACATTGTGAAGGAAAAACCAAGCAATACAACTACATAAGGTAATGGGAAATAGAGTTCAGTTCCCACACCTGCAAGAACTGACTTTGCGTGGTTTTTTTAATACTTGAGGGTCTGCCCCAATTCGCTATGCAGGTCAACCCTGCCCTCCGCTCACTCCAGGGACCTTGGTGCCACATGCCGTGCTAATCTTGGCAAATCCAGTCGTCAGAAATGAGAAGCACTTGTGTAATTTTTAGCCTACTTTTCAGAATGGAAATAGGCTTATAGTTTCGTCATTGTGTCTGTCTGCCCACCTCTATTAACTTTTGAACCAATAGACCGATTTTCATGACACTTGGTGGTAGGAATGGCCCGAGGAATTTTGGCACCCCTCCTCCAATAATGTATGTTGAGATATTTGCAAAGTACATGTTAATTTATTCATCGCTCTGAAAAAATTGTTAATGAAAAATTAAAAGAAATGCCATTAAGATTCTAGCCTGTTTGTCAATATAAATTGGTATCCAATATTTATTAACTTGCAATTAATGCATAGATAAATAATTGAGATAGTGCCCCGGGCAGCCGCCCGGCTGGCCCGTAGTATGGGCCGGCCCTGCTTGGTTGAAATCTCTTGCTACTGGGGCCAAGCTCCTGAGGATAGTTCTTGTTGCGAAGATTGAAAGTCCCGGGTTCAATTCCAGGAACATTCCTTCCCATTTGATTTATATGAGAAATCTGAAATCCATCGTGCATGGTAATTTTCTCTTGCACATTAAAATATCTTAGAATTGTAATATCAGAGCGGAATTTTTACTATTCTCTGAGGAAAGGAATGGGGATTCTAATTTTTATCACAGACTTTTGCTTATTGATCATATTTCTTCGAATTTCGTGTAAATACTGGCATTTTTGCAGTTTTTATCGCTCATTACGTAAGTGTTGCCATTGCAACAACTATTGTTGGACTCGGATTTGGTATATTATTTTTGCCACACATATATGCATGATCAATTTAGTATTCCATTTGAATTTATTTGTAATATTTTATATTATGCTAAACTAGCTGTGTGACCCGGCATTCCTGGGTGCGATTCGGGAAAATCGCGCATTGCAAACTTTCAAACTCATTTATCATTAAGTAGCAACTCACCTGCAGTGGTTTTAATGCTATTAAAGCCAATATAAGTATTGAATAAATAATTATGTGGAAAATAGGCATCATAAGTTCTGTTTGGATAGGGTGACCAGATGCTAATGGTCACAACTGGGACAAAATTATTTTTGAAAGAGAAAATCCAGGACATTTTACAAAATAACCAGGACAATGGGAATTTTGATATTATTTTATTGTATTCTCTAAATTTCAAATAAATATATTTTCAAAAGAAAAAGCAAACTTTTATTTGTAATAACAAATAAATTTACACATTTTGTGAATAACTGAGCAGTTTTAGGAGCCAATGATGTTTTCAGTTATATTTTAAAGTACTTCTTTGCCTTGATCAAATTTTGATCATATTCAATCTTCTCATAAAAATCTTTACAGGTCATATTTAAGTTGTATTTACAAAAGAAGGGAAAAGCATGAGTATCTGTCATTATTTTCTTAGAATAAGCTCTTGGTGAACTTCCATGGGTCTTTGGTTTTTCCAGCTCTTGAAATGTGAATGCCTTTTATGAAATCATATTTGGAAGATAGAGTTTGATGTTAAAATTGATTTTGTAAAAATGGAGGTAAAAAACTGCTGGATAAATTATCACGCTTACAAGAAAAACAATCGGCACATTTATGCGACCCAAAAAAATATTCGGGACACCGGGACAAAACTCTGAAAACCGGGACAAATCCCAGGAAACTGGGATGCCTGGTCACCCTATGTTAGGATCATCTTGTTTATGACAATATACAGCAATATAGAAATAAAACAATAGAATACCCCCCTCTGTCCCTTTCTATATCAAATTAATTGTTGATGGACAAACAACATCAGAAAATTATTTTAAGATTATTACTGGTTTAAAATCATTAAATGATTTACCACTTAAGACATAATAAATGCTAATTTTATTGGCAATAGATACTATCTAAGTTGCTACTGCTAAGTTGCAATCATTACTGACTTTGATTAAAAGTTTATAAGCAGAGTCATTCATTTGTTTTTATATTTAGACTAAGTTTTCATGAAAATGTTCAATTGATTATTACCCTTCATACATCTGTTTGGTTGTTAACTAAGTGCAAATGTACAGAAAACCCAAAGCCAACAATGTCAGTAAAGCTAGTAACTTTTTTGAGATGCAAAAAATTCAGAAAAACTTGAATATAAATACAAAAAGTGAAAAAAATACAAATTAGATGACAGAATCATGATAAGAATAAGAATTTCCATTCTTTTCCCTGTGCAGTAGTGCAAATCTCGCAACAAATCTCCATTATAAGATATTTATAAATGTTAAAAAGCATAGTTCTGCACATCAGATTCCCGCCAATTACATATTAATCAAATGGGAGAAAATGAAAAGCCCATGGAATCGAACTCAGGCCTCTGTTTTACATAGCGACTTGTCAAAAACACCATGTGTCGTCAATCTCATCAAAACTGAAAGAATCTTTACAACTGATGCAGCCATTCACATGTTATTGGACATTATTTGATATATGAATGCATGTGATGTCTTCATATGTGGGCAACATTCAACATCACGTAAATATTAATAGGATAATAATGACCACAGGGATTTTTATTTTTGGGCAAGCAGATGTAAGAAAAAGCCCTTGAGGGAGTTCAAGGTTCGAAAGGCTGCTATGCATTTCTTTCTCTGTAAGTGGTATCTGGAAGAGTTTATTGGCACAATATATAGTACGGTTAAGGTCTGAAAGAAAAATGTGATCCTGTGATTTGGGGGCCCAATGCTTCGGCATCACAACAAGGAAAGTCTAACAAGGAGAGGCTACGGACTGTAACTCACAGATTTGGTTCATCTTCTACCAGTGGAGAGTTTAGGTTAATATAAGAATACCTTTTCGGAATTTTCGGCCAATGGCTTTTAGTTTAAGAGAAATAATTAATTACAACGTACAAAAATGGTCCCATTTACTTAAATACTTGTAGCTTCGCTCTCCCTTTCTATAGAGGCTGTAGCCTAGAGGTAACGTGTAGGGCTCGCGTTCTGTACTTTCGGCATTCAAGACTCACGCTTGTCTAAATATTTTCTCCTACAGAATGTCCTTTTTCCTGCTGGTTTTTATATTCCAATCTTCAGGAAATAATTATTCACCGCTAATTTTTTTATGTAGGAGAATTATTTTTAATCAGCACACCACTATTCTTCCCATGCGTATTATATTCCCAACTGCATCCTTAAAAAATCCCATGCATTTATTATCGTAAGTTTAAAACGTTTTTCCTGAAAGAAGCAGTTGATTGCGAGAATTAAAGATACGTATAATACATTTGCAGATAATAGTAAATAACCCATCTTATTAGCTATTACTGGTACTTACCGCAGGCATACAGCATCGGATGGTATGATGGCGAAGAATAACTTCTGCGAGTTCTTCGCTCCGCATCTGTTCGTCGCTGCATTGACACCTTCCACCTTTCAAAATTAGTTTGCATTTCCCTCGCATTCCTTCGGATAGTAATCACGAAGAAACACGGAAAACATATATATTTGTGACACCAGGAGCAACATATAAATGACGGCTTGCCGCAGTCGCAGCAATTTCTTTTAATTTTTCCTGTGAACGAAACTTGATTTACATTGTGAAATAATTCGCATCGCTCGCACAATCTTGACACATACCAGGCAGAGCATAGCATCGAACCAAACACAGGCGCTGAAATCTGATGATGTACAAGAGAATGCATTTTCACTACTTCGGATCGGCTTGATATTTCATGCTTTTCTTCGAAGAGGTACGAACAATTTTGGATTTTTGATATTAATATTTTTACCTGGCGGAAAAAATATACACTACATGGCTGGCAAAGTGGTGTACATTTTGGCAGAATAATTTTCAATGTGCACATTGGAGAGTTCGCATCGTCGGTAAACTTGTTGTCATACACTCCCGAGTTTTTCTGACCACCCCAAGAATCAACTAATAACGAAAACTGATTTTTTCTTACATACGGTTTCAAAATGTTGTCCAAGAATTGCTTGTACGTGGTTGCATGGAGTTTGCCTGATTTTGAGCAAGTTATAAATACATATTGGTATTCACCAATCATCCAATTCACTTCCAGTGTAACTCTGGGTCCAAAAATCCCACCAACCTCTTGTAAGAACAGGAATACTTTCGGTAATAATTTACCTGAAAGAGTGAAGCCATACTGTGCTGTGTAGGAATGTGTGATATGCTTCATTTGTCCCACTGTTACCTCTGTTGCCCTTTCACCTTTGTGTGTCAATGTTCTCTTTATATTGACACAATATTCACAGTCTGTCTGATCAGTATTTACCATAAAATCCGGATCGTACGAGGGTATAAGAGAGGAGACTTGTTCCTGAAATATTTCTACAGTCTTCACTGTTTCCTCAAACGTTGCTGGTCTTTCTTGCTTACGTATCTTGTGGCACGACGTTGGCTTATTCCCAATTCACATTTAAATTTTTTCACCCAAGCAAGGGAAGCATGAAATTTAAACTCTACGCTTAAATATTGGAATGCCGCCACCATTGCCCATTGCTGAAGCATTTTTGTTGTCACAAGCTCTCGTCTTGCTTCACTGAACCTGTCAAAAGTCCATGAGTCGATAAATTTAAATTTATCTTGATAGGTTCCACCCTGTTCAACAGTAACTTTCCACCTCATAAGCTGGATTTTCGATTTCAAAGATTTGGATCCATGCTTTTGAAGTGATTTTAAAATCCACTTAGGGTGTTTCTCTGCAAGTTGAACTACTTTCAACTTCGTTTCAAATGGAATGCTGTCGTCTTTCCTTTTCTTTGCCTCCGGAAAAGACAGCACCTAACCTTCATTTGAAGTAGGGGACTCGAGAGCCGGAGTGGACAAGGAAGATGGTTCCTCACTTGCCGGAGTCGACATCTCCATGTGGATTTCATCCACGTCTTCATCCTCTGCAAATTCCATTTCCACCATTCGCTCGAAGATTTCACGGCCTATTAGTGACGATCGCAATGTTATCATATCACTCACGCTCTTCGAAATCATGTTGCAACTCTTCATTAATTCCACACAATAGTGCAAAGCATCAGCTAACTCCTTCTTTTCTTGATCACTGCTCTCACAAATGTTCACGATTTTTGAAGGAAACTGTGTGGATTCCATCGCACGCGTTACTATCACTCTCGAATGCCAAGATAAAACTGCAGAAGAGCGGAGACAACTAGACCCTACCGAGAATATATGATCTGACCTGCATACCCTTTTGCCGTTACAATACTTTTCCGTTTTGGAATATGTGCATCTGCCACTCACGGGAGGTCCTTTCCGAACAATCGTAAAGGAGTTTATTTCCTTCATACATTGACGGTCGGGACACGAAATTTGTGGCGTCCCAACACAAGTAGACCGTGTGTCCTTCCGACTGGGTGGCCTAAGTGTCATTTCTATCCTCTTCACTCACGTACTCAAAATATTTTCACGATTTTTGATCCGAGATTTTTGGATTCCAAGTTACACCATGCAGTCATTTATATGTTGTTCCTGGTGACATGAATATTTATATTTTCCATTTTTATCGACGTTTACTATTCAAAGGAATGCGTGGGAAATGCAGACTAGATTTTAAATATTAAATTTCAATTACAGGAGAATATTCCAATGGCTACAGTGAGTGTCAACGCAGCCACGGACAGATGCGGTAAATGCCTACACGGCGTTTTTGAAGGAATCGTTAAAATACACATGGGAAGAACAGTGGTGTACTGATTAAAAATTATTCTCCTATGTAAAAATAAAATTAGCGGTGAATATTTATTTCCTGAAGATTGAGATATAAAAACCAGCAGGAAAAAGGACATTCTGTAGGAGAAAAAAATTCGACAAGCGGGAGTCTCGAACGCCAAAGTACAGAACGCGAGCCCTACACATTACCTCTAGGCTACAGCTGGCTGGAAATTCTGAAAAGGTATTCTCATATTGACCTAAACTCTCCACTGGTAGATGATGAACTGAATCTGTGAGTTACAGTCCGTAGCCTCTCCTTGTAAGTTTAATTAGGTGGTTAATTTTAATTGTATCCTGCATAAATTGATTTGCCCTGGGCCTCATCCCAATATAGGAGCACCCCTGCCTTTTGCATAGCTGATCTATGATCTGTCCTTTCCATCATTATTGATTTCATAGTAACAACATTGTTATAGCAAAATTAACAATAGAGGTTATGATCTAAGTCAACCTAAAAAAATAATTAAACATTAACACTTTCTCATGCATAATGAAAAAAGTTTTGAAAAATGAAAGTCCCAGTGATTTATTGTGATTTCAGACCAAATCCTCCACTATCAAAATACTTGAAATACAGTTTCAAAGTAAATGGGGAAGAAAAATACCTGTAATGTAACTGTTGTAACTTGAGGTACATAGCTCGGTTGTCCCTGTTCCAGAACTCCTGTGACATTAATTCTTGTTGAAGTTGGAGTCCCTGGTGGTTCTGTCTTAATAGGTGTATCTCCAGTGCTAGAGGTTGATGTTCCTGTTGCTGCATCATCTATATAAACATTTGCAATAAATTCAATGTAATTATTGACGAGGAATATCTTTTTCATATATAATAAAGATGAAAAAATTTCATACTTTAACTAAAAATTTAAAGGCACGGGCAACATACATTGTACTTATTCATATCAACCTATTAATATTGCTAAAAAATAAAATGTATCTAAACCTAAGAATATTCTAATGGCAAAACAAGTTATTTTATTTTTTTAAATCCTTATTTGAAATCTGACATTGAATTTTGTCAGTTGACTTGGTGAGCGAAGGAACATATTTCGTCAAAGCTATTCTCATACTGTCATTCAAATGCTTGTCCATTGGAATTGATCTGTATCTTTGTTCACCAATAGAATTGCCATCGAGTTTGATATAAGCAAATTACCGTAAATACCCGCGTATAATGCGCACCCTTGTATAACGCGCAGGGGGGTTTTCAGCCTCGTAATCTATGATTTTCCTATATACCCGTGTATAGTGCGCACAGATTTTTTTAGCGTTACCATTCCAGAATAAAGTATATGGTGTAACAAGTTCTAAAGCAATGATCGAATTATTGGTATTATGTATTGGTAACATAATGAAAGTGCAAAATGAAATTTTCGAATAACGTTCCATAAGAACGTCACCTAACTCAATCATTACAAACTCTATGTTTACTTACAAGGTGATATTAGGATATACACAATAAATCGAATTATATTAATATCATAGTATGACATATGACATTCTTTGAGCTAATAAAATAAAGAAATGACGATAATCCTATGTTTTTTACATAAGTTTTTGTCACGCCTGAGGTGGACGGGTTCGCCCAACCTTCAGTTTTACCCTTATTAGAACACTCTGGATCACGTAAACACGATAGCAAATAACCATAATTAACTACAGACTCTAAAAATCAAGAATAAACTACATATGAATGCTGAGAGAAAAGTAGGGAACGATAACTTGATTTAGTTCTACAAGAAGCATCAACTCCCAACGTACTCAAAGGCATCAGCTGCCATTGTTTCTAATTGTAAGTAGTACCAGTACCTCACCACCAGTCCGGGCACCGGTGTAGGGTGACGTCATGCGTAAGATTACGATTCCGATAACAACATCGAAGAAGAATGGTCCAGTGACGAAGAATTTCTTGGCTTTTAAAATGAATAAATACTGAATTCATTCTTTTCATATCTAATTAATGCATGTTTATAGAATTTGTTAATAAATTTTAACTATTATCTATCTTACTTTTCGTAAAAATCACCAATAAAATTATGAGGATACCCGGGCAGTAATTACTGAGCCGAAATTGTGGAAATATGGGGTCGAATGAAAATGGGAAGATTATGTACCCTCGTATAACACACACCCTAATTTTTAACTCAAATATTTCGAAAAAAGTGTGCATTATATGCGGGTATTTACGGTATGTGATATTGTGCTTGGATCTTCTTGAATTTTTATCTCCAAAACTATAAGTCGTAATTATGTGGTCCTACAGACTTTTTTGTGGTAGATGTTGTCCTCTATGCAAACAAATTTCTTAATCTGTACCTTACAGATCATATAAGAGCTAGGAAGAGAAAAATATGGTATTTGTTGCTTGATGGAAGCAATTTAACGAAATGTGAGTATATGTTTATTTAATTGCTTATATAAATTGGAAGTTTTAATTGACGGATGCAGTGAAAAATCATAATTGGGCAATAAATTTTAATAAGGATCACTCATACATAAATTAATTAAAATCCATCCTACGTGAACGCGACCACATGAAGTCTCCAATACATTTTTAAAACAAAATAAATAAAATAAATTGACTATACGGCACTGAACTTTGTGAGGTAACAGCTTACACGAGACTGAGGGAGAGGAAGAAAAAGGCAGTAGAGAAGGAGAGACAGGGCAGCGCTGGAGAGTAGCATGGGAAAGCAAGGAACATGTCCAAGCTGGAGCCTGGACTACAGGTAGTCCCCGATTAACACAAGAGATACGTTCCTAAAAAGTGTCGTATTGGGAAAATTCATGCTAAATGAATGCAAAATCTTTGGTGTCTCTAGCATCACTCTTTTTACTTTTTGGTAGCTTTGCATTCATGGTGTTGAGGGTTAATGAGGACAAATAAATAAACAACAAGAGAATAGTCACTATAATATAAGTGTAACCTACAGTGTAGTGAAACTCATACTGAGGCATTGATATGAGCATCACGATGATCCTGACAGCTAAGTGGCAACTTGTTGCCATCTTTTGGAACTCTTGGAAACTTTTTGCACATTATGTGATTATGGTAACTGGTATCTGTTTTGAGACATTTTTATTAGTATTATACCTATGAATATGCTGAGCTTGTAAAAATTATTCTATAATTTTAATTTTTTGCACTCTATAGATTAAAAATATTTGTACTAGGCACATTTGATTTTCAAAATTGAGAATTTTTATGGATCTGGATCATGTCGCAAATCATGTCACACTAGGGAAATTTTTTGCACCATGTGAATAGTTTCGTGCTAAAGCAAATTTTGTTCTAAGTGAACTTGTGTTAAACAGGAACTACTTGTACATTATCATATAAAATTTATCAATAGACTCGATGTAAATAATGTATTATAACCTGGAGTGGATGATGAAGCAGGTGTAGCTGGTAAGATGGGCTGGGGAGTTGACGGAGGTGCGTAAGAGGGAGGGGGGGGAGCTGGAGTTGGAGGATTCGTAGCCGTAAGCCCGACAGCATAATCTGGGGTTGCTCCTTGTTGCTGTCCTCTTCCTGATGCAGATGGAGATGACATTGGGGAAGTTGCTTCGGATGTCCCACTGGCCGCAGCTGTTGGTGAGGTAACAGAAACTTGTCCAGCTTGA
Organism: Tanypteryx hageni; assembly: GCA_028673005.1. Lineage (NCBI taxonomy): Eukaryota > Metazoa > Arthropoda > Insecta > Odonata > Petaluridae > Tanypteryx > Tanypteryx hageni. The sequence continues at coordinate 176,434,871 of CM054113.1, forward strand.
GCCTCGGACGCTTTCTTAGCTTCCTCAAGCTCTGAAATAAAAGGGAGTCAAAACAAACGATTGAAATTTATCTTAAAACATGTACATTATGCACTATCATATAAGTAGCCAATTATTGTTTTTAGCACATTTAAAAAAATGCCCTTATATAGTGAGACTTGGTTAGTACATTCCTCGTTAGCACGTTTTCCTCTTTAGTACGTCGATTTCTCAAGGTCCTGATTCCATTCCATTTAAATACTTGTTAAAAATACTTGGTTAGTAGGTCTTAAAATAATGACGTTTCCTGGTTAGCACGTTCAATGAATTGTCGCAAAAAAATGCATCACTCCATAACTTGCCTCTTAAGTAAAGCCGAAACAATAAAAATGCAGATGCAAGTTATAAATCATTAAAAATGGAATAGGTCCCTCAGTTTTATAATCATATAATAAATATGTTGGTCCTCATCGAGCTCATCCAAAAACAATCAGCATTATCGTGATGTCACATAAGAACAAATCACGGCTAATTAGCTGTAGCGCTTTAGACAATGTTCCATTCTGAACAGACCATGTCAATAGATGACATACATAAACAGCAGGTGGCAGAAAATGAAGATGATGAAGAGGAACCAGAGCCAGAATCTGTTCCCAGTTTATCAAAAACAGTTGAGGCTATGTACATAGTATGCCAAAACGTGACTAGTTTTGTGGTAGGAGACCATGTTATCAGTCTAATTATAAAGTTAGACTCAAACATTTATGAACTGGGGATTAAAAATAAAAAACAGAGTACTGTGGACATGTTTTTTAAGTAAATGTAGAATATTTTCATGATTTTCGTGCAAGTTCAACCATGGACAGTTCACCATTTAACTAGCCTTTGATTTGGTATATCGTTTGGTAGTCTATAGCCTCTATAGCACAGCATAAGTGCCTACAGAATTCTTTCTACAGACAAACGTTGATTAAAGTACACCACCTTTTTGAACTTCGTGAATAATTGGTTCTGGAAAACTGACGCGAAATGCAAGTTCGCGAAGTGCATGTCCTATTTTCATACAAGACGCAATGAAATAATGGAAGTACGGTTCCAGTCAACCTAAAAAAAGTCAACGCAAAACAGAAGTAATGGTCGTAAAAGGTTTTGTCGCGAAGTGCAAATTTGCGAATCGCAAGCACGCAAAGTTCAAAAAGGTGGTGTAATCTATGTGAATGTATGTAACTTGCTTAGCACATTTTCCTTGTTAATACATTCATTTGTCCTGTCCACTGCAAAAACGTACTAACCAGGTTTTACTGTAGTTTCACTTTAGCATCTGTCTATGCACTTGCTTAAATAGACATTGTGACAAAAGTGTTAATGATAGAGAGCTAAAATCTGGAGTGTATTTTCTGTACTGTTTGTTTATTTTTTAGAGTTGAGTTTTGAAAATAAAACTCAATAAAAATTACTTTATAACCTACCAACTTTTATATACAGTTAAATACATTAATTAGCAAAAAAAATAATTACAATTTTCATGTAAAAGTTGGGTGGCTCATATTGTAAATATTTTGTTTACTCCTTATATTACATCAAGTACCTGCATAATATCTCCCTGTACATTTAGAGGAAAAGCCACCTAAATTTTACACAAAAGTTGTAATTATTTTCTTGATTTTTCTTTTAAATGCACTTAAACGTATATAGAAGTAGTTAAAAAGTAATTTTTATATAGTTATATTTTACACTTTTTAGACATTTACTATATCATTGCAGCAATATAAACAAATTCTAACATCATCAATTTTTTAAATTAATTATAAATTAATTTCATTAATCGAATATTTTCATGATGTATAATTATTATTAGAATAGCAATTAAAATGAAATTTTAAATCATAAAGAAAATCATTCAAAATTTACCTTAACCTCTGCATGTGTAAATTATTATTAACCAATTAATTCGTTAGAAAAGATAATCTTTCCTTTCATTGTTTAGGCTTTAATTTTTCATGCTTCTATTTTATTATGGGCCTGTAGAAAATTTTCATAAAGCGCACAAAAACAGTCAGGCAAAAGAACTATTCCAGCAAATATAATTAAAATGGTCTCCCCGTCTCCAGAAAGAATATGATGAAAGATACAGAACACAAGGTGAGTGTTAGCAATCAATAGGAGTTAGTAGTGGTCAAGGTCACTAAGGCACCATGAAAAGAAGGGGAATAGGAGACAGCTAGAGATGATTCACTCTCGTTTTTATAAATAGCATCCATGCAATTTTATTTGTAAACAGTTCTTGAGTGCCACATCTGTGTTTGGAAGAGATAAAGAAAATGGGAAGAGGCCGAAAATTTCACATAAATCCGATTATTAGGTAAAACTTTGTGTTTATAATGAACTAAACCAAAATCGGTCATTTCAATTAAATATCCGCCGGCCATAATATAGTGGTATAAAAATCTAGCCCGTTACTGAAGGGTTAAGACTACCAGGAATCAATTCCTCATAAAAAGCACATTTTATGCATAAATAATTTCAAAAAGGTTTGTTGTACTGAATTTTTCGTAACAAGTAATTTCATTCTAACGAGATTTAAAAAGCACTATTACAAAGGGAAGTTGGCCAGGACAAAATTTTTTTCGTTATAGTGAAATTTTCGTTATAACGGTATTTATTGTAATGAGATTTTACTGTATATAGGTTTTGGGCACCGTCAAAATTGAAAAAAAATCTGAAGTTACAGGGTTTGAACCACCTCAAGTCATATTACCCGCACATAAGATGTGTGTATTAGTCACCTCGGCCACCAAAGCTACCCCTTAGCACTGTGATAATTATAAATTTTAATTACACATGGGAATATAGAGGCATGTGGTAATGGCATTTTTCATATTTATTTATTTATTTGAATTATGATTTAGTTTTAGCTGGTTATTCTTATAATTTCATTATATGGACAATAGTTATCACATTATTTGTATTATATAACTGTAGTGATCCTTTTCAGAATTTATATTGTAGAAGCGACTATAGACAAATTATAATCATTATAATTATAAACAACCCATTTTCACCACTCGTAGCAACGAGAATAAACAAAGTATGTTTCTTCAAGTGAATTTGCATTAATACAACCATTCCTACATTTCTTGAAGAGATATTATTATTAATAATAGTGAGTTGTTATTTATCATAATTAATAATAAGTGTTTTTATTTACCTTAAAACCTTTATATCTATATTCCTTTATGCAATATGAATGTATAAATCAGTATTTTCATTAATGAAACAAAGGTATTCAAAGTATATAATCCAACTTCTTACTACTTATATACCAAACATTCCTATGTTTACCAATGAGTTGTCTACTTCTGTCTTCCATTCTCCTGTATAAAGGTTAAAGCTTAGAATAGAAAGACTCCCATGCCATTCAACAGCTGGTAGACATTATGCAACTTTTTACACTCATGTAAGTAGATAGGTTACCATAATTATATTATAGTGCTTATTCATATTAAGGTATTAACAATATAAAAGTTGTTATAAAAATTCGTTTTTATATTTTCACTAGTACATTAATGTTAGACTAAGTCTGCCTGTCTCATACAAATTTTTATCATTTTTAACCATTGGATAAAATCTTGAAAACTCGTATTTAATTTAAACATACATATAGGGTTGCCAACTGACCGGTCTATCAGGTTTTTATGGTAAACAGCCGGTCGCCGGTCAGCGTACCTGACCAGTACCTAAATAACCGGTTAAAACATATGATTTCAAACAAAAGTAAAGAAATGTTACTATTTGGTAAGTTGCCAATGGCAGCAGTGTTTGTCACTTAAAGGCACATGTAAGGTTGACCTATGAAACGACAGCTAAATGTAGACCAGCCTTAGGACCATAACATGATTTCAAAAATCAAGAAATTGTTCATTTAATAATAAATGGCTGGAATTGCCAGAATTTAAGGATTGGCTCCAAGCTATTCCAGCCGACATTAATCGAGCTCAATGTAAGTTGTGTAATTTGCAATTTCTTGTAAAATTTGATGGATTGAAAGCTGTCAAACATCACAATGAAACAAAGAAACACAAGGTGCATATTGCTGCATCCAAACAAAATAATATTGTTTCCAATTATTTTGTGATGAGAAATACTTGGAAGATGATGATGTAGTAGCAACAGAATTATCATTGATTTATCATGGTGTTAAACATCACCATAGCTTTTTATCGATGGATTGCAAAAATAAATTACATAGTAAACATTTTCCAGACTCAGATATTAGTAAAAAAATTAGATTAGGCAAAAAACTTTAATAGTTACTACCATCCGCATATGTATGGCCAGTCAGACCATTTTCAAAAGTTGGCAACCCTATATCATCATCATGTTTCTGTCTGAAGACAGGTTTTAACTGAATCGCTTCCTCCATTTCTCTCTCTCCCTAGAAGCCTCTTTTATACCTCTATAAGTATTATATCCCTGCTTTATATTCTCTAATATTCCTATTCTTTTTCTCCCTCTTCCTCTTCTTCCACTAATTTTGCCTTCTAAGATTGTCCTTTGTAAACACTGTCTTCTCAATATGTGCCCTATCCAATTTGCTTTTCTTTTCCTGATTGTTTTTATTAGCATCCTTTCTTCTCCCACCATTTCTAATACTCCTTTGTTTCTCTTCCTCTCTGTCCATTTCACTTTCATCATCCTCCTCCATATCCACATCTCAAAACTTTCTAAACATTTTTCCTCCTTTCTCCTTATTGTCCATGTCTCTGCACCATAAAGAGCTATGCTCCATATGTAGCATTTTGTTAATTTCTTCCTTGTTTCTAAATTTATTTTCTTGCTTGTGAGAAGCTCCTTCTTCTCGTTAAATGCTGCTTTTGCCATTGCAATCCTACTTCTGATGTCTTGTGTACTACTTCCATCCTGCGCTAAAATACTGCCAAGATATTTGAAACTATTTACTTGTTCCAATTTTTGGCCATTTACCATTATATTTAATTCTTTATGTTCCTTTGAAACCACCATGACTTTCGTTTTTTCTGCATTGATCTTCATTTCATATTGTTGGCCAACCTCCACTAGTCTGTCTGTCATCCTCTGAAGCTCTTTCTCGTCTTCTGCTATTAATCCCTGATCATCTGCATATTTAATGGTGGTAATACTTTCACCTCCTATCTTAAATACTTTCTCTTCCATCAACGCTTCTTCTGTTATTGTTTCTGCATAAATATTAAATATCGCTGGTGAAATAGGACATCCCTGCCTCACTCCCCTCCCTATTGAAGTACTTTCTGTTTCTTCTCCTTCAACCCTGACTCTAATCTTTTGATCAAAGTAAAGGTTTTTAAGCAGTCTTTTATCTTTCCAATCTATTCCTATTTTATTTAAAATATCCAACATTTTATCCCATTTCACTCAGTCAAAAGCTTTCTCCCAATCTACAAAACAAAAATACATACCTTTATTGACTTCTAGCGCTCTTTCTATCATCATCCTCATACATCCTATAGCATCTCTAGCCCCTCTTCTCTTCTGAAACCAAACTGATTATCTTGCAGCTCCTTTTCTATTTTACCTTCAATTCTTTTGGTTATTATTCAGGTTAGAACTTTAGCTGTATGTGAAATTAAACTAATTGTTCTGTAATCAACATCATCAACAACATCTAAAAAATCTTCAGGCAATATGCCAATATCATATACTTGGTTAAAGAATATTGTGAGTTGCTTAAATGCTTTCGACCCCAAAACCTTAGGAACGTCCACTGGTATATCATCACCCCCTACAGCCTTCCTTCTTTTCATGCCATCAATTGCTCTTTTAACTTCAGACTCGAGAATACTTGGTCCTAGTTGATCTTTTTCCGCATCCTCTTTTTCAATTAATTCAATATTTCTTGGCTTTCTTTCTTTGTCATACAGCACTTCAATGTATTCTTTCCAGACATTCTTTACATTGTCTGGCTCTGACACTATTTTACCACTTTTGTTCATGATTCCTTTATGTCCTATCTTTCTTGAATAGTTCCCTTGCTTTACTATACATGAGGTCTGTTCTACAAATTCTTTCACACTCGACAATCTCCTCGCATTTCTCATTTATCCACTGTTCTCTGGCTTTATCTGTTTCCCTTCTTAAAGCATTATTTAACTCCTTATACTTTCTTTGGCCTTCTTCAGTGTTTATGTTCTTCCACTTTCTCCGCTCTTCCATTTTTTGCAGCATGGCTGCTGTGATCCAGGGTTTTTTGTTTCTTTCACCCGTTATCTTTCCTACCTTCTTTTCCATTACATCTTTAATGTTACTATGGATGTATCTCTACTCCTCATCTACATTCTTCCTATTTTCTTCAGCTCTCTCCTCCAGCTCAGTCATGATAGCCTCCTTGTTTTTAAGGAGTTCCTCTAAGTTCCATTTCTTGTTAACTCTTATGTTTCTCTTAACGCTCTTCAGTCTACATTGTGTATTTGCCACCAAAAGGTTGTGGTCGGAATCGATATATGCCCCTGGTAGTGTTTTCACATTTTTAATGCTATTTCTAAATCTTTCATTGACTAGTATGTAATCTGTCTGGTATTGTCTCTGGTCTCCTGGGCTTCTCCATGTGTAAATTCTCCGCTGGTGATGCTTAAACCACGTATTAGTTACAATCAATCTATTTCTATGGCAGAATTCCACAAGTTTCTCCCCTCTTTCATTTCTCTTCCCTAGTCCATATTTTCCCACTATGTTATCTTCCTGTCCCTCTCCGACTACACTGTTCCAATCTCCCATTACTATGGTGGTGATCCTTCCTTTTCCCTCCTCCTCCAATATCTCCATAATCTGTTCATAGATTTCATCTACTTCGTCGTCGCCAGCATTAGTTGTTGGCATATACACTTGAATTATAAGTATTTCCACTGGCTCCATCTGAAGTTTTATGGCTATTAATCTATCATTAACTGTCACTACCTTGCTAATTCTTTCAGCTATCTCTTTTCTCGTTATAATCCCCACTCCCCTTTCCTTTTTCTCTCCTCCCGAGTAAATAATCTTAAATTCGTCTTAATTTATCTCGCCTTCTCCTTCCCACCGAACTTCACTAAGACCTACTATACCTACATTATTCCTTCTCATTTCCCTTTTTAAGTTCTCTAGTTTAACCCCTGAATTCATAGTCCTAACATTCCATGTGCCTATTCTTAATTTCTCACTACTTGCTTTCTTCTTATTAATGTTACATTTCCTCTGTGCATCCCCTAGGGTAGTCCCCACCCGGAGATCTGATTGGGGGACTATTTTACCTTCGGAATATTTTACCCCAGAGAGATCCATAGAGGTATTTGCAGCTTTTCAGCTTATCATGGGAAATATAATGAGGTAGTTTCCCCTTGCTTTCCTCATCGCAGTTTCACAAGAGTGATTACCCATCTGTAGCTGTTCAGATCCACATGATCACCACCTACAGAGGTACTGTGCAAGCTGCTGCCCTTGCACAGGGGGATGTAAAACCCCCATACATAACATAAAAGCAATGACTGTTCTAGCATCAAGGACCATCAGACCAAACAAAATTTTTTATCGAAACATTTTTTCTATATGCACAATATGTGCCTGAATCGCAAACAAAAAGCAATGTAATTTCTCAATCTCATGTTAGTGGTCGGTTCTTGAGATACAAATATAAAAAAATAAGAAGCTCACTGACCATATATTTACTAAGCCAGTACACTATACCTTCTTTAATCTTTTGAAATTATATTTTATGGCATTTAAATTTATTTAATATGATCTTTATGAAATCCAATGTTTATAACTATTTACATGCAGTTTGTGGTTCTTCCCAAAATTGAAAGCTTTTTAATAGCATCCATTGCATGTGTTTGGATAAATTTAACGGTTCAATAAAATTCACGATTGTGGGTGTAACCTAATGGAACAAATAAAATTAAAACTTAGTATATTCCACAGCTATGGAAAATATAAATTTTTCATTTTATTTGTTCATTTAAGGGTTCAACCGATTTTTCCAGATAGGCCAGTGTTGTTTGACACTTTTTAAATACTTCAATGATTCAATTCAATTTTTCTACGAAATACTGCCTTCAATTAAAATTTTGTAACAAAATTTTCTTCAATTTGTACTATAAACATATCAATCGTCTCTTTTGCATACATCATTACTTTTATTATAGAGTTTTGCGAATCTTTTTTAGTGTTTCTTTGTTAAAAAAAACAACTATAATATGCATAACATGTAAGTAAGCTTGTTTTAAAAAATTACAATAAATAACAGCAGCTTTTCCTCTGAAATAAAAAACTTTAGGACTTCAAATGTTTTCAGTATTCGATCAAACTCTAGGTATAAACTTAACCAAGGATTTTCTAATGGAGCAATAACACTGCATATTGAATATCTACAAAATGACAAAACTTTCATTTGCACAGTTGATATTGTATAAATTTAAAAATGTGATTTTCGCGACTATAACTTCCATATCACAAGACAGTCTCTTGACTTTCAAGTCAAAATATCAGCTGAGAATCCCGTCTTGCAAACTGTAATCATTTTTTCGCGCAATTTATAATCAAGCTTTAATTCTTCAGTCTCATGCTACTCAATAATAATGAAGCTTGTGAGTTTTACGTTGGAGCTTCAAAACTGCACTGAATTTGTTTATTTGACTAAATTATCATTAATATCCAAGTTTACTCCATGTTCAATAGAAAATACAGTGCCAGGATATTCCTTTTTTAAATTGTCACTAAACACAAAATTCCTTTTGCCCATGGTAAATGTAAAACATCTCCTTTTAACAACTCCTAATTAATATAAATTGTGGTGTGGCTTTAATTCCCAGCAATAATTTAGTAATTGTTCACTAAAGGGCAATATGCATTACATGAATGATACAGGTGTGCTAGTAGCCAGACTTGCTATGGATCATGCATTGCGAATTATAAGTCATGTGTGCAATCCCAGCCAAGAAGTAAGTAATAGGAGAAGGAACAAGGTAACTCAATTTGACACAAAATAACATAAAACACAAAATATAACTAAATTTAATAATAGAAGAAAAAATATGCTAATTTTATCCATATTTATGAATAACACTCTACTTGGTTATTCTTCCCTTGGATCAATTGAATACTAATGAAATCACCTTACTATTTGGATTATCATTCTATGTGACACATAGGATATTAAAAGTACAGAGCTAATTATTTGCAGAGATTCAAAATCTTTCCAAGCAAACATGACTAATGGATTCAGTATCAATTTTCAGGCTTACCCACAATGAATCTGTATTTTATTTTAAAAGAAAATTAATCAATCTTTCACTTTTAGGCTGGATTGAATTCAGAATTCCTAACAACATTGCAGAGACCTGGATTGATACTCAGATTTTTCAGTAGCTAACAGAAAGACAACAATTGGGCAGGAAAATAACCACAAAAATAGAAATTTTTGGGAATTTCTGAATTTTCCTGTCAGTTCCGTAGCATCAAATCAAAATTTTCATCTATAGCCCAAATGAAAGTAACTCAGAATTGAAGAAATAACTTAGAATTTTGATATATATGTGAGAGTGTGTGCATATACAAACCAACACTACAATATGAATATAAATCAATTCTTTCTTTCTTAACCACTTGTTGATTCAATTTCATAAAACTTCAGCAAAAAAATTTCTTAAAATTATTTATGAATCGCACTAGTAAATATTTGAATATAAAACATTAAAAACTGGATAGAGAGATCAATATTGCAACGATTTCTCTTTTTTCCATAGCAATCTAATCAAGATATAATTTTGCCACTCTTAACTTCCTTAACATCCCGGTAAAGCACTCTTTTTTCATTATCTAGTAAAACTAATCCATTTATTCTAAATATTAAAATTATAAAGATGCCTTTAATTTTCCAATGAATTAAAATTAACATAAGTTCATTATTAACACAAGACAACCACATTAAGTAAAATTTCCTTTACCTTGCATACGTTTCCTCTTCTTCGCTTGAGCATAGCCTAGTGGCTGCTCATTTATGTCTAGAAGTTTGATTCCACGATCTTTATGACCAGCTGGAGTACGGGGCAAAGGCCGAGACAATGGACTGATGACAGGGGATCGAAAGCCCCCAGTAGGAACTTTACTTGGAATACCCTTTAACGGTGCTGGAAATTAATTAAAGCACTTAATTCATGGTTCAAAAGACCCTTCACTGGATATACATATTTCATAACCAAAGCTTACAACAGGAGTTAATTATTGCATTTCATTGAATTTCTTTAAATTGCTACTTCAAGATTTCCCTCATTGCGATTACAGTTATAATTAAAACGTACAAAGCTAAAATTAAGGATTGATTAAATCTTGTTATGATTAAAATTTACTATAATTAAGAAAATATCCATTTTTAAAAATCTATTCCAGAAAACTCACTGGTGTCTGTCATTTTCCTTGGCATCCCTCTTGAACGTACTGGAACCGTAGGAGCTGTACTTTTCTTTAGATTGCTAGCAGCGTCTGCTGACTTTTGTAAAAGCTCGGCACGGAGAGCTGCGGATTTTGGTTTTCGTTTCAATGTAAAGTGCTTCGTTGGTTGAGGCTGAAAAAGTGGAATGAAAATAATACTATAAAATTTGTGAAACCCCATGGTAAAATTATAGGTAAACCAATGGCCAAAATTACTAGTTGATATTCTTCCTATATTTGATAAAATATTGCGTATTAACGATTAATTTAGAAGAAATAAAAACAATGTAAATACACCTAGGTAAATTAGTGAATTATGCAACTGATAAGACCAACCTGTTGACCAACCACACTTATTAGAGCCGATTTGTTCAGGTAATGGCATTCTAGAGGTAACATGCCCAAATCACAGTGTTTCTTTACTGAAATAACAAAGTTTTCGTAGAATTTAATCAAGTTATTTCATAGATCATAAATAAAATACAAAGGTTTCACATGACTAACCTAATTTTTTAAGATCATTAACTAAATCTGAAAATATTCTTCTATTTTCATCAACTTCAGATATATCCGTATTTAGAGACCCAGTCGCGGGGAATGTCTTTATAATTTCCGCCAACATCGATACCCACTGATCACTATCAACCAACGCTACTTCAAGAATTTCTTCCAGTTCAACTTTCCACTGAAAATGAAATATAAATGTTACAAAACAAACTGTCGAAAGTTTTTCAAAATAATTAATGAAGACCGTTTCTTATATATAACGGAAAACGGTCCATGCATTTCTATAAGGAATGATTACAGATTTTATAGATAAGAAAGACTCGTTGCATTGATTTTCAATCTTTTAATATCATTATACATCAGAAACGAAAAGAAAACAGTATTATAAATCGACACACCTCCTCAACGTTCCTCAAGGGTATATGAAAGAAAGATAGCAACAATTTTAGTTTAACTTGAGTTTGTAAATCCGGAAAGCAATCCTTAATATTTCTTAACACTTCAGCATTCAGTTGTGAACAAATAGATCCACCTGTCCATGAATCATTAGATGTTCCTAACTTATTATGTAGCCACAACGATGTATCACTATCCCTGACATTCGCCATATTGAAAAACCTTTGTATCTCACTGCCGCCGCCGTTGCCACGATTGGCGCGGACGACGTTGTTTTTGTACTGCTGAGACATCTTGCACGACAACAAAGTACTATTTCCATCATATCGTAATGCAGTTGTTATTGTCGGTGTAAATTTTTTGTCACGTGTTGTGTTGGAGGAACATTAAAGGTAAATTATCAATTTATTTTACGGTCTGAGTGAACGATTGTTGTGTATGTACTGCATTAATTAGAAAAGACAATAATAAAAAGAATCAATTCAATGTTTTTCTATTTTATTAGGAAAATGGCTAAAATAAAGAACAAAGCAAAGAAAAACTTTTCCGATCGTGTGAAAGAAAAAGTAAAGAAATCTACTAATCCATTTGAAGTTCATATTAATAGACAGAAGTTTTCAGTAGTCGGCCGTCAACTAAAACATGACAAAGGTTTACCAGGTGTTGCTAGAGCTAAAGCGTTTAAAAAGGTATATGCTCATCTTGCAGAGATCTCCAATTAAATTTAAAACTATGAATCATTCTTGTAATTACATCGTCTTTGCAGAGAAAAGCCACCCTTTTGCATGAGTATCAAATGAAAAATAAAAGTAATAAGTTCATGGACAGGAGAATTGGAGAAAAGAATAAAAACATGTCTTATGAAGATAAATTAACTGCACGGTTTGCTGCTGAAAGAATAAAAGCTTACAAGGTATGGTGTGTTCATTCTTGATCGTGAAATTTATCATTTAGTCAACATCGCCCATTAATGCGCTTTACTTTGAAATTGTACGTTGTAACAATTGATGATGTATTCCTTTTTTGCAAATTAACTTGAACAGAAAACCGTCTATAATCTTAACAATGATGTAGTATTAACTCATCGCGGCCATATTTTGAGTGAAATAGAAAAATTTGACGATCCAAAAAGTGATGATGAAGAAGACGAAAAGGGAAAACTTGATGGTAAGTTTTAAACAAAAAATTAATTGTACTTTTCTTTTTCTGTGGGACAAGTTTTCAAATGGTTATTAAATACATATGTATATTTCTTATTGTCTGTTGGAGATATACCTTAATTAAAGTTCCATTCTATAAATTATTATTTTTTAGCCAAGTTTGTCACAGAAGCTCATTTTGGAGGTTTTCTAAAAAAGAAAGTGGAGACAGAAAGCCAAGTAAAAAGTCGAGAAGAGCTCATTGATCAACTAATAGCGGAATCTAAAAAAAGGAGATACGAAAAACAGAAAATGCTGGATGAGACCTTGGAGCTTACAGATAAACTAGACACTCAGTGGAAAGAGCTATTACCTCTTGTATCGTTTGGAAACTCTGAGCCAACTGCTGCAGAGAAGAAAACTGATGAGTCAAAAAATGAACCTGCTCCAAAGGAGAGGGTTAAAGTAGACCCATATGACCTTGCAGTGCAGGAATTGAAATTTGAAGCAAGAGGCAGAGTAAGATTTAATTATCGTCATATAAGAATAGTTTTTACATTATTGCATTTACTGGAAACTAGACCGTTACACTTTCACCCTCTGCACTCATATTTCATGCTGGAGCGGACACTAGCATACACTTCGTGCAATTATGTCCTTTGAACTTGATACACACTGGCCGAGTAAATGAAAACATTTTTTAGGCAATATTACTCATGTAAGATGAATCAAGTTGCTTAGAAATTACTTGAAGTCTGACTGCATGAGGAAATCCAGAAGTGTTCCAAGAAATGTGTGCTAAGGGTTAATATTCATGATATCATCATGGAATGGTTTATATAAAGTAAAATTAAAGTCTAATCTAACGATTGGCTCCATAAAATGATGCTTCATGCTGTCTGAATGAGATTTCTTGTTGCTATTTTTGCTGTCTTCAGCACCACAAATTGATAATGTTAAAAACGTCTTTTTGTCATTTGTCTTGGCACTCAAGGAGTTAAATTCCTTATGTAAAATTTTAATTTCAGCCATCAGAAAAGTTGAAAACTGAAGAAGAAATAGCGATGGAGGAGAAGGAGAAGCTAGAGAAACTGGAAGCTGAAAGGCAAAGGAGAATGCACGGTTTCCTTGATGATCAATCTGGCTCTTTAAAACATAGAAGTGCTGATGATTTGGATGATGGGTTAGTATGGTGGTGTAATTTTAACAGTGCATATTTTTCTTTAAATGAAAAAATGCTTGCCATCACCACTGCCTGCATGTCCATCTCTTTCATGCATACCTTTAAACTTAAGCACATAAAAACATTATGAGCTTTCATGTGTCTCTTGTCTCTGCTTTAGCCCATCAGAAGGGATAGGTTTTCAGAATTATCGAAGTTGTATTTATTCCATTTTGCCTTATCTTTGTGCTAAGCACACCGATAAAAATTTCAAACCTATGCTTATGCTAATTCGGAACTGTCATTTTGCAGTATATGTAGCTTCATTCTATGGCGTTTCACCTTTCTATCAAACAGCCCTCTTTCACAAATTAGTAATGTTTTTCCTTCTCCTTTAATGATGTATTTCAATTTCTATGTACATTCATTTGATTAGAATCATAATCTATTTAAATAATGATCTATCTGCGAGTCTAACACTCATCACCAGTAGGGGTATAAGATCCAGGGGCATATATAACTACAGGTATCCCTCATTATGGTGCACTTCACTTAGTGCAGTAGCCAAGTGCTGAATCATTGACACATTGTTTTGGCCATATATTATAAGCACGTAACTTTCTCATAACATTTATTATGCCTAATTAGTATTTGTAGGTGTTGCGATTAAATTAAACATCATTAAACTCTCCAATCAACAAAAACTGTAATCTCTTCTATAGTTTCTTGGTGATATTTCAATGGCAGCTAATCTACATTAGATTTTGTCAATATCAGGATTAATAGATCTTATCCTATTTCACTATGTAAAATCGCCTTCATTTATTTTCTTATCCATATATTTTGCATGCATTATTATAAAAAATAATTTCGAATTTATTTGAAGGAGTGCCCCTTTATTTTTTTATGTAATTATTCAAGTTAGTGATAGTCGGATTGTTATTTTTCTAAAATTCATAATGTTAACTTGTAGGTTTGATTTTCTTCTCTTTTGTTTTAGGCTAGTTTTAGAAAGTGACATCGAGGTAGAAGATCCTCAAGATAAACACGAAGAAGTAGAGAAAGTGAACAGCGAGTTAGATACAAAAGGTAGTGATAAAAATGATGAAGAAGAAGAGGAAAGTGAAAATGAAGTTGGCAAAGATGAAGAGTCTGAGGAGGAAGAGAATTCAGGCAAAGCCGAAAGTGATGGTGAAGATGACCTGTCAGATTTAGTTTTGGAAGATTCTGATGATGACAGTAAAAAAGGTCAGTCGATCGTTTTTGCTAAATAGTAGCCATATTTTATTGCTGAAATGCAATTTTGTCGCTTGTTACTTCTGTGGTTAAATTTGCTGATGGCATTAGAAAGTATTTTTACCGATATAGAAGTAAAATAAAATCCTGATTATCTGTGTGCAGATTAACCGTGCAGTGGATTGACTGGGCCTTCTGAATAGAATTTGAATTTTCCCGCTTATATATAAAAAATAAAGATCACATGGTCTTCATTTATTTGTTAAGCATCTGCTGATATAGATTTACCATCTACCGGTTTATTTTAGAGAGATTTTTATTAACAAGGACCATCTTAAATTTGCAGCGATGGGTGAATGAATGCTTTAATAGCATTTTTATCTTCCAATCACATCTATTTTTGTGCACACACAGAGGTGATCTGTGACAGACAGAATAGCCACTGCCACAAACAAATTTTGTTTGTGAATGGATGCTTTAATAGCATTTTTATCTTCCAGTCACATCTATTTTTGTGCACACACAGAGGTGATCTGTGACTCAGACAGAATAGCCACTGCCACAAACAAATTTTATTTTTTGTTAATTTATTCCATTCTGATTACAGTTGATGGTTTAAATTGATAGCTTCTTATTTATGGCATGCAACCTTTTTTACGTAAATAAATTTGTACAGTATTTAACTGACAATACCAAATTTTTCCTTTAAAATGTGGATTATTCGTGTTCTTTAGTTATCCATGCCCACCCCAAGTTCCAATTAACACGGATAATTGGGATTTTACTGTAATTAAGAAAGGAAGTTTTACATGGCAATGACTATAATAGTTGTTAATTTTAATTTTTTATAGAAGAAAAAGATAAAGAAGAAATTGGAGATGATACATCTGATTGCACGAAATCTACAAAAGATGAAGCAATCCCAATGGATATCATATCAGCAGTTTCAAAATCAGAGAAAAGGAAAGGTTTGAATGGAAAAGAAGAATCTTCTTCATCTGAAGGTAATTGATTTATTTGTAGATATATAATGGAATTATTACATATTACTTATTTGATATGACTATTATATTATTGTTGTCTCTTCTCACCAAGTTTCAGAAAAGCAAGACCAAAATGGAAAAATGTTACTCCACCAAAAAGGTGTTGTTGAAGATGACAATGAGAATTCAAAAGCTTCTGAGAAAATAAGATCTGAGCTTTTAAAGAGGAAGAAAATTATGGAAATGGCTCAAAAGGAACTGCCTTATACTTTTGAAGGTATCTTGAACCCATACCCACACTCAAACCGCACGAAAAATTTCATTAGTCTTATTTAGGTTCATGAATCATCTATGTCTTTGAGATCTTGTTTACCTTTATATCCTACAGGTGGTTTTGTTTACTGTATCTTCTAGCATTTGACCTATGCGTACTAGAACTTGTTTAGTTTTGTTGCCGGTCTGACAGACCACATGCCTGTGTTCGCATAATCTTTTCGGTACAGTTCTTTTTCACGGTTTTGGAAATTTCTGAAGATATGTCGCAGTTAAACCATCCTGAACCATCGCACAACCGGAAAAGAAAACCAAAACTTCCTTCCCATGTTTTATTTTTAGCAGCTCAATATGTTTGAAATGTTCAGCACCCGCTTGAGGAGCATGTGCAGGAGTGAAAATTGATGAAGTTTAGGGTCCTCATTTTTTATTGTTTTTCTTTTTTAAAAATTCTTTAATATTCATGTGTTTAAGCAACCCTTCGGCAAAGGAATAAAGCAAATACTAATGTTTCTGCATGAAATTAAAAAAAGTAACCTATCAAAAATTAGAGCCTTTTTTGTGTTAAAAAATTTTCATTTTCATATTTACTAAGAATATATTGCATACTATTGCATTTTTTTATTTGTTCACCAAGACCCTATTTCAAATATAAACATAAGAATACTTGATACAGTGTTGTTTCTTCTCACATAATTATTTATTTTTGGCATGGGGTCTGAGAGACTGCATGCCTGTGTTTGTGCATCAATTTCTGATGCCTGTGGTTATGGGTTAAGCTAGAGTGAACAGTGTTTTATAAATCATGCTTAATCAAGTTTGATATTTGTAGATTTATTTTACATCTTTTTATAAATACCCTTAGTGGAGTTATGAATCATTTCATTTATTTTGGTGGATTAGATTGAGGTGATAAGTCACGTGTTATTTCTATAGATTGAAAGTAGTCATTTTTAAATAATTACTTGGCTCCTTAAATCTCTTTAAATACAATAGTGTTAAGTATCTTATAAATAAATAAATTTTCAAGTTGACCATGGCTTCCATTGAGATTAGGTTTTCAAGTGGTGATAGGAGGATATACACAACTGCTCATTCATTGCTTTGCTTTTACTTTATAAAAGACCATGTTATCTTTAAAAACTTTGATTATTTTGATGACATGATTTTAAATAAGCAAGGTTGATGAATTTTGCTAATTAATTTCTTGTACTCATAGTTCCAGACGACACAGATGCCTTTGCTGAAATAATGAGTGGCCTAGGACCAGAACATCAATCTGTTGTTTTAGAGAGAATGATTAAGTGCACTCATCCAAGCCTTAAGAGTGGGAACAAACAGCGATTGGAAATACTATTTGCACTTTTGATGCAACACCTTAATGATAGTGCATGGGGTAAGTGAAATTTAAATAAATTGTTGATTTTAAAACTTAATTTTATAATATATTTATTAGTCTAAATATGTTTCAAATGAAAATTTGCTAGCTCTGGTTTTGTATTGTCTCAATATGTAGGGTTAGAAACAACAATTTTCCTAAGAAAATGCAAAATATTTTACACGTAAATGAGTAGTAACTCTTAATTGCATTGTAATTGTTTTGTTTTGTATGGCTCCAGAGACTCAACGAACTTTTCCTGGGCAATCTCCTATGTCATTACCTAGATATTGTTTTGCTGTTCTTGCAAATGTTATTCCCTATATGTATGATTTGGCCCAGTCATCGCCTGAAAATGCAGTCAATTGTGTTTCTGAAGTGCTCAAAGAAAAGTTTTCAGAATTAGGAAAGGAATATCCTGGACTTGATACGGTAAGAAGTTGGTGTTTAGATTACTATTAATGCTATCTCAATTAATTAGATATACAATTTCATTGCCTTTAATTAGGGATGGGACGATTGGTTCTTCGGTTCTGCCAGTTCTCTCAAGAATCGAAATAATCGGAACCGACTGTTTATAATCCAGTTCTTCGGTTCCAATCCTTATTTTAATAAAAAACAGGACTGTAAAGGTGCACACATCATGCGTGCATACATGCGAGGCAGAGGCGTTCTTAACGATTTATGCAATCATGTGAAAAAAGATAAATATTGTCTATGAACTGAAATGCCAGTAGTGATACCAAGGAAATGTCGAATTTTTGATTTACCGACTAATTTCCTAATCAATTGTAATTAATAAAACAATCGACAATTATTTAAAACTTACCTCACTGGAATAGTGGTAATGTAATTTTTTTCACGTTCATTCCTTCGTTGTAAATTACCCATTTCTTTTCACTTACATCTAAACGTAAAAAATAGACATTTACATTAATTTCTTCGTTATAGATTATCCATTTTCCTAACCTTGCGTGCTCACAAAAGAAAATTAAATTAATTAGGTATTTACAGCAGATATTTTTTACATCAGTAATTAAAGAACTATTTTCAGATGTCTGGTTCCTCTTGTGACATTCTGTTGTCTCGTGCCATTTGAGATCTTTTAGGCCTCCTTTTGATATGTTGAAATCAGAATTACAGACAGTGCATGTTGCCGGGAAATCAGTTTTTCCTTTTATCAACCACTCTAATTTCTTTTCCCAGTCAACCTTGTACTTCTGTCTATACAAAGACCTATCAGTCGAAGAATTGTATTTTTTATTCATATTTTTATTTATTTGAGGGATAGAATATAACAGTATAAAAAATGGATTTAATTATTCTTTGGTAGATTCTCATCAAGTTTTTGTCACATTTTACTCTATGGAAACTATGAAATAGTTCTCCCTTTCTGTTCATACTTTTTTTAACGTAGATGGAAATGAATTTTTAAAATCTTTCCTTGCTCTAACCCTTCGAGTGCCAATGTCACTCAGAGCAATGCTCGAAAAATCTAAAAATGCTCACAGCAACTCTTAGTTTTTTCCCTCAAATTCTAATAAGTATAGAGACAATTTAAGGATCATGCTTTATGTTCAGTGGTCAGTAGAGACTTCAAGCTATTATTCTCTGCTGACTAACACTTTTCCAATATCTTGAACATAAATATCAATTACAGTGATCCTCCCATAGCCGGATTTAATTTGGCGTATTTGAATATGATGTGTTTAAATTTTAATAAATTTGTATATCTCCAAAACTATTAGAGAGAAATCAATTGAATAAAAAGCATATTATAGTAAAAACATTGGCAAATCATTCTACTTTCTGAATAGCAATATTTCATATTAAACTTAGAGACTTAGTAAACTCATATACATGTGGCCACATAGAAAGAAATGAAAGGCATGGTTATTTCTTGAGTAAATAGAGAAAGAAGCATTATCATGGTTAGGGCATCTGTTTACTCTTTGCTTGAATGCTCTGTCAGTACTTTGGTCACCCATCTAGAGCAATGTCCAGCAGGGCTATGGATGTGAGTCATTCTTCTGAGTTGGATCACCTCTTAGGCAGCAGTTTCAAGTGTATAATATCCAAGAAACATTATTTTCCATATTTTTAGTCACTCTTATTCTTTTTTTCATCTTTCGAATCATGAAAATAATATCAATACAGTATATCCTCGATTTAACGGACTAATTGGGGGGATAGGGTGTCCGTTATTGCCGAAAGTCCGTTAAATCCGAAAGTTCATCGTATGACGAAGCAAAATGCACCTAAATGGTCACATCTTATAATGTCAAATGCAGTACATTAGAAACCAAATGTCAGGCAATAATGCTCTTTGCGAACGGACTGCCCTCGGCATCGACGGACATTGAGCGGTCTGAAATCGCGGACGATAGGGAGTGGATTCTCAGCGACCGGACAGTCGTCGGCCATGAGTCCGTTAAATCCAAAATCCGTTAAGTCGATGGTTTACTCTATCTATTTGTGTTTAATTCTTCAAAACCAATGTTCAAAGAAAAAAAATTATAAAAAAATATTTTTGCATTTGATTGTTTTTGTTTTAAAAACACAGTAATTAATTGTATCTTTGACAACTTATAGGTAAATATGTTGCTTAATTCCTCTAAAAATTTCATTTCCTTATGATTTCGTATTAATAACTATTTTAAATACACCCTGCATTTTTTATTCATATCACTTGGTGCATTTCAAATGTCTTTCTGTCATCAGTCTTGGCACTCAAAGGGTTAAGTAACTTTAATGGCTTAGCCTGTACATTCTTGTTTACAAGTAATTTATTCACTGTGGAGAATTTGACAGTGATTTATTTAAATGTTAGAGACATTATAAAGAATTTATTTGGCATCTTGCTAATATTTTTTGTTTCACAGTTGGTATATCTGAGGTTGACTCCTCAGTTGTTTCCTACTTCTGACTTTCGGCACCCTGTAACGACTCCTGCATTAATTTTGATGACGCATGCATTAAGGACATGTAAAGTCAGGTCAAGACGAGATGTAGCCACTGGACTTTTTATTGTGACAATTTTGCTGGAGGTAAGATCATGCTGCATTATTAGATTACTCAATTTTTATTATTCAGAAATTATAAAATAGAAAAATATTTCCTGCATACACCTATGTTAGTTTAGCTGTCTATTTTTTATTATATGAGCTAAATTGATTCATTCATTCATCATGTTTCTGTCCGAAGACAGGTTTTAACTTAATCGCTGCCTCCATTTCTCTCTCTCCCTAGAAGCCTCTTTTATATCTCTATAAGTATTATATCCCTGCTTTATATTATCTAATATTCCTATTCTTTTTCTCCTTCTTCCTCTTCTTCCACTAATTTTTCCTTCTAAGATCTTCCTTTGTAAACACTGTTTTCTCAATATGTGCCCTATCCAATTTGCTTTTCTTTTCCTGATTGTTTTATTAGCATCCTATCTTCTCCCATTATTTCTAATACTTCTTCATTTCTCTTCCTCTCTGTCCATTTCACTTTCATCATTCTCCTCCATACCCACATCTCAAAACTTTCTAAATATTTTTCCCCCTTTCTCCTTATCGTCCACGTCTCTGCGCTATAAAGAGCTATGCTCCATATGTAGCATTTTGCTAATTTCTTCCTTGTTTCTAAATTTATTTTCTTGCTTGTGAGAAGCTCCTTCTTCTCGTTAAATGCTGCTTTTGCCATTGCAATCCTACTTCTGATGTCCTGTGTACTACTTCCATCCTGCGCTAAAATACTGCCAAGATATTTGAAACTACAGTGGAACCTCGCTTAACGAGCACCTCTCATAACGAGTAATTCGCATAACGAGCAAAATAAATTGTAAAAAAATGATTCGCTGACTGAGGGACGTTTCGCATAACGAGTGACGAGGGGAGGGGAAGTCCCGGATTGTGCGCCTGCAACAGCGAGGGTCGGAAGGCAAGGGGGGTCGGACAGAGCGGTGCGGGGGCTCTATATAGGGCCAGCACCGCAGAGCGCTGCAGTCGCCTGACGTCTCGAAATCAGCCAATCCGAGGAACGGATGCGTTAGCTGCAAGCCTGCTGCTGACAGCGTGCTTGGATTTCCACTCTGTCCGTCCCCCCTCCCTCTTAGTCAACCGTCCATGCCTGTTATATCAGTCTGTGTTTAGCACTCGTTCCGGTAGGATCTTAGTGTCGCTTGTGATCACACATTTTTCCAAACTTGTGTTCAGACATATTATTTGTGATTTTTTTTGTGCAAAGTTTAATAACCCTTGCAAAAATGTCCCCGAAGAAAAAACCGCAAGGAGACAGCTATAAGAGAATAAAAATAACCGTAGAAATGAAACGTAAAATCATTGAAAAGCGAGAACGAGGTGTGAGCGTGGCTGATCTAGCACGCACATACAATCGGTCTACATCAACGATTTGCACTATCCTCAAGAACAAGGACAAGATTAAGGAGATAGATGCTTCAAAGGGAGTGACAAGAATATCTACGCAACGGTTACGTATTCTAGATGATGTTGAAAGGTTGCTTCTCATATGGATAAATGAAAAGCAACTGCAAGACGACACTATTAATGAGAACATCATTTGTGAGAAGGCGAAAGTGATTTTCGCCGACCTCGTTAAGAAGACTCCAGGATCATCAATGGCGGAAGAAGAAGTATTTAAGGGAAGACGTGGGTGGTTCGAGAAGTTTAAGAGAAGAACCGGCATCCACAGCGTTGTGAGGCACGGTGAAGCAGCAAGCTCCGACGCAAAGGCAGCAGAGAACTTCATCGGCGACTTCAAGAAGCTCGTAGATTCTGAGGGTTACCTGCCGCAACAGGTTTTCAATTGTGACGAAACGGGTCTTTTCTGGAAAAAGATGCCGAAGCGAACCTATATAACAGCAGCAGCATTACCCGGCCACAAGCCAATGAAAGACCGTCTCACGCTGCTATTTTGTGCCAATGCAAGCGGCGATTTGAAAATTAAACTGCTGCTTGTTTACCATTCAGAAACTCCACGAGCCTTCAAGAAGTGTAAAGTTCAGAAGAGCAGGCTAAATGTGATGTGGAGTTCCAACAACAAGGCTTGGGTGACACGTGACCTTTTTACTGATTGGATCAATGAAGTGTTTGGTCCTTCTGTGAAAAAATATTTGCTTGAGATGAATCTACCACTCCAAATCTTGCTTGTTATGGACAACGCTCCTGCCCATCCTCCAGGACTACAAGATGACCTCCTTGAAGAATTTAAATTCATCAAGATCCAGTTTCTCCCTCCCAATACCACTCCGTTACTCCAGCCTATGGACCAGCAGGTTATTTCTAACTTTAAGAAGC
The DNA here is from genome assembly GCA_028673005.1 of Tanypteryx hageni. Lineage (NCBI taxonomy): Eukaryota > Metazoa > Arthropoda > Insecta > Odonata > Petaluridae > Tanypteryx > Tanypteryx hageni. The sequence continues at coordinate 176,457,685 of CM054113.1, forward strand.
TCTACACCAAAGCGCTCTTCGAGCGTTGTTTTGAGGTGACTGAAGGGACCAATCTCACTCTCAGAGAGTTTTGGAAATATCACTTCCACATCGTTGCCTGCCTCAAGATGATCGAAAAGGCGTGGGAAGGGGTTACCAAGAGAACCCTCACTTCTGCTTGGAAGAAGCTTTGGCCGGAGAGCGTTGTCGAATGTGACTTTGAGGGGTTTGAGACAGTACCTGTGGAGCCTGTAGTCAACGAGATTGTGTCTTTGGCCAAGATCATGGGACTGGAGGTGGATAACAAAGATATCGATGAGCTTGTGGAAGAGCGCAGCCAAGAGCTGACCACCGAAGAGCTTATGGAGTTACATTGTGTTTCACAGCAAGAAGTTGTGGAGGAGAGTTTGTCCGAGGAGGAGGAGGTAACAGCAAACCAACAATCTTCTGGCGCAATAAGAGAAATGCTGAAAGCATGGGAAACTGTTGCATCGTACTTTGAGAAGCATCACCCTAATAAGGCTGTGGCTATGCGCGCTACTAATTTATTTAATGATAATGCTGTGTCACATTTCCACAAAATTCTGAAGCATCGGCAAAAACAAATGTCTCTAGACAGCTTTCTTGTAAAAAAGAATTAGGTATGTATCATAAATAGTAAATTAATTATTTCGATTTGTTTTTGTTTTCTACAAATCTAATTCTCATTCCAGGTTCGTTCATTCCGCGATAGAAGAAAAGAGGAAGATGAATCACGCTCCTTAACAATGTATATATAATTTTCTTTGAATAAACATTATACATAAAATATTTTGAGTATTTTTTCAGCATGGAACGCATTATCGAATTTTACATTAATTTGTATGGGAAAAACTGTTTTGCTTAACGAGTGTTTCACGTTACGAGTAAGATTCTGGAACGAATTATGCTCATTAAGCGAGGTTCCACTGTACATACTTGTTCCAATTTTTGTCCATTTACCATTATATTTAATTCTTTATGTTCCTTTGAAACCACCATGACTTTCGTTTTTTCAGCATTGATCTTCATTCCATATTATTGGCCAACCTCCACTAGTCTGTCTGTCATCCTCTGAAGCTCTTTCTCGTCTTCTACTATTAATCCCTGATCATCTGCATATTTAATGGTAGTATTACTTTCACCTCCTATCTTAAATCCTTTCTCTTCCATCAACGCTTCTTCTGTTATTGTTTCTGCATAAATATTAAATATCGCTGGTGAAATAGGACATCCCTGCCTCACTCCCCTCCCTATTGAAGTACTTTCTGTTTCTTCTCCTTCAACCCTGACTCTAATCTTTTGATCAAAGTAAAGGTTTTTAAGCAGTCTTTTATCTTTCCAATCTATTCCAATTTTGTTTAAAATACCCAGCATTTTATCCCATTTCACTCGGTCAAAAGCTTTCTCCCAATCTACAAAACAAAAATACATATCTTCATTGACTTCTAGCGCTCTTTCTATCATCATTCTCATACATCCTATAGCATCTCTAGTCCCTCTTCCTCTTCTGAAACCAAACTGATTATCTTGCAGCTCCTTTTCTATTTTACATTCAATTCTTTTGGTTATTATTCTAGTTAGAACTTTAGCTTTATGAGAAATTAAACTAATTGTTCTATAATCCTTACAACATTTTGCATTGTTCTTTTTCTCCAGTGGTACCATAACAACATCTAAAAAATCTTCAGGCCATATGCCAGTATCATATACTTGGTTAAAAAATTTTGTTAGTTGCTTAACTGCTTTCGACCCCAAAACCTTAAGAACGTCCACTGGTATATCATCACTCCCAACAGCCTTCCTTCTTTTCATGTCATCAATTGCTCTTTCAACATCAGACTCGAGAATACTTGGTCCTAGCTGATCTTTTTCCCATCATCTTTTTCATTTAATTCAATATTTCTTGGCTTTCCTTCTTTGTCATACAGCACCTCAATGTATTCTTTCCAAACATTCTTTACATTGTCTGGCTCCGAGACTATTTTACCACTTTTGTTCATGATTCCTTTACGTCCTATCTTTCTTGCCTTTTTCTTGAATAGTTCCCTTGCTTTGCTATACATGAGGTCTGTTCTACAAATTCTTTCACACTCGACAATCTCCTTGCATTTCTCATTTATCCACTGTTCTCTGGCTTTATCTGTTTCCCTTCTTAAAGCATTATTTAACTCCTTGTACTTTCTTTGGCCTTCTTCATTGTTTATGTTCTTCCACTTTCTCCGCTCTTCCATTTTTTGCAGCATGGCTGCTGTGATCCAGGGTTTTTTGATTCTTTCACCTGTTATCTTTCCTACCTTCTTTTCCATTACATCTTTAATGTTGCTATGGATGTATCTCCACTCCTCATCTACATTCTTCCTATTTTCTTCAGCTCTCTCCCCCAACCTTTCCTCCAGCTCAGTCATGATAGCCTCCTTGTTTTTAAGGAGTTCCTCTAAGTTCCATTTCTTGTTAACTCTTATGTTTCTCTTAACGCTCTTCAGTCTACATTGTGTATTTGCCACCAAAAGGTTGTGGTCGGAATCGATATATGCCCCTGGTAGTGTTTTCACATTTTTAATGCTATTTCTAAATCTTTCATTGACTAGTATGTAATCTGTCTGGTATTGTCTCTGGTCTCCTGGGCTTCTCCATGTGTAAATTCTCCGCTGGTGATGCTTAAACCACGTATTAGTTACAATCAATCTATTTCTATGGCAGAATTCCACAAGTTTCTCCCCTCTTTCATTTCTCTTCCCTAGTCCATATTTTCCCACTATGTTATCTTCCTGTCCCTCTCCGACTACACTGTTCCAATCTCCCATTACTATGGTGGTGATCCTTCCTTTTCCCTCCTCCTCCAATATCTCCATAATCTGTTCATAGATTTCATCTACTTCATCGTCGCCAGCATTAGTTGTTGGCATATACACTTGAATTATAAGTATTTCCACTGGCTCCATCTGAAGTTTTATGGCTATTAATCTATCATTAACTGTCACTACCTTGCTAATTCTTTCAGCTATCTCTTTTCTCGTTATAATCCCCACTCCCCTTTCCTTTTTCTCTCCTCCCGAGTAAATAATCTTAAATTCGTCTTAATTTATCTCGCCTTCTCCTTCCCACCGAACTTCACTAAGACCTACTATACCTACATTATTCCTTCTCATTTCCCTTTTTAAGTTCTCTAGTTTAACCCCTGAATTCATAGTCCTAACATTCCATGTGCCTATTCTTAATTTCTCACCACTTGCTTTCCTATTAATGTTACATTTCCTCTGTGCATCCCCTAGGGTAGTCCCCACCCAGAGATCCGATTGGGGGACTATTTTACCTCCGGAATATTTTACCCCAGAGAGATCCATAGAGGTATTTGCAGCTTTTCAGCCTATCATGGGAAATATAATGAGGTAGTTTCCCCTTGCTTTCCTCATCGCAGTTTCACAAGTGTGATTACCCATCTGTAGCTGTTCAGATCCACATGATCACCACCTACAGAGGTACTGTGCAAGCTGCTGCCCTTGCACAGGGGGATGTAAAACCCCCAAGACTGCTTCTTAGTCTGACTCTTCCCCTCAGACCTTTCCGGCTTGGATGGTCCTACCAGGAGGATTATCTCCCGCCGGCATAGCTCTTTGGTTCATAAGAGTACACAAACCCTCCCACCTCTGTAAGGTTATGCAGTCCTTAGGGAGGGCTAAATTGATTAAACTAATGCAAATAGTGCAATTTTCTCTTGCACAGTGTTAGATAAAATATGATCTCAGAAATCGGGTATTTGAAAAATTTTCCGAGCTCAGTTTTAAATTCCTTATGTTGTTTAACACATTCGCGAAATAAGACATTTTTATTGTTTTTCCCCTGGGACAAAATTTATTTTTAATTTCACGCATAATGACGCATTTTTCACACTTTATTTCTGTAGATCATAGCATTTCTTAAGGTTATATTTCTCTCCCTGTCTTTCCAATGCTCTGTCTGTCCACCCACCAGTGGGTCACGACGGCCACAAGACGTAATGCCCGTGACCCGCTGGTGGATCACTCCATCATTGTTTTTGGAAATTACCATTTTTTAGCTCTTGATGTACATTTTGTTAATAATTGGTGTTAAGCTACATTTCCATTAATAAAAAAGTCACCAACATGTTGGCCAACTTGTTGTGGAGCCAACGTGCTGGCTTAAATTGAAGTGTTTTTCCACTGAAACTTTCATTTTGGTTTAGCAGTGATTGAACTCTTGTCAATGGACGAAGTGGCATTAGTTGCGGCTTCCGCGTTTGTAATTTATGCTGGAAATTACCTACTTTTGAATCAGGATCGTAAACGGAAACGGTGGTGGATTAGAAGTTTTCTTGTGAAGCGTGGATTAGAAGGGACATATCATTTGCTGATGAACAATCTTTGTCTCCAAAGTGGTTACGAAAATTTCATTCGAATCATGGCAACAGACTGGATATTTACTGCAGCTAGTTGTGCCTTTTATACAAAAAGAAGACACCAAACTATGAAAGTCTGTGTCCCCTGGAGAACAGTTGGCTGCTACATTATGCTTTTTTTAGCTACTGGTGACAGTTATGGAAGTCTAATGTATCATTACAGGATTTCAAAATCTTAAATATAGAGATTTGTACCATTTTTGCAAGTTTTTTTTCTACGTAATTAATATCGCAGTTAAGTTTTGACCTGATTTCACTTAGTGCATCAATTCGATTATTTGCTTGTTTATGTTCACTAGATGTAACATCCCATAAAATTAAATTAAATTAAAATAAAATTTTTCATAAAGTTCAATTACCGTATTTAGCCGAATCCTCTTTTAGCACTGTCAAAACAGAAAAAAGATTTAATGGCCTAATTTCTCACTGACTGTATTTGGTGTATATTTCGAACATATCCAGTATAGGTATACTAGTTCATTCATTAATTGAAATGGTTTGTTACAAATTTTTTCTGAAATAAAAATAATTTTGATAATTAAGACTTTATTAATTGAATTCTGGATTGTAAGTTTGCAATATAATATAATATATAATTATAAAATATAATTATTTTGTGTCATTTGTTTAAAAAAATATCAATTAAATGTGTAACCATACATCCTACAATTCTATGACAACTCGTCGCGCATCAATTCGTTGTGGCTAGTTCGTCGTGCCTCTATACATCGCACCACAAACTCATTGTGTTTCAATTCATCTCTCAACAAATTCGTCAGGGTGTCTCACCTTCCAATTTGTCTTGTAACGAATGTTTCACAACGAAATTTTCATGCGATGATTTTGTCTAGCAATGAATTGGCACGCGATGAGTTTGTCGAGGGGCATATGGACACGCGACAAGTTGATCGTTTGACCAATTGAAGCACGGCGAATTGGTGTGCGATCAATTGACTGTGATGTATTGATGGTGTATGACTTCGTACTCGAATTTAAGACGACCCCCGATTTTCGCAAGCTGAAATTTTAAAAAAACCTTGTCTTGGATTCAGTAGTTTAATTCTATTTGCTTTTGTCCACTCCATAAGTACAGACATGCATGTTCACAACCAATAATTCATTACATTTTGACATCTAGAAAAAATATTTTTATACAATGATTGATAACAATAATCTTATTGTCATCATATTTTCTTTGGATCTTATATATTGATACAGTTACTTTTAACATCTTCCTCACAAAACAGTGTACCAGTCTTTCGAAGCGATTCTCTCCAGAGGCTGTAAATTTTCTCTTAGGTATTTTATACTTGGCAATTCCAAAAGCAGAAGGGTTACCAAGGCCACCGCCTCCTCCACCTCCATTTAGGAGTAATTCAAGTGAATCGAATCTGCTAGTTGTCATAAAGAATCCTTTCAGGTAAGAATGTGATTACAGTGCAACCTCTATAATCCGAACTAATTAATGCAAGGGTGTGTTCGGATTACTGGATTCATGTAAAATAACGAGGAAAAAATCTATTGTATTAAATTTCTGTAAATAAAACACCAATTAATGTACTTACAGATCACTAAAATGACTGTGAGATATCGGGGTTGTTGGATGGGAAAATTGTACTCCACACTAGGCCGCAGCAGTAGGAATGAGCGATATCAGCACGGCCGGCCATGCCGATATCGCTCATTCCTTTTAAAACAATGTTTCAAAGGATCATCTATTCAGCCGCAAGGGGTGTTAGTAGTGGACATATGTGCCTGACTTTGTTACAAAACAAAAAGATTCAAATTTCACTTTCCGACGTTCGCTTCACTTAACCGACACTTTACACCCGATGTTGAGAAATGATTCAGATTACTGGGAGTTTGGAATAACGTGGGTTCGAATTATAGAGGTTGCACTGTGCACTAACTCATCTTTGAAAATAGTATATAAAATATTATTTACAATAAACTGTAGTAACATGGGTTCTCTTCATAAACATTTTGCATTCTTGAACTTGAAATGTCAACCACCTCTTGGCTCTTGCATACAGATATAATAATTTTCAATAAATATGTGAGAGTATCTAATGATACAAAACTTTTTTAACCTTTCTATGTTTTAACTGTTATCTCTTGTTTTGTGTGATAAGGAAAGAATAATATAATTTTTGTGAGATGTTTTATGCGTACAATTAAATTTTTAATTTTATTGTGTTTCTTCATTTTCTATCTGCAGAAGCTGTGAAACGGAGCCAGAATTAATTCTGGATTCAGATGATATTGATGAAAACCAGAAAAAAATCGATGGTGCATTCAAAGTCCGAGCTCTAGCTGTAGCATCTAAGTTAACATTATTATGTATTAAACAGCTTGAAGATATACCCTCAAGCAAAGAAATTTTTCGTCCTTTTACCAATCTCGTACCCCTTCTACCTTTGCCAGTCTACCCAAAATCTCTTGTGGATTCCATCAAAACGCTTGAGAATTCCTTGAACAAACTCATGAAGGATAGCACACCTCTTGAAAAGTTGACTCATGCTGCAAAGAAGCCCAAGCCTTTGAAATTATATGAGCCTGCAATAGTTGACATGTAAGTTATTCTCATGATAGAAAAGCAAGGCTAATCCTGGTAATGGTTTCTTTCTTGAAAATAGAATGTATTCGATCAAAAAGCATTCCGGTTTTAATGGTCGAAAACTTATGAGAAAATGTGTATTTTGTAGTTTAATCAGACTTTGCGATTCAAATAATTTTTTGTGACCTTTTTATTTGTGGGCAACATCTTGAATTCTGATGAAGATGGTTGACATTGGGTTGATTATAAGTCTTTAAGAAAAACTTGCAATAGGATACAATTATTAACATCTTTTCAAGTTTACATCAAAGAATATTTAATATATAGGAGAATTTCTGTAAAAATAATTGGCAATCAGTAATGTAATTATTTTATTTTTATATTATTTGTGGAACTAATTTTAGTAATTTTGCATTTATCAATTGTCGAGCTATTCATGAAGAAATTCTACAAATTATTTTTGTATAACATTATTTTAATTTTTGTTTCACTTTGATAGGCTTACAAGGGAAGCCCCCAAGGTGTGACACTCGCATCGGGTTGTGACTTTGCAGAATGAAAATATATGTAAAATAATGGACTCCTATTTCTACCTAGGTGCCAACTCGAAATCTTTTACGAGAAAATGCCCTTTGAAAATCGCGATCCGAGAGTCAACGTAATAAGAACGTTAAAAGTCCATTTGTAATCATCTATAAGCGTTGGTCTAGGGGAAACGAGCTGGAGTAGAAATAATTTTGCCGGGGTTCGATTCCCAAAGGGACCGAAAAATTTTTCTCCGATTTTTTTTTAATTTTTTTCCCAATTTCCAGCATATCGTCGATAAAACTTGCACAACATTTTTTTTAATTTATTCCATGCATTATAACTACTATTTTCTTCATCGTAATTCTTCATGAACATAATTTTACGGATCACTACCCATTCGCTTTACCATCATGATCAATACATGACGAATTTGAAAGGAGGAATGCAGAACAATGCACCGAAATAACCCAACAATATTGTGACATAATGCCAATTATAATTATAATGGCAATAATTGACACCAGCAACAGATTTATCATAATGAACAATACATGACGAGATTTGAAAGGAGGAATAAAGAACAATGCATCGAAATAACCCAACAGTATTGTGACATAATTTCAATTATAATTATAATGACAATAATTGACACCTGCAAATGATAATGAATCCCTTTAACAACAACAACAACAACAGCGTAACTTTAATAACAACATTATACGATGACTAGACGCAGTTTTTCATGGCCTTATTAGCAGACGTCCTTGTCTCTCTACCACAGTCAACGTCAGAATATTGCCGAGAGATTTATTGTTAGAGGGCTCATTTTGGGGTGGCGATTGGAATTGTTTGTTTTTGTTCGTGTTTTGCGAGTGATCTTCAGTTTTTGGGGCAATAATAACTGCATTACGATGAAGAAAATAGTAGTTATAATGCATGGAATAAATAAAAAAAAATGTTTTGCAAGTTTTATCGACGATATGCTGGAAATTGCGAAAAAAGTTTTTTAAAAAATCAGAAAAAAATTTTGGTCCCTTCGGGAATTGAACCCCGGCAAAAATATTTCAAATACAACTCGTTTCCCCTAGACCAACACTCCCAGATAGTTAAAAAATGACTTTTAACATTCTTATTACATTTACTCTCGGATCGCGATATTCAAAGGGCATCTTCTCGTAAACGACATCAAGTTGGCACCTAGGTAGAAATAGGAGTCCGTTATTTTACATATACTTTCATTCTGCAAAGTCTCAATCCGATGCGAGTGTCACACCTTGGGGGCTTCCCTTGTTAGCTAATTAGCATATATTTGAGATTAGATAATTTTCTTTGACCTCATAAAATGATTTGCTAGTTGGGAAATGAATAATTTACCTCAGTGTCTTTCTTTGCATTAGCTGCATTTTCATCTCTTTATTTTTTAGGTCAGTACATGGTGTCAATAATACTTCTTAATTTAACTTTTCAGATTTGATGGTCGAAAGAGGAGAGTAATGTCAAGAGAAAAGCAGGAGCACGAGAAACTTCTTCATAAGTACAAAAAAGAAATGAAGGGTGCTATTCGAGAAATACGCAGAGATAAGGATTTCCTTGCTAAAGTGAAAGTGAAAGAGACATTGAAGAAGTAAGTCCATCATTATTTGCTCGTTGAATCTCAAATTTATTTATTTAAACAGGTTTACTCTCCTCCTCAATGAATTGTTACAAATATCAGAAAATATTTTAGCATACTAACTCATTACATTTACAAAAATATAGTTCTACTCTTTCTATATTTTGTTTTTGTTTGCATTCATTTTACCAATAGATATTATTTTAAATTATCTCACTTTACTTTCCAGTGACATGCAAAGAATAGAGAAGGTTAAGGAAATATTTGGCGCTGCAGCCTTACAGCAAGGAGAGATCAGAAAACTAAAGAGGACAAAATAATGTTATATATTGTAAAAAATAAATCAATTTTTATTAAAACAATTTTTTTTACATATTTCTCGTTTTTATTTTTAATTTATAAAAGTGAGTTTTAAGTACCACCGTGTAGATTTTCCATTTACTCCGTGTTTTAACAATTTAAAAATAGATTAATATTTCTCATATCCAATCTGCTTGTGATATGAACTAGGTCACATAAATGAAGTAAGGTAAGTGAAACCAAGCAGAACAATCAAAAAACAATGTTTTTGTTGAAGTAAATGTATTCATTTGATAAAATGCTATGTTTACATAAATTGTGGTATAGACCCATGCCAGGATGCGATAGGATGGCTCGGCCATTATTTAGGACTCATCAGGGAGAAATTAATGGACACAGTGGTACTCGAATCATCCTTAAAAGTTAAATTTCTAACACAAAACTGCTTGGAGAGCCTCTTACACAAAAAAACTCTAAAGTTATGATAATAACAATCAAAATGACCTGTGGTTGAGCTTATTGAACCATGTTTTGCCAAAGCCCAAAAAGTCTGATACAAGGAGTTTTATTGAATCGCAAAATTTTTGCTACAGGTAATTTATAGTAGCTTAATTGATACAATTATCTAACCTTGATTTTGAAATTTTCTTTAAAGCGTATGTTAACCACTTCTCTGAAGAAATTTTTAGAATATAGGTTCAAAAAAGTCATTTTTTATCACAAGGAGACATGAGAACATAAGAAATGCATTCGTTTTTTTTTTATTTTATCTAACTCCAAAATAAGCATATTATTGAAAAAATACTAAGGATGTGACCTCAATTCATATTTCAAAACTAACATTTCTTTAGCAGCATTGTTTTCATGAAAAAATCTGATGTAGCCACCACATGACTTTCTCCATACCTGTAATATATCTAAAAATTCCAAATAGGTTACATAATAATAAATATTTTAAGAAACTGCGAGAAATTTTTAGACTTTACAAAGAACAGAAATAAACTCAAACCATAGCCTTCTGATATTGGATATAGCCACAAAGCTCCAACAATTAAGAAAAGAAAATGAAGCATTACTAAGACGTAACTGTCAATTGTTAACAATAGTCGTCGGTAGGTGGTGTGGTGGTGGCAGCTAAAAATATAAGATATTACTTAAACAATGCATTATATGGAAAAAATTTTCAAACAAAGGTAGAAAATTAAATTTCCTACAACTTTTATTCTAATACATTTTTACATTTATCAAATATTAAAGCAAATATTTCAAAATAACGGATGTGACAAGAGTAAACACCCACTTCCGTTTGACCGATTTTTACCAAAAACTAATCAGTTCTTCTTACTTATATAAAATTTCACGTTGACCTGATTAATAGTTTTTGAGTTGGAGCACCCACAAAAAGCTATCATATACACACAGACATCATCGAGAAAATGGTCAAAACGTGTTCAGGGGACCTCAAAACGTGTATTGCCGTTGAAATCTCGAAGTAAATTTTTTTCATAAATACAATACTTTCCCTACTATGTATATGGAGAAAGTAAAAATCAAATTCGAGATTTCAATGGAAATATATGTTTTAAGATCCTCTGATTGCGAGCATGTTTTGACTATTTTATCGATGATGTCTGTGACTGGAATTTTGTGTGCACTTAACTCAAAAATTATTAATCAGTTCAACCTGAAATTTTATATTTGACATTTTGTTAAAGGGACAAGAACTGAGTAGTTTTTGGTAAAAATTGGTCAACTGGAAGTGGGTGTTTACTCTTGTCACATCCATTTCTTTAACATTTACTTTATTATGTGATGAATGTAAGAAGGTATTGGAATAAAAGGTGTAGGAAATTTAATTTTCTACAACCTTTGTTCAAGACATTTCCCCATATAATGCATTGTTTAAGAGATATTTTAGAAACTAATTTTTAGTTGCTACCACCACCACCTACTGGTAACTATTGTAAACACTTGACGCTTAGTAATACTCCTTTTTATTTTTTTAATTGTTGGAGCTTCCTGGCTGTATCCAATATCAGAAGGCTACAGTTGGAATTTATTTCTGTTCTTTGTAAAGTCTTTAAATTTTTCTCGCAGTTACTTAAAATATTTATTATCATTTAACCTATTTGGAATTTTTAGAAATATTACAGGTATGGAGAAGCATGTGTTGGCCACAAGATTTTTTTTGTTTGAAAGAATAGCAAATCATGCCTCATAAAATTTAAATAATATCAATAAAAGTATACTTTAGTTGTTATATTTGCAGATATCTTATACCAATATGTTATGTATCAAAAATATTATTATCTTTGTTTAAAAAATGTGTAATTTCACTAGTTGCCTTTCCTTAATCCCTTCCTTAAGAATATTGAGCTGTTCTAAGAATTTCAATTCTGTTCCTCAGTTGTTTAATAAAATCAACACAATTTGTAACCAAGCAATTTCAATTTAAACAACTATGATAGCAATGAAGAGACACCTTACAAAACTAACAAGAATAACATTTTTATTTAGTGTTGCTTCCAATGGGAATACTACTTTCATGTGACAATAAAAACCTGAGTTTAAGAGATACAAATAGCCATATCTTATACCTTCAAAGATGTATCTGAAAATAGTTCTATTATAGAGATGGAAACTTTATTAAAAGTAACAAATGGTAAGAAGAATAAAATAAAGAATATACAAGTAAATGAGCTTAAACAGCAACTGGAAGAAGCTCAAACTGAAATTGCTATCAAGGACAAAACACTGAATGAAATAGCAAAACAAAATGAAATTTTATATAGGGAACTGAAACAGCAACAGGGACTAGTGAGAAACTTAAAACGTAAGCTGTTACAAATCTTCTTTCAATAGATAAAATAAACCACAAAACAATACTTCATAGATTTATCATTTCAGAGCAGCTGGAAGACGAAAGGTGGTTTCACCAAAAACAGAATTCATATCAACAAGCAAAACTTAATGGATTAAGAGCAAATTACCTATCAAATGAAGCACTCACAGAAGAAGCAATGATTGCAAAAGCAGAAAAAATGTCAAAAGCAGAATTGTGCAGGCACAGTAAAAAATTAGAATACTTAAAATCCTAACAATATCAGTATCATTACATTCCGTGTAAATCAATACTGATTTTTATAAAATTTCCGATGATTTTTGTAAAATACTGTTTTAAGGGCAAAATAATTCATAAACAAAATTACTGCTTTACTTTCAATATATAGAGCACTAATTCATAGTCAAAGAAGACAAACATCATTTCTTCAACGCATAAAAAAGATGGAGGCATCAGCAAGCACATCGACTGAAATCATATATAATCTCTGCATAAAATTTCTCCGAATGAAATACTTGAGAGATGTATTACAAAAGAGACTGACCGAAGAAGCTAAAGAACGACATATTGAGGTAGAAAATTCTAAGAAACTCCTTGCAGATATAAAGGAGGAATTAGAAAGAACAGTTCAACAATGCTATAATAACAGCTCTCCACCATCTTCAACAAATGCAGTTTACTTACAAATGGTTACAAAAAATGGCAGGCTGATGTATGAAAATGCTTTGCTGCAACACAAGGTAATACTGCATTTATTACATACATTTCAAAATATATCCCAATGTATATTAGCAACCAATTGGCAATTGGCATAATTGGATACTTTTATAGCCAGGTTTCATAGATCATAATGGCAAAGGGGAATGTTCCTGTTGCATAGTATATGTGGTAAGTTTCCACTATACATCATCCCCCGTTTTAGATCATCAATAAATTAAGGGGCATTTTTGTTACATAGCATGCCGATTTTTAAGAGCAAATGGGGAAATTCCAGTCATTGCAGTTGATGTGTTTATTTCCTTATGATAGTTTATGTCAATGACATACAATTAAGTTGATGATTGAGATTTCTAACATAAAAGTAATTGTCTTACCCATGAATTTGTTCAACCAGGAAGCTCTAATTAATATTGTTTTTTAATTATAATGCCACCATATGTCACTCATGCAAACCTCCAGAAGCAATCTTAAGAATCATCTCAGGTATAAGTTTTATGGGTAATAATTGGTAATTGTGTCACAAAAAGTCTGCTAGGAATATAGCATCTACTTTTATATGTACAGGCGGACCTCGACTTATGAACATTCAAGTTATGAACAATTCAAACTTACGAACATTCCATGTACTAAGGAATTTTGACTCCCTATTCAGTAAATGAACATAACTCTCGCAGATCGCAGATTTATCTTCAGGTGGACACAAATAACCCAATATGAGAATTCTTATCTCTGCTTTGCATCTTGATTCTGTCACTCATGACATAAGCATAAACAGATCCTTTTAATTAAGTTTCGGACAGTTGAGGATCTGCATTTAGGCTTAGGACTTTCTTTGGTCGATCATAGACAGTCGTTGGCAAAACATTTACTTGCAAGGCAGCAGACAGTAGTGAGTTCTTGTTCTTTAGTGAAACAATTTTTCAGTTAAATTTGACTGTACTGTATAATGAAGGATATTATCACATACCCAGTCAAATAGCTAAGAAAAGGGACTGGAAAACCTTTCAACATTAGTAAGTACACTTTCCAGAATTTCAAATAATCATAATCCTCTGCTAAGAACATTTCCTCGACAGCATGAAAAAACCATGGAGCTCTATTATTTATCAAAACACATTGTTGGATATTATTGAACTTTTTTATTATGAAAAATTCACTTAAATATCTTTTAAAAATTAAGATAAGACCACGTAATAATGCTTCTACATTTTGATAATACCTTAACTAACCTAAACTCTATTTGTAATGTTTCCTTTATCATCTGAAATTCGCTTCATTATAGTCAATAGAACTTCGAGGGTTCTTGTGTTGGTGACGGTATGTTTTAATGTAAAAGTTAACTATTATTGATAGACTTAAGCCTTCTAAAGTTATAAAAATTAAAGTTTAAAAAATGTCATTTATTAGGCCTGTTTTCCACTGTAAGAGGAGTTCTGCAGCTAGTTTGACTGAGCGGCATGTATGCACAGAGGCCTTCTTACTAGGTCGTCCTACAACCCTTAGATACATAGTTACACTCGTGCTTATGCCTCTTGAGTTTCCCTGTGCATTTGAATCTTTACTGGTGTATGATGACATTATATATTCCTTTCTATTTTATAATACCCTTAAAAATATGGAAAGCAAGCATAAAAGTAGTGATACTGATGGTGCTTCATCTATGAGTTGTAAAAAACATCGAGTGCTATCGATGGAAACTAAAATTGACATAATAAAGTGATCAGAAAGAGGTGAGTCATTTGCTTCCATTGGATGTATTTATGATGTCAATCGTTTGACAATTGGAACCATTTTAAAAGACAAACAAAAAATTACTGATTACATTCGCAATGCAGGCTCACTTCAGTCTGTGATTGTAAGTTAAAAACGAAGTGTCATCGTTGAAGAAATGGAAGTGTTTAACAATTTGGATTGAGAATCAAAATAGAAAAAAACAACGATTGAGTACTGAATTGATTCAAGATAAGGCTAGAAGCCTTTTTCAGGATATTAAATTGTATATGGGGGAAACGGCGAGTGATCCTGCTGAATTTATGGCCAGTGCTGGACGGTTTGCAAAATTCAAGCATAGGATAAATATGAAAAACCTTTCATCATCTGGTGAATCTGCAAGTGCCGATCACAAGGCAGCAAAAAAATTTCCTGAGACAATGGCACCAATTATTAAAGATGGGGTTACTGCTCTCGACAAGTTTTCAATGTTGACGAGACAGGTCTTTTTTTGGAAAAAGATGCCTTCAAGGACCTTAATTGCAACTGAAGAGAAGAAAGTTCCTGGATTCAACATTTCTAAAGATCGTCTAACCCTCCTTCTGGATGGAAATGCCACAGGAGATTTTAAATTGAAGCCTCGTTTATCACTCTGAAAATCTGAGGGTTTTCAAGGACATAGTCAAGGCAACATTTTCTATGATTTGGACTTTGTATAAGAAAGCTATTTCAGCAGTGCTTTCTTGATCACTTTGTTCCAGCTTTCAAAAATTATTATTTGGCCTTTAAAATTTTATTGGTCATCGATAATGCCCCAGGTCATCCTGTAACATTAGCTAACAAGTTGTCTTCTTGCCTCCCAACACCACTTCCTTACTTCAACCTATGGACCAGACGGTAATTGCGGGCTTCAAAATGTTTTACTTACGTCCAACTATCGCTCAAGCTATTGCAGCTACCAATGCCGAAAATTCTTTAACCCTGAAAGACTTTTGGAAACGGTACAGCATCCTTGATGCAGTTAAAAACATTGGTCATTGTTGGAAGGAAATCAAACAAACAACGATGAATCGCTGTTGGAGCAAGCCGTGCCCACAGTTTGTTTATGATTCACAGGATTCTGAACAAACCTAAGAGCAAATCACCCATGAAATTATAGAAATGGGAAAAGTGTAAATTTAGAAATGGATGCCTTAGATGTGGACGAGTTAGTGGACTCTCATTCGATTGAACTTACAAATGATGAGCTGATATGCAGAAGGAAGTCAAAGAACAGGAAGATGACAGCAATGATGACAACACTCCTTGTCCTCAAACAAATGTTTTGTCTGCAAAAGTCCTCAGCGATTCGTTGAAGAAAATCGATGAGGCTTTGAAGGTATTAAAAGATAATGACCCAAATGCAGAAAGAAGTTCTACAGTTTATAAAGGTGTTCACAGAGAGCTATCCAGCTATAAACTCCTTTATGAAGAGAAGAAAAGAACATCTTCAATTCAACTTTCATTGAACAAATTCTTCAAAAAAGTAGATAACAGCACATCTTCTCCAGCATCAGAAAAATATCCTGCATACTCACCTACAAATAGCCATGCTGAATCAAATAATTCCTCCCCTAATTCTTCAGAATAATAATGGTTCTCTCCCATCAATAGATGTCTTGTAAACCACTGAATGTTCTCTACATAACTAACTTTGTACAAGGAAATTCAAGTTTTTAATAAAAATAAATGAATCTATCCCTTTCACTTTCTATTCCCTTTATAAGGAAAAAAAACACTATAAATATTCAGGTACAGATTAATGAATTTAACATTGCTTCTTATAGAAAAAGTCAATTCAACTTAAGAATGTTTTTCCAGGTACGCATTAAGTTCGTAAGTTGAGGTTTACCTGTACATAAATGCAAAAAATAGGTGCCATGCAACAACCTTGTGGTGGGGACTTAGCATTAAAAATAGACTTATCAAGGGACTTGATATTAATTAATACATTTAATATATAGATAAAATACATCTTTCATAAATTAATTTTTGGGATGGGCATGCATGGAACAATCGGTATATCATAAATTAATATTGTCATAAAAATTTTCTAGATTATAAATTAACGACTTAGATATTATGGGTGCTTTACTGTGCAAGAAATCCTCCAATCAATGAATACATAACTTCAAAAGTCCACATTTTATTTTCATTATCTTTACAATAACAGCAAAATAATAATTCATGCCATATGATTTTTGTTCCCATTTAAAACTACATAAAAGAAATGGACAAATGCTGCTGCCACAGCTTTTAAAGCCGATTGAGGTTTGCCATTACCACATTCATATTGTTTTTCTTGAAGATTTAATGATTTCACAATTAAAGCAAAACACAATCATGAGTTCTAATATTACGATTAATCCATTTACTGAATAGATTTAAGGGATCTATAATAATTACTCATTTTTGACTGCTAATTTTGATGGATATATTTCTTTCCATTGCATTGAATTTTCTTAAACCTGAACCTTTAGCATAGCTGAAGCAAGTTCCTCTGATTTTGATGCATTCTATTGTCCTAGTAAAATTACTTCAAGTTAGGTTTTTATAGCTATATATTGCTCTGTATATTTAGACATTTATCAAATTAGTCAGACATTACCATTCATTATACCTTTTAACTTAAAGTTCATACGATGATACAATTTTTATCTTATTGTCAATGCTTTATACACCTAAGAATAGATCATTTATTCTTAGCAGAGTACATACTTACCTAAGCAATATAATTGTTTTAATTACCATCACCTACAACTCCCTAAATTACTAGTAAAAATTTTAAAAAAACTAGGGCATTTAATATATAATCATTGTAGGTCTCAGAAAATTTTCTCTAGCTACTGCATCTGATAAAATGTCGTGTAAAAAAATTCAATAATGAACAAATCAAACATTTTATCATCCACTCTCACCAAAGCTTTAGATTTGATAAACAAAAATAATTCTATTCCAGATTTGTAGATTGTACAAATTCACATTATTTTAAACTACTTATCAGGTAAGAAGACTTCAAAACACAATAAGAAAAAGTTCAATAATGCATTCAAGACATATTAATATTTGTATGGATGCATTAGAGAAGCACTCGGACTTTCAGGAGGATGAAGAAAGCTCTACCGACAGCAGTAGCTGCTCATCGGGAATTCCAACAAGAGAAAATAAAAATGAACTTAACAAAAATTATCTTCATAAATCCCCTGGACTGCTAGAACTCCCAAAGGAAGTACCATTATCTCTAAGGACACATTCAACACCAACTTTAAATCTTATGCAGTGATGATTGGTCAAGGACAAATCTGGGGATATTCCTTTTTTCCATATATTTCCATAAGTAATTATTCTGAGAATAATACATACAATTACCACTATTTACTTATTGCAACAATAAAAACATACAACAGAATTTCAAATAAATTTTTGTACGTTTATTTCACAACTAATGTCTTATCGATTATAACGACATGAGCCCATTAACACTATTAAACACTTTTTACAGATTATACAGCTTTCGTATTAACTGTTCTTTTTTATAGGTACAAAATGGTAAATATGAATTTACAGCTCATATCAACATATCTTTACAAACAAAATCTGGACAAATGACTTTTCCAACAATAAGTACGAATTTACAATGGATTGTTATTGCTTATGATAGCAACGATGATTAAACAGAGAAAATATAAAATTCATCAACCACATCTGGGCCTAACCTCGACTACAAAGCTACTTCTCACATTTACTACCATTTATTGCAGACCATTCACCTTAGAAAATACCAAACTTTTAATAAAAAAAATACTGCATGGGTATCCAAATTAGCTGAAGAAAAAAATGGTCAATAGTAAAAACCATCAAACTGAAAACTTTAAATCAAATTATGACAAAGAAAAATACCTTTGTTACAAGACAATGAATGAATAACAATTCAAGGGACATCACAATCCAAACTCGCATTTAATTTAGCACTAACCACTCTTAAAACAATTAGCATCATACTGCTGAAATTGCATTTAAATAAACCATAAGCCTATGTGGACTATCAAGTTATAGCTGTTTACATTTTATACACATGAAAGACAAAAAATTTACCAACTCTTTTATAAAAGAATAGGTTTGGAATGATGCATTTTGTATTCTCAAAATTTGTAAAACAAATGTATTAAATCAAAATAAGCTCTATTAACAAAAAAATCACTGAACATTTTGTGCTAATTTATCACAAAAATTCAATTTCTGCATTATAAACACCGAAATAACAGCATCTTTACTACACCTTTGTTCATACTGGGTTATTCTTTCAATTTTACAGACAAAATAGCACCTACTACCAATGAACACGTGAAATACTGCACCAGCAGCAGTCCAACTAGGACCACAGTTTTAGTCATTTTAATACTTAATTTAAAACCAGTTGCAAGTATGTTAAAACCAAGTTTGATGAAAAATTAATTCAACGATGGAATGGAATTACAATTTACAAAAGGACATCTATGAAATGCAATACATTTTCATACATTGGACAATCATTTATTTGTTCTGGGTATGTCTCGAATCTCGAGGATAGAACTCGGCCAAAGTTGAAGCAGGTATTCTCTTCAACATCTCCTTCGGGAAAATACGAAGAAGCTGCCAACCAATGTCCAACGACTCAAACACCGTACGGTTTTCATAGTTTCCTGGAAAAATTTCATAATTTTTAGTTTTTACATTAAGTGTACCTCATTGGGGAGTAAGTGGTATAGCTGAAGTCCACATCTTAAACTAATTTAATTATAATTTAACACTGCATTCATGCTCAATGATGAAAAAATTGACCAAGTCGCCAAAAACTGATTAAGTGGAATCCCGATTTAAGGTTTCTCCATTTAAGGTTTTCCCACATTTAATGTTTTTTTGTGGCCCCGACCAAAGCTCCATATAAATTATGTCCAGTCAACTCTCAATAATCTGGCACACCTCAGGACCGGAGTAGTACCGGAATAACGAGATTGCCGGATCAGCGAGAGGCAAAATTTATAGTATATGTTCAAGGAGATAACACACGCGTATTAACCAAAATGCTTGGACTTGAGGAATACATTTCATTTGCCACCCTCAAATTCTACGTAAATTATCTATAAATAACAAAAAATGATCATGAACATTTAAATCCGGTGCATGTATTAAATGTGCGAGGGAAGTACATGCTGCATACAGACACATGCGTACGTATGTATTTAGGTGTTATATCATAGGTTTCAATTCCCAGGTTCATCATTTATTAGGTACTTATCTGAATTTTCGAACCATAGCGGAATTAAATAATTATAAAAATCTCCGGGAAGCTTCTGTAGAAATAGCAAATGTGGTAACTGAAGATTTATGGAGAAATAACGCTATAATAATGTGAGATACGTGCTTTGTTACTCTTCCATAATACTTTTTGAATAACATTAAATTCGTTCATTCAAATATATTGTATGCTTTTAAGTTCGTCTGTGCTTTGCCTCTCTTGATCTTCCTTCAGACAGACTTAACTCATGGCCATAGAATTAACATTAATTCTATGTGGGAATAGGCGTCCGCATTAACTCATTTGTTTTGTGAAGGAACAGAAGCAGTTTTGATAGTGTTGTCGAAAACAACCAGGCTCTGTGGTTTTCATTTGAAAGAGGTTATTGGAGACAGCTATCATTCTTTGTGAACTATGAATAATTAACAAAGTTAATGTAAATATTGGTCAGCCCCTATTATTTCAAGTTCACGGTTCCAAAGTTTCACAAAAACCGACACGTAATTCACCCTTCTCGGCAAAAGAAATCTCTTTCTTTAATTTACATTACTATTTTCATTGAAATAAATGCAGTTACCCATCTTTGTTTACAATACCACTGCGTCGTCATCATTTAACAGAATTTATTTACTTAAACTTCTAAACACAAATTGCAAATAACAACTTAGCACAAACATCATGGATGTCGTACTGACACAAAACACACATCATAGGAAATACAAAAGAAATAAAATAAAATGCAAAAAAATATATATATATATTATATATATATATATATCATCATCA
Organism: Tanypteryx hageni; assembly: GCA_028673005.1. Taxonomy (NCBI): domain Eukaryota; kingdom Metazoa; phylum Arthropoda; class Insecta; order Odonata; family Petaluridae; genus Tanypteryx; species Tanypteryx hageni. Next base: position 176,478,474 of record CM054113.1, read on the forward strand.
TAGGTAGTCTGTCCATAGACAGGTCTGTGATTATTCTTGGTTAAACCTGGTTCTCCATATACTCCTATTTTCCGCTGTCCTCTTTATATCTTGATAACTCTCTTTCCCTTTCAAATCGTCTATCAGCTGAAACCTTTTCCTACCTCTTTCCCTTTTCCCATCTAGTTTTCCTTCTAACACGTCTTTAATCATACTCTCTCTCCTCAGGTAATGTCCAACCCAGTTAGCCTTCCTCTTTCTGATAGTCTGTATAATCATTCGCTTCTCTCCTATTCTTCGTAGCACTTCATCGTTTTTCATCCTATCTGTCCATTTTATCTTCAGCATTCTCCTCCAAGTCCACATTTCAAAGCTTTCCAAGTATTTGATGTCATTTTTCCTTAGCGTCCATGTTTCTGCCCCATACAATGCTATACTCCATACATAGCATTTTATCAACTTCTTGCGGATATCTTCCCTTATATTCCCTGTAAGTAGTTGTTTCTATCTCCTGAAAGCCGCTTTTGCTATTCCTATTCTAGTTTTCATCTCATCCGTAAATTTTGCCTCTCGTGTTATGATACTTCCAAGGTATTTATATTCTGAAACTTGTTCTAATGGCTTTCCCCCAATAGTTATGTTCAGATTCTCTTCTTTACCCAATATTCGAATGACCTTGGATTTTTCTGTATTTATTTCCATACCGTATTTTCTACCAGTTATCACTAGTCTATTTATCATTTTTTGTAGCTCCTCTTCCTTTCTTGCTAGAAGTACTTGATCATCTGCGTATTTTACTGTTCTTATAATCCTTCCTCCAATTTTGAAATCCCCTGTGCCTTCTAAAGCTTCTTGCATTAGACTTTCTCCATATATATTGCATAGGGTTGGCGATAGGCAGCAGCCTTGTCTTACTCCTCTACCGATATTTATTCCGCAGGTGTCCCCATTCTCAAACCTGACCTTTACAACTTGATTCTCATATAGATTCCTAATCAGTCTCCTGTCTTTCCAGTCTACACCTATATCCTTTAATATCTTCATCAACTTTACACAATTAACTCTATCAAAGGCCTTCTGCCAGTCTACGAAACATGCGCAGATATCTTGACTGTACTCTATTGCCCTTTCTGATATGATTCTAACTACTCCTATAGCATCTCTAGTTCCTCGTCCTTTTCTGTAACCGAATTGATCTTCCCCTAGTATTTCTCTGCCATTTTCTCCAGCCTTTTATTAAGAATCCTCGTGATGATCTTCGATGTGTGTGACAGAAGGCTTATAGTTCTGTAATCTTTACACTGCATTGCCTTTGGCTTCTTCTTTAGAGGGATCATTGTTACTTCTAGGAAATCCTGAGGCCACTCTCCCGTGTCGTAAATCTTATTAATTAATTTCGTGATCGCTTTTAGTCCTTCTGATCCTATGACTAAGTATCTCAGCCGGTATTCCATCGCTGCCAGTGGCTTTCCCCTTCTTTAGTTCCACTATCGCCTTTTCTACTTCGCTCTCCATAATACTTGGTCCTAAGTTGTCTTCTTCAATGTTTTCCTCATTTTCCAGTTCTATTTTTGCCGCTCCTGCCTGTTTGCTGTATAATTCCTTAATGTATTCTTCCCATACCTGTGCTACATCCTTTGTTTCTGAGACTATCTTCCCATCCGTATTCATAATTCCTTTACCACAAATTCCATTAGACTTCTTATCTTCTAATTCCAGTGCCCTAGCGTACATCATATCATACCGTCCTAACTTCTCCATTTGTTCTATTTCATCACATTTTCCTTTTATCCAATTTTCTCTAGCTTTATCTGTTACCCTTCTCAACTCATTGTTTATATGCCTATAGTTGGCTCTACCTTCTTCACTGTTAACGTTTTTCCATTTTCGTCTCTCATCCATTTTCTCCAGCATTTCCTTCGTGATCCATGGTTTTCTGATTTTCTTCTCTTGTTTTCCAATCTCTTTATCCAAGGTATCCTTGATACTGGTTTTAATTTCATCCCATTCTATATCAACGGTCTTCGGTTTGTTTTCCAACTTTCTTAGGTTATCTTCCAACTTCATGCTGACTACATCCTGCCTTTCTTTCAGTTTTTCTAGGTCCCAGGTCTGTCTTTCTCTTCTCGTTTTTCTTATTTGTTTGAGCTTTGTACTCACATCAAGTATTAGAAGGCTGTGATCTGAATCAATGTCTGCTCCTTGCTTTTCCATGTGTATAACCTTCGGTTATGGTTTTTGAACCCTGTATTAGTCACTACAAGGTCATTATTGATGCAGAATTCTACCAGTTTCTCCCCTCCTCGATTTCTCTTCCCAAGTCAGTATTGCCCGACAACATTTTCTTCCTGTCCTTCTCCGACTATGCTGTTCCAATCTCCCATTATTATGCAGTTTACCTTTCCTCTTCCGTCTTCTTCGTAAATTTCATTAATTTGCTCATAGATCTCATCTATTTCTTCATCGTCATGAGCTGACGTTGGCATATATACCTGGATTATGTCCACTGGGACTGCTTTTAGCTTTATTGCCATCAGTCTATCGTTCGTTGCTATTATCTTTGTCACACTTTTCATCTTATCTTTCCTAAGTACCAGAGCTACTCCCCTTTCCCCACTATTTCCTCCAGAATAAACTACCGTGAATTCTTCCGAGTCGAACTGTCCTTCTCCTTTTCGCTTAGCCCTATAATGTCAACTCTATTTCTTCTCATTTCTTCTTTCAAGTTCTCTAGCTTTCCTGCCTTTCTCATAGTTCTTACGTTCCAAGTCCCTATTCGTAATTTACTTTCGACAAATGTTTTCCTCAAGGCAGTCCCCGCCCGGAGATCCGATTGGGGGACTATTTTACCTCCGGATTGTTTTACCTCGAGAGAACTCATATTGTCCAACCATATAATCTTTACTAGGGATTGTAATGTGGTAGTTTCCCTCTTGCCTTCCACATCGCAGTACTGTAGCCGTTCAAATCGTCCTGATCACGCCTACAGCTGTATTAGATATAGACCCAACCAACATCATTTGTTTTCGGCTCTATACCATACTGACAGTACTGCTGCCTACTGCCAGGCACTGATGATAGTTTTTTTTTAAATAAAACCTCCATTCGAGGGGTTTGAACCCCCGAACTTTGCAATAGAAAGCTGACACGCTAACCACTACACCACCAGTGGTATATATATATATATATATATATATATATATATATATATAAAACAAAAATACAAAATAAGAACAAAATTGGGTGGATCATACCAATCAAACATTACACTTTTCATAATAAATCTAATTCCCCTCTTCGTGAGATGGGCTTGATTCTTGTGAAATAGCAGGAAAGAATTTTGAAATTTTTTATTGCTTACATTCTTCCTTTCGTTTGGAAAGAAATGCTGGTCTTATCAGCTGCAACTGAGCAACCTTCTGGACAGAATAACAAGACTTCTGCTGGGCAAAATTCAAATATGTTTGGAACACTGCATCAGCTTCTTGCCATGATACCCTTTCATTATTCACGATGCTTTCATCTTCTTCTGAATCTAGGTTGCTGTCTTCTCGACTTTGGTCCACGACACTGTCAATAATGTCTTGTTCTGTTAGATCTTGAATGACAGGAGTTTCTTGATCTGTTGAGCCATTCCTGTAGGTCATCTTCACCAAGCTTCGCAAAGGGATTTTATGAATTTTGCACGAATTCGAGAAAATCAGACACTGCTAATTTCTTCATCATCAAAACCTCTAAATTCATCATCGAATAAAGACTGTCCAAGGAGCTGACTTTAGACCACAAATTTCTCCATGCCCTTTGTAGCGTTGCATTTCTTACCTTATTCCAAGCATCTGCTATGCTATACACAGCATCTTTTATGGAGAATTTCGATTGTAATTCCGGTAGAGAACCGTCATGCTTGGCTAATGCCTTCAGGAACTCTTTTCTGTAGAGGCAGTTCATATTTTGTATGATGCCTTGGTCCATTGGCTGAATTATAGATGTAACATTTGCAAGAAGGAAAGTTATTGAAATTGACCCTGAGAATAATTCAGGAGGGTGAGCAGTTATCAAGCAAAAGTATAACTTTTGTTTCCTCTGGCCTCCCTCATTTTTTTAACTGCCTTTTCACTTCGGGGACGAAATTTCCGTGAAACCATTCATGAAAGATTTATGTTGTCATCCATGCATTTCTTTGTATTTGGTATATTACTGGTAGATTTTGCAGTCCTTTAAAGGCTCGCAGGTGTTTATATTTTCTAATAATTTTAGATGGTGAGTACCAGCTGCATTGGCACATGTAAGTACCATAAGCCTATCTTTGTTCTTTTTGAAGCCACTCGTTCCTGTTTCGTCTGCATCTGCAAGGGTTGAAGACGGCAAACATCACCAAAATAATGCAGTTTCATCTGCATTGTACACTACTTCTCCTAAATTATGTTCATGCAGGAGAGATTCAAATGATTCCCTATATTTAGCTGTGCCCTCATGGTCAGCCGATCGTAATTTGCTGTTGACGGCTAGCTGTCTTATTCCGTGGCATTGTTTAAATCGCATTAGCCATCCTTCTGAGAAACTGCATTGATTGCCTATTCCATCCTGCCTCATTTTTCGGAATCATTCTTTTGCTTTTTCCACTAAAATCGTCCAGTGATTGGAAAACCACCTGATCTATTCATCCTGAACCACTCGTATAACACCGCATCTAGCTTGTGTAAATGTGGTTTTCGCAAGTTTTTTCTGTTTTCTGTGGCTTTGCTGGAATCTGATTTTGTACAAAACTGGAAAAGTTACTCCTTTTGGGACTTGATGTGCAAGTGTTGACAACCCGATGTTGTAGTCTCGCAACAAAACTCATCGGCTTACACCTCTCTAGACTAGTATAGGTACCGAAGATACCAGCATGAAGAGAAAACAACAATAGATAAATACCAATATCAAGTCATCAATGAAGATGGCAGAAACTGGAGTTTACATGTTACATACATTGCATACAATATGTTAGCAAACAACTGCTTCTATAGTTGGGAGCATGAACAAAGGCGGCTGAGTCGTGATTACTGCGCAGAGAAAAATACATGTTACATTGCTGCCACATTGGCGGCCTGCATAAGTTTTGCTCAGAAAACAACGCATGATGCACGAAGTCCTATGCCGCTGTGCCACAAGCGCTTGCCATTCGCTCTTGACAGTTGGCAACATTGTAACCAGCTGTATGTGTTGAATCGTCTGCATGTGCCGACTCGTTTTTGGAGTACTGATACACTTTATATGCGATTTCTTTTGCTTGTTTGTGCAAAACATTGCTTTTACTTCCTTCGCCCTCCATTTTAGAACACCACAAGATGGTACTATTTAAATCTCAATCGTAAAACCTGCAAATAAACACGAAAATCATGCCGAAAATGTACGAACCGCACCCCAAGCCGCTATAACTGACTGACGTTGACTGGCCAAGTGAAGGAGTGGGAGAAACCACGTGACATCCCTGACCTTCTGCACATCCAGTTGACACCTTCAATCGAGGTCCCTACTATAGTCCTCTACGCTGTGATACTCAACGATTAGTTGAACGTAAATACACATTTTAAACTATTAGTTTAATTTTTCCATTACGTAAAAGAAATTTACATTGCCTGTGTACTTCAAACTTGGTTCAATGCCCTCAGTTCTCATTCAATGCGACAGAATTTTCATCTTGCGGCAAAATGCGGAACTTCACGATGTAATTACAGAAACGTGCCGTAATAACGAAAGTGCCGACCAACGGGTGCCGGATTATCAAGCGTTTACTGTATTATATTACCCGATTTAGTGTTTCTCGATTTTGTGAATTGCTTGCATTTAAGGGACAAAATTCTTGTCTCTAGACGGACATCGCCTCGATTTAAGGTGCCTTTACATTATGCGACACAAAAATATATATTATTTAGTGAAGTTGTAATGCAATAATTCACACTATCCATCAACGATGCAACATATACCAGCATTGTTACATTAAATGAACTCAATATTTTGTCGTGCCATGTTGTCTTAATCTACCTTTAGTCCTTAAGTCATCTGTTACGTATGCTATGAAAGTTGCAGTGACATCATTACGTGAATATGGATATATTTTTACTAAAATTTGTCGACCGATTCAAATTTTGATTAAAACCAGACCGTAATAAGGACCACTTTACATGAAAACTTACATGTATTTTACAACATATTTCGCAAGCATCTCGTTAATTACTCATCCGAGCAAACAAAAGTTCAAAAAATAATTAAATACACATTTTTTGTCAAATAACTTTTCCCATAAAATGTAAGGTTTACGACAAATTTAAAGAAAAGGAAATTAGCATGTTTACATAATTTTACGGTTTTTGATGTTCTTTTGTTCATCCAAAACAAAATATTAATTAAAAATTTTACAACTCTGGAACAACTGGAGATATTTTAATGAAATTTGGTATTGGGGAGTTTTACTAAAATTGGTCAACTAATTCCAATTTTGGTTAAAATCGGACAATAATTACAACCACTTTACATGAAAACCTACATGTAGTTTACAATGTACCTGTTTCAACTCGGGAACTGCAGGACGTATTTTGATGAAATATGGTATTGGGAATTTTACTAAAATTTGTCGATCTCAAAGAACGCATTTTGAAACTGTGTACTCCGACATGGTGTACTTATTCCATACTTGTATATTCCATAAAAAAGCCTGTAACTTGACAGGATGCTTGCCTTTCAATTAATCTGTACTCTTAATATTTGTTTCAATTAATAATAATTTGATATTAATCAACTGTCGTTTAATCTTTCAATTTTAGACTATCCCCATTTAAGGTATTACTCGATTTAAGATACAAAAAAACTTGTCCCCCAGGCAAACGTTAAATGGGGATTCCACTGTATTTGCATTTCTCCTCTCATGCTATATAAAATTAAGTGAGATTTAATACTTGTCACAGCATTAAAAAAATATTCTGATGGCCATTAAAACAGTTTTTGATAGAAATTTAAGTAATGGGAGGTTCATACAATTCTTTACAACTTGCACAATTTATCTGCATTATAACTTGTTACCAGCAATTAAAATTTTTTGATTTAACTCTCATTATAGTACTTCACAAGCTTGACATCATAAATGAGTTAATATATCTCACAATAGCAATATGGCGGTGAGGTACATTTAAAGACACTCAACACAAGAGACTATGCTAAAAGTATCAAAATGGCCCTTAAAACCAAAACACTACCTTGAGATATGAAGTTCTTTTCAAACTTGGTCAAGAACTCAAGGTATAAGAGATCATCTGGTGTCAGAGCCTCTTCACCAACAACAGCTTTCATAGCCTGGACATCTTTACCAATGGCATAACATGCATACTGAAATACAAATACACAAGTAATTATTTTAAAAACTGCATCTAGACATGGAACTAAAACTGATAAATTTCAGATATACAAGGTAAAATTGAACCCTGAAAATATTGGAGATGTAGGCAAATACTGACAATGTGATAAAGCTGGAAATTTTAAATGGGCTACAAAGTCATGAAATTTAAATGAATAAATTCACAGCTTTACGTGAAAAACTTTTAGATTAGAAAGCAGGTACTCAGCTTAGACAAGATAAAACAAAATAATCTTCATTTGTTTAAAAATATTTCAATGCTAGCAATTATATTATCATTTTAACATTAATTGTACTTTGACAATGCTGAAAAGCTGCAGAAATATTTGAAATTGTCTTTTTTTGAAGTAATTCTGACCAAAGTTTTCTTAGGTTATTGCCTGAATACGTATATTTTCTTGATCAGGAAGAAAAACGTAGGAAAATTTCTTATTCATTTGATCATAATAAAAAATCTTTCAGAAAAACATTATTATGTTGAACTAAAATGTTTTGACATCATCAAAATATTCTGGCACAAAAACTATACTCAAATGAAAAATATGGAAAATCAACTTGTATAAAGTTGAGAAAACCTAGCAAAGATGGATCGTTTCTCTGGTTACCGATGATAATGGCAAAAAACAACAAATACAACAGTATCAACACTATCCAAAACTTTTTACCAAAGTTGCTTTCAATAAATAAGTAAAGATGGAGACAACAGCGAAATTGATGTTAAATAGAATTAACTCCTTAACCATAAAATTTTACGGTTAAGGAGCTAATTTCTATTTAACAAAGTTGCTTTCCTTAATTACCTAATTTATTTTTATTGATCTTACCAGCTGATTTGATACATCTGCATGATCCTTTCGGGTCATTCCTTCGCCAATAGCAGATTTCATGAGTCGACTGAGTGAGGGTAAGACATTGATAGGTGGGTATATCTGACGATTGTGCAACTGACGATCAACATAAATCTGACCTTCAGTGATGTAACCAGTCAAGTCAGGAATTGGATGGGTAATATCTACAACAAGATTTACACAAACACTGTTAAAAAGAATAGGGTACATTTCTGTAAGCTAAGCAACCAATCAGGTTCACACAAATTAACACTTGTTAAAACATCAAATCAAGAAATAAATAGCCATTTTTACCATCGTTTGGCATAGTAAGAATTGGAATCTGAGTAATTGAGCCATTTCTGCCTTCAACACGTCCAGCTCGTTCATAGATAGTGGCTAAATCAGTGTACATGTAACCAGGGAAACCTCTTCGTCCAGGCACTTCTTCTCGGGCAGCAGAGACCTAAAAATAAGAGCAATTAATGAAAAAGTGCAGCAACACAAGGTTGAAGCTCATCAGCAAAACATTATTTTCAATTCATATATCAGCAATTTTAATTAAGGCAAAATATTTATTATAATTAAAAACTGAATTACATTATATGAGCAAACCAAATGTCTCTATCATTCAACTATGTGAAACAATTATGTCTTACAAATGGTAAGACCAAAAAGAAACTAAATTATTAGAAAAACATGGATTATTGCACTTGAATATGTAAAACAAACCTCTCGCAAAGCCTCAGCATAAGAGCTCATGTCTGTCAGGATGACAAGAACGTGCTTCTCGCACTGGTATGCAAGGAATTCGGCTGCAGTCAATGCCAGACGCGGAGTGATGATGCGTTCAATGGTTGGGTCATTGGCCAAGTTCAAAAACAGGCACACGTTTTCCATAGAACCATTTTCCTAATAAAAATAAATGTTGATACATTTGAATAATTTACATAAAAAAGTATAACAGGTATCAATAGTAAACTATGAGTAATCTTTTTCATGTTTAATTTTGCAGCAATAAGCTTGTCTCATTAATAAAATAAAATAGCATAATTGCCCGTCAAATATGATGGGTATCCGTGGATTAAGTATTAAATTTAGGCACTTCCCATTCTTCTTCCTTTTCTCTCTCCCATCCTCCTCCCTCTCTGGAAAAATAGACATCCTAGTCTTAATCTCACCCTGATAAAAAGCATTATCTATCTCTCCTCCTCTGTCTCCTTCCTTCCCTCTTCCTCACTATCTCTCCCTCCCTCTCCTTTGAAACAATAGTCTTCTTAGTCTCAATCTCACCCTAATAAGGAACATTATCTATATATCTCTCCATCCTCCTCTGTCTCTCTCCTTTCTTTCTTCCTCTCTCTCATATTAAAGCATTCAAAGCATGTATTCCTTACGCATGTAATGTAAGGATTAACATGACAATACAATCTCGAGGTGTAACAATGACATGGTTGGCAAGGCAACATATGGTTAAAAAGCTTAAATTTTTCCAATAAATATGATTTAACCTTTAAAGGACTAGCGTGCATTTAAATGCACGCTGGGTTGTAGGGTCCAATGGCTGTGCGTGCATTATAATGCAAATTGAGTCACGAGGCCTTCTCTGCTCGCTTAGGGATCACGTGTGTCCTTGAGTCAGCAGATGATTGCCCCAGTCGCCACGTAGATTGATATAGAATGACTCTGGTGTGAAAATATTGCAGTGTGAGTGCATATAATGATGACAAAAATCAAAGGAAATTGGGGTTCTCTCCTGAATTACATGTCTACGGACAGAGACAGCAAATGAGTCATTCCCTCTCTCCCATCTGCATATTCATTCCCTTTCACATTACACCACCTTTTTGACCTTCGTGAATAATTGGTTCTGGAAAACTGACGCAAAATGCAAATTCATGAAGCGCAAGCCTTATTTTCCCATAAGATGCCATGTTATTATGAGAGAGTGGTTCCCAGCTAACCTAAAAAATTCACTTTTTTATCATAAATAATGCAGTTAAATAGAAAATAAAAGAAAATGTAACCGCAAATGAAAAACCTAGCATTATAAAGTAAAAACACTTTTAATTACCTCAAAAACACGTAATAGCACATGAAAACCCAGCATAACAAAGCGATTACATTTCTTTCTGCATTTGTCCAGTTTACCTACAACAATTTCGCATGCGATTTTCAATCTTCTTTTGTTCATTCTAAGGAAATGGTTTAATTTAAATTGAACTACTGAAATGGAATGTTGAGTACATCGTGCACAAATGTTTTCCTGGATTCGGCAACTAATGTTTCTAAGCTGCAAAAAGAACACTAGCATTAAAAAGTGGTTCCATTTCTTTTACTAATTATGTTAGAAATGCATAACAGAAAATAAAAACCTAGCATAATAAAGTTATAATATTTCTTTTAGTAATCGCGTTCAAAATATGTAGCCAAAAATCTTACGTTACAAGAAGGAGGAAGGTTCGAGTGCTCTTCCCGCTCACACTGCCTTGCGAGAAAGACATAATTCCTCCATTGTTAGTTTGGGGCGTTTAGAGGCCAAAGAAAATAAGCGCTGGCCAGCTAAGGGAAAATCATCATGTTGCCATGTGTGATCATCATGAGGAGGACTCTTGCACGAATTTCCGGTGTTGAAAATGTGACGTGGAACTCTGCATAATATTCTGCTTCGAGGAATACCACACAAAAGTGTCCTTTTAAGTTTGTGCATGTAAAAAATCCCATATTATTAAAATATATAATTTTTCTTGTTATATTTTAAAACTTACATTTACGAAAATACATGCTGGCTATAGTGCAAATTTTAATTACAATATGCTTTTTATATGAACAAAATCTGAGTTCACAATAATTCACACTATCCATCAACGACGCAACATATACTGGCATTGTTACATTAAATGAACTCAATATTTTGTTGTGCCGTGTTTTCTCAATCCACCTTTAGTCCGTAAGTCATCTGTTACATATGTTACGAAAGTTGCAGTGATGTCATTATGTGAAAATATTTTTTTTTGCAGATTCAAATTTGGATTAAAATCAGACCGTACTAACGACCACGTTACATGAAGAATTACATGTATTTTACAACGTATTTCACAAGCATCTCGTTAAATACTCATCTGAGCAAACAAAAGTTAAAAAAATAATTAAATACACATTTTTTGTCAAATAACTTTTCCCGTAAAACGTAGGGTTTACGATATATTTAAAGAAAAGGAAATTAGCATGTTTACATAATTTTACGGTTTTCGATGTTTTTTGTTCATTCAAAAAAAAATATTAATTAAAAATTTTACAACTCGGGAACCTCGGAAGATATTTTAATGAAATTTGGTATTGGGGAGTTATACTGAAATTTGTCGGTCGATTCCAATTTTGATTAAAATCAGATTATAATAACGACCACTTTACATGAACACCTTCGCATAGCTTAAAATGTAGTTTCAACTCGGGAGCCGTAGGACATATTTATATATATACTCGTGTATAAGTCGATCTCGTGTATATGTCGACCCCCGACTTTTTCATAAAATCTTTTTCTTTTTCGTATTTCTCGTGTATAAGTCAACTTCAGATTTTCAGGTGTAGTAGAACGAATTTTTTGTATTCAATACATGTTGATCCATTAAGTCCCCTTTAGTCCAATATAACTACGTTGTGTCAAAGTAGCAGTCTAATGTCTCCTCCAGAACCACTGCACAACATCAAAGTCGTAACATTGTATATGCCTTTTTAATAGATCGAATGACTCTGGATCCTCTGGAGAGACTTTGTATTTCGTCCCAGCGTTCATTCAGAAGCTATCTTTGTAAAGAACAGGTAACAAAACTGATGTTGGACCGCGGAGGACAGGTGACACTGAAATTGATGATAAATCGGCAGAAAGATGACCTACGTGGTCCTAGGAAATGTTTCTCACGTTTTTGGATGAGGAACGAAGGAACCTACACCTCGAAAAGCGCAAGTTGCATACATGGAACAGTTGAGCAGCTTACTTTTACAAAAGAGAAACGTAACGAAAACCCTAATTATTGTTTACGATGGTAATTATATTTGACGATATTCTAGTTCACAAAAATATCTATTTACAAAACATATATTTACGTTTGTCTTCCGTTTTTCCACCTTTCCTCCTGGTAGATCCATTTCTTGTCGCTTTCTCGGCGTTGCCATCACTAGCGTCACCTTGTTTACCTTTGCTCAGGTTATGCGCACAGTACCAACATTTTTATACCAGAAATACTTCGGCAGATACTAATTTATTCTGCGACGCATAGAGGTAGGCGATGCCTTTCCGCGAATCATCGATTAGGTGTTTCTATGTTTACATGCTACGAAGTTACCATATGGTGCATGTCTTACTGCCAGTTTTCTGTTTGCCACCGTCATGTTATCGAACGTTAGGTTTACTAAAATTGCTTAATTATTTGAAAAGCATCAAAGATCAACTTAGGATCACCAAATTATATATTAAGTTATTCTTTCATATAATTGGTATTTAAATATTCGATAGTTATTGATACAGTTCAATTACAACTAGAGTGTAAATTCCATCAAATTTCAATAACCGCAGGGCAAATAACGTCAGGTTTAAACCTATCGAAAATATTTCTAGTGTATAAGTCGACCCCCGAGTTTTTCGCGAAAGATTTGATCTAAAAACCTCAACCTATACACGAGTATATACAGTATAAATTTTTGAGTTGTGTATATTCCTACACTACTTGTCTTTTGGGACTAGGTAGGCAATTCCAAGTTCGTAGGAATGCATTGGTTGACATCACAGACATTCCTATATTACTAAAATATACAGTGTTTCTTGTTATATTTTAAAACTTCTATTTATGAAAATACATGGACTATAGTGCAAATTTTGACTACAATGTGCTTTTTATATAAACAAAACCTGACAATTAGTTCATAAGTTATGAACATTTGTTTGCAGGTGTACATTTTTGATTTAAATACTCCAAATTAAATCCGGCAGTGAGCGTCCACAGCAGGGATTTAAATCTGTATGATAAAGGTTAAATGTATTACTTGAGGAATTTCAAATTGAAGGTGAAATGGAAAGTTTGCTAAAAATAGCATTACAGTCAGTCATAAATGAAGTTGTTGCAGACGGCTTACAAAAAAAATATACATAGATTGCTATATGTTTAATGCTAGATTAAATATTTGATAAAAAATCTCTCAGGTTTATGCTTGCCTCAAAATCTTGTTTGAAAAATCGAGCAGTTTCCATATTGACACCCATAGCTGCAAATACAATGGCAAAATTATCCTCTTGGTCATCAAGGACTGATTTCCCAGGAAGTTTAACCAAACCAGCCTGTCGACAAATCTGAGCTGCAATCTGAAATGGAATGAATGTATGAGTAAACGAAATAATTACATCTCATTGTTTTACTTTAGGGAGTATTCATCATTTAACATTTAGATGTCAATGGTGGAAATAAAATGATGAGGATGAACTTCTAAATGTGAAGAATAACACAAACTATACCTCATTGTGTGGCAAACCAGCAGCAGAGAAAATTGGAATCTTCTGACCTCTGGCAATGGAGTTCATGACATCAATAGCCGATATACCAGTCTGGATCATTTCTTCAGGATATATACGGGACCACGGGTTGATGGGCTGACCTGTTTAATGTTCCATTAATATAACAATTAAATTAAAACTAGGGATGGGACGATCGGTTCTCTCAAGAACCAAAATAACCGGAACCGACTGTTCATAATCCAGTTCTTCGGTTCTGATCCTTATTTTAATAAAAAACAGGACTGGAAAGGTGCACACATCATGCATACATACATGCGAGGCAGAGGCATTCTTTGCGATTCTGTTGTCTCGTGGCATTTGAGATCTTTTAGGCCTCCTTTTGATATGTTGAAATCAGAATTACAGACAGTGCATGTTGCCGAGAAATGTTTTTCCTTTTATTAACCAATTTAATTTCTTTTCCCGCTCAACCTTGTACTTCTGTCTATACAAAGACCTATCAGTCAAAGAATTGTATTTTTTATTCATATTTTCATTTATTTTAGGGATAGAATAACTCAATTGAAGTATTCGTTTAGAAATATTAGTGAAATACAATATGAATTTTTACAACGCCAGACAATACTACGAACTACGTAATCTTATTTCTAGGCATGCGCCAGGAAGCAACGTGACGAGATTCATGGGTCACACTGGAATCCCCTTCAGTGCTGCAATCTAGCAAATTTGTGATGACTTTGTGTTCGAACTATATAGTTCCTTAAAAAGGCTATGGTGACTAATTGTAAATCTACTGAATCAATTTATCAATATTGCTGATTCTAGTGACTGGCTGTACGTGCAGTGTATATATGCATTAATACGAATACTAAAAAGAGAGTTAAGGAAAAAATATAAATATAAATAATACAACATAACATTCTAAGTTGGCAAGTTCAAATAAATTGGGAAGTGGTTAAGCTAGGAATCACCAACAATTATTTTGCCATATGATTATAAAATTATTAAACATTTTTCCTCAATATGTTTCATCTTCCACAAAAGAATTCCTGTAAATAATTCTCAACATTGTTTTCAAAATCTCATTTTAATGACTAAAAGCACTTTTTTTATAGATTCCTTATAACTGACACTCCACAACTAGGAAAAAATTGTTCCCAAAATTTTACTATTTCAACACTACCATCCATTTATATATTTTTAAGATAATCTTTTCTACAAAAAATCAAACCATAAGCCCTACAAATACAGATAAAATACTCAATTATGTCTTAGTTTGGCATGGAACCCATGGATAGTTTTCTATTACAATCACAAATCATAAAATTCTAAAATATTTATTCTAGTGTTGGAACTGATACTCGAATCACAATAATAAATTATCGAGTGTGGTGACAGCAAAATGTGTAAATAAATGTACACTTTTTCCACTTATACTGGAATATTTTGTAGGTTTTCTTAACTCCCTGCTGTGATTTTCACAATGGAATTTTTCTGAGTCAATTATTCACAGCTATTTATAAAAAAAAACCCTCAACTCATGACATTATCTTAAAACTACTCCAACTCATGACATTGGGTCGAGTGAATAAAAAATAAGCATCAGATTTCCCTCACTTTTTAAGCAAATGCTTAATGTGGGGTGAATAAAAAAATAGCATTTGCTTTTGTTAGAAAGAATAAGCATTTGCTTATTTTTAGGAATTTTCTTAAGCATTTGCTTAAAATTGTGTGAATAAAACTGAGCTTTTGCTTAATGCTTTAAGCATATGCTTCAACTTTTTTGAGTGAGGTAAAGGGCTTGCTAAAATATTTCTAAGTACTCTATTTTCATGATAATTGATCTTAAATATAAATATGGTAATTTATGGTGACACGAAAGGTTATAGAATACGAGAAAAGTTTCAACAACCAACGGTTATAAAAATTTATATTGTTTCTCTGAAGAAAATGTTAAGTACCTATATTTCAAATCTGTTACTCAGAGAATATCAAGAGAGACATGGTGGGGTACTGTCTTCCAAACAGAAGATAGAAATATTTTTAAGGTACTTAAGTGATCCCGAATTTCAAATAGGAGTTGGGGAAGATCACCACATACAATGCATAACTGTATGTAAGACAGAAAAATTTGTGGCGTCCAAAATCACTATAAAGGCAAATGACTGGATAAAATTACTATAACTAATTAAATAAAAATACACCCATGATTTGTGATATTATTGAATTCAGTTATAAAAAGTTTTAAAAAATTATTAATTAACTTTTTAAAAACTATTACCCAATATATTTATGTTTTTAATTTGAAATTCAACTATGTAAAACTTTAAATGTAAACAAAAACAAGTGAAGGAAGAGTTGCAAAGAGCTTTCTTCCGTAAAATTTAAGCATTTGCTTAAAACTGAGTAGCAAATGCTTATAAGCAAAAGCAAACTTTTATTCACTCAATATGAAGCAAATGCTTTGAGCATTTGCTTATGCTGTTTGCTTTAAGCATTTGCTTAATTTTTATTCACTCGACCCATTATCTTAAAACTACTCCATCTCACCTTAAAACTTCAACATGTTTATTTTCAAATATAAAGTTTTGAAATTGCATTAGAGTTCTAAGTCTCCTTAAGATGTAAATATTCAAATATTAAAATCTAACCTCAATGTCACCAAAAAAAGAAGCTTGCAGCCTGCTTACCTTTTAATACAGATTATCAGAGTTACCTTAATTAATATTCCTTTTTACTTGATATCAACAGCTAAAATATTTTTAGACTGCTCTTTGTACTTTATTTCAATAAGTCCTTTACAATGCTGTAATCTTTAACGGCTATGCATACACTTAAATGTACACAAAAATGTAGGTACTATTGGTGGGTGGCAATTTAAATCCCTATGATAAAGGTTTACCATTCATGAATTCTTTTTTCAAAAGAAACTTAAGATTGCCCTTTAAATTCCTTCAGGAAGCTCAATTCTTTTAAACCTTATCACCTGGATCCATGATAATTTTTTATCTATATTTGATAAAGCAATTGCCAGTTCTTTCCCTGTAATTTATCGATCTTCACCAGTAGGAAGAATCTCTCTTAAAATTTTTCCTCGACTTACTTAAGCCTACAGCTTAGAATAACTAAAAATCAATTTGCATAATTAACGAAATTTTTAGTTCTAGCACTGTAATTGAAAGATTCTACATTAAGAAATAAAATAACATGAAATGATACAAAACAAATCCTGTTGCCATTTACATGCACTTTTCAGTTATGCCAAAAGCTGCCCTTTGAGGAAATTCAGCAAATGGCACTTATTTCAAGAAACTTCGGTTCTGTTCTATTAACCGGGTGAAGGTCAAGGCAGCAACAGTGGTGCTGTCAATGGCGAGAAAGCAACGAGAAATGGTACTACCTCGGCATACCAACATATTACAGAAATTTGAAGATGAGGAATTGTGGCACTTTACTTTAGGGGATTCCCTGTCCTCCTCGGGCCTCTGGGTTGGATTAGTTAGTTTTGGGTTGGTTACCCTTCTATGTTCACTTTGGTCCCCCCCTTGGGTTGGGTTAGTTTTGTGTTGGTTTCCTTTCCCTGTTCACTTTGGTTCCCCCTCTGCGGTTGAGGTGGTTTCCTTTCCATGTTCACTTTGGTCCTTCCTCGGATTGCATTCATCTTCAGTGATATTACTCATTGTTGTTAGTTTCTTCACATTTTTTCAGCTTCAAATACCTCAACTAAAATATCATGAATTGCCAGTCAGAGAATAAGCAAGCAAAGTTTCTGCAGGAATGCCGAGTGCTTGCAAGTGCCAGAAGCCACCAAATACATCTCCACTCTGGCTATGAATTCCGATGGCAACACAGTGTAGCAGGATGCAGCAAAAGAGAGGATGCACATGGGGAAATTGGTTCGAGGGAACACCTTTTATGAAACTACTGCCCCTGCACCATAGTACCATTTCTTGCTATCGATAGCGCTACTATCAGTCTTGAAGATCATCTGGTTATTAGAACAGTACCAAAACTTTTTCAAGTTAATGATTGCCACAATACCTCTACTTATTTAATAAAATGTATATATTGTTTACTGGACCATTTTTCTCTACATAAGTAATTTGAAGTGCAATGTTTTAAGGAAAACTGATAGTATCCACTATACCCAATCAATACTTGTAATTTTGGTAATTAAATACGTTAATTGTCAATAATATTTTAAAATCTGCAGCAATTTTTCATATTACCTATATTCAAAGAAGACTTCAAAAGTAGTAAATGATCACCTTGATTAAATAATTTAGTGGTATCAAATCAAGTATCTATATCTAGCTGAAAAGAAGTTTTAGCATCTTGGTAGTGTACAAAATATGTGCAAGACAAACTATTTAAATCTATGGGTAGATTCTAAATGTCTTTTACAACAATATTACCTTGGATGTCAAGATAGTCTTCAGCTAAGATGGGAGGTCCCTTATCAATGGGCTTTCCACTTCCATTAAATACCCTTCCCAGCATATCTTCAGATACTGGTGTTCTAAGGATATCGCCAGTAAACTCGCAATGAGTATTTTTTGCATCGATACCTGATGTGCCTTCGAATACCTACAAAACACAAAAAATGTAAAAATATCCAAATATTTAATTACAATGTATGTTCGATCCAAACTCCAAATAATACCTGAACGACTGCTTTAGAACCGCTGACTTCCAATACTTGACCCGAACGACGAGATCCATCAGCAAGGCGTAGTTCAACAATTTCGGCAAATTTCGGGAATTTTACTTCATCCAAAATAACTAATGGCCCATTTACTCCAGATACAGTTTTGTATGCTAAATTGGTGAAGAAACACTGCATTAAAATTCGAAAGGAAAGTAAAAAGTAGGTTAACGATAAATATTTTTATTACAATACAATCAATACAAGGAAACTTTCGGGTACATAAATAGAAATGAAAGTATTAAAACCGATTTGGCATTGATGAACATATAAAAAGGGGGAGGGTTCAATATCAACCACACATCTTCCATCTTAATACGCCCACCTAGGTTCTGAGGAACGCAAATATTATAATAGAATAATAATCTATAACATTATATATATTACTTACTTAATCGCGGTTGGGATATGTAATCCCTAGTTACCGCTAATTTATGCTCTGAAAGAGCTTGCTGAGACCCAGGCTTGCCGAACGACATTTTCGGTGTCAATCACGTGCATTCACGTGACCAGCTGCTCAAGTGCCGTCGATGTCCCCTCAGCGCCTCAGCTTCTTATGAAATGAGACGCCATTTTGAAATGGGTTGCGCAGGTCGAAATACATAAAATTGGAATAAAAAAGCCACTTTCTGTAGCTTTATCCTTGATTGTATTTTATAAAAAATTTATCTTTACTTTTTCCTGACTAGTAGCAATAACTGCGTAATGTTGACAATCGTGATTGGCACTTATCAGATTATTAGTTTTTGAAAATATTGGTTGCAATACTACTGCTACTCCCTCTCCCCCCCCTCGTTTTACCCTATATATATATATATGGAACGATTTATATTTCATCACCTTTTGATGCTACGACCGTAGTGAAACCGGTCGTGTTTAAATTAAAACTTGTGGAAATACAAAGTTATTTCTTTTTTCAACACATAGAATAAGTTAACTATTTTATATTGAATGTACCATGCACAGTTATACTTGTTATCATGTACATCATTAAGCTGATATTTAAATTATCACTGATTATCACCATGGCCATAGCCTAATCAGCTGATATTATTACATTCGATACATCAACTACGAGAAACAAATGCCTGATCATTGCCGTCATGTAAGCATGTAAGGAACTTGTGTCAACGCGTTGTCTATTCGGATTTTGTTAGGATTGATCACTAATTAGAGTAATTGGTGTTTTTAGCTGTGGAAAATATGGCAGATGGTAAGATCATATTTATGGTAATCTTTTCTAAATTAATCCTTACAATGAAATCATATATTATTGTCTGATTTATAGAAGTCGAATCAAGTCTGCTTGTTATATTGATTGACACAAATCCAAGCCAAAGAATTGTTCGAGAAGGAAGTCACATTTTGACACAATGTCTAGATTCCGTGATAGCTTTTGCCAACTCTCATTTAATGATGAAATGCAGCAATAAATTAGCAATTATAGCGTGCCACAACCATTCGAGGTAAATCTTACACTTAAATAAGCTGGAGCATTTTGTATACTTATTCGTACCCAAATATTTAGCAGTAAAATTATTTTCGTCTATATCAGTAAGTTCCTGTATCCACCAGCGGGTGATGATGAAGTTGGTGACGATGGTGAAGTACGAAACGCTCAACAAATTGATGGGCAGTATGAAGTTTTCACTCTAGTGGAAAAGACGGTGCGCAGAAACATTCAGCGGCTTGTGCTGAGTGGAGATCAAGATCTGCCTGACAGTATTCAAGAAAACAGAATACCTGGCACAAGTAGCAATTTAGGTGGAGACTCGCTTCTTGCTGGTGCTCTTGCCATGGCATTATGTTACATACACAGGTACGCCCATTTATTTTCTTTGAAAGTTTTTTGAATGTGTATTCAGTCACTTAGGATTACTATTTTAAGATGCGTTGCAATCGTAGAAAGTGGCAGAGAATGCCGTTAGGTATTTTCCATTTGGCCAGTAAATTGTCATAAATTATAATTACATTTGTACTTGCTTTCTTATTTGTTTGGGTATATATTCAAATACATACATATTACTTTAAACAGTTTTTTTCCTCCGAAGCGTACTAAAATTCCATTCTAGAAATTTGATTGCCAAAAAATAGCAATTTGCATAACTTAAACAAATCAAACGAAGTTGTTTGCAATGCAGTAATGTTTTACTCATATTGTACAATCACACATTCCTCCGCTGACAAATTACACTCATCCTATTTTTACCCCTCTCCTTTCCCATTCCGGCGCCCCTTTTGTTAGAAAAAAAGCACGATTATAATTAATTTTTATACTTGATTAAGTAATAAGCACTTAAATATAAAAAAATGGAAAAAGTATCTCCAATAGCTACAACAAGGTTATGAAAACCAAAAGTAGATTAGGGATGTTAAGCAGTTGGCCCCTTTGATGCTATTCGAAAAGAGTAGGCGAATGCGGGCACTGGGCTTCCCTCCTCCCTTGTGTATGTGTTTGGTGTGGATAGAGTAATGGCTATAATAATCCAAGAGATTGATTAGCCAGAAATTCTATACAAAAAAAACCAAAAGTAGATTCTTTGGAAAGTACTTTCTGTGAATTGCTAC
Source organism: Tanypteryx hageni (assembly GCA_028673005.1). NCBI lineage: Eukaryota > Metazoa > Arthropoda > Insecta > Odonata > Petaluridae > Tanypteryx > Tanypteryx hageni. Next base: position 176,499,455 of record CM054113.1, read on the forward strand.
TGAACCTGGCTGTGTTGTAGCTGGACCACACATCTGGTTTCATAATCATATTTATTTACCATCAAATTTACATGGCAAGTCAAGAATAATACGAGAGTCATTTACAACAATGTATAAAATATTAAGAAAAAGCCGTATACAAGAGTCCTACAGAAGTTACATAGAAAAAAGAAAACATAATCATCACATGAGTTTGTGCTACTTAATTAGGTATATTATATGTAACTTTATCATAAACTTGTGGCTGAGATAAGTATTTTTTCAATTTTTTTATATTTAAATCAGCAGTTCCTAAATTGGGGGTCGCAACCTCCAGGAGGGTCATGTAAGATTTTCTGGAGGTCATGGAAATGAAAGTATATAAGTACATATGTAATAGTTTCGGTATTTTAAGTTTTAATTTAATTGCATATTTTATTCCATTATTAATATTTTTTCTTTAAATATTCTAATCACATTTTATATTTATTGGTAAATGGATGGGGTTAATAGGTCACAATAAGATTGGCTCCAACAAGAGGGGGTCACACAAGATCAGCTGCCGTAAAATATGGGTTGCAGATGCAAAACACTTGGAAACCACTGATATAAGTGCTTATTCTTGAATTTTTTTAGCCATAAGACAAGCTCAATAATTCTCTAGTGAATGGTACACTTAATATTCACTAAGTTGGTTTCTCTTGCCGAGTTAACAGAGAAATTGCAATATACTTCTCCCCCTCAGAGTAGTGCCACAAACGAACATTTAGGGAATTGTGTATTACCAAGTTATATTTTTGGATATCTGTTGGTGATTCACGGCTTTGCCGATTGGTTAGTTTGGTTAAGAAAGACGTCCATCAACCCAACACAATATGACAGGAAGGAACACAAAAGTTTCTTATAACCTAACAAGGCATAATCAAAGCTTTGAATAACAGTTAAGTGTGAACTATGCTAAAATCCCTTATGAAAACAAAAGTTATTGGAATGGATTACAATGTAAATAAAATATTAGAATGATAGTAACCGAATTTGTTGCCCAAATTACGTAGTTCCATAATTTGACATTTGTGACACCTTTTTACCTCAACCTTGAAACATCCGATTTATTTTGGGGTATTTAAATTATTGGTATTCTTGTCGTATGCGGTCTATGTTATCTCTATCCTTGTCATATGCAATATATGATATCTCGATCAAATGCAGGGGTTGTACAGGGACGTAGCTAGCCTCCTAACTGTGGGGGGGTGGGAGTCAAAAATATTTGGGGGGGCACACAAAAATATGAAAAATTTAATACAACTATTAGGCTAGACCTGTATTTTTGTACCAATCCTTTGCTTATATTATCAGTAAAATTTTTTCTTGCCTCTTTAGTTTATAAAACCGATGTTTATTAACTGTTTGCTATTATTCATAAAAATTGTTAATTTTTATTGTTAATTTTAAATACATTTTTTTGCATCATTTTAAGAATGATATTTTCCATACAGCTGTTATAATTAAAATTATCTTTCTTATTTTGCAAATTAGAACAATATTTTTTTAAATGTTGACAAACATTCCCATTTCAATTATAAATTAGTAGTGTTTCAGACATATTACAGACATTTTTTTATAACAATTATAATAACACAAGTAATGAAAATAGGCAACCAATTGCTTAATAAATTATAACTATAATATAAAGGCTATATTTAATTGTCTGTATACTATAAATATATAAATTAAAAAGTAAAATATTTTTATTTTAATAATTACCTCCAGCTTTTTGTGCAAATATTTCTACAATTAAGTATAAATCAATAGATTTAGTAATTTCCTTTTCAATGTGCTATTTCAATGCGATAGATGTTCGTTGGCAATTTTATTTCTTATAAAAGTTTTAATTCACCTCAAACTTGAAAAAGATCTCTCGCACGCTGCAGTTGATACTGGTATCATTACAGCTATTGTACATAATTTGTGAAATTTGTAAAAAGCTACTTTGAACTTCCTTATCATTCCTAATAATTGAAACAGATGTGTAATTTTAGTTTTATTTTCAGCCCTTTTAATGGTTTGTGGCAAAATTTGTAATTCGTCCTTCAAATTCTCAATATCAATTCCATAATTTAAAGCAAAAGGTTTTATTTGTTCAAAATTTAGCAAGTTTTCATACAGCGGATTTAAGCTACGTATACCTTCTAAAAATTTTCTGTTGTTAGTAAATCTTGCATTTAATTCTGCTATTATTCTATCCAGAACAGGTATATAAATTTAAGTACGAATTTGACCTTTCATATTGATATTATGTTGAAAATTACTTTCCTCTGTAATAAGATAATTTGCATATTTAGTTGGAAATTCAGAAATCCTGTTTGAATTTTCATTATTTGGAACATTTATGATATTATTTGTTGCAATTGTCACTGATTCTTAGTAAATTTTACCAAAATTAAAATTTGAAATTGTAAAGTTTTCATCTGATCGCACATCCAAAAAAATGTCTGTAAAGAATGTATTAATGTTAATACATTTGATAGATCTGAACTGACGCTTTGCAAGAAGTCACTGGCAGATTTGAATTTTGTTAATATTTCAGTAAACATGCTCAAATTAAATACAAATTGAAAATCAATTCCATTAAGCAAACGGCTGGCTTCTATTCTCCGTTCACCTGCTTCATTTGCAATAATATTTAATAAAACTAATATCGCCTCGAAAGTATTTTTCAAAGCTGAACATGCAGATACCTGGGCTGTCCACCGGGTATAACAAATTCGTTTTAGTTCTCGTAATTTGCTATTCGGGTACGTATCTTTCTGTAGTTTTATAAACCGGAAATGAATAGCTGACCCAGAAAAAAATATATCTTCCAATGTAGAGAAAAAGGAGTCTACATGTTTTAGCTGTTTGCAAATATGGACGATTACAAGGTTCAGTCGGTGATTGAAACGGTGAACATATATACAGTGAGGTACTTCATCCCTTATTACACAAGGTGCAGTGACCCTTTGTTCAAATAATTGGGATGGTTACTAACAACAATATATAGTTAGTAAACAAACTTTCATATTCATGTTGAAGTTTCACTAAATTATTGGTAAAAATTAAAAAAAATATGTATGTATATGTATGTCTAATATTTAATCTTGAGTTTAGTCCATTTTAAGTTAGTACACAACTTGAGGAAATCTGGAATAGATTATAACTTGTTGATTCTACGCTTTGCTTACGTTTTACACTTACTAAACATTGTAGTCTAATTGTAAGTTGGTAGATATCCTTTAATTCCATTTAATTTAGTAGTTGAGTAGTTAGCCTTTGCTGAACTAAAGCGGTGACAATTATGGTGATTTAGGAGACCACCCTCACTGTAAGGGCCGGTTTTTTAGTTGGAGAGATTCATTTAGAGATTTATTGGTGCGACTAACCCTCAAGACCTCAGTTAAAACTGAACAAGGATGCATATGGAGTATACTCTTTCCTAAATGGTAGGCCCCTGTTAGCCCATCGCGACCATTTTCAAGAACAGAGTGGAGACCAAGAGAGAGCATGTGTGGGGAGGACGTTTTGGTTTTCCCGTTTACCCTCATCCATTTCCACATATGGTCACCAAAAGTATCGAAATACGAGGTCGGGTCCTTGCTTGCCTTACGATTAGTAAAGGTTTTTCAGTAATAAATAAAAAATACCAAAGGGAAGTTGGAAATTCATCCTTAAGATCTCTGTGCCTTTTGTAACTAATCGTGCAATCCATTCATTGCATTCAAAGTAGATTAAAGGGGGGGCCGATGAGATTTAATGGGGGGCCAGGGCCCCCCTTGACTGCGTCCCTGGGGTTGTAGGGAGCCTGCATCAGATAATTGATTCTCTCTATATAAAACAACGCGGAACAATTCCTCCACATTTACATTTGCACTCTCCATCGGGTTGGATTGGGGATTAGCTTGGTTTTCCACATTCATGTTTGCACACTCCATCTTCCATTCTCATTCCATAATTTCTTCTTGAATATGTATAACCTTTCATTCAATTGATGAGGATCGACATTCTCCCCCAGTTTATCTCCTCCAAACCCACCCCACCCAATGGAGGGTGCAAATGTGAACGTGGAAGGAAAACCAAGCCAACCCCCAAACCAACCCAACCCGATGGAGTGTGCAAATATGAACGTGGAGGAATTGTTTCGCGTTATGTTTTATATGGAGTGAATCAATTATCTGATGCAGGCCCCCTACAACCTCGGCATTCAGTTTTTGTTTCAGTCCATAAAGTGGGCTACTGCCCCCTTCAACCTCCGCATAGAGATAACATATGTGAAAGCAGTACTATATGTGGCCTAAATGCTGGTCTCATAAATTAAACAATCTTTATAATAACTTATTTATTTTGTGTAGTTTTATCATTTTCATAAATACAGCATGTCCTTCACATTGTGATTTTTATTATTTTACCTATTACCGCACATGACAAGAATACCAAATTATTTTTATGTTTTCTGGAAAAAATTGCATATCTCATTGGTAATAACTATATGTTCAAATAAAAAGCACTTTACAGTAAAAATAATGAAGAATTAGATGCTTCTGTTTTTAGCAGAAAGAAACGAAAAAATATTACTACATATTATAAAATTTTCACTTGCTTTAGCTGACTACTGCTCTAGTTAGACGACTAAACAAGTTCACTTGCAAAACATTGAAAATACCATATATGCTGGCATATAAGTTGACCTTTGAAGCTCAAAAAAAATTCCAAAAACTTAAGGTCGACTTAAATGCCAAATATAAAATGTGACCCTTAAATAACAGATTTAAAACATTGATATTTATTAAAACATTTGATATTACGGCATAGGTGATCGCCATTTTGAATCAGCTGCTCAATTGTTTACATATTCTGTCATTTATTTGAGAAGATTTAAGATAATTATTTTTAATAGTTAATAAAAATAAAAATTTTAACTTTTGTTTTATTACTGAATCTCAAAAATATAAACAATCTCTTTGCAATTACAGGAATGAAGGATAAGTAGAAATACATTCTGCCAATAGATGGCAATACGGTTTAGGACTGATCTTTCTTAAATTAAACAAATGATTTAATAACTCAAAAATGGACACTATTTTTTTGAAAAAATTACATTTAGGTTTTAAAAACCATAAAATTCCTCTTATTCTTCATTCGAAGTTTTATTAGTGAAAAAGTGGGGGGTCGATTTATACATATGTCGTCGTGTATTTACAATCAGAAAAATCAAGGTCGACTTATATACCAGGTCGATTTATGTGCCAGCATATACGGTAATCAGAATTAAATTCTTATTTGGAAGAATATAATGGTAAAATATTTATAAGAGGAAAAAGTATTTATTTGGCTTATATTATTAATTTTATGATTAAAAGATCATACTACTCTCCAAACAAAGAAGTGTGTTTATAGCACACTTATCACTAAAAGTTGATCATCTATGCTGCATCTCAGATAAAGAATGCAGTACAGACTGTATGAAATGCACTGTTGTCGCATCAAGATAGTTGTAACACATTGTCAGAGCTGTTGCATGAGGTGAATTTGAGTGTGTGTGGGGGGCAACATTGTCTTTTTCCTTTAGGTGGCAGATTTTCATGCAGCAGCCCGGCACACTGTCTTTATCTTCATCTATTTTTAGTGGCATGAAATAAAAGAACCAGTGATAAAATTTTCTTCACTTAAAGCAGGAAATTTCATGATTGTTAGCTATTTTAATTATAATTACCTTGCTTAATAGGATTATTGAGTAAAAAATTATCATAGCTTTTCTGTAAAAAAACTGATGATTGCCATTTTAAATCTTTCACATTCTCTCTCTTGTTGCCTAGTGTTGCTTGCCCTACAGGAAACTCCATACTTTTTTGGCTAAAATTCATGATATTGTTTTAAAAAGCTTCGTTCACCTAAGTTTTGACTCTGCAAAGATGAATTTCTTTGCCATTATCCAGAGTGGACCGAGAATCAAAAATATTCATCATAAATTGACCTATATTGTTTTTAAATTTGACAGAAAATATTTCAAATATGTAACTATTTTGCTCTTAAAATTTTAAACTTAATATTTGAGTATTATTTTAATTTTTAAGGCAATTTGTTTGTATCTCAGCATTGTCATTTTCTGATTGACCACAGTTTGAAGAGTAAAATCACAATTTTTTGGAAGTCAATATCCATCATTTATATTACATCTTTTACACACCTTGAAGACCACTCAGTTTGTGAAATGCAAAGGAGGGATTAGGTTAATTGTCATTGTTACATTCTGACAAAATCTCATAATCAGAGAATTCTTCTTTTGATGCACCTGATAAATCACTATTAGAGAGATTTGTGCGGAGAAGACTTTTATTTGCACTCGTTCATCTCCCGCTAAACATTTCTAGGTTAAAATGTCACTATATTGGTATTTTTCGTTATCTGTGGAAGTAAATCTCTAGCTGATGATTCAGTATCACTCACCTAGTCTGTTGGCATATCTCATTTAATAGTTTTAATGTCATCACTTTGTAAATCGGTAATATTTGTGTCATCCAACTTGTGCTTATTATCTTGTATATTATCATATTGCTTGGAATTGAAATTCAGTAAAAATATTGGGGAAAAGTAGAAATTGCTTACAATAGCGACATCTATGGTCAATGTAAAAGCAGAAACTCTTAGCTACCAAATGCACCACCTGGTATTGATATCTGACAGAAAAAAATGAAATACCATATTAGCCTGAACATAAGGCGACCTTGAATATAATGCGACCCCAAGATTTGGGAAGAATTTTCAATGAAAAACTGTAAATGCACAATAAATCAGAAACTTGTTCAATCAGAAACTTGCACTATATTGCTGCAATGAATACATACACAGTTTCAAAATACTAGTATATCAACATTGGGGAGACTATTTTAGAAAAAATCTAAAATATGAATCCTATTTTGACTGAGAACTTTTCAGGCACATCTAATATATTATAATCTCTTATTAGAATCACTAATCCTCGAATATAATGCTCGAGTTAATTTTCAAATGCAACTTGAGGATAAAAACATTGCGTTATATTCAGGCTAATATGGTACGTGCAAAAGTAGAACCTGCCTATGCCCGTCAGCTCAATTTGATCATGGCATCCTGTTGCAGCTCTTCCTGCATTGTCTCAATCAATTCTTTGGCAGCCAAAGAGTTAAAAATAAAGGGAAAGTAAAATGCTGCAAGAGAAAATACTGCATTGTTTTGGTGGAATGCAGTACAGAAACTGTGGGCTGAAATAGTAAAATAATATGAAATTAACAGTGTCACTTTGCTATTGTTATTCAAAGAAGCATTTTGAAGGAGCAAAGAAAGTCCATTTCATTGACATAGTAGCCATCCTCAGTGGCAATATGCTAATTATTGACACCAAAAACCATTAAGTGAGCTTAATTCATTTTCTGATTGAACAAAGCTATACCTAAATGTTATTGTTCTTTTCCAGAATAGAGAAAGAAATTCCTGGTAGCACAAAGATGAACTCAAGAATATTGGTGGTGACAGCAAGTGGAGACAGCGCTTCTCAGTACATGAATTACATGAACGTTTTCTTCACTGCACAAAAACGGGTAAATTTCGACTTGGTTTTTCTGTTAACTGTCAGTGACATGTATTAATGTCTCTTCATTTAAAAATCAATATGTTATGACTTCTTTCTTACAGAATGTGGTGATAGATGTATGTTGTCTTGATCAAGAACCTGGTTTGCTTCAGCAAGGCTGTGATATTACTGGTGGCTTATATTTAAGGGTACCCCAAATACAAGGATTGCTGCAGTATTTACTGGTGTGAATTTTATTTGTATTTCTATTTTGCAATGAAGTGTTTCATCCAATTGAACAAGGAATATAAAATTGAATGTTTATCTCTCTATAGTGGGTTTTTCTATCGGAACCTCCGATTAGGAAAAAATTAGTTCTTCCACCACCTGTAAAAGTTGATTACCGGGCAGCATGCTTCTGTCATAGAGAATTGATTGATATTGGATATGTTTGCTCAGTTTGTTTATCAAGTAAGTTACATCATATGTATGGCTCAGTAAGTTTCTTGATTCTATACATTTTTAAATTGATTATTTATTCTTTACAGTATTCTGCAAATTCAGTCCTATCTGCACCACTTGTCAGTAAGTACATAAAAGTTTTAAATGCTTTTTAAGGTATTAAAAAAAGTCTTGATACATGAAAACATTTAAATGTATTTAATTGTTTTGTATTTCAGCACTGTTTTTAAAACACCAGCTCCTTTACCACTGAAGGTTAAGAAGAAACGAATAAAACTAAGTTGATGTCAAAGGACTTATAAAAAGGATTATCATTTGTTCTGATAATTTTTCTAAATCATGCATTTATTCTAAGAAAACATTACAATAAAGTACAAATTTTTATTTCTCTATTGCTATTTATATACATTGATGAAAATCAAAGTTTTTTAATAAAACCAGCCAGCATGATTCCATTAAAATAACATTTCACTAAAAGGACTTAGAAGAAGATAATACTTAAAATCTAATGGTTAATTTTCTTAATAAAAAAATACTTGTCGAAAAATCAATACACAATTCCAGTTACATATTAAGTTTCAAAAACTTACTCCGGCAAACAGTTTCAATATAAAAGGGAATGTTCAGTTAACTATTTTTTTGGAATGAGTACATAAAAACTTCGCGAAACATTGTTATTTCAAGCATGTCATAAATAATTAGGAGTACATGGATAATATCAGTGCAAATACATGGTTATAGAATAATTGCAAATGCATTCCTAAACAATACAGCCAACACTTCTGCTACTCAGTGATTCAATATAATAGCTTCCTACTTGGTGAGTTTGCCAGATCTGCTACATAATAACCACAAACATAATTTTGGCACAAATCCAGTCTTTTCCCATTATGAAACAAATTCAAATAAGAAAGATAATGCAAGTTTAAAGGGAAATGTATGCATTTAAAGTTCAATAAAAATCCCAGACAAAACATGGGCAATACTGTTAAAAATATTTTTTTAAATGTAAATAAACACAAAAGTGTTTTAAAAAGATCTTTTGTTCAAAGTAATTCCAGCTAAAAAATTTTTGGTGAAGGTAAATGCAAGTCAAAGCATTCAAAATTGTATCTCTTTAAGATTAAAAACCATAAGATAAGAGAGCAATTTCAAATAAAACATTTTTAAGTTATAAGATGGATTAATCTTAACACAGCTTTCATATATTTAAAAACATATCTGGTTTTGTTTAGAAAGAAACTTCAAGAGGGTAAATTACCCAGGATGGAATCATGTTTTTTTTATCCTTAATTGCGTCTTCATGTATTCCACCTTGATTTCTGAAGCTCAATTTGTCCTTCAAGAGTTTTAGCAAGATAAATAACCAAAAGCTGGTGGAGAGAAAAAGTTTATATTAGCACGAGAAAATGACATTCCATAAACTCAATTTGCATCAACAAACTACATACTTATAATAGCTATGGAATTTGTGTGTCAAACAATAAAGTGATACTGCTTTATTATTATATAAAATTGTAAGAATGTTCTTTAATTTACTACAATCTTCTCTTTAATTTTAATGCACTAGACTTGAAATTTAAGATAGTTCTCTCATTTATTTACTTGTTTTTATGAATTACTAAGCATACAATGCCACTGAATGTATTTCCAGAAATTATTCTGAGATGGCCAATTTTTTACTTTCTCCATACATAGTCTAGGGGAAATTGTTTTCATGAAAAAATCGATTTCGAGATTCCAATGGAAATACACATTTTGAGGTCCCCTGAACATGTTTTGACAATTTTCTCAGTGATGCCTGTGTGTATGTGACAGCTTTTTTGTGGGTGTTCTAACTCAAAAACTATTAATCAGGTCAATGCAAAATTTTATATTTAACATTTTTATGAAAGTCACAGGAACTGATTAGTTTTTGGTAAAAATCGGTCAACCAGAAGTGGGTGTTTACTCTTGTCGCTTATCAGTTATTTTGGGATATTTGCTTTAATATTTGATAAATTTAAAAACATACTGGAATAATAGTTGTAGGAAATTTAATTTTCTACAACCTTCGTTCATAACATTTTTCTATTGTTTAAGAGATCTTAAAAACTAAATTATTTAGCAGCCACCACCTAACTATTGTTAACAATTGATGCTTAGTTACATCTTAGTAATGCTACTTTTTATTTTCTTAATTGCTGGAGCTTTGTGGCTATATACAGTATCAGAAGGTTATGGTTTGAGTTCATTTCTGTTATTTGTAGTCTCAAATTTTCTTGCCGTTTCTTAAAACATTTTTTATTATGTAACCTATTTGGAATTTTTAGAAATATTACAGGTATGGAAAAAGTTATGCAGTGGCCACATCAGATATTTTATATTTACTTCATATCAATCAAAAGATTCATCAGTAATTGTTATAAGAGGTTTTGTCAATCACTGGAATAGCACAATTAACAAATAAAATCATTGATATTACTTTCTATCAAAAGATTTTGATTGAGTAGCATAAAACGTATTAACGTCGTCCCAACTCGGCACTTAAATAAAGCACAAAAGAAATATTGTGTAGATGATTCCCGTGCACATCTGTAGCACAATGCTTCTCCAGTTGCAGCGGATTGCATTATTTGAGTTGAAAATGTTTTGATGTATTTTTATTGAATTTGCATGGTGGTATTTTGTAGCAATGGATCCAAATAGAAGTGATAGTGATCATCTTCTCAAAGACCCCCCCCCCCCCAGCAATCATTAAAATCATCTTAATCCCCATGAAACATTACAAGCTTTGTGAGTTGTGCAGAAAGGAAGATCTGCTGAGTGCCCTATTTATAAACTTTAAAATATTCTGTCCTTTTGAGATGACTTGAGTTTAATGCCTCCCTATTTTATTGCCGTTTGTATCCAGTGTTGTCAATCCTAAAATAATACTGTAGCACCCATTTATAAAACTAGCAAATCGATTTAACAATCTAGCTATCAGCTAAAATTACGGCATCTGCATTCATACTAAACAAAAAATAAAATTGAATAGCAAAAATGAATATAATAGAAAGTTTTTGTTGGAAAGCATGAGTTGCTTTATTATATACGCATGTTGACTATATCTCTATGGCTAAAATTTGCCAGAACAACATCGACCTAACATCCTATTCGAAAAAGATTTTGTCAAAAGATAACTGCCATATTTTCAAAAGACCCAAAATTTTATTTTTGCTACATGTTTTGCGTTAAACATAAGTTACAAAACAATCTATGGCCTAATGCAACAGGTTTTCCTACTCATATGCAGAAAGCATTATTGTTTATTCTGTAGGGAATTTCTAGTGATCAAAAAGTAGTGACCTAGCGACTTACTGAAAACAATAATTGGCAACACTGTTTGTATCAGCTGTGGTTCTATGGAGTGGTTATCCTTCTTTGGGCCTAATAAAACTTGCAGTTTAATAAAAACAACAAAATAAATGTTTTATTTACCTCTTTTATGGTAGATTTTAATTAATTACACTAACTGGTGTAAGAAATAATTTGTTTGTTGCATTTCTTTTCTAGCAATGTCAACTCATGAACATGGGTTTACAGAAGTGTTTGTGGTTCTCTATAAATTTTCTAGTAAAAACTCCATCATCCTCTCTAGATCGTATTACTACATTTTATTTACCTCTTTTATGGTAGATTTTAATTAATTACACTAACTGGTGTAAGAAATAATTTGTTTGTTGCATTTCTTTTCTAGCAATGTCAACTCATGAACATGGGTTTACAGAAGTGTTTGTGGTTCTCTATAAATTTTCTAGTAAAAACTCCATCATCCTCTCTAGATCGTATTACTACATTTTGCCGGATTGGTATTACATAGTTCTTTTCTCTCGTCTCTAGAGGTACTATTGTGAAATATAGCCTTTTCCGATTTTAAGCACGTTGAAATGAAGTCATGTTGCACTATTTATTTTATATCACTTCTATGTTAATAATAATTTTATATTGATTTATATATGTTCTGAATAATATGTAGTACCATTGAGCTCCATACAATACAATATATAATGTAATTTTGTGTTTTAAGAGATTTTGAACCCGAGCTTTTGGGATCAATTGCAGTAAAATGTTGGTACAATGAATGCTGGAGTAACGAAATATTCACTAAAACGAACTTATTTTCCATCCCCTGCCAATTTACTATATAACATTATGTAAAAATGTTTCATTTTAATGAATGAATATCATTGTAATGAAAATATCGGTTTAGCGCAATAAAAATTCATCCCAGTATGAAAAAATACGATCATTATAACAAAGTTTGTAAAAAGAAATTCCTTAAACAATACGGTATACACTTTTGGATCTTTACTGGGTTTGGATTTTAGTACCCAGCAATGCTGCAATGATTTAAACTCGGTGAAATCTCAGTCCAGGCAAGTGTATTGGACGACTACTTGACTAGCTCTATCGGACCGTTCAAAAAAAAATTCGACTTTTTTTAGAAGTAAACATGTAACCATCGTTCTGACATTTTGGCTCAAGTGCAATATATTCCCCTTGACTGTAGCGCTGCAAATGATTTTGGCCAAATACAGAACTACATCCTACAGTAATATGTTCTTGTATCAATAAACACTGTTTGTATATTGAAAACTTTTCTTCTTTATTCCAATGAAACCTGTTAAGATGGATTTGGGTTGGGTTGTTGTAGTTGCATCTTCACTTTATATTAGGCTGACCAGATGCTGATGGTCACAACTGGGACAAAATGAGTTTTGAAGGAGAAAATCCAGAACATTTTGAAAAAATTAATGTGAATTTTGTTATTTTTAGATGTTCTTTGCTCTATATTTGAAATACAAATGTTACATTTTTATTTATTGTAATTTAATTTATAGATTTCATGAATAATTTAACAGTATTACAATAAAGTAGCCAAAGGTTTTTCAGTCATATTTTAGAATACTTCTACCTGTCTTAATTAAATTTTGATCGGTTTTAGGCTGGTTTCCAAAGGAAACATCCTTATGAAATAGTCCCCCACTAACAACTTTTGCACCTCTGGACTATATTTTATTTAGTGAAGATTTAAGTCCTGGGTTCAATTCTAGGAACGTTTGTTTTACATAGTAAGTCTCAAATCCATCGTGCAGAGATGTTTTCTTTAATACTTTAAAATATCTTAAAATTGTGATATCGGACCGAGGTTTGTACTGTTCTAAGGGTAAAATGATATAGATTCTAATTCTTATCACAGAATTTTGATAAATTATCATATTTCCTTGAATTTCTACTCAAACATAGCATTATTGCATTTTAAATAGCATTTTATTAGATTGTTGCCATGGAGATGATTATTACTGAACTCAGCTTGAGCATAGGTGAGTGAACAAATGAGTTATTTTCTTTTCCACCTGACTATTCTTCAGCAATGGACAGTTGATCCATACACATTAGCATATAAGCAGTAGCATTTATTAAATTTGTTGATTAAAGAAATACATGCAAAATGTCAGAAAGAGATTTTGACATTGGTTTTAGTATTTTAACCCTGATAATGAAATATTAATTTGTTTTACAATTTTTCTCTATCATTGATAAACTATAAATTACAAATGGCATTTATGGTATGAGAATTCCTTGGAATGACTAACACATACTGAAACATTTCCTGTCAATATAAGTAATCAATTTGAGACATCAATGTTGGGAAACCAGCCTACATTAGTCCTGGTTTGGACTTCTTGTTTATCACCACATGAAAATCTTGACAAGTCAAACGTTAGTTGCATTTACATAACAAAATGCAATTGATTGTTTGTATATCTAGATGATTTCATTCATCAGACCTCTGAACATTTCTTTGTGAAAATATTCTTTCCACAGTTCCATTATGTGCCGGAATGTAAAACAAAAAGCTACATTGTTTTTCAATTTCCGAGCTTTATTCATGAAATTCAAATTTTGAATAAAACAGTGACCTCCGACTGTAACAAGTTCTATTAATCCAGTCATCATTCCTTTCTTTCAGCTCTTTTAAAATTGCATTTTTAAGCAAAGAAAACTGATTTAAAAATAAGTTTTCATCAGTTAGAAATTCCATGTCAAAAACATTTTTACATATAATTTGTACTTCTTCCCAAACTGGTGTACTTTTTAATAGCATCCATTCCATACATCTTTTTGAATTTATTTAAGGATTCGGCTCATTTTTCTAGACAGTCACAAGTTGTTTTATACATATAAAATATTTCATCTTTAAATGATTTTATTTTTTCTCCCTGAATACTGGGATCAGTTCAACTTTTTAAGCACTTAAGGGAACAAATTTTTCTTTAATGCATAATGTCAGCATATTGATCATCTCTTGCATGCAACTCATGACCTCTGTTATGCAATTTTGCGAATATTCAATTTTTACTATTTGCTCATTGAAAAACCCAAGCACACTGCATAACATGGAAGTAAGCTTCATTTAAGGGTGATTCACAAAAATTATAATACCTTTCGAGAGCTTTTTTTAAAAAACACACAAACAATCAACCACACACTTGTACTTCCTTTATCTTCAGCAAATCACTCTTGAACAACAACACAGCAGGGGCGCAAAAAGAATGTTGGAAATTCGAGGCCGTTAAATATCCCATTTTGAATTTTTCCGAAGAAATGGTAAGAGAGGATAGGGAATGATGTTCTAGGAAAAAAGGGCACCTCGGGATGTATGTTCTTGATACTACAAATTGCAAAGTTGGGCGAACTAGTAATAGAAGAGCATCGCATCCTTGAGATACATCAAAGGAGATTGCAATGCAGATTGTGACCACTGTCTTGGAGGTTGTAAAACGAAAATTTTATCTGGGTTCCAATAAAATTCTATTAATATTTCTGGTGTGTGGGATTTCGTCTTTTAATCCATAGAAAGATACTCTGCAAAAGATTGCAGTGGTTGCACTCAAAATCTGCTCCATTAAGGCTGCATATAGATAGCAGAGAAGGAAGGGAAAAATATGCCCAGCAGTCATCATTATTTTCTAAGAATTGGCTCTTGGTGAACTTTTGTGCATCATTTGTTTTTCCAGCACTTGAAATGCGAATTCCATTTATGAAGTTATTTGGTATTGAGGTTCAAAATGATTTTGTGCAAATGGAGATGAAAAAACAGCTGGGTAACAATTAAAAAAAAAACCGGGTCATTTATGTGTCCCGAAAGAAAATTTTGGGACACCGGGACAAAACTCTGAAAACCAGGACAAATCCCGATAAACCGGGACATCTGGTCACCCTACTTTACATCAATATATTACTCGTACTATTTCTAAATTTTTAAGAGTTTGTTTTCCTACTATGATTACAATGATGACTTAAGCACTATGCAGTTCTCAGAGTTAGGCTGCTCTCCCACCAGTACTATGCGACTTTAACGATACTATGATGTTACATCGCTTCAAGGTTGCTGCACACTATTTTAAATGGAACCTACCACCTAAGATATGGCAGTGCAACTACGATGCCACCTACAGTCAACCGGTAGCGAACGACTCAACATGTCAGTCTCCTTCCAACCTCGACGTGACTGTTTCTGTTCAGTTGTATTCCATCAGTGAATTATAATGTGTGATGAACAGGCAAATATAGAGTTCATTCAAACATTTGAAAAATATCCGTTTATACAATTATAATTTGGCAGAATATTCAAGAAGAGATGTCACCGTTATGTAACAATTCTTTGTCAGAAACAAAAGCTCTTCGATTTACATTATTACTTATATATGAGTGGATCCAACAACTGTGGTTTTTTTTCTGTCGATACACGTAAAAAGCAATAACTGTGTCTTTATCGCTCGACATTCTAATTAGGACTGAGAAAATGAGTCGTGATCGCATCGCTTCGGTGTCGTATAGTTACCGATGAGTAGCGTCCGTTTGGAACGCATCCGAGTATCATCAAAGTCACGTAGTACTGGTGGGGGAGCGGCCTTACCATTTTTGGCACTATATTCAGGGGGTGGATATACTGTTTCTCCTCTGAATTTTTGAAGTTGAGATTCATTGTAGCGAAATTTCATTGTAATATATTTTGGTTGTCTGCAAAACTTCATTATACTGACATTTCACTGTATATTGTGTAACATGGATTCTAATGGGAAATGTTGATTCATTTGTTGTTTTGCTCTGTCACGATTTTCTGGAACGAATTAACGATTTTAATCGAGGACACACTGTATAAGTATAATCAAATACAAACATCTTCAGTTTCTATTTTTGCTCCATGAAATTATCCTCTGAGACAGTTGACGTCTTTTATTTCATTTTCAGACCTTCAATCTCATTAAATTGAAGCAGAAGTAAGATTTTGTGCATTTAACCATATACAGATACCATAAAACTAAGAAATTGAAGGCATATTTTAAATGATAATTACATCAGCATAGCAGGGTAAGGTTTTTATGACGTCAATGGATTACCTCATCCTTTGCTGGAATGTACACTTACTTGGGCTAGAGCCACACCAAGAGCTACACCTGCTATCGTGTAAAGGTTTCTCTCAGCCCAAATCCGCACCATCTCAATGCAACCACTTGTCCAAACTTTTTTGCCAGCCTCAGCCACCTGCACAAGAGTACAATTTCATAAATGTCTAAACACAAATGGGCAAATGAAAAATTAACTGATTAGTCACCAACATTTCTGGCACAGAACAGAGCACATTCATAAAACCTTTGCCAAGCAACAAAAACATGTTAAATCATGAATGAATGGTGTTAGCTGATAAAATGAATTTCATGCATTTTTGTAATACTTAATCTGGGATTAATAAGCATTAATCTGTGAGATGATGCTTAAGCTAAAAGTTTCTTCCCACCAACAAGGCTGGGTCCTTAACTCTTTTGCTGCTAACGACGCATATATGCGTTTCAAGCTTTTCCGTTCGCTGCTCAAAAAAGATGAAAATATTTTGTCAAGATGGTTAATAATCAACATGAATGTAAATTATTGACAAAATAACTTTTAAAATATAAAGAGACTAAAAGACGAACAAAAGAACGTAGATGCAGAGCTTCTAGAGAAAGTATTCAGCACAGGCATGCTTCAAGGTCACTGAACTTGGCACACACAGCTGACGCAGAAGCTAAAAGTCCATAGCAGCAAAAGGGTTAAGTTTACCTTGAACCGATGTGGTGTTTATAACCGATAGTTTGTTCAAAATTGTAGAGCTGTTTCATCTGAGAGATAAATGCTTGGCTATTTTGTAGTTTAAAAAAAATCCACTTATGCCTTCAGTTTGTCCATCTGTTTGATGCACTAACTCCTAAACAAAAGCAGCTAGAGACTTTTTTCGCCAATTGATTCGGTATTGTCTTGTTGCATACATTTTCGGTACTTTCCTGTAAATGACACACGGCAATGGCCATAATGCATCTTTTTTGGGATGATAAACATATTGTTGGTAAATGCATAGGTGATTTACTGTCACAACGCAAATGCCAGAAGTGAGAAAACCTTTCGAGTAGAATTGGTTGAAAATAAATGGGTGAAGAAATATGAAGCATTAGTTCGAAATGTTTGGCAGCCCCTACTTGCAATCCTCATTGAAATCGATGCTAGAAGAAGCTCTACTTATCCAACCAGTCCAAGAGAAACAGCACCAGGATGAACCAATGAACAAGTCAATTTTATGTATTTTGCTCGGCTCAAAGAAGAGAATGATGAGATATTACTGTACCCATTGTTCAAAAGCAATACATGGAGATCATGGTAACTTGAGCGTGGATTGTGCTAATTAAATATAATTATGACTGAAATTTACCTTAATCATTAACATTTTGTTTATACTTAATGCAATGTATTATTATAAAAATGTTTACATCAAGACTCATATACTATTTCATCACAGGAATTACCTTGGTTAATCAATATAAATGAAGTAGTTTCACTTAAGCTTAGTATATTTAGACACAAGATGAGAATATCTCACAGTAAATATGTTAGCAATTAAATTTTCACTTTCTCCATATGCAGTATAGGAGACACAGACATCACTGAGAAACTAGTGAAAACATACTCAGAGAACTTCAAAACGTGTATTTCGGTAGAAATCTCAAATTCGTGAAAAAAATTTAATTTGCGATTTCTACCAAAATACGTTTTGAGGTTCCCTGAGCATGTTTTCACTAGTTTCTCAGTGATTTTTGTGTGCACTCTAACTCAAAAACTACTTAAAAAATCAGCACAAAACTTTATATTTAAAAATTTTGTTAGAAAAATAAGAACTGACAAGATTTTATCTAAAATTGGTCAACCGGAAGAGGTTTACTTTTATCATTTTCCTTTTTTCAAATATCCTATTTAAGACAATTTATAAAAACATTTGTTATTATTAAAGTTTTAGACAATATAAGTCTCTACAAGTTTTGTTTGAAATATTAAGAGGTATTTCAATTGTCTGAATTTATTAAGTATGTTGCTAAGTGATACCTTTACTTCCATTGCTATGATAAAATTTTCTAATTGTTGATAGCAATGCCTACACTGCCAAGGATGATATTAATTGTGATCAAAATTATCCCAATGCTGTCTAGCATCATTTTTGTAAACAAACTTTCTTGTAAATATTGTTAGCAATTCCAGTAAATTTAATCATGGATCAATATCTTGTTATCCACAGCAACACACAATGATTTTGTTTACTTATTGTTTTTTCAATGTAAAAAGTTATTTGTAGTAATTTTCATTGCAAAAATTATTTTAAGTGTTTAAAAATTATTTACGAGTGTAATTGCTGATAATTATTCTTGAAGACGCTGATATCGAGAGCAACTTGAGTAATATTACAATCATATTCCTTACTCTATATGGAGGAAATCATTTGCTGGACACATCAGATTGTTTTTATTAGAATAAAGAATGTACTCACTGGAAGTTCCTGTACTCCATATCCACACATAATGTTCATCAAGCCTCCCTGCCAAACAAATAGAAAAATAATAAAGCTTATTAAACAAGCTATACTTGTTTGCATATGAACTTTTAATTATTCATTGTACGTTACGCAAAGGGTTATCATTTCATGAGACTGCCCAAGAGCAATAAGAATTGTCAAAAAAATTAATAAAAACATTTCCAATGAAAAACTTAAGCTCAACATACTGATATGTCTGTAGCGTTCATGCAACAGGAAAATGGAACCCCACATCGTTCCACACTCGGAGAGCTGCAGTTGAAGTACTCATTCTTAGACCAGTCCATGAACCCTTCAGAACTTAAGCCACAGCAACGGAACTTAAAGGAATAAAACAATTTATTAATTGGAATGGTGGTTCTTGAATTATGGGTTGAAACAAAAAATTGGGTCACCAAGACATTATGCATGGGTAGCCTAAGATATTCAGAGACTGTTTGAACTATCCTCAACAGTCCAGATAATTCATGCTAAACAAATATACATTTTTTCCTATTGCTGGATAAATTATAAATGACAGTTATTAGAACTATAAGCTTAAAATAAGCATTCACAAAAATTCTACATGTTGATGATTATTGTAAAGATAAATGAAACATTGTAGCATGTGTTCTGCTTGGTTTGACTGCAAAACACAAGCTGTTTATCCTTGTGAGAGACCAGGACTAAGTTGTGGTTACCCTGGTAGCTGGTCATTTCCTTATAATTTTTAGTAAGTACTCGTAATCTAATTCAGGAAGTAATTTAATAAAATATCTTAGTAAGCCACTTACTTATTTTAGACCTATTTGTTTTATCATTTATCACAAGTGAAATGTGCAGACGTGGGTTGCAGCAAAAGATAGATTAAAAACAACAACTGGAAAAGTGTAAAAGCAGCTAAAGCACAATGTTTACCATTAAAATTTTGACATTAAATCAAATTTATGGTTTTCATCAAAAGCATAGATGAATGGAACTTCCGATATGATATAAAGTAGTACAGGAAGTCTACTGCTAACGTTCTTGATGCTTTCTTGAAAAAAATGGGGCATAATGTGGAATGAGTGAAGGCAGTAGTGCAAGCAGTACAAGTTCATTTCTCACCATTAAGGACTGGTTTGAGACTTTTAAAAAGATATATAACCTTCATGGACTACTAATTAATATATTCTAATGTAATTAATATACATATTTACTCATTTAATAATACATGTAGGCTTCAATCAGGAATCTTAAGCTACTTTTCCCTATGAGCCAAGAACCAAACACCATTTTTCTCATATTTCCTTGGTTTTATCTGCTGTTTTAGCAATCACTGTGTTTTCTGGGAACGTAACCCCCGCAGATGGCAAGGGCCTACTGTATAGCTATTTTTAAGGCAAATGGCTTAGGTAGTATTGTTGACAATATAAAGCTATATGACTGGATGAATTTTACAGTAAAAATTATTAGAGCTATTTTTGAGCGTCAACATGAGTCAACTGCTCTCCACAGTAGTGTGATATGGTTCACCTCTGGATTGTACCAACTATAAATAAAAGATTTCTTCAGATTTTGTAAAATTGTTCAGACTCGATCCAGGCACAGATTACAAATATCATTAAAAAATAACTTTTTCGGGCAAAGGGGCACTTAAAATATGTATATCCACCAAAATCTTTGAGTAAAATTTTTCTGAATAATGCTTTATATGTGAAAAATTAAAAAAGACCAGATTAAATGACAACAGAGTCTAAAATCCATCTAATTCCTAAAAATATACCTAAAAGCTATAAAAGGTGAAGGGATAATACACAAAAATTACAACTGAAGGAGATAAAAACAATAATCACACTTTACATCACAAAACATTAAAAATCAATAAAGTAAAAATTTTACATTATTCCTGCATACCGATAATAAATTACAAGAAAATTCTTACCTCCTGCTGAGCAAAATCAATGAAATTCTGCAAATCCGGATCTTCTCTATAGCTATCGATTATTTTGTCTGTAAACGATTCCTCGAGCATTGATTGCATTGTGTGAGGAAACACAAATCCAATGATTGCAACAGCCATTTCCAGCAGGAAAAATATCAACAAACACAGGGAATACTGTTCACCACCACATAGAAAAAATTATCAGAATGTAAACAATGGAAAAATCATAATTAATTACTCAAGAAACAATTTAAATGTTCATTAATCTAAAATGGTAGGACCCATACCCAACTCATAGCAAGATTGAACACAATGCTTCAACTGACAATAAAAATAATTGCATCAAATTTAACATGAACCTCTTAACCAAGAAACAAAAAAATTGGAATAGGTAATTGATGGTCTCACACTACACAATAAAAAACACTGATATATTAAGATAACTGACATTTCCTCTTAACGTAAGAGGGGTGATAACATGTGTTATGTTATATCAGCATAAAAAAGTACCTAAAATAAAAATTTTATCTTATAGGAAAATAGTCTAATGTAATTTAGCGCACTAATTTTCACATAATTTGTCAAGATTCAATAAGTATATCCTCAAAAATAGAATTAATACTTGACAATCACATAAAAGCGTAACCTTCGATGAAATTATAAATTTTTTTTTACATTGGCACAAAGTTATATTAACGATAATGAAAAAACTCTCAATTAGCTTATATTTTAATTTCATGTCTATTCTTTGTCGTTAAAGTTACACTCGCGAAAATGCAACACAAAACGTTTTATGCATTACCGTCAACATTTTGCATAATTATGATCACAATTAAAACTAGTTCAAGTGAAAGATACTTACAAATTTAAGCAGACATGTATTTTCACGAAGAGCGCCAACACATCCAGCAAAACTTACAACAAAAATAACCCCTCCACTAATAATCATCACCAGGGAAATATTAAGAATAATATCATAAACCGTTTCTACTTTAACCCATCCTGTTGCTTGCCACTTATCAACGAATGCGTAGAGACCGACGCCAATCAGTAATCCACCAAAAAGCTGGGAGAGAACAGTGCATAAAAATTATTAATATTTGGTAAAACTTCAATCATCAATATCTTAAATAGAAATTATAGGAAAAAAGGAGTCCCATAGTTTACAAACATAAAAATATGCAATTTGCCAAAATAGTTTCTCATGAATACGCGAATACTAGGTGGTGATAGAAAATTATATTGAAATTCTGACATTCCAGTTCATCTCATTTTTGCATTATTCGAACGAAAGTTCGCCTCACGTCAACAATTAGTTCAGACGAAAGAAAAATTACAAATTTAAAATTAACTTTTCTGAAGAATCTTTCTAAATCCATCGAAATTTATTAAGAAAACAATGCAAATATTCAAGATGTTATAAATACCTGTCAACTGAAATAATTAGGTCAGTAATAACTTATGCCAGTAAACAATGAGACCATTGAAAATAGCTCAAATTAAGCAATAAAATAATGCTTACCCAAAAAATGAAATTTAGGAGAAATATCATGTACTTAACACACGGGCTAACATAAGTGAAGTTATTCGGTGTTCTACGTCGGTTCATTTTGGTAAGTTTGAGTCTTCAAGATGTCAGGAGAACTTCAAAATGATGAAATTCATAAAACACATGGCAAATAAAATGAAATGTTGGCAGTTGTAGTTACTACCGTGAAAACTTCCAGATCAGCTGAAACTCAAAGATAACTTGACAAAACTATATTGTCAACCCAAACACAATGGGAGTTGAACAATAGTAGCGATTGGCGCAGCGGTACGAAGTGAGCATCGAATCCCTTGCTGTGTGCCAATTTAAAATTAGGAGGTATTAAGGTATATCTTCTGCTTTGGTAAATTTGAGCATTCTAAACGTATCTTACTTTCTTCTGAGATATGATAATATTTTAAATGTTAGCATAGCATCAGCGGAAACTTTTAGACGCTTTTAATGAAATACTTGATTGATTTTGTATTATTGTTTTTTATTTGCTCTTTAATTAAACGGGTTTTCAAAACAGCCACCATGTGTTTCTTGTGATCTTTTTGGTAATCAATTCGATATATAACAAATATTTAGATATAACTATATAGAGCGTATACGATTTCATTGGAAACCACAAATTCTTCCTGTATAATTTTAAGAAATTCCTTTGGTAAAATATAGTATTACTAGCGTAATTGCAAAAGTAGTATTAAAGCCTAAAAATATACCTAACCTACCCCCAACCTAGAGGGGTGTAAAATTTCAATTGGAAATACCATTTTTAAGTCCAGAGATTCTAAATATGTTGAAAATTTTCAGGAGTACTATTTTGCATGTACAGCCAGAGTTTTTAAGTGGTACACGAAAGTGTTAAATATTAAAATTTTTCTTCTTCATCTTTCAGAATCAAAAGTTGCAACTAAGAATAATGTCATAAAACAGATAAATATGCCAGAAATGTGAAGTACAGATAATGTTGTAAACATGAGTTATCTATTTTAACACAAGTGTTATTCATTTCACCATCACTTTAAAATGTATTTGGGGGTACGTGACCATTAAAAAAATACTCAAAGGGGCACATCAGCCGAAAAAGGTTGAAGAGCTCTATGGGTTTCAATCTGTCTGTCCTGATCAGACAAGTGATTTCTGGTGGCTCCTTTCTCACCCATAAACTGGCTTCCAAACTAAATAACCTTCGGCTAAATCTCTCCATTTCTGTACCATTATATGGTGTTAAAACCGCATGTGAATTTTCCAATAGATTTAACCCTTAACTACTGACACTTAGTTTTTTCACGCTAATACTGATTTCTCGTCTCACAGACTACTTCATCTTTTCACCCACATACTCGGTGAAAAAGCATGCTAAGAGTGCTAAAACTGTTTTCCTTTGTTTAACATCTAATTGCCAAATAGTTTCCTTTTTTTGTACAAAAAAATGGCCAAACCTAACCATGTAAATTGAATATATATGTAAACAGTACCACAAGAAAAGAAAGAAAATAATTGATCTAGTATTTTTAATACAAATTTATTTAGTCTTAAAAATACTAAACTTATTGCAATTGTATGTTTTTAAAGGTGCATAAATACATTATAGCTAAAAAGATTACAAGAAAACAAAAAATATCGATAAAAATAATGTCACAGACGCATCGTCTGTGAGATGAATGTAATAACTTGGACAACTGCTGCCACTCAACTGATCGTTTTGAAACACTACAAGTTATATCCAAATACTCGTTCTATAGCCATTTGAAGGTACTAGGATGCAGGAGGTTCCAACATTAGATAATAGACAGCAACAGTGATTACAAGAAATGCACTCGCTTCACAGATGAGTATTCAGTAGTTAGGGGTTAAGGATATGTTAGTCCCTCCCAACTCCACATTGGTCTCAGTTGATGTTACTATCTTATTCATGATGGTGTTTTCTATAAACAAAATGAGCACTGGGCTCTCCTTTTTCTGCTTTATTAGTGGATGTTTTTATGAACAATTTAGAGCACAAATTATTTAATTGTAAGGCACCCCTCATCAAAAATGTGGTTTATTGGTATTGTTACACCGACAACATAATTTGCATTTGGAGAGGTATGAAAATCAAAGTTTGCAAATTATCTAGGAGTAGGATGATTGCTCCCCCTTGGATCCACCATTGGAATTACCTCAATTTCTTCCACCCCTCTTTTACCTTCACTCACAAATTAGAATTCAGCCATACATTAAACTTCTTAGACATGTCATTACCTTTTTATAATAACAGAATTCATTTCTCCATATACCATAAAACTTCGCTCCAATATTTAAACTTTTTCAAAAGAAAATGCTCTAAATACTAAGTAATTCATTAAAAAAAGAGGAAAGTAAATAATTTTAAACTGTAACACTCTTAAGAACATATTTAAGCGACTTTAACTTTTTATCATAATTTCCTATTACGTTTATAAATTTTTGAAAAGTGGGGCAAAGTAACCCATACAGGTGGACAACTTTGTTCCACATTGAAAACCAATGCTATATTGCTGGATAGACATGGTAAAGTAAAGTTGAACCATCACATTTTCTCTATTACAATCATAAGAATAACAAGTGCTGATTTGGAGTGAAAATTTTCAATTGTGGCCCCAAAAAATAAAGAAATATTTCTGTATTTAGAAAAAAGTACAAAAAATACCACATAATTGGTTCATAACATTTGTCATATAGGTAATCGGGCTCTTTGTAATCATGCAATGAACTGTAGCTCAGGGATATTGAAAAATCCTCATTTGTTTAATATTTGAGGAGGATTTATGCCCCCAATAATGTCTTTCCATTCACAAAATAGTTCGTCTTTGCTCAGTGGCCACTTCCAAGCTTTCAAAGACTTGGTCATTGCACTAATTGACACTCCCTCCTCAGTCATTGGGATACTTTAAAAAAATCATTAGCGAAATCAAATTGTTCTTTTAAAAAATCTCAGTGACACTTGATCAGGGGTCTCAAACCCACATTGGTGCACGGGCTGCATG
Organism: Tanypteryx hageni; assembly: GCA_028673005.1. Lineage (NCBI taxonomy): Eukaryota > Metazoa > Arthropoda > Insecta > Odonata > Petaluridae > Tanypteryx > Tanypteryx hageni. The sequence goes on from CM054113.1 coordinate 176,524,850, forward strand.
AAGGTTCTCCACCAAATCTGGTAGCCGCATTAAGGCAACGTACCTAATATGCAGGATGCATTCCAAATTTCCCATCCTCACATAATTTCATTTTCTTTCAGCATTCACGCTCCCCTTTCACAAGAGAGTAAATCACCCCAACCCTATGATGCACATTCATTATAAAAATACCATATTGGCCTGAATGTAAGCCGACCTTTTTTTTCCCAAAGCATGACATGAAGAAAATCGCACCTTGGCTTAAATTTACACCCCAAAAAATTACATTTTTTCCTTCCAAGTGTTGCATCGATGCATTAATGTGCTCGTAGGTAGCAAACCATTAGCATGCATAATTGCTTTGTGAAAAAGACTTCTTGGTATTTACTCCCTTGAAACACATTGTATTTTTTGTAATATAGTTTAGAATTGTAGTAATAGATAGTTGTTTTAGTTCTTATATAGTTTATTTTAATTCTTAATACGTAGTTCGTGAAAAGTAGCTGTTAATATTTAACGAGAATGGGGTGATCATCAGAGCCGCAACTAGGGCGGGGCGACAGGGGCCTTCGCCCTGGGCGCCATATTTAAGGGGGTGCCAAAATTATTTGAAAATTAGAAAACAATAATATACTAAGTAAAATGAATTGATGCACTTTTGAGAGCAACTTATGTGAGTTTTTTTTAAATAACTCAAAGCCAGAATGCAACATGTAAATATAAGAATATATTATAAACATATTCGTTACTTTGACAATTCTGCTCATACTAATTACTACTCTTTGATATTTGCTACTCTTTAGTATTTCCCATCCCTTAGAATTAGCCACTTTTTTACTGCTGCAGTAGACAACGTTGCCAGATATACCTTCACACCTTTCTCATGAACGTTACAAAATTGCATTTTCCATGATGGGCGACTTCAAGACGAGAAGTGAACTAGAGCTCTGCACGTGTATGATATTTTCCACCTGTACCCGCAGACTACTAACCCACACCCGACCCGTATCCACAGACTACTAACCCATACCTGCAGAATATTAACCTGCACCCAACCTGTACCCGCAGAAGGTCTACTTGTCCGACTAGACCCATATTTTTTAACTGTTTGATCCTTGAGACATATATCCATAGCAAGAAATCATGAAAAAATAAAAATATTATTTCTGAGTCACAGTCATTTATTTTGTATAAATTAAAATGAAATGCAATTGTACATGAACATTCATTTTAAGATCGATAAATGTATTTAAAGTATCAATGATTTATTGTTACAAAAATGACAAATTTTACAAAATAATTTAATTGAAAAAAGGAAACATTAATTAATAGTATCCTGAGATTTAAAATGACTATTTAAAAATAGGACATCATCCATGTTTGCGGGACCTAAACTGTTTCTTCTTTCACTAACAACATGTCCTGCCAATGAAAAACACCTCACTGGTCGCTGGTATTGCAAAAATATGATTTGCTGAAATACTTCAATTTGGCAAACAATTCTTTTGCTTATCCCACCATTTCATCAAATCAAAATTATTAGTAATGTCGTCAGATAGTTTTAAGTCAATATATGCAGTCAATTCGTCTGGAGAAATATGATCATTTACTGACTGTATCCATAAACTGAACTAAGGTGCCTGACATTTTATACCTTTTCATCGGTTGCTCTACAAGCATACATGGATTTGATGTCGCGGATTCGATTTCATATCCCTTCTACTTTTTAATGTCATCAATACTTTAACTTTCTCATAGATTTCATACTTGTCTTCAGTTTTTAACATTTTCTAACTCTTTAGAAGGGGGTGAAGAAAAACAAATTTTATGAATGTCCTGAATTTCCACATTTTCTAAATAATAAGTTTTATCTGAAGTTTTTAAAAGTTTCATGATGTTAGATTTTGTTGAACCTTTTTCTAAATGATCATTTATTTTCAAATGCCACAAGTAAACCAAAAATATTGTTGGATATTTTTCTCCTTCCAATTCAATCAATGCTTTCTGGAATGTGTTGAGGCATTCTACTAAATCTAATAAATCTTTCTTTTCAACCTCACAAATCATATCACTCATCTTTTTATCAATTAAAATATTGTAAATAACCTCCCAATTTTCAAGTATTGAAGAGATCATATGAAGAATTGGATTCCAACATGTCTTGACGTCTCCTTTCAATGTAGATTTTAGCACACCTTGTAAGCCTGATTTTTTAAAATATTTCACAAATTTTCTAAACTTCTGAATTAAAGCAGGTGATGTTTCATTAGATGAAATAGAAATATCTACAACATTATTTATTAAGTGTGCTGCACTGTTGATTTTATTGAAAAATTTCAAAGCATCTTTAATATTTGCTCCACGGTCACTGGCAAAAGTAAAATTCTTCAAGTTACTTTAGACTCCCTATTGTTTTAAAATTAGCAAAAATTCATTCCTTATATACTCCCCAGTTTTTTTTCATCAGGATCAAGATGTTTAGTGCACAGAACATGATTGCATAACATGGCTTTCTTTACATAGTGTAATGTGATCCCTAATTGTAATTATCTGTCCACAAGTCCAATGTGATCCCACCCCCTATTGTACCTATGTAGGATTTTATTTCTTGAATTAGCTCTTCTTGAGCTTTCTGAGCCACTGAATTAAGATTTCTCGAAATAGTTGTTGGATGTGGTAGTGCATCTTCTAAGTCAAAATAACATTTTTGATTTGCACTCTTTTCCATTATTATTTCTAATAAATTTTTAAACCCATCTCCTGACATTATCTCAAAAGGTCTCAGATCTCTAACTACAAGTTCGACATAGCCATCTAAAACCTTTTTTTCTTTTCAGCTGATAATTTTGGTAAATCGCATTTTTTCAGCACAAGAAATTTTATAATTTTAGACATGCCTTCTTTGTTATTTTCACATTTGTGTCACAATAAACTTGATGTTCCCAGCTTCCTATTGTCATAATGGTAAACATTTTGCAATTACTACAAGCCATTGTCTTCGAAATCAGTTCTCCCTTTTCATCTAAAATTTCAAAGAACGTTTCCCAAATTTTTGATTTTGTATTTTCTTTTCTTCCTCAAGTGTACTCTAACCCAGGGGTCCCCAAACCTTTTGAGAGGAGGGCCACATAGGAATATTGAAAGTGCTAGGCGGACAGGATAGAAAAAACACCAAGATCACATATAACTCACCAGTGTAATTTTATAAAATAACTGTTGTTCCTTTCTCTCGCAAACAAAATATAAAATAATACAACTCACACACGATTATTTGACAAAGAAATACTATATATTTAAACGTTAAATAACATATAAAGAATGCTGATAGGCACTCTTATATGTAACCATGCCTCTTCAAAAGTGAATTCACAAAGATAGATTTTACTTGCATGAATGGGCAAAACCAACTGGTTCAAAGGGAGGGTTCTCACACAAACCAATCCGTCATAATTACATTGTACTACATAATTCCCCTCTTTGCTCTTTCTTACCTCCCTCCCCACATTCTCTTCTACTAAACGTAATCGACAATTGCTAGTCAATTGCAACTTTGTATCTATTTATATAATAAAAGAAATCGTTTTTTCGTCAAGACACTTCTTGACACATGATACACAAAGCCTGCGATCTGCCGACCTGCATAAATTGCAAATTTGTATCTCCCTATATAACGCTACTTCTGATCACTAGCAGTAAAAGGCATGTGACAAATTGAATTGGAATTAAAACTAGTTTTCGTACCCGCTCTTTACCCGCACCAGCGCCTTTTGTGTCTGAACCCAACCTGTACCCACATGGAAGCACTATATACCTGACCCGATGCAAATTTCACTGTGGGTACCCACGGGTTGGGTCAACTACAGGTATGCAGGCCTCTAAAGTGAACTAACTCACCGACAACTCGTCTCACAGTTATAAAATTCCGCAATCACTGGTGATTTAAATCTCTTGGAGAAAATAATATTGTAAACAGTTCAGTGTATCACTGTTACATAATGTATATTGTAATAGTGGATTCCATCTTATTATGTTACACTCTGCTTATAGTCGGTAAGTAATTACAATTAAAATTTTGTAATATTAATTTTTTAAATTATTTTCAAATCAATTAAAAAAATTTAAATACAAAATTCATAATTGTCTAAAATATTTTTAAAAATATATTAGGAGAAATACATTATGGCTTATAATTCTAAGAAACCTAGTGGTGCAGAATACCTAAAAAGGCGTGAAACTGTGGAAACAGAGTGCCAAAAAATTTACAAAGTTGGTTATTTTCGCACAAAGAAACAACTGCCCAATCCGATTGCCATAAAATGTCTACAAGTGGAAGTTCAAATGAATCTTTAAAGTGTCTTGAGTCAAATGATATGAGTCCAAAGACAAACGAAAATTCCATGAAGAAGAGCACACTGAAGATCCATCACCTTCCTAGAACATAAAATCAGTGAACGTGTTGATGAAGAGTGTCATTCATTTTCAAATGTTTTTACATCAGCAGAAACAGATATTTCAACTTCTGCAATTAACTTCAATGATCCTCTCTCTTGGCCGCACATTACAGATAGAATAAGAATGTTAATAATTCAGCATGGACCTGAACAAGGCAAAGACGCAGACTCTCGCGATTCCACATTAGAAGATGGTCGTAAGTTTTCTGGTGTTTGGTTTTTAAAGAAATTATCTAATGGTGAAATTGTTGATCGTAATTGGTTGATTTACTCTATAAAGTCTAGGTCAATTTTTTGCTTCCCTTGTGTTCTATTTTAGAAAAATATTCCTAAAGCATGCTCACACATATGCAATAGACTAAAGGGTTTCAATGACTGGAAGCATTTGAACAGAATTGTTGATCATGAGAATTCACCAGCTCATCGGGATAATTTTTTGATGTGGAAGAGCTTAGAAAAGAAAATAAAAGTCGGAGAACTTATTGATGATGCCATAGAAAAAATAGTTTAATTGGAAAAAGAAAAATGGTGGCATATTTTAAAGATTATTTTGGACATAATTCTGTTTGTGCAAAAAATAATCTTCCACTTTGAGGGACGAAAGAAATAATCGGTAGTTCTAACTCAGGACTTTTTCTCCAACTGGCCGAATTAATTAGTCGCTATGACAGTGTATTTGAAAATCATATCATGAACCACATAAAGGGAACTGTTAGCTATTTGTCACATCAGGTACAAGATGAATTTCTCAAATTACTAGGCAAAACTGTGCGTGATGCGATCATTTCAAGAATCAAAAAGTCCAAATACTACTCTGTATTATTTGATTGTACTCCAGATGTATCTCATCATGAGCAAATGAGCCAAATTATTAGGTATGTTCACATTGATGGGCAAAACATTTCGATCGAAGAAAGTTTTATCGATTTTATAGAAACAAATCAGAAAACTGGTAGCGGTTTGGCCAGTGAAATAATGAATAAACTGAAACAAGACGGCATTGATATTAAAAATGTACAATGTACTTTGGAGTGAGTAGCATGAAGTTCTTTTTTCAAGTGAAGACAAAGAAGATAGTGAATGAATGAAGCAATTAAGTAAAAAGGACACATGGTGATCAGGGTCTGGAGAGATATTAAAATAAATAATTTTCAACCTACTGTTAATGTGTGTGAATGTATCATTACTGTTAATAAAAAGCCTATTAATTTTACTTGATTATTTATTACCACCAATATTTTCTTATTTATTTATGTTATTAAAATTAGTTTTCATTTTAAAAAATTCTCAATTTTACATAGCGTTTCCAAAAACTTATTTCCTAAAAATTGAGGTAATTTTTATAAGTCAGCTTATCTTCGGGCCTCATCTTTGCACATATTAGAAAGCAAATGACAAAGCTTAAGAGTTTTCTATCAAAATATTACCATATTAACCCAAAAAGAAGACTAAGTTTTTTCCAAAACTTTCACCAAAAAAATTATGGATCTTCCTAAAATCAAGTGCAGTTTTAAACGCCACACGGAACACCCTGACACAGATTCTGTCTACAAAAATGTATTTATATATATACAATGCATTACATTTAATTTATTAATACAATGCATTTATTCATATTCTTGAAGTTCACAATGTGCAAATGAGTGGCTTTCCACCTTGTAGGTACTGGTGGAAGGGGAGTGTTGACAAACCTAGGCCAGAACTTGTAGTCACTGGGTAAGAAATTTGATACATGTAGCCTTGAAAATGGTGATACTAAGATTGCTGGTGTTTTACGCATGCCTTGTTACAATTTAAACATATTTGTTACTTTTTAATTGGTGCACCAGCAGCAGACGATTAGTACACCTGCAGTTTGAAGAGTATAACCACTTTGAGAGCATGCGATTGGTACAAACTTCACTAAATTTTAACGTGAAGTGAATTATTTTTAGCAGTTTTAAATAAGTAACTCCAAATCTTAGGACGGAAGTGACAGACTGTGTAGAGAAGAAAGGCACCTCTGCAAAAGGGAATGTTTCACAAGGTATAAGACAATGTTTTAATAGAAATTTTAAGCTAATGGTGGTGAATTATGCTGAAGAAACTAACAAACGTGAGGGCGGGAGGAAATATAACGTGACGAAGGCAAATGTACAAAGGTGGAAGCAAGCAAAACAGAAACTTGAAGGTGCTAACTCAACATGGAAATCATGAAGTTGATTTCATGAATTAGAAGAAGAAACTGTAAAATTTGGGTGTACTCAAAGAGCAGATGGAAAACCAGTGTTGCCGGAAAACATTAAACTCATGAATTAGCACTATCACTAAACATCCCATGGCAAGAATTCAAGGCTAGTAATGGTTGGTGTGTACAGATAATGTCGTAATGGTTTTTGCCTGCCACAAAGAACTTCTCTTTGCCAATGTCCTAATTCTGACTACACAGACAAACTTATTGCTTTCCAGAAGCATGTAATTGCATCATTGAAAATTCACGATTATCTTCTGAACCAAATGGTTAGTGCAGACGAAAAATCTATTTATTTTGACATTCCATCCAATTACACAGTTAATGAAAAAAGTGCAAAAAACATTATGAAAACTTGGAGGAATGAAAAAATGTGCATTATTGTAATTATGGTAGTGTTAGTGGATGGCATAAAGTTACCACTGTATGTTATTTTAAAAATTGATATTACAAAGTTTTTTCCTGAGTAGACCTTGTTTTTTTATTGAGGTTATCTTAAATTCCAAGTCATCTTCCATTCAGGTTAATATGGTAATTCACTCAAACATTACCTTTTCATTAGCATAATAAAATTAAACCCCTTGACACAAATTCATACCTTACTAGATGCATGCAAGTGAATTTCATGAAACAGAAAATATAAAGAATTGAATTCTAACAAGGTATAGGGAAGTTCATACAGTACTGAAAAATAACAAGGCCTTCTATAAAATTAATTTTTACTATCCTAGGAATTTTTTACAAAAATTGGATGAACTCTCATACAGATAAAAATAATATAATTCGTTGCATGAAACAACATTTACAAGAATCGATTATAATACCCGTTTTATAACTTCAACAGGTTTTTTTGTGAAAGAAAATACAATGACAATCATAAAAACATGGAAATATGTATAAATTTAATTAAAAACTTTCTTAATGTTTCTTTTATCAATGTATGTTCACATCTTTGTGTTATAAATAAGTTAAGGTATCCAAAATGGTATTTGGCCAAGACAAATACTGTTTTAAAAATGGTTGAACGATAAGAGCATGTTTTTAACACTAAAATTTACACCCCCAATCACCTTCTCCGTCTCTTGTTTGGCATACAACCCTCGACAAGTATTTCATCTGATCCCTGATTGGACCCTCTTCTGCCTTGTTTCACGCAATTGTGAGCAGTAACTGGCATTGGTGATTCGTCTGAAACGTAAACAGAATAAAAACATTTTACCAAAATATCTTGCTTCATTCAAAATCAATGAGACATATTACAAACCACTGTTAAAATTCTAATAAAGTATAGTAACCATACTAAAATAAGTTGACTATTGATCCTACCATTTGAACTAAACTCATTCCAACCTTGTGTGGGGGAATTTCGTCCACGATTACGTCGACCGAGTGTTATGTTAGGCCTTGGTTTATAGAGATCATCACTATTGTAACGCTGCTGAACCCGAACCGATGACCTTGTGCCACGAAGTCGCCGAGGACCTAAACCAGAAGGATCGTCTATTCTTCTTTCACCATCATTTAATTCTGAACTTGGATGACCACTCCCCCTGCAAGTCAAAATAGAAGTGTGTTTTACAGAAGTTGTATAGAATGAATGCAATAATTTGATTAATTTAATGATTATAAAACAGCCATAATTGACCTCAGCAAAGAAATACTATGCATTGATCCAACACTATATGCCAGGGGTGGCCAATCTTACTTACCCTCAGAGCCACATACGATAATATTTAGAAGTTCGAGAGCCATATGATATGCATTCTGTGCTCATAAATTCACGAACAGAAAAGTAAAACCTGCATCTGAAGCAATTCAGATATAATGCATATCCCTTAGGCATCCCCAACACATCTCAAGTCACACTACATCATTTTGTTCTGCAGAGAAAACTTTGAAATGCATCTGAATGGAAATTTAAAAGAGCCGCATTCAAGTTGTAAGAGCTGCATGCGGCTCACGAGCCACGGTTTGGCCACCCCTGCTATATACACTGGGTATGTCACAAAATTCCAAATGATAATGCTCGATACATGAGAGTATTCTTTATCTATATAATTCTATTTTATATTAATAAAGAAAATTTATAATTGCCAAAGCAAACTATTGCACTCGTTTCATCATAAACATGAACCATGTCCAATTTGGAGGTAGCATTTTTCTGTATTGTAAAGTTTTGAGCATACCACCTTACAGCAACATAATTTATTATGATTATAATATTTGCTTCATTTTATATTATAATAAAAACAATCTAAAAAAACTGCATATAATACAGTAAAGAATTACATAAAGCACTGAAGATAAAAAGTTTATTAATAAAAGAAATTGACTCACTTGTGACTCTGATGCAGGTCATCAGGGTTACCTCTAAAGTGACACCCTTTTTGAACATTACTTAATGGAGGCCCCAATGGTAATCTTGGGTGTTTCCCATCTCCATCTTCTGACCCTCTAACATCTTCATAATCTTCTGCCCCAAGCTCCCCATCCATATCTCCTTGATGATACTGGTTTTCCATTGCTAAATTTCCAAAATAATGATATATTATCACTGCTGAGCAATGTTTATTGAATAAATAATGAAATTTTCTTAAAAGTGCATCACAATTTTATGATAATTTTTTTATCACAGAAATTGATAAAATTTAAGTGAAAGTGTATTTTTAAAATATTTCTAATAAAACAAGTATTAGCAGGCTGACTGGTTGAATCAAAATAGGCGCAATGATCTAAAAACATTTAAAGGCTAAGTAAGAGTTAAAACCTACCTTTAGAATTTAAGAAAGCCTTTTTCCCAGCATCTCCAGAAGCCGTGGACACATCACTTTCAGGACTTAAAGGCATCACAAAAGTATCTGGGGTTCCTGGAGAAATACCAGCCACTCTCCGCATAGGGCCTCTGATTCCGAGGCGTCTCCCCATCCTCCGCCTTTCCTCAGCCGCTGCTTGGTTCCTTTTGGATAAAACTGGAGTCTCTCTATCCTCTGACCCGGCATCATTCTCTGGCATAGGAAGTGCAGCACCACCAGTTTCATGGTGGCTGATGGCATCGACTTCTTCATCAACCTCTGAACTTCTTTCTTTGGGTGTCTTCCAATGGTCATGTCCAATACCATCGACCAATGCCACCTTCTTCTGGGAAACAGTTTCTGTCATGTCATCTTCATTTAATTCCTCATCTGAATACACTGCATACTCGCCACTGTTGTACCTAGGATTAGGTCGTCTAGGTCTTTTATTAGAACCTTCCACGCTGATGTCAGTGAAAGTGTTGGAGGATGGAAGTGAAGGGGAAGATTTTTTGGGAGAGTTAAATTTGTTCGGTTTTCTTTCAACGCTACCACCCAACTTAGTCACCACTTCTTCATCTTCTTTAGAGAGCTCAACGTCTGACAAGATCACGCAGTCCTCAAAGTCTGAGAGTTCTATTGTAGCTATGGAGTTTGTCGGAGAAGGTATCCTAGAATAGTCTCCAACAGCCGCTTCTTCTGCAAGGCTACGAACGTACAGCACAAAATCTGGAAGACTAGGATTTTCTTCCAGGTAGAGAACTGCACCAATTTTACCATCCTCACCTTCCAAAAGGCTCTTCTCTAGAACCGATTCCACTTCACCCCTCAAATCTTGTTCCACGGCTCCCAATTTAGCACGCTTTACTTTAGGAGGCTCAGCGGCTGACTTGGTTTCCGTCAGGTTTTCCACCGTGGAAGTCGATTCAGCCGCAACCTCATCTGCTTTCTGGCTAGAAGCTTTATTGGCATTCGACAGCACTAACCTTTCTCTTTCGAGTTTTTTGAGATTTTTCCGAACCTGGATAATCTTCTTGACCTCGTATATATTGGCAGCGATTTTTGGCTTTTTTATTTTCAGCACCAGATTACCGGGAGAGTTGTTAATGGAGGAGTAAATATCAGAAGGTTTTAAATCTTTCTTCTCCTTCTTCTCTTCTTTTTCAGCACCTGCTTTCATTTTAGTTCCCTCCTCTTTGGTTCGGTCTGACCCTCCACCACCGCTATCCCCTCCGTTGCCCTTGCTTCCATCCGAGGACGATGGGGTAGATGATGTAGATGACGACTGACCGCTTCCGTCTTTTCCCATTGTCGCTTGTGTGGTGCCATCTGCTTGCGATCTTTCTCTCTCTCTATCTTTGTCACGATCGGATCTTCTGTGGCCATTTTTACCTTTATCTCTTTCATGCTTGTGGTCATCACTGCTGCTCACTTTCTTTTCCTTTTCTCCGACCTTCTTATCTTTACCGCTACCAATCTTGCTGGAATCTCTGTGGTGAGGCTTCTTCATGCCTTCCTCTTTCTTCTTATCCACCAATAGCTTTGACTGGTGATCCTTATCGTTGCTATCTTTCTTGGAGGTCTCCGATCCTGATTTTGATGAGGCATGTTTGCTGTCTTTTTCTTTGTGCTCAGACTTGATGCGTTCTTTAACCTCCTTTTCACCTTTTGTGTGCTCTGATCTATCTTTCCCACTTCTGTGTTTGTCTTTTTCCTTGTCACTCTTTCTGCTCTCTTCCTTCTCGACTCTTCTTGAATCGTCCTTATCCCCCTTTTTAGAATCTTCTTTTTCCTTGACTACTTTCTTCTCGTCCTTTTCTCTCTCAGTTTTCTTCTCGTCCTTTTCTCTCTCAGTTTTCTTCTCATCTTTCTCTCTCTCAATCTTTTTCTCATCTTTTTCCTTCTCTGGTTTCCTCTCATCTTTCTCTCTCTCAATCTTTTTCTCATCCTTTTCTTTCTCTGATTTCCTCTCATCTTTCTCTTTCTCCACCTTCTTCTCATCCTTTTCTCTTTCTGGCTTTTTCTCATCCTTCTTATCTCTCTTTTTATTTTCGGTTCTCTCTTTATCGCTTCTCCTGGTCTCCTCCTTATCCTTTTCGCTCTTGCGGTGATCATCTTTGTCGGAACGCTTGCCTTCCTCTTTTTCTCTAACATGTTTCTTATCTTTGTCGCTTCGCTTGTCGTCTCTCTCTTTGACATTTTTCCTATCCTCTTTGTCTCTGTCATGTCTTCTGGAAGAATCCTTCTCTTTTTCTACTTTCCTGTTATCATCCTTTTCTCCATGCTTCTTGTCAACCTTTTCGCTCTTTCTCGATTCATCCTTTTCCTTTTCTGTTTTTTTCAACTCATCCTTTTCACTCTTTCGGTGGTCATCTCTCTCATTTTTCTTGTGTTCTTCCTTCACTGTTTTCCTCTGTTCATCTTTTTTGCCATCGTCCTTTTCTATTTTAACGCCACCTTGATCTCTCTCACTTCTTTTTTTCTCATGTGCATGCTTGTCTCTATTTTCTTTCACATCATTATTACTCTTTCTACTCTTCGCCTCATCCTTTCGTTCTCCATTATCTCTAGCCTTTTCTTCTTTCCTCTCAATTTTCTTCCATTCCTTTTTAGGCTCCACCATTTCTTTCTTCTCTTTCTCTTCTTTTTTGACAGTGTATGTCTCCATGTTTATTTCTGTTTTTATTTGGATGGGGAGCAAACATTTCTCTCCATCTCCATCTAGTTCCTTTTTAAAGGAATCTGATTTTGGATCTGGATAACGCTTCCTCACTTCACCATACTGCAAAAGATCTTTGGTCTCAGAAGATGATGATGATGATGTTATGTTGTCCAACATATCTGCTGAATGGAGAGGAAGAATGGGTGGTGTTGAATTTGCATCCAGGGCATCAGCTTCCAAGCTTTCAAATGGTGGGGAAGCTTCATCATCATCATCTTCATCGTCTTCCTTCTCATCTTCATCATAATCATGTTCTGCATCTGAGGCAACTTCTTCTTTCACCTTAACTTTTTGGACACTGGATTGTTCAACCTCATTGAGATCATTTATTTTTATTTTGTCAGAAGTATTTTCTTCAATATCTTCATCGCTGTCCAACTTCTCTGGTGATATTGGGTCTAAATCTGTTGGCAGAAGGTCTTTAAGGCTGACGAACTTTTTCTCGGGTTTTGGAATATCTTCAAATTTCGGTGTACATGATTGCAGACCTAAAATGCAAAAAAGTATTATAAAAATAAAGTAAATCACAGCGAACATTTTAGAGAACAAACTACATACCATTATGTATATCTGCTCCTTTTCTTGGTTTCTCAACTCCAAGAAATCCATATACGACATCTTCAACTTTTGGAAAGAAAACGGTATATATCTTTGGGTTGACAACTTGATCCACTATTCTTTCCACTCCGATATCTAAAAACCCGGATCTAAAATAGGTATGAAGGTTTTAAATAATGTAAGACATTCAGTTATAATCGTCTTTAAATGTCAGACATACTCGTGAATGTGCTTCCTTAAGCTGTCACGAAGCTGGTTTTTATTTAGATCTGCTCGCCATTCCTGGTTTGTGAGGAAACTGGATACAGAACCTTCAACTCTTTGCCTTAAATTCTGGTACGCAGGCTAAAAAAATCGCAAGATGGTTAGTTAGCACCATATAAAGACACATTAATGGCTACCATATGAAGTAAACTTTACCTTGGTATCCACATCTGCAATACATTCTTTTCGAAATTGATCAAAAATTCCGTTTGATTTGAGCTGGCAAACAATTTTGTCAATTAATCCAGGATCTCCAGGAGGTAATTGCAGCATTGACACTTCCATATTTGTTTTAAGAATCAACAGAATCCAGATTAAGTAAATATAATTGTCAATAACTGTCTCACGGACGAAAATCACCAAGCATCTCAGTTTCACAACAACTATCGTGGTGTTTGGCTCCTCTGTTTTCCCTTTACATCATTAGTCACATTTTTTAGTTAAATTCGTGTTTTAGATGTTTTCCCATCATGCGCTACTGCCCTACTGCTTATGCTTGAAAGTTGATAGGCTATCTACGCGAAGGATGGCGTCTGCTATTTATAGGATTATTTTTCGGAAATTATGAAACTATACGTTAATTTTCAAAATTTATGTTGGTTTTTCCATACGAAAGAATTTATTTATATGTTTTCGATGGTTAAGTGATTTATTTGTGTGAAAAAATAATCGAATATGTTCGTACTCTCTGAGATGAAACATGTGGTTCGAATTCCACCACATAAATTTCACATGAATTTGAATGATGCAATCTATGAAGAATTAAATAAGAAACTTGCGAACAAGGTTAGTTGATCTAAAAAAGGGTTATATATTTTCACATTAAATTGTGATTGTTAAAGCCTATAACTTATTTTTGTAGGTAGTATTGGGCGTTGGACTGGTTGTTGCTCTAAGAGATTTAAAAAAACTTGAGGATTCTTATGTTTTCCCTGGTGATGGTGCATCTCATACGAAAGTTAATTTTCGTTGTGTGGTCTTCCGTCCATTTATGGAAGAGATTCTTGTGGGGAAAATTAGAAGCTCAAGCCGTGAAGGGGTTGTAGGTATTGTAGTTCCTTGGGTAATGACCCATTATTTTCTGCTGTAACATTCCGAATAGATGTAACAAAATTTGCATTTTTATAAGGTAGGCTACAAAAAGTTGATTGCTTATGTGTTTACAGTTACTTTAGGCTTCTTTGAAGACATATTGATTCCACCTTTAAGCTTGCAATATCCCTCCCGATTTGACGAAGTCGAGCAAGTATGGGTTTGGGAATATCAAACAGAAGGAGGCGCAGAAGAGGGGCAGCAAGACGAAGCAGGAAAACACAACCTGTTCATGGACCCAGGTTCGTCCGTAATCATTTCTTTACAGGAGAGTAAATAGCTACCTTCCATGTTTTCATGTGATTAAAAAGAAAAAATTCAGAGTAGATGTCTAAAAAAATATTTTCAATTACAGGTGAGTCTATAAGATTCAGAGTTACATCAGAAACGTTCTCTGATACCACACCTGGACTTCCAGATGTCTCAATGGATGGATCAGCATCAGCTCCCACTATACCTCCTACTGCTGGAACCTCAGCTGGTGTTTCAGCAGATGCTGCAGATTCAGATCCAAAAGTACCTTATTCACTCACTGTGAGTTTAAAAAAATATTCCATAGTTAATATTTGAAATGGCCTCAACAGCATCAGGTTAATATATGTACTTTGATTTGCTGGTATAAATAATATCTTAGCCATTAAGCAGCTTTAAAAAGGTTTATTTTGTTTTTAGGTTCCCACGTTTTAAATTCATCTGATCACTGCATTTATAAAAGTATTTTAAGTGAATATTTGTAGCCTTCCTATTTTAAACTAAATCTAAAATCGTATCCACCAAAATACCGCAATTTCTCTAGAACTTTTTCAGAAATGATTTTTATTGCTGCCCATTCACACCAAATTTAGGATAGATTTTAAAATTTCGGTATAAAAACTTAAATAAATGCTTTTGAAGAGATTAAACTTAAAATAAGATTTCGAAATTCATGCTCTGTCCAAACAACTTCAATTGTGTTTTAGACTGGGTTCTGTTTAAGCTTATCTTTTCGACAATCTCAGGATCTTGTGTGTTATAGGCCCTGTTCTTCAAAATATTTAATTGTGGAATCTGGTTTGCTTTAAGTTGTGTATAACTACAATTGTTGCATATTTGTATCTAATTTTATTGTATTGTTGTGTCTACCACTTAACCCAACACTGGCACTCCAGGGGATCAAATAGAATGAATCCTACCCCTAACCCGGAGGGATGTGGGGATTTATGAGGGTGACCATAGTATCCTAGAATGCAGGTTCATGTTTACATGGTTTTTAAAGACTGAGTACTCGTCTTTGTTGTTAGTAATTTTTTAATGTTTTTTTTTCTGTGGTATAATGCGTGAGTCGCACTTGAAGGTATGAAAACATATAATGGATAAATGCATTTACAGCAGTTAAAGGTAACTTTTACGCTCTTTTATTATGCGATTTGTCTTTAGCATTGTAACAGTGTACATTTTGTCTATTTATTCCAGGACCAAGATTAATGAATTATTTTACTGTATGTACACTGTGAAATTTATACCCAATTATGTATTAGTATATTAAACCAAGTTTTATTATATTAATTCAGCTTTACTAAAGAAAAGTTGAGTTTAATATTTATATATCGATTTGTTATTATATTATGCCAGGTTTTACTATGTTAATTAGAGTTTTAATATTGAAAATTAGTCCAATAAGTACCTTGCCCCTTTTTTTCGTAGACTTAAGATATCCTATAACGTGCTTTCCTATTACAGTGTTATCCAGGAGCATATTCCTCACATTATATAAGGGAGGACGGTATTGCATGAGAAATCTGCTCTTATCCCTCTACATTTTTCTCCTGCTTTTGATTCTTATAATACCGTTACGACTAAAAAACTACATTTTTGGTAAAATTAAAAGATCCCCTTGACCTTTTTTTCAACTTTTGGTAATTCTTTTGCCTGGGTATTGTAGATGAACTTTAATATTATCCTTTTATATGTTCATAACTTATAAGAGCATTTTTGTGCAAGATGGTAAAAAAGAATGGAAATTTTCATATTCCAGGGGACCATCAACGAGCCAGGATTAGGACTTCTTTCATGGTGGTCAAGCTGAAAAACGAAGTCTCCTCATAATATTTATTGTTTTGTAAGATCTGTACATATATTTATCAAACTCATTTCCTATAATGTGAGTAATATTTAGTATTGAAAGACCCAATGAAATTTTTGAAAACAAAATATTGGTATTCAAGTAAATGTTACTTTGACAACCAAATCATTTCATTTTTGTCTTCTTCCATAACTCAATATTAATCACTATCTCATTTCACTGATATGTTGTTATATATGAAGCTATGGTTTGTAAATGAAGTTCATTGTTGAATGTTGCTTGCAAAAAGTTGTGATAAGCCGGGGATGACGTGCAAGCCATGTTGAATGCATTTGGTTGTTTGTTCCCTAATTAACTAGAAAAACATTTTCCGATGATTTTGCTCTTACCCTTATTGTGTATAGCGAGAATATAAATGAGATTGAATGAAGTCAAAGGTGATTGAAATATTTTTAATGGGACCATTTGAATCTTTATTTATAATTTGTTTTTAAGTGTTGCTGAGAAGTTTGTAATTTGCTATAAGCCAAATCAACTTTGAAATCAAATCAAATGTTAGGCCTTAATAGGTTTATGATGTTCTGGAATGTGCTCAAAAATGGACGTTTGTAAATATATGTATCTTATTTTTAATAAAATTTTTGAACAAAATATTCATCTAGTTTGAAAGGATTTATATAAATTAATAAAAGAGGAATAAAACAAAAAAGTAGTTATGTTTATGGAATAAGTTATTCTTTTATTATTAAACTACTTGAAGTAAAGGATTGTTATGTTGCTGCCCAGTAAGAATTTCTCCTATAAATTGGTTCCATTTATTCTCCCAAGCAGCTAAGGCTTTTTCTCTCTCCATCCCTGGCATTGCGCTATACCTGTAATGAAAAGGAAAGTGAGTTTAACACTTGCAAAATGTATACAACTAGAACTGCTATAATCAGTTCCTACTCAGTTGTTTTAATAAAATAGGGAATGCTAATTATAGCAAATCAAATAAAACTTATAAGGCAGTGGTTCCAAACCTGGGGGGTTGCAATATATTTTATTTTTTAGTTTTTTTTTAAAGTTGCGTGGTAGTATTTTACTAAAATTATAAAAATTCTTACAAAATGTACTGTATGAATCATTCAGGACTACAGTGTTATAATATTTATAATATTTTGAAATTAATGTTGTGATAAGGTCGGGGGTCGCAGATGCACAAGTGTTGGGAACCACTGTTTTAAGGAAAACTAAAAAGTAGTTATTTAAATCTACATTATTTTTACACAAATTCCTTTTAATTTGAAACAGTTGATATTGAAAGGAGGAGGAGAAAGGGTAATTTTTTAAACTGCTTGAAGGTTTAGATCTCTATTTAAAGAGAAACAAAAAGGCAAATGATGTCTTATTTGCTAGGGAAGTAGTAGAAATTGGAGTCGGATACAGTTTTGCAAGATTATTGATGGAAATATGATGACAGTGTAACACGAATGACGGGATTTAAATTTCTTAGTAGTAATAAAACTTTTCAATTATGCAAAAAAATATTTTCAATGAGGTTGTAATGTTAATATGTTTAACATGAATTATTAGGTAATTTACCTCAAATCAAGAAATTTTGTTTCTTTCGAATTGATAGTTGGATATGCTTTTTTAGCTGAATGTTACCAGTTTACTTGGTAATTGTAAATTTATCATAAAGAATTATGAGCATCAAATATATTTAGAAGAGTCAGAATTATATTTCTAATAAAGTGTTAACAGTGTATACATATAATGTTTGCATTTTTTTAAATTTAAAGATGAAATGAAAACTCCACTCATGGACTTGGTAAAAACTGCAACTTTCATTGTTCTGGCCTGAAGATGTCAATAAAATGAAAGAGGATAATAAAATTAAGCCTTTTTAAGCTGTTCCAATTTTTGTTGTTGATAGATGTATTAATTATAGATGTATGGCTTGAAACTGATATACTTAAGTTTTATTTATAAAATACAAATCTGGAACTTAATATTTCAAATCTAAAATTATTAGCTTAGTTAACAAGAATTATATTAAAAATATAATATTCCTTACTGAAGGTCAAGCTTATTTGGATAGGTATCAAGTTATTTGAAAGAAATATTTTAATAGTACATACTTATAAATTTATTACAAATTAAGCAGCATTGATAAAAATTTTCATCCAACATGTACCTAATAAAATATTCAATTAACATCTTAGATATTTTATAAACATTTTCAATAACATAAATTAAACCAGTATTTATAAAAATCAAGAGACTTGTAAAAAGACAACTTACAAAATAGAGTTGAGAGACAGTTGCTTAAGAAACCGTAAATCAGCATTTAGTCCTGCAAGTCCCATAAATGCTTCATAAAAATCGTAGCTTAAGCCAGTAGCATCCCAAAAAGTAGGATCATCTGAAGAGATCACCACTGGCAAACCGTGTGCAAAATATGCAGCAGCTGGATGGTTGCGTAAGTCATCCACTAAGCAGAGGACCTGCATATCATAAGTTATTCGTTTCATTTTTATGAACATAATTATTACGTATGCAGTGAATTTATAAATCAGTCAATAGTTCAACAACAGGTAACTTATTCAATATTTTAAATTGTGAATAGCAAATAATGTTCTTTCCAGTGAGCATTAAAAAATAAACATTTCAAGATTTAAGCTGAAAGTTGGTGACAAATGTAACTCTTGTAGCCATGTAATGTGTTAGTGAATGGTACAAGATTTTTACTGGGCATGCATTCTATAAAGAATCAATGCTCTCTGGATGACCACTGAGAATAGATTAAGCTGTAATGCCGATATGTCACTCAATCTGTCTTTATTACAGGATTTAGCATTAACTTGAGCAAATTTTCTTCAAATGTGAATCTGAGATAAACTAATTTTTTAATAAAAATTAGTATTATTTATTGTATTTATTATTGCAACTAAGATATTGGAAAGATATACTTTGTCTTCTTTTGGGTAAATATAGTAAATAATTGAGATGAATTGACACACCTGATTGGATATTGGATTCACTTCAATGGCAATTCCTCTCTCCTTTATCATTTTCATTGCTAAAGGATGTTTGAGGAGAGCATACCCATGGCCAATGCGAGTTGTGTTCAGCAAAATGGCATCCACTAAATTTAAATCAGTCATATTCTCCCAATCTGGAAAGTTAGATTGTTTTATAATGCGAATGTAGTGTCAAAAGACTTCAATATGATACACAAAAGTAAAGGAATTTTCTGCAAGAAAATAAAACAAAAATCTTTTAAATGATTCAAGCTTGTATATATTCTTCAAAAATGAAAGTATGCAAACAACTCATTTAGAAGAAAATTAGAAAATACTTTTGGAAGTTTTATTAATTTTATCTAAAAAGCATTCTACTTTCTACTGGGCCCAATAGCAGTAGCCTGAATCTATTTGGGGTAACAGAAAAATCAGAATAGAAAACTTTACATGTTAATTCTAGTTGGCTTTATACTGAAAATTTTCTCCAACTTTAATACAGTGATCGCAAATAAATTTCACAGCAAAGGGCAGAATGGCAATTGCTGTGTACTGATTTTGAAATTATGTGAATAAATTCAAACAAAATATTTAACGATAGAAAAATATTTTTTAGGATCGAATGTATATATTTACAGTATAATAAATGCAATATATTTATTATTTGGCACAATATTGTATATATTATTTATAAGGTATGAGAGCTTGGAGGCAGTTTTTTCGGTCTTGCTCCACCATCAAATTTCACGGTTATGTTACAGACCGATTTATTTAAATCATCCTTATTAGTAAGCCTAATTAAAAGATTCTGTGAGTTGCACCCTAATCTAGTAAATTGGAAATCGGCAGTTACCAAAAGATTAAAAATCATTTTCTTGCCCAAGTTTATCTAACGGACTGTTTGGCCTCCCTCTTCCCTACACCACAGCTTAATGATAGGCAACAAAATGAAATTTTGACGTTTTGTATGTTAAGCGAAGCAACATAAACCCACATCAACATGATAACGCAATAGCTAATTCAACGCCGTTTGTACGAGTTTATTTTAAAACTCGAAGAGCATTGCTATAGCAGTGCATTTCCTTTTTCACCCAATATGGCTCCTTAGTTTTTCTATTTCCAGGAATATAATATACAGTAAACCCTTGTCCAACGCGGGTTTGATTTGAAATAAATGCGACGTATATTTACTCAACGCATACAATTTAACTACCGTCCTGAATTGGGTGCGCGCCACGTTTTACTTATGCATGTCACGTGAGAAAGAAAGATGTGTGAAGGGAATTTAAAAAATGGAATTGAGGCGCGAACTCGCCACTAGTTACCGATAGTTAACTTTGAGGTAAGAAGTTTCCTTTAACCGATAACGGGATTTAAATCCTTTCCGAATCAACCTTAAAAGTAATAGTAAATCATTGAAAACACTGCTCTTTCAAATTCTGATATTGAGGAATATTAAATCCACTAGGGTTGCCAACTATCAGTTTTGAGAATATGGTACACGTAAAGAAAGTCTATAAAATACCCTAGTCTCCACAGATTTAATATGGGTTATATTTATTTTCACAAATAATATAATGGAACCAACTTCATTATATGTAGTTACGTTCTTCGAGGAATCTTCTGTAAAACTTCCTCTTAAGTAAGTACACCTGTACATGAAGGTAGAATATAATGACACATATTCGTAATTAAGAAGTATAGTTGGAACATTTCATATACTTGATGAAAGTTTTGGAATGAGTTGTTAAAAAAAGGAATATTCATTTTCCCTCCTTTTTATCTACAATATAAAATGTTTTCACCGCCTATATTCTGTAGGTTTAATATAAAACAATTTAATTATAAAATATAGAAGACCAATCGCCGCAAAGTAACGTGCTCTCCGCTACTACACCCTAAATAAGATGATATTTGAAGTTTTACCGGAAATTTTTCAGAAGTCAAGCGGAATCGTCATTAAAAAAGTATTTCAGAGATGCTTCCCGAAATGGCCGAACCGCGAGAATATGTATTCCAGAAGACGGAATCTATTTCGAAGGAAATAACTTCGTTTAGCTTGTGAGTACTTCCGTTTTCACATTATCCAATCTTCAAATTTTTATTCACTCGCCTTACTTAATTTTAAGATGTATAATCTCCTTCTCTGAGTTTTTGTTCCATCACTATTCTTCCAATATGAAGCTATTGCATGATAATTTACTTGTTATGGCATATAAACTCACTCTACTTTTAAAATAACTAGAGGCTACCTTACTCGCCTCATTCTCATATGTTTTCTATAGTAAATGATCACCATCTGAAGTGCTAGTGTTAAACGTTTTTTTTTATTTAAACGTTTCGATATGTTCAAGCAATCGTTTAAAAATAAATGAATCAATAGTTTTACTTACTCGTTTCACCTGCATGGAAAAAGAATTTCAGATCTGAGGGAAGTGACAAAATACTCTCCACAAAATCTGTTAGTGGCCGTCCTTTGTCTTCTTGACCAACCAAATCAAAACCTGCTAAGAAATCAGGAAACTGAGTATGCAGCTCAGTTACCTGTTAAAAAATTAAATAATAACCTTAGAATGATTACATCTTGAATGAAAGAAAAATGACTGCATTTAAATTAAAATGAAGGTAGAATGTCGCCACTCATCCGACTTAGATTTAAGGGTATCATATCATATGCTTAAACCTTCTGAAATCAGCAATTTTTGCTCCATTATTCATCACCTATTACCAAGGAGTACTGTATTTTTTAAAAATTGTATGGACATTTAGAAAACCTTCCATAGATCACTGGAATTGAATTGCTACTGCCTATAAAATAATTAGGTATTATAGGGGTCCACATCCTCATAGTATGCACATATTCCCAGACCACCCAACAAAACAAATTATAATCAGAGATAGCCATCATTCATATTTTTATTTATTTTAAAAACCATCAAACAGAGAATATTTAATTTTATAAGTAAATTGTATTCCCAGGAACTAAGTTCTAAGGCTTTGTACGTAAACTTCATTTTAGAAGTAAGTTTATTGACCTTGATCTCCTCCCCCTTTATAAAATAGCTCATAAAGAGTTTGTCATGTTTACTAATGGAAAGGCAAGCTGCTACAGAGACATATTTAAACAAATCTGCAAATTTAATCAAATCCTTATGGGACATCATCAAACAGAACACAACAGCCACCACCTGTAATTTAAGTTCAGCACATATAAATTTTGGCGACAGTGACATTTCTGATCCTGAAGAAATAGCTGCGAGTTTTAACATTCAGTTTTGTAGCTTGCCAAACGTTATTCCAAATGCTTCTACCTATACTTTTAAAACCAACAGCCAGTGCCCCTCTTCTCATTCTATCTTTTTATTCCTTACTGATGCTGCTGAAATCATATCCATTATTAAATCATTTGATAACTTCTATTCTTCTGGTCCTGATAATATCCCGATGTCGGTTATAAATACTTGCTCCACTCTTATTGCACCTTGCCTATCTGCCATAATAAACCTATCTTTCCTTACTGGTCAATTTCCATCTGTTCTTAAATATGTACTGGTGATTCCAGTTCCTAAAAAATCTTGTCTTTCCAATTCTGAAAACTATTGACCTATTTCAGCCTTCTCAAAAAACATTGAAAAGATTTTTTATAACATCTATCTTAAATGCTATGACCGTTTAACCAATAATCAACGTGGTTTCAAGCAAGGAACATCAACTTCCACTGCTGCCTTCCAACTCATTAACCATATTCATCATGCCTTCAACAAGAATATTTTATGACTTTAGTAAAGCATTTGATAGCATTAACCATGACATACTTCATCACAAATTAAATAACATTGGCATCACAGGCATTGCACTAAACTGGATCGACTCTTACATGGCAAATTGACATCAAATTGTAAGACAACTGTTGGAACAACAACCGTACAATCTAAACCCAGAAAAATAGCATGTGGGGTTCCCCAGGGATCAATCCTTGTGCCCCTACTTTTCATTGTTTTTATTAATGATCTGTCAAACCATTTCTCCAGAAGTTTCCCAATTCTATATGCCGATGACACTTCTTGTTTAGTAACTGCAGACAATCCTACTGAGCTTATTAACTATGCCATAGTATCTGTAAAAGAAATGGCTGAATGGTGTGACTCCAATAATCTAAAGATAAACCTATATTTACAATTTCATCCAAAGAATTCTTTGCCATCCTGCAGTCCTCTGCTTAAACTGAATAACTCCAGCATATGCAGATCAGAGGTTACGAAGTTTCTTGGCCTAAATATCACCGAAAGACTTGATTGGTCAAACCACATTAATGCCATAGTAAAGAAAGCTGCAATTGGCATTTTTATGATTAGAAAACTAGCACCCGTAGCATCTATCTCCATTCTAAAATCAATTTATTATGATAAAGTAAATTCACACCTAGCATATGCAATAATATTTTGGGGGTAATTCTGGTATGTTTAAAAAAGGTTTTCTTCACACAAAAACGAGCCATCAAGGCAATACTTAAAAATTTCTTACCACACTCCTGGTAGGCCTCGATTCCACTCACTCAATATATTTACACTTCCCTTGATGTACATATTACAATGTGCTACTTTTGTAAAAAACAACCACTCACTCACTCAAGGGATAATGTTAATATTAATGGCTACTCCTACTTCTCATGCCAAAAAGGCCCTCACCACTCTGCATCCCTAATTTTTAATCATCTACCCACTGACATCAAATTGCTTTCTTCTCCAAGCACCTTAAAAAATAAGGTGAAAAATCTTTTACTGGCTAAATGCTATTACAGTGTGGATGAATTTATGGTAGACTAGCTGATACAGCAGAATTTTGTAATGAAATTTGTGTTTTGTGTGCATAATTTTGATATTTGGTTAGTATTTCTGTGATAATGTGTCTGTATGAAGTGAAAATTCATTATCTGGAATATTGTAATTATCATTTTGACTGACGACTTCCATGTCATTATTTGTGACCTCAACAGAATAATAAATATATTATTATTATTAGTTCTATCATTGAAATCTATTATTGGTTCCCAGATAATGCTAGCACAGTCTCACATTCATCTCAGTTACTTCTAGCTTTTAAATTCTCTTTTTAGTCACTAGCCTAGACCAGCTACTGGTCACTTTAAAAATTAATTCAAGAACAAAGATCTCAATAGAACAAGATGTAACTAGCATCATTCTGCTGTATTTTTTATTCACTTTTTATATGATGTGAAAGAATGAACACTAGTATTTCTCTCGATGTGTATTACACCCATCCATTATCCACTGCATAGAAAACTAATAATATAGACTTTTGGCATTAAATCATCCAATAAGAAATTAAGCCTCCTTAAATAAAAATGGAAAAGCAAGAGGACTTACATGAGTACCTGCCACTCAGAGAAATACCTTTTTTGGTGGTCCACAAAAAGAAAGTGTTGGGAGTCTATTGATAGAATTAACTGTTTCACTGCTAATCAGGTGGTATTGGCCCAGCCCCAATGTAGAATTATTTTCACCCGTCATGTGCTTCATGTCACCTCCATTTTTATTAGATATTTGAAATATATTTGAACAATATATACAGGTTTGAAATGCAATTTAGACTTGAAAATATTTTATTTTTATCATAAATAATTGTGAAAAAATAAAATCAATTGGGCAAGGATGCACCAGTATGTCTGGGTAATGACATTTCAGTTAACTTCAGCATATATGTAAGTTTTGCATAGACACATGTTAATGTCTTGCATACCTGAAGAGCCACTAGGGTTAAGTAAGATCTCCTGAACCCTGTGCATTAGCAAGTGAATGTGAGCCCATTAGTTCCTGGAAAGGTGTGATGTCCCCTAAACCTGACTGAATGTCTGTGCAACTCCACTTGCTTTTTCTTTCTATGGCTTTGGGAAACTTTATTTTTTATTCGCTATATGATACCATATTTTTTGGACTATAAGAAAAATTACTCCCAAAATTAGCCTGTCTTATAGGCTGAAGGTAATATTGTTGCTATCTTCAGTATTACACGCACGAATCCACTGATCTCCAAAATGGAATAATTGACAGCCATTTGACACAAAAACATTCAAATATACATTATTAATAAGTAATAGAGAAAAAATTGTTAATGTAGACAGTAAAACTTTTTAACGCGAACGACACATTTTCATCATTGTGCTTTATCACGTTTGCTCATATTGATTACAATTTCAGTGTATTTGCAATGTTATTCATATGTTTTAGTTCCTAATGAGCCTGACGAATAGCGCATTTAATGTCATGAAACATTAGTATTCTTGTAGATGTAAATTTTTTATACATTTCTAGGATAATTACTGTTACGTGTATTGAGATTGCAACAGCTACAAGGATGAAAAGATATGCTACACTATTAGCTTCAGTTGATTCAATACACAAAAATGCACTGAAACCGAGCAGCAGTATGCCTTTTCGGTCCATCTCCCACAAAAAAAATTATCTGTAAATGGAGAAAATGAGGAAAAACTGAATTGACGAGAAAAGAGAAACATAGCCTTCGTAAGCTTGGTCCTAAATGGCCACAACTAGAGAAGGAAGTGATGGATAGTAGAACAGAGGAAGTTTGGTATTACTTTATTGATGAAAATCATTATGTATAACACAAAAAGAGTTGCAGAAGAAATATGACTAGTTGAAAATATGTATCGTTATTACATATACATTCCATTTATTAGGAATTAAAATCTCATCCTGCACTTAAGTTTAAGTAAGTACTATCAGTAAAGGGTATCTATATGTGCAACTTGTGCAGCGCACTATGACAGCATAATTAATAGGACTGCAGAGTTCACGCAGGGCACATTTAACTATACAAGTCTCGAAGCAATTATTTGTTTTAGATCATCCCTATTTACTTTCAAGAATTAAGTTTATCCAAAACATTATATTTAACTGTTATCACGCTGTGATATTTTCTTCGATGTTGCCAGAAACGGACTTAATCATGGCTAGAAATGATACTCGACATGGCCCTTCCTAAATGCCTTGGTAAACCAAACTACTTTTTTCTTGAAAAATCTTCTAAAAACCGGGGTATGTCTTATGCCCAATGC
Organism: Tanypteryx hageni; assembly: GCA_028673005.1. Lineage (NCBI taxonomy): Eukaryota > Metazoa > Arthropoda > Insecta > Odonata > Petaluridae > Tanypteryx > Tanypteryx hageni. The sequence goes on from CM054113.1 coordinate 176,551,098, forward strand.
ATCTTATAGCCCAAAAAATGCAGTAGGTAATGCAGCTAATACTGCTTCTCAAATCATACCAGAACATACTAATCGTTAAATACTCACAAGTTTTATGTAACTGGCAATTGTGGCATCATCTGCAAGTCTTAAGGGAGCATAAATGTATCTGGCGCCAAAAAAGTCAGGATGCTCCTTTAGGTATTCATCTGTGGCTTCTTTGTATAGAGACACAACATCAGCTCCTTCCCACTGATTTCCTTCAGTATCATAAAGCTAGTGTATTAAGAGAGATGCAAATAAACCAGTCAGTGTCAACACATCATTTACTCTCATTAAATTTTTAAAATGAGATTATTGTCATCTTTGAGATGGGGATATGTGTTTTGAGTATTTATTTGATTTCTTGCTTGTATTTTAACTTTTTTAATACGATGTGTTCAAAATAGAGAAATTAAAGAATGATAGCAGTTATAGAATTTTGACTACATATGAAATAACAAGTTGGAAAAGCAGGGTTTATAATTTCTTAAATAGCACATTATTTTAACTCACAATTGTATCTTTTGGGGATACCTTTATTTATTCATTAATTACAATCATTTTTTCTGTCAATGTTTCATTAAATTCAATTATACTAATTTATTCACTAACCTTTGGAAGCACTCCTCTCAACTCAAGGTACATTACATTATCTCGTCTTAATTCCTCTAATGCCTGCATATAGTAGTCTTTGAAGACTGGTTTATATGTTAAAAGACCGTCAACTTTAAAAAACAAGCTGTTGAAATAGTCCCAGACCACATCAACATTTGGATATTTTTCTGGAAGGAATTAAAGAATTTAAATTGAAATGCGAGTATGATCCATTAAATACTTTTGAAAGTTGAATGCCACAAAAATATTGAATAATTTCAAACATTAATTTTAGGAACATGATGATAGGCATAACAGAGACTAAAGTATTATTTTATTTAATAGAAAAAAGATGATACATTTCAAAGGAAATACTGTCTTGAAGCATAATTAACTCCAAAAAAGAAATATTCCTATTAATAAATAAGGTGCTAATAATTTACTAAAGTAATAAGTTATTTTTATAAGTGTTATTAACTCCATAGAAACTTAGAAGTTATAATTTAGCACTACATGGAGGAAAATTTATTTTATTAATCTCTTTTGCAGTTTGAAGTCAATAACTGCTCAAATAGCACTAAAATTGAAGTGAGTTCAGTAGTTAAGCAACGTAAACCTCAATTTAAGATCAATTTTGTAATATGATCTATCATCACACTATAAAAATGTATGCTAAATATAAAATGCATGTATGCCCATTTAAAAATTTTGATTTCATTAAACATTATAGTTTATTAAGTTAAAATCTACCAGCTTTCTTAGGACTAGTTACTAAAGAGAGGAAAAGCTTGCTTTAGTTTCCTTTCAACTTCTTAATCCTTTTCCTCACTGCATGCATAATTCATGAATTATAAATAGATTAAAATAATTATATTATTGTACTATTTCTTTGTATAATACCTCTTGGATTAGGGGTGACGAGACTTAGTTCTCGACGTAGCCACTGGTCAACAGGTTCATTCCCGAATTGCTGCCGAAAATCGCTCATCAGTAGCCATTTACAAGTTTCAAGAGAATCGTTAGGTACATCATTGGAGAATTTGAAGTATTTGAGTGAACTCTGATCTAAATTTTCATTCATTAATTCAACACATGCATACAATTTACTTCTGTATGTGATGTTCTTGATAAGAAAATCCAGAGAAACTATTCCTGTGTCATGAGCATGAAGGAGTCCACCTGGAGACAGAAGAATCAAAAACGTATAAGACAAGGTTACAATGTATACAGGTTGTCCCAGAAGTTTCTTTGAGAATATAATGTCTATTTTCTCTATGGGTCCAGATTTATGGGACATCCTGTACATCAATGAACATTTTCATTCGAATATTCAAAGGAACTTAATTTAAAACTTAAACATTTATTGTTTCACCGAAATTTCATCGGATGGAATTTTTTGCATAATTTGGCGCGCTAGCTTTAATCCAACACCAAAATTAGAAATTCATTTAATCGGAAATAAAGCTTATAAGTGCCACAAACCTTTAGGAAGTATCTTGATGATGTTGAAAACTTCCGATTTCTCTATATCAGCCTTTGCATGGAAGAAATGCCTCGCGGGTGGGAAGAGTTGATTTTCGTAATAAGTTGAAAATTCCCGCTTTTTAGCAATCATCAAAATCTTATTAACGACTTCTTCGTTGTGGCTCAAATTGATGCCCGATCCCATGAATAAAGAGGCTTCATTGTTCAGAAAATTCCTTCTTCCTTCCCAGTAGTCCCCGTTGGCAAACATTGCTGAAATGAAAACCGCCGTAACGCAAAGGGTTATCCGCCCACGCGTCAATGCCATCTTCGAAAGCGGTGTGTCGAAAGTCTCTGGCGGCAATCGCTGCAACTGACTTCGCGGTCGTCTCCCTTTATATCATTTATTGAATATTGATAATATATCGAAGTTAATAACGATGTTGCCATTTTTATTGTAGCTTTAATTTAAAAAAGTTTAAATGTTTTAACGAAGATTTCGCCGATATTTAAGCATCTAAAATGGAATAGAATATTTAAACTTCGTAAATGTTGGGGGTTCATTCTCAAGACGAGATTGAGGTAGGGCATGGATAAGTTGATTTAGACTGATCTGATCAGTCGTGTGAAGAATGGAAGTTGCTAACTTGTGTAAATATTGTGTCATTTTTGACGTAATACATATTGTTGCACCGCAACATGTTGTTGGCCTTCATCAAGGACAAATTACGATTGCGACATTTGTGAATATTTTTTGCTATTGCATTCTTGAGGCGTGACGTATCGTTCGGCGTCTTATATCGTCATTGTCTCACACATGACGTTAAGATTTTTAAGAATTCCAATAATCCTGCGAATTTAATAAATAGCATTTAACAGAATCATTCGCACCCGGAATTATTGTTTTTTCCAAATACAGTCAACCATATGAAGAAGAAAGGAAAGATGCACGCATCATGCATGCATACATGCAAGGCAGATGCGATCTTTACGATTTATGTTATCATGTCAAAAAAGATAAATGGCTTGAATAATGGAACAAATAATTGCTCACGTAAATTTTTGAAAATAAGCGTGGCTAATCAAACTTATACGTTCAGGCCAATTGACTACATATATAAACGACTAATTACCTGAGGAGAATGTTCATGGCATGTAAAGAGTATTAGAGGGAAATCCATTGCACAAACCAGCAACGATAGCCTTGAAAGATGGATTTATGTGTTAAACTCTTTTCGGAAAACGTCCTCTATCGGCGATAAATTGTATGCGCTACATTGTATTATATACACTCTAAATTAAAAAATAAACAAATTAGATTTTTAGAATAATTATTCTTCGTTTGGAGTTGGTATTTTTAGATGGGTTAATTTTGAGTCCTTTAACAAATGCATAATAATTTCATCCGACCACGTAAAAATATATCGTATTTACTATTCATGTATTGCTCTTAAAAATTAGCTGTTATAGAAATACATACAAAATGAGAAAGGTTTACTGTTAGCTTATTCCTCGTAAAGTTTCATACATTTTACATACGTTTACGGTATCGTTTTAATTTGAGAAACTTGCTAACAAGATTCTTTTCCATATTTGCAACGGCCTGGAAGCCTAGCTGCGTAAACTTTTCGTCTATTTTTTCGGAGGGAAGTATATATATATATATATATATATATATATATATATATATATATATATAATATTTTTTATAAACAATTTGCGTGAAAAATATCGGAATAATAACACAGCCTTTCCGCCGTAGAAACCCTAAGTTCACGCTTCCCACGTCAATGCTTTATTAGATAACATAGAATTTTCGAACGATGATTCGCCTTCACTCGATTCGAATGCCATTGTCACCGAATCATTTCGCTATTATCTTGATCGTAGCCTCTTTAGAATAAATCGGCCAATCAATCAATTCTAGGTCCCACTTCGCGTCCTCTTAAAAAAAATCAATCTCTGACCGCGCAGCACTTACGGATCGGGCGATTGGCGGATTTAAAAAAAAAAACCTTCGAAACTGTCATTGTACAAGCATTATCGTATCCGCACGCTTCCGGTCCACACAATAATATCACTGACCACATCTTCCCACGGTTCGTCTCGTGTCAACAAAGCTGCTGCCGTTATGGCGAGAGAGAGGTCGGCGGTAGCCGAGCGTAAAACTTGGTAAAACTCGATGCGTTTCGACGTCACTGGGCGGGAAAAACTCAGGGCCGTTGCGTGGAAATCTGCCGCCGGTGGCAAAAAGTGAAGATGTCTACGACACGTGTGTGCGGATCGGCGGCGGCATTGCCATAATTCCGCCTCTAGAAATGTGCCGCCTGAGGCGGTCGCCTCTCAAACACCCTTCACCCTGAATACACATTTTTTGAGAAATTTAGCGTAATTATGTTGTTAATGAAATAAAGCTCTATAATCGGACCTATTTTTAATAAAAATCCATGCTGCCATTTCTTAGCGAATCAGGGGCGGATTTAGGTGCATACACCTTAATGGGGGAGGGGGTAATAAGAGAACAAGTATACTGACACCGATTTATGCAAAATAATACCGCCTCACTATAGTTGATATACAGCGTATATTATACACTGCTTAGATATTTGAAAAATATATCTAGAATGCCTATAATATAAAATAAATTAATTGAGATAATATTTTAATGAAGATTGATCATCTCTCTTATGGGGGTAATAACCCCTCCCCCCCATTTGTATCCGCCATTGTAGTGAATCGAAATTTGGTGGAATTCTACAAAACAATAAACTTCCTCCATTGTCCCGCGATGTGGTTCATTTCAACATGACCTCGTTTATTTATAAATACGAGGAATCATCCGAGTCTGTTGAACCGTTTATTCCCTAGGGCACAGCACAGACGCGGAGGCACCTAATGCGTGCATATTAAAACCTCCGAGTCGAATCTTTTTTCGCGATCTCAATATTTTCTCTTTTAACCTTGTACAAGAGAAAGTAGGTCCTCGAAAACTGATGCCGTTAAAAAAATACGTTATCTTTCAAAGGAGTTGGATTTTGTTCCCCGTTCTCGCGCCATTTCTATTCGGACTTGAAATAGGACGTTTCTGTAGCAATCTAGTTTCACGGAAGAAATAGCTCGAAATAGAACTATCGCGACGCTTGGGCCCGAGTTTCGTTCGCTCCGCCCTTCCGGACGTGTCCTTCAGACGCGGTCTTCGCGACCTCGCTACGGCATTTCCTTGTAGGCATCATCAGGTTTCTGGACCTTGATTCGTTCAAACCACGTCGTACGGGTTAGTTCGATATATAACCGGCCGCGCGTGAAACTGAAGCGAATGGTGGGTTCGCGTCGTTTTAGCATCCCGCTTAAATGCGAGATATATGACAAAAGTCGAACGAAAAATATTACAATCGATATAAATGCACTCGCTAACGTATAAATCTACTATGTAAGGTCATATTCATCCCCCTTTTCTTACCTGTAGCGAGCCTGTTGTTAATCGATTGGCAACAAACACCTTATCGCAGCCGAGGACAGCCAGATTGCAGCTGAGATGCTCATCTGTTTCACGCGTACGCTCTATAGCTACGGGAGTTACTAAGATCACTTGTTTGGTTTCGTTAAATTAATTCTTATAGCCGCATAAGAAACTGCAAAATGACGAATACCATTGATAATTTCGACAGCAGAATAGTATGCTATCAGCTTAGAAACTAAGATCATTTGGTTTCTGAAGGTTTAAGACGAATAATTCTATACTACAATGGAAGAACCTAAGATACTAGAAAGATAAGAGTTGAGTGCTCATCCAGCGATTTGGAACCTTCTAATACTTGTTAAAGCCATAAACTTCACAAATAAAATCAGTTTGTTGTAAGTTATTATTCTCCATACAATGGTATGTTATAAAGTTAAGGCCAACGCCGCGCAGTTTATTTAGGCTGTGGTTCTTAAGAAATAGGACATACCTTGCTGTGCCCCTTACACTTGATCGCTTTGTAGATAGTGGCTCAGCAAAATTTATCAATGTTTTATGGCCCAATAAAATGAATGTGAATGGAGGAAGGCGACCACCCTTTTCAAGGAAATGAGGAAGTTGTGGCGAATTTCATCCTCGGATGATATGAAATGTACATACGTCACATCAGGAAATCCCATACGAAGTGTTTTTTGCCCGTCTTTATTTCTTATTTATATCAAGATCTTACCAAAATATAGTAAGTGGAAAATTAGGTTCTTTGCGTGTAATCACGTTATATGTATGGAATTATTATTTGCGAGCAAGAATGGCGATTTATTTTAAAATCACGTAAATGCTTTTATGGCTTGTACTTGCAAATATTTATGAAAATAAACGGAGTAATAATGTCGCGTTTTTTCAGGAAGCAAGAAATTTCTAGTTTTTCCTATTTAATCAAAGGAAGTCATATCTCACAATCAGCTCGAACATATGCTATACAGTCTGGTCCAAAAGTCCTTGAACAAATTGAACATGAAATAAAAAAATAACTGCCATACATACACGTACTTTATTTCATTCGATAGACCAAATCTAAAGTGTGCTGATATTCTCCAATAAACATTTTGATTTGTTTTTTTGAATGAAACAAAACGCGCGTCTCTACTAGGCATAATCATTTACGTTCAATTTGTTCAAGGACTTTTGGGCCACACTGTATATATGTATCACCACATGAAGTCTGTCAATAGACATCCGGGTTTATTCTTGGTTGAACATGGTTCTCTACATGGTCTTGCTTAACGCAATCTTCTTCATTTCTTGGAAGCTCTCTTTCCCTTTCAAATCGTTTATCAGCTGAGACCTTTTCCTACCGCTCTCTCTTTTTCCTTCAAACATCTCTTTGATCATGCTCACTCACCTCATTATCTCTTTTAAACTTTATATTCCAGTTGTACCTATTTGTTTAATTTTTAAATCCCCTTTGACTGTTTACATATAATCTGTAAATATGTATTAACATTTTGTATGGAAAATTGTAAAATACTTGACAATTGGGTTTAGGTGTTTGAGGAGGCTCAACCTCGCCCAAATAAAGGCACTTGTCTGTCTCATTAATGCAGTATCCAGTTTGCTTTCCTCTTTTTTATAGTATGCACAATTATTCGCTTTCCTCCTATTCTCCATAGTATTTCCCCGCTTTTCATCCTATTTGCCCATTTTATCTTCTAATTATTTCATATTATATATAAGAGTACCCATCACGAGGAATCAAGAATCTGAAACAATGTTGCCTCATAAGGAAGAGAATTAACGCACAAAACTTCAATAAAACCGCTTGTTAGAATGTGTCAATATTTTGGGATTGCCACATTTTGAAATTCATCAAAAGATGGGGGAAAAGATTCAACTGTTGGCGAAAGGATTTGTTTTAGGGCTCTTGGGAAGAGTAGACAGGGTAAAGGGAATGTTAAAAGTCAAAAGGTGGAATCTCTGGAAAGAAAGAGGAAACAATATTACGTCGCATACGAAGGCAACCTTATATGGAAAAACTAAAGGGAAAAATTCGAACTTTATCGGAAAAAATAATGAGTATAAATATAAGTGCTAAGTTTCTAAGTTTGTGCTTTGGCAAATGTTATACGATATATAGAGGCGGTGAAGAATGGAATAAATTATCTGAAGGATTCGTTACTTCCTCCTCGAGAAACACGAGAACATTTAGAAACAAGAATTCAAATACTATCGTATTTAGTCGCATATAAACCGCACTTTGTTTGATCAAAAATCACGTTCGCAAAATGAAGGTGCGGCTTATATGCGAGGAAAGAAAAATTGAAAGTCGAAAATGTGAGATAATCGTTAAATTTCTTTGCTTAATGGTTTCAGTGATTCAATATACAGTATGTGACATATAAAAGAATTATACTGTCATCGCAACAAATGAAATAGGAAAAGATATACTAACATTATTGTTATTGATGACGGAGCTATAATCATTTCAGATTTTGCCAGCATTCGCAGCGGGAATCGCCAGGAGCACCCGAGAAAGACGCCGAATTCTCTCGGATATCAAGTGATCGTAGCAGTTTGGTCTCGCATACCCATAATTATATCGTAGGGCTGCGGTTTCCAAACATTGCAAATCCGCGCCCCCCTAACCTAAGGAAACTGTGTTTGCGCCCCCCTCTATATCATGTTCAGATAAAATTCATAAACAATACCTACTGGATCTACAATTGCAATTAATATAACCAACTTAAGAAAAACATTGAGGCAAACGATATGTCCAATTAAAAGCTAGACTTTGACGGCTGCATATTTTTGGTCTCACAATTAGGATGGCAAAACAGACGGCAAATATAGGTGTAATATTGTGCGCCCCCCTCCCCTCCCGGTTTTTCTCCCGCGCCCCACAGTTTTGAAACCACTGTCTTAGGGCAAGTTTCACTTGTATTTATTTCGTTTTGAAAGTCGTTCTGATTTCTCTTATCTTTGTAGTTTTTTGTTTATTAAAAAAGTGCGTTTGGCAAGGGATGCTGGTCTACGAATAAAAACATCCATATTGGCACGCGGGCTGCATACCTAGCGTGAAGTCTTCATATAAAGACATAAACGGTATTATATACGACGGAGTCGTACATCCCGCGGTTTCCACGTGCAGCGTATCCGGGAAAATAGTGCGCATCTCGCGATTTTCTCGTGTCGTTCTCTTTCGGCTGCTGTATTGGTCTTTGTATCCCGCGATAGAAATGTATTGCTTACCGGACCCAGAATCGGAACGCCTTATTATTTACAATAACGATAATAACATTTATAAATACTCGTGTAGTGGTGGTGGTAGTGGTAATCGTTAGTGATTTTTAGGCTGGTTTCCGAAGGGAGCAGCCTTATGAAATAGTCGTGTCTGTGTGTCTGTCTTCCACCAACAAATTTTGCATCAACGGACCAATTTTTATGAATCTCGGCATGAGGCTCGTGATAACAGGGCCGACCTCATGGCCATATTTTATTTGGGTAATGCAGAATTCCCGAGCTCGATTCCAGGAACATCCTTTCCCTATTTGATTTACATAGTAAGTCTCAAAGCCATCGGGCAGAGATTTTTTTCTTTGGTACTTAAAATGTCTTAGAATTTTGATATCGGTTCGGGGTTTTCACTATTCTAAGGGAAGAAGAAGGTAGATTCTAATTTTTACCACAGAATTTTGATAGTTGGTTGTATTTCTTTATGTTTTTTGCTGTACCTACGTTTTCGCCCACTTGCAGGATAATATTGTAAATCTGAAGTAGTTTCCTCTAAACCGGCCTGTATGTACTTCCTTTTTATTATTTTTTATGGTTATTAGAAGGTTTTTCCATTTTTCAATAGTTATAATTAACCATAGGGCTCGAATCTTACGCTTTCTTTAAATCTTGATGGTTTGACGAATTTGTAACGCTTATTGGATAGTACTAATTATCACTTTTATACATGCCCGACGAGAGGGGGTCTACAGTACCCCGGTCCGCAATTCTTCAAGGTGCCCGGCCAAGTATACCGGTTTATTGTATACTTGTATTGTTGACATAGTGGATATGCGGGGAAAGACGTTAACAAAAATTAGAGTGGCCGGAAGTAGAGATCTCAGTAGTTTCCTAGTATTCCTGGTGTTAGCATCTATTCATCAACGGTCATTTATACGGTATAAATATGTACTATGTATGTATTCAATATTTTAGTGCGACCAGCATAAATTAGATGGACTTATATTTTCAAGACGTTTAATTGGGATTGACAATAAAGGTAAGTAATCGCTAGCTATTTATTTATATCCTTAGTTATATTTATTTAAGCAACAATATTTTTATTGATAATTACTCATAAGTTAAATACCGTATTTACTCGTGTACTCGTTATATTTGTTTCATTTTTATGTTATATTCATTAAATTGTTTTGGCTATTTAAGATTAACACGTAATTTTTTCATTACATATAGTCAATTTTTTCCGAAATGACTTGTTTCTTTTTAACCCTCATGTCTACACGCGGACACACTTGCACACACAAACACATACACACGCAAAAGTGGGGCCCGTCATACACTTTGCACAGGGGCCCGCGTTAGCTCTCGACGCCCCTGCTTTCATAGAGTGAATTCAAGAGCTAGAGGCTGTCGAAAGCATACATATAATGTAGAAGAGAGTATATGTAATTTAAATGCCTTTATCAACATTTAGGTCAATTTAAAAAAGCCGAGAGAAAACGTATGTTTCTATAATCATATATGCTACTTCAGACCTATCAGAATCTGCACATCTTTGTTTTCTACGATGCTTTTTAGTGGTATGAATTACATACTACATATTTTGTCATCACGCAGTGATGGTGCGTTAAGTGACATAGATTTGGGAATCGAAGTAAGCTCGATTTTTAAAAATTACTATCTAAATATAAAACGCGAGAGTTGCAGAGACGCAGCATTAAATCAACGCATAACTGAATAAAGAGAATAAGTAAAAAATGAACTACTTCTAGCTTTCCACGTTTATAGGTCAATCTATCCCGTTTGATCATGCGGGACGTAGATAACATATTGCTCCATTGGGGCAATCGAATAAGCGTTCGCCTTGTGTGTCATATTTTATTTAGTGCGTAACAAATAAAATGTTGCCAGGGTTGCATAAGGTTAAGGGTGAAAGTGGAGGAAGTCGTGCGTATTTTTACAGTACTATTTTGGTTTCTAGCTCGCAATGAGACATTTTCCCCTTAAAACTATTTTTTACAACATCTATTATTATTCGCTCGTTTTCAAAAATGTAAAAAAGGCGTTATTGTTATTGCTTTTTGTCCGTCCGTCTGTCCGTTTGTAGACATTCAACATTAAAAAAAAAGAGATTAATGAAAAATTATTTTTTGGTTGGGTATATACTAATAAATTACGATTTACATTTTACGAATCCTCCGTTGGTTTGAATTTATAGACGCCAAATTTGGAAAATGAGAAAACTTGAAACTTATACTGTAAACAGTCTCTGTATGCTATAAATTTAATGTTTAGGTGGTTAAGTTTGGTGTTGATTTAATAAGTGGTAAATAGGAATCTGCGGAATTAAATACATTACAGCAAAGTTTTATAGAAATTTTAATACAGTTTGAAATTTGAGACAAAATGACAAACAGAGATGTTTTTTCTTCGGTGATGTTGTGTTATGCTGCCATAAATAACTGATATTTATTCGACATTACATATTTGTTCTTAATAACTCTACATTTGGACAAAAAAGTTTATGTTCTTCGAAAACAAGCATTCAATATTCGCCATAGGCGATTTGACATTCTTTTTAGAGCTAAAACAGTCTGTGCGCAATATTGCTTATCGATTATTGGTTTATCGCAGTGGTTCACCTTTTGCTAATGAAATATTTCTGACAGATGCAGCGACATATCGAAAGTTGACCTGAGGGATTTTCATTCGCCTGAAGGATAGGGTTTAGGAAGGGTTCGTCGATCCCAGCAGAATGGCCTGGCGTTTTTTTGTGCCCAGGGTCATTTTCGTTAACTGCGCTATATGCTTAGATAATTGGGACGGGGCGAGTAGGCCTCTTCTGCGTTCCTATCCGGGCTGATCCCTGGGAAGCTCCCCGTTTTTCCCCGCCGTAGTTTCTCCGTTGATTGATCGGAATTCCCATTCCGCCCAATGACTGGCGTATGGAAGGGTCAATAACAGGCGATTATAAGGCTGGAGGGCAAAGGCTTCTAGGCATCATTAATTTAACCAAACTGTCAACATGTCCAGCGAAATCATTCAAGATAATATGTTTCTCTATAATTATTTAAAAGTAACTCTTACTTTTTCCGAGGAAAGTTAAAACCCTTTCGTACACAAACGCGGCGTATATTTTTGATTTTTTAAATTCGAATTTTACTCCGCGTTTTGTTATACTCTTCCAACTTTAACTCGCAAAATGCGAGACAAGACGTTATCAAATATGGATGACTCAGTTTTAGGCGGCGTAACTCTTATCTGAACGCAAACACTCCTTACGAGGTTTTTATGTCGATAAGATCATTTTCTGCGGAGAAGTTCCTCTTTTTGTTGCGTCACAGCTAGAGTTATGGGTTCCCGGAAATCGGAAATTAGATTTTAAAATATCCCAGGAATCCCGGGAACCCCGGTAGCCCGGGAATAAGAATGATTTCGCAGTTTTTATATTTATTACACCATTTTTCACTTAAAAATTATATTTATTATAGATACAACATAAATACATAAGTATTTAATGAATCCCAATGACATGTGACAAATTTATTTGCGACAAATCGTTGACGATGTGGTGATAACAAGAGACAAACTACTAATGTATCCTATATTGCGATTCTCTAAAAGTTAAAATTGAGGATAGAAAATGTATGAAAGAATTTAAAAAACAATCTTAAATCTATAAGAGCCTTCTTTTGTCCCCTTTGTGGCTTCCTGTCACGCTATAAAAATGCGAATAACTCTAATAGAGGATCGAGATGTTTTTTGAATTTGGTAGGAATGCTCTGTTTACTTTTTTTAAGGTTGTTGGTTAAAGCACCTATCCGGCAAACAGGGAGACACGGGTTCGATTCCCGGTCAAGTACAGGATTTTTTCTCCTTCTCAAAGTTCTAAATTTAATTTCAGATTTATGCGAGCATGCATAACAAGTCATCTCAACACCTTTGTTTCTTACTAATTTTGATAGTTTAACATTTGTGGCTGAAATTCGGAGGAATATCTAAAAAACCACATATGAATACAATTCTGGAAACGCTTGACTCGGCACAAAATTCAAACGAACAATTCCCGGGAATCATTAAAAATTTTCCCGGGAATTGAGAATAAAAAATATCGAGTAAATTCCCGGGAACGGGAATTCCCGGTTCCAAAACTCGAGTCACAGCCCATTCGCTGAGTCTGTCTTTGGTTGGCAAGCAGTAAATGTGTTTTATTTTTATTTCTGTTTACGAAGAGGGAGAGCGTTTACGTTCGGTGGTCGTTCCTCGCCATACAATTACAGCGTGGTTGCAAAAAGATGCAGAACGGAAGTTTATTCGAGACCATGAACCAGAACCGGGTAAGGTTTGAAAATTACACCATCCTCCTAATGAAAGTATACAGTACCTATATAATTTTACCTCTCAAAACAGCAGTTTATTTACATTTCAGAGGTAAAATAAAATATATGAAATATATTTTATAATATAAAACGTCACACTTAAATGTTCAAATTGTCATTTGTTGCGCCCCTAAGCGTGCTGCGCCCCTAAGCGTGCTGCGCCCTATGCTATGCTGATGGATCAGCATTATGCGTGCATGCATGCAATGCGTTATTTACGATTTATGTAAACATGTCAAAAAATATAAATATTGGTGGCTTAGTAAAATGTCTAAGCACTTCAAAGGTATATCAGGAACGATGTGAAGGAAAGATTAAATTTTGGATTACCGAGACATTTTCCAATCTGTTGTAAATAATAAAACAATCGAAAATTATTTTTAAAGTACCTCACTTTGACGCGAATAGCAGTAATCTTTACGTTCACGCTCATTTCTTCGTCGTAAATTATCCATTTCATTTACAAACGCTGTCTATACGCAAGGAAAATAATCGTATTTAAGTTCAACTCTTCGTCGTAGTTTTTCCATTTTCTTTCATTTACCATGTGCTATACTCGCACGAAAGGAAATCGAACGTGTTTGTAGCAGATATTGTTTAATTCAGTAGCTACGAAAATTGTTACCTTGGACAACAATTTAAAAAACTGCGGGAAAATTTCAAAGTTCAAAGTTAATTATAACTTTCTTGAAAACGGCTATTCTTTGGATAAAAATGCGTAGTGAAAGAAATATTTTCATTGATTTGCTCTACAAATTTTATTTGGAGACTTCTTTTAGTGCGACTAATTTTTTACGAGGTATGACTGAAAGTTCGCTTTGTAGTGCTTTTCGTCATTGCTGAAAAGCGCTATTATCTTCGTGTCCGTCCGTACGCATATATCAGGGAAGAATTGGCGGAACCGATTTCAATAAAATTTAGTACACATAATTTTCACATAAAATAATGACCAAAATGACATATTTAAACAGGATCAACTCTGCAGGGGTGCCACAATTGCAAAGTTTAACGTTTCGGTAATTATGAATTTGGAAGTAATTGGCTCAACCGATTTCAACGAAATTTTTTATGAAGTAGACGTGCTTCAAAAAATTACAAAATCAAGATGTCTAGTATAGATATAGAAGGCAGGGATGCCACAATACAAGGAATAAAAAAATATTTTTACACGTACTATTTATGTTGAACTGTCCCCAACAATTTTGACCAAATTTAATATTTATAATGTACTCATATATGAAAGCCATAATAGCATATTTCCACCGGATCAACTAAACGGGTGCCACAATTACAAATTAAACTTTTCGTAATTAAGAATTTGGAGGGAATTGGCTGAACTGATTTCAGAATTTTGTATATAAGATTTGTACAACATACCATAATGAAATCAAGATGTTTAAAACGGGGCTAAATAGCAGGGCTACCACAGTAAAAAGTATAATGATATTTTTTTTACACGTATTTCTAGAGAACTGATCTCATGAATTTTAACCAAATATAGTACATATATATAATCTTCATATAAACAAATAACCAAAATATCATATTTCAACCGGATCGACTAAACAGGGCTACCACAATATCAAGGTTAGAATTTTTCTGTAACTATGAATTTGGAAGGTATTGGCTGAACGAATTTCAAAGAAATTCCGTTTGTAGGGCGAGTATAGAATGGCAAAACGAAATAAACATATTTAGAACAAATCTAAAAGGCAGGGCTACCACAATATAAGGAAAAATAATTTTCTGGTTGCAAAGCAAATACATTAGTATACGTTTGTACTACGGCGAATTTGACGAAAAGCACTTTTGTACCACGGGAAACCAGTTTACATCCCTACTTGTTGTTTCTAGTTAAGTGGCACCCCTGATTGGGTTATGTGAACCATTTATGCCATTTTCCTATTGTCTTAGGCCTTAAGTACTAAATACCAAATTTCATGAAAAGCCGCCTAGTTGTTTCAGAGATGAAACATGCGGACAGACGGACGGACATACCTGACCATAAGGCATTCATTTATTTTTTTGTAAAGAACGTATCAAAAGCGCCATTTGTATCGAGATTATTTTTAACCACTCTATACGAAAACTGTGACAGATAACGATGAGTTATCGATTGGGATACATAATTACATAATACACCAATTAAAAGAACGCGTGGCTTGAGTAAAAGGAAGGACAATAGCAGAGAAATGTTCAAAAAGGAGGACATGGAAGGACAAAAGGTTTAGGGAGGCCAGCGATTGAAAAAGGAGGACTGTCCTTCCAAAAGGAGGACGTTTGGTCACCTTAATTATGAGGGAGTAAGTGGCGAAGGAAATTTATATAGTTTTTCGTTCTTATTAAACTGTAAACGTTATTTCATAATTATTGATTTTTGTTTGAAAGTCGCGCAATCAGTAAATTTTCGCAAAGTTTCTCGTAAAAAAATTGTTTTTTTTTCCTCGTTCTGTTTCTGCCTCTTTTCAACGGACACAAAGTCATCCAGCGGACGACCAACGCTTGCCCTGCAACAGAGAACGATTGTGATGTGCCCTTGTACCCTCTTGACGTGTTTTAGCCAATGAAAGCGAACGTCCCATATACGCCACCTTGCTAATCTTATCACACCCTATATATGACGCTACACCTTTATGCGACGTGAGGGATTTCCTAGAGGCGGCGTTGCCAGATGGTCCCTGGTCTTTCGACACGAAGGAGATGTTTTTTGTCGAAGTATCTTAACCATTAATGTATGCGTTGAATATAAGTCTCGTTTAAAATAAAAGTGCAAATGAGATATTCTATATAATTCGCTGAAAGGGCACATATCTGGTGGAACTCCATGAAAGGGGAAAAGGGGCAATTTGGAATAAAACAAATTGCGCAAGATTTGATAAAATTTGTGATATTTCCAAGACTTTAAGGTCGATAGAGATCGTGCAACTTAAATCTGTGGACATAGTACAATGCTTACAAAATATTGCGCAATTAATTTCATCCATCCCACTGTTAAGATATTTTAAATTTGTCATCATAAATATACTTTTACTTTCAATCGCAAAATTGTTTTAATGAACCAAATTATATGTATTTAGAAAAAGGATCGAAGAAACCGCAGCCTCGAGAAGAAAACATATTTGCGAATGTTATATAACTTCCTGCTGGCGGTCGTAAAACCACTGTGATTCCCCTCTCGGTGTGTATGACATGGAATTGCGAAATTCTTCGCTGGCGTCTGTTTTACCGATGTGGTGACGTCACACTTCCAGAGTCGAGTCTGTCTCGCCAGCTCCCCAGCACTCGCTATAGGCCGTGGAACGGGTTCTGTGTAGAAGACACTCGATCCGTTCACACGGCTCTCACCGAAACGAGTCAGCAGTCCCCTGCCTTCTTTTCTCGCGAATCGCGAACCCCTTGGATCAACCTTTTATCTTAGCGAACCCCTTCAGTTGTAACAGTTTTGGCGGCGAACCCCTTATAAAGGAGAGTACATTTTGCAAAAACAAATCTTTTTGAACGCGTTTAATTCATGACAAATAAAATGTTTATATGGCACATAGTAGTATGTAAACATTCACAATAAAATCAGAATCTCTGCTATTGTCATCAGTTTCTAGTTAGTAAGTACCCTGTAAAATTCAAATATGATTCTTGAAACAAGAAAAATTTGAAAATAAAAACATGCAAGTAATTTGAATAAACTAAAATATTGGTAAGAAATGTAGAACCAAGAAAGTGAAAAGGACGCCATTGCCAAATTTTTCTCGCGAACCCTTAGGGCAGGGGTGGGCAAACCTTTTACGTGACGGGTCGCATTAACAGTTGCAGCTTCTTAGGCGGACCGCATAAACAGATGAAAATGCTTCGGCGGGCCACGTTAGGGTTCACATCGTAAGTAATGTGAGGTAATTACAGAGATTCTGTTAGGGAAATTCAATAATAAATAATATGTTATCCCAATAACTGGAAAAGGTTTTCCGGCATTAATTTTAAGCTACAAATATGAAATTATCTCTATTTTATATTACAGTTCGCTTTCATAATGGCATCGCGAGCCACATAAAATGCCCTCGCGGGCCGCAGTTTGCCCACCCCTGCCCTAGGGGCACGCGAACCACCGGTTGGGAAATGCTGGTCTAGTACCGTTGTGTTTTTCCATGATAGACTCAAGTTTATTTTTTTGCTACTGATTCAGTTGAAACGAACACAACTTTCAGGGTCTGCTATTAACTCGGGATGTATGAACGACCGAAAGTTCAGAATACTACTCATGTTGGTATTTGTCGGATGAACCCGCAACCGATGTTGATATACGAAGGCGTCGACGAGTCAATATAAAATCCCGTTTGCGGCTGTCACAGCTGATAACGCGCGTTACGCAGGTGGTCATGCAATGATTCAACAAGAGAGGAAAGATGCACACATCATGCGTGCATACATGCGAGGGAGAGGCGTTCTTCGCGATTTACGCAATCATGTCAAAAAAGATAAATATTAATAGCTTAGTATAATGACTAAGAACGGGTATGCCAAAGAAATATCGAATTTTTGATTCACCGATTTATTTCGTAATCGGTTGTACTTAATAAAACAATCTACAATTATTTGAAACTTGTCTCACTCGAATGATAGTAATATAATATTTATTTTCACGTTCATTCCTTGGTCGTAAATTACCCATTTCTTTTCACTTACAAATGCTGTGTATACGTAAAGAAAATAGACATTTACGTTCATTTCTTCGTGGTAGATAATCCATTTTCCTTCATTTAGTAAATTTTGCGTGCGCACGAACACGCACGAAAGAAAATAAAATTTATTATTTATTTAGAGCAGATATTGTTTACTTCAGTTGCCACGAAGATTGTCTTCGTTGCCAACAATTGAAAAACACGGGATACTTTTTCTGTTGAAAGTGAATTACGAGATTCTAGTTTGATTTCCTTGAAATCGGCTACTCCTTCGATAAAAATTTACCGAACAAAACATATGCTATTTGATTAGTTCTACAAAATTAGTTTGAAGATTTTTTTGTTATAAGTGATATTTTACGAGATATATAGAAAAGTTCATTTTTGTCACCAGTAAAGTGGCACTCCCGATTAGGCTACGTGAACAATTTATATAATTTTCTTATTTTCTTTGCCCTTATGTCCTACATACCAAATTTGATGAATATCCGCCCAGTAGTTTCGGAGATGAAACATGCAGACGGACGGACAAGACGGGACCATAACGTTCTTTGTTTACTTTTTGTAAAGAACGTCGAAAAACCCTCGAATCGGCAGCGTGTTCCGAGTCATGAGTTCCACCATGAGTTTGGATGCAGTTACTCATGTTCGATACAGTTGCCGCTACTTGTTGCTTATTCCACCACTTTTAATGCTTTTCGCCATTGCTGAAAAGCACTATTTATCTTACAATTAGTGATGTCCGTCCGTCCATCCGTCCGTACGCATATACCATGGAAGAATCAGCTGAACCAGTTTCAACCAAATTTGCTACATAGAATATTCACATAAATTAATGACCAAAATGGTATAATTGGACCGGATCGACTCAGCAAGGGTGCCAAAATTGCAAAGTTAAAATTTTCGGTAATTATGAATTTGGAAGTAATTGGTCCAACCGATTTCAACGAAATTTTTTATGAAGTAGGCGTGTAACATAAAATAACAAAATCGAGAGGCTTAGTATAGATATAGAAAGCAGGGCTGCCACAATACAAGGAATGAAAAAAATATTTTTACACGTACTATTTGTGTTGAACTGTCCCCAACAATTTTGACCAAATTTAATATTTATAATGTACACACATATGAAAGCCATAATAGCATATTTCTACCGGATCAACTAAACAGGGGTGCCACAATTACAGATTAAACTTTTCGTAATTAAGAATTTGGAAGGAGTTGGCTGAACTGATTTCAGAATTTTGTACATAAGATTTGTACAACATACCATAATGAAATCAAGATGTTTAAAGCGGGGCTAAATAACAGGGCTACCACAGTAAAAAGTATAATGATATTATAATGAACATATTTAGAACGGATCAAAAAAGCAGGGCTGTCACAATATAAGGAAAAATAATTTTCTGATTTCAAAGCTAATAAATTAGTATACGATTATACTATGGCGAATTTGACGAAAAGCACTTTTGTACCACGAAAAACCCGTGTACATCCCTACTTGTTAATAATAATCACGGATTTTTTATTTTCTCCATACGTAGTGTAGGGAAAAGTATTGTTTTTATAAAAAATCGATTTCGTGATTTCAGCTGTAATATATGATTTAAGGTCCTTGGAACACGATTTGACTATTTTCTTGATGATGTCTGTGACCGGAATTTTGTGGGCGCTCTAACTCAAAAATTATTAATCAGGTCAACGCGAAATTTTATATTTGACATTTTGTTAAAGGGACAAGAACTGATTATATCAGTCAACTAGAAGTTGGTGTTTACTCTTGTCACATACATTTTTTTAAATGTTTGCTTTAGTATTTGATGAATGTAAAAAAGTATTGGAATAAAAGTTGTAGGAAATTTAATTTTCTACAACGTTTGTTCGAAACATTTCCCCATATAATGCATTGTTTAAGAGATATTTTAAAAACTAATTTTTAGTTGCCACCACGACACCACCTACTGGCGGCTATTGTAAGCACTTTACGCTTAGTTACGTCTTATTGTTAGTAACGGTCCTTTTTATTTTCTTAATTGTTGGAGCTTCAATATCCAATATCAGATGGCTACGGTATGAGATTATTTCTGTTCTTCGTAAAGTCTACAATTTTCTTGCAGTTCCTTAAAATATATATTATCATTTAACCTATTTGGAATTTTTAGAAATACTAGGGCCTCCGCCCCTAAGCGCGCCAACACCCTTGCCTCGCCCCGCGAGGTGAATTCATCTGCTCCCGTGTGCAATCCCG
Source organism: Tanypteryx hageni (assembly GCA_028673005.1). Classification (NCBI taxonomy): domain Eukaryota; kingdom Metazoa; phylum Arthropoda; class Insecta; order Odonata; family Petaluridae; genus Tanypteryx; species Tanypteryx hageni. The sequence continues at coordinate 176,571,165 of CM054113.1, forward strand.
AACCTCCTCCTTTCGGCATATATTTAAGGTAGAAAATTATATTTAGCCCTATTTTCGAGCTTCTCTCTCCCTTCCTCCCATTCCCCTCCCTCTCTCACCCCATCTCTCCCTCTTTACCTCCCTCTCTACTTCCCTACCTCCCACCAAACCTCCCGCTTTCCCAAACTTCCGCTTCCCTTCATTCTCTCTCCCTCCCCCTTTCCCTCTCTTTCTCTTTTCTCTTCTCTTATCCTCTCTCCTCCTCTCCTCAATGAAAGAAAAAAGCAAACGAAAGATGTCACACTCATTTACCTGTTATGCTTTCAAAGCGGACATTATGGCAATAATCCTCCAATCTTATGGGAATTTCTCGAATAAAATTTTTTTGGGGCTCTTGAACTTAAAAATTTTCAATTTCATTTTTCCCTCTGTAAGTCATGAATAATCAGTCTGAATCTTTTCAGCATTATAGCTCATACGGAAGTAAGAAATAGTTTGCGTAACGCACATTAGGGCGGTTATGATATAGAGAGATTACAGTGTGGAGAAAGTCATGTTGGCCACATCATATTTTTTCTCTAGTTACGTTCAAGTTAGAGAATCATCGGATTCAGTGAATATTAGAGAGAGGAAGAACGTAATTTTACGCAATATTTCATTTTGTTCTGATTTGGGCCTGGTTATGATTGTATGCGATTTCATAGCAAGTTACTTTTTTAGGACGTATACAAGGAAATAGATAGCTTCTTCTAAGAAGTAATGCGTATAATTCGGTCAAACATAAGTAAAAAAATCATAATTGTACAGGGAATAAAGTCTAATGAATTTATTACTCGATAGAACGGAATGGTTATTTAAAATGCTTTGAGAGTACTCGACAGCGATAGAATTCTTGATCTTATCGGGAAAGAATATTTTTATTTGAAAACAAATAAATTCAAGGATTAATAGAATCGAATGAAAAAGGATTTTCAGGTATTTCCTTATCGCAGACTATCGTTTTACTCACGTGATACTAAATTTAAAAAAATGAAGGGATAAGTAAGACACCTGTGCCAGTAGAAGTTGTGTGGTAGATAGGGAGAAGTCGCGATAAAAACAGATTTTCGCAGAAAACTTAAAATACTGGTGTAATTACTTTTTAATCGACCCCTTTAGAACTTCAATTACCTCGAGAGCGAATTAAAAGAAAAAGTTAGATAAGAAAGGCGAGTACAGAGGTTAAGAAATTGATAATGTTGTACTAACGTTATCTTAGCGCGCTCGAACTGTTCGAGGCACAGCCCGAGATATTTATGGCGTCAAAATGCTTCGATATTGGTGTTAAACTACTTCTGAGCATTTTAAAATTCATGACATGATATAATCAGGATTTTACCCGGCCGGATAGTAAACAAGTAGTTCTGGAAGAGCTAATCCGCCTACTTTCCTTTCAATACAATTTTAATATATAAATACCACCTTCAAATTGACAAATTTCCGTGTTAGTAGTAGCAGTAATTTTTATTTTTAGGTGCATAGACGGCTAAGGTCATTTCGCACCGTTGAATATTCTATTCAGAAAAATCCTTAGACAATCACAACATCCATGCCCTAGGCGGGAGTCGAGCCCGCAACCTTTGGGTTAGCAGGCAGGCATTTTACCAATCATGCTAACTCGGGCGGCACAACTTTCCGTTGTTATGCACCATGAAATATGAAGGATACAGTAGAAAAGTATTTGCAGGGTCCTCGTCTGTAAGAACAGAGTGCATCGTGCCTAAGTGGATGATGAAAATGAAATAGGAGAACCTATATGAGACGCATTGGTATCTCTTATAGCCCTCGGTATTATTGTACCATATCAATTGCTTGGACAAACCAACCAATATGTACGTCAAGGAAACAGACGGAAAAACAAAAGAAAATAAATCAATTCAAGATCAACAAAAACCAAAAACGAAATTATCTTACCAAAGATGCCGTAAGAATTACACAAGAAAAAACGTGGTTTTTTAAAATAAGGACAAACCAACCAATAGATACGTTAAGAAAACCGATGAAAAAACAAAAGGGAACAAACCAATTCAAGACCAACAAAAACCATTAACAAAATTTTCTCACCAAAGATGCCGTAAGAATAACACAAGAGGAAGCGCCGTTTCGTTTACAGAGTCGGTATGGTTACTGGCAACAATATGTAGTATTCATCTTTTTCGCCGCGATTCCGATAGGTATGAATCGACCAGAGGCGTATATTCAGGGTGTGCTAGGTGTGCGGTGCACACCCACGGATTCGCAATGTCACAGATATTATATTTTTGCATTTATTCCTGTTAAAGACTCCCCTAATCGTTTTTTGGCTTCGCGTGATTCCTAAAATCAAATCCAATATACAATGTTTCATGAAGAGAAGAAGTTTCGGCGCGTAAACATTGTATCACATTCACGTTAACAGCCCGGGTGTGCGGTAAGAAATACGGATAGCTTTGAGCCCTTTAAACATACGTACAGATAGAGCAGCGGGTCAAATTCTTAGCCACCTTGTGGATATAAACCGTCCAGAAGGCGTGGCAGGGTGTGCGCTGAGACAACAGCACCCAGAAGTAGTTAGCGGTTGTGATTGGCTATTGTGTGAAGCAATCCAATTCAACGTTGTTACTTGTCATGAGATGCTGTTTTTGTTTTCTGAGTTTTGTCTGTTTTGCGTGCGTGGGGTAAAGTGTGAACCGACGTGTTTATGACACCGATTTAGACAAGTTTTTAATATATATTTATAATTTTTTAGATACAATTTATAACTTTTTGCCCATATTTACAATGGTAAACAGTGTTGACGATGTACTGAATGCCCCGTTTTCTGCCAGAGCTTTTGCGGATTGTATGAACATAGTCGAAGAAGGTAAGCCTCGTCCTCCTCTTCCAAATTTACTGTGCAAGCACAAAGATGCAAAAACTGAGTACATGAGACATTTCTCTGTTTCACAATACGATTCAGTAGAATGGTTAACTGGATGTGAAGTGCTGTCAAGACTTTTTTGTTGGCCTTGTTTATTATTCTCCAAAGAGAAAGGTGTTTGGAATAAGCACGGGTATTCCGATCTTAATCATTTAGCTGCAGCAATGCAAAAACATGAGCGCTCCCAGCCACATGTTCAATCATTTTTAAATCTTAAGATGTTTGGAAAACAAAGAATTGACACTCTCATTGACAGCCAAAGAAAAATTGAAATTAGTCGTCATAATGAACAAGTAAAGAAAAATAGAGACGTTTTAAAAAGATTAATTGATGCTGTATGTTATTTGGCTAAGCAAGAGCTTCCTTTGAGAGGTCATGATGAGTCTGAAGATTCAGCCAACCGAAGGAATTATATAGAATTTTTAAATGTGCTCCGTGAGTATGATCCTCTTTTAGACGGTCATTTAAAGGCATCGACTGTATTTCGAGGAACTTCTTCCACAGTACAAAATGATATCATTAACGCTATATCTGATGTGGTTAAAGATGCTATAAAGAAAGAAATTTCTTCCGCTACATTTGTGGCCATTCTTCTGGATGAAACTTCTGATGTAATGTCGAAATCGCAGCTATCAACTGTTTTCCGTTTTGTCCATAATGGGCAAACACACGAAAGGTTTATCGGATTTACAGACGTAAGTGATGATAGAACGTCTAGTGGTCTTTTTAAACAAGTTGTAAACAGAGTTGAGGAATTTAATATTAAGGACAAGTTGGTCGGCCAAACTTATGATGGTGCCTGTGTAATGAGTGGACATATTAATGGGTTGCAGAGTAAAGTTATCGAGGCCTATCCTTTAGCAATATTTACGCATTGCTACGCTCACGTTTTGAACTTAGTTCTGAAGCAAAGCCTCTTGAATATCAAGGAATGTAGATTGTTTTTCCAAACTATCAGTGGATTGGCAGCATATTTTTCTAAATCATCGAAAAGAGTAAATGCTTTGCAAGATTTTGTTGCTAAAAATTACCCTCCGTCGCGCCAACCAGATGGAATTTTACTTCCCGTTTATCAAACACAGTAAAACGCCACAGAAGTCAACTTATTGCATTTTTTGAACACATTGTGGAGATTTCTGGGGATTGGGACGTGGATGCTGTAATCAAAGCTCGTGGTTTTCTGTATTTCTTGCAAGATTTTCAAACAATTTTTTTGCTAGAAATTTTTTCTGTTCTCTTTGACTATATTGATGTTTTGAATAATATATTGCAAACATCATCCTATGACATATTGTACTGTTGTAAAAAAGTGCATGATACTATGAAATAGCTTAGGAATGACAAGGAACATGGATTTGATGATATTTGGGTTTCTGCAAAGGAAAAGCATACGGTTGAGGAGTCGAAGCCTAAAAGACGAAAAGGATCTATAGAAGAGGAGAAGAGCGCGTGCCTTCGATTATACCAGAGAATAGTCGACTGCATGTGCCTGGAGATGGAAGAAAGATACTCTTTACTTTCGAAACTTGAGTTTTTTCAACTCCTTTGTAGCGAAAGATATGGTCAGTATGCGAAAACTTTTCCTGATGGTATTCTAGAAAAATTAAAGGATTTCTACCGACCAGTTTTTGAATACGTTCGCCTAAAAATGAACTAAAAGTGCTCTTTTCTTCTGATGAATTTGCGAGGAAACCAGTGCGTCGCCTATTAAAATTCATGCAAGAAAATCAGCTTCAGGTTGCATTCAAGGAGATTTATAAATTAGCGGAACTTATCATGACGATTCCGAGTTCTACTGCTATAGTCGAGCGTTCTTTTTCGGCTATGAAGAGAATACATACGTGTTATAGAGGAACACAAATGCAGGAAAGGTTATGCGGCCTAAGTTCACTCGCCATTGAAAAGACATTGCTGGCGGAACTGAAGAAAAGACCTTCATTTTATGATGATGTGCTAACAAAATTCCTAAGGCAAAACAGGAGATTGGAACTGGTGTATAAATAAGTAGTAAAATGAGTTTTTTAAGCCTTTCTTTGATTCAATCCGGAAAATAATATTTTCCCAAGTGATTACTTTTTCAGATTTCTGTGCGTATTATATGGTTGTACATATTTAAAAATCGTAACAAAATACAGATAATTCGTACCTCACTCTAGTATCTTCTCACAACGAAGCGTTAACCATTCTCACATAAACGGCGTGATGCATAGCTCAAGTCTATTTGACGGGGAACCTTTGTGTTGTCCATAATTATGGATTGTATAGTTAAAATCATATCAGTTAGTAAATTAAAGTATTCAAAATTATTCTAAGATTAATTGCATTAGACCAATTAAGAAGAGCGCTGCTGCGCTATGCTCTCTTAAAACTTTCACACGTCGATAAAAATGCAATCGTACGTTCAAATTAACACGTGAATTTTGTAGCGCGGGTTGCATACCCCCCTCCCCAATAAAAGCACACCCAACCTAAATGGGCACGCGACGCCACTGGAATCGACCTAAGGGTCGATGTGCACTCGGTAATGGTCCAGCCGAGTTCGGCAATAATCGTCACCATAGCAACAAATCGAAAAAATGGCTTTCAAAACGCAGAAACGAAAGTTTTTGAGAGAAATTCAAACAAATACGATCGAAAATCAAAATTGTGTGATAAGAATAAGAATTTTCACATTTTTCCACTTAGAACAGTACAAATCCCACTCCGAATAATTCTAAAATATTTTAAAGTACAAAAAAAAAACTCTCTGCACGACGGATTTTAGATTAACCATGTAAATCAAATGGGAAAAAAACTCACCTGGATTCGAACTCGGGACCTGGCAAAGATAATTTACTATGATATAAAAATGCTATGACGAAGGAAAATTTACGAAAAATGTCCAGGGTTCGACTCCAGGGGGTGATTTGCATTATTATAAGGTTTCTTATTCTGTTCATCGTTTTTCGCCTATAGTTCGAAATCCTTCATGTTATACGTTTAATTCACAGATTTTGTGGAAATCTTGCCATTTTAACGGGATGTTGCCTTGCCTACCAATTAAATTGTTAAACCTCGAAATAATGTTATTCCAATTCTTATGGGTTTAAGCATGCTTTGAAGGCTTTCAATACGGGGAGACGGAAGGAGAGGGAAATGATTTTCATAGTTCGTTGCGTTATTTACGAGAAGGAATACCTAAAGATCTCGGATTGTATCCAACGGATTTTCATAAAGTTTGATAGACATATAGATAATTGGAAATTGTGTAGATCAGTGTTACCAATATAGGTCACTTAAATGTTATCACCTAAATTCCATCTCGGCTTAAATCAAACGGAGCAGTCTTTTAAAGTTGCAGGTGTTGAATTGTCGAACGGCTGCTCATGGACAATTATATATAGCTACGTCTAGTGAAGGGTGCGGGAAATATTATTTATTTGGGAAAAGATGGGAAGACAAAAAATATTGTATACCAACTAGCATTACAAAAAAATTAACTTGGTTTAAATACTTCATTTATTTTCAAATCTTCTTCAAATTATTTTGTCTTGATTTAAAAACCCGATCAACGCCGGGTATATTTGCTAGTTCGGAATGTAAATTATGGCCAGGAGGTAGTCTCCGAGAGCACTAGCCTTACACCAAGTTTCATGGAAATCGGTTTATTCATGAAGAAGATGTTAGTGGGACACACACGGACAGCGAGGCGATCTCGTAGGACTACTTTCCATTTTTTGGAATCTGGAATCGAACGATACTGGTAATTCGTAAATTTCTGACAAAAAATCTGATATTGCTACTTCTCGGAAAATAAAGTCAAACAAAACTAGTTCAAGGAAGAATCGCTGAGATAATCTTATGACTGAAATGAAATTGAAAACCTTTATCTCCGCAAGAGTCTTAACAAGAAGTCCAAACCAGGACTAATGCAGGCCGGTTTCCCAAATTCCATATCCCGAATTAATTACTTATATTGACAGGAAGTGTTTCAGTATGTGTTAGTCATTCCACGAAATTCTCATGCCATAAATTCCATTTGTAATTAATATTTTATCAATGACAGAGAAAAATTGAAAAACAAATTAATAGAGCGTTATCAGGTATAAATTATAAAAACAATGACGAAATATAGAGAGTGTTGGCCACAAACGGTCCGCGGGCCATAAGTTGCCGATCCCTGGTGCAGAGCAGCGGTGATCAACCAGTGAGCCGTGAAGAGCCGGATGGTTTGTCGCTGAAAATTTTAATCGCGGGTCGTAAAAAATAAAATAAATTTTGTCAAGCGGATTTTTTGTCTTTCTCTCGCGTGATTTTTAACCACAATAAAAACAATGTTTAGGCGTAAAATCTTCATTATGGCACATTTTCACTTTCTCGTTTAAGCAGTATATGTCAAGTGTTCTAATCGCGAAAAAAATTCGACTTTGAGATTTTGACGGAAATACACGTTTCAGGTGTTCCCGAGTCTAAAAAAAGTTGTTTTCGCCCTGCCGTCTGTCTGTGCTCGGCTCTAGAGCCTACACGGTTCGACGAAATCGAATGATATATCGTATTTAAGCATACTATCATCAAGAATAGAAACTGTAAAGAGATGAACAATATAGCGTAACAATAAAGGGTGGTTTATTCTTGTTGATTTTTCAAAAAATTGGTTTATTAAAAGAATATCTCTAACGATTTTGATCGAATTTCACTTATTTATAGAGTTTGAAGTCATAAACAATACTGCATGGGTCATATTTCTCAAGAAATAACTCTAGAGCGTCCAGAGACGTTATAGCGTTAGGTTCACTGACGATTACGGTAATATAATATAAGATGTGTGGTATGGCTATTTATCAAGTTTGATTTTCATGTATATGAGGTTTTCGATGTATTAATAACATTTACGTGTAGAAAACATTTTCCGCGGTTTTGTTTTTGTAGCAGCAGGAGTTCCTTCCAGTCGCGAAAGAGAGTAGTGAGAGCAGGTGTGTACATATATGAGAAAGATTGTGCAACGTGTATCGCCATGATCGGCGGCAATTTTGGCACATCGAGATCGCTCATCGATCGAGCATAGGAGTTGAGTTCGTGTGCTCGGGTTCTCAGTTCGTGTATCTATAGTTGCGACGTATTCATTTAGTGTGACACTTGATCGATCATCTTTTACGATCATCGGAGACAATATATCTGCATCGATTGATTGGATCGATTTTGTGCATATAGATCGATCGAAAATCGAGTAGCCCCATACAAAGTGCTTCTACGCTGCCTGTGCTCAGTGGACCCAGTGTCCGTCATGCGTCAGTCATCACTCTCGCTTCAACTAACGCGTGGAGTGGATACCTCTATCCGGCGCTGAGGTTCCGAAGTGGCAGCACCAGTATTGTATGAGGCTCCAGGTTTTGGGGCGATGTGGACCCTCTTCGGTTCTACGTCCTCCTATGCTTAGGAGGAGGCAAGTCCTCAGTCTCTCCAGTGGAGGAGCGCGGACGCTTGTGCCTGTCCCAGGGCTGTGGTTTTGAGTCCGCAATGGCACGGGGCACATCGGCCGCTTTGTTCTCTGTTGCTACGAAGAACCGCTTTGCACGCCGTTTTAGCTCCTCAGCAATCAGCGCTATGGGGAGCTCTTCGTAGATGTCCTCGTTCCTCTGCCCCCGTGGTCGACCTGTGATCGAGCGGAGGCAATCTCTTTCAGCCACTCCGAGTCGATGGTGTCCAGGAGCGCTGAGCCTGCTACTCCAGGTCGGAGACGCGTACGCCAGGCTTGGGATGATAATGGCGCGGTAGATATGAATCTTCCTCTTCATGGTGATGTGTCGGTTTCGCAGCAATGGACCGAGGCGCAGCTTCGAACCTAGGGCGCGGTGGGCCACCTGCAGCGCATGTTTCTGGAAGCAAAGTTTCCGGTCTAGGGTCACACCAAGGTATGAGGCCTCATCCTTTCACTCCGCTTCCTCGCCACCAATAAGGACTCAATCCGGCTCCGGAGTCATGCTGTTCGAGAAGACGACAGTCTGGGTCTTCCTCGGGTTGACCTGCAGCTTCCATTCCTCGACCCACTCCAGGAGGACATCGGTAGCTCGTTGGAGATACACCGCCGTCATCGCCTTCTTCGAGAATCTGCATTAAAGAGCATCATCATTTGCATAGAGTGCCGTCAGCGTGTGCCAGCCAAGGTCAACCGGGATGTCCGCCGTAAAGATGTACAGAGTGGGTCCCAGGGCTGACCCCTGTGGAACCCCTGCGCTGATCCTCCTCGCAGCAGATGTTGCTTGGTGCCATGCTACACAGAAGGTGCAGCCGCTAAGGTAATTCCCAACGAGCCGCGTGAGCCAACCAGGAAAGTGGAAGCGCCGCATCTTTACAAACAGCCCCCCATGCCACATGCGGTCAAAGGCCTTGGTAACGTCGAAAAAGGCCCCCGCGACGTAATTCCTGATGTTAAATGCGTCCGTTATGAAGTTGCACACCCTCACCAACTGGTGAGTGGTGGCAAACTCGGAGCGAAACCCAAATGTTGTGCCGGCAGGATGTCGTTGTCGGCAATGTGGCGCTGTAGATGCTGTTGGAGGATGCGCTCAAAGAGCTTTCCAAGGCCGTTGAGCAGCGATATCGGGCGATATTGGGCCGGCAGCCTCGACGCCTTCCCCTTCGAATGCAGACAATACGGGCGATCTTCCACTGGGTCGGGAAATAGCCGATACTCAAGCAGACGGTGAACAGAAAAGCCAGCCAAATCCCGAAGGACTGCGGAATCTGCCGGATGATTTCATTCCGCAGTCCGTCGGGGCCAGGAGCTTTCCTGAGGCGCAGGGTCTTTAGAGCGGCGCCTACGTCCGCCGAGGTGATGGTAGGGGGAGGCAGGATGGGGTCCTCATCGGCAACAGGATCTCCGGCGTCCACTGCATCCACGGCCGCCTCGTTGGTGAAGACGGTCTCCAGATATGAGGCAATGAGGTTCGCCTTCTCCACCGATGTGATCCCCAGGCTTTGGTCAGTCTGAAGTGGGGGATCAGCAACCGGGTCTCCCCGAAGCGCTCGTGCCATCTTCCATATGGAGCCATCCTCCATATTGAGGGAGGAGAGATTATCCCAGACCTCGCTACGAAACGCTCGGATGGAATGCTGTATGTGCACAAGGAGGCGTTTTTGCGCAGGATCCCCAGTCCGTTGGAAGTTCCTGCGAACTCGATTCTTCTCACGGGTCGCCGTAAGTATGCAAGCCGGGAGTTCCATATAATTTAGCGAGCGCCGGACCCGCCGCGGAATCGCCGCCTCTGCCGCGATTTCCATGCAGGATAGTAGATGAGTAGCGCAGTTCTCCACGTCTTCCACTGTCAAGTTGCGGCAGGGCTTCGGGCAACATGCCCGTAAGGTGTCTCCGGAAGGACTCCCAATCGGCCTCCTGGAAGTTCTGGACATCCACCTGTGGAAAAGGCACGGGTGAGTGCCAAGATGAGCAAGCACTGGATTGTGGTCACTCGTAAGGCAGGAGAGAGTTGAGACGTGCAAAGAGCAGGTCAAGGCTCGATGGAGAAAGATGCCCAGGACATCGCCAGTCCCAGTGTAGTGGAAGCGCATAGGAAGGTCTGGACCTACGAAGCCCACCAGTGCATCATCCGCCCAGCTACGAAGGACAGCTCCACGACGATTCTCTGCATTCGAGTTCCAGGACGAGTGCTTGCTGTTCAGGTCGCCACCACAGAGAGTGGGGTCCCCCGTACTGAAGACCATGTCTAGGTCTTCACGTAGCAGAGTCCGGGACGGCCGCTGGTAACAAGAGATGACGCACAGCTGCCATTTCCCTGTGCGGAGGATGGCCGTATCCTCCAGATTCCGGAGTCCGTCGAGGGGAACCTCCGATGCCTCAAATGCAGTCGAAACCAGATTTGCAGTTCCACCACCAGCTTTGCAACTGGGGACGAGTGGCCGATCCTTGCGGAAGACCGAGAAGCCTGGCACCTTCCTGCGGATAAACTCCTGGAATTGAGTTTCTTGAATAAGGATAACGGCAATGTCCTGTCGCTTCAGGAAGCTCAGAAGTTCAGGAGTCTTGATGCGAATGTCACCACCGGCGTTCCAGGAGGCGACTGCGACAGTCGACTTTCGCCGTTTAGGGGTGAACACGGAAGTGCGAGATGAGCTGCGCCAGTATGCCGTTTAGAGCTGTTGACTGCTGCTGGATTTGCTGCTGCAAGGCCAGGGTAGCCGCTGTAAGGGACCGTAGCGCCTCGAGGAGGCCGGAGGGCAGTCCCTGATCAGACGATGCCTGCTGGCCATCGTCGAACGTTTGCGCTGTCCGTCTCTCCTGACGCCGCTTCCTGAGTGGGACACGGAGTTCTTCTTCCGTCTCGCGACTTAAATTTGATTATTAAGTATTTTTATTGCCCTGAAAAGGTCCTAACTACATTAAAAACCCATGTGAAGATGATCGCCGCCAAACCACTCCACACTTTTTCCCCTACCTATGTTTTATAACGTTTATAACTTGCATATACGCAAACTAAACCTCACCACCATTGTATATACCATAATGATTGTAAATACATCCTAAAAAGGGTCGTTTTGTGATGCTCCCCATATCGATTTCTGCTCTCTACTCTCTTTTTTTGAACAACCCCATATTCTATATATTGTTAGTTTATTTTATTAGATAGTTAGTTACTTATTACATTTAGTTTAGTCTTAGAAATAAAAGCAACTATTGCCCAGTTACTTATTATATTTAGTTTAGTCTTAGAAATAAAAGCAACTATTGCCCATGCTTTAAAGAAGCTCTACCCAATTAAAAGCTATTCTGCAGGGGGAAAACAGTATAACAGTAATAATAAATAAATAAATAAATAAAAATAAATGAGAAAAAATAATTATAACAATAGCATATATATATATATATATATATATATATATATATATATATATATATATATATATATATATATATATATATATATATATATATATGTATGTGTGTGTGTGTGTGTGTGTGTTTAAAAATTTAATAAAAATACATTAAAAAAATTAGCAGTAGCTAGTTGGTATCTTCTTGACTCAACTACCTTGGTAATGTACATACTTTTTTATTTTTCATTTTCATATTTTTATATACATATTTTTTTAAATTTTAAATATTTGAAATATTAGTTTTTTTAAAGCATTGTATTGTATTTATATTTATAAGTAGTTATATTAATTTTTAGTTCATAAGCAAATCATAAAAACCGTAAGGTGTTAAAATTATGTAATTGTAAGAAACAAACCCCATTGTAATTGAGCACTTTCTGACCGGCCGGGAACATTCAAGAGAGAGAGAGCAACGTGTATCGTGCCGATTCATTTTAGCTCGGCGGATTGTAGCGTGCAGTGAGTCGAACACGTGAGCATCGATCGTCATGACGGAAAAAGGGTTGGGAACCTCTGCTCTAAAGGAGGGGTCGATGGCCATATCAACATGGCGGGCTGCGCTTCGGCGGAACTGATAAAAGAGTTTGCAGCGGAAGTGAAAAAGAGGTTCTATGATATCACGTAAGTGGTAATCGAGTCGAAACTTTTTTTGCGGTAAATTTAAACAAGACTTTATTACCATTATTCGAATTGAAAAATTTGGTATTCTCCGTTTAAAATTTTTTGTGACGCTTTTTCGTCACAGCGTCGAGGGCCGCAAAAAATGCCCCCGGTTCCGCATGCGGTTACTGGCTCCCGATGTGGAGTCAAGCTTGGTTTCATTGAGAAAAATGACCGTATATCGAAAAAATGGATATTGCAAATTATATTTTCGCCTCATTGGATTTTAAAATTTCATCTCAAAATTTTCGTTATATGCATATATAATGTATATGTAATCTCGTTAGCGGGTGCACGGCAAGACTAAAAGAGGCCTTGGTCTAGAAGGGCTGGATTGAGGGGCGGAAAATTCAATGGTAGGAGAAAACAGCATTTTTATATACGTATATAAGCTTCATTATAGATGCTTATGGAAAAGAAAAGGTAATTAAGTATATGAACGGGAAGTAGTTGTTGAGGGAAGGAAGCCTAGTGGACACTTACCAGTAGGAGAGCCGCTGGGTCGAAGAAACACATGTACATAGGTAGATATAAAAACTTCGGGAATGATCCTTTCTTCAGGACAAGAGAGACACAACTAATGGCAGTGGCTCACTGGGGTGAAGGTGTTGGGGTGGAAGCGTAGTGTGAGAAGGTCGAGGATTGGAGGATGCAGAGGGATTGGGAGGGATGGAGGAAAAGGAATGAAATGCTTCCAAGTCAGGTTCATAGCATAGCTGGCAACCTGGTTTGGGTATTGGCCATTTGCCCATTTGCTCTGCAGTATATATATATATATATATATATATATATATATATATATATATATATATATATATATATATATAAGTGTCCGCTGGGCTTCCCTCAACACCTTGTTGCCACCCTCATCACTATATATATATAAACTTAAGGAAAATACATCACTATATATATATAAACTTAAGGAAAAGAAAAGGTCGTGATGAGGGTGGCAACAAGGTGTAGAGGGAAGCCCAGCGGACACTTACCAAGTTGGCAGGCTGCTGGGGGTGTCGAAGGGACACGTAAAACACACGAACACAAAAAAACACGCAAGCTTATCGGGCCTATGCCCTTCTTCAGCGAAAGAGTAACTGCTATATATATATATACACACAGACGCACATATGTACACACCCTAGGGGCCCGTTGCAGTACTTACTGCATACATTTAGGGAACTTGGGGTGAAGTGGCCCAATGCGATAGTTCCTATGACAAAAAATGGTTACACAGGATGTTATTAGTTGAACCACTTTTATTGCCCCTCTCAAAATAATCATATAGTTCACAACATTTTCATAAATGAAAACACAGATCTACATTAGTCTACCACTTACCGGTACACAACATTTTTTGTTTTGTTCACTATTTCACTATGATACAGAGAATCATATGTTCTGTGGCTTATTTAATATCAAGTAATCACTATAAATGCACCGGCCGCGGGTCATAGATCTTGCTTATTTATCAAAAGAATTTATACAAACATTATCAATATAGTAATTTGTTTTAAACTGCTCAATAAAATTTGCAAACGAAATGATATTTTCAATGTAACCGTGAAGTATCTTCCTATTTGAAATGTTATGCTGTCCATTATTACAATGTATTGGAGTTGTTTCCGTCGTTTCTGACTTCAAGTTTCTTCGTTGCGTGTTTCATTTGTTTTATATTTACACGAAACTTTTCATATAAATTTTCAATCGGTTATTGTCCTTGATGTGTTTGTTTCATTGTAAGCTTATTGTTAGTGCAAATGCACTTGAAAGCCCGAGTCCAACAATGCAAAAATCTGATATCAACAATGCCAGCAACATTAGGAAACTCCTTTTTGAAATGTTGAAAAAGGAGAAAATCTAATCTAAACTTAAAATATGAGCAAACACGAATTAAACAACGAATTCGGCGTTAATAATAAGAATATTCATTTGTTTCTGCGTGAAATAGTATAAATCTCGAGTCAAAGTCAAGATATTTTAAAATGTTAAAGAACACATCGTATTCTATCCGATTACGTGTTAATCAAATGAAAAAATGAAAACTACCCATGCCTTTCCGAGGAACGACTTCCCACTTAAAACCTGCAAGAGTTCGCGCCGAGTATTCAGGCAGATTTCTCGGAATGGAACCGACCGTTTATTTGCGTTCATGTCGGAAGGTGACGTCACTCGAGGCTTCAGACACAGGCACGCAGAGACGCAGGGACAGACACAGCGGTTATAATATACTAGGGAGATGCCTGTTGAAATTCAACGGCAAAGTTTTTTGTGAAATAAAAAATGTACATAAATATACCTTGACTTTCTTTGGATGGCAAGAAAACAAACTTTCGTTCTTTTAGGCGTTCGTTGTTTCAAGTTTCGAACTCCTACGATGATTTTAAGTACCTAATTTTAATATGCATATGATTAATGTTCTAGATTCAAATGTATTCCTTCTCCTAAATAATGCAACGAATATTATTTACATTGGTTGCTATGAAAAGAATTTCTCTCTCTCTCATACTAATTGTAAGAGCATTCGAAGCACGCTTTCACCCATAAGGATTGAAATAACAATAGGATTTAAAAGTCATATTTAAAAGAGTAATAACGCAGCTTTTTTAAAGTGTTGTTAATTATAAGAAAATATTTACGTGGTGGGTAAGTGAGTATTTACATGAATAAATTAATTGATATATCAGCCAGCCTAATTGTTTTTGTATCGCCTTTAGCTTTCTTCTTCTTCTTGTCACATTTTAATCAATCATTTAACTGGTTGAATCTTAATTGTGATTGGTTTCGAAATGATTTTTTTAATCGTGTTGTGCTTACCCTTCAAAAACATAGTTCTCAGCATGAGTGATAAGGTTCTGATTCAATCCTTAAGTGAAGAGAAAAATCGAACTCTAAATATCCTGAAAGAAATTGGAAGAAGTCTAGTGGCTGACTTCCTTGTCAAGCTACGTGAAAAAGATAGTGGAGATAGACGTAAAGGAAGCGGCAGACCGCGAAATAAAAGGACACAGTAGAGCGTTTTAATGGTTTCCTAGCTAATTTGCAGCCAGCAAGATATTCGTGATATTAGTAAAAGTGTTCGTTGTATTGCAAAAGAAACGGGGTTAAACCTTGAAACAGTTCGCTTGACTGCAAAAAAAGATTTAAACTTAATGGTTTTCAAGAGTTTTCGTGCAGACAGTAATTCCTGTGGCTAAACGCAGGCTTTTCACAAGTTTCCAAACAAATGATTCTGTTAATAAAATATGGTTTTCCGATGAAAGTAAATTTACTATTGAACGTTCGAGAAGCAAAACTATCGCATGTATGCAAATATTAAAAAAAGTTAAATATCTGCGGATAGATTATTAAGAGAAGGAAATAATTTTTCAGATTCATTGATGGTTTCTTTCTTTCTCTTCCCAAGTCCGTATTGCCCGACAACATTTTCTTCCTGTCCTTCTCCGACTATGCTGTTCCAATCTCCCATTATTATGCAGTTTACCTTTCCTCTTCCGTCTTCTTCGTAAATTTCATTAATTTGCTCATAGATCTCATCTATTTCTTCATCGTCATGAGCTGACGTTGGCATATATACCTGGATTATCAGCATGTCCACTGGGACTGCTTTTAGCTTTATTGCCATCAGTCTATCGTTCGTGGCTATTATCTTTGTCACACTTTTCATCTTATCTTTCCTAAGTACCAGAGCTACTCCCCTTTCCCCACTATTTCCTCCAGAATAAACTACCGTGAATTCTTCCGAGTCGAACTGTTCTTCTCCCTCCCATCTAGTTTCGCTTAGTCCTATAATGTCAACTCTATTTCTTCTCATTTCTTCTTTCAAGTTCTCTAGCTTTCCTGCCTTTCTCATAGTTCTTACGTTCCAAGTCCCTATTCGTAAATTACTTTCGACAAATGTTTTCCTCAAGGCAGTCCCTGCCCGGAGATCCGATTGGGGGACTATTTTACCTCCAGATTGTTTTACCTCAAGAGAACTCATATTGTCCAACCATATAATCATTACTAGGGATTGTAATGTGGTAGTTTCCCTCTTGCTTTCCACATCGCAGTACTGTAGCCATTCAAATCGCCCTGATCACGCCTACAGCTGTATTGGATATAGACCCAACCAACATCATTTGTTTTCGGCTCTATACCATACTGACAGTACTGCTGCCCACTGCCAGGCACTGATGATGGTTTTTTTTATAAAACCTCCATTTGAGGGGTTTGAACCCCTGAACTTTGCAATAGAAAGTTGACACGCTAATCACTACACCATCAGTGCAAGAAAAGTATAGCCAGCCATATTTAAAAAGAATTAACATTTGAAGTGGGCTCAACTGCATCAAATTCAATTGAACTATGAACGAAACTACTCAACACAGTTGATAACTTTAGTAAGTCAAGTTATTATTTCTCTTTTTATTTTATTATGGAATTCCACAAAATTTAAAAGCAAGACTACTGAATTTAAGAACTAATTTATTTAAACTTTAATGGATAGTTTTGGCGCTTTTTTTAGAAAATTACAATAACTTCTCTTGTTCCATATTGGATAGAAATTTTACGAAATTAGATCATTTTGCTTCAAAATTCATTATGATTAATGACTCTTAATTTGAGTTAATCAACTCCTTGGGTATGTTCATTCATCTACATATTGTCCATCATGAAAAAATATCTTCTTCATATAGGCAATGGATAATTTATGCTAACCTGGAGATAGTACTTTTAAAGTCATGGACTTTGTGTCTTACCTGATGTGGTACCAACTAAACATATCAACTAAGTTCCTGCCACTTTCTTAGATACTCTTGAAAAAAATTCAAACATCTACTTTTGAAGGGATTCTGACGTTAGAATAGACAGACTAGCAATTCAGCCTTGAAATGACAATCACAGTAAAAAATGGAGTTAGATGAGCCAAATCAACATTGAAATGAAAACTTATATCTTACTATGGTTGACGTTGATCTGGAATTTGCTCAAAGTTATTGGAAAAAATAAGTATCTTATTTTTCAGTATAATTTTTGTGGTGCCATTCATTCATTTCGAAATGTTTTCTTTGGATGAATAAAATTTAAATTGAATTAGAAAGCAATTTTATTAGTAAAATTAATCGTGCTCAATTTCTAACTTTCTGATATAACAGTGAAGTACTGAGCTGCTAAGTAAAGGGATTTCTTATAAATTGGTTCCATTTATTTTCCCAAATTGCTAGGGCTTTTTCTCTCTCCATCTCTGGCATTGCACTGTATATGTGATAAAAAGGAAAAATTCAGTGTTTCAACCATGGCAATAATATCTAAAAACTATAAAAACCATAACAATTAGAATTTACTAATCTACTGTGTATGTATAAACAGATGACAGAGCAGTAATTGAAATCCAAACTAATTATATAGTCATAATTTTAAAAATGTATTATTTTGTTTGTTTTTGTATAAATAAATTGCAATTGGGAGTGATTCAGGTTAAAAGATGGGTAATATTTACAGTTTAAACATTAATCAAAATGTGTATTGAGATTGTTTAGTCAGGTAGGTGTCTGGGAAAGAAGCAAAACCATTAAGCATACATATGAATTTTCTGTAATAAAGACATGCTCTATCTGTTGATTAAACCATGATGGCAGTGTTGTATAAATTCTATGTGATCATGATATTCCCAAGACTTAATAAAAATTTTAACCAATATAGATTATGTAATGGAGTATTTTAATTGGAGTAGTTGTAATAATTTATATTTAAAACAAATTAAAGGTTAGCTTTTCTCACATCAAGCATTAATGTTTTCTTTAAAGTATTACAGTAAAATCTTGTTACAATGAATACCGTTATAACAAAAATTTCACTATAACGAATAAAATTTTAAGTCCTGGCCAAATTCTTTGTGTAATAGTGCCTTTTAAATCTCGTTAGAACAAAATTACTTGTTATGAAAAATTCAGTACAATGAAACCTTTTTGAAATCATCTATGCATAAAACGTTTTTCTATGAAGAAATGAATCCCTGGGAGTCTTGACCATTCCATATCTCTGTCATTTTCACCTCACCAAGGGCAGGTAAACTCGAAATACCATGGCATCTACATTTCTGCGAAAATAATTGTTTGTGAATGTCAAGAATATGTTAAACCCTCTATTATGTATCTAGACCATCTAGACTGAGTGAGATATCTCTGTGGGTGGTTCTGGGAGAATTGTAAGTTGAAAATTTTACAATGTGTGTCACAACCCAACTGCACCCTTGCCGGCATTTTACTTTTCCTGCCCCTTCTCCCTTCTTGGATAATTCCTATCTTTCTAAAGATCCTTTTCCTATGGTCTCCACTCTGCACCACACCATCATCCCCTCCTCCACTAATTAGCTAACCTTGAATCTACTACATTTATGGCTAATGAAGGATTAAAGAAACGCAGACAGTTTTCGGTGGAGGAAAAAAGTATTCCTGATAGCTGTAGATTCTGGCAGGAAAAAGGGAGATATAGCAAAAGAGTATGGCATCACACCCTCTGCATTATCCACTTTCTTGAAGGATGGTGATAAAATAGAAGAACAAATAAGAAATGCAGATATGTGACCACAACGGAAGAGATTGCGTGGTGCGCTCTACGATGACATTGATAAGGCTGTTTTTTCGTGGTTTCAAGATGTTCACAGTCCAGAAAAATTCCTGTGAGTGGTCCACTTTTTTGGCAAAAAGCGCTAGAATTACCAATTCTGCTTGGACATGACATGCTTCAAGCAAGTTTTGGGTGGCTAAACAGATTTCTTGAATGCTAAACAGATTTCTTATATGCTAAACAGATTTCTTGAATGCTATGGATTTGCATCAAAATTAATGTCTGGAGGTAAATGATATTCCTATAGATAAAGTGAATGAGTGGTGTGCAGGGGAAATTTAAAAGGTGATTTGTAACTACAGTTTAGATGATATTTTTAACGCGGATGAGACAGGCATGTTTTATCAGTTGTTGCCGAATCGTACACTTGCTATTAAGGGTGACCGTTATAGAGGGGACAAGAAATCCACGCAATGATTGACGGTACTTTTCTGTTACAATTCATTGGGAACTGAGAAGATAAAGCCATTAATCATTGGAAAATCAGCCAAGCCTCGTTGCTTAAAAAATGTTCTTTCCTATCCTTATGATTATCGTGCTAACCAGTGAGCATGGATGACACACGGCATCTTTAACAAGTGGTTGATAAAAGTTGATACCAATATGAAATGAGCCAAACATAAAATTTTAATTCTGATTGACAATTGTGCTGTGCATAATATGCTTCCACACCTAGAAAATGTTTATGTTGAATATCTACCACCGAATTGTACTGCAGTTTTACAACCATTGGATCTTGGCATAATTCGCAATGTTAAAATCCATTATAGAAGCAGAATGTTAAAACAAATCCTTATAGGTTTCAACAGTGATAAAGGTGATAAAATCGATGTAAAACAGACAATCGATATGATTGCTGGAGCTTGGTGGTCAGTAAAATAATCGACAATTATATAAAATGCTGGCAAAAAATGGAAATTCTTCCAGTGGAAATGACCGAAGATGATACTCAACAAGAAGTTGAATCAGATACTGAAACCAGAATGCTATGGAAATCATTCACTGCTGTCTTAGGTATTTCGAGTGAAATAGACTTTATGGGCTACATATCTGCAGACAACGATTTACTCACTACTCACGAATTAACCGATGGCAATTGAAAGCATTAGGTAATGTGCAAACACTGAAGGACCTGAATTTGAAAATGATGACGAAGAGGATGTTCATGTACCAAAGTCGACTAAAATTTCTTTCACAGAAGCAATCTCGAGTGTTAAAAAAGTGAGTCAGTTTCTTTATAGTTGTGGTTATGTTCTGGATGCGGTTTTTGGCCAGATTAATGCTATTGATGATTATTTAATGACAAACGCTACAAAAAGATTAATACGATAAAAAATCACAGACTATAAAAATGAAAGAAAATTAATCAATGAATAATTGATCTTGTAAAATAATTTCAAGTAGTATTCTTTAGAACGGATTTTCAGTACAAAAAAATTATTCATGCACTCCGAGAAATTCGTTGTAATGGGATTTTACTGTATTTATAAATGTATTTTAGCTGTTTGCTGCCATTTTACTAGCTATTTTTATATCAATTGCATACATAACAAGTACTTCAAGTACTTCTAGCAAGAAAGGAAGAGGAGCTACAAAAAATGATAAATAGACTAGTGATAACTGGTAGAAAATACGGTATGGAAATAAATCCAGAAAAATCCAAGGTCATTCGAATATCGGGTAAAGAAGAGAATTTGAACATAACTATTGGGGGAAAGCCATTAGAACAAGTTTCAGAATATAAATACCTTGGGAGTATCATAACATGAGAGGCAAAATGTACGGATGAGATCAAAACTAGAATAGGAAAAGCAAAAGTGGCTTTCAGGAGAAAGAAACAACTACTTACAGGGAATATAAGGGAAGATATCCGAAAGAAGTTGATAAAATGCTATGTATGGAGTATAGCATTGTATGGGGCAGAAACATAGACGCTAAGGAAAAATGACATCAAATACTTGGAAAGCTTTGAAATGTGGACTTGGAGGAGAATGCTGAAGATAAAATGGACAGATAGGATGAAAAACGATGAAGTGCTACGAAGAATAGGAGAGAAGCGAATGATTATACAGACTATCAGAAAGAGGAAGGCTAACTGGGTTGGACATTACCTGAGGAGAGAGAGTATGATTAAAGACGTGTTAGAAGGAAAACTAGATGGGAAAAGGGAAAGAGGTAGGAAAAGGTTTCAGCTGATAGACGATTTGAAAGGGAAAGAGAGTTATCAAGATATAAAGAGGACAGCGGAAAATAGGGGTATATGGAGAACCAGGTTTAACCAAGAATAATCACGGACCTGTCTACGGACATACTACCTATGATGATGATGGCATAACAAGTATAATAATATTAATAATAATAATAATAATAATATATTTATTGTTCCGTTGAGGTCACAAAATAATGACATGGAAGTCGTCAGTCAAAATACAATGTTCAAGATAATGAAATTTCACTACATAGATACATTTTCACAGAAATACTAACAAAATATCAAAATTATGTATGCAAAACAAAAAATTTCATTACAAAATTTCAGCGGTATCAGCTAGTCGGCCATAAATTCATCCACACTCTAATAGCATTTGGCCAGTAATAGATTTTTTACCTTGTTTTTGAAGGTGTTTGGAGAGGATAGTGATTTAATGTCAGTGGGCAGATGATTAAAAATTAGGGATGCCGAGTGGTAAGGGTCTTTTTGGCATATGGAGTAGGAGTAGCTATTGATATGAACATCATCCCTTGAGCGAGTACCATAGTTGTGGTATTCAGTATTTGTGAGGAATTGGTTGTGGTTATTTTTTACAAAAGTAGCACATTGTAATATGTACACTGAGGGAAGGGTAAGTATATTGAGTGAGCGGAATAGAGGCCTACCAGGAGTGCGGTAAGAAACTCTAAGTATTGCCTTGATGGCTCGTTTTTGTGTGGAGAAAGCTTTTTTAAACATGCCAGAATTACCCCCAAAATATTATTGCATATGCTAGGTGTGAATTTACTTTAGGATAATAAATTGATTTCAGAATGGAGATAGATGCTATGGGTGCTAGTTTTCTGATCATGAAAATGCCAATTGCAGCTTTCTTTACTATGGCATTAATGTGATTTGACCAATCGAGTCTTTCGGTGATATTTAGGCCAAGAAACTTCGTAACCTCTGATCTGTGTATGCTGGAGTTATTCAGTTTGAGCAGGGGACTGCCGGATGGCGAGGAATTCCTTGGATGAAATTGTAAATATAAGGTTTAACTACAGTTTATCTTTAAATTGTTGGAATCACACCATTCAGCCATTTCTTTTACAGATACTATGGCAGAGTTAATAAGCTCAGTAGGATTGTCCGCAGTTACTAAACAAGAAGTGTCGTCGGCGTATAGAATTGGGAAACTTCTAGAGAAATGGTTTGACAGATCATCAATAAAAACGATGAAAAGTAAGGGCCCAAGGATTGATCCCTGAGGAACCCCACATACTATTTTCCTGGGTTAAGATTGTACGGTTGTTGTTCCAACAGTTGTCTTTTGAGAATAACTTACAATTTGATGTCGATTTGCCAAGTAAGAATCAATCCAGTTTAGTGCGTTGCCTTTGATGCCAATGCTATTTAATTTGTGGTAAAATATGTTATGGTTAATGCTATCAAATGCTTTACTAAGGTCGTAAAATATTCCCATAGCAAGCTGTTTCTTGTTGAAGGCAAGATGAATATGGTTAATGAGTTGGAAGGCAGCAGTGGAAGTTGACATTCCTTGCTTGAAACCATGTTGATTATTGGTTAAAAGTTCATACGATTTAAGATGGTCAATTAGGCATTTATAAAATATCTTTTCAATTATTTTTGAGAAGGCTGAAAGGATAGAAATAGGTCGATAGTTTTCAGAATTGGAAAGACAAGATTTTTTAGGGACTGGAATCACTCGCGCATATTTAAGAACAGATGGAAATTGACCAGTAAGGAAGGATAGGTTTACTATGTCAGATAAACAAGGTGCAATATGAGTGGAGCAAGTTTTGATAACAGGCATCGGGATATTATCAGGACCAGAAGAGTAGGAGTTATCAAATGATTTAATAGTGGATATGATTTTAGCAGCATCAGTAGGAAATAAAAAGATAGAACGAGAAGAGGGACACTGGCTGCTGGTTTTAGAAGTGTAGGTAGGAGCATTAGGAATAACGTTTGGCAAGCTACAAAATTGGATATTAAAACTCTTAGCTATTTCTTCAGGATCAGAAATGTCACTGTCGCCAAAATTTATATGAGCAGGACTTAAATTACAGGTGGTGGCAGTTGTGTTCTGTTTGATAATGTCCCATGAGGATTTGATTATATTTGCAGATTTGTTTAAATATGCCTCTATAGCGGCTCGCCTTTCCTGTAGTAAACATGACTTAAACTCTTTGTGAGCTCTCTTGTAATGGGGGAGGAGATCAGGGTCTTTAAACTTACTTCTAAAATGAAGTTTATGAACATAGTCAGCCTTCACACTTAGTTCCTGGGAATACAATTTACTTTTAAAATTATATATTCTCTGTTTGATGGTTTTTAGAGGAAAAGCATGGTTAAAGTACATAAAAAACTGTTCAAAAATGCATTGAATTTACCATCAACAGAAACAGCATCAAAAACATCAGACCATAACTCATGTGACAGTAGGAAAAGAAATTTGTCGATGGCTTCAGAAGTAAAAAATCGTTTGGATGTATATAAAGAAGAATTATTAGGACAACCAGGTGTTTTTTGAAAACTAGCAGTTAAATACAGGCCAAGATGGTCAGAGAGACCAGTATTAATGGTTTTACAGGAATTAAGAGGGAGGTTCATATTAGATATTACATAGTCTATTTGAGAGTATGAGTAAAACGTTATTCTGGTTGGTTTGTTTTAAATAACGTGAAGCCCATAAGTTAGCAGAAGGTTCACAAGATCTGTTTTATCGGCAGTCTTTTAACATATCAATATTTAGATCACCGAATATTATGATGCCATCTACATTTTTAAGGGATATAAACAGAAGAGTATCACTGAGACTATGCAGAAAATCACTTATTTTGCTAATATAAACCAGAGAAGGACCAGATATTGATTTAAAGTACTTATAACATTTTATTAAGTAAAATATGAAACAAATTTTCAGTTCATGGAATAGGAAGAAAGATTAAGACGATAGTTTACTTTGATGGTTTTGAAGGTGTTACTGAGAAAAAAGATTTTAAATTATATATATTTTATAAGCAATCTGGTTATAAAGAATGATCACTAATTAAATAGCAATAGATGTTTTCTTGCAGTTTTCCTGAAGTTGAATTAATAAAATAAAAACTATATATGAATTTTTCAAATCCAAAATTAGTTGTTTTCTGTAGAAAAATTGTTTTAAAAAGTATTATATTGATTGAGGTTCTGACATTTGTATTAATATTCTTAAATCCTTAAAAATTTTAGGGTAGTTTATTTGTCAATCAGAAATGAATGTCTGAATGTAATATTAAATTAAAATCAAAACACTTCAAGGTATGCTTCAATAACATAAGTGTTAATTCAAAATAGTAACGTAAATAAACAAATCCATAGCTCAACATCAAAATTTATCAAATCTTGCAAAATAAATGTATAAGTATATCTTTATTATTAGGTTGATGATTTAAACATTAATTGAAGTTAGATAAATTTCCAGGCTCTTTTCTTTTGACTACTAAATGCACCCAAAATTCAGTTAAAAATAAAATCAACAGCTTATTTTTCTTGTGTAAATGATACAAAAACTAAATTGTGTACAGCAGTTGAGAAATAGAATTACAATGAATAGTTTCAATATAAGCAAAATGCTGAATTTATCATAAAATAAAATAAGAAAATATGTTAACAAAAGTTTTAAAATATCCTTTTTTTGTTCTAATGCAAATACATAAATTATTTCTTTCATAACAACTTATGTTAATAACTATATTGTTGAAATGTTTCTAAGCAATACAAAGATTATCATTATGACTTTATTTAGCACAACTCAAGAAATAACATTCTATGCCACAGATAAGTTATTAAGGTAAACACAATGCTGCTCCATATCTAAATCCAATTTTGTATCAATAATATTTTGAGGATAGGAAAAATATGGTTGCCCATAACAACAACAGCATGACAGAATGACATATAAAGGGTATTATATAATAGATCAATTTTAAATGTCTAATTTTTACCATCCTTCTTTGGGCATCTTGTAAATATTTTTATAGAAGAAAAGTTAATTTTATTTTTCAATCAAAAGTTTTGCTACTGAACCAATAATATTAAATATGCTTATTTCATATTTTCACTTTATTATAAATTCTATTAATAATATGAATTTAATGTATCAGAAATTTTGTCAATTTTTAACAAGTACCAGACGTCCTATGAAAATACAACTTACAAAATTGAGTTGAGAGAAAGTTGCTTTAGAAATCGTAGGTCTGCATTTCTCCCTGCAAGTCCCATAAATGCTTCATAAAAATCATAGCTCAAGCCAATAACATCCCAATAAGTGGGATCATCTGAAGAGATCACCACTGGTAAATCATTCGCTATGTATGCAACTGCTGGATGGTTGCATAAGTCATCCACTAAACAGAGGACCTGCATTTTTTCACAATAAAGTAAATAAAGAATGTTCTATTTTGGAGAACTTAATTATTTGATGAAAGGCTGCTATAATAGCTCGAAGAATAAATTTAAGAAATTTATATGACTTGATGGTTGAAAGTTAATTGTGAGAATTGGTTTACATTGATGGTTAAAAAAAATATAACTTATTGGTGTGTGACAAGTTCTTTTTGGGCACTAGGAAGGCATAGTAGAGTCATCCCTTATTTAGCACAAAGGATGCAGTCAAAGATTCTTTGCACTAAACATACAGTTTATAATGTACTTAATAGGGATTGATTCATGATAGTGCACAGTTCAATGTATTTTAAGAACAAAACATGTATAAATAGACATGAATACTATTGAAAATAATGGTAGTTGATTAATATGTAATTAATATTTATTATTAGTAGTTATAAAACAAACATATATTGTTAAAGCACTTGCTGATTCACCAGATAAATGAATGGTATGAATATTTGAGTAGCATTTAAAATTGTGAAGTCAACCAGAACTGTTATTAAATGCTCAGAAGAACCCTCTCCTAGCTTTAAACATTCATATAGAGAAAGAGTTTCATTGCAAATGACTGCTTGAATGACAGATCAATCCAAAACCTTAGCAGTTTCTCCATTTTTAGGCTGGCTTCCAAAGGAAACATATCCTTATGGGACGGTGCTGTCTGTATGTACGTATGTATGTGTGTACCCTACTAACAACTTGTGCACCAATGGACTGATTTTCATGAAACTTGGTTAGAGGCTCGAACTGCCAGGACCCACCTCTGGGCTATATTTTATTGATATAAATAAACTTTTTTCTCCTGAAGCCAGCAGCAATTTTTATTTTTTATTTTTATATATTTTATTTGGCGAAGATTGAAGTCCCGAGTTCGATTACAGGAATGTTTTTTCCTTATTTGTTTTACCTTGGAAATCTCAAATCCATCATGCAGAGGTGATTTCTTTAATACGTTAAAATATCTTAAAATTGTGATATTGGAGTGAGGTTTGTACTATTCTAAGGGGAAAAGAATGTAGATTCTAATTATTACCATGGAATTTTGGTAGCTGATTGTATATTCTTGGTTTTCTACTAAAACATAGCGTTTTTGCATGATTGTTGCCATGGAGATAGTTATTACTGAACTCGGCTTGAACATAGACGAGTGAACAAATGGGTTATTTTCTTTTCTACTCGACTAACATTCAGCAGTTGACAGTTGATCCATACATATTAGCGTATAAACAGTAACATTTATTGAATTCGTTTATTTAAAAATATACATCCAATATATGTCAGAAAGAGATTTTGTCATTTCTTTTAGTAATTTTAATCTGATAATGCTCTATTAATTTGTTTTCCAATTTTTCTCTATCATTGATAAACTATGAATTACAAATTGTATTTATGGCATGAGAATTTTGTTGAATGACTAACACATACTGAAACATTTCCTGCTAATATACGCAAGTAATCAATTCGGGACATCAACTTTGGGAAACCAGCCTGCATTAGCATTTGGACTTCTTGTTTCTAACAAAATACTTCATGATCACATGAGTTTTTTTGCAGTTACGCAGTGGCTGATTCAATAGAACTTTCTATTTTGTCTTTATTTAATAGAATTGTACGAATTCTAGAAGTTATGAGGTTACATTTATGTGCATTATTGCTCTGACATTCACCTTTTTCAAAACACTCAGTCACTTTGAGCTTTTCCTGAAGATTTATACTTTTCCTTGCTAATTTAGGATTATTTCATGCACTTTTATTGCCTTCACTCAATTTTATTTTTTCTGCCATAATTTATTTAAACTATTGATTTCCTTGTTGAAAATCAACAGAAGTGTTACATGAAGTTCAATTCACCTATAAAGGGAAGCACTTGAAATTTATTACATTAAAATACTGCTATTAATACTACTGATTATTTGATAAAATCATTGTAATTTTCTGTGATGTTAAATTATGGTATATATCTATATACCTTGCTCTTTTTCTAATGACTTGATTTTCCTGTCTCTGGGTCCATTGTTCCTCCCATTTGTTTTCCTTATTATTTTCTAGACTCGCGACAATCTGCCAGTATTTTGGTTTGTTGTTTGTTGGTTTCAATTGAACGTTTTGGTCTTTTTCTTAGAGCTTGATCTAAACATTGAGAGTGCAACAGGCTGATCTCTACAATGTAATATGCCGTGAAAGTACAACAGTACCTGTCTCACACATCTCACTCTCCTCTTCCGCAAAGGGCTCTCTCCTCCTTACCGCCCCTTCAACTTCTCATTCACGCAACGCACTCCCTTCTTCTGAGCAACTTACTCCCCTCTTTACCTCCCCTACCACCGTGCACTGGGAAAACAAAGCAGCTCACTCCCCTCCTTACCACCCCTACCAAAGTGCACCGGGACATTGTACCGGAAACTTTCGCCTTTGGCAAATTATATATAGATTATTTTCCCCTATTTACTGTTTAATATTTATTTTGTGCAAGAAATGAAGAAAAATAACAATTTGCCATGATAATTGAACTGATGATGTTGAACCTGAATGCCTCGGATGGCGACTGTGCTGTGCAAAAGTAAACAATGATGAAACAAAACCTGCAAAAATGCACATGGTGCACAGTATTTTAATGTTGCAGTACAGTGTAGTGTTTATTTTAGGCTGGTTTCTGAAGGAAACATAGTCTTATGAAATGGTCGTGTCTGTCCCACTCTAACAAAGTTTGCATCAATGGACCGATTTTCATGAAACTCGGTATGAGGTTTGTGCTACCAGGGTTGAACTCAAAGGCCATATTTTTTTGGTGAAAATTGAAGTCCCGAGTTTGATTCCAGGAACATCCTTTCCCTATTTGATTTACATAGGAAGTCTCAAATCCACTGGGGAAAGATTTTTCTTTGGTACTTTAAAATATCTTAGAAGTGTTTTGTCGGAGCAGGGCTTGTACTGTTCTAAGGTAAAATGAATATAGATTCTAATTATTGTCAGAATTTTGATAGTTGATTGTATTTATTTAAATTTATAGTAAACAATGTCATTTTGGGATCTTAAATTGCATTCCATTTGAGAGTTGCCTTGGAGATGATTATTGTCGAACTCAGTTTGAGTATAGATGGTTCCACAAATTGATTATTTTCTACTCAATTACATTTCAGCCAAGGACTGTTGATCCAAGTGCATTAATAATACTTAAGACCTAAAATTATGAAGCAAAATCTTAGAAGGGAAGTTACTGCTATCACAAATTTGGAACATGCTTCGATTATTTAACTGCAAATATATAAAATCAAATAAAAAATTATAAAATAAAACATGCAACGTTGGGAAACAGCCTGAGTTAGACCTGGCCTGGGTTTCTTGTTTATTTTTTTTTAAATAAAAAATTATGTTCCAAGATGTCAGTTGTCATATATTGATATGCACTAAACAAACATGCATTAAATGAAACATGACTGTAATTGTGTTAAATTTCTCATAGAGAAATACACAATAAATAGCAAGTAAATACTTCTATAGAGCTTCCTGCTCAAATCTTGAACTTATAAGACATGTACTGGATAGTAAAGCAATGCCACTTTTAAGGCAAGGATATAATAATTTGGATTTTTTATGCCTTTATAAATACTTAAGACAAAAGATTATAAAATTTGATTCTCTAGCAAAAATATTAGAAACCAAAACGTAAGAGTGCATTTGGAAAGTATTGAGCCTACTACCTGTCTTTGTTTTTTAACAATATTTATCTAAGGAGTGATTTTACTTTACATTTTAATGGAAGATGATCATTTGTTTTTAACTCCAAAAGTAGGGAAATACATTAAATTGTTTTAGATTAAACATAGTTAACAATAAATGTAAACTGATGTACCTGATTGGATATTGGATTTACTTCAATAGCAATTTCTCTCTCCTTTACCATTTTCATTGCTAAAGGATGTTTGAGAAGAGCATACCCATGGCCAATGCAAGTCGTGTTCAGAAAAATGGCATCCACTACATTTAAATCAGTCAGGCCTTCCCAATCTAGAAAGTAAAATTTTTGTTAGAATAACAATTAACGTTTAGCTGGTTTCAGAAGGGAGAATTATTTATCAAGGAAATAAAAAAAAGTTTTTAAGAGGTTTAGGTTTATATTTACCTGAAAAATAAAAATTTAATCATTTCGTTGCTGAGAATATACGGGATATCTTGCTTTGGCATTATTTCTTTAAGTTTATCTATAAAAATATTCTAAAGCTGTGCCCAGACTATGAGGGGCACTTGTGAAGGAGCACCCCAAGCGTGATGAACAGTGAACACTCCATGCACTGCGGATGGAACCCTGGGCACAAACACAAACAGTGACAAACAGTCCATATGCATGTTTCGAGTGTTCATCTTCAGAGTGAATTTGACCAGGAGCGTGATGAGCGTGCTCACAAGCATCATGAACAGTTTGGATGGTTATTCAGGGATTTGTTGATGCTCAATGTATATGCTCTGCTCATCTCTTTTTAGTTATCAATTTTATTATTCATATGGGAAGGCTCTATTTTGTGGAAAGTATCTATATTTGAATTTATACTTATATAGTTGTGCTTCTTTGTAACTTTCATGCAATTATTGTATTTTCTGTTATTTGGTTCCAATTATCTCATTACCAATCTTGTGCTCTATCCTTCACTCCCTGGGGATGCCGGTGGTATGGTGGTTAGGACGCTGGCTGTTACTTGCCTGCTGCTTGAAAAGTCAGTGGGCATGAATCTGCACCAGTAGGATTTTTTCCAAGGTCTCCCGGCCCCCTGTTTGTGTGGTTTGAGTAGACCACACAAATTCAGCATTCTGTCCTTCAAAAGGGATGTTAAGCAGTTGGCCCCTTGGTGCTTTTCATAAAGAGTAGGCTAATGCTGCCACCGGGATTCCCTCCTCCCTTCTGTGTATATGTCCAGTTGATGACAGTGCAAAATGACCATTGCCGTCGAGGCACTTAAAAAATCAATTACTACTACTACTCCTTCACTCTCTTTCTCTCCTCCCTATCTGCTCCTAGAACCTAGGAAATCTCTTCTTCTACTCTTGAGTTGATAATCATCCCCTTCCTCCCTCCCTCTATCCTCTTTCATGTATATATAACCCCAACAAAGCTTTACTTGATGAAAACACTCAATTAAACCAAGAACTTGGTGAACATTGTGAGCACGGAACATCATGAGCAGTCTGGACCAGGCAGCTACAAGCATGACGAGCACCACAAGCATCCTGATCATGAGCACGAGCACAAACACAGAGAGTTTGGACACAGCTCAATGCACATATTATCCATACATATTTTGTTAAAATTGGTACAGTAGTTTTTATGCATAATTTAAAAAGATAATGATTAATCTCGAGTCTAAAATTAAAAACAAGATCGTCCAAATGGAACTTATGATGCCTACTTTTCACATAATTAATTAATTAAATTAATATTGAATTTTAAAAAGTGTGGTGTACAGTTACTTATATTGGCTTTAATAGCTTTAAAATCACCGTGGATGAGTTGCTCTTGGTGTTCCCAAATTTCATCATTTAGCATTATAAAATATTACAAATACATTTGAATGGAAAAATAAATTGATCACATGTATTTGTGTGGCAAAAATAACCAGTGTATGTACTAGACTATACTGAATCCAAGTCCAACAGTAGTCGTTGCAATGGCAACACTCGTAATGAGTGATAAAAACTGCAAAAACGCCAGTATTTATGCAAAATTCGAAGAAATACGATCAATTAGCATAGTTCTACGATAAAAATTAGAATCTCCATTCCTTTTCTCAGAGAATAATACAAAGCCTGCTCCGATATTACAATTCTAAGATATTTTAATGTGCAAGAGAAAATTACCCTGCACGATGGGTTTCAGATTTCCCATGTAAATCAAATGGGAAGGATAGTTCCTGGAATCGAACCTGGGACTTTCAATCTTCACAACAAAAACTATTCTCAGAAGCTCGGCTCCAGTAGCAAGAGATTTCCACCAACTGGTCTTTTGGTTCAAAAGTTAATAGGGGGGACAGACAGACAGATGAGCAGATAGTCACAACAAGGAGGCTAATACCACATTCTCTCAGTCTTTCATGATAATGGTGATTATTCACCTAAGCTGGTTGTGTTTTTATTCATTTGTGTGGAATTAGCCAAAGTTATTAAAAATATTTTTCATACTGTTAATTTTGATTTCATTATGGAATTTCATCAAGTCTTGGCCTTGTCCATATATGTGCATTCATAATTCTCTTTTGCTCTATCATTCTTCTTTAAAAACATAACTCTACTGTATCCCTGTCATGTAAATTGTGTCATGTATTTTTATTGATGTACCCCCTTTGAATCATTTCCATAGCCATTTTTACCAAATCATTCTCTTAAATTTTGGATCAAATTTTATTCCAGGTTTTCCCTTCATGCTTCATAAATCTCATCTTATAAGCCACTATTCAAATCTTGATGTTATTTATCAGTTAAGCTGTTAGTAATTAGTATGTAGATGGTATTCTATGATACCTTTCTTTTTGATAAATTCTGATGCATAATACACATTTTCTTTTTGACTGATCAATATTTACAACACCATTCTTATAGGCAATGTTTCCTTGTGTATCAAATGTAATTTATCAGCTCCTACCTAATTACTGTTTTCAAATTTAGCCATCACTTCCTGAATATGCCTAAATTTAAAGAGCCTAAACACTTGCTGCACTGAGTAATTTACTCTCTGTGGTTAATCTGCTTGTTTAAACACCTTTTTAAAATCCTAACACAAGAACACAATCTATAATATGTGCTTACCAGCTTATGTATAAAATAAAATATATTTCACAACATATTTTTGATATTTTTTAGCAATTTGTTCAAAATAAACAAATCAAAAATGTTTACTTACCAGTTTCACCTGCGTGAAAAAATAATTTTATATCTGAGGGTAATGCTAGAACTGTCTCCACGAAATCTTTTAGTGGTCGTCCTTTGTCTTCTTGTCCAGCAAAATCTGCCCCTGCCAGGAAATCTGGAAACTGTGCAACTCATTTATCTAATTAAAAAAATAATAAGTAATTTTCTTTTAGGGTGACTACTTATGAACCTACAGAAGTAATTGATAGTAGCTCAATAACTTTGGCCAAAACTAACAAAGGTGAAATACTCCTTTAGCCAAAACAACTAGAGGGCTACAAAACCCAATGCATTTCGCCCACAAGGTGGGCATCGTCAGGGGTAAAACCTGTTCCAACAGTGACTGAAAGCCAACTGCCACGGTTGGCTTTCAGTCACTGTTGGAACAGGTTTTACCCCTGACGATGCCCACCTTGTGGGCGAAATGCATTGGGTTTTGTAGCCCTCTAGTTGTTTTGGCTAAAGGAGTATTTCACCTTTGCTACAGAAGTAAATCAAATGAATTTTCTATTAGAATGACATTGGAGTGTCCTATTTTCTGTTGAGTATGCTAAAAAATCTGATTTTATATATTTCAACCATGTGAATATCATTCTTATCTATTTGATTGTTCATGTAATTGTCCATCAAAATCATGATAGGTGGGCATGAATGAAGCATTAAATTAACATTAAAAAAGGTTCAAGATGGAGACCTTAGTAAACATTAATATAAAGTAGCAGCTTAAACAAAAAATCAAAGGTTCATTGTCAACATTTAATGAGCCTTACAAAGTAAATATCAATTAGGAGTGAGCAATGTCTTAGAATTAAATATAAGTAAATCAAGGTAGAGTGGTTTCTAATCCTATTTAGGAAAGATTTTTTTTAAAAGGGGGGTTGGGAAAAATTTTACCCTTGCGAAAGCTATTGGAAGTGAGTAGTTTTGTGATATGTGAGGGGAAGAGGTTATAGAGATTATAAAGTCCAATCAGGAGAAATTATGCAATAAGGATTTGAAAGAATCAGAGGAAGTAGAAGATGGAGAGCAGCAAAAACCTCATTTAACCTTTCAGAGCTGGTGTGGGTCCGTGAGACCCAACCCGATTTGGTTTCTTTGATATCCATTCAATGTCAGCACCTAAACTGCTACCACTTCAGTACTTTACTCCCCTCTAGGATTTTTCTACTCATTGTTACATATTTCTGGAGAAACTGAGGAACAGATTCGTGAAAATATTGTTACGAATTATATTTCTCTTAATTTCCCTTCCTTTTCTCTCAAAAAAATTCTTTCTTCATGATGAATATTATCTAGTTTTTTTCTTGTTTTTTAATTAAATTTCTGGTATTAGTAATGTCTCATAGAATGCACAACTTGGTTCCATACTACTTAGATTTTGATGTTACAGAATTCCAAAGGTGAGCATCCACTGAATATTACTATCTGTTCATCAACTTTTAGCATAATGCCTATAATATAAATAATGTCAGATTGTTCACCTCCAGTTTAATATATTTTTCAATTGACTTCAGTTTTCTTTATCCTCTCTGAATTATTGTTGGTGCTTCCTCATTAAACAAAGCATGGGAGGAATTTCATAAAAATTATTTTTATTTAAAATATTGATTACCTCTAAATGGCGTCACCTATAAGAACATCAGTAAATTTATAAAAAAATACTGCAGTATAATGAACCTGTTGCTATGTTGTGGTGCTTTATTGTAATACTTAAAACGTCTGAAATTTTATGTTTTTCTGGATTAATTCTAATGTAAAATAAAATGGCAGTATAATGAAATTACTTGGCTAATTTTTGGCAAAATTGTAAGAAATTATCAAACTTTTAGCATAGTTCTTCAAAATCACTCCCGAATTTACTCATTGTTACATACTCACCAGGCTGCTGTATTTGACAATTGTGGCATCATCTACAAGTCTTGCAGGACAAAAAATGTATCTAACACCAATAAAATTTGGGTGCTCCTTGAAATCTTCTGCTGTGGCTTCTTTATACACTGCCAAAAAATCTGGTCCTTCGCTCTCATTTCCATCAATATCATAAAGTTAGCATTTTAAAAGAGATTAGTGTCAACATATAAATTACCTTTCATTTAATTTTTTAAATGACTTTTATTGCCTTTGAGATAGGGATGTGTTTCAAGTATTTATTTGACATTATGCAAACATTACAAATTTTTAATATATGATGCATAACATAATTTGTGGTAATTGCGGTTCTGTGTGTTTGAAATTGAAAAATAAAGAATTGTTAAGAGTTATACAATTCTGGTTACTTATACATAACATCTATGCAAATACGGAAGTTTACATATTTTTAAAATTTTTCACATTTTGAACTAATTTTATTTTTGAGAAATGTTTTTATTTAGCTTCTTGTTTTATGAGTAATTTTTGTCTTTTAACTCATCTATGACATTACCTATTGAACATATTTCCACCTACCTTATTTAGTACTCCTCGTAATTCAACATGCATTACATTATCTTTCCTTAATTTCTCCAAGCTTTGCAGAAAGCTATCTCTAAAAACTGGCTTGTATGACATAAGACCATCAAACTTAGAGAACAACTTTATTAAAGTGCTCCACGCCACATCAATATTTGGATATTTTTATGAAAACAATTGCAGAATTTAAATGGAAATATTTTGAGAGGGCAACAATATCTATATTTTTCATGAAATAAGGTTTGGAAAGTAATTTGAATGTTCATTTTAGGAAACAACTTGATTCCCCTAAATTATTGAATCACTAATTGTTATTATGTTAAATATGCTATAATTTAGCCAGATGGTTAGGTGGAAACATTAATCAGTTAATTACAAATTATTAAAAATTAAAGTTATACATTACAATAATGTGAAACGGTGCAGTTTGATTCAGTAATATTTCAAGTCTTGATGAGCAAAAGATATTTCATCTTGAAACATCAGTAATTTCAAAAAGAGGCATTTTTCTTTTGTGATATAATTCATTCATGAAAACTTAAAGCAATTTCTATAGAGGCATTAATCCAATTGCTGCCATGGAGTTGATCAACTGATCTGGACTTTATTGCTTAGACTGCTATAATCAGGCATTAGAAAATCATCTATAGCAGTGCTTCCCAAACTATGGTTCGCAAAGGTTTCATTGGTGGTCCACGAAGGTTTCCAAAATGTAATTTTTTAGAATGAACTGCATGTTTAGTTGAATTTTTTTTGGGAAAAGTTAATCAATTCTTACACTATCACAGATATTCAATACTTTATTAACCCTTAGCTAGGCATGCTGGCATACAGAGTATAGCAACGCACTTTGAAATACTGGCAATTTGTAAATTTTGCTTCATATATGTACATTGTTCTTTTATGTAATCTAGTAGGGAGATGCCTGTTGAAATTTAATGGAAAATGTTTTATGAAATAAAAAATGAACAAAAATATAACTTGACTTTCTTTGGATGGCAGAAAACAATCTTTCATTCTTTTAGGCATTCATTGTTTCAAGTCTCGAACAAATGTTGCTTACATGGGTTGCTATGAAAATCATTTCTCTCTGCTTCCTTTTGTCTTCCTTTCATATTACAAAAAGCATTAAAAGCACGCTTATTGAAATAACAATTGAATTTTGAGGTCTAACAATGTAAATGGTT
This sequence comes from Tanypteryx hageni, assembly GCA_028673005.1. Classification (NCBI taxonomy): domain Eukaryota; kingdom Metazoa; phylum Arthropoda; class Insecta; order Odonata; family Petaluridae; genus Tanypteryx; species Tanypteryx hageni. The sequence continues at coordinate 176,607,400 of CM054113.1, forward strand.
GGCAATTAAATTGGCTAGATTTCCCCAAAATATGTGAATTAAACGTTTAATATGAGAGATTTCAAACTGTAGGCAGAAAAAGATGAACAGATGAACCTTCTAATTTTATCTTTAAAATGGTTTAGATCCGAAGATCGTAGGTTAATTCTTTCTAATTTAAACCTCTAAAAGAATAAAAGCCTGCATGTTCCTTCCTTCTCTCTCTTCTATTAAAAGCATTTAAACCATGCTTTCATCCATTAGGATTGAAATAACAATAGGATTTTGAGGTTTAACAATACAATGGGTTGGCAAGGCAACATCCCGTTAAAATGGCAAGATTTCCCCAAAATATGTGAATAAAACGTTTAACATGAGAAATTTTGAACTGTAGCCAGAAAAAGATAACAGAATGAGAAACTGTATAATTTTTTCTTTAAAACGGTTCAAATCCGAAGATCGAAGGTTAATTCTTTCTAATTTAGATCTCAAAAAGAATAAAATTCTGCATGTCGAAAAGTCGATTTTTACGTGTTATTTTATGGGAAATGGAAATGTCTTCCTTGGAGTCGAACCCAGTACATTTTTCGATATTTTTTTGCCATCACCTTAAAATTTGCAAATTTAGTATTCTTGCCAAATTAAAAAATATATCTTGAACTTTTATCGAGTTATTCACATTTTTATAGTGTGACAGGGAGGCACAAAGTGACAAAGGAATAGAAGAAGGCTTTTATATTTGTTAGATGAGTATTGCCTGAGTAGTTGAATAGGTTGTTTGCAGCCTTTTATCTATTCTTCTTGAGAAATAAAACAGACGCAAAGCTATGTTGCTTCTACCGTGCTATATTATGTTCATCGTTTAGAAATTAAATGTATTTTGTAATATGTTTATTATGATGTTGTTTGTAAAACTATTTTATATTTCACCAATTTCTTCTACAATTTTTAAATAATTCTTGGAATAAAACAAAAACTAGTCAGACACCCCTCAAACAGACAGAAACCTGTGTAATACATTTGAAAATATTCAAATAAACATAGTTACAGTATGTTAACATAGTTACAGTAAGTATGTTTGTGTAAGAAATGAGGTGGTCTGTAGCACCTGGAGGGTTGCTGTAGTGGTCTGCGGAGCTCGAAAGTTTGGGAAGCACTCATCTATAGTCAGTGTTCAGATATATGTAGGTCAAATTATATTTGTTTTGTAGCATAAAAGTGCAGTTTGTTATAACACTCCTCATTCAATATTGTCTGTGTTGAAGATATGTACAATTATTTAAAACTTTGAACCTCCATAATCTGGCAACTCCTCTAATCTGGCATAGTCCCTGAGTTTGGCATGATTCCTGTGATCCGCATTTGGATATAACTGTCGATTGTCAGGTTCATTGTATTGCATTGTAATATATATTAGTCCCTCAAGCATGATTCAAAATGACATCTTCCATGATGTAAAAGCTACAGATTGCAGCGTGCATTATTTTAATGAATTTCTTTGAAAATAAAGGAAATGAAAGTATAAAAAATAAGCAATACTTAGCACAATTGGTTCACCATATGTATAATTTTGGTTAGTACTATTTAGTTTTGAATATATTTTGTGCTTACAACTTAATTCTGCGATGTTGGATGTACATTTTATTTGCAGTCTCCATATACAGCAGCGTTTTTATAGCTTTAGATCTCTATTTTCTTAGTCCCCTCTTTAAGCAAATAATGCACTTCCTCATGGGCGTCGGCAGAAAATCTTGCGGGGGAGGGGCAAAACACAAAAATGCCTAACACACAGGGGCAGACACGATTTTTTTTCAAACCCGTGAAAATTTTGCTTAACTGGCCTCCAGGTGACGACAAATCTACACCAAAGAACCAAATTCTATTGAATATTCTATTGAAATTAGCTTAAGGTATGTTTGTCTTGAGTTTTTCACTTTGTGTATGATGATTGTTTTTCCCTTGAAGCACAGTAAAATGTATTCTGACAGGCTTTGCTTTGATGCAAATAAAAAATATATATTAATCTTTGATTTGCCTAATTTTCACGGAACGATTAACGTCGAATATAAATATTGCATGTTTATAATATATTTAAAATACCCACCTTTAACGAACGACCATGAATGTATACATTTGCATTGGCAGAACATTATTCAGGTTAAAATACCTAATGAGAAAACAACAAATAAAATTCTTTCAAATTCATTTATTTACAAAAACTATTAACAAAAACAGAATTGTTGTTATCAAAATCACAGAAATTAATTTTTAAACAAAAATTGCAAACGCCTTGTAGCAGCACCAAACTTTTCTATTACTTGGTCTATAAATATTTTTTTGTTTTCATTTACATATATCCTATGTATGCTTAACATGCATAGCCCAGACAAACGATCATCACCCATAGTTGACCTTAACCAAGTCTTTACTCTCTTCATTGTACTAAAACTTCATTCTATCGTACAAGTAGAAACAGGCAAAGTCAATACAATTAAAACTGCTAATAGCCGGGTAAAGGTCTCTGTGATCAATCAAATCAATTATGCCATTCTTCAACTCAAAATCCGCCTTACTTGACCACATATCATACCATGTCATCGCTTCATTTTCCAAATTATCGATTTCATAAATTATGTTTAGATTAAAAATTCTGTTTTTATACTCCCGTTGTCCCAATTGACTCATTTGTTTTAGACAGAGTATAAAAAGACTGAAATGCTTTTCATTTTCTGGAGAAAATCGGCATTCAAGCAATGAGATAATCGAGTCTAAATATGGAATAAAAACAGAACGATGATAATAATCCTCCACAGGCAAATCTTTGAAATTGGATCGATAGATCTGGCGTGCACATGTTCTTGGTAGCATTAGATTAATGTTCAATTTTTCGGCTAGATCCTTAACTTCCAAAAAAATGTCATTAAAATGAATATCAACATTTTGTCTGTGATTTCGGAGCACTATTAAAAGCTTTAGTATATGCTCATGAACTTTCAAAATATCCAACTGAACGGCCTGAAGAGCTTGCGTTACTGGTTCTAGTATTGATGAATAAGTCGAAATAATAATGAGAATGAGCAAAAAACTTGTTGTGTTTGTGACATTGACTAGTTGATGTTTGGTTTAATTTTTCGTGAATTTTCAAAAAGTATACGTGAAAATCCTAATACTTTTGTACTTAGCACTCCAACGAGTTTCGCATAGCATTGGTATAGACGGAATCAAAGATCTTCTTTTAGGACTGCCATAAAAATAGTTTCTAATGGCTTTGACTGAGCCAATGGTGTTCCTTATTTCTGGCACTGCATGTCATGTACAACTAGATTTAGTCTGTGTGCAGAACAATGCACGAAAATGACTTTAGGAAATATTTTTTTAATAATGCTCTGCACTCCTCGCTCCTTCCCAGCCATTGTTGCACACCCATCATATCCTTGTCCAATTACATTTTCAAGACTTAGCCCGAATTGTGTAAATTTATTCATTATAGTTTCAGCAATAGACTTAGCATCAAAACTAGTAAGGGTTGCAAATCCCAAAAATTCTTCTCGTATCATGTCCTTACTTTCTACAAATCGCACACCAAAAGACAGTTGTTCTTTACCTGATATGTCAGTACTTTCATCTGCCAATATAGAAAATCCGACTGATTTATTGACTTCTGCAATGATTTTCTGCCTAACGTTCTCTTCACAGAGTCTAATCAGCTCATGTTCTATTTGCACCGATGTGTATCGAGCATTAGCTGGAGAATTTTCTAAATGTTTATGGAGTGTTTCATCCCCTGCATCGATCCGAAATTCGTCAAGGCTTTGCATGATCCCAATATTGCTGGTTTTTCCATGAAGTGCAATGTCGTCTGTTCCACAAAATATGAGAGTGGATAATATGGGAAACAGCATCTTTCTATTTTCTTCAACTTTTAGCCTTGATGAACTATCAATTTGACAAACAATATTCTGTTCTGGGTTTTTCTTTATTTTTAAAAAATTACTGGCATAATTGTGCATATTTGTGCCAGGAACTCGAAAGATGATTTTTAGCACTTGGATGAAAATCTTTGTATTTTGTGAATGGCTTATTGATGAAAGCTCCTTGCGTGTCTCGATGAACAGCTTGTGGAAATAATATGCAATATTTGCAAACTGCACCTTTGAGTTTTATTGAGTAACCAAGGAATACATATGTCGTTATTATACTTTGTTGTACTTAGAAAATCTTCAATTAGTAGAATGATAAAAGTGAATGAAAAATTGATAATTTTAGCTTATTAACCACAATTTCTTGGTCTATATCTTGACCATAGATTTTTCTCGATAAATTTTACTAGACTGTAAATCCTATCCTAAAATGCATGTATTTTAAAAGAAAAATGTACTTGCACCGTCGGTCCTGAACATCCACTCATCCTCTGGCCTTCAGGGGGAAGGGAAATCCGCCACTGTTTGGGCATTGGAAAATTTCATAAACAGACTTAAAGGCCCCTCTGCACTGTTCCAAATGACAGATTTTATCGTTTTGTTCTGCTATCTTGCGTGCATCTGTTTATTAAGATAGGAAATTTTTTTGACTGCTCCTAATTTCGGGCCTTCCTGATCCCCGTCTCCCCAGAGTCCTGCGCCCCAGGGGTGTTGCCCCAGCATCTATGTCCTCTCGGTGACCCTACCTAGTGGAGTTGATTTCAATAATTCATAGAAGTTCTTAATAAATATTACTTCTTTAAAAAAATCTTTTATAACATGCATGCAACCTTTGTATTTAGTAATAGATAAACAAAACCTAAGATTTTGTTAATAAAAAGATATTTTTACAATAAAGTGGCATGTTAGAATGGTAAAAATTCTCGCCATCCATAGTTAACGTGTTAATTTATTAGGCATTTCCAGTTTATTCCCATTTAAAAGTAAATTTTAATGAAATATTACGTTTTTCATATTTCCAGGGTGGGGGCAACTGCCCCCCTTGCCCCCCCTGCCGACGCCCATGCACTTCCTTAATCCTACTGTCATATTTACTGAAGGAGATTTTTTTAAAGAAGTGAGTCTCATTGCATTCTCGACCGTATGTGGGAAAAACTCTCATGAAAAGTATTATTTAAGGGAAGTGAGAGAGGAAATATATTTATAGGAAGATTTTCTTGCATAACTCACTTATTTTTCCTACCTTTACTTTGATGAACAGCTTTTACTGTGGAGTTATAGCAATTGTTTGTGGTATCAGTGTGTAAATAATAACTGAAATTACCCTCAAACTATCCAAATCCTCATTTCCAAACCAATATACCTGGCAAATGCTGATTTTCTCAGTCATCTTTGCAATATCAGTTTAATGTCGGCTTCCAAAATTTCGAAAAAATGTGATAAGGGCACATATAACTTTTGTATGTTTAAATAACACTCCATATGGTTCACTTGTTTATTTTCACATCTAGTATGCTGCAACACTTAATATTATGAAGTGACGGACTTGGGTTAACTTAAGGGTTATGTAACTCCTGTAATCTAGCAAATTCTCTAATCTGGCTCAAGCCAGGTCCCAAGGTTGCTGGATTAGGGAGGTTCAACTGGAGTAACTTAAGGTGATGGGGAAATAACCACTCCGGCAGATTTGTACTTTGCTGCATAAACTCATTTATTCTTATTGCGGTGTTGCTATGCATAAAGGAGGAGACATTTCTTGTGACATTATTTTTGCAGAATTCTTATTCGCTGCAAGTCTTAATTAGAATTAAAAAAAAGATCCAAACAAAGGGATCTCTCTTTCAAGCTAAAAACAAAAATTGAATAAATAAAAGTTGAGTTTTTCGAATAAAATTGCAGTGTCGTCAATGCCGTGATGCACCATATCATAGATTATTTTATTTATAGCTTTTGCGATGATTCATAATTTGCTCTAAAATTAGTATATAGCAGCGGAAGAGCAATAAACATAAATTTATGGATTTGGAGCTTCGGTCAAAGCAGAGAGAGCAGAAACAAAACACGCGGGCCGCAGTTTCTGAATACATTAACCATTGACGCGGAATAAATTCGTTATTCGCAAATTTACGGAAATAATGAGAAATGTCGACCATCTTCATCTTGAGGGTAATGCGTAAGCTGGACTTTCTTTGGACCATGAAGAATTAGGTGATCTATCATTTTTACCATCACGAATTTTAGGCCATAAAGCTGGATCAGATTAGCTTACCAGGAGTGTTTGGGGGAGGTTTGAGTGTCATCAACAAATTCTGAAAAATCAGACTGAGAGCCCAATTCCTCTTCTACATCATGACGGTCATCAGTATTAGTTTCATACAATAAAGCGGTCAAAGTTGATATTGAAGCTTTACCTTGATTACAATTCTCGTTCTCAGTACTTTTTGATGTAAAATATTTCTGCAGATTCATGGATTTGTTACTTTGTTCCAATCCAAACTCCTTCTCAGCTCTTTTTTCTCTATTCTGCACCCGATGCTTTCTTTTTGACACTTTTTGATGACATTTTTAGTTTTTAGGATCAAATTGAAACCATTAAAAGAAAGAAACTGATTTATCAATAAGAAAATGGAATATTAATCACTAATAAGAGGGAGAAAAGAGAGGATCACACAGCGTGCTTCACGATTTAATAAGATTTAATATGATGGGAGCCAGATTGGGAAAAAATTGTTTCTTTCAAAAATAATTAAATTAGAGCAATAGGGGGATCATCCAGTGCCCCTTATTGCTTGGCGCCCTGAGCGACCTCTCCTCTCGATCGCCCTAAAGTCGGCCCTGCTCCCCACATCCATCCCATCCCTTTTTCTCTACATCTGCATAGCCGTTTAGATAAGCAAAAGAATTCATACTGAATGTAAATCCCATTAGGATTACGTAATTTCACGAAAAATTCAACAGTGAGGGTTACTTGATAGTAGCTCAATAACTTTGGCCAAGACTAACAAATTATGTTGAACAATGGACCTTACATTAAACTCAAGAAGAACCCATTAAATTCCACGATTTGTTTTGATGGCTAAAGGAGTATTTCACCTTTGTAAGTGAGGGTTACCTTGACGGCGAACGAAATGTTCTTAAAAAAAAGTGAAATTTGATGTTAAAAAAGAATTTGTGAACCGATTCGACCCGCATTCGAAAATTGACGACTGGAGAATAGGTTGTCATTCTTTTAGGCGTTCTTTGGTTTGAGTCCCGAGTTTCATTATAAGTAATTTTAAAATGTCAACCAATGAAGGTTTGCAAGCTAAGCTTAAGATCTTCCTATGTTATTCGGATAGAGAGAATAAACGCTCATGGAATCTAACTCGCGACTATACGTAGGCGGCGAGAAGCTTAATATTTAAAAGTGGGGTTGCCAAGTAATTCCTAAATGTTTGGTCGGAAAAGAATGAAAAGTTTTACGCGGTTTTCTCACTCTCCCATTTAACTCCATATATCTTCACGGAATCACATAATTACAACAAAAACTCATATTTATTTATATAGATATTTGTAAGGTAATGATAGAAATAACTTTTGAATACAAAATGAATTATTTATGAAATATATTTGAAATATCATTTAATATCTATTGATTTCTAACACGGTATTCCCTTGCACAGCAATTTTTCAGGCAGCTACACCCTTTGTTATCATACGGTTGCTTTTACAAAATAAAAATTATCATTGGAGAAAGTATAAGAATATAACTATTTATGATGACAATTAAAATTAGCATGGTATATAAACATATTCGGTTTTATTCTTAGAAATTTTTGGTTTGTGGTCACATTAAGTCTGACAAAACACAATATTATTTTTATTCCTCTTCGCTGTACAGTGAAACCCAATTATTTGAACTGCTACAGATGTTGGAAGAACGTATTGGAGAAAATAAGACGTTTTGTTTGTAACTAATGTTAATGGATTTGAACTTAAAGATTCATATTCGTCGCCATTATTATAATCGTGACCATTATTGTATCCCTGGCCATTATTTTTATTCTGGCCATAGTTGTTATCTTGGCTGTTGTTGTATCCCTGGCCATTATTTAACCTGCTATTATTGTTATCCTGCCCATTATATTTTCCCTGACCGTTGTTGTATCCCTGGCCATTATTGTTTCCCTGGCCGTTGTTGTTTCCCTGGCCGTTGTTCTACCCCCGGCCGTTGTTGTATCCCTGGCCATTATTGTTTCCCTGGCCGTTGTTGTATCCCTGGCCATTACTGTTTCCCTGGCCGTTGTTGTTTCCCTGGCCATTGTTATACCCCTGGCCGTTATTGTTTCCCTGGCCGTTGTACCCCTGGCCGTCGTTGTTTCCCTGGCCGTTGTTGTATCCCTGGCCATTGTTGTATCCCTGACCATTGTTGTTTCCCTGGCCGTTGTTGTATCCCTGGCCGTTGTTGTATCCCTGGCCATTGTTATATCCCTGGCCATTATTGTTTCCGTCGCCGTTGTTGTATCCCTGGCCATTATTGTTTCCATCACCGTCGTATCCCTGGCCATTGTTGTATCCCTGGCCATTATTGTTTCCACCGCCGTTGTATCCCTGACCATCGTTGTTTCCATTATTGTACCCCTGGCTATTTCCGTTTATCTTGCATTCTTTGTTATGTAAGTAGGTGTATCCTGCAAAGAGAAAGAAATTAATTAATGAAATCATTTGATAATAAGTAGGAGATTGTTATTAGAAGAAAATTCTCAATGTTACGATGCTTCCGAAACTGATTCAATGTGTTACAAAACCATGTTTTATGGCAAAATTTCTTGATTTGAAAATTTCAAAACTATTTAGCGCCATATTTACTTCGCATATTTTATTTTATGTTTTCGTTTTTTTTTTCAAATTAGAAATTCCTCAAGTTTAATTTCATACATAAAATCGGACATCTGCGCGGAGAGTCTGAATCGACTGCCTAACCGTCGAATAAGATATTCTCACATAATATAACCGTAAAGGAGCAATAGAGGCAGCATTATTTTTTCTTTTGCTTTTTGAGAACAAGTAAAAGTTTACTAAGGAAATTTATCGTAACGTTCTAATGTTATCCACCCTTAATGGCGGAATGGGACATTTCGGCGGGACCGATTCGGTGTCGGATAATTCGGCGCGACCGATTCAGCGACGGGAAAATTCGGTGCCAGGAGATTTGGCGCCTCGAGGAAAAAGCAACAACTTTATTTGGGGTGAGTGTTTGGGGGTTGGATTCGTTCTATTCATCCTCCCGGGTTGGGTTTAGAGGTTGGGGTTGGATTCGTTCTATCCTCTCCCCTCGGGTTGGGTTGCGTGGATGGGAGTTGGGTTCGTCCTATTTCTTGCTCCTGGGTTCGATTGAGTGGTTTGGAGTTGGATTCTTTCTACTTCCTCCCCAGGGTTGGGTAGAGAGATTGGGGTTGTTAGTAACTCGACTCACAACCCAACCTCTCAACCCACCCTCTCAACCCAACCTCTCAACCCAACCTCTCAACCCAACCCGGAGGGAGGAAATAGAATGAAGCCAACGTCCAACTTCTAAACCCAACCCGGGAGCAGGAATAGAACGAATCCACCTCCCAAAAACTCACCCCGACTAAAAGTTGTTGGTTTTCCTCCAGGCGCCGAATTGTCCGTCGCCGAATCGGTCGGGCCGCACTGTCCTATACCCTCTTAGTGAGGTAATGAATTTAGTGACTGTGTTTGAAGGAATCTATGTGGAATCACTTCTTTAGACTACATCCTTGATGTGGTAGAAGGGCTTGAGTGTTCCGTAGACCTTGAGAGCTACACTGCCTGGACCATTTTCTCCTGTTAAGGCCACTCATGCCAATAAGGTCAATAGATAGGGACCAGACTAAGAGTAGTCCACGCAGCGTCTGTGCCGCAGAGAGGCGTCTGTATTCCAGTGGTATGGCCTGATTAAGTGATGGTGTCACGTTAAAAACACCGTTGAGAAAGGCAACGGAAAACCACCTCAATTAATATCCCGGCAGTGACGGGAGTAAGGCCGTTTCGGTCTTCATCCCACTACTCATGTCAACAGAACGATGAAGAAAACGAAGACTTCGGAAAACAGGATAGGAACTTGGAACGTCAGGGCGATGATTAGAAAAGGCAAGTTAGAAAATATAAAGCTAGAAATGAAAAGAGGTATGATAAATATCTTAGGTTTGTGCGAAATTAGGTGGAAAGAAGACGAATAGTTTTGAAACGATGATTTCAGAGTAACATATAGTGAGGGAAACGAAATCCAGAGGGGAGTAGCGTTAGTTTTAGATAAGAAGAGTCATTAACACGTAGCAGTTAAGCGACAGTTTAATGCTAGTGGGATCAAGGCAGAAACAGCAAACTTAGTGATTATACCAGTATATATGCCAACGAATGATCACAGTGAGGAAGAATTGGATAAGTTTTACGATCAAGTCGAGGAAGTTGTGAGAGAAGTAAAGGCGAAAAAGAACGTGGTAGCCATTGGGGATAAGAATGCTGTGGTGGGACAAGGCAAGGACGGTAGTGAGGTTGGGGATTTTGGCCTTAGAAAGAGGACAGGAAATGGTTGATTTTTATAAAATAGACTAGTTTATATTCAATAATACGTGGTTAAAGCATCACAACAGGTGAAGATACACTTAGAAAATTCTGGGAGACATACATAGATATCAGGTTGATTATAGCATGGCCAGATAAAGATAAAGGAATTGCGCATTGAACTCGCATAGTTGTCCGGGGGCAGATGCAGACTCTGATCACAATTTTATGGTCATGAAGTCTCGTTTGAAATTCATAAAAAATAGTGAAAGGGAATAGAGTGCAGAAATGAGATTTATAAGTGCTAAAGGGAAGAAAGGTTATCAGGAGGCTGTTACGCAAACCTTAGGAAAGTCGGGTAGACAACTATCAAAACGTATATCGTAGAATGCGCGAATATAACAATACGCGAAATGACGTCCAAGAAGATAAGGAAGCTATGGGTAACTGAGGAGACAATTAAAAAGTTGAAATAGAGGAGGTGGAAGCAAGTTAATACAGAATATGGAAGAATAATGTATAGAGACTTAAGCTGTAAGATTAGGAAGGAAACTATAAAAGCGAGAGAGTTGCGGTGGAAAGTACAATGTGAGGATATGGAGAAACTACAGAGACAAGATAGAATAGACGTATGGAGAAGTGAAGGAATGAATAGGAAATTAGGATGGAAATACGCTGGACGCAATTAAAGACAAGAACGGAATTAAAATTTAAAACTCCTAAACCGTAAATTTACCCAGAGGGCACTCACACGTCAATAAGAAATAAGGAAAATTAAAATTATACTTACAAGTTTGCAGGACGATGATGGCCTACAGGGACCTGTTGTCAAAAACTAGCCTAAAAAAAAGAAAAAGAAAACACACACGCACAAGCACTCTGGAAATCTCTAGATACGTATTTCGGGAGCTATGCTCCCATCTTCAGTAGCTGAAGTCGTATGAATTGTTTGTGTTTGGTCTTGTATATTTATGTGTTCCGGGTAAAAGTGAAAGGAGGGCAGAGGGGTGGGGGAATTCTTAACGGTTAGCGAGTAGAGGGGTGAGTAAGGGATAGGTCCGCGGTCGTTATTCATAACCGTCTCTTTGAATTTGTTTATGAAAATACTCTCGTAAGCGTCTAGTTTCCAGTCGGTTTGTGTTGATTTTAAGAGAGACATGTTTTCGATTTTAATCGGGTGATTGTTTTCCTGTATGTGTATTGCGACGCTAGACCTGTTAAATCTATTGTGTTTGAAGTGTGCAAGGTGTTCTTTGAACCTGGTTTCTAGCTTCCGTTTAGTTTGCCCTATGTAGACTTTCTTGCAGTCTGTGCAAGCGATTTTGTATATGCCGGATCTTTGTAGAGTCGGGATCGTGTCTTTTGGATTGTGTAGTAAGTTGGAGAGTTTGTTTTCATTCACAGGTACTGCTTTAAGGTTCTGTTTTGAGAAGATGTTTGATAAACCGTTTGTGATGCCTGGGACGAAGGGGATTTTTACGTATTTTGGTTTTTTGGGGGGCGTGCTTGTGAGAGTAATCTGTTTTTTCAAAGAAAGACTGCGCTTGTGTTTGTGTAAAATATTCTCTATCATCTGAGGGTCGTAACCATTGATTTTAGCGCATTTTTTGATATATTTTAATTCTGTGAGGAAATCAACTTTAGAAAGAGGAACCTGTAAGAGTCTATGTACCATTGAGTGGAATGGTGCTAATTTATGTGAAATATGGTGGTTGGAATCAGAGGGAATGTACGTGTCTGTGTGTGTGGGTTTGCGGTAAATCCCGAACTTGATTTGGTTGTTTTCTCTTTTTACGAGAAGGTCAAGAAATGGCAATGTATTTTGTTTTTCAACTTCATGTGTAAATTTAATGGAAGGATATTGATCGTTTAGTTGCTGTAGAAAATCAGTTATGTTATTATTGGAGGTATCGAAAATCGCGAAAATATCGTCAACGTATCTTAGCCATAAGCGTGGGAAGTATTTGAAAGTGTTTTTGCATTGTTTCTCGAAGTTAACCATGAATAGGTTGGCTAAGAAAGTTGAAAGGGAGTTTCCCATTGTTGTACCGTAATTTTGTTGGTAGAACTTGTTGTTAACTTGAAAGAAATTTTGGTTCATGCATAAGCGTGTTAGTCGTACTAATTCATCTACTGTTTTTAATGGTAAGTTTTGATCGGTGAGCCATTCTTCGAGGAATTGTAATGTTTCATTGATGGGAACGCTAGGAAAGAGAGAAGAAACATCAAAAGAAACTAAAATTTCACTGTCCTGTAGTATTATGTCTTTAACTTCGTTAATAAAATGAGGAAAATCAACACAAACCGACTGGAAACTAGACGCTTACGAGAGTATTTTCATAAACAAATTCAAAGAGACGGTTATGAATAACGACCGCGGACCTATCCCTTACTCACCCCTCTACTCGCTAACCGTTAAGAATTCCCCCACCCCTCTGCCCTCCTTTCACTTTTACCCGGAACACATAAATACACAAGACCAAACACAAACAATTCATACGACTTCAGCTACTGAAGATGGGAGCATAGCTCCCGAAATACGTATCTAGAGATTTCCAGAGTGCTTGTGCGTGTGTGTTTTCTTTTTCTTTTTTTTTAGGCTAGTTTTTGACAACAGGTCCCTGTAGGCCATCATCGTCCTGCAAACTTGTAAGTATAATTTTAATTTTCCTTATTTCTTATTGACGTGTGAGTGCCCTCTGGGTAAATTTACGGTTTAGGAGTTTTAAATTTTAATTCCAATCTGTACACCGTAGTCTCCATTTCCTTTTTTAATAAAGACAAGAACGGCAAATTGTTATTCGTGTCAGATGATGTGGTGAATAGATGGAAAGAGTATACTGAGGAGCTATAGGCTAAAGATTTGAAGCAAGAATCTATTGATAGAGAGAGAGGAAGATCTACTCTGCGACAGTGTTGGGTCGGGAATATTGAATAGTGAGATTGAAATGGTTCTCAGAGATATGGAGTCAACGAAATTAGTAGGAATTGATGACCTCCCCACAGAGGAGTCAGGAAAAGAGGGAAAAGAAAGTTTTTATAAATTGTGCCGTAAGAAATATGAAGAGGGGGAGTGGCCAAAGAACTTCAGCAGATCATTTTATTTCCTTTGAAGAAAAAGTATATAACAAACGAATGCAGGATTATAGAGCAATCAGCTTAATTTCATATGCAGCTGAAGTTATTCTCAGAATTTTGAACGGGAAACTATTATTGAATACAGACAGCGTGTATTCGTGTGCTTTATTGATTTTAAAAGACCTTTTATGGAGTTTTATTGCCTAAGGTAATGGAGCTATTGAGAAAAATAGGGGTGAATTGGAGAGATATACGTTTAATCTGAAATGTGTATATGAACCAGACTGCATAGGGAGAATCGGATTGAGCAACACTAGGAAGAGGCGTGAGACAGGGGTGCCCACTCTCACCAGTATTGTTTAATATTTATGCAAAAGAAACGATAAGAGAGGTATGGGGTGATGTAGAAACAGGGACAAAATTGGGAGGTAGTCTGGTGAAATCAGATACGCAAACGAGAAAGCATTGGTGAGAAATTATGAAAGTGATCTTCAGATGTTAGTTAGTTCCTTAATTGAAAAGGCAAAGGTATTCGTAATAAAACTTAATAAGAGGAAAACGAGATTCATTTGATTTTTCAAGAGTGGTGACAACCAGGTCAGTGTTGTAGTGAATGGAGAAAGGCTGGAACAGGCGGAATTTTTTAGTTATTTAGGTAGTTTTCTGTCACATGATGGAAAAATAATGAAAGAGGTCAGGACAGAGCAAGAACAAAACAGACATTTGCGAGACGATGAGAGTTGTTGGCTGGTAGTCGGAATAAAGATATTAAAAAGAGGTTAGTGAAAATCCTGATATGGAATATATGGGCGCGAGACATGGAAAACGAGAAAAGTGAGATGTGAGCAGATTAGACGAGTTTGAGATGTGGGTATGTCGTGGACTAGAGAAAATTATTTGGACATAAAAACGAATAAGTTTTGAATAAAGTAGGAGAGAGAGGATCTTAATCAGGGACAGACAATAGAAATGGGTTGGTCAAAATTAGAAAGGAAAGGGTTTATTGAAAGAAGTTATAGAAAAAATAATGCTAGAAAAGAGGCAAAGAGGTAGAAAGGGTGAAGGTGTATTCGACGCATTAAGAGAAGGAATTCGTTATGAGAACTTGAAGAGTATGGATTTGGGTAGAACAGATTCCGTTGAGTATGCATAAATCTATCGGAAGATAGAATTACAATGTAATGTGGATACGTTCCTCATCCATCTCAGTCCTTAAAGAAAATGGGATTTTTTTCTGTTATGTGTGAATTTTCGTAATTGTTTGAAAGGTGCTCGAACGCTTTCGAGAATCTTATATAATATTACAGTAATGTCTGTTTGCGCCATTATAATCCAGTGAACTACTAAAAAAATTGACGTTTTTAGAAAGGTTAGGCCTCGGCATTGATGCGAATGCCATTTTGTAAAAATTTAATCCTTAGCAAAGGGTAGTTTTGAACAGTTTAAGTTCATCCCTGTTGTGTATACAACCCTCATTGTTTTCTGCGGCGACTTTAGACAGATCCTTCCTGTCGTTAGACAAGGTAGTAGAACGTCAATCGTTGAAGCCTGTGTAAAGAATAATCGGCTTTGGAATTTGATCAAAACCAGGAAGCTTACCCATAATATGCGAGCAATAATAAGATAACGAATTTATTCAATGGTTACTGAACCATGTAAACGAACTAAACACTATTGTGATGTTGATCAAAAATTTAAACTCCAGTAAAGGATCAGGTAACGGAACACGAATGATCGCAAAAGGCTTGCACGAACACTATAGCAGCGGAAGTTATCGGCACTGGACGCCCGTTTTCTTCCATGGTCAGCTGTACGTGGCTTTTTCCCGAGCTTCATCATTTAAGGACGTCGCTGTTACCATCATTGAAGGACCTCGGCAGCTTATGGACAATGATAAAATAATAACGTCAAGTATTGCAATCAAAGAAATATTGTAAAATTGTAAATATTAAGGGAAAAATACCTAAATAAAATTTTATTTATTAAAATACTTTGTCTTTTCCTGCGAATTATTCGTACGGGCACAGCCAGTAATTATAAAATTCAGTCTTTTCGAACGTTTGAAAATGGATAACGCACCTCTATTCCGACAAATTTTAAATTAAAACTTCTAGACTTATCGCGGAAAGCACAGTGTGTTTTCCTCCCTGGGCTCTTAACTTAAACATCCAAGAGGGCATTATAATATGGTAAATCTACTTTGATTATAGTACTCGTCATAATACTTGGTCATTAGCCTCCGAAGGGAACGGTCGTGTGCCAGGTAGCTCCGGGCGCAAGGGTGTTTGAGGGCGTCGTAAGGAGAGAGTCGTAATGACCAAGAACGGAAGTAAATCGGCAGCAGAGGTGACGAAGTGCAAGGCGTGCAACAGAAAACTTAGCATTGGTGTGCAATGCTCAACTTGTGGAACATGGTTCCACATAAAATGTTCGAGAAGCAGCTCAAAAGAGTGCATGGAGGACCATTGGAAGTGTTTTGTGTGTAGGAAGAGTGAGGATTGCTCTGCTATAGAGGAGAAGGAGAAGATAATAGTGAGTCGGATGCAGGAGTTGGAGAGGGCCAAGGAGATGATAGAGGTATTAAAGAAAGAGAATACGGCACTGAAGACTGAAAATGTGAAGGGTCCAAGTGGTGAAGGGTGGGTGGAGGTTAAAATAAGGAGAAAAATAGAGGTGAGGAAGGATAACTGTGCTAAGGAGCCAAGTGTTCGTGTCTTGGGAGACTCCATGATTCGTTTTGCAGGGGAAGAATGCAGAAGGCAGGGTGATGTGGTGGAGTGTTTCCCCGGAATTAGGATCGAGCAAATGCAAAAGAAAATTTTGTGCAGTAGTGACGATAGTAAAGAAGAAGTTTTGGTAATACATGTCGGAACGAATGATATTAAAAGTGCAAGGACCGATGATCACGTGGTGGGTTTGGTATGGGACGTGTACATCGGCTAAGAAAAAATTTAGAAATGCAAAAATAGTAGTGAGTGGAATTATAAGAAGACGAGATGTCCCTAGAAGACGAGTGGACTATATCAACGAAGGGATAGATTGGGTTTGTCAAAGTCAAAAATTGTGTTTCGTGGATCCGAATTGTTGGTTGGGAGAGAATGACTTAGGACGTGATGGGTTGCATCTGAATAGACAAGGCAGCGAAAAATTTGGGAGATTGCTGAGGAATGTAGTGAGGCATGCGAGGGCGGGAAACTAGCTGGGGAAAACAGAGGTGGGCCATTATCAACCATTGATCAAAAGACGATAAATGACAATATTATTGTGCAGATGTGTATAGTGGAAGACGAAGAAGAGGCAGGGGAAATAGAATACAAAAGAGGTGGTGGTTGTCACCCTAGACGCCTGCAGTCCAATTGCAAAAGCGGTGGTGGTGCGGTTGAGCTGACGGAGAAATCGAATAAAGGTTAAGGGTTTGAGGGTACTTCAGGTTAACTGTCGAAGTGTATATAACAAGAGGAAAGAGTTTCTAACTTTAGTTGATGCTTGCAATTCCGATGTAGTTATAGGGACAGAATCATGGTTAAAAAGCGATATAAACTCCAATGAGATTTTTCCACCTGGTTTCACGGTATATAGAAGAGATCGCGATTCTAGAGGAGGAGGGATTTTCATTTGTGTCAAAGACTGCTTTCAATGCACACTTGAATGGGTAAGAAACGATTGAGGGGCAATGTGTATAAAATTAAGAAATCCTTTCTTAAAAAAGCAAATCGATATTATAGTAGTGTATAGGAAACCGGGAGAGGATTATTATTTGTTAGAAATGTTAGCGAACTTATTCATCGAAAATCCGTTAACGCAGGAGACCTAAACTTACCTTCGGTTAAGTGGGATGGGTCATCAGCGGGGGGCGGGAGGGCTCAGGAATTGGCAAACAGCCTTATCTATGAAGGGGGATTCACGCAGGTGGTAAGACGGCCAACCAGGGGGGGGGGGTAACATTCTCGATGTCTTTCTTTTAAGGCCGTATGAGTCACTTATTTGCTCGGAGTCAATGCAGGTATTAGTGACCATGATGCTGTTTATTTAGAAATGGACTGTGTTGTTACGAATCCAATGAAGAAGAAGCAGAAAACTAAGGTTTGGCAATATAGCAGAGGCGATAGAATTGGATTTCGACAATATTTAACGGAAAGTTTTCCGAAGTGGGCAAGTGAAGGGGGAAGCGTAGAAGAAATGTGGGTAGCGTTTAAGAAATTATTGTTGTTAGGACTACAGAAGTATGTGCCCGTAAATATTCTGAAGGACAATCCTGATCCTGAGTATTATAACAAAACTATTAGAGTGTTGAAAAGAAAAGTAAGAAAATCGCATAAAATGAAACATTTAGGATATTTATATTCTAGTAAATATGTTAAATTAACGAAAGACTTTAACAAAGAAAAAAGAAGGGCGAAAGAAAAATATCTTATAAATATTTTAGATAAAAGTAACGGTAGTGAATTCTATAAATATCTTAGAAGACGTAGGGAAAACATAGAGAAATCAGCTACGATAAAAAATGCAAACGGTGACATAATCTTAGGAGACAAAGAGAAAGCAAATGAGTTCAATATGTGGTATGCTAGCGTGTTTAGGAAAACCGAAAATGACTTTAGTGCAGAGGGTTACAAAGGATAGAGCGTTGGAAACGGAGTTAAAGAAATACACTTGATTGATGCAAGAGCCAAAACACATTAAGATTCGGGATGCGGAAATTAAAAAAAAAAGTGGCGAGGTTAAAAGATCGCAAATCTAGGGGACCAGATGATATTGCGGGAGAGGCATTAAAGTTGTGTTCTAGGGAAATAGTACCGTATCTGCGATTATTATTTACTGTCACTTTAAATAACGATAGTATACCGACGGACTGGAAGAAGGCGATAGTAATACCTATTTATAAGGGAGGGAACAAAACCAACGTTGAAAGTTACAGGCCTGTTAGTATACCATCAGCAGTTTGCAAGCTGATGGAAAAAATAATAGCTGACTACTTGCGCAACTTTTGGGAAGTAAATAATTGGCTATGTAAAAATCAGCATGGGTTTAGAAAAGGCTACTCTTGTGATACCCAGTTACTAGGACTAGTTCAGGATATTGCAGACACAATTGATAAAGGGGAAGAGGTGGATGGGATTGTAATAGATTTTGCAAAAGCATTTGATACTGTCTCTCAGGACATTCTTTTAGCTAAATTATGTAAGTTAAGCATAGATAAGAGAGTGATCTCATGGGTTAAAAATTTCCTTATTGGTAGGGCTCAAAGGGTTAGAATAGGTACAAGTTTGTCAGATTTTGTGAATATCACATCAGGGGTGCCCCAAGGAAGCGTTTTAGGTCCGTTACTATTTATTATTTATGTTAACGACCTTCCGAATAACATTAATTCAAGGATTCGTCTATTTGCGGATGATTGTATTATATACTAGTAGTCGGTGCTTGCATACTGCAAGCATTTCATCTCACCTTGAAAAAACATTCATTTTTCAGACAGACACTTCATCATTACAAATATTCTTTTAATTCTAAAGATTTCAACTCCGCAGCGATTTTCGTTTTTCCCAAATGTAAAAACAATAGTTTAAAAAAATCCCCAAATGTCGCAATTTTAAAAATTTTACACTTTCTTCATTATAAGGTTCTAATGCTACACAATCTAGCCAAATTTTAAAGTTGTAGCACTTCTAGAAATAAAATAATATTTTTCTAATTGTTTAAATTTAAATAATTTTTAACGGCCGCCGCAATACATATATGGTAAAATTGAAATGTTTATTTGTGTAAATTTACTATACTGTATATAATTTGAAAATTTCAGCTTCCTAGCTCATCCCATAGTACCTAAACAGCTATCTATTTGTTTAAACTTTAAGAATTTTTAACTGCCAAACAAATTAAAATATCAAAATTTGTATAATCCCTATTTCGTTATTTTAAGAATTCTACTTATAAAAAAAATTTCAGCTCCGTAGCACATGCGGAAATATATAAACCTTGAAAATTTGTTTAAACAATTGCGAATTTTTAGCAGCCGCATTGCTGCACTTTTTCAAAATTTTCGTTTTTTCTAGTCGGTTTTGCACAAAATCCTACCTATGAAAAAAATTTCGAATCTCCAGCACATCTGGAAGTGCCTAAACATTAGTATCCTCCTGTTATATCCTCCTCTGTAAGAGTCGTCGATATATAATGATAGGCAAATAAAAAGTGAGGAAGACCGGGAAATTTTACAAGAGGATATCGAAAAGATAGAAGCTTGGATTAGGATAAACAAAATGAGCGTAAATATTAACAAAAGCAAACACGTTACGTTCTCGAACAAAAGACTAATAAGTGAGCGCAGATACAACCTACACGGCGAAATGGTACCAAAATATGATTGCTGCAAGTATTTAGGCGTCCACGTAGCAAAAGATCTAGGATGGGATAGGCATATTGACAGTATTACAGGAAAAGCATATAAAAACCTACATTATGTTATGCGTAATCTTAAAGGAAGTAGTAGGGCTGCGAAGGAAAAGGCGTACAAAACTATAGTCAGACCAATATTAGAGTACGCGACGAATGTATGGGATCCGCATGGGATAGGTCAAAAAAGGAAAATAGAGAAAGTCCAGAGGAAAGCTGCGAGATATGTGCTAGGTAGGTTTAAAAAGGAAGACAGCGTCACAGAAATGTTGAAAATTCTGGATTGGGAATCATTAGAAAATAGGAGACAAATCAACAGATTAAGGGGACTGTACCAGGCATACAGCAATAATGAAGCATGGGAAGACTTAAGAAGTAGAATGCAGGTGCCGAATTTTTTAGGGAAAAATAGCCATGAATTTAAAATTAAATTTAGGCCGCAAAAGACAAATACAGCAAAGTATTCGTTTCTAAACGGGAATCAGCGAGTGGAACAAGTTACCTGAAGTGCTCTTCAAGCCCTTACCTAAGGACGCGAAACATTTTAAACGTAGAGTTAGTTCATATATGCATGGTAAAAATAAGAGGAACTGTGAGGAGGAATATTAGTAACATCAATATCTATGTAACTGTGCCTAAGTGCAGGAAAAGTAGGGGATTGCTTGAAAGGGTGAAGTAAGGTGGGGACCTCGTGGGCCCCGTGACCGCTACGGTAGCCGAGAAGGCCTTTCATGAACCCACGAAAATCCGCACTCTAGGCACTGATTGTAATTAGTTTGAAATTGTATATTGTTAAATATTTTTTAATATATTTTAATTTTTCTAATATAATTTATGAGCACTTTATTTGTAAAATTGGAATTTTAGAATTATGTATTATGTTTTTCTTGCCACCTGGCCGGCTGGCCAAATTGCAATGTTTTTAAAAATAATAAATAAATAATGACGATTTCTGGCGCGAATAGATTTTAAGATTCACATGAAGTTCTAAGGTTAAAGCTAAGATATACGGCGAGCGCAGAGTAAAATTTATCCCAAGATTATCGATGTGTAATTAGACATTTTATTGTGCTCATAACTTACTGTGATACGGCTTCAAGCAGTTGTGTGAATCCAGGGCACAGGTGTTGCAGAAGGTGCGATAGTACCTGTCCTCATCTATGGCGCAAATTGGCATGTAGACATAAGGGCAAGCTGTAGAGCATCGACTTGTGCGCGATGATACTTCTTCACTAAGGATCACCAAGGCGGCCAATGCTGCAGCGCGTGGTTGAATGGCCCATTAAAAAGAATGGAGTTCGTTAAAAAAATTAAAAAATGAACATATTATGGTCAGATCATGTCCGTCTGTCAGTTCGCACGTTTCATCTCCGAAAATGTTAAATATTTTGTGGATTTACATTGGATTTGGCACTAAGGGCGTTCTGGACAAAGGGTAGTAACAAAATGGTATGAATGGTTCACATAAAGCAAGAATAGTTCCCATATTTTCATGATAAAAAATGAACTGTACATCATATATCGTTTAAAAATATTAGTCATATCAAAAATGGCTTACAAGTAAAAGTTGGAGATTTAGTTGTTCAACATGATTATATTATTCGTAAAGAGCGTCCATCTTTTGCATGTATGCACGCATGAAGTGTTCATCTCTCCTATCTTTTTTCATAACCGAGGTATTCTATTTTGAGGTTTTTGATCCAAGCTAATCGATTGGGAATAATGTGGGTGCAACATACATTATATAAATTTTCTTACATCCGTACGCCTCTCGTTCACACAATAATGCCACTGGTTGTTTTATCGCGCCCTAGCACAGAACCCGCAGTTCCAATGCGGGAAACTTCGAAAATCGTTATAGATTTTACAGGTTGGTAAGTGTGAGCAATGACAATCAACTTCAAAACTCAAACTTTTATTTACGGACAGAAAGTTAAAGTAAATTTAATCGTTCCTATAAAAAATCTTCTATAAACTATTCCAGATCGTTGGTTGCCCATCCTGTTTTGTTACCTTCAATTGACTTATTCGCTCGCTAACAACTCTATCCAGCAAGAGATTCACAAAATATTCGGTTCGCCATTATCCAGCAAGAGATTCACAAAATATTAGGTTCGCCATTGTAGCATATTTATTAAAGAAACTAAACATGAAGGCTACAGGGAAGTAAGAAGGAATGTCAATGATCGTTTGCTTTCGGATAATAGTTTCTTTAATATGGGCATTTCTTGCCTCTTCCCTGTATAGCGTGTTCCCTCTATAGCTAATATACCAACTGATACTACATTTAAATGCCAACATAGAGCTTGAACAGGTAATAATTTTATTTATTTTTTACACAGGGCAAGCGTAGTGTTCCACCGAAGATCCCGAGGTGGGTCTTGGGTGAAGATATTAAAGAGTATCGGCCACAGGACGGACCCCTGCGGAACACCGGCGCAGATTTGCCGCAGTCCCGATCAGCCCTGAAGCCAGAACACCCTGAACGTCCTGCCCTGCAGGTACGACTCGATGAGCCGCACTATCCACGCAGGAAACTGGAGTCGATGCAACTTCAGCAGGAGTGCTGGACGCCACACGCGGTCGAAGGCCCTCGAGATGTCAGTGATAAAGTGGGTCACCCTACCCAGTTGCTGGGATAGTGGAGTGCCCTTCCCGAAAGCCGAGCTGCTCATCCGGGAGAATATCCTGCAGTAGCATCCGGACAAGACGCTCAAAGATCTTCCCGAAACCCGCCAGGAGAGAGATTGGCCGGAAGTCTCCGGGACCAACCTCCGTCCCCGGCTTCTTCGGGAGACAGATGATCTTTGCCCTCTTCCAGGCAGACGGAAAATATGGAATCCCGACGCAACCGTTGTAAACGGCGGCCAGGAATTCTACTGCTGCGGGAGGGAGGGAGCTCCGCAGCATCGAGCAAGGGGCCGCGATCAAGCTTCCCGAGTTCTCGTGCGATGTCCTCTTCGACCGCGTCCAACTCTGCTGTGGCCGGGTTTAGGCAGAATGCCCCCTCCAGGCATTCCGCCATCAACCCGGCTTTCTCCTCCGGAGTCTTCGCAACAGAGTCCCCCTGGATGATCAGGGGGTCCCGCCGCTGGGCAACGCAAAGCCTCCTACAGGTTTTCTAGATGGACTGGTCCTCCAGTGAAAGCGTGGAAAGGTGGAGCCCATGCGTCCGAGCGCACGTCTTTCAACATGTCTCGGACCTTCCTGTTGAAGGAGTCCAACTGGAGCCTGAGGTCCAACGTACGGTGGCGCTGCCACCTCCGCCGCACGCTGTTGCGCAACGTGATCGTCTGTTTGACGACACGAGGCAAAGCAATGCGTATACCCCCGGCTACGACCACCTTCGGGATCGCAGCGTCCATGGCCTGCTGGACGGTGGTGGTGAGGATGTCGACCATTCGGTCTGCCTCCCAACACGTCCTGGGCGGTGTTGGGTCGACGGGCAGCCTTTCCGCGATGAACTCGCGGAAGTGCTGTCAGTCAGCACGAGCTAGGTCCAGACGCTGCGAAGGTGGTACTCGCACTGGCAAGTTCCCCAGAAGTAGCAGGGTCGGATTATGGTCCGAGGACATACCGCATATGGAATGGATACTCAGGGACGCCCTGACGTTGATGACAGCAACTTCGGGAACGTCCCTTGGCGGAAGGCTTAAGCACCGTGAGCCCCTCTCCATCGGCGAGATCTTTCAGCCGCAGGACTCTCGGGTTGGAGACTCTGGAATGCCAACTGGTGTGCTTGGCATTAAAGTCCCCTATGACGATCGATGGGCAGTCATTGCCGACGACATCCATGACCTCATCCGGATCCCACGCCCTCCCCGGCGGATAATACACCGATAAATCGCCCAGCCAGGGATCTACCACACCTCCGCTGGACGGAGGTACGTCTTGTTAACCGCGGCGACGATGGCGTGCTTCTCCTGTAGGAACGCCCGAAGTTCTTCCGTCTTCTCCATGACGATTCGGGCGTTCCATTGGACTTGTACGCTCCATCCTCTAGTCCCCAATATTTTGGCCGGGATGCTCTCTTTGACCAACTCCTCCAGGAGAGAGAGGAGGAGTTGGCCGGACGTCGAGGAGATGTATTTCCTCAACGCCCCACAAATCATCGCCACCGTTCGCCAAAAGTCGGGGTCCTCTTCGGACCGGACTGACTTTAGCGCACTGCTTTGCGGCTTGCTGGTCTTAGCCGATGTATTGGGGCACTTGGATGGGGCCACTTCGGCGGACTCGGTTGGCCGATTCACGACCACCCGTGCTTCAGGCTCTGGCACAGCCTAATTTACTGCCAGAGAAGCCGCGGCGGGGCCTTTGGAGGCCACACTCTCCGCTGCTACAGCCTCAGTGGGCTTCGCCTGCTGCTCTTTTTTATTGGCCGCCCTGCGCCTCTCCTTCCGGAGGGCGGTGGCCGAGGGCTTCTTTGGAGTCGGCTCCTCCCGTCTGACAACGGGACCAGGAGTCGGCGCGATTGCAGCGGGAGGGGATGGGATACTAGCCGACAGAGTCGGCTTAGCAGTGCCCCCAGCCACCACGGCATAGGGACGGGAGGCGTCCACTTTTGTCGAGGGGGTGGCCTTCATCTTTAGGCGGGGCGGTGCGGTCTTCGATGCCTTTCCCGGCACCGATTTCCGCTGCCCCTCCTCATATCTCAATAGCGCCTCCAGGAATGCCCGGCATTCCTGGTGCGAGACAGGATGGTCGCCCTCCCAGTTGGCGCATAACGCAGGCTCGGAGAGCGGCTTAGGGCAGTCGTCCCCCCTGTGGGGAACCCGTCGGTCTGTTGCACCGACTGTAACTCGGAAGACATGTTCCTGCTACAGAACTAAAATTTGGCAGAATGATCGGTCATCAGATAAAACTAAAGAGAATTATCCAAATTCCAATATTTGTCCTCTTTTTGATGTCGTTCTTTCTTTTCATATCCCCGATAAGAAATTCATGGAAATCATTCATGAGTTTACAATATTTCATTTCAAGATTAGTCAGATTTGAGATATTAACCCGGGAATAGCATTATTTTGTATTTGAAAGAATAAAGTAAACTATTTGTTAGACGGAATTTGAAACCACTCCAAATTACCATGAATGAAGGTAATTTTTCGGATAAAATAGAAAATTTTGGAATCTTTAACAATGCTTCAATTGCTGACGTGACGAAAAGAATACTATTAAATTTTAATTAATAGCAAAATTATTGTGAAATCTTTAATTTAATGCTTTCTGTGGGATCTGACTACGTTCATATGATTTTTTTAGTTTGTAGTCTATTTCCAATGCAGTTGATAAAAATGAAGAACCAATTTAAAAATTCTCTAATTTCAGTTGATTAGAGGGTTTATCATTTTGATAAGACTTATGCTCGATAGTTATGAATAAAAATTTTTAGGATCGGAAAATACATAATATTTAATAAAATGAGGATTAAGGATATTGTCGCGTACCGCCGCAACCTCACCGTAAATCGCGAATCCAAAACTCGATCTCTCTTCGCTTTTACCAGCGCGCTCGTGATCTCTTGATCACTCACAGCGTTTAAGCAACGGAAATGTCTCTCGCTCCCGCTATAACTAAAAGACGTTTAATATTATGTCGCGAACGCCATATCTCAACGTCACGTGTAATATATCTACTTTATATATTAGTTTTTAATACTTCTTTTATTTTGTATTTGAATAGAAATACATGTCAAAATTGAAACATGTTCTTCTTCTTCTGCGTTTGCATACGTGGAACTTGAATAAATATGTTCGATGAGCAAAATTCCATGATAAAAATTGAAATATTTATTTCTTTTCGCAGAAAATAGTACAAATCCCGCGCCAATAGTACGATTCCCTTCTTTTAACACTTAAAGAAAAAGTTACTGCATGGTGGATTTTGGATTTCTTATGTAAACTGAATGAGGAAAATTTCTGGAATCGAACTGTCGCCTTCAAATATCAGAAAAAAAATTTCCTCGACAGGTCGTCCCCAGTGGTCAAAGATATCCACCAAATACCATGGAAATCGGTCAATTGGTTCAAAAGTAAATTGGGGGACAGAAAGACTGAACGACGAAGCAATAAGCCGATTTTCTATCCTGGAAAATACGGTAAAATGCACGATTCAATGCTTTTTCAAAGCATTATTTTGATGCTAGCTTTGAAAACTATAATGATCAAAATCGTCCTTATTTACAGCAAGAAGATATGTGAAAATGTTTGAAATAAAAAACAGGAGATGGAGGAATGGGAAGAAAGATAGAGGAAATGGATAGGGGAAGAGAGAAGGGAGAGGTTGGGGAGGGAAGCAGACAAGTGTGATGTAAACTGAGGGAGGAGTAAGACTGCAGGAGGAAGACCTGTGGGTAAGAGAGAAATGGAAAACGAGCAGAAGCGTTTAAGTTTAGACAATGTAGGAGGTTTCATAAAATCATCATCATCATCATGCTTCTGTCCGAAGACAGGTTTTAACTGAATCGCTGCCTCCATTTCTCTCTCTCCCTAGAAGCCTCTTTTATACCTCTATAAGTATTATATCCCTGCTTTATATTATCTAATATTCCTATTCTTTTTCTCCCTCTTCCTCTTCTTCCACTAATTTTTCCTTCTAAGATCGTCCTTTGTAAACACTGTCTTCTCAATATGTGCCCTATCCAATTTGCTTTTCTTTTCCTGATTGTTTTTATTAGCGTCCTTTCTTCTCCCACCATTTCTAATACTTCTTCGTTTCTCTTCCTCTCTGTCCATTTCACTTTCATCATTCTTCTCCATACCCACATCTCAAAACTTTCTAAATATTTTTCCTCCTTTCTCCTTACCGTCCACGTCTCTGCACCATAAAGAGCTATGCTCCATATGTAGCATTTTGCTAATTTCTTCCTTGTTTCTAAATTTATTTTCTTGCTTGTGAGAAGCTCCTTCTTCTCGTTAAATGCTGCTTTTGCCATTGCAATCCTACTTCTGATGTCCTGTGTACTACTTCCATCCTGAGCTAAAATACTGCCGAGATATTTGAAACTACTTACTTGTTCCAATTTTTGGCCATTTACCATTATATTTAATTCTTTATGTTCCTTTGAAACCACCATGACTTTCGTTTTTTCAGCATTGATCTTCATTCCATATTGTTGGCCAACCTCCACTAGTCTGTCTGTCATCCTCTGAAGCTCTTTCTCGCCTTCTGCTATTAAGCCCTGATCATCTGCGTATTTAATGGTGGTAATACTTTCACCTCCTATCTTAAATCCTTTCTCTTCCATCAACGCTTCTTCTGTTATTGTTTCTGCATAAATATTAAATATCGCTGGTGAAATAGGGCACCCCTGCCTCACTCCCCTCCCTATTGAAGTACTTTCTGTTTCTTCTCCTTCAACCCTAACTCTCATCTTTTGATCAAAATAAAGGTTTTTAAGCAGTCTTTTATCTTTCCAATCTATTCCTATTTTGTTTAAAATACCCAGCATGTTATCCCATTTCACTCGGTCAAAAGCTTTCTCCCAATCTACAAAACAAAAATACATACCTTTATTGACTTCTAGCGCTCTTTCTATCATCATCCTCATACATCCTATAGCATCTCTAGTCCCCCTTCCTCTTCTAAAACCAAACTGATTATCTTGCAGCTCCTTTTCTATTTTACATTCAATTCTTTTGGTTATTATTCTGGTTAGAACTTTAGCTGTATGAGAAATTAAACTAATAGTTCTGTAATCCTTACAACATTTTGCATTGTTCTTTTTCTCCAGTGGTACCATCACAACATCTAAAAAATCTTCAGGCCATATGCCAGTATCATATACTTGGTTAAAAAATTTTGTGAGTTGCTTAACTGCTTTAGACCCCAAAACCTTAAGAACGTCCACGGGTATATCATCACTCCCAACAGCCTTCCTTCTTTTCATGTCATCAATTGCTCTTTTAACTTCAGATTCGAGAATACTTGGTCATAGCTGATCTTCTTCCACATCCTCTTCTTCATTTAATTCAATATTTCTTGGCTTTCCTTCTTTGTCATACAGAACCTCAATGTATTCTTTCCAGACATTCTTTACATTGTCTGGCTCCGATACTATTTTACCACTTTTGTTCATGATTCCTTTACGTCCTATCTTTCTTGCTTTTTTCTTGAATAGTTCCCTTGCTTTGCTATACATGATGTCTGTTTTACAAATTCTTTCACATTCGACAATATCCTCGCATTTTTCATTTATCCACTGTTCTCTTGCTTTATCTGTTTCCCTTCTTAAAGCATTATTTAACTCCTTGTACTTTCTTTGGGCTTCTTCAGTGTTTATGTTCTTCCACTTTCTCCGCTCTTCCATTTTTTGCAGCATGGCTGCTGTGATCCAGGGTTTTTTGATTCTTTCACCCGTTATCTTTCCTACCTTCTTTTCCATTACATCTTTAATGTTGCTATGGATGTATCTCCACTCCTCATCTACATTCTTCCTATTTTCTTCAGCTCTCTCCCCCAACCTTTCCTCCAGCTCAGTCATGATAGCCTCCTTGTTTTTAAGGAGTTCCTCTAAGTTCCATTTCTTGTTAACTCTTATGTTTCTCCTAACGCTCTTCAGTCTACATTGTATATTTGCCACCAAAAGGTTGTGGTCAGAATCGATATCTGTCCCTGGTAGTGTTTTCACATTTTTAATGCTATTTCTAAATCTTTCATTGACTAGTATGTAATCTATCTGGTATCGTCTCTGGTCTCCTGGGCTTCTCCATGTGTAAAGTCTTCGCTGGTGATGCTTAAACCATGTATTAGTTACAATTAATCTATTTCTATGGCAGAATTCCACAAGTTTATCCCCTCTTTCATTTCTCTTCCCTAGTCCATATTTTCCCACTATGTTATCTTCCTGTCCCTCTCCGACTACATTTCCAGTCTCCCATTACTATGGTGGTGATCCTTCCTTTTCCCTCATCCTCCAATATCTCCATAATCTGTTCATAGATTTCATCCACTTCGTCGTCGCCAGCATTAGTTGTTGGCATATACACTTGAATTATAAGCATATCCACTGGCTCCATCTGGAGTTTTACGGCTATTAATCTGTCATTAACTGTCACTACCTTACTAATTCTTTCATCTATCTCTTTTCTCATTATAATCCCCTCTCCCCTTTCCTTTTTCTCCCCTCCCGAGTAAATAATCTTAAATTCGTCTGAATTTATCTCGCCTTCTCCTTTCCACCGAACTTCACTAAGACCTACTATACTTACATTATTCCTTCTCATTTCCCTTTTTAAGTTCTCTAGTTTACCCCCTGAATCCATAGTCCTAACATTCCATGTGCCTATTTTTAATTTCTCACTACTTGCTTCATAAAATAGAATTAAATTAAAAATTTACTAAAATTTATGGGCACTAGTTTGCAAATAATGGATAAGAGAGTAAAATAACATTTTATTAGGCGCTGCTGAGTTTACCCTAATTCGCTATAAAATCAGATACTCCCTTCCTATACAAATTGTGGTCATTGCTGTTTTCAGAATCGAACCCAGTACCCAATGGCGTATAAAAAGGCGAAAGGAAAATAGGCGTTCTCTTTTTTTCTCCCGCGGACAATCCCGTCGACTCACCCAAGAGGAAGAAGCGAGTTGAGAACTCCATGGTTGCTTGGGTCCGTTATGTCTCGCGCTGGTCAGATACGGACTTTGAAGCGCGCGTCGCTGCTTTTATTTGGAATTCACGGGGTTGGGTCGAATGGGATATTTTCCAAAGCGCGAGATACTGTGCGATAAAGTACGTTAGAATAACAATATGCTTGTTGTGAAAATTTATTGCGGCGGCGATAATACTTTTAATAATTATTTGCCTAGACTTTTTCGTGGTTGACATTCGAGATATCAACACCAGTTGGCTACACTAATGTTCCACTCGAATGCGTCACGTTTATCTAACACTGGCAACGGCATTTGGGTTGACGTCGCATTGTAGTCGAATTATCGGAAAACCTCTTTCTCTTCCTTAAAAAAGAAATAAATTAATGTCCCAAAGGCAGAGGAACGACCGAAATCCTACCGAATGTGCGTATTTTCGCTTGTTTTTAGTTATCGTCCGCCCTTCTGGTAGCTTAAAGATTAAGTAATGTCAGTGATATATTTTGTGTTACGGAGAGGTGTATTTGCCGGAAAGTGTTCCGAGCGGGTACCCGAGGCCTCCATATTTTAAGAAGGCCCGAAAAATGAAATGAAAAGTTTAAATAGTAAATTCCGCTTATAAATACATGCCATATTGTGAGATTCAAACAGAATATATTTGTAATGATTAATTTATGCAAAGGTTTCAGCTCTAATACATCAAGTTTAAGCGAATTCGTAGAAACAATGATTTAAATTCACTATGATCATATGTTATCTGTGGCTATAAATCGTTAGTCATGAGATCTCATTTTAAATACAAGAAGAAATCAAAGAGGAAACTAATACCGGAAAATAATCTAGAATTCACTTAAGTGGAGAAGAGGCAAGAAAATCGGGAAATACAGCAGCCTTAAAAATGCTGAAAAGCAAACAGTTATGGAATATCATGAAAACATGTATGGCAGAAAGCTTCGGATAAAGGGTGGGAAAGGACATTGAAGAAAATAAAGAATTCTTCAGCTTAAGAATAGATTTTCAAAAAGTCGAAGGAAGAAGAGAGCGGAAGATAACCTAAAAAAAGACGTGCTACGATTTTTTTGAGGCTGATTTCTTTTTAATCGTTGCAAGTGTTCTCTAAGTTCGATATGTCCGAAAGTACGCTAGATTCTGATGGATTGAACAGCTGTTTTTGCATCAGCAGCCTTAAAGCTTTAAAATTCAGCTCTCGTTGTTGCAACAACGAAAAACGCGGATGCTTTATTGTTGCTTACTACTAGAAAAGGTAATGAAATTTTTCCATAAAATGAATTGGAATGATCTTTTAGTAAAGGTTAAGTGTGATAGTAATACAGTAACCATCTAAAATAATTTGAAGAACTCCTCGAAGGAACTTGTTTATTTAAACAGACAGGCGGAAGCGTGTATGTTCTTAGGTGCATATACTCTAAGGAATTCGGGTCAACCTTGTGCTAAGTGATAATAATATGTATTTTATAAAGGAACAACTATGTAACTTCCACACAAATTTATTTCGCGACCGGATTCGCTTAATAACTTTAAATAGTAGTTACAGTTACTTCTAAATATTCTTAGGTGCAAATATGAATATCGCCACAAAAAACTGTTGAATTCACTTCAGCGATAACTTTGGCGATCAGAGCAAATTTAAGACATTACCGGATCCTGTACCAGAATATTTTTTGCCTTATTCGATTTAATTCGAGCATTAAGTTCGCCAAAACATCACCTCGCTCGAATGCTCGGATACGCTTTTATCAATTTCTTTGACTGCATACTAGATTAAGCCTGTTATCAGACCAAGGGGCGTTATTGCAAAATATGTGTCTCGCGCATGAAAGTACAGCAAACCCCTGCCGTTATGGGTTTTGATGGTTTGCGATTCGTTTTTTGTGACTAAACCTTGCCGTTTGCGACACAGACTTGAATCGCGATCCTATTTGAAAATGCCTTTGCATTGGTGTAAGAATCGCCAAAAGTTGTTGCATTAATTCAATAGCATATTTTCCAGGTGTTCTCGTGTAAAATCCCATTGTTATGAACATTTACTTCGTAGAAGAGAAGGAATTTAAACCTCAGGAAGTATTCAACAGATGAGACTTGTTTATTTTGAAAAAGGATGCCATCCAGAACTTATGCGCACCTGTCGCAGTCTCGTGTTTGTCTAAATTCCAATCATTGTTAAAAGGCAACTTTTAGGATTTGTATCTCCACGCAATGTCATTCCTATTCCTACCGAGTGTCAGCTTTAAATTTATTTATTTATTAATTTAAATTTTAAATTAATGAATTCTCAAGCGTGACAGAAATAAGAAAAGAATGATAGATACAGCTTTAATTGTTTTGTTGAAAAAATGGCTTCATTTACCATACCTTTTTTAGGATTAAATATTTTTCTTCAAAAGATAATATCTAAACAAAAATAATTGGCTTCGTTCTGCTAACCCTCTGTTCTATCAACGCCTTGCCGTTTGAAATGTTTCGGAGGAACGCAACAATCCCGAACGGCAAGGGTTTACTGTAATTGGCAATCCTATAATTCGCTATAATTATATCCAATGTGCAACTTGGATTTACCCAGATCATCTATTATGTTTCGAAGGATTTGTTACTAATGCCACATTATTAATTCTCCAAAATTTGGAATACTACCAATAATCCCAGCACCAGGATGACATGCCATCAATTTACGAGCTGATAAGACCTCTTGGTTTCAAATTTTCTGATAAATAATTCCAAATTACCTTTAAAAAAACTAAGATACGAAATGTGGGACCGTTCATTAATCATGACAAGCAGAATTATTGCCAACGATGCAAGATTTTTCAATGAGCGTTTCGAAAATTTCCTAAAATCATAAAAAAACTTCACAGAAATCGAAAATAGCTCAGAAAGTTTAAGCCGAATAATAATAAATTAAGGGGCAGATGAAGGGGTGGTAAAACGCACAAAAATGTCGAGAAAAGGTGCTTAAGAGGGATATTGTACTTAACAAGTGCTGGGAAGGCGATGATTTTTGCAGTTTTCGTAATAATGGTAACTAATCTGTTCGATCAACATATTAGACCATGAAGTACCCATCCGGCTATTACCTGTTCCTTAATATTTTTACCTAGATCATGCAATGTCTCGTGATTAGTTCAATAAGTCAATACAATTGAAGTGTATGGGAATACGAAGGTATAATTAAGTATGAACGAAGCCTTAACCGATTGCTGGCCGTATAAATTAAATGGTAACGTTGTATGGTAGTTATTGTGATATTCATAATATGATCAGTGTAATTGTCCGTCAAAAATGACGGGTATGCATGAATCAAGTATAAAATTAACATTAATACCCTTCCTTATCTTTCTCCCTTAGGTTAGGGGCTCGAGAGGCCCAACTGGGCCTAAAGTCGCCAGTAATGGGTCCAATCAATCATTCAGTCAGTCTCGGTCACTCTCTCCCATTCTATCCCTCCCTCCCTTCCCCATTCTACCTACCCCTCCTTCCCTCACTCTCCCTTCTTTTCTCCTTCCCTCACTATCCCTTCCTTTCCCCTTATCTGACTCCATTTTAAGGTAATTAACGTGATGAATCCGGTTGTTCTTGTTTACGAAATATTTTCTTCTGAATAAACCTCAAATCTTCAAAACAACTTTGTTCCAATTAGAGTCGTATATGGAATTCGACGCAAGGGTAATAAATTTAAATAATTGTATTAGTTTTTGTTCCAAATCCTGAGTTTGTACGATGATTATAACAAATTTTAAAATGCAAATAAAAAAGATGAACTGAGTCCAACGTTGTACGTACAGATGGCGAAATGAAACTCCCCTGGGATCGAACTAGGGATGTCGAAAATAACATAATAGGGTTTTTGGAAAAGTTCCAGTCTTTGAACTCTTCCCAAAAATATCTGTTATTAAATAACATAAACGCTCCTACTCATTCACTCTTAATAAGAACTGTTCTAAACTAGATCCGTGTTATTTTCATAAAATCTCTTCTAAAAATTATTTATGTATTATTTATTTATTTTCATGAGATCTGTTCTACCAGAAAACTGCCATTGCAGCTATAGAATGCGATATATGAGGTTGCATATTTTAAAAGTGATAAGAAAGTTATTCTGCTGAAGTTTTTAGATTTTTTATAACTTTAAATTTATTTATGGAATTTTAAAAATGTATAATCTGCGCAACCAGATTCATCGTGGAGTTTGTTACGATTGAGCGTTTTAATTTCAATTAAACGACAATGTCACCATACACTGAGGCCTATAAACACCGTATTTAGAGAATTTGTTCTTCTGGTCTTCCTGTTGCACAGAAGTTGAAAAATACATATTTAAAATCATCGTTCGGGAGATGGATGGCAATTTTATAGGGTACTTGCTCGCAGTAGCGTAATTAGAAGCAGAAGGGTCCATGGCAAAACATTGCTAATATCCTCCCACCCAAAAAAAGACATATTCATTTAAAACTGAAACTCATAGTAAAAGTTGCACTTATTAATCAATTATGAGGAATATACTGAATTGGTTAAGTTTTTTAAAATTAACGTCAAGAGAAAAACTACTAAGAAGAGAAATACAGCTACAGAACAAACGAAAAATTCCAGTAATAACTTTTATACTGTACTAAATGTTCGCAACAGTCTACGTGGGGTCTAGCAAAATTCACCGCCAGCAAAACATCGTCACGGAAAATTCACCTCCACGGAAAATTCATCGCCATGGGAAATTTATCGCCTTGTATGGATCTTGTTGTTAACAAAGGCTGTATTAAAAATGCGTGTGCGGACTCTATCCCGACAGAAGCATATAAGGGTAAATAATCCAAGTATAGCGGTTTTAATAAATACGTTAGTTTCATTATTTTTTTGATGAATTCTTAAATCATCATTTATTTCTTCATTATATTCCATTATTATTTGGTTTTTTGAACAAATTGTAAATTTAAAGCATAATTAATCTGTAAGTTATGAAATTCAGCCAAAACTGTGAACAATTTAAAAGCATTCCTTGGCGATGAATTCGCTTTGGCAATAAATTGTTGGTGATAAATTTTTCTTGTCGGTTAATTGTTGATTTAAAATTTAAAGCATAATTAATCTTTAAGTTATGAAATTCAACCAAAACTATAAACTATTTTAAGCAAACGTTGTTCGTGTGCAAAAAATACTAAAACGTGTATTTCCGTTGAAATCTCGAAGTAGATTTTTTCATGAAAGAATACATTCTCTATACTCCGTCTGGAGTAAAGTAAAGTGGTACCCCTGATTGGCTTACGTAATTTATTTTTTTGATTTTCTTATCGTCTTTGACTTTCAGTCCTTAATATCAAATTTCATAGAAATCCGTTCGGTAGAAGCCGAGAACGAACATGCGGACGGACGGACAAACCGACGCTAATAGGCGCTTATGCTGATAGCGAAACATGCCTAAAAAAGGGGGATCAAAAAAAATGCGGGTCCATTGATAAAATACTCATAGCTCACCCAATCACCATTTAATCAGTGGGTACATTTAAATAGGGGTCGGGACCTCATTTTAAACATATTCGATCGTCGTTGTTTACATTTAACTTTAAGATGGCGTGCGAGCGCACGGATCTATCGTCTGGCATTTAGGAAGTAATTTTGGGAAATGATTCATCAATGGAAATCCAATAAGCCGTAACAATATAATCAAATAAAATTAATTTCAGCTTTTTAACATTGGATTAATTTTTGTCCCTTAAGAAGAAAATTTAAACCCCCTTTCCTTTGGGAAAATTCTGCCTACTTCACTGATATATGTATGTATATCAGTAGATATACTGATACCACTGAGTACGCGGGAAGCGCTTCGACATAGACAATTGTTTCACTAGCGAAATTTTCACTACGTTTTGAAGCGCAAGTATAGTTAACCATTGGTCAGTAGTATAGGGGAAAGTATTGTATTCATGAAAAAAATCGACTTCGAGATTTTAACGGAAATACACGTTTTGAGGTCCCCTGAACACGTTTTGACCATTTTCTCGATGATGTCTGTGTGTGTATGTGATAGCTTTTTGTGGGTGCTCTAACTCAAAGTATATTCATCAGGTCAACGCGAAATTTTATATTTAACATTTTTATATAAGTCAGAAAAACTGATTAGTTTTTGAAATGTAAAAATGTATTGGAATAAAAGTTGTAGAAAATTTAATTTCCTGTAACCAACCTTTGTTAAAAACATTTTTCAATATTATGCATTGCTTAAGAGATATCTTATATTTTAGCTGCCACCACCACGCCACCTACCGATGACTATTGTTAACAATTGATGTTTAGTTACGTCTTAGTAACTCTCCAATTTCTTTTCTTAATTGTTGGAGCTTTGTGGCTTTCTCCAACATCAGAAGGCTATGGTTTCAGTTTATTTGTGTTCTTTGTAAAGTTTAAAATTTTCTCGCAGTTTCTTAAAATATTTATTATTATGTAAACTATCTGGCATTTTTAGAAATATTACAGATATGGAGAAAGTCATGTGGTGTCCACATCACATCAGATTACATAACTCTTATTCTTCCCTTTAGTTCATCTAGAGCAGGGGTCAACAACCTATGGCACACATGCCAAAAGATGGCATGTGAAGAGATTTTACATGGCATGATATTTCAAAGAATTACAAATTAGGTATTTAAAGAAATTTTATTTTGATTTCACTTGCATTTTGTATTGTACTGATGCTGCATTATGTTATTAAAATATAAAAATAATAATCTTTTTGTAAGCATCGTGGACAAAATTATTTGAAAGATGGCACGTGAGTAGGGCAAAAGGTAGT
The DNA here is from genome assembly GCA_028673005.1 of Tanypteryx hageni. Lineage (NCBI taxonomy): Eukaryota > Metazoa > Arthropoda > Insecta > Odonata > Petaluridae > Tanypteryx > Tanypteryx hageni. The sequence continues at coordinate 176,643,699 of CM054113.1, forward strand.
GAATATTGGTAGAGAGTGCCACTCAATGGAAAAACATTGCTGATCCCTGATTTAGTGTATGAGGATTTATTATGTACACTTTTTCTAGTGTTTAGTGAAAGGATTGCAGTAAAGAAACTTAACCTTTATCTGTATAAAATTCATGTAGTGCAATAGTTACTGGAGCAAAACAGAGAAGCGCACAAGTTACTTTGAGTGGTTCCTGATGTTTGTTATAGACCTTCCTTGTGTTCTATGTTTTTTACAGACGAAGCATGGCTCTCTGTGATTATTGAACCAGTTCGAACCAGTTTTTTTCGCTATGACATTGAATTTTTTGGAGAAAATTTCAATAGAATTCCTAAATAATCTTTATTATTTAATGTTATTTTTTATTTAAACCAAATATATCTTAACTATCGCAAGTCAAGAAGACAAAAATAGATATCCTCACGTAACATCGCACAAACATCCTCTCCCACCATGTAACGAACAGTAAATCATTGTATGAATTCCCTTCTTACATTTTTCGTTATTCAATTTTATACGTCTTTGTCTAGTACTGTTCTATAGGAATTTAATATTTTTTTCTTTTTAGTGTGTATAAAAGCGATTAAAAATTATTTCTTAAGTCTTTAATTTGATATAAAACCGTTGTAAGGAATTGAAGGAAATCTTCTCCCCAAATGTATTTTAAAAAAAGTAAAACATTTCCTGTTAAACAAGTGCTATTATAGTATTAATGAATTCCTGGATGAGTGATTTTAAATATTTGCTGGTATTTTTTTTATGAGGGGTAATTGTGTGATTCTTTGTCATCATATTATGTACTAATCGTTGGTAGCTCAATAACTTTGGCTCAGATTATTAAAAGTAAAGTACTCCTTTAGCCAAACATTTGTTTGGCTAAAGGAGTACTTTACTTTTAATATTATGTACTGTATACTTTGTCCTTTTATTGTATACTTTAATTTTATTTTTACTTATATTTTGTCTTTTTATGTATGTGCTGTTTGTATTGTATTTTAACATATTCCATGTCAATTGTATTGGCCTCAACGGAATCAATAAATATTGAACTATTGAGATGCGATCTCCAATTACAGGAAATAACACATTATATGATGACAATCAGTGAAGAAACAAAACTATTGAGAGACAATCTCAAATTATGTGAAATAATAAAAGTTCTGTAGATAGTAACGAAAATTTCAGAATAAAATACGAACAATGTCCGCACAAAGGAAAAAGTGCTGATTTCCGTAATCTACAATGCAGAACTCTCTTAGACAAAATGTACAAACTCAAAAGGAATACCACAGAGAACGGAAAATTTCTAGTAGAAAATGTTCCGAACACATGTCATTCCAGCTACTGAAGGGTCAGAGTTATAAAAGGCCAAAAGAAAGGAACCCTGTATGCCTGGGGTGTTCACAGCACCCCATGTCAGTACCACAGGGTTAACAGGGTTCTGGGAAACCTCAGCAGGATGTATCCTTGACCCTCTCTCTATGTATTGAGATGCCCATGGAACATCCCACCATTGAACCGATAAATATTATCACAAAGATGCATCTCTCCAAAGGCTAAGGAGCATGTATTCTCAAGTAAACCATTAATTAGCCTTTGCAGTATTCGGTGTTGAAAAGTGAGGCTTTTAAAAGAGACTCATGTTAAAGCAAAAAGAAAAACCCTTCTTTCACTCCCACTTTTTATGTGAACCGAAAAAATGGAATGAAATAAATAATGGTTTTTGGTTTTGGTTCGGGTACAGAAAAATATTTTTTTTTGGGTTCAGGTTCGGTTTCACTCAAGCTAAAATAATGGTTTGTTTCGGTTCAGGCTCGATGCCCAGATATGAACCGTCCTACTAATATGACAAAAATTTAACAGTTCCTTATATCGTTATCCCTCCCTAACGACTGCATAACCTTACAGAGGTGGGAGGGTTTGTGTACTCTTATAAACCAAAGAGCTATGCCGGTGGGAGATAATTCTCCTGGTAGGACCATCCAAGCCGGAAAGGTCTGAGGGGAAGAGTCAGACTAAGAAGCAGTCTTGGGGGTTTTACATCCCCCTGTGCAAGGGCAGCAGCTTGTACAGTACCTCTGTAGGTGGTGATCATGTGGATCTGAACAGCTACAGATGGATAATCACTCTGTGAAACTGCGATGAGGAAAGAAAGGGGAAACTACCTCATTATATTTCCCATGATAGGCTGAAAAGCTGCAAATACCTCTATGGATGTCTCTGGGGTAAAATATTCCGGAGGTAAAATAGTCCCCCAATCGGATCTCTGGGTGGGGACAACCCTAGGGGATGCACAGAGGAAATGTAGCATTAATAAGAAGAAAGCAAGCAGTGAGAAATTAAGAATAGGCACATGGAATGTTAGGACTATGAATTCAGGGGGTAAACTAGAGAACATAAAAAGGGAAATGAGAAGGAATAATGTAGGTATAGCAGGTCTTAGTGAAGTTCGGTGGGAAGGAGAAGGTGAGATAAATTCAGACGAATTTAAGATTATTTACTCGGGAAGAGAGTAAAGGGAAAGGGGAGTGGGGATTATAATGAGAAAAGAGATAGCTGAAAGAATTAGCAAGGTAGTGACAGTTAATGATAGATTAATAGCCGTAAAACTTCAGATGGAGCCAGTGGAAATGCTTATAATTCAAGTGTATATGCCAACAACTAATGCTGGTGATGACGAAGTAGATGAAATGTATGAACAGATTATGGAGATATTGGGGGAGGGAAAAGGAAGGATCACCACCATAGTAATGGGAGACTGGAAATGTAGTCGGAGAGGGACTGGATGATATAGTGGGAAAATATGGACTAGGGAAGAGAAATGAAAGAGGGGAGAAACTTGTGGAATTCTGTCATAGAAATAGATTGATTGTAACTAATACATGGTTTAAGCAACACCAGCGGAGAAGCCCAGGAGACCAGAGACAATACCAGATAGATTACATACTAGTCAATGAAAGATTTAGAAATAGCATTAAAAATGTGAAAACACTACCAGGGGCATATATCGATTCCGACCACAACCTTTTGGTGGCAAATACACAATGCAGACTGAAGAGCATTAAGAGAAACATAAGAGTTAACAAGAAATGGAACTTAGAGGAACTCCTTAAGAACAAGGAGGCTATCATGATTGAGCTGGAGAAAAGGTTGGGGGAGAGAGCTGAAGAAAATAGGAAGAATGTAGATGAGATGTGGAGATACATCCATAGCAACATTAAAGATGTAATGGAAAAGAAGGTAGGAAAGATAACAGGTGAAAGAAACAAAAAACCCTGGGTCACAGCAGCCATGCTGCAAAAAATGGATGAGCAGAGAAAGTGGAAGAACATAAACACTGAAGAAAGCCAAAGAAAGTACAAGGAGTTAAATAATGCTTTAAGAAGGGAAACAGATAAAGCCAAAGAACAGTGGATAAATGAGAAATGTGAGGAGATTGTCGAGTGTAAAAGAATTTGTAGAACAGAACTCATGTATAGCAAAGCAAGGGAACTATTCAAGAAAAGGCAAGAAAGATAGGACGTAAAGGAATCAAGAACAAAAGTGGTAAAATAGTCTCGGAGCCAGACAATGTAAAGAATGTCTGGAAAGAATACATTAAGGTGCTGTATGACAAAGAAGGAAAGCCAAGAAATATTGAATTAATTGAAAAAGAGGATGTGGAAAAAGACCAGCTAGTACCAAGTATTCTCGAGTCTGAAGTTAAAAGAGCAATTGATGACATAAAATAAGGAAGGCTGTTGGGAGTGATGATATACCAGTGGGCATTCTTAATGTTTTGGGGTCGAAAGCAACTCACAAAATTCTTTAACCAAGTATATGATACTGGCATATGGCCTGAAGATTTTTTCGAGTTATTATGGTACCAATGGAGAAAAAGAACAATGCAAAGTGTTGCAAGGATTACAGAACTATTAGTTTAATTTCTCATACAGCTAAAGTTCTAACCACAATAATAACCAAAAGAATTGAAGGTAAAATAGAAAAGGAGCTGCAAGATAATCAGTTTGGTTTCAGAAGAGGAAGAGGGACTAGAGATGCTATAGGATATATGATGATGATGATAGGAAGAGCACTAGAAGTCAATAAAGGTATGTATTTTTGTTTTGTAGGCCGTAGGTTGCCGACCCCTGCTCTAGGATGTATGAGGATGATGATAGAAAGAGCGCTAGAGGTCAATAAAGGTATGCATTTTTGTATTGTAGATGGGGAGAAAGCTTTTGACCGAGTGAAATGGGATAAAATGTTGGATAATTTAAATAAAATAGGAATAGATTGGAAAGATAAAAGACTGCTTAAAAACCTTTATTTTGATCAAAAGATGAGAGTCAGGGTTGAAGGAGAAGAAACAGAAAGTACTTCAATAGGGAGAGGAGTGAGGCAGGGATGTCCTATTTCACCAGTGATATTCAATATTTATGCAGAGACAATAACAGAAGAAGCATTGATGGAAGAGAAAGGATTTAAGATAGGAGGTGAAAGTATTACCACCATTAAATATGTAGATTATCAGGGATTAATAGCAGAAGGCGAGAAAGAGCTTCAGAGGATGACAGACAGACTAGTGGAGGTTGGCCAACAATATGGAATGAAGATCAATATAGAAAAAACGAAAGTCATGGTGGTTTCAAAGGAACATAAAGAATTAAATATAATGGTAAATGGCCAAAAATTGGAACAAGTAAGTAGTTTCAAATATCTCGGCAGTATTTTAGCACAGGATGGAAGTAGTACACAGGACATCAGAAGTAGGATTGCAATGGCAAAAGCAGCATTTAACGAGAAGAAGGAGCTTCTCACAAGCAAGAAAATAAATTTAGAAACAAGGAAGAAATTAGCAAAATGCTACATATGGAGCATAGCTCTTTATGGTGCAGAGACGTGGACGGTAAGGAGAAAGGAGGAAAAATATTTAGAAAGTTTTGAGATGTGGGTATGGAGAAGAATGATGAAAGTGAAATGGACAGAGAGGAAGAGAAACGAAGAAGTATTAGAAATGGTGGGAGAGGAAAGGATGCTAATAAAAACAATCAGGAAAAGAAAAGCAAATTGGATAAGGCACATATTGAGAAGACAGTGTTTACAAAGGACGATCTTAGAGGGCAAAATTAGCAGAAGAAGAGGAAGAGAAAGAATAGGAATATTAGAGAATATAAGGCAGGAATATAGTACTTATAGAGATATAAAAGAGGCTTCTAGGGAGAGAGAGAGAGATGTAGGCAGCGATTCAGCTGAAACCCGTCTTCGGACAGCAGCATGATGATGATATCATTATATCACATCAAGTCTCACAGTCTATGGTAAAACTCAAAAGGCTAAACTTTTACATTAATTTTCAATAAATTATTGTTCTTCATGTGTGTTTTTAGGCTGGTTTCCAAAGGAAACATAGCCTTATAAAATGGACGTGACTGTATATTCCCCACTAACAGCTTTTGCATCAATGGACCGATTTTCACGAAATTTGGTATGATGCTTGTGCTATCAGGGCCCACCTCCGGGCTATTTTATTTCTCAGAAATTGAAGTCCCGAGTTGGATTCCAGGAACGTTGTTTCTTTATTTGTTTTACATAGGAAGTCTCAAATCTACCTTGCAGAGATGTTTTCTTTAATACTTTAAAATATATTAAAATTTCAATAATGAGGTCAGGCTCAACTCTGTGGAATTTACTCATAATGAAAAAAAGAACTTAGTTACTTCCACAAATTTAATTTTAAATGACCGGTTTCAATACGATCATAGTATCATCAGGTGATGCTACAATTGTAGTGAAACCGGTCATTTAAAATTAAATTTGTGGAAGTAACTAAGTTCTTTTATTCATGATAACTTAAAATTGTGATATCCGAGCGAGGTCTGTACTGTTCTAAAGGGAAAAGAATGTAATTCTAATTATTATCCCACAGTTTTGGAAATGGATCGTATTTTTTTGAATTTCTACTAAAACATAGCGTTTTAAATCGCATTTTATCGGATTGTTGCCATGGAGACGATTATTACCGAACTCGGCTTGAGCATAGGTGAGTGAACAAATGGGTTATTTTATTTTCCACTCAAACTACCCTTCAGCAATGAACAGTTGATCCATACATATTAGCGTATAAACAGTAACATTAATAACATTCATTTATTTAAAGAGAAATACAGAAATATATAGATTTTGACTGTTTAAAATATGGGAAAAAAAGAGCATCCCGTATAGAGTCCATACGGGAGGTGGGAAAGAAATTAAAAATGCAGGAAATGCTATATAATATCAGATGGTTGGCAATCCTATCTGTAACACAATTAATTGATTCTTAAAATATTGAGATAGGTATTTTATTTTGCTTCATTTTTTAAGAATTTGGCATTTTACATGCCTTTCTACATGGGGATGGAAATAGGGGTATATGCAGGTATATGGCATATACTTAGCTCTTAGCAAATTTTTTTGTGCAGCTACTGCCCCAACAAGGAGAAAGGTGAATGATTGCATATACATAGTTCTGAAAACCCATTTCCACTTCATTGATTGACTTAAATAATCTTTCAATCCACCTTTTCAATTCATGCACTATGGTGATATTTCTTACCTTGAAGACAACCCAAGGCAGGTCTTTTCAAGGGAAGAAACAGGGTACAATGAACTAAGCATATTGTTTTGCTTGCTGTACCTTGAATTGTGGTGACAATGTATTGTCTGTAAGACAACTGTACAAGAGGTCTCAGAACTAAAAGTTAAGGAAATTCAGATCAAAATAAATTCCATTGAATTGAAAATCCTAATTTTCCTTCCAGCTTTTATGATTTGATACCATAATATCCTAGGAATGCATATGGATTGCTTCTCTGAGAATTATTTACAAAAGTAAAATTATACATTATAGTGAAAAATATTATTTTGGGACCTTGTAATTTTGTATATAATACCGAGTACATTATATTGAAGTACGTTAATATGATGCTATTTTGAAGTATGTTGTAATGAGATTTACTGTATCAAGAATTACCTATCTAACTCTTTATAGAACTGTAGTGGTCCAATGGGCTTTTGCCTGAAATTTTCTGAAAAAGTTTGGAAAAAATTACCATTTCATAGTTACTCTATAAACTTGAGCAATGATCATGGAGAACTGGAGTTTTAAGAAAATTCAGATATCCACATTGTAAATCAATGAGAAGATATAAATGAATAAAAACCTATTGATTTAATCTACCTATTATAGAAATGGTGGTAGCAAAATGGGCTTTTGTTTACAAATAAACCTGCAAAAAATTTAAAAATCATTGGTTTCTCATAGTTTTCTCATTCATCTTTTATTTCTGCTGCTATCAAGACGATCAAGGCTGACTGGATGGCCAGGGGCAATGCTGAGGTATAACGGCACTTACTTGGAAATAATGCTTAACAGCTGGGCAAAAATCACGAAGAAACAACTCCTGAAAAATTTCTTGAGGAAAGCATCCTTTTAGGTTTTAGTGCTATATTACAGGCAGGTTTGCCTTGCTGTAGTCCCTGTGGATTTTCTGAATGTCCAAACAGCAAGGGTTTTAATTTTAAATTGCCAGCCGAGTTTCCTCCAAGTAATAGAGGCAGTCTTTAGCATACAGTTGTTTTACAGCAAAGTGAGAAGGGCTAAAATTAGGCGTAAGTAGAGATGATGCTCCTGCATGAAGAAGCAGAACAGGAATTTATTGCTTCTTTTATGAATACATGTTTTTTGCCAATGAAATAATGAATAATGATTTAAAATGTAGATAACTATATTTTAAAATAAATTTCTAATTTTTAAACAATTCATTTACTATAATGATGATTATGATTCAATTATTATGGTCTCATGTTAGTTAGTTGATTTAATGAAAATTGAATAAATATTATTATTATTGAAGATTTCTTAGTCAATCACAAAGCACTTACAAATTTGTCATTGATTGCAGTCAATAAGCATTTGAAGAATTGCCAGGAAATAGTTGGAAAAAATCTGATGTTTCAATGACAAAGCAGCAATCTCATGCCATCATCTGCCAATTGATGATAATAAGATTTGGATGATTGCTCAGCAATCAAAATACAAATCAAGTTTTTCCAAATATTTTGTAGTTATTGGAGTAGTCATCAAATGTTCCCACATGAAAAAGACCTGAAAATGACTTCCTGACTGCTTATATGCCTCAACTCATAAAATTTTATGACAAGTAGAAAAAGTGCCCTGAGCTGAAGGAAGACTATTGAAAAATAGTGGTATCTGTTTAGGGAATATTCCAAGTTACACGAGGATCAAGTTTTGAGTGATGGCATATTGGATGAGACGAGAGAACTTAATGAAAAACTTTCTGAATGATATATATTCAACACAAATTACTTTACCTTAATTAAAGGAATTCTTACTTAATTGAAAGACGGAAGAATTTATATAGCAAAACAAGTCCTAATTTATTCAAAATTGATACATATAAATTACAAACCTACTCTTATTTTAAGTGATGATTTATAAGGCTTAATACTGAAAGGAAGGAACTTAATGTTAATAATAAATTAATGCATCAGTTTTATGTATATATATATATCACAATAATTGTGTGGAGATGAAGCGATTTGTAAATCTACCATTATATCATGTAGTCCACATGTTAATTTGGCTTGTATTCAGAAAAATTAAGCCCTCCATCCCCATTAGTGTGCCAACGGTCACTAACAACACCATAAGATCCATAAGCACTAGTCACAGGAGTTGTTTGTGTGTGATTCGGTTGAGGAACAGGTGAATGGATTACCGCACCATTTCTGCCTCCATCAACATTAACATTACAGTCACATCCTTTTGGGAAGAGCTTTTCTTGTAAAAGTTCCTGTACTTTTAATTTGAAAACTCCCTTTTGTTGAGGGCCTAGCAACTGAACATCTGGCAAGAGAGACTGAAAAAACAGTTCGTCAGGATCAATAGCATACAAGAGTGGAGGTTGTGTACCTCCGATGGCTTCAACTCCTACGTCACCCAAACCAGGTGGCAAGACCCACTTTTCCGAACTACTATTTGTTGTCACAGAAGAGACTTCGTGTTGACCGATGCCTATGCATCCTCCTCCTTCACGTATCCCCATGCCTGGCATGTGATTGATGGAGTCATTAGGTGGCAAATCATTCACTGATGTGCACCGGTTGTTCACGACCCTGATAAAAGAAAAAAAAAACATTTTAAATGAAATACCAAGCTCACCATATGGCCTGCAATTTGTAAATGATGTATGTAACTCATTTGGTCATAAAACGGTAAAATAAATCAGACATTTAAGCAAGCATAATAGCCATTTTCAGCAGTTTTTCTGTTTCATTAGCATGACCGAGTCGTAAAATATGGTCGAGGATGGCTACTTTTGAGCTGAAATGCACATATGGTTTACTTGGAGGTTTCATTACAGACCTGTACTCTTATCACCTTAACAAATTCAAAACACAGGCCTTAATGAAAACTTAAAAAAAGTGCTTTCAATATTAATTATTTAATGAAAAATCTGTATCATATTACACATTATAACGCGTCGTTAATATAAAGAAAGTCTCATCATAAGAACTTAAATTTATTATTAATTTCAATTACATTATTTTGATATCAACTCACGATATTTCCTTAGCATGCGCCTTAGTGAATGACATCCTTAATCCAAGTTTTGATACCTTTCATAGATAACAGTCCTGCATTGACTGCAACTGATTCACTACCTTAACTTGGCCACCTAAAGAAAGAGAATAATAAATAACACGTCAAGTTTAACAGGTTGTGGTAGAGCAATCCAAATCAGCCCCTATTTAATTGATACACCAAAAATTACCAAACACCTCCTTGCGCATGAACTCCATTTCGATGGGATATTCGGTAATTCTAGTCGCAAGTATAAAACAATACATGCGCTAAGAAGGGTAATTGCCGTTTTAACCGATAACATGAATAATTTTATTTTCGAGGCTAAATAATGTCAGTATTTTATATTAGAACAGTAGGATTTTAACAGCATTAGGTTGTAATAATAAGCAGCTTCAAAATATATTCATTACATTAGTTTAAATAAAAAAAAATTCGTGAGTGATGAATAAGTACTCTGTGTTAGTTACATTTATACTAACCACTTCAAATTATAAACAACAGATATGCTTCATTTGCAGCCAAAACATATTAAATCTTACACAGTCATTATGAAATAACCGAATACCATTCAAAAATATAAAAACTTTAATTCATAATGTCTAAATTTTAGTTAACATACAAAACAGTATTCAGCAGCGGCTTTTAGATAATCACAAACCTTTCAAGTTAAAGAGAAAAATCAATGCAGAATAGTTGGGAAAATCACAAGTAAATCATCACATTTAACACAGTATTCCAAAGTATTTAAGGTTTTCTTATAAGATAACTATGAACAGATTTAACAAAATATTTGTTACGCATACTTGATTTCATCGCCTAAAGGCTTAAGAGGCTAAGGGCGAATGCGTTGAAGGTATGAAAGCGTGTAGCAAAATATGAAATAGCGATGTTGTCTAATGTAAAATTATACTCTTTTGATAAGAAAATATAATAAGAGCAAATCTTTTTATGATTTCCCTAAAATCTACCACATAAGTTTACAAATATCTCATGATAGCTGCACAATGTAAAATGACTTCTTAAGCTAAGCTCAATTAACGCAAGAAGAAAACAATACACGGCAATACTGTAAAAAATGTCAGCCATTTTATCTGTTTTGGTTAACTGTGAGTGGACTTGAATGGTAATTTTAGCGGTGAGAAAAATAAAATAATTGTTAGATCGGAATTTGCCAACATCGTGGGGAAGAGTGACAGTAAATATTCTATGTAACTGCCAATTAGACTACAGTATATGGTGTTTTGAAAACATTGTAATCATGGCTGTCTGGGCAGCTCATGAAACTGAGCAACTAATAAACTTAGTTCGGCAAAACCATACTTTGTATGATCCGTCATCTAATGATTACAGAAACAGAGATGTTCTTAAAACATTATGGAATAACATTGCCACCGAAATGAATAGATCAGGTAAGATTTTTAATCGTAACAAGGGCCATTGGAAATTTAGCAACTTGAGGTTTAATTTGATAGGGTTTATTGGATACATATTACATTTTAGATTACAGCGATAAGTATAGTTTACGGAATGAATTCATATTTACTTTTTCATAGAATGACAGCTAATGAAAAGGTCTACAATTTAGGCCGGATATTTCTTTCAGACATGGATTGTAGAGACCGGTGGAATAGTCTTAGAGATGGCTATCGTAGATTTGTAAAAGATGAGCACACGTCATCCAACGGCTCTAAACCTAAGAAGAAAAAGACTTGGCATTGGTCTGAAGCAATGTCTTTCCTTAAACCGTACATTCAAGAGAGAGCGTAAGTTCCGGAGCATCAGTGTTAATTTTTTGTGTTATTTTATTCGAAACGCTTTTAATAATGCTATTTTTCAGATCCACTTCAGTGATTGCATCAGTAGATTCTAGTTCCAATAGGCAACAGCGTCAGCGTAGCCCAAGTATGGCGATTCATGTTGTCACAAGCAGTCTTCTGGGAAGTAACGTGGTGTCAAATAGTTTAGTGCCGAATAACATAATGACAAATACTGTATCTAGTAGTGTGCCGGGTAATGGAGTCGTTTCTGACGACTGTTCTCAGGATGAAAACAATCACCGTGAGACACCTAATAATTCTGTCCCGGTTGGTAAATGGCATCAGACATCCCCCAATCCCATTGAGAATACAACCACAACGACCAGTAGTGTTTCCCCTTTCGTCATTTCACACCATCCTATGCATCAACCACAAGATCCAGACGAGCAATTCTTCCGCAGTCTCTTGCCTGATGTGAAAGTCCTCAGTCCTAGGCAAAGGGGTATATTTAAAATACAGGTCCAGCAGTTGCTTCAGGAGATGCTTTACCCGAAAGAATGCTGTATTCACCAACAGCCTCCATCAACCGCTCCTCAACCATCAACGTCTCAAGTTGGATATGCAGCATATGGTAATGTTTATCCATCAGAAAGATGGCATTCTGTTCAAAATTCTTGTGGGTACAGCAAACCTCATTCATCTTAATGACTCTAATAAGCTACTATTGAGTTTATAAGACTTGATGGGAAAAAGTGAGAATTATTTCTAAAAAGTTAAATGATGCCATATATTGACTTTTGAGATTAGGTTTGGAAACATCAATGTCCAGGTTGCTTTGATCATGTTTGTATGAAAGGTTGAGAAATGACGTGCTTGCACTTGATGTGAATTAAAGATTATGACATGTAAACGATCCCATATATTTTCCCCATTTCAATAAATTAACTATTAATCTGTCAATACTGTTTTTCATTTATTGGGTATAATTTTAATCTGTAATCCATTTGTTATAGTTTTCTGTATGAGTTATTTAAATTCTGTTGAAAATTTAACACAATGCAGGGATTTTGCTAATTAGAAATAACTTGATATTTTGCTTTGAATCTCCAACTTGATCATAAATTCAAACAAAAAATTTTTGAATCTTTTTCTTGATAGCACCACTTTTTTTTCCTTAGACCTATGTATGTGAAACAATCCCTCAATGTGGGGTTTGAGGGGGTGGCAGCCCCCTTAATGCACTGCAACAAAACCTCAATGCAGGGATTTTAGGGGGCCTGCATCAGATAAGTTATTCACTCCATAAAAGGCACGATGTGAAACAATTCCTCCACGTTTACATTTGCACTTTCCATCAGGTTGGGTTGGTTTTTCTTCCACGTTCACATTTGCACCCTCCATTGGTTTGGGGTTGACTTGGTTTTCCTTCTACGGTGACTTTTGCACTCTCCATTGGGTTGGTTTTTTTGATTTATTCTGGTTGTTAGGTTTGTAAGAAAGGGGCAGTGCTATCACGGTCAAGATACAAATTTTTTACTAAAAATATCCAATTTGTGAATGGCATTAATTTATAAAAATTATAGTGTTCTTTTCATCCAAGAGGAAAATATGTTATGTCAAAAGAATATGAATTATTTTTGTGATGGAAATTGTTTATAGATACCTAATTTGGAGAACTAGGCATGCATTTTGGTTTTAATTTTGGAAAATAAAATTGTTTTTATCGGAGTGATTTGAAAGGAAACACTGTGTGTGCATGTATAATCCACAACATATAGAGAGGAGTTTAAGTATGTACCTTATTTATGTATAAAAAATGAAATTAATCTATTTTTTTTAAATTTCCATCACTAACAAAGGTAATTACCATATTTACCCGAATCCAAGATGACCTCGAATCTAAGACGACCCCTCCCTCCGTTTAGCAGACTGTCAAAACAGAAAAAAGATTTTATGACCTAATTTCTCATTTGGTGAACAATTCGAACACGTATTCAGTTTAGGTATACTAGTTGGTGTGTTTCAAATTTTTGTTTGAAAAAAAAAAGAATTAAAAAAATGTACTTTTAAAATTAAAACTTTATTAATTGAATTCAGAATCATAAGTTTGAAATGAAACATTTCCGTAGATACTATTATTTTATCATGTTTCATTTGTTTAAAGAACATCGATTAAACGCGTAATCATACTTCCTACAGTTCTATGACAACTCGTCGTGGTCAGTTCGTCGCGCATCAAGTCGTCGTACGTCAATACATCGCACGACCAACTCGTCGCGCGTCAATTCATCTCTCGACAAATTTGTTGCGATATACCATGACTGGTGACCGGCAGGGGGAGAGACTTTCCCACAAAATAAATTTTCTTTATATATATTTCGATAATACCAGAATTACGCAATAGACATTGGTTGGTGTATGGCAAGGGGTGACACCCAACCAAAAGCGTATCCCCCTGCCGTACACCAGCCATGGTGTCTCGCAACGAAATTATCGCGCGACGAATTTGTCTAGCGATGTATCGACGCGCGGCGAGTTTGTCGTGCGATGTATTGATACGTGATGTTTTACGTGTGATGAATTAACGCGCTACGAATTAAAGCATGGCGAATTGACGCACGATCAATTGACCGCGATGTATTGACGGTATACGACTTCGTACTCGAATTTAAGATGACACCGTTTTCGCAAGCTGAAATTTGGGAAAAAAATCTCGTGTTGGATTCGGGTAAATACGGTATTTATTTCAAATCTGAGCACTGTATATTGATTGCTTTAGATATTAAAATAATAACCTTTTATATCATAGTTGATTGACGAAGATATAGCTTGAATAAGAGATAGTGATGATGCCACGTTTTTCATGATCACCTAAATTATAAAAAAATCACTGAATTTTACTCATCTATTGGAGCAGAGGGAAATTTGATCAGGTTTTTGTAAGCAGTTAAGAAAAAGATCTGAAGAAATTTTATTACCCTTTTTAACTTTGAGTGAACATAAGTTCTATAGGACAAAATAATTCATTTATTATTTTAATCACTCTGCAAATGCTAGAACAAAATCGTATGCTCCATAGTTAAGCGTTCAAAAAATTTTATTATATATATATACATTATCTTCGATAAAATCAAAATAAAAAGTAGTTTATTGATCTTTATTTCCCACATCCTTTCAGCTAATACAGTATATTATGCATCCTAAACGTCCACAAGCTGCATACCTACTTGATGAGGTAGTGCTAGCTGGCACGCTAGTTACAATTGGAGAAATTTACAGGAACTTATGATATTTACAAAGTATGTGCTTTATATACTAGACAAATAAGAGTTATTGTTTTTAATCTTCTACAAACTTAAATATCATCAGGTACAGGTGGAGCAAACTGTCCCAGTCTTTAAGAAAAACTTTCACTGCTTCCAATAGCATGAGGTTTTACATTTACAATAATCCACCTAAATTCTTTAATTATGGTTTCCATCGATTGAAAATTTAACTTTATAACTTCTGCCCATTAATTATCACTACTAGATCAAATATTACAGCTGGATGATGCAAAATTATACTGCATGGCAGTAAGTAGGCCTCAGGAGAATACTTATTGAAGAACATTTTCTTAAGTTTAACTTTAGAAACTCATAATTCCCAAATACACTGGTGTTTTGCACTTAAGTACAAATCAATGTTAAGTAATATTCCTTAAACAAAAGTTTGCATTATGTTTAAATGTAAATACCTTTACAGGCTGGTCTACTGAATATTTTTATGGCATTTGTCTAGCTTATGATAATGGAGGACTAGTTACTATAATTTAACAGTCAGCCATTGATAACCTCTTCTCGTCGGTAGAAGAGGCAATATTAAATGGACATATAAGTACCATTTTGTGCCCAGTTTTTTAACATAAGTTCCTAAACCAGTAAAATTATCATCCAAAATATTCAGTCTTCTATTATGAAAAGAAGAGTAGAAGACTTCAAACATCAAATGTATTAAAAATATACCACTTTTAACAGTTGTGGTCACCATGTGCTGTATACATCACTAACCACGGGGTAAAACAACACTACTTTGAGGTGATATGATCTTAACTGTTCCATTACGGAGACAGACAAAGAGAAGCCCAATCATTTCAGATGCTTATTCTAGCAGCCTGTATAACCCACTGGACATAGGTGATTCTTATCTTTAAATTACCATTCGAACACCTTTCTTATCTCTTGGAATATTACCATTCATTCAGACAGCTCAATTCACAATTTTATTAATGCTATCTATTTTTATTTTACAGAAACTGTTCGAAAATGTTTATTGTCACTATACACTGTTAATGCCCCACTTCCACAACAATTACTGGAGCAGACATTTTTGAAGGGAAACAAATCGTAGAACCAATTTCAATACCAAAAGAAAAAGTTTTTTGAGATGTCCATCTCAGCATTAAAAAACGGCCTTGAATATTTATTGGAGACATCTTTCAGGTAGATTGCAGGGAAAACAAAGCCAGTATATTAGGTTGTTTGAATGGCAAGTCACCTCAAAAGGTTTTTTTTCTGAAGTTATATCTTGCAAGTTGCTGATAACAGAATGTTTTTGACCTTGTTCATTGCAATCACCAAGAGATCCCTTAAAGAGGACACATTCAAATTGGATTTCATTTTTGCTAGCAACTATGCGAATTCAAATACTTCCACAAAACAATACCACACTACAGCTGTTTAAATTAAAAATAGGTTCACAACCGTAAAAATGAAATGAATTGGCACAGTAAATATGTTTGCATGAAATTGTAAAAAAAAACAAGAATTGATAAGCAGATTGCCTAATGTTAGATTCATTAAAATTAAATGATATAAAATGTACTTATTAAAAATGAGTTATTTTTTAAGTAAATAGGTTGGCTATCACCATCTCTATTAAGGGTTGGGTATGCTTTTACTAGGTAAATGCAACCATTTATGCATTAAGAGAAAAAATGAGTTAAACCTTTGCCTGTTATAATATGTCCGCATGCAATTGCATACTTTTCAAGCAGCAGGCTAGAAAGTTCAGTTTCTTGTTCTATCTATTCCTTCCAGATCTGAAGTTGGGCAGACATTAGTAATCAGACTATTCCCTCGGCAGAAATACTATTCCAATATATCAAGCCCATGATATACCAAAAATTATTTTCCTGATATATCTACCATTTTCGTAATATTCATAGCAGTGAGTGAGGCAAGTTAAAATGTTAGCATTTTAATTTTATTATTTGATGCCAAATCTGTTATTTCACTAGCTATATTTATAAAAAAACACAAAGGATGCCTTACTCAAATTATTATTTGAATGAAACAAGAAAATTATATGCTATATTCAGAAACAACTTATGTGGAAAAACATTAATAGACTTTACCTTGATAATGAAAAACATACAATAATGCCTTCAAGTGGAATATCAACCAGGATGTACTTTTCTAAAATGAGGGTAAGACAATGATCAAGTTAATAAGAGACACAACAGCATGAAAATGCTTTCAGATGTTTTTAACCATAGAAATTGGAAAAGTATTCTCATGGAGATCATTTGACAATAATTTGTCATCAATTCAATGCACATTAAAAACTAAGTTTAATCCTATGGCTCTTCAACAGTTTTTACTCTGAATATCAGTAAATGATATTTACATAGCTAGGATACAGCTCTTAATTTTTTTTATGCATTGAGTTTACAAAATCTGAATATGAACAACTCGAAAACCTTTTTTACAAATGCATGGCAGTTACTGCTTTTTAAATCTTTGCAAATTATATAGATATTCCATGATTGATTTATTAATGACTGGTCACAATTAGTCTAACTATTGTATTTAGAGATGCTTTGTCATATAGACATATTGGTAGTTCAAATCTTTAATAAAGGATTAGGTAGGTAATTCCCACTCTACTGATAGTTTTATAACTGAATGCAGGTTTAAAATTCTTAGATTTTTGGTAAAAATATTCCAAAGAATGGAAAAATTTGATAGCCACAAACTATGTACTTATTTGAAACTACATATAAATGAAAAAAATGCCTCAAGAAGTTTTGAAGCATTTGATCCAGTAAGTATAAACATTTTCTTTATCAAGGGTACATTTCCTATTTGATAGAAAAGATGTTTCTATGAGAAGTTTCTCAATCCTTGGAATAAAATGTAACCTCATGATACAACTCCTAAGCTCTATTTGGATTTTCTTGCTGAGAGAAAGATATGTATGAATAACTGCTAGATGAAATTTGACACAGTACAAAGTCTTAAAGAACTAAACTACTTCAAAATACTATAATTACAGGACCAACAACACATTCACCCCTACCATGTGGCTATGAATGAGCCTTTAAAAGAAAGACAATAAGGCAATCTCAATTTTCACCACACCAGGGACAAATAGTATGCACAACTGTTATCAAATAAACAACAACAAATGAGCTAACTAATTTGTCATTTTTATTGAGGTATAAATGAATACTTAGAAATAATGTGATTCAGAAGTTATGGCAACTAAACTGAAACATATTGGTGAAACATTGCATTGATTCTAGCCACTAAGTCCTTTGATTCATTTTTGAAGAATAATTTTGTAAAATACAGGGCACTTACAAATTATCTTCCCAATTTTAAAACTTTATTATAAAAATCTATCCAAGATACAGTGAAAAGCAACCTGTAATATAAGTTTTGTTCAATCTATTGATATTTGCCACTCTTCACAATGAGGTTGCAATATTCCTGAATGAGCAATAGTCTGATCATTGGATTGGTCATGGATGACTCATTTCTTGGCCAGCTCGTTCACCTGATCTAACCCCCTTAACTTTTTCCTCTGGAACTATGTCATAAATGCCAACAAATTTGAAGGGATGGGTATGTGAAGCTGTTGTAAAAGTTCAGCATGATCTATTGGAGCATAGAACTTCACTTGTCCTCAACAACTGCTGAACTGAGCAAAATTGGAAACTTGGCAACATTGTGTCATAGCCAAAGCAAAATAACCGGAACGCAAGTGGAATACTTTGGGTCCCAGCCATATGACCTGTTGAAATAGATTTTAGTATAGCTTGCTTTTCACTTTATCTTTGTTAATTTTTAATAATAAATTTTGAAAATCTGGAAGATAATTTGTAATCAACCTGTATTTTTTTACACTAATGAAGCCATTTGAAATCGTCATCAGATATATAAATATATACGCTATGTTGCTTTCAAAATTTGATTTTTGTAGCTTGTCAGAAATTGTATGCCATGCTGGCTGGGTGAAAAATTCATTCTTGCCCAGAGAATTGCTGAGATATAATGGTGGCGCTCTTAGTATGGCATGAAAAAATCATTCGATAAAATAAGATTTAAAAGATTACATTACTAGGCTAATTGCTGATATCAAGAATCTTTAGCAATGTTGTTTTAATAAAGAAGAAATTATTAAGGCCAATTCAATATTTTTGGAACCTGAATAACTATCAGACATACTTAAATATGCCAAAAGATCATCATAGAAGAATTTTTAACGATACTTTGATAATAAAATGCAGTTTACAATTTTACGTCACTTGTATGAGAAAACTTGCAGCTTCAGTTAAAGATAGGTCAGTTTACTACTAAAATTGATTAATGACTTGTTAGTTAACAACAGTACTAACTGCACCTCAAGCAGGCGATAAAACCAAGACATGAGATTAAATCTTGAGAATATACCCAAGCCTTTGATGAGGTGCATGCGAAGTACCTTCCCAAATTATAACAATAATTAACACACTTAAGAATGCTTTTATAAAAAGTACATTTTAACTCTGAATTTCTGTTATTATCCAATGTAGTTCATACAATGTGACAACAGTAAATATAAAAGTGCCTCAAAGGCAATAAATCAATACACTTTTTTATAAACAAAACAATGTTCCATTACCAATATAGGTTCAATTTTTTTCTTTTAACAAATATCTCCAATACTCAACAATAAATGATCACATTGTATAAAGAAAAAGCATGAATAAATGATTCCCATTTTACTGTTAAATCTAATTTGAAAAATGCTTTATTGTATCCTATATAAAACTATATTTCTACAGAAAAGCATATTTTCAAGACCAACATGTTTGTTATCAATATGCTGGATATGGACTGTATTTAAAGGAATATGGGAATTTTCCTGTTTTTCATTCAATAAAGTTAAAACAGCACAACCATTTATGATTGCTTAGGGTATAAATTTGATAAATAAGTGCTCTTTTTACAGTCTCATAAATGAAATAATTTGCTTGTAATAGTTTTTCACAATAAATGTGCATCCAACTTGATATTGGATAAATCATTACAACCTTAAAAAATTCAGAGTAATTGACCTGAACACTGTTACCGAGCTACTAGAAAATCAATAAATTTTGGTGGGTGATATTAAATGATACCAATAACCATTACATGATTGATTGGGCCGCTTTTTGGACCCAATATGAAGTGACCAGATAGAATTATTAAAAACAAATAATAATTAAAAGTCGATTTCATAAAAAACCTGTATGCCATTTTGTTAACAATGGTACAATTTCAAAGGTGTGGACGGACAATGAGGAACAACTATCAAGCATAAAACAGCATAAATGAAACAAAAAAACTCATAATACTTGTAACACCATGAACTTGATTCACATTCATCATAAAAGAGCAATAAAAAATGGGAACATTTGCTATAGTAATACTTTCAACAGTTGGCCATTATAAAGATGTACTGCTTATTATTGATAGCAAACATGTTTGATGTAGCTTGAGATTAATTTAATATCCAAAATACAAAAGTTAAAAAAAGAGTAACTTTTCATCTTTACTGATGATGGATATAAAAAAATCATACCTTTAGTATAAATATCACCAAGACCTTCATGCCATTAAATAAAAAATCTTCAGTCATTGAGATGAGATGAATAAAGATACACTTGTATGAGACGGACAAATGATTAAATCATCAAAATTTATAAAAATTATTGCTCGATAAATAATTAGATGGGAATCAAATGACTGTTAGTTGCAGACACTTTACAATGTGTGAGAAAAAATGAAGCCCATTATAAAAATAAAAGTATCAAGTACAAAAAGGAATTATAAGGCTTGTTGTGATGAACTAATTTATGCATAATTTTTTTGAAAAAATAATGAAAACGTATGCACAAATCTGAACTGAGATTTGTCAAGAAGCATAAACAAATCATTAACAGTGGAACAAATATGTAAATTAACATTTACTATTGTGATCTAAGTAAAAGCAAAAGAATAAATTAGTCAAAAAATGAAGTAATGAAAAGTTTCAAGTGAAACTACAAATGACAGCAATGGCATGTGTACATTGTGAGACATGATAGAAAAAACAACATCCACTCATCCCACGAAATACATTTTGTGTCCATCGAAATGGATGGTAATATATGATGACAATGAAGGTCAAGAAGATTTAGACAGCACCTCACTCATTCTGTTGATTGGGTTTGATTGTTTAAAGATGATATATCACTGTTTTCTTTTATGATTTACCCCAGCTAACCTCAGAAACAAACCAAGGAAATACCATTGTGAACAAAATTCCTGAGAAAATACCAGTGATAAGTGAAGCAGCACCATACATTCCTGCAGTAACTTTGTGATGAGCTTCCACTGCCCTGTAAACAATTACAAACAATTAACCACAAGCAAAAAGTAAAAAAGAACAAATTATTAAAAGCACAGAGCGTTTAAAAATTGACCAAATTTTCACTAATTTTCATTAATTATTTTATTGACAAACCATGTATCTCCAATAGCCAATAAAAAAGTTGAAAAAACAAAATGTGTACTTTGGATACAAAACAACCATCATCAGTGGTGATTTACTGATACTATATTCTAAAGGAGATTAATTTTTATTTCATCTAGAAAGACTTATTCCAATGTGTTTAGCAAAGGAAAAATTAATTACTATGCCACAGGCTAACTAAAGCTATCACATTAGCTAATATTGAGGAGAAATTCATAACTATGTGCGATTTTAAGACTTCAAACTACTAGGTGCAATTTTCATATCAGGTGTAAAAATTCAAATTTCCATTTTCAAAATTCCTAAAGTTTAATTTATGTATTTAATTTAATGTAAAATGCTGTATGTTCAAATAGAGGAAGAATTGTTTATTGACAGCGATTCTGATGGTTACAATCACAAAGGGAAGCTTCTGAACAAGAATCAGCACACATGTCGCACCATCTGTAAATTACTTTGCAATACTATGGGGCCTGCAATATGAGGGACCTGTCAATGTGTTCCACTGATTGCACCTACGCTAGAAACGCTCCTGTGCCTCATTACTCTATTTAATCTTTTATTGTAAATACAGTGGGTCTCCATTATTTGTGGGGTTATGTACCCGGAAATGGCAGCGAATACTGAAACAGCAAATACTGGGGAATTTTTTCCCATAGAAATACTACATTATATAAGGAGGGGTTACGTTCCGATTCATCACTTATGTGATGAAAAAAGGGGAATTTTCTCTCATAGGATTTCATGTAATCAAGGAGATTAGGTTTAAGTTGTTGCCACTGTATCCAATGACATCCAAACTAAGAAAACAAGTCTGTTTATGGGCGTTCCAGTTATGAAAGGGTTAACATACAGGGCAGTACGTACACTCAGGGCCGGCCACAGGGGGGTTGCAGCGGGCGCAAGGCACCCGGGCCCCGGGCTGTACATGGGGCCCCGGAAAAAGGAAAAAAAGAAGAAAAGAAAAGAAAAAACGAAAAAAAAGAAGAAAAAAGAAAATTTTTAATGAAGTTAATTGGTTAAAATTAATTTAATTTTTTAAACTCGACCTGAATTGTCCGTGCTAAATGCCAAATTGGCCGTGTCTAACGCACAGCGAACACAAAGTGAATTTATCTTGATCGTACATACTGATTGGTTCTTATTCAAATAATACTAACGATGAGATGCGTGCGCAATAAAAACTGCCATTTTTATCTCGCGTGTACCTGACGCCACCCGACGCCTATATTCATATCTGTCAATCTGTGGTCTAACGTCTTTGTCCGTTAAAATCAGCACTCGTACTGTAAGTATCTCGTATACACGATATACGTTAATTTTTTCTATTTTCACATACGTGTATAATGTATACTTTGTATATACGTTGACAAATGATAAAATAACTATTTGCGCTAACGATAGGAGTTGTCTACAGTTACTGTAAAGTATATTTTGTTAATGTGATATCATCATCATCATGCTTCTGTCCGAAGACAGGTTTTAACTGAATCGCTGCCTCCATTTCTCTCTCTCCCTAGAAGCCTCTTTTATACCTCTATAAGTAGTACATCCCTGCTTTATATTATCTAATATTCCTATTCTTTTTCTCCCTCTTCCTCTTCTTCCACTAATTTTTCCTTCTAAAATCGTCCTTTGTAAACACTGTCTTCTCAATATGTGCCCTATCCAATTTGCTTTTCTTTTCCTGATTGTTTTTATTAGCATCCTTTCTTCTCCCACCATTTCTAATACTTCTTCGTTTCTCTTCCTCTCTGTCCATTTCACTTTCATCATTCTTCTCCATACCCACATCTCAAAACTTTCTAAATATTTTTCCTCCTTTCTCCTTACCGTCCACGTCTCTGCACCATAAAGAGCTATGCTACATATGTAGCATTTCGCTAATTTCTTCCTTGTTTCTAAATTTATTTTCTTGCTTGTGAGAAGCTCCTTCTTCTCGTTAAATGCTGCTTTTGCCATTGCAATCCTACTTCTGATGTCCTGTGTACTACTTCCATCCTGTGCTAAAATACTGCCGAGATATTTGAAACTACTTACTTGTTCCAATTTTTGGCCATTTACCATTATATTTAATTCTTTATGTTCCTTTGAAACCACCATGACTTTCGTTTTTTCTGTATTGATCTTCATTCCATATTGTTGGCCAACCTCAACTAGTCTGTCTGTCATCCTCTGAAGCTCTTTCTCGCCTTCTGCTATTAAGCCCTGATCATCTGCGTATTTAATGGTGGTAATACTTTCACCTCCTATCTTAAATCCTTTCTCTTCCATCAACGCTTCTTCTGTTATTGTTTCTGCATAAATATTAAATATCGCTGGTGAAATAGGACAACCCTGCCTCACTCCCCTCCCTATTGAAGTACTTTCTGTTTCTTCTCCTTCAACCCTGACTCTAATCTTTTGATCAAAGTAAAGGTTTTTAAGCAATCTTTTATCTTTCCAATCTATTCCTATTTTGTTTAAAATACCCAGCATCTTATCCCATTTCACTCGGTCAAAAGCTTTCTCCCAATCTACAAAACAAAAATACATACCTTTATTGACTTCTAGCGCTCTTTCTATCATCATCCTCATACATCCTATAGCATCTCTAGTCCCCCTTCCTCTTCTAAAACCCAACTGATTATCTTGCAGCTCCTTTTCTATTTTACATTCAATTCTTTTGGTTATTATTCTGGTTAGAACTTTAGCTGTATGAGAAATTAAACTAATAGTTCTGTAATCCTTACAACATTTTGCATTGTTCTTTTTCTCCAGTGGTACCATCACAACATCTAAAAAATCTTCAGGCCATATGCCAGTATCATATACTTGGTTAAAAAATTTTGTGAGTTGCTTAACTGCTTTAGACCCCAAAACCTTAAGAACGTCCACGGGTATATCATCACTCCCAACAGCCTTCCTTCTTTTCATGTCATCAATTGCTCTTTTAACTTCAGACTCGAGAATACTTGGTCCTAGCTGATATTCTTCCACATCCTCTTTTTCATTTAATTCAATATTTCTTGGCTTTCCTTCTTTGTCATACAGAACCTCAATGTATTCTTTCCAGACATTCTTTACATTGTCTGGCTCCGATACTATTTTACCACTTTTGCTCATGATTCCTTTACGTCCTATCTTTCTTGCTTTTTTCTTGAATAGTTCCCTTGCTTTGCTATACATGAGGTCTGTTCTACAAATTCTTTCACATTCGACAATCTCCTCGCATTTCTCATTTATCCACTGTTCTCTGGCTTTATCTGTTTCCCTTCTTAAAGCATTATTTAACTCCTTGTACTTTCTTTGGCCTTCTTCAGTGTTTATGTTCTTCCACTTTCTCCGCTCTTCCATTTTTTGCAGCATGGCTGCTGTGATCCAGGGTTTTTTGTTTCTTTCACCCGTTATCTTTTCTACCTTCTTTTCCACTACATCTTTAATGTTGCTATGGATGTATCTCCACTCCTCATCTACATTCTTCCTATTTTCTTCATCTCTCTCCCCCAACCTTTCCTCCAGCTCAGTCATAATAGCCTCCTTGTTTTTAAGGAGTTCCTCTAAGTTCCATTTCTTGTTAACTCTTATGTTTCTCTTAACGCTCTTCAGTCTGCATTGTATATTTGCCACCAAAAGGTTGTGGTCAGAATCGATATCTGCCCCTGGTAGTGTTTTCACATTTTTAATGCTATTTCTAAATCTTTCATTGACTAGTATGTAATCTATTTGGTATCGTCTCTGGTCTCCTGGGCTTCTCCATGTGTAAAGTCTCCACTGGTGATGCTTAAACCATGTATTAGTTACAATTAATCTATTTCTATGGCAGAATTCCACAAGTTTATCCCCTCTTTCATTTCTCTTCCCTAGTCCATATTTTCCCACTATGTTATCTTCCTGTCCCTCTCCGACTACACTGTTCCAATCTCCCATTACTATGGTGGTGATCCTTCCTTTTCCCTCCTCCTCCAATATCTCCATAATCTGTTCATAGATTTCATCTACTTCGTCGTCGCCAGCATTAGTCGTTGGCATATACACTTGAATTATAAGCATTTCCACTGGCTCCATCTGAAGTTTTACGGCTATTATTCTATCATTAACTGTCACTACCTTGCTAATTCTTTCAGTTATCTCTTTTCTCATTATAATCCCCACTCCCCTTTCCTTTTTCTCCCCTCCTGAGTAAATAATCTTAAATTCGTCTGAATTTATCTCGCCTTCTCCTTCCCACCGAACTTCACTAAGACCTACTATACCTACATTATTCCTTCTCATTTCCCTTTTTAAGTTCTCTAGTTTACCCCCTGAATTCATAGTCCTAACATTCCATGTGCCTATTCTTAATTTCTCACTGCTTGCTTTCTTCTTATTAATGCTACATTTCCTCTGTGCATCCCCTAGGGTTGTCCCCACCCAGAGATCCGATTGGGGGACTATTTTACCTCCGGAATATTTTACCCCAGAGACATCCATAGAGGTATTTGCAGCTTTTCAGCCTATCATGGGAAATATAATGAGGTAGTTTCCCCTTGCTTTCCTCATCGCAGTTTCACAGAGTGATTACCCATCTGTAGCTGTTCAGATCCACATGATCACCACCTACAGAGGTACTGTTCAAGCTGCTGCCCTTGCACAGGGGGATGTAAAACCCCCAAGACTGCTTCTTAGTCTGACTCTTCCCCTCAGACCTTTCCGGCTTGGATGGTCCTACCAGGAGAATTATCTCCCGCCGGCATAGCTCTTTGGTTCGTAAGAGTACACAAACCCCCCCCCCCCCCACCTCTGTAATGTTATGCAGTCCTTAGGGAGGGTAATGTGATATAATGATTTTAATTTTATTATAAGTGTATATTTAGTTACTAAATACCCAACATATTTACTTACTAAATTTTAATACCCATAATGTCGATGCCAAGAAAATATCTCTCTGGGTGTCAGAAAAGAAAATTGGCTGAAGAGAAAGAAAGTCACAACCAGAATTGTTTTCGTGGCTGCAAAATAAATCTCAGGCAAATGAAGAACAAAACCAACAGGAAGAAACTATGCAAGATGACAATCAGAATGCAGAAATTGTGGAAAAAAATACAAATGAAACGGCAAGTAAGGAAGAAATTATTCAAATTGACAACCAAAATGTTGAAATTGTGGAAAAATATATTGAATTGTCCGAAGAAATAAATGTTCATATTGAAGTAATGGCAAGTCATGCTGAAGTACAATTTGATGAAACAATACACCAAGATAACAGCAACAGTGATCCAGTGAATATAAGTGATCCAGTTTTATGGCCAGATATTGTAAATGATAAATTTAGATTATTATGTGTCAAAACTGGACCTAAGCAAGAAGATCAACACACTTTCTCTAAAAATGCTGATGGTAGATCTTTCTCTATATCTTATTATTTTAAAACTATGCCAAATGGTGAAAAACAGCATCACAGCTGGTTAGTTTATTCAAAAGCTCAAGATTCAGTATATTGTTTTTGTTGCGTATTATTATTATTTTCTAAAAATAGAGATAAATTTACACAGTTTACAGATGGTTTTAATAATTGGAGAAAAGTGATGTCGGTAATTTGAGATCATGAGCTTTCCGTTTGTCACATTAATTCTTTTATTGCTTGACAAGAATTATTAAAACAACTTGATTTAAATTACACTTTTGATAATACAATTCAAATTAATGTAAATAAAGAAACGGAACATCTTAGATTACTATTCCGAAGAATTGTAGATGTGATTTTATTCTTATCTATAATAATAATCTTCCATTAAGAGGGACTCAGGAGAAAATAGGAGCGCCAAATAATGGAAATTTTTTTAAGTCTAATCGAATTGTTAAGCGAATATGACCCTGTGTTAATGGAGCATGTAAATAGAATTAAAAATGTGAAGGAAAGAATTGTGCATCATTTGGCACATAGGTAGATCACAGGAGGAATTTATTGCGGCTTTAAGTAATGAAGTGCTTAATAAAATTAAAGCTGACATAAAAGTCTCCTTGAATACAATTTGTTTATTTTTAAATTTTATTTTCTTTATTATTATTATTATTTTTTTTGTGAAAAGATGTTAGGCTTTTTTATCGTTGAGAAATTTTTTGGGCCCCCAAAAAATTACTTGCACCCAGGCCCCTTTATGGAGAAGGCCGGCCCTGCGTACACTGATCATTGCTTAATCTTAATATAAATTAAAATAACTTAAAATTACCTAAATAAGAATGGAAAACATGATGACAAGGATAAACATAAATACTGCAGGATAAAACTTGCGAGAATCTTGAATATGATGTTCACGGCACAATTCCAAAACAAAGCATGTGATGCTGGTGCGTAATAATACAGAGAAGATGGTAATATGGTGTATTAGCTCATTTCCTTACGCTAGTTACAATGAATAAAAGAGTAAAAAATTTATTACCAACATAGTATATTTATTATCAATAGCAAAAAAAAAACAAAATAGGCCAGAAAATAAAATAAAACAAGTTTAATGAGGCAGTCATTGTTGAACAAGTAGCGCATGTGTCAGCTTCTTACTCTGCCATGGCAAGTAGTTCGAGTGATGGATAAGCAAAACGAAAAAATGTGGATACCGAAACATTGTTCCATAATACATGAATGATAAGTGAAATGATGGATACCAGGGCCCATTGTATCATTTGATTTTTAAAAAATGAAATACATTGTGATTTCATCATTACTAGCTTCTGATAATTTTTGTTTAACACCTTACATAAATTAACATTGAGGGTATGGGTATAGCATAAATAACAGATAAAAAGGTAGCAGCTAGAAAACAGCTTTTCAACTGGTGGCCTTAGTAGTAGGTGGCCTTTGAACGCATCTAAGACGAGCATTGTTCTCTGCCTTAAAAGTGCCCCAGGTTGTCTATTCCACACTATGCTTAGCCAGTCCTTTATTAAATCAGCTGACATCCATCCTTGGCCTTGACATTTAACAATTATTCCATTTGGTAGTACTTCCTTTGACACTGTTTTGTGTTTTAAAATAACATATGGCGGCAACTTTGTTCCGTCCGCTAATACAGCCAGCATTACAGTAATGCACAGTTTTTCATTCCTGGAAGTTTTTATGATGACATTTTTTGCACCTTTTTCGTTGACTGTGTAATTGGATGGCATGTCGAAGTAAATGGGTGTCTCATCTGCATTACCCATTTGGCTCAGAAGGTAATTATGACTTTTCCGCAACCGAATTACATGCCACTGGAAAGTTATTAATTTGTCTGTGAAGTTGGAAAGTAGAAGCTGGCAAAGTGAAATTCTTTGTCGCAGGCTAAAATCATTACGACGCATCATACGCACACACCATCCATTACTAGTCTTAAATTCTTGGTGTGGAATGTTTTGCAATCGTGCTAATTCTTGAGCTTTCAATTTAATGATATCCTGCATCACCGGTTTACCGTCCATTCTTTGAATTGCACAAAGTTTGCAATTTCCTCTTCTAATGCATGAAATCGGCCTCGTTTTGGTCCACTAAATGATCACCGTGTTGAGTTACCACCTTCAAGTTTCTCTTTTGCTTGCTTCTACCTTAGCACATTTGCTTCAGTCACATTGTATTTCCTCCCTGCTGCACAATTATTTGTTTCTTCAGCATAGTGCACCATCATTAACTTAAAATTTCTGTCATAACTTCTTCTAATTCCTTTCAATACATTCCCTCTTACCGCAGTTCCTTTTTTCTCTATGCGATCAGCCATTTGTTTGGGGTATCTTATTTAAAAGTTATAAATAATAACTTGTCACTATTTCACTTTAAAACTCAGCAAAGCGTGTACTACTCAAGTGCTCTCGTAAATTTTCTACACTCTGAAACTCACGTCCACTTTACATCTGCCGTTGGCATACCAAATGCAAAGCATCATGTTTAAATTTTAGTAGATACGTTTAAATTGTATCAGTCTTGTTTACATTGTATTACTAGACACCCTAATTGGTGCCCACATGACTTTGTGTTTCATATTACGCATGGAACCGCCCAGCTGTAGTCAATTTTTTTTAACTTGTCACGCGGTTACCAACCTAGCTCTAAACACTTCCCTACCGCCAAAGTGGAACTATTGGTCTGTGGGAGCAATTTTAAGAAATTTGACCTTAAATTTTTAAAGTATTGTAGTAATTAATTAAATACGATGTATTACTTTATACAATAATAAATATTTTAATAGACATATACTTGACATCTGGGTGTTTCATGGTGCATTTAAAATAGGGGTGTATTCTCACCTTAAATCCTCATACTCCATTCTAAGATGATACCTAATATTTTTAATGGCATTTTTGTGAAAAAACCTCGTTTTTCTTTAGGGTAAATACGGTATATTTTTTTGACTAAATGCCTCTATTTCTCTGAATGTATGCCATAAAGCTTGATCATCAGTATTTTTCAAATCCAAAAAGTACATAAAAAACCAAGTTCACTGAGTATTTCTTTCTATTACTAATGAAAACAAATGTCTCAAGTATTAAAGCTGATAGTCATTGAAACAAGTGTAATGGTAGGTTGATGCAATAGAAAGAAATACAAGAACTGAGTATGTTGTTATTAAATTCTATCTGTTTAGCATTAGCATATCATAATCATCTATTATAGAAATTGACGGTAATTGCCTCAATTTACAGAAATTGAATCATGAAATATAAATAAAATTCAATTTCCTTTGTTTTCAAGGATTAACATATTGACTGGCAGTACTATCATCATTGCATATTAAATTAATTTCATGCCAGAATTTTTTATTTCCCTATATGAAAGTCAAATAATACTTCTGTTGAGATTCAGTTAGTTAACACATTCCAATTGCATTAGCAGAATAATAGGATAAATTTTGCTGAAAAATATGTTAAAAATTATACTTCATGAAAATGGCTCTTAACATAATTAGAATTGGTAATCTTGAAAAATTCTCACCTTGGACAGTACATCATGGCAAGAGAACTGAAGTGGCCACTGGTTAACCCCATTAACATGCCAGCAACCCAATATGCCCAATCATTTTCTATTAGGACTGGGAAGACTCTATCAATATTTTGTGGATAATAATTACATACCACAAAAAATGGTATGAAGAATATACGCAGGACAACAGGCACAACCAAATATTTTGGACCAGGCTGTAGAAAAACAATCAAGAGGAAAAACGTCATTAAAAAAGGTTATTATGGTTGGATTATTAAATCTAACTAAATTTGATTGGTTAATTTTTATAATGTGGTTAGATATAAAGTCTTACCCTTGTATTATATTTAAGGTATACATCCATTCGCATAAGCTACTACCGACTGTTTTTAAGTTTAACAGGTTGACTGTAGTGGCAGACACCGGTGCCCACTCTATTTTATCTCTTGTAGGATGCTGGGTGACTGCTGTCGCAGCATTGCAATGTATTCCATGCATCCATCCCAGCCAACATATATTTAATATTTTTTTAGAACTTCATTTTTACTATTTTTATATTTTACAAATGTGTGAACAGGCATGAAGGCATTGCAGATTAGTCAAAATCTACAGAACAATATACCTAAGTTTTATATTTTTAATTACACTGTACAATACATTGTATAATATATTGCATTAAAATATGTAGTACAGGGCATCCCAGAAGTCTGGAAACATAGAGAAATAGACATAATCCTAAAGTTAAACAAGTAAATTTCTAATGTCAGTATTACATATTTCAGATAATAAAATATTCTGATGGCTGATTATACCAATCAAGTAAAGGTGGAACTTGCGTTGTTAGAAAAATGTTTCTTTAATTTTATGAATACAATGTCTATTTTACCCATGGATCCACATACCCTGTCCAATACATTGCATGAAAATGCAAATTCCACCCAAAAGGAGCAATGCATTTTTATTGCTTTAAGACTGAAATGCATAAATGTGGCCAACCAGCCATGAGAGGTAGCCCATGGCTATTGAGCATTTAGGGTATTCAATGAACAAAAATCTGATGTGGCCACCACATGACTTTCTTCATACCTGTAATTTTGCTAAAAATTCCAAATAGGCTACATAATAATAAATATTTTAAGAAACTGCGAGAAAATTTTAGACTTGACAAAGAACAGAAATAAACTCAAACCATAGCCTTCTGATATTGGATATAGCCACAAAGCTCCAACAATTAAGAAAATAAAAGGGACTGTTACTAAGCATCAATTGTTAACAATAGTCGTCGGTAGGTGGCATGGTGGTGGCAGCTAAAAATATAAGATATCTCTATGGGAAAAAGTTTCAAACAAAGTTTGTAGAAAATTCAATGTCCTACAACTTTTATTCCAGTACATTTTTACATATATCAAATATTAAAGTAAATATTTCAAAATAACGGATGTGACAAGAGTAAACACCCACTTCCAGTTGACCGATTTTTACCAAAAACTAATCAATTCTTGTGACTTTCATAAAAATGTTAAATAAAAAAATTTTGCATTGACCTGATTAATAGTTTTTGAGTTAGAACACCCACAAAAAAGGTGTCACACATGCACATCATCGAGAAAATGGTCAAAACGTGTTCAGGGGATCTCAAAACGTGTATTTCTGTTGAAATCTCAAAATCGATCTTTTTCATGAAAACAACTTTCCCCTATACTACGTATGGAGAAAGTAAAAATGGCTGACAATCAAAGCAGCTAAGAAAATATTTGCTGCTTTGTCAAGTTGGCAGCAGTGACTGTTTTGACTTCAAAATCTGCAGCCAAGTCATGAGATGGACCTGATAAGAGTTTAGTTCATATCTTTGCAAAAGTGAGTGAAAGATTCATAGAAAAGAGATGACAACAAGAAGACAACTGATAAAGAACAAGCCAAAAAATCCAATGCTAGCACATCAGTGGATTTTCTTGGAATTCTGAACATTATGAAAGTGATGGTTGGGAATGTTAAGCTGGTTCAAGTAGGTACATGGAAAAAGATAAATAGCAACATACTATCTTTGGCGATTGATAATAAGTGAAGTATTAGTAATTATGCAGAATTGTACAGCTTCCTTTCTGCTCAGACTGTGTCCACCCAATAAAATATGCATTATTTTTATGAAATAACAATAATATTAAATGTTTAAAAACTATTTTCCCATATGCGTTAATATGCACTCAAATTATTTGTTAGGCTGAAAATAAATCAAAAATTAACTTTGGCAGTCAACCTGTTAATAACTTTAGTTTTTAGGGAGTAAATATGAGAAGAAATTTTTCTTAGTTAAGAATTCTTTTTCAAAATCACAGGGAATCATATTTTATATTTAATAAAAAAATTTGTTTCAAATAGAAGATGAAAATTATCTATAAGAAAGGGATACTTTTCTATGCCACAAATGTTGAATTTTAAGCACATATTACGCATTATATAGAGAACTGCAGAAATGAAAATAAATGAAATTTCATCTGACAATGAGAGAAAGAATACCATTATATAAATATGTAGTATATAGAGAATGCAAATGAGTTTGAATTTATTTTCTCATTAACATTTA
Organism: Tanypteryx hageni; assembly: GCA_028673005.1. NCBI lineage: Eukaryota > Metazoa > Arthropoda > Insecta > Odonata > Petaluridae > Tanypteryx > Tanypteryx hageni. The sequence continues at coordinate 176,676,389 of CM054113.1, forward strand.
AATAGTACCTTAATTATAGTACATCAGTTAAAAACAGTTAATGTGTTAATCTAAACATTGGCCTTTATTTAGTTTTATTTTTGTTTTAAATCATACTTACCCACTGAATCCATGCAGCAGTTGTGCATCCAATCATGGCAAATAAGTTGAAGGTAAGGAAGCATGTAACAGCTGTGTAATACTTCTCAACTATGAAGAAATTCTGGTCTGACCTTTGGATATCTGTTGTCATGAATAAAGGATAAAAATGTTACAGAAACATGAAATCATATTACATCTTTGTATTTTTCTGTTGATTAAAAAGGTCTCCACAAAATCATGAAAAAATTAACCAAATTAGTAAGAACAAGCAACAACCGAAAATATTTAAATTTTAATGTTTATTATTTACTTATGAGAAACAATTCAGGATAAAAAATTAAGACAGCCTAGTAGAAGAATTAGAAATTTGACCGCAATGAAAATGCAAGAATGAATTACAATAATGTACGAGAGAAAAGAACTAACCTGAATGGACGGCTGGAAAAACAGCCAATGTGACAAAGAACACAAAGAAAACATTGAAGAGCTGGGGTAGGCACTGCTTAAAGATTGTAAAATAAGGTGTCCGAGGTAAGACACCCAAGTTTTCTTTTAACTTTGATTGATGTCCTTTCTGATTGAGTAACTCATGGTACCGATAGAATCTCTGAAAGACAAAAAATATAGAAAAATCAATAAATACTAGTTTAAAACTTGAATCAATTCAATAAAATCTTCGTTCTTAAATTAACATAGATACCACATAATTTTAGTTTTATAAACAGTTTGAATGAACTAAACCAACAAGTGAGGTAACAGAATTCATTAAATAAAAAATCTGATGTGGCCACCTCATGACTTTCTCCATACCTGTAATATTTCTAAAAATTCCAAATAGGTTAAATGATAATAAATATTTGAAGGGACTGCGAGAAAAATATAAAGACTTTATAAAGAACAGAAATAAACTCTATTGGATATAGCCCAGAAGCTCCAACAATTAAGAAAATAAAAAGGAGCATAAAGTGTTTACAATAGTCGCCAGTAGGTGGTGTGGTGGTAGTAGCTAAAATATTTGGTTTTTAAAATATCTCTTCAACAATGCATTATGGAAAAATGTTTCAAACAAAGGTTGTAGAAAATTAATTTTTCTACAACATTCATTCCAGTACGTTTTTAAATTTGTCAAATATTAAAGCAAATATAAAAAAATGGATGTGACAAGAGTAAACACCCACTTCCGGTTGACTGGTTTTTACCAAAAACTAATCAGTACACCTTCCTTTAACAAAAATGTCAAATACATATAAAATTTCACGCTGATCTGATAAATAATTTTTGAGTTAGAGCACCCACAAAATCCTGGTCACAAACACGCACACAGACATGCAGAGACACAATCACACACACATGCATGCACAGAAACACACACAGGCAGACATGCATGCACACACACACACATGCACGCACAGACACACACCCACCGACATCATCGAAAAAGTAGTCAAAACGTGTTCAAGAGATCTTAAAACATGTACTTCCGTTGAAATCTCGAATTTGATTTTTTTCATACTTCGTATATGGAGAAAGTAAAAATAAATATTATGAATAACATATTTTGCGATTGATGCTAAAATTATGGCATTAGTACCTTATTTCCCAGCATATAAGGTGTGCTTTCTTGTGCCTCAAGAATATGACCTGAATTGCTCACCAGATGAATTCCAATACTGGTAGTAAAATAGAATATGTTTTGTTGTTTTGGTTGATGTGCACTTAGAATTTAGGTGGGGTTCTATGATGAATAAATTTTATCTCACTTGGCTATTTTTGTGTGCTGCATGATTGTTTATCTTTCAATAAATAATTTAAGTGCTAAAATATGAATTTAAATATAAAAAAAATTGGTGCACCTTATAGGCTGGCAGCAGACTACTTTACTACAAATAAGCTACACATAAGACCAATAATTGAAAATCTTAATTCCATTTTAATTAAAAATATAGGAGAAATAGTTGTTTCAATTTCAAGTAGCTGGGTTAAAAGAATGAAAAAATATGCAAATATTTTCTAATGCTACAAAAATTATTTTTATCGCACATTAAAATATATTCCTAACACCTGAAATGCATCACTCCATGCAATTTAAGTAGAAAGGTTGACTTTGAAAGGTATTTGATCCTTGAAATAAAATGCTTGTTTGGATTTCTCACAATAGTATTCAACACTGAGAAGCGCAACAATGAAATGTTTCATATAACTGTAATGTTAGTCATCTGTAATATTTTACTCACATTGAGAGGCAAGGCAAAGTAGGTGTCAAAACAAGCCAGGAGAATGAAGAGGGCAGTGATAAAGTAGTAGATAGCAGCAGTCCTAACATTTGGAGCAACTGCTAATGAAATGATGCTGATGATAGCTGTAAATGTTCCACTTATGTTCTGGAAGGGAAAATTGCACATCCATTTAATTTTACAACTTGATTTAAAAAACATTTTTAAACACATAATTAAAAAATTAAAAATTTTTACCTCAGAAATATATGTAAAAGCATTAATGACCAGATCAGAGGACTAAAGTTTTAATGGAACTTAGATCAATTGAATTTCTAGTAACCAATAAATGATTATTGGATGATATCTTGAAAGTAAGTGGCCTGTATGTACTATGTAAAAAAATTCATATTTTGATTTCAGAGGTTTCCTAGTGAAGTTACAAACGAAAAGCATCTAAGACTAAAAATATCTAAAGACTTTTACAAAGTATGTTACAATGAATGCACAACCAGAATGAGGTCATTCATCCTACTAGTTTGCAAACCCATTCAATTTGTACAACTTATGAAAATGAAAGATGGCAAACCAACATTGCATTTCTAAAACACTGTGGAAGTTAAAAAATTTGACAGTAATTTCTTTATGTTATATCAGGAAAAAATACTGATAAAGGCATTAAAATATAAACAAATGAGTAATACTAATAAATGTAAATTAATTCATTAACTCACAGATCCCAGGACCACGGCTCCAGTGTATTTGAAAGGTAATTTAGCTGCCATACCATACACAGAATTCTGGTAAATACCACATGCCACTATTGAAAAAAGATTAAATTAATAAATTTCATATTTAGATAAAGCATAGAATGAAAATGTCAATTATTTATAATAAATCATTTTTTAAGATGCAATTATTTATTTATTCTAAATAGCTCATCAACAGCCATTACTGGCCTTTTACAATGAGCGTAATAATGATAATAAAAGGCATCACATACAACTAGACCCTTGGCACGATTCAAATGCATTAGGAGCCAGACATGCTACCCAGCCCTCTACCAAGGTTGGAAATACTACCCATGTTAGAACCACATCATCAAATTCAAAGGATAGAAAGTGAACTATACAGTAAATAAAATTCATACTTTGAAAGTTATTTTTGAAAATACAAATTTATGACTCATTACAGCATTCATATCAGACTTATCATCTATGACAAAAAAGAGCATCTTTGCAGGAAAGCAGAAGAGTGCAATGAAGTTTGATATCATAAATGTATCAATGAATAAAATCTTAAAACTAATTGCAACACAACTACTTCAAAAGAAATAAGTCAGAAATGTTTTTGCACATACAAATAAAACTACGTTTAACTTACTATTCAGTAACACAACAGTGGCCATTGTGGTCCAAAAAAATACTCCTGGCCAGTCTTCGGAGTTTAACATGGCGAACACCACCGTCAAAATGAACACAAGCACCTCCACAAATATGCTCCAAACTATCCTCCTAGTGAGATTGCCCCTGAATTGGAAAAAAGAGGTTGATATTTTGAGCAAAATTAAGAAAATACGACCAACTTATCTCGAAATACAAGAATTTTTATTGTGGCAAGTAGAAATAAACTTAGGAATTCTAGCAAATTTAAAATAGCTAAGAGCATCAAAATAAACTGTACATGAACTAAAATTCAGGTAATCTGTTCAACTTAAAAAAATGACATGCTACACATGCATTTTAGAAAAAAGGAGGAAAAGCTTCTCACCCAATCTGAATGAACACATTTAGCCAATTGAAGACAAGGTTAGGAACTTGAGCTGCAAAACCAATGTATGCTAGAAAGTTGGTAGCGTAGTTGGATTCTTCTCCTGTGTAATCTTTACTCATTTTGTAGTCAACAAAATACTGTAATATTGAGATGGCAATCAATTTAAAAAGCTAATTAGATAACAAATTAAAGATATTCACAAAAGAGTAGGCTCAAATATGTAATTATCTTAAATTTTACGAAGCATAAATCATAAAATGAAAAAGAAAACATCAAAATACGAGTACAAAAAGACATTCTTAAGGCAGCAATTTATGGAGGCATAAAGTAACACTTATTAAAAGGATTGTCAAAATATAACATACCCCTTTGGCTGTGATGAACATATTCCAGGGCATTAGCGTTCCCATACCGTGGAGCAAAAAAATTAGGTAAACTATGTAGTATCTGAAAGAAAACGCAGAGAATAAAAATCAGTAAATTTTAATGAAACCGGCCGACTGGCGAATACTTTTTACTTGCATTTACACCCCTCAAACTATGCAACCTATCCATACTAGATTTCAAATTATAATAAATACCGTAATTTTCTTTGCCCAAATTAATTTCAGTAAGTAAATGATTTTCATCCAATAATCGAACACATAGCAACGCATGAGTAAATTACTTATCATGAATTTTATGACACAAACTACTCCAACTCGAGTGAAATAACAGCGCGATCGTGCGAATTTGAACACGTGCTGTCACGGAATAGGGCACCGCACAAACGCAAAGCGTACCCTCCTCATTCTACGCGTCAATACCTGTCATGTGCGGCTCTCTCTTTCGGACACAGAAAATGATGCGGAGTGTCCAGCTGTCCCTCCGCGGGGATGACATCTACGTCTTCTTTGCCCTGTTTGCCCTCTACGTTAAGCCCTACGGCTTCACCGGGTTCATCGAGATCCAATGTCCTACATGGAGTCGTGTGATGGCTCAAATCCTCCACACTGGCTAAAGGGGCTCTCTTTCCCACGCAGTCGAACATCTTCGAAAACTATAAATATTTTCCCTCCGCGAATAAATATTTTATAGACGCGTCGAGTGGACAAAACCTCCGATCCTAACTTCCCCTCGCTCGCAGAAAACACCCCAACACTTCGAAAACAACCGTTACGTACAAAAGGCACGGGGAGCAGCACCCTCCTTTCGCGGCCGATTGTCCGAATCCACTCTCATCGAAAGGATAAGACCGGACGAACGAGTTATCTCGTGCTCGAGGATACGACGACGATTAGCTCGCTACGAAAAGGCGACGAGGAACCCTGAAAAACGGACGAGACGCCATTCGTTCGTAGCGTACGAGACGGACTTGCTTACGCCCGGAAAGGGGGTTTGCCGCTGACTCAGTCAGTCCTGCCGCGTGGGTTTTCAAAAACAGGCAGACGAAATCGATCGGTCGGAAAGCGACGCCGTAGAGAGGAAAAGTAGAACCGGCTCGCGCCCCTTTCCTCGCCTCCCCCGCGCACCCCCGCCAATTCTCCTTACAGCCTCCCCCGCCACTTTACTACTCGGCGAAGAGTACGCAGACAAGCGAGTACTTCAAGACTGAAGTGAAAGGGGGTAGAGGCACGGAGGGAAAGATTATAAGGGAGAGGAGAGGGTTGCCATTTAAACCACCCCTTGGGGCGCTGTGTCGCCCAAGGATCTCGTCGACGGTGAGAGTACGTGCGAGACCTGGGCGCATTGCCGAGCTGGGGAGAGGGGAAGGAAGGGTCGTGGGGAAGGAAGGGGGTTAGAAGGAGAGCATAAGGTGAGAGGGTGAGGGCGGACAAGAGGTTTGAGGGAGTCTGGAATCTGGAGAGGAAAGAGTGAACGGCGCCGTGGACCAGCGTCTCCCGCCATCAACATTGCCGTATAAACAATGAAGGGAGAGTAAACGTACGAGAAAGGGGGGTGGTTATGCAGGTTGGAACGGAAGAGGAAGGGGAGGAAAGGGTGAAATGGGTGAAGGGACAAAGGGAAGGGGTGTACTCCTTAGTATAGGGCGGGGTTTTGAGCGCTAGAAAGAGAGCCATCGATCGAAACCTACCCAACAAATTTCACCGCCACGTAAACGGGGGAGGATGGGAAGATTGCGTGCCACGGGGAGATTTTTTATTTTTCTTGGGAACCACTGTAAGGAAGGGGGGAGGTATGGGGGAAGGAGAACGGAATGGGGAGGAAGAACGGAATGGGAAAGAGGGGGAGAGAGGGAGGAGTATGAGGGAGGGAGTTTTGGCCGACGGGAGAGGTATCGTTGAGGGAGGTAAAAAGATAGGGAGGAGAAGAGGTCGCCGGCTCCTTACCGCATCCACGCGACCATATGAATGTACAGCAAAAACCTTGTGGAACGCGGATTTGATTATACATGGTTAAATATAGTCGGTACTTATTTACCGAACATGCATAAAATTTAAGCATAAGCTATCCTGAATTGGGCGCGCAAAGCATTTCGTGTACCTACGTGACGTAAGCTCTTAGATTAAACCAGGGGTGGGCAACATACTGCCCGGGGGCCAAATGCTGCCCCCGAAGCTATGATGAAATAGCGATCCGTAAAATTTAACCAACAAATTCATATATATTTTGGTAAAATTATTTTGACAAAACCCTTAATTTCGAAATTTTAACCCTCATTTTAACTTGTATGATACCTCGGAATCTCTAGGTAACTTCCGATTTAAACTCTAACACGACCCGCCGAAGCATAGGCAAATCCCAATGCGGCCCAACAAAGTATTCGCAACCGCCAATGCGGCCCGCCACGCAGGGCAGGTTGCCCACCCCTGACATAAACGAACACATTTCTTTCGCAGGGCATTAAATCTTCGAGACGCGATTTTGCTCGACACTGCCTTTTCCGAGAACGTTACCCCCGCGTTGCGCGAGGGATCACTTATACGAATATGTACATCTCGAAAAAAATGCAGAAAATAAAATACATTACCCTCACCCAACGTTCTCTTTCTCAGGGTACAGTTCTCCCGTCTTTGCAAGTATTCTCGAGAAGTCGAGAGTGGCGGTTTCCCAGTATTTCTGCTTTTGAGTGGGGGAGTAGCGAAGGAAGGGGATGTGGTAGCAGGGTGAGGGAGATTTCGAGGGTATTATAAGGGAAGCTTTTGATGGTTTCCAAATCTCTCTCTCTCTCTACTCCCTCCTTTAAAGCTCTCGCAGTCGAGAAGAAAATTGAGGCGGGCATGTTTGCCGTTATTATAATTTAATATCTCCCTTATACATCCAGTTTTCCAATAGCGCGCCCGAGACTTACGATATCTCTTCTCCCTCCTCGACTTATGCATTTTTTTCTAACCGACCCCATTTAATATAAAGCCGAATTCTGACCGACGTTTGTTTTTTTCCGTCCCTCTCTGTCGGGGGAACTTTGCGACGAAACGGATAACGCGGTTATGAATACGGAAAAAGTGCTTTTTTACGCGAGATGGAGAAGAACGAAAAAAATAAAAGAGATTCGCTTTCGGGAATGTTCCCCGTTCGAGTAACCGATTCGGCGAGGTTTCTCGGTTCGACGAGATCGCGAATTTTGTCGGCTGATTCCGTGATCGCGTCGAATTAATCACGCACGGGTCCGATTTTATAATCTGAAATAATTTTAAATTAGGTGGCGTGGAATTTAGGCTTTGAGGATAATCGTGTTACTTTCTTCTGCAAACTACGTCCGAGGGTGTCAATTTGCCAAAGTGCCTACAATTTCAGGCGTTATCGCTTATCTCATTCGGCCTCGAAATGACAGCATCAACTTTAAGCGGCTGTCCCTTTTTCGTTATATATACGGGGTTTACTCGTTTTTAGAGTCCTGGTGCGTTAATGTTCTATAATAAACACTTAATGTCGTCATATTAAATGGCAAAAATTGTAATAATCTAACAAAAGTCGTTCTAACAAACAATATAAATAAAATAAACGATAGGCTGTTATGCACTGGAACAAACCGACAATACCAATTTGTAATCTGTCATTTTTGAGCGTAAGAACGATCCGCTCATATCGCGTTTAATTTATACGCATAATTTACCCGTTCACGCAAATTTTGAGAGCTCGCCCATCAAAATCACCCATCATGCTTAAGTGCCAATGTTTACATTTTGGAATCCATTTCCGCGATAAACAACGACGCGGAGAATCACACGCGAGCTTTCGAACGGTACACGCAGGAATTTTGGCAGCTAAATAATCATTTATCGATAAAACAAACGAACAACTTCGCCGAAAAAACACTCCCGCACGCCGATCAAAATTTCTAACGCGTTTCAACTCGCGATTCGCCAGGTATATACGGCGATCCATTCTCTTTAAAAAAAAAAGGAAAAACGGTCTAAAAAGTTCCGAGACATACGTCACAAAAAACCGGTGCAAACATCCTCGCGAGGAATGGCAGAGACGAAACCAAAACCGATAATCCAATATCTGGTAGTTATTTTTGCGAACCGCAAAAAGGAAGCGACAAAGATTTCCTCGAGGGAAGCGAGAAGTTAAAAAAGGAAAAATATGCCGCCTCGTGCATTAACCGCCTCCTATTTTACTCCTGCTGCCGTCAAAAATTTCATGAACGAACGGGCGAAATAAAACATTTCACATCGCGCGCACACGAGGTCGATAATTGAGCAACGAAATCTTAAGTGGCGCATTGCAGTACGGGGCATGACTGTGGTACGGGATACTCGCGTAAAACCCGTCATTTTGAGAGAAAAATAGACATTGCAACGTGAGAGTTAACGGAAATGCTCTCGGAGATTAGGGCAGTAAAATTTTTCGGGAAGTGCAAAGAGAATTAAGGAAATTAATAACATGGCAACCTCCACCAGACAGGAAATGAACGAATAAAAAGTTTTTCTTTTTTTCCTTTCTGGATCCTTAAGAGGATTAAAGACGGCTAAGAGTCGCATTCACGTCGACAAAGGTATCTTATTAATCGAATAGATTTTATTTCGTCATGAAGAGGAAAATTTCCTCTACGAAGATACTATTCCCTCCGAGTACAATCCCTTTACCAGTCGGAAAGTCTTTCCTACATCGACAATTTCCCGCGAAGCTCATGCTTTCAATTCCTCACCGAGGTTCTAACCTCCTCACTCGGTTTCCATTCATAACGTCGTCATCTATGTCTCAATCATTCATAATTGCAACTACATAAACCACTCGGTATTGCAATTCATATCTCAGGAGTAATTTTATTGTTTGCAGCACGTTTTATGTTTAACAGCGTAAAGGCCTTATCGTAGTTTTGTAAATAAATCAACAAATAGCCAAAATAAATTAAATAAACAAAGCAAATAAAATTAACAAAAGAAATGAAATAAATAAAGTAGCGACTAGAATGAATAAAACAAATAATATAGGTATATGGTTCTAGGAGGATACACCTTTTCTAACAAATAATGACTCAGTGATGTAAGTTAGATGATCATCTAGATCAGCGGTTCTCAACCTCAACAACATCTTACGTTCCACTTATCATTCAGTCATACAAATAAGGTTGCCAACTCGTGAGGAGTCGATTCCGGGAGATTTCCGCTCTATGCGTAGGAAATTTCGGGAGAATCCGGGAGAAATTTCTCAAAGGTAAAAAAACGCTCAAGCGAACCATGAAACTTGTATCCTTACATTGACGAGAATACATATAACGAATGGTTAATCTTAATTTTATCTTTCACTTTCTCCATAAACATAGTTCAGAGAAAGTATTGTTTTCGTGAAAAAATAGAGTTCGAGATCTGAACGGAAACACACGATCCCCTGAACACGTTTTGACTATTTACTTAATAATGATGCCAGTGTGTGGTTAGTTTTAGTTTCTTTTTCTGAGCGCTCTAACTCGTATAATAATGGTCAGAGCAACACAAAATTTTATATTTGTAATTTTTATTATCATTTTTGGCTGAAATCGGTTAACGGGAATTGGATTTTTACTCTTGTCATTGCTTCGTTTTTGGCAAATAACTATTTCAAATCTTCATAAATAAAAATTTTACTTATTATAAACGTTAGACAATATATTATTCGCTAAAATATTTGTATTTAACAAATTTTCTTAAAACGTCGGGGAAATAAGATATAACAGAATTTAACGGAAAAGGAAAGGTTGTAGCATTTTTAATTAGCATTTTAAAATAATTTACAATAATCGTACGAATTTGGCACTTGAAACATAGGACGCATGGATCAATGATATTTCACTTTCCTATCATCGATTTTTGAATTCGTTTCGGTTGTTGCTACAAATTCGTTTTGAACGCGAAAAATTCGACGTTATTTTCTGGTGAAAACTTTTGCTCGTCACGATGAATTGCATTGTTGCGGATTTTTTTTCTCTCTTAATTCTCTTATGTCTGATTCTCATACTAGAATATATCCTTTATAGACTAATTAATATTAATTATAATATTATTATAATTAAATAATATAATAATTAGTACGGTATACTTAGGGAGAGTAAGATTTTTATAGTACTGTATAGACGTTAGCCAACCCTCCATATTCAATCAACGTAAATACAAAGGCGCATGAGACCTACCCGGCCGGCCCCTTGGTAACGTTGCAAACTCTTCAACAGCATGGTTACGGTCAAATATGCAACCCGCATGGCGATCACCTTGTTAAGTGAAAACGGGAGAAAAAGGCCTCAATCCGGGAGAATTTCTGGAATCTTGCCCTATTCCGGGAGACCCCGGGAGGGTTGGCAACCCTACATACAACCCGGATCCCTCCACGATAAAACAAAATCCCACATTTTCCAAGAAGCGGAATTTTACGTAATGTTAGTATCTACTACATAAACCATCAATGAAGGACATTAATTTAGTCGAGAAAATGTTTTATGATAATTATGATCAAACCTTTGCGTCCAACCTGGACGACCTCCGCGGACCACTGGCTGAGAAACACTGGTTCTCAATCGTCTCAATCGTTCATAATTGAAACTTAACTTTTTCCAAACAATACGATTCTGAAAGGCAAACAACACCACCTTGTAACGAAGCTTTCTCTGAGATTCACGCGAATGAACTCCGAATTGATGTTTTTTTGTTTTACTTTCGGAAGTCGCACGAATCAATTTTTAGCTGCAGAAGTTGGAAATCATTTTCTACGCCATATATCTTCTCTACACATATACCTATCGGCGTTATTAGTAGTCCACCCACAGAAAGGCCCGCGATTTCCGTTCTACGAAAACTTCTTCGTTTCTCCCTCCACGTATTCCAATGCCCGAATCCTGTTCTCTTCCTATTTTAACCTTCATATTTTCCTTTGACCACGTCTTTAGCCATTACGAACTGAATAACATATGAGTGAGCATAAAGAAAAATAGGAGAGAAAGAAAATGTAACAAAGCCAACAGGAAAGAGAAAGGCTAACCCCGGATCGGAATATGATTTTATGAAAATCGCAATATATAGCAAATACGGGAGCGTCTCAGCTGAAGCTACACGACCAGAATATTTTCCGGCATTGAATACATTTTTAAGACTTCACCGATTTGCCCGGCTCGGGCTGTGTTGTAATCACATTCTTTTAAACGAGTTCAATAAAATCAAAAATAAAATACGACAGACGTCGACAATTTTGTTTCAATTTATTTGCAGAAAATAAACTGGTGAATGGTTAAGATAGAGCCGACGAACTAATTTTGAACATTTTTCAATTTTGGACGCTTCATACTTGAACCGGTTACTCGCATTAAATTAAATCGCGCTCGTAATATTTAGGTAACAGTTTACTTTCCTCAATCCATCCGCCCACGTTCTGGATAGATTACGAGTCACGCTTTTTTCACACTTCGGATGAAAAGAGTATAAAATAAACACCGCTCCGGAAGTAACGCAGGGGATCCTTCTTGAGAATGCACTCCGAGACATGGCTGTAAAGCCTTTATGCTTCTCTCTGGGCTTCTGAACCTACTTCCTGCGGCCTGAGATAAGCATATCTTTGCACAGTGCCATTTCTCCAGTCCCCTGAATAGGGACATGTTGCATAATTACCTCAATCCCGAGAAGACGTCTTGTAAACAACATCGGAGTTTTTTCAAGCAAACGCCGTCTCGCAAACGCTTCAATTAAGAACGTCGAACGTAGGACGAGAAACTTCATCACGGGCTTGGTACACCAAGAGAATTATTCAGATTTACCCGGAAGTCAGAATAGTAATTTTTGTTATGGGAGAGGTTGGGAATGTATCGAGGCCGTAGATTAGTTAAAAATCGTGAAAGTAAGCGATGGAAGGACTAAGGAGGAACAGGATTTAAGGGCCTATTAAGACTCAAGGCTCACGGAAAAAATATTGACGGGAGTTAAGCATTTCGCAATTACTGGGTGATATACCTCCTACCAAATTATTCGCATCCTAGGTTTGCAACAGAGGTGGGCATCTTTTCTTCATTGCGGGTCGTAATGTTGGTGGCGAATCTTTTGGCGGACCCCGTTGTAAGTTGCCAACGCTTCGACAAGCCGGATTGGTTCGAATCCGATGTAACCTAAAGAATTTTAGGTATCATACAACTGAAAATCAAATCTAAACGAGTTTCATAAGGTTAAAGTTTCAATATTAAATGTCTTATCGAATTAAAAAGTTGAATTACTTTGCTAAATTTTACGGATCTCTTTTTCATCGCGAAATGCTCTAGGGAGCCATATGCGGATATTTGTAATATCGAAAATCCTTTTACAATGGTTCCTTATAGACTACTTTGATGGTCTTGCTACTTGGCGAAATAATATACAAATTACTTCGGTTACTCTTAAACACGCTATGTAAAGACCATGAGAAAAGCAATGTGCACATAAGTCGATCATGACAACTTTTAGCGATTCACCTTGGACCTTATTAATAGTCATTGCAAAAAAACCTCTACCGGAAATTAAAGAAGTTTGAATTCAAAAGGGTAGTTGCTGGAAATTATAGGGATACGTGCTATAAATATACTTTGTCCTTTAGCACATCCCGTTTTCGAGTTTTTAGAATAACAGACAGACAAACAATGAATGGGATGCAAACATGCATATATCTCTTCCTTTGGATATAAAAGAACTCCATGACACGTCCGGCCGTTGTAGCTCATCTATTTTCGAATTTTTATGGAATCAAACAAACTTTCGAAAATATATAATAGAAAACTTAATTATATCCGTATCTTACATTTATCATTTAATTTTTTATCTTATTTTATTGCTTTTCTGTTCTTTTTTGGTGAATTATCCAAATGTTTACTTTTTGTTTGAATATTTTATGCCGTTACTAGGTTATTGGGAGATTTTACAGAGAATTTTGGACTATTTTAACACCAAGCAAAAAATAGATAACCACTTTAAATTTTGTCCCGTAATTTTTGACGGGAATTTGCGCTAGTTATGTAAAAAGAATAACCATACGGTATATATATATATATATATATATATATATATATATATATATATATATATATAACAACAAATTTCAATGAAGTAAAGTTGAGCAGAGGAAATCGTACAAAACACATGAATATGTGTTATAATGACAAAGAACAAATATTTTTGAGTAGGAAGAAAGGAAAATAACGTTTATGAACGGGTTTTTGTAGCATGACTGGCAGAAAAGGAGGAAAAAACTTCTAATAAATGGTACTTCAAGTGTTTGGGATGTAGTGAAACTGTCCTTCTTCAACAAGATAAAGTTCAACAAGCGAGGATATAAATGCAGAGAGATTTCTTAAGGCGCTTTTTAAAAAGAAAACTGATTGCTGCTGAAACAAGGTCCACAAAATTATTACCATGCCTAGTTCTCGTATAGACCGACATATCCTGAAAATTTGACTCCTCCAAGTTGCAGGATTCAAGAGATATTGCCCGTACAGGAGGACAGAAAACCGAATAAATTAGCGACTGTTTTTAGAACAAAGCGCTAAAAAGAAAAGAAAAATAAATACTTATCTTACGAACTTATCTTCAATGGCCAAAACAGCGTTGCTGGATTTTCATAACCTTGTCATGGTTGTTAGAGACATTTTAGATAAATACTTAATTTTTCAATTTTTTATAATCAAGCGCTTATTTTTGAATTTGTTTTTAGCCGTAATACAAGCTCGATAATACTCCGGTTAAGCGAGATAAAGTGCTTGACGTCCGATCCGATGGCAAGATCTTCTGCTACGCATCAGTTCCGGCACACAGCCGAAACCCTGTGATGAGGATTTACACAGCTCGCATCACTCATCTTACGCATTTCCATTCTTCGAATTAAGTTCTCCGAATATTTATGACGGGAATTTATTTTCCCGCCCTCCCTTCAAAAAAGACGCCAGAGATACAAGTTTCTGGCTGTAATGATAATAAAAAAACTTCCACGACGAATCTCGAGAAATAACAAACTTTGCTTCCTCGAAGTTTGTTCCATTACATATTTCCACGGGAGTTCCACAAAGAAATATTTCTGCAAGACCGTCAAAACTTCAACAACTCGTCTATATTTATCTTCCCCTCTTTTCCCCCTTAATATTCCCATTTTCACTCAAAATTATATTATTTTTTCTTCGATTCTTTTCCACAACCCCTACCTCCTCCCTACAAGGTTGGAGCCATGAAGGTTCGAAGGCGATTATTTTTTTTCTCGGCCCCGAACAGAAACGTTACGCCGCCACGACCGCAGGAAACCATTACCTAATGGCAAGGGAGGACAGGGCAGTCACCCCCCTCCATCCTCCACGATAAATCAAATTTCCCTCCATGCCTCCTCCGTCCCGTATATACCGCCACCTGCCACGCTAATCCTCCCCCTCGAAGCGCCTCAATAACAATCCCGCGGCCTATTCCACGAAGGTCGGGTCGAAATAAATAAATTCCCTCCTTTTAGGAGCACCATATATAATAATAAAAAAAGCCTCCTCGTTCAACTCTTCCGCACGCACCGAACCTATCTCGATCCGTGCGTCGAATCGAATCCAAGCACGCGCTCGAGAACTCACTCGTAGGAGAAGAGATGGCGTTTACGACGTCGACGATCGTTTTCTAGCCCCGAAGGATTTATCGCCACGCACAAAAGGGTTCTTTCATTCGAGTGAAAAAAGAATCCGACGTGTTTAGCGCAGGTATGCGAAAACTTTTACATCCGCGGGCCGCACTTGAGGGTTTTTACTTAACCGAGGGTCGCACTGCAATAAGAAGGGACAAACAATTTAAAATTAACAAACTTTGGAATGCTAGGATTCACCTCACTAGTCAACAAACATAAAACAGATTGTAAGTTATTTATAATTAAATGTTTTTCACCAGTACTTTTACCAGCTAAAGGGACATCTGCCGATGTCATATCGAAGTAGTTCCGAAAAAAAACGATAAAACTTAAGCACTAAACTTGCATGATGGAGAAAACAAATGAAGGGCGATATAAAAACATGGTTTCAATGCACTGTCAGTCAACAAATGCTTCACACCGGAGAAAGGTGGGACTTTGGTAAACCCGTGATTGTGAGCCGCTCTTCAGAACACCCTCATAACAACTACGGCAACTTTCCTGTCGTCACTTTTATAAGAAACTATTCTACCTCATTTTTATGTTAATTTTATTTCCATATACTGCATATATAAAGAAGTTCATAAAATGCTATGTATGAAGTATAGCTTTGTACGGGGCAGAAACATGGACGCTAAGGAAAAATGACATCAAATACTTGGAAAGCTTTGAAATGGGGACTTGGAGGAGAATGATGAAGATAAAATGGACAGATAGGATGAAAAACGATGAAGTGCTACGAAGAGTAGGATAGAAGCGAATGATTATACAGACTATTAGAAAGAGGAAGGCAAACTGGGTTGGGCATTACTTGAGGAGAGAGAATGATTCAAGACGTTTTAGAAGGAAAACAAGACAGAAAAAGGGAAAGCGGTAGGAAAAGGTTTCAGATGATAGTCGATTTGAAAGGGAAAGAGAGTTATCAATATATGAAGAGGACAGCGGAAAATAGGAGTATATGGAGAACCAGGTTTAACCATGAATAATCACGGTCCTGTCTACGGACAGACTACCTATGATGATAGTGCATATAGTTCTATTCTATAAGGGTCACTTTATGAGTTACCAAATTAAAATTTATGTAAAAAAATTGTTTAATATTATCTAATGTTGTAAAATCTTCTGCGGACCGCACTTGTGCATGACTTTCTCCCGAGTAATAAATATGATTGCAATAGTACTTACAAGCTGCTCTCGTCAATAGCGCCCTCAAGAAAAAATATTGGCAATTACACCCGTGAATAATTTTTAAACGTTCTGAATGATTTAAAGTCAACTAATCAATTAAAACGTATATTTTCGTTGAAACATTGAATTCGATTTTTTCGCGAGAACAATACATACTTTATCTATACTGCGCGAGGAGAAAATAATAAAATATAAATCGTCCAAAAGACCACTCGTATTATTATTTTTTTTATAGAGTCGTACCAATTTAACTTGAAGCATACATTTTTACTGCCCTTCGTATTCATATGAGTTGAAATTCCGTTATATAACTCGAAGCTTTTCCGTCTTCCTCTAGGTTCGAGTGATAGAGATTCGAATGCATAATATTTCCTTTCGTAGATCAAAATATCAACATCGTCAAGGGTAATCTGCCTGTAGACCGGTGCGTGGTTACTACTGGTCAAACTTAGTTTTCTACTTACCCCTGCTTTCCGCAAACCTCTTCATTTCTTGAAAGCTCTCTTTACCTTTAAAGTCGTCGGAATTAAAATTTAAAACTCCTGAACCGTAAATTAACCCAGGGAGCACTCACACGTCAATAAGAAATAAGGAAAATTAAATTATGCTTACAAGTTTGCAGGACGATGATGGCCTACAGGGACCTGTTGTCTAAAACTAGCCTAAAAAGAAGAAAAAGAAAAACACACACGCACAAGAACTCTGGAAATCTCTAGATACGTATTTCGGGAGCTATGCTCCCATCTTCAGTAGCTGAAGTCGTATCATACGACATACATACATACATACGACTTCAGCTACTGAAGATGGGAGCATAGCTCCCGAAATACCTATCTAGAGATTTCCAGAGTGCTTGTGCGTGTGTTTTTTTCTTTTTCTTCTTTTTAGGCTAGTTTTAGACAACAGGTCCCTGTAGGCCATCATCGTCCTGCAAATTTGTAAGCATAATTTAATTTTCCTTATTTCTTATTGACGTGTGAGTGCTCTCTGGGTTAATTTACGGTTCAGGAGTTTTAAATTTTAATTCCAATCTGTACACCGTAGTCTCCAATTCCTTTTTTAACGTTTAAAGTCGTCCATCAGCAAAAGCCTATTCTTACATATTTCTCTTTTACCTTCTAACGCATCTTTAATCATGCTCTCTCTCTCCTCAGGATGGGACGTTAAGCACTTGGTCCTCTTCGTAAAGAGTAGGCTAATGCCGGTACCGGGATACCCTCCTCCCTTGTGTGCGTACGTGTGGAAGTGGTTATGGCTATAATAATCCAAAACGTTGATTATTTAGAATACAAATAAACAAAAAAATTTTATTAAAAGGCTTTTATGTACCACCGCGCGGAGTGCATGCGACTTTTCAAACGACTGTTAATTTCAAAGACCTACTATTGAGATTTTTTCGATTATGTAATGTGCCATACGCCTACATTGAAAGCATATTGGATCCACCAGCTCGAAAAACATCTTATAAACACATATATTGCACTGGTGGTATAGTGGTTAGCGTGTCGGCTTCCCATTACGAAGTTCCGGAGTTCAAACCCCGCGAATGGAGGTCTTATAAAAAAAATATCATCGGTGCCTGGCAGTAGGCAGCAGTACTGTCAGTATGGTATAGAGCCGAAAACAAATGATGTTGGCTGGGTCTATATCCAATATAGCTGTAGGCGTGATCGGGACGATTTGAACGGCTACAGTACTGCGATGTGGTAATCAAGAGGGAAACTACACATTACAATCTCTAGAAATGACTATATGGTTGGAAAATATGAGTTCCCTCGTGGTAAAACAATCTGGAGGTAAACTAGTACCCCAATCGGATCTCCGGGCGGATACTGCCTTGAGGAAAACATTTGTCGAAAGTAATTTACGAATAGGCACTTGGAACGTAATAACTAAGAGAAAGGCAGGAAAGATAGAGAACTAGAAAGAAGACATGGGAAGAAATAGAGTTGGCATTATAGGAATGAGCGAAACTAGATGGGAAGGACAGTTCGACACGGAAGAGGTCACGGTAGCTTACTCTGGAGGAAATAGTGGGGAAAGGGGAGTAGCTCTGGTACTTGGGAAAGATATGTTGGAAAGCGTGACAAAGATAATAGCAACGAACGATAGAGGGAAATAGAGTTATCAAGATATGAAGAGGACAGCGGAAAATAGGAGTATATGGAGAACCAGGTTTAACCAAGAATAACCACGGACCTGTCTACGGACAGACTACCTATGATGATGATGAAATACACATATAAATGATGTTTACTGACGCTCCTTCTGGCAGAAATACGAATAAGCGTAATGCAAGTTGACGTTAAGGCGGGCCGGGCGAAATCATTGAGCGGGCCGGACGAAATCATTGTGCGAGCCGGATATCAAACGCGGGCCATAGTTTGGAAACTCCTGCGCTAGAGTCATGGGAGTCTACGACAACTCGCCGCCGCCGATTCGCCCCAAGGACAATTCGCCGCTAAACCAAACTTGAATATACAATTATTTTGTAAAAATGTTGAATAAAAACAAAAACTGCAGGTAGCTTGAATAAATAAAAATATGGTGACTTATACAGTAAAATAAAAATCAACAAAATTTGTAATGTGGATGTATTTATACACATTGTATTTTAAAATACCTATCCTTTCACGAATCCTTTCTCCATACAATGATAGAGCTTCCTTACGCTCTCTCAACGTACTTTCGCTATAACGTACTTACAGTATTGCTATCTAGACCCCCGTGCAACGTATGGACAGGACGCCAACTTCGCTGTCACGTACAATAATAATAATTTACCTTCTCGCCCAACCACCAAGTTGATGCTTCGGAAGATGATGACCAATGGTTAGTAGGTCACTCATCGATCCCCTCACTTTGCCTCTCCCCTCCCATCTGTCATAGCAACACATATAAATACCGCGTCCTGTTTTCTCCTTCTCTCAGATACTTATCGGAGCCTTACCCTTTTACTGAAATTAGGAGAAACCTAGCTATATAAAATATATGTTCCTCGTCCTGGGATACAAGAATATTTTTATTGGCGGATTCGGACTCAGGAAATGACCGACTATTAATTTTCGGAAGGCAGAAAAATATTGAAACACTAAGAGAGTCAACTACATGGTTTGTAGACGGAACTTTCAAGATAGCACCTGATATATTTTCTCAAGTTTATGTTTTGATGGTGGAAAAATATGGAGGAGTTCATCCTATACTCTACGGTTTGCTTCCAAATAAGCAGCGGGTGACATACGTTAAATTTGTTGACATGATAAAACGTATCGAAGATAATGTAAAACCGACATCCATATCCTGGTATTTTGAATTGGCAGCAATTCGAAGTATCGAGGAAGTATTTCTTCATACTGATATTCGTGGTTGCTTTTTCATTTAAGCAATAACATGAAAAAGCATATTGGTACACTTGGTTTAACTATGAGGTACAATACCGATAGTAACATTCATTTACACGCTAAAATGATAGCAGCATTAGCATTTGTACCCGATGATGATGTGGATGAAGCCCTGGATGTATTAGCTGGAGATTTCCCAGAAGAATTGACACCATTATTGGAGTGATTCTAAGACACATATGTTGGAAGAATTAATCGACGAGGCCAAGGAGGACATGCACCTCTTTTTAGACCGTCAATTTGGGATGTTTACAGGCATACTCTGTCTGATGATGCAAGAACAAATAATTATGCCGAAGCAGCTCACAGACGCCTGAAAATAGAGTTGGATGTAATCATCCATCAATTTGGAAATTTATTGCGGACAGTACAGAAAGGATGCGTTATCTTCTGTGAGCAACTTGTCCCGGTCATCGTCCACCGACTAAATTAAGAAAATATCGAGAAGCCGATGAACGAATTAAGAATATAGTTAGTGATTATCAGCACCGGGCAAAGATTGAATATTAAAGAGGAATTGCTCATAATTTTAATATGGGTTAAATTGACAATGCGTATCCTTGTTATTTAGTGTGCGTATCTGTGAATTTAGTTTTACTTTAATTGTTTTTTTTTCTTTATGTATATTTGTTTATTAACGAGCAAATTTATTTTGTAATCTGATTCAGTAATATTATCATATTATATTGAATGCAGTAACATGTTTGTATTTTTAAATATATTGTGTATAAATACATCCATATTACAAATTTTGATTTTTATTTTACTGCATAAGTCACCATATTTTTATTTATTTAAGTTATCTGCAGTTTTTATTTCTATTCGAAAATTTTACAAAATAATTGTATATTCAAGTTCGGTTTAGCGGCGAATCGTCCTGCGGCGAATCCTCTGGTGGCGAATTGTCCTTGCGGTGAATCGGTCGCTTCGAGTTGTCCCATCCCGAGAGCCATGGACGGACAACCTACGGCACTTTTTGCGACTTCAAAACCAACACTGCCACGGATAAAGCGAAAGAAATATTTGCTCTCGACCCTAATTCCTGAAAGTGAACGTTTGCTGATATGAAGATATAGTCAGAACCCGATTTATCGCCCCTTTATACTGCCGCCCTTGCATACCGCCTATGAATAGTTGTGAAACTTTCATCTTATGATTACACAGCTAGCATATACCTCGATTTACCGCTACCCCAGCTTTAGCGCCAATGTCGGTGATGGACAAACGGGGGCGATAACTCAGAGTCTGACTGTATCTTCATAGTACATACACTGCATTTGACTACCGCAGTTGGACCACACCTTCTGCTATCTAGATAGGATGAAATAAACGGCTATTGTGACGTGTGCGGAAATAGGATTAGAAAATATTTTCGAATAACTAGCAATAAGCACTTCATTGCTGATAGCTGCAGGCAGAAAATAAGTGTCGTTAGGCATGATTAGCCATTTGAGTATCGAGTATCTGCTTATTCGCTAGTACTAAGGCAGGGGTTTTCAACCGGGGGTACTCGAACCCCTAGGGGTACGCCAAAAGTTTTGAAGAGGTACGCGGAAGTTTTGTAGATTATAATTTTCTTCTTGCTTCATCTTTCATGCACGAATTCGGCATCGAAATTTGCGATGCTACGACTAAAAATAATGCAATAAAACAGAAAAATACTCCAAAACTGAATTTTGACGTTATAAACATGAGTTATCTATCTTAATAGAAGTCTTATTCATTTCATTATCACTTTAAATGCCAAAGGGGTGCGCGACCAGTAAAAAAATGCCCTTAGGGGTACGCGATCGTTAACAAAATGCTCTGAGGGGTAAGTCAGCAAAGAAAGGTTGAAACTCCCCCATACCAAGGCTCTTTTTTATGCTGAATTTTATGAGGAATTTGGAAATAACGGCTCTTCTCGTCACTTCGCTCGCCGACCTCTGCGTTAGGGGTTCCTTCTCTTCCCTTTCTCCTGACGTCACATACACTGTCACTTTTGAGGAATATACTTCTCATATGTATCTATAAATCTGAAATTCTGTTGTCTGACCGCTATACAAATCCACACCTTTGAAGATATCGTCACGAAACTTCGAATAGGTAAAAAGTTATACCCTACGAGTAACATAGGCTATATGGCAATAAAAAATTTCGGGGATACTTAATTCAATAAATGCTGTTTTCCATCTATCGTTGAGAAAATTGTAATTTGTCAGAATAATCTCGTATGTTTAGAAACTTCATAATAAAATGTATTAGAATATTGTTTTTTAAAAGTGTATTCAATAAATTACATTTTAGAAAAAATAGAAAAAAGTTCTACTGAGGAAGGTGTCCAAGCGCACTTTGCAACACTTTCAATTGCAAAACATTATGCTTCTGAAGCAATGCTGATAGATAAAACTTATGCGATGATTCAAGTATATTGCCAGGATTTTATACACTTGGCAGTGGCTTAAAATGGTCCCGGGCAACGCCAGGTACTCCAGCTAGTATTAGACAAATTAGATTTTTCTCACTTAGGCTAAGTTGGTGACTTTTACAATAAAAATTTAAAAAATTTTTTGTGCTCCGCGACACAGCGGAAGAAATGTTCCAAACCCTGTTGACCCTCTCGTGCCTCGCAATATATGCATAAGATTGCCTTCTAAATAGAGTTCTCATTAAGTTTCTACGTAAAAGGCAACGCATGGTCGAAGAAAATCATTTAAATAACTAGATTTACCCGCGCAGAGTATCTGCGCGCTAGTACTTTATTGCTCAGTATCATAAATTTCTTTATACACAATTTTCGCTCTCTTGATTTGCTGATACAATAGTTAGAGAGTCAAATGATCTCGCCATCCCTCTCTCCCCCATCTCCCTCCCTTCCCATCTCCCTCCCTTCCCATCTCCCTCCCTTCCTCTCTTCCTCCTCCTTCTGTCTCCCTCCCTCCCTCTATCTGTCTCCCTCCCTCTATCTGTCTCCCTCCCTCTATACCTCTGTCTCCCCCCCCCTCTCTCTCTCCCTCCCTCTCTCAGCCTCTCTTTTCTCCCACCTCCCCCATTCCCCCTGTCACAATCCATAGCTCTCTCTCTCTTTTTGTCCGTCTTCTTCTTTATCTCTTTCCTCTCGTCCTTTTCTAATTCTTTATCTCAGATTTATCTTCAGATTTTACAATACTATCATTATGATACAAACATCTAATATGCTTCATTGCCAGCTGGATCAGTTGTGTTTAGCAATACAAAGTTCTTCTCATAGCTCGGCACCTCCAGCGTGCCACGCATTGCTGTAGCGTTATATATATATATATATATATATATATATATATATATATATATATATATATATATATATAGATCATAGCAGCTGGTTTTCGGCATGTTTTGACATCTTTTAGTGGGTAATTTTTGTCACGAGCCTCGCAATACAGGTTGTTTTGTTTCAGACTTTGATAAACTCTGTTCTATAAATGGAAAGTTATACCAATATTTTAGTAACTAATAGTTTAAAAATTTCGGAATAACAACTTATTTTTCGTTATAACATAGGCTCCCATGAATAAATGTCAATGGATATAAATTTTCAGGTAAGTACTGACGTCGTATCTCTGGATTTATTTTTTTCTCCTTAATAGAAAATCACTAACAGAGATCCAACATTAACTATAAAACATTAAATACATCTACAAAAGCGTCCTTACAAGAGTGAAACAGTCGCAGGGTTCATTTCAACATGTTAAGTCACCAAGGGGTTAACTGATGTCATAGCCATAAGCTTAATGACAAATTATTTGAACAAATTACGAATGCTGACTGAAGAATCAGCTCGAAATAAATCCTTGTGAGACACCCGATTCATACAAATGCGTAGAATCACGACTGTTCCAATTCCATCCGCTGCCTCTTATGCGGCGTTATTATCGCAAATCTAAACTGCAAAAGATTTGAAGGTGCGATTGAAAGTTATCTCTTCGATACCGACAGAGATCACTTCACTACCATCGATAAAATATCTCGGAATAACTTGCGCGACAAAAAAATCAAGAGAAATTCAATCTTTTTTTTCGTTCGCGATTTATTCTCACAGTAAAGCGGTTTTATTACCCGCCATATTTTACGAGGAGTAAGACAGACATCTTGTTATCTTATGGAAATAAGGAGTTTGTGCCAAAATTGAGATTTTTTCTTCTTTCTAGCGTGACGCTAATATTTAGAGAAGAAATACGGCCACCGACGGGAACACCTCGGAACGAAACGAAACCGGTCGTGTTGAGATTGTGTACGTGGACCAATACAAATAAGAGAGAACACATTGTTTTTCCTGGTTTATAATTATGGAGTTATTCCACCAAGTAACGCTAAATGGTATTCACTTCAAACGATCGGGATGTCAGCGGTGATTAATCTCAAAACAGGAATGTAATCCAAATTCCCAATCTAAAAATAAAACAAGTGAGGGAATAAAGGCAGAGAAAATTTTTTTGCTTTAGGATTGTGATTTAGTCATAAGATTATATCTTTGGTTGAGATCGAAGGCCTCGTAATATAGTCTATAAATTCCCTTTTAAAAGCATTACCTATATCAATGCTGTGTAATAATAAGCTTCCCATAACAGTTTTATTTTCCATAGTTAAAAATTGGAATTTCCCCTCTTTTTTGCATTAAAAACAATGTTTCGCTCTCATTCGACACGGATTTGAATTATGTTTTAAAAGATATAAACCCCAGTCTTTCAGCTACAGAACTGTTCATGTCCCGAGCTCCTATCATAACTTTAACTAATTTAAAAATGCAAATTTATAATGTCCTGCAACGATATCATGGTATTCTTAATGAGATAGAAATGAAACGAAGGGATTGGAAAAAGACATTGATTACTCCCCAGCAACTCATCCTAGGTCCAACAAATTTATACCATTTGCATTGCACTCACGTAGACCACCCTATCCTGAAAAGATAGGTTTCTCCAAGTTGTAGGATTCCAGAGATATTGCCCGAAGAGGCAGACGGACAGACAAACTTCATACATAAGCGACTTTTTTCAAAAAAACGCTAAAAGTGCAATATTAGCCTAAGAAAAGAACCGGCATGCAAACTAGCGCCTTGTTCACGAAATGAAATAAATACATTCGCAGTGACTCTTTAGTGCCGTTTTTGATAAATCGCCGATTCGTTCCTCTCGATGAACCAATAATGGCACTTTTCCACCCTTGGAGATACTGCGTGGGGTAAGAGCATTATACACACACACACACACACACGCGCACACACACACACACACACACACACACATATATATATATATATATATATATATATATATATATATATATATATATATATATATATATATATATATGGCACGGGCTTACGATTGGGTACGTAGTCGCAGCTGCCACCGATGTTCAGAGACAGAGAGAGAGAGAGAGAGAGAAACCCTCCCACCTCCTTTCTCCCCCGCAGGCAAATGATGAGTCATTAATTTAGATCATTTGCGGTAACGACGCTAGGGTCGGCGCGCAGGTGATCGCTTAAATTTGAAAATAAGGCGAACGTTGACAAATGAACTCGGCGTTCGGATATGGAAGAAAGGAGGGAATAAAAAAGAGGACCCTTTTTACAAATCCAAAACTTTAATATTTTGGTTTAGTTACGTCAGTCAGGACGATTTCGAAGAAAGAACCGCGAGAAAAAATTTTTACGTAGCGATCCGGGAGAAAAGGTTCTAGCATAAACAAAACCGACAACTTTCACCAGAACGAAGTGCCTAAACAATTGAAGCCGATCAAATAAAATAACGGCGTTTTGATAAATACGCTCGAATAAATCATCTGGAGTCGATCTCTGCCAAAACTGATCAAATAAGCGGGATCTTTTATTTGCACACCGCGAACAAATATTAACTCCCGCAAACCAAAGTTTCGCTTTAAGTCTTCGCGATTAATGTAAGAGCAGAGGAGAGAAACTTTCTTGTGTGCCTTTGGAGACCTCGCCCATTCTGCGAGACTGTTTGCATGAATAATAATAATAATTGAACCAATGTTGACCATTCTGTTAACTGTGAAAGGAGAACCTTTCAAGATGGAATGCGAGCAAATGAAGTTCTCATGCATGCTGAACATAAACGTCTTAGTTGGTCGAAGCACCTGCCCCGAAAGTGGGAGATCCGGGTTCGATTCCCGCTGGAGTTCATAATTCTCCTGCGTCTCTATGTTTAAAATGAGAAACTTTCATTTTATTAGTACCCAGATGCATGAAGTAGACTAGAGATTACGTCAAATGGAGATGAAATTGCGACAGTTTAAAAGTATACTCATAAAGTTTAAAATTTACTGTGTACTTAAATATTTTCTATTTTCATTTTCAAATTCAATTTCTGGGGCGATTGGAAGTAGTATATGCATGTTCACACTGGCATCACTCGGGGTCAAGAACGAATATTGTGACAGTATTTAATAAAAAAAAACTTGGACTTCTGATACGAACATGTAAAAAGGCTGATCCACATACAACTACGCCGGAAATGCATGCAATACTTTTGTTAAACAAGGTTTTTCAGCTGAGAAAAACGTCCCATTGATGGAATCCCTGCAAGTAAAGGCTTCCGTAGTAGATTTTATTATATACACCAGGGCAGTGGTTCCTAAACTATGGGTCGCGAAAGATTTTCGGGGGGTAGCGAAGACGTAAGTTTTTTGTTGTATTTGTTAATTTTTAGTATAAAGATATTTAGAACATTAACTTTTTGTGTAAACAAAATAAATATTTATAAGATTTCAAAATTAATATTACATTTTATAATTATTGGTAGATGAATCAAGTTAAGGGGATCGCGAAAAGGTCGGCTGCTTTGAGAGGGGGCAGCTGATGCACAAGTTTGGGAACAGCTGCACCAGGACTTTTCAAACTTTATAAAGCTACGAAAGTCTTATATTTATTTTTTTATCCGTGAAACAGTTTTAAAACCCTTGGTATACACATTAATGTACTTCTACATTAAAATTCTAATTTTATCGGCACCTGCAGGAAAGAAACACGAAACCTACTCATCTTTATTGGACTGTGACCACTAAATTTCCCGTTCATAAAAATGCTGGCACGCGACCAAAATCATTAACTAATCACTTACAGATGCGCATGACTACGATAAATTTAATGGAGCTTTCGTTCACTTACCCTACTTAAACCAACGACAAGAAAATATTTTTCGATACAGGCAGTCGATGATCTCGAGTTTCCAATTTATTCTTATTGCGAAAAGCCTAAGACTGCTCGTTTTTTCAAAGCAATACTTATAACGATCTCGTAATGCTCTCTCTTTCTCGTTGTGAGAGCCCTGTTGTATATATATATATATATATATATATATATATATATATATATATATATATATATATATATATTTCTATTATGCTACGTTCTCCTTATTATCTCTTCCTTGGCTCCTTTTATCACTGTCACGCCTCCAACTGCGCCCTCTTTTTCGCTTTGAAAGTTACGACACAAACAAATTCGAAACTTCGATACGAACTTCTCCGTCACTTCATTCGCTCCTTTTTACGACTTCCGAGGATAAACAAGGGCCTGAAATTTCATTCGGGCATCGACGCGTGGGAAAGGTTCGGGGACGGGCGCGTTGTTTTTCTTTATTCGGGTCGCTCGCGACGAAACATTACGCGGAATTTTAATGGCCGAAAATTCGAAAGATAAAAGTCGAAAAAAATCTTTTTAGAGGGAGGAGGTTCGATTAAAATCGACGGAGGTTCTGCTAGAGCGAAAGATAGTGGAACGCAGAACGAGGAAAGAAATTAGTAAATATACACACATCAGTCAAAACATTACAACCAATCGCACTTCGACAGTTTGGAATTGATAGAATCCGCAACTAGAAAAGTATGCCTTCTTGTCTTAGATCAACATCCCGATCGCCATTATATTTCTCACTACAGTGCAAAGTCCAAACGCCGGCTGCCAATTTATAAAATTCAAGAAAAGCACATTTCAGAGAAGCCCACTTGCATAAAATAACTGAAATTACAAGAGATTTAAAAAAAGGCATAATCAAAGTAGCGCAAAAAATCTCCCTCTATTGAAAATCTAATCAATAGAAGCTCAACCTTCAACGAAGAGATGTAAATTATTATCACATAGTACTTGACTGCGTATCTTATTTGTAAGCGGAGAAGAACAATAACTTTTAGTATATATAAAAAATTAAACACTATTATTCTACATAATATTTTTTTTGATTTCCTTATTTCGTATGAACTTAGTTTTATAATTCATAGTTAGGCTATATGCATATATTTAGCCAAGAAACCGAAAAAGTACACAAATCCTGCAACCTCTTAAGTCCAGAGGTTGCCACTTTTGGACTAAATGCTATACTACAGCACGCAGCACCGGTTTCCTAGAAAAACGTTATGGGAATAACAAAGGATCCATTACCCCTGCAATAAACCCCCCGAACCAAACCTTTTAAATATCCTTCCACTCCAAAATTTCTTTGCACCTCTTACCTCCATCCATCCAACCATAAAGTCTCCTCTCCCATAACCCTGTATGTATATGTTACGGTAAAGATACGTAATCGAGAAATGTGTGCATTTACGGGTAAATGTGCACATTTACCACCAAGCTCGGTGAATGTAAGTTTAAGTTTCTAGAAATACGTATTATCCGTACATTACTCGGTAAATGTGCACTTTTACCGGTGTGCCTTGGTAAATGTGAAAATAAGTAAGAATGAGAAATGCTACACTTTAATAATTATGTTAATTTATAATAAAAATCATCGAGGGTTCGGCTCCACTGGTATATATTAAGATGAACGCTTCCCAACCCGAGGGGGAAACACAGTGAATGCGAGGAGGAAACAAAAACACCTAGACTAACTTACCCAACCCGGTGGGGCCGAGTAAAATTTTCCTTCATGTTCAAATTTAGTTTAGTTAGTTGTGCACATTTACCAGGAAATTTACACATTTACTGGACAACGCACATTTACTGTACTTCTAAACTGCAACAGATGTTCGCGACGCCGCCATGTTGTGGCCTGTGTTGCGACGTTTATCCACATTTACCAGTGTCTCTAGGTAAATGTGTACATTTCCCCTATCCGATCGGTAAAAGTATGTTATATTGACAATTACCGAACTTGATGGTAAATGTGTACATTAACCGGGAAATGTACACATTTACCGAACTGCGTACATTTACCGTGACATATATAAGCAGCAGAAACATTCCTGAGATGAGCTCAGTAGCTTCGTAACACCAAGTTTTTTTTAGGATTATATAATTATCTTTATTCACATGTTTTACCGGAAACGGTGCTTATTCAAATAATGTATAATCTGAGGCTTAGCCCAAGGAAAATGCGCTGGGATTCAAGACCAAAGGAAGAAAAAAAACAAGTTATTATGGCAAAAACTTTCTGCAATATTTTGTTAATTGCTTAACGTTAAGCGGTGTACAGAAGCCCTGAAATTGTTTTGAACTTTATACCTGGATATGGAAAGGGACAATTCTACAGTAAAAATATTAGGGACCAAAGGTAAACATTCCTTTTTAGATTCAATGATGCTTAATCATGACTTTTATTTGGACAAATATCGGTATTGCTTGCAATCAGATATTGACACACAATAAAACCGAAAGAGATAATTGTTTTTGATCGAATGGTCGCATAAATCTTCTTGATCAGCGAATTCCAAACTTTACGCATCTAAGACTGCTTCTCAAGGCAACCGAAATTATTGCGACCTACCCTTAAGGCAGCCAACGTTGTCGCGACCCCCTTAACCCCATCCATCAGCCGATAAATATAAAATGTAACACCAATTTCAATATATTATAAATATCTATTTTATTTGAGTGAAATTTAATTTAATTCTGAATAAATCTACACCTTAATAGCACAAAAAATCAACAACCCGTCTTGACAACCTCCTGAAAACCTTTCACGATCCTTAGTTTGGTATCACTACTCTTAATGATCAAGTTTAATTATGATAGTCCCCCGGTCGAAAAAATAAATTTGCACTTCGACTACAAATCGGCCATCCTCAGTGGCGATCCACCGAGAAAGCACGATAGGAGGACCAACGGTGAAGACGACTGCTCTGCATTCGATATTCAAATCTGGTTTTACCGACCGATTTGTGGCTATCGTGGTCTCATTCGTCAATTTTATTCAAGCCATCAAGCAAGTTCGATAGTAATTTTTTTAATTTAAAAGGATCCTCGATAAAGAAAAAACTCGGTTCCAAAGGAAAATAAAAATTAATAAGAACTATATGCAATCAATTATTGGATAGAGATAGAGGCACGGTGCTTAGGACAGAATATCTTTAGAATTCAATGGCACCAACACATAAATCCAATGAAACAATGGATCGCAAAACGTCCTTCAAAAATAAAAAACTATTAACGGCACACTTAAAGAGATAAGCAGGCAGATATAATTGACTTTCCGTGACGAAGCAAGATATATTTCGATTCCGGGATTAGAGCGAAGGCCACGAACGATTGCAGTTGAAAAGCGCCGAAAAATGATTTTGAGTAAGGTTCGGAAGCGATCCTCGAAAACTTCTACGAGCACCCCGCGTATTGATTTTGCGCGGAAAACAAGAGTTGAAAAAATGCGCGTGTTGGATGGCGAATCAGCCTCTCGGACTATTATCGAGAGTTGAAAAAAGGCAAAAACATAAAATCATCCTCCACACGTCGATATTCGCAAACGCTGCACGTCATGTTTACAATTCGAAATTCTCTGTAAAAGGGAGTTGAAAGAGAGGGAACAAAAGACGAGGCGAGGGAAAGGTTTGTTTTAGCCGCCGTGATAGCGTAACGCACGATTTGATTTCATTCTTCCACTAAAACCAGGGATTTTCAACCAGGGAATAAGCGCACCTCAGAGGTACGTGTAGAGGTACGAGGAAATATTAAAGAGGATACATTTTCTTATTACTTCAGGTTTCATGCATGACTTCGAAGCCACGCGTTGTGACGTTTCCACCAGAAATCAATATCTATAGAGATAATGAGGTACGTTTGTAATTCCGTCCCGCTGGGTTTGTAATTCCGTCACGCTGAGTTTGTAAATACGACAGAGAGAGATAGCTACATTTTTGAGTGCAAGAGTGAGGGTGAAAAAGAGAGAGAGAAAGAGAGAGAGAGAGAGGAGGGAGAGAGAGGAGGGAGAGAGAGGAGGGAGAGAGAGAGGAGGGAGAGAGAGGAGGGAGAGAGAGGAGGGGGAGAGAGGAGGGGGAGAGAGATAGTGGGAAGTGGTTTAATTTTAATTTCATTCATGCATATGCGTCATTTTTGACGAGCAATTACACTAGTAGGCACTTTTTCGCCAACAGTATTGGGATCGAAAAACTTTTTTAATATTTTCGTTTATCTCTTCAACGGAGTTTGAGTAACGGTAAGTAAATTATTGAGGGGTCTGGAGGACTTTTCCCGAATAGAGGTCGCTTACGGTTGCACAGGCAAGTACTATACTAAAACATAAATTTATCGCACCGTTAAAAAAAATTATTTACCTTTATAAATATGAGATATACATTTTTACTTTCTCCATAGGTAGTATTGGGGAAAGTACTCTGTACGCCAGCGCGCCTAAGGGTTAAAATATTTATTATCATTTAACCTATTTGGAATTTTTAGAAATATTACAGATACGGAGAAAGTCATGTTGTGGCCACATCAGATTTTCATGTAAGCAATGTTAATTTCAATATTTCGTTAAAATGTACTGAGGGGTGCGCGACTGCTAAAAAAATGTTCGCAGTGGTAATACAGCAAATCAAAGGCCGAAGAACCCTGCACTGGATAAAAGAATTGCAAAGGTTTTACTTCATTCACTACCGCAGTCCTAACATTCGCCAATTCAGGTTATGCGAAAACATCTGTCATAGGTTGTTAGTTGGAAGTCAAAACAATCGGCAAACAGGCTAAAGTTAAATAAAAATAATTTCGATGGAAGAACTTTAAAGATGGCAACAATAAATAAAACATGTGGTTGCAAACGCAGAATCGATGATCCTCGCATTAGCGACAGCAGTGCATAAATGCAATTAAAAAAAATCCCCAACGGGATAATTATCGTTTGCAGCGGATCAGAATGGAATGCCGCGACAAAATGATACCCAAGGCTATACTTAAAACCTCTCTTTAAATTATAAATCTATCTATCCTTCATCTCTCAAGCGTTTTGCAGAACTAATACACCTGAGTCTCCTATAACGCGGGTGCACTACAATAGGGTTTGTTTTTTCTAATAGCTAAAATTCACAGAACGCGGATTATGGCTCACATTAACACGGTTTGGTCGGACCTGGGACGCGTTATTCCAGATTGCAGAGCGAGGAAGAGACAATTCGGATGGTCAGTTTGCTTTATTTATAAGCGGCAACAACACTCACTCTTATTTGTATGTATATGTATATATGTTATATATTGGGTGAGGTATTTGCTGAAATGCTATAGAAAATCTACATATTTATAAAAAACAGGAAAACAATTATGAACACAGACATTGATTTTAATAAAACTCTATACAACTCACAGATCAACACAACATCGTCGCTGAATAATTATCGTAGGTATCTCTTTTGTTTTTTCGGCTTCCTCAGCACTCGTTCTCTTGTCTGTCCTCGCAGTTGACTTTGGTCACTGTCGTAAGCAACATACCCCCTGAAGATGCCCACTTAGTGGGCGAAATGCATTGGGTGACTTTAAGTTAATTTTATGGCTGAAGGAGTATTCAATTTATCTTAAAACTCCCCAATAACAAATTTCATCAAAATACATCAAGCGGTTCCAGAGTTGAAACAAAGGAACATTGTCAACTACTTGTAGGTATTCATGTAAAGTAGCCGTAATTGTTGCCCGATTTACCCAGAATTGGAATCGGTCGACCAATTTTGGTAAAACTTCCCCTGGGAATTCGAAATTTTTTATGACGGTAAGATTATGTGCAAACCCGACTAGAAAAAACGAAAATCTTGAAAAAGTTCAACAATGCGGCCGATAAAAATTCACAATTGTTTAAACAAAATTTCAAGGTTTGTGTATTTCCGTATGTGCTACGAAGCTGAAATTTTTTATAGGTAGAATTTGTAAAAAAACTAAATAGGGATAATAGAAAATTTGATATTTTAATTTGTTTGGCTGTTAAAAATTCGTAAAATTTAAACAAAGAGGTAAATGTTTAGGTACTACGAGGGAGCTGAAATTTTAAAGTTATTTAGAGGTTAGTGCAAATTCACAAATAAACAGTTGAGTATTTTCTTAAAATTGTTATTGCGGCCGTTATAAATTTTTCAAAATTTAAACAATTAGATAAATATTATAGATAAATATTATTTCAGTTCTATATGAGCTACAACATTATAAAAATTTCAATATTCCAGATTCCAATAAGAGCAGATACTCTCATTATCATAATGAATTTACTCCAACAGTACTCATGCACGTACTACTTGTACAGGTACAATAATATTGATCCACATTTGAATGTAAAATATAATTCATATAGTTGTTCAAAGCAGAGCTAATTAAATATTTTTAAATGCAATAATTTAGATGATAATATTACAAATAACGCAGTGGCGGCTCGTAGCTAAAATTAGTGGGGGTGCTGTTCCAGGAAATTTTTAGCCTTTGTTTTAAAATTGTGTAAAAGGAAAAAAACATGTATAAAAAGAAAATTTATTCAGGAACTTGATAAAATCTTAACAAAAAAAATCAAACATTTTTTACTTACTTTAACTTAAATTGTTACAGTTCAAGCTTGACCTATTCATTTAAAAATGAAATCCATAAAAGAACCGAAAAAAATGAATCAAATAGAATAGCTGGAAGCAGAATAATAATCTAATTCTACACTCTTCTACACTTTATCACATTCAAGAATATGGTACACGGTTTTTAAGCACAACACACGCTGAGTAAAAAAAAACTTCCTTCCACCATCACGCCAGAACCGGCACTGCGAGAGCAACAGTGCTCTCTCTACCTGGCAGTCCCGCCTTCCTCCCCACCCCCTCCTATGTGCGCATGCGCACAACAGTCAAACACCACGTCGCTGGCACTGTGAAGCGCACAGTTCCATACAAAGATTTTTGTATCTTTTTCATAAACTGGGGGATGGCTACTGAAGTACTGACATTAAGCTTAAGGAATATATATTGTACTACAAAAATAAAGAAAGAATTAAAGAAAAAAGGGCTCATTATATCAAATGTTATCGATAATATCAAGTGGAAATAGGGGGTGCTGCAGTTCCGCAGTGCCTATACACGAGCCGCCACTGCAAATAAGTACCATACAATATATAATTACATACATTATCTTAAGACGACAAATATATACAGTAACATTTAACAGAAGTAAGAATAGCTCAAAAGCACGACTGCGGAGCGATCCTTTTTGGATAATCTTTAGAGAAAGACTGCCAGAATATAAGGGTTCAATGAATATGGAGAAGGGATGAAAGTTTATGGGGACAATAACCTCCAACTTAAGCAAAATCCAAATTCAGAATCGTGAAACATTTTTACCCGGAACACTTCACGGGGCAGGCTCAGGGGGAGGGTACGTGTTTATCGCAGGCGGACCCTCACTCTCACTCTCCGTCAATTATAACTTCCAGTTTACAAAAATACTTTAATAAACTTATACTCGTATTTCGTTAAATGGCATCCGTCAAGCAACAATGAAAAACCATAAATTTCTCTCCATAGCTTTAATGTGACTCCTCGAGGCCACATAATTACGACTTTAATTTCGGGTATGATATAATTTATAACGATTTGTAACGATGAAGTGCTACGAAGAGTAGGAGAGAAGCGAATGATTATACAGACTATTAGAAAGAGGAAGGCAAACTGGGTTGGACATTACCTGAGGAGAGAGTATGATCAAAGACCTGTTAGAAGGAAAACTAGATGGAAAAAGGGAAAGAGATAGGAAAAGGTTTCAGCTGATAGAGAATTTGAAAGGGAAAGAGAGTTATCAAGATATGAAGAGGACATCGGAAAATAGAGGTATATGGAGAACCAGGTTTAACAATAAATAATCACGGACCTGTCTACGGACAGACTACCTATGATGATGATGATAATTTATGTAATTTTTTCTTCAAAAGGGTTCAGATCCGCAGATAGTACGTTAATTCTTTCTAATTTTAATCTCAAAACGAGTGAAATCCTGCACGTCGAAAAGTCGATTTTTACGTGTTATTTTATGGGAAATGGGAACCCAGGATTTTTGTCGAGACTTTTTTTCGTCATCACTTTAAAATATGTAAAGTATTTCTTCCAAATTTCGAACGAGTATCTCGTTCCTTTATTGAGTAAATACCATTTATCACCGTGATGGAGATCGACAAATTATTAATACGACGAGAGAAAATTGCGGCCGAAGGCCTCTTTCGGGTATGTCTTGTAGAGCGCGCAACCTCGATAATTTGTTCATTTTCGTTACCATCGTATTATTCATCGCAACCAAGGAATTGTTTCAACTTCAAACAGCGTCGAAATTTAGAAATTTGAATAGTATATCGGCATTGTGACTTTTTTCCTGTGACTCGAGGCAACACACCACGACTTGAGAAAACTGCACGGTTTTGGAACGAACACGCTCCACACTGGCAGACTTGCCCGTACATCGTGACTGGACCGAGCAAAAATCAAGCGGTGACAGATTTAGTTCGTTTCAGTCCATTCTTCCATATTTGTCCTCCACACTCTCCGTTTACCCGTACAGTTTTTACCGTACGGTTAAAACTGTATGGGCATGTATTCTCAAGAAAACCATTAGCCTTTGCCTTATTCGGTGTTGAAAAGTGAGGCTTTCAAAAAAGACTCATTAAAGCAAAAGGAAAAACCCTTCTTTCGGTCCCACTGTTTATGCGAACCGAAAAAACGGAACGAAATAAATAACGAATTTCGGTTTCGGTTCGGGTTCGATGCCCTGGTTCAAAGTAAAAACAAAACCATAGTTCGGGTTCGCAAAATTGAGCGGTTCGGCGGGGGTTTTCGGTTCAGGTTCTGTTCGACAGTCTGTTTTAAATTCAAGCCTCCGTACCAAACAAAAGACATTCGTTCCACAGCCTTGCGAAATGGAGTGAGTCACACCGTAAAGAAAGCATACCGGGAAATAATGACTTTAAACCAAAGCGGGAAATTTAATCGAGAAGAAAAACGATGGCAGAAAGAGGAAATAGTCGGTAAAACGTCTTGGATTGATACGAATGGCGTAGTTTCTTGTAGTTTTCCGATCGGAGCCGGGACCGAATGCAATTGTTCTATTTCATGATTTTTGCAGAACTTTGTCTTCGAAAAGTGTCCGACTAACTTTTTTCCCGAGGGGTTCTATTTATCAGAATGTTGTCCCAGGATCTCGGATTTGTGCTATCAGACATTTTTTAACGAGAAGACCCTATTTGCATATTTTTTGTCTTTAATTTTAATCCTGATTATCTGTAACTGTTAACCTAGCAGTGGCGGAGTGCCCCGGACCGAGAGTTCATCCGTAGAGTCAGACTTGCATCTATTCTCTAAGAAAGTATTTTTCCGATGTGATTGCGAGCCTCGGCAAACTTGTGGCGAACAGCTTACCACATTCGCCAAATAATACAAAGCAGTATATGAAATATTAACACGGAAAATAATTAATCTAAAAGCAAGCAAGCAGGCAGGAACTGCAAAAATAGAACTGTAAGATGAGGAAAACATTGAAGAAGACAACTTAGGACTAAGTATTATGGAGAGCGAAGTAGAAAAAGCAATAGTGGAACTAATGAAAGGGAAAGCCACAGGCAGCGATAGAATACCAGCTGAGGTACTTAAAGTCATGGGATCAGAAGGATTAAAAGCGATCACGAAATTAATTAATAAGATTTACGACACGAGAGTGGCCTCGGGATTTCCTAGAAGTAACTATGATCCCTCTAAAGAAGAAGCCAAAGGCAATGCAGTGTAAAGATTACAGAACTATAAGCCTTCTGTCACACACATCGAAGATCATCACGAGGATTCTTAATAAAAGGCTGGAGAAAAAGGCAGAAGAAATAATAGGGGAAGATCAATTCGGTTTCAGAAAAGGACGAGGAACTAGAGATGCTACAGGAGTAGTTAGAATCATATCAGAAAGGGCAATAGAATACAGTCAAGATATCTGCGCATGCTTCGTAGACTGGCAGAAGGCCTTTGATAGAGTAAATTGGGTAAAGTTGATGAAGATATTAAAGGATATAGGTGTAGACTGGAAAGACAGGAGACTGATCAAGTTGCAAAGGTCAGGTTGGAGAATGCGGACACCTGCGGAGTAAATATCGGTAGAGGAGTAAGACAGGGCTGCTGCCTATCGCCAACCCTATTCAATATATATGGAGAAAGTGTAATGCAAGAAGCACAGGCGATTTCAAAACTGGAGGAAGGAGTATAAGAACAGTAAAATACGAGGATGATCAAGTACTTGTAGCAAGAAAGGAAGAGAACTCCAGAAAATGATAAATTGACTAGTAATAACAGTAATTGATAGTAGCTCAATAATTTTGGCTAAGATTAATAAAGGTAAAATACTCCTGTTGCCAAGTTGGCTTTCAGTCACTGTTGAAACAGGTTTTACCCCTGACGATGCCCACCTTGTGGGCGAAATGCATTGGGTGTTGTAACCCTCTAATTGTTTGGCTAAAGGAGTATTTTACCTTTATTAGTAATAACAGGTAGAAAATACGATATGTAAATAAATACAGAAAAATCCAAGGTCATTCGAATATCGGGCAAAGAAAAGAATCTGAAAGTATTGAAGGAATGCCTTTACAACAAGTTTCAGACTATAAATACCTTGGAAGCATCATAACAAGAGAGGCAAAATGTACGGATGAGATCAGAACAAGAATAAGAAAAGCAAAAGCGGCTTTCAGAAGAAAGAAACACCTACTTACGGGGAATATAAGGGAAGATACCCGCAAGAAGTTCATAAAATGCTATGTATGGAGTATAGCTTTGTACGGGGCAGAAACATGGACGCTAAGGAAAAATGACATCAAATACTTGGAAAGCTTTGAAATGTGGACTTGGAGGAGAATGCTGAAGATAACATGGACAGATAGGATGAAAAACGATGAAGTGCTACGAAGAATAGGAGAGAAGCGAATGATTATACAGACTATCAGAAAGAGGAAGGCTAACTGGGTTGGACATTACCTGAGGAGAGAGAGTATGATTAAAGACGTGTTAGAAGGAAAACTAGATGGGAAAAGGGAAAGAGGTAGGAAAAGGTTTCAGCTGATAGACGATTTGAAAGGGAAAGAGTTATCAAGATATGAAGAGGACAGCGGAAAATAGAGGTATATGGAGAACCAGGTTTAACAATAAATAATCACGGACCTGTCTACGGACAGACTACCTATGATGATATATTATTTACTTATAAGTTCGAAGTGTAAAATCTAATGATGATATAGTTACCACATCGTAGTGGATCGAAATCTGGAAAGTTTTTCAATTCGCCAAATGTGGCGGCGAATGGCAGGCGTGTTGGACAACACTGACCTAAGAAATACTTTTCTTCGCTCGCTTCTGTTGCATATTATGATTCTTATCTAATCAACATTATAAAATAGAAAATACCCTGCCACTGATATCGCAGAAAAGTGAATAGAAAGTGATGGCAGCGTCATGATTCAGATTTTAATCAAGATAAATAAACGATTAAAAAAGCTTCGAGAACAAAAAAGCTATGCGGAGCGATATCGAACAAAATGGCGGAATTTGACCCTGAGAGAGAGACAGAGGGAAAGATGGAGCAACGGCGTAATGATTTGCACTTATACAAGGCGAAAAGGATTCACGCGCGGAAGATAGGAAATTAGATTAGACTCGGTGGCAGATATAACGGGATGACGTATCGATGGCAATCAAGTGGACCTAATCAAGGCCAACAAGATGGCGAGGTATTTACTGGCATTCGAACTCTTGGGGAGTTGAGGCAAAAACAATAGAATCCTTCGACTTAATTTTAACTAATGAGGTGCGAGAGACCACCGAAGTTGCAATTAAAGCGACCATTTATTTCGAGCCCAAATCAGTACGATTGGCACTTATTGGCCATAAAAAAGAACTCGAAGAGAAAGGGTTTCGATAGC
This sequence comes from Tanypteryx hageni, assembly GCA_028673005.1. Taxonomy (NCBI): domain Eukaryota; kingdom Metazoa; phylum Arthropoda; class Insecta; order Odonata; family Petaluridae; genus Tanypteryx; species Tanypteryx hageni. Next base: position 176,715,203 of record CM054113.1, read on the forward strand.
ACATATTGGATTTGGTGTGCCTAAAACCTACCCGAAGGTAGAATCACATTGTATCGTACCTGTGTGTATTGCCATAAAACGTCCCAAATTCGGGATTACCGCCTGGATAAATGAGGGAAATCAGTACAAAATTCTTTTGCTGACATTTCGAGTATCAAATGTGCAAGCTATAGAAATATTTATATTATTTTTTTACGAATACTTTACGATAAAAGTTCAGTCTATCACAGATTAACATTTTAATCTACTCATATAGGTAAGAAAACGGTGCAAGTGTTATTAAGGCAATATATCGAATAAGGAATTATAATATTTGTAAATTCGTAGAAAAATCACTACAGAAAGTGGACCACTAAAATATCGTTAAAATCAGCATTGCAGTAGTGAATAAATTAATACGGTTGATCACTTGAGTTAAGGTGTCAAACTACCCCGATACTTCACTTTCCGATAGTTTACATTTTTCAAAGAAATTGACTATTAATTTTCTTTTGATTACTTCTTAACCATAATGACAGATCATTAATAACTGAAAAGCCAACTGTAGAAATAGCTAGTGAATGAATAATAATAAAAACAATAGCAGTCTGGGCGACCGCACCTCAGTTACAGCGTGATCACAATTTCACCTCACTAGTTTAAAGTTTAAAACTAAGGAAAAGGAAAATTTTGCTCAGAATAAGAAAGTATTGAAGACGGAGAGAGAGAGAGAGGGGGAGTCTAAAAAATTCTGTTTAAAAAACTCGCGGATGCGGAAAAATAAAATACGCAGACGGTTTCGAATTTTTTCTGCTGACGCATCGGCTGCAGTGGAATCGATAATTGGATCGCTGGAGAAGTAAACAAGTATTTTTTTAACCCCATGAAGGACTTATGACAACAAAAAATCAATTACTCCGATTAAAAAAGCGATTTCGCGGTGTTGATAAGTATGTCTTTCATTTTGAACAATACACTATCGTGATCACCGCTCCCGAGCGAAAGTTTAGCACATTTCATATAAATTCATCGCAGCTGAACATATAATATTCCCTTATATCGCGATGAAACATAATAATATCGTGCGTGAATGTAATAATGAAATAAATAGTGAGCTTATTCAGGATCTTATTGACGACGCCAAGAGAAGGCAAAATACCGACTTTCAATCGTTTTTTTAAATTTTGACAGAATTGCATTTTGTTTAGTTGATATGATTTGGTTTTGCGTAGTTTTCTTTCGGGACACTCTTAACTGTTTTTGATTTCTTATAGCGCAGTCTTCAGACTCGAGACGCCTAAATTAAAGCACAGGGAAACTAGAACTACGCAATACCTTGCTATTTTCCACAAATTTATTTATTTATATTAAAAATTGGAATTATTTACGTACAAAATCAATTCAAAACGACAGGAAACGCTTTAGTATTGAAGTATTAACAAGATGCAGCCAGCGTTCTTTTTCTCCGGTGCGTGACGTGAGATTTTATAATGCGATACTCGATGATGAAAACAAATGATCTTTGACGGCCTGTTTCTGCACGTCCTACGAATATTATGACAGCAGTCTTTTTCGCTACGTCTCTGCCCTCTTATGACATCACACAAACGCTAACCTCCTCAATTCGAACGGAATATACGCTAAGCCCTCCGAGGTTTTTCGCAAACGATGCTCAGTTCTTTAATGAGTCGGAAAGATTCACAAGAATTCCAAGTATGTATGCGTCAACGTTTCGAAGGAATAATATCGAGAGAAAAAAAACAAGAAACCCATTGGAATTTTGGAAAGGAAACGTGAGCACTCGCCAACTTCAGCATTCTTCAAAGGCGTTGATTTTTTGAGAGACGATAGCCAAGGGTGTGTCGGAAAGCAGTAGGAAAACAACCTCTAAAACTGTAACGCCGCGAAGTTGAACGAACGATATTCTACTTAAGAAAATGAACGTTCACAAAACTTGCCGCCGTCCTGCACGTTTATTCATTTCCTTTCTCTAAATTCAGCTATTATTTTAGAGAATACGCTAATGAACTCTTCCTACACAGAAAGAAAAATGTAATAGCATCCACGACCATCCCTGCTGGATCACAAGAATTCCCAATGACAGTGAAACGAAGCAATATGTGCCCAAAAATGAATGTAAACATAAATCACCAAATGCGCGAATGCTCAGACGACTACAATGCGTGGCTGTCGCTATTACATGGTCGTTAAACATGTTCCACAGTGACATTTTGAAATTTTCGAAACGTGACAGATAAAGTACATTGGACAGCAAAACTTTTCGTCTGGAAAATTACGACCTCTTAGGGAGTCCCTTATCATGTCGAAACAGTATTCACATAATCACAATCTCTCGAATGGTATTTATTTCGCGAAACAATGGAAGATAGTTTATTCTAGTCGATTTTCACAGAGCGGATTTGGTCAAAGGTTGACGGCATGGATTTCGTTAAAATAGCATAGTAAAATTGTATAGCTTGATGCAATAATATTTAAGCTATATTTCCGAAATTGGAGCGTACCGAGTTCTACGCTCAGCAACCGTCAAACTCTCTCCACCATAGCAGCAACAGATTTGTTGCTACTAGACAAACGTTTTACAACGTAACCAATGACGTTATCGTATGGGCGCGAGAAACAGACGTCGCGCCAAATTTTTATTTTCGAAAAGAAAACGCCCCGAAGAAACACTCACCTGTCTTTCGGAGGGTTCATCTCCAGCTCAGCCTGCTCCATCGTCACCTCCTTGAAGTTGAGCTCGTCGTTTGGCAGGTTGCTCTCCTCCCAGCTGGGTGTGAGCCGGACGGGCTCCGTGGCCGCCGAAGACCTCTTCGAGACGGTCGTCGGCATCGAGGCCATCGGCACCACTGCTGGTGAAGCCCCTTCATTACGGCGGAGGAGAAAAGAATCACTGTTTGAGGACGAGGGAAAATTCACCGGGAAGGCGATCGTGCGTCACCAACGCATCGAGAAACGTCACAGAAAACCCTCCACTTCCGACCTTAAGGTCGAATCACCACCTCCACCCTAAAGAAAAAAAAACAATAAAAAAATAAAGGACGCACCACTTCCCAACTTGTACATTCCTCTCCTCATCTTGAGGCGGTCGTAGCTATTGTTTTTTAAATCCACGAATCAAAGACGATTGGTCGGAATCTTCATAGATGAATATACATCGAAATAAATAAAACTCCGGATGTATGGTTCGAGAGCCGTCCTAACGCGACGCCAATTTAAAACTCGATAGGTTGGGAGGAGGAAGAATGTGAAAAGGGGGAAAGGGTCAGAGAGAATGGGGGGTGGAAGAGAGAGGGAGGGGGTGGGGAAAGCTGAATAAGACTACAATTATTAAAGAAGCGCACTTGAAAAAAAACTTAAACGAGCGGATCTTTGGGCGCCTCCAAGTCGGGCACTTCAGGTCACACGGGTGGGCGTGCTTTACGGAACTGGCAAGTGGGAGTGAGAAAGAAAGAGGATCGGTGAAGCGGGCTTTAGGATTATTTTATCGAGGTCCGAAGCAGAGAGGAGGGAGAGAGAGAGAGAGGGAGGAGGCAGGATGAGAAAGAGGAGAGGAAGGAGGGGGAGAGAGGGGAGTAGGGGGAGAAAGAGGAGAGGGAGTAGGACGAGAAAGAGGGAAGGGAGGAGGGGGAGAAAGAGGGAAAGAAAGATGAGGAGAGGGAGAATGACGGAAGGGAGGAGGGGGAGAAAGAGGGGAAGGAGGGAGAGAGGAAGAAGGGGGATGGGAAGGAGGGGGAGGGAGAGAAAGAGGAGGAGGTAGGAGAAAGGGGATAGAGTAAACGATGCTGATATGATGAAAGAGGGGATTAGGGCAGGGGAAGAGAGAATGAGAGGGATGATGATGGAATGAGGGAGGGAAGAGAGGAGGGTGGGGGAAGTGGCAAAGGTTAAAATCTCTCCCCTGGGAGCGTGTGGAAGTCGGGAGGTTCCTCGTGAGACTGAATGGGGGAAAAGAAGATTTTCGAGAGAGAGAGAGAGAGATAGGGAGGGAGTAAATTGCAAAGGTTATGAGAAGGGAGAGAAAGAGATAGAGGAAGCGGAAGATTCGTACGAGAGAGAGAGAGGAAGTAAAAACGAGGAGGAATTAAAATAAAAAGGGTTTTGAGAGAGAGAGATAGTGGGATAAGAATAAAAAAATAATGGAATTCTCCTCTGATAGGAGGGTTTCAAATGGGAATCTATTGAGAGCGAGAGATGCGGGTCGAATGGAAATGGGCGGGAGATATATATATATATATATATATATATATATATATATATATATATATATATATATATATACACAGGGAGTGGTTAAAGAGGGAGAGAAAGGGATGTACACTTTATAAGAGAGAGAGAGAGAGATGGACCCGTTGTACCCGCGCACTGCGTGGGTGATATCGTACTGAGGAAGAAGAAACGCCCGCCTCCCCTTTGAAAAAGGGTCGAGGAGGAAGAAATGTTTCCCACTCCTCCCTTTTTTACATCGAGACTTCAAAAAAACACTGACACACTCACTCTTTCTCTCTCTTCTTCGTCTTCTTTTAAACAACCTTCTCCCCCACCTCTCTCTGATCCCCTACATGGGAGAGTTTATAAAGAGTTCTAAAAGGCTTTTGAATAACCAGATGGCACATCTGCCGCGAAAGAGCAAGTTGAGGAAAGAGAGAACCGTCCGCGAACGAACCGACTGCTATACTATCGCTACATGGCGATCTGTTGACGAACCGCTCTGCTCCCTTTGCTATATACGGAATGAGAGAGAGAGAGAGAGAACTTCGGGCCCACTAGTCTAGTCCGCAGACGATAAGGGAAGAGGGGAGATAAGGGGTGGCCATCCATCGCGCGAGCCAAAGATTGGCCGGAGAATGAAAACGCTCATTTGTTTTCTCTCTCTCTCTCTCTCGCCACCTAGAATTTTTTTTTGGCGTTTAGCAGCGGTAAATAAAAGGGGGTGGTGGGGTGTCAGGAAGTTTATCTATGACGCGCGGCACGCTCAAATCCGCGCTGTCGAGAAGAGAAAGGAGGTGATACGTAGTTTCCCGAACGCAAGGATTTTTCCCGTTATTTATATATATATATATATTTTTTACAGCCTAGCGACCGCCTGGGATGGGTTGAGGGGGAGGGGCATCCTAAATGCGTTCCGGAAAGTAAACTCGTGTACGTCGCCTGGTAATAAACATGAGCCGAACGCGCTCGTAACGGATGGGTGGAGGGGAGAGGGAGTGGAGAAGAGGGAGATGGGAGGGGGGAGAGGGATTACGCATCGCGACTCGTTCGCATCATTTTTTAAAAATATTTTTTCCCCGAGAAGCGTGTTATCGAGACATAAATTAAGAGTGACCGCCTCATTCGATCGAGATAAAGAGGGAAAATCAATTTTCATTAGATGGGATTACGTCCGACGAAATTAGTAGCTTTTTTTATTTCCGAGCTATTACGGGATCCGGACGGAATTATTTTTGGCGAAATATGACGTCCGCATGATTATTATTATTATTTTTTTGAGCATAAGATAGGAAGGATTTTTCGAACGCCTAGGAAAGCCGCGATAGCGTCGGATTCCTTTGATAGGCGACGACCGATAAAAAGGGAGAAGAGTTTCGATCGAATGGGAGAGATCACGATAGATATGTGGGCGTGTGCGCACTCGCGCGCGCGACAGGCTCGCATGCAAAGAAAGAAAGAGAGAAAGGAGAGGCAAAGAGAGAAAGAGGGGCAAAGAGAGAAAGAGGGGCAAAGAGAGAAGAGGGGCAAATAGAGAAAGAGGGGCAAAGAGAGAAAGAGGGGCAAAGAGAGAAAGAGGGGCAAAGAGAGAAAGAGGGGCAAAGAGAGAAAGAGGGGCAAAGAGAGAAAGAGGGGCAAAGAGAGAAAGAGGGGCAAAGACAGAAAGAGGGGCAGATAGAGAAAGAGGGGCAAAGAGAGAAAGAGGGGCAAAGAGAGAAAGAGGGGCAAAGAGAGAAAGAGGGGCAAAGAGAGAAAGAGGGGCAAAGAGAGAAAGAGGGGCAAAGAGAGAAAGAGGGGCAAAGATAGAGAGGGGCAAAGGGAGAAAGAGGGGCAAAGGGAGAAAGAGGGGCAAAGAGAGAAAGAGGGGCAAAGAGAAAGAGGGGCAAAGAGAGAAAGAGGGGCAAAGAGAGAAAGAGGGGCAAAGAGAGAAAGAGGGGAAAAGAGAGAAAGAGGGGCAAAGAGAGAAAGAGGGGCAAAGAGAGAAAGAGGGGCAAAGATAGAGAGGGGCAAAGAGAGAAAGAGGGGCAAAGATAGAGAGGGGCAAAGAGAGAAAGAGGGGCAAAGATAGAAAGAGGGGCAAAGATAGAGAGGGGCAAAGAGAGAAAGAGGGGCAAAGAGAGAAAGATGGGCAAAGAGAGAAGAGGGGCAAATAGAGAAAGAGGGGCAAAGAGAGAAAGAGGGGCAAATAGAGAAAGAGGGGAAAAGAGAGAAAGAGGGGCAAAGAGAAAGAGGGGCAAAGAGAAAGAGGGGCATAGAGAGAAAGATGGGCAAAGAGAGAAGAGGGGCAAATAGAGAAAGAGGGGCAAAGAGAGAAGAGGGGCAAATAGAGAAAGAGGGGCAAAGAGAGAAAGAGGGGCAAAGAGAAAGAGGGGCAAAGAGAAAGAGAGGCAAAGAGAGAAAGATGGGCAAAGAGAGAAGAGGGGCAAATAGAGAAAGAGGGGCAAAGAGAGAAGAGGGGCAAATAGAGAAAGAGGGGCAAAGAGAGAAAGAGGGGCAAAGAGAAAGAGGGGCAAAGAGAGAAAGAGGGGCAAGGAGAAAAAGAGGGGAAAGTGAGAATGTGGAGAAAGAGAAAAAGAGGGGAAGTGAGAGAGAAAGGGGAACGGTTATAATTTTCTGGTTCGTCGCCGGTATCTCATTATTACGTTTTAGGAGCGTCTTCCAATTAACGCGACTCAATATTCGAATGAATAAAAAAGCGACCTTTGTCTCTCAGATATAGATGCAGTAGTTTTCGGGAACGTTCCGATAAATCGATGAGACGCCTGTCATAGCGAAAAAGACGGTGGGGACGAAACGTCGAAAAGACTTCTTTTCTCCCTTAACGGGAGCAGTGCGGCCACGTGACGGAGTAGAGCAAAATTAGGGACGCATCTTGTTTATTGTCCGTGCACTAACTGAACGAGCGATAAATCTGCACGATCGAATACACTTTTTAAAGAACTAAGTGAATAGCATAATTTAGCAGCGTTTATCCTGGGAGACGAAAATTTCGATTTTTTGTTTCCCACCCGAGTGGTAGCTCCGATGAGACGACCTTGTCCAAATTCGGCATTACATGACTGTACGTTACAAATTTCGTAAATGGCAAACGTCATGGCATAGGATTACAGAGATGAAATTTCAGTATATTTGCGGTGATATGGCGGCCCTGAATATGACATTTTCACCCTATTTTAAATCAAGCGAAAATTGGTAGCCCCGATTGCATGATACGCCCTAGATATGTATGAAATTTGTCTTGTATTACAAGGAAAACCTCAAACACAAAAAACGCTACAGATACGCGGTGACATTATTAATGGCGACCTTCTCCAAAACTAGATCCTAATAAAAATTTGTGCCGAAAAATATTCCTTTTGTCCTGTTCCACGGATTCCGAAAAGAAGTAATTTACTCGGACGAATAATTCACGAGTTATAAGCAGAGTTCATTGTTTGGATTTATTAATTCGGGAGCCCTGTCGGGGGATTTGACCCGAGTGTGCAATTTGCGTTTTCTGCTTCGACACAAATCCTAGATGCCATCAAATGTCATATAAATCCGTTCAATGGTGTAGATCCTAATATATACGCCCACAGACGGGTAGACAAACCAGAAAAACCAAATAACATGGACGCACATTTCCTGTTAATAAACTCGTCTCGTAATACAATGAAGGAAAAGTCCACGCGTCGAGCCGAGAGCATTTCCTTGGGAAAGATCCTCGATCTCAAACTCGAATTTTCGCCGACTCGAAGAAGGCATTTTCCCCATTAAAATTCTATTAACTAGAATTTCTCGCAACTCGACCTCTATTGATCTTCTCCTTGGGCTAGAATCACAGAGGTTCGATCTGGGGTCGCTTCGAACGAAATAAACGCTCTCACACAGCGGAACGCCGGGCGAAAACCCGTATAAATTGGATGTGGCATTTTGTGGCAACGAAGTCGTCTCACATGTACTGAGATAGGAGATAGACTGAGAGAGAGAGAGAGAGGCAAAAAAATAAATAAAAGAGTAACGTCAGGCGTAGTGGAATGCACCCGACGTTGCAACGAAAGTCCGACGCAGATCGACACGAAGTCGGCGCACGGCGAAGACAACAATCCTTCCATTGACTGGGCATTTGATCGATTAAACGCGAATCGTTTTTTTATTGGGGGAGGAGAGGGGAGGAGGGAGGGACGAAACGAAAAATTGGAGGGCTGCGACTTGCAGTGCGCGGGTGGCCGTCGTGCAATTCGGAGGACCAAAAAAAAAAAAATAAGAACGAGATGTTTTGAAAGACTGCATTTTTAAGTGCCGCCCTTAAAAAAAAAATGAAAGAAGATAGGGATCTCCCTCGGTACTTCCTTTTTGGGGCACAACCGAGCACGCCACCGGCGCCGAGTACAGACGGCGGGCACTGCACATTTTTTTTCTCCGATTCGTTATCGGATTTTCTTCATTTACGATGGTCTTTTTTTAAATTTTCTCCTAATGGCGCCGTGCTCAGGAGGGACCGTTAACTCTCTCTCTCTCTCTCGTGAGAAAGAAGGCGCATTTAACTTCAATTTTATTTTCTTCTGCGAGCGAACGGCACGGGAGCTGCTGTTCGACTCGGGAACAATTACTCAACAACGCATTTAAGGGATCAATTATCCGCTTTAAGTCTCTCGGAACGGATCAGGGAAGGGAGAAAACCTCGGGTCACGGTTTTAAGCATCGCCGATAAACGGTAGAAACGTACGAATCGGAGTGCTATTTTCCGTTCGGAGAGGGCTTGTACTCTTACGAACGATGGAGATCGATCGCGCCAGATACCCCTCGTCAAAGAGTTGTTGTTCTGAAGTGCCTACTAAGAGTTGCCCATAGACGTCATGTCTAGAACCACGACAGCGAGATAAAGAAAGAGATGGACAGCGTTTCTGAAACGGATCGTACGGATTTTCCTCAGTTAAACGAATTGAAGGAATGTGCATTTTCATAGACTGCATGGTCCGCCACGAGCCAATTACCACGGGTCGGGCAAAGTGCGAATAAGTTGATCAATGTAAATACAGTCAAATTCCGTTATAACGAAATTCTGGAGGATGGCACTTGATTAAAACTTTCGCGTTTGTCACCGATGACAAAATTCTTTCGGGTGATCTGTCTGTCTGTCTGTCCTGAAGATGGCTCCGACAGTGCGAGAGAAACGTCGGCGAAAGACAAATTCCAGACGTGTGATCACCCGAAAGGGTTATATATCAGAGATGGCAAATAGAAGGCACGCTCCGCAAACCTGGCACGCCATGAAATATTATTGGCACGATTAAACTTTGCGATCACGAAGTGAATTTTTTAAATACATTATTTTTCGGATATTGAATTCCAAGCATTGGCCACCTGAACTAAAAATCTGAATACGTGCGCAGAAAAAGACTGGCAGACGAAGTTTCAGCTGATTGTGTTGCTATTCAATTGATAAATTACATGCCAAACTCCAAAGAACTTTCATCAAAAATGACTAAAAATAAGTTCAAACGAATAAATAGCGGCAATATTTGAATTGGAGTATTTTTCAAATTTAATATTTGGGTAATTGCTTCTCTTTTGACTCTAATTGTAAGTTGAAAATTATCAACGCGCAAATTGGTACCCTTTGTACACTTAAATTTATATAGAATAAATCCATATCTTATATATTATTTCAAAGTGTGGATTTTCTTTGTTTGTTTGTATGTGCTCCCTTTCTCGTGAAGACGGAAGACTAAACCCCTTTAAATGTTGTGCTCATTTTTTTCTCAAGTTCGTTGGTTCGATTCCAGAGGCGTTCTTTACCAGCGAAGCGGTAGTAGCGGAACGCCTTATGGGCACGTCTCGTCCCTCCGTCCGTCCTAACTTGTCTCCTGAACCGCTGGAGGTATTTTAGTTAAATTAAGTAGGAGTGATCCTTATTAACATTTATCGCTCAGTTGTGATTTTGAACTGAATCCGTCAATTAGAACTTCCACTTTACATAATTACTTTAGTAAACTTATACTTGTGTCTCGATAAATGGCATTCCCATTCTCTCCCATGCTCTTATATGACCAGTGAGGTATATATTAAAAAACGTATTCGGATAGCGGACAACATTTATAACAAAACAGTCCGCGAGACCACATAATTACAACTAATAGTTTCGGAGATAAAAAATCGGGAAAATCCCAAGTATAACATCGCATATTTTGTTTACATTGTTCGGTACGAGGATTCTATCGGCAAACAACAATTTTAAAAAACCATAGTTTCTTATATGATCTGTGAGATATAGATTTTAAAAAATATTCCAATAGAGGACAATATTTATCACATAAAAGCCTGCGGGACCACATAATTACGACTCGTAGTTTAGGGTATAAATATTCAAGAAACGCCCAATCTTTCGATAGCACGTTATATATATTTTCCATAAAGTACGCCTCTGAAATCTCTAAGCATTCCATTTATGGTGTATACTTTTCCATCTTGTTCCATTTGCTTAATATGTAATCGGGTGCAATCCGATGTGTAGACCTCTTAGTCTTTATCATTTTCATATGTCTCAGAATTGAGATACCATCACCGAATTTACACTATTTTTCGCAGAAAAGAATATAGATTCTTATCGTGTATTCACATACCTAATTCAAATTCGCTCAAATTAAACTTTATAGCAGAAATTTTCCCGAGTTTTTCACATTTCAAAAGGAGGTTGCCAAGGTTACTGGCATTGTTGTCCTCGGTGTTTTCAGTGCATTTGCTTACACTCAAAAACACGCATGAAGAACAACAAGATTGGAAAGGTTCACTCCATGTCGAAGTACACAGTTTCCAAATGCGTTCTTGGGGATTTCACAATGTTCTCAATATATTTCGCTCAGATGAGTATTTAACGAGAAGCTAGACTTGATGTGATACAAGGAACTATTAAAAGTTTTGTCGGATAAGTTGGGTGGTTCATATCGCAAAATTATCTAGAAACTATAAAATGATAATTCTCTTGGTCACATGGTCATTATATACATAACGCTCAATATCTCAGTTCAACCAAATTTGGTAGGATTGGATTGATCACGTACTAGTCGCGAATGACATAAAAAAATTTCCAAAAAGGTCCTCGGTTCGACTCCCGAGGATGATTTCAATTTCCCATAAGATAACACGTAGAAATCAATTTTTCGAAGTAAAGACTTTTACTCTTTTGCTAATTAAAATTAGAAATAATTGACCTACGATCTTCGGACGTCGGCCGTTTTAACGAAAACTAAACAACGTTTCTTATTATTATCGTCATATTTTGCCTATGATACAAAATCGCTCAATTTCTACGTTTAAATAATATTTATTGGAAAATTTTCAACTTTTTAACGTTACCTTGCCGACCGTGTCATTGTTAAACCTCGAGATTGTATTGCCGTCTCAACTCTTATACTATATGCGTAAGGAAAGCGTGCTTTGAATGTTTTAATAGCTGAAAGAGAAGGAGAGAGAGGAAGAAAGAAGGAGAGATACAGGGGGAGAGAAAGGGAGTGAGAGAGGAGAGAGAGGAGGGAGACAGAGAAAAAGGTAGAGGGAGCGATAGATACATGATGTTTTCTATTAGGGCGAGACTGAGACTAGGAAATATATTTTTCCAGAGAAAGAGAGAGTGGGAGGGAGGGGGAATGGGAGGGAGGAGGATTGGAGAGAAGAAGAGAGAAAAGGACGAAGAATGGAAAGTGCCTTAAATTTAATACTTAATCCACGATCATGTACCAATAGCGAATGACAAAAAAATTTCAAAAAAGATACCGGGTTCGACTTCAGAGGGTGATTTCAATCTCCAATAAGACAATCAATTGATTACAAAGCCCGTTTTAAACGGGCTATTTCATCTAGTAGTATCATAATTTTCATGCAAATAAAGATATTAACTATATAGAATAGAAGTGGTTATAATAATTCATTTTTTTATAATCACTTGTTCATAAATTAATCGAAAAAATCCGCGCAATAATTGTGCGGGTCTCAGCTATTTAATATTATTACAAGTATTGAGGTGGATTTATTAATAAATAAATGCATGGAACGCCTGAAACTATACAACTGAAATTTTACACGCTAATGAAAACCTATTTGCCATCCCTGAATAATATATGGAGGATGCATAAATATTGTCGCAGTACAGATATTAAGTTCTAACGAATATATCTCAGTGTTATATCAGAACAACAGATATTTATTTAAAAGGGTTCCATAATATTTTTCCAACAGAGTAGTTGGAGTTTTCACGTCATTGGAGTAATTTTAATAACACGAATAAAACTTCCAAATACAGAATTATAAAAATGGCGATTTCAAAATCACTGCCAATATAGAAAGCCTGCTAGGGTTTAGGAAATATTTTCGTTGTTGTGAAATTTTCCTTGTAGCGATAGCGAGATATTACTTTACAACCGCTAAAAATTACTATAAAAATAATCAGAAAAATCTCAAGGAGGAAAAAAAACACCAAGTAGCAGTTACGAAGAATATTCGCACGAGCGGCAACTGAGGACAAATGGCAATATCCAAGAAAAAATTAGAATACGCCGACAGCTTTATAAGACGCTTGCTTTGTTGCTACGAATAACACAGCAAAGGTAGAAATTGTTGCTATACAGACAATTTTCCAAAAGAAAAATTCATTCGACCATCACTTGGTGGGTTATGTTCAATTATAGAGAGAAATGTAACGCATATCCCTCGATGTAATGCGCCAGTAATCCGAGGAACTCACGGTTAGCCTCATAGTCAAAGCGAAGTTATTCACATCGAGCTTGTCTTATGGCTTAAAACAAATTCAAGAAAAAGCACTTGGATATCGAAAGTTGATATGAATTGAAATGAAAAATACCTAACCTAGGTACTATTTTTTTCGATTTTGGATACGTAAGTGATTATTCTTGAAGGAGTGGGTATGTATGTACATACGAGTGAGGTTCGACTAGTTCCCGTATCTAGTTGAGACGAAAGATTGGAATCCACAAATGTGTCTAACAAAACGCATATGATCACATGGAATAGCAAAGATTCATTAATGTATATAGAGCGAGGAAAATGCGCCGGGAAAACGAATGACAGGAAATAAAATATTTTCTGTCATTCAACTCGTTGCAGAACAGAAACGGTTATTTTCCGCCGGAAATATATATTACTTTGAAACTTCATAATTACAAAATGCTTATATCACTAAATGGTTTTGTTTTATTCGGAGTAAGCATGTAGGAATTTGCGGACCTTTTTAATTTTAAGATCTCGAAATTACACCGGAAACAATTTTTTTACAAGTGTTATTTTATGTTGAAATGCCTATATTAATCATCAAGAAGCTTGGGTATATTGCCATAGGTGCAGGGATTTACAGCGATACCAACAATATTCAGGAGATAGTGATTATAAAAAAATTAAACTGTAGTTCAACGCTGGCTAAAATTCGTACTGAGATGGGGAATTTCGAAGAAAAATTGAACCACGGAAAATGTGATATACTGACGAAACGGTTATGAATATTCAGCAACGCATAAAACATGATTCTTATCTGTGTACCACTAATAAATTACCGGTATTACGGAAATTATAGGAGAGATATTCCTTCGATAAACGTAAAGAACGTGGTAGGTAAAATCAACATTTATACGGCGGAAATCACAAATAGCATTAAATTTAATTCGGCTTTTGCGCGAAGGTAAAAATAATCTAGAAACGAAGCGTGTCCACGAGCAAGGTTTAGTTTACAATTAAGATTTCTTAAACCAAAAACTTCTAGCAGCGATCATCTTATTCCGTTTTTCACGGGCAATAAAGAAAGACAAAGTATTCATAAGCAAGATCGTTCAGCGTCCAACTCCTTTACATCGCTAAGGCCTAATCAAAGGGAAAAATCTTCCTCTCGATATAGGATCTCCAGATTAAATCGAAACGCCTTCCACTACTGGCCGCGTGATTCTTACACGAGACACATAAACAGGAGCGCATCTCTTAGAAAGTCACGACCTTGCGTGAAATGTTATACCGCATGCACATTCCCGCCGGGAAATACAACCCGTTAAATTTAGCGGCAAAGGACCTCGTCGGAATAATTTAAACGGCAATCTTCTTCTGCTTTATCTTCGAGAGACCTGGGGATTATTCGGCGAGGAGCGGCGCAATATGTCATTCTAGGGCTATCTGATTAGGATGGCGTGACCGCCAGTTCGCGTGTTACTCGCGGACAAAAGCCCTTCTTTCCCCCTTATTTTTGATTGAGCCGCCGGCAAATTTGCGAGCGTGTTAACAAATACGGCGGCGAACACTCGGCGGAAATTGCGGCCATAACGGTTATCGGATGCTGAATTATCGGCGATTCGTTTTCCGCATTGTAAATAATACAACGCCAGATAGAATTATCCCCCGTGAAGAGAAAGGTGCCATCGGGGTTTTTTATTGCATTTTAACGCGTGGAAACTAGTGTAAATATTTACCACACCGTAAATAATTTTTTATAAATGTTTATAAAATAGAAATCTCCCCGTATTTATATAAACTCAAATCGCTACTTTTAAGAATTGCCAGGCTTTCCTATGCATCATGAAATGAGTCACCTTCCATTAATATAATTTTGTCTATATTATGCCATTACGGAATTTCGATAATAACCGGCTTTAGTGCAATAAATGTGAAGTATACAATTTTTAAAATCCAAGTAGGAACCCGGTGGTTTCCCAATACCTCTCTTTCGCAAAAAAATTGAGAAAAAATAACAATAAAGGAATCAGTTGAACTAACACGCAGAGGTAAAAAACTTTAGGAATTAATATTTTGTCAAAGAAGACATCAAAAGAAATAAGGCGTAACGTCACGCTCGATTTTTGGATAACCGCTATTGAAAAGGCTATAGGCGCAAGGGGGATAACCCGCCGCGTATAGACATCCCGAAAAAACTGAAGTTATGCAAAAGTAAGAAGGTGGCGACGGATATCGCCAAATTACAAATTAAATCTTGCAAAGAAATGAGAATAACGAACGGCGAATAAAATTGCGGAAATGCGCATAAAATGATATCAACTATTAATGTTATTATTGTAGCGGCCATTTTGAATCGTGACAAGAGATTCGTTTCAAACTTCGAAGCGATAGAGCACGTCACCTTGAATGCGTGTAAAACATACGGAATTTATGCGTTACAGCTGAGGAGTTTACTTATTTAATCTTTGTCAGCTGTAATCCTTGCTGTAACTGCGGCATGAAATTAAGAAACTACCAGATCAGTTACATATTGTATCAAAAGAATATGAACATTTTTTCAGCAACGCAAAGTTAAAATTATGTAAATAATATACCAATATGATATTTCATATTGAAGCAATATGTGAAATACTATTGACAGATTCTCTTTGTTTAAATTCCTTGAGCTTCCATCGAAATAGCAGAGCGACTTCATGACAACGCACAAATGATTTTCTTAAAAATCGAGAAAAATCCCCAAAGAAAAATTCGCGATAAAGTCTTTACGCAGGGAATTGATCGATAACAACTCCAAAATAAAACAAGATCCAGATATTACATAACACGAAAAAAGTAACCAACAAAAATGATCAAGTCTTACAGCTTATTACCCAATTTTAAGATAACGAATCACTGCTCGACTCCTAAACTAGGTCACAATACCGCAAAACCTGAAAACAAAGGTGCAATGCTAACATTTAAATAAATAACAAAAAACCTCAATTTTTCAATTCGCTACATGTGATACGATTGACGAAACCAAACATGAGTAATCCGCAGAAACTGATGATTTATATTTCGCCTTGCGCTGAAGCACTTATAACCTTTATTTGCCATCTCCCTAAGACATGCGCCGAGTCATAAAGCAGGTTCGAAAAGGCGGAGCCTCTTTATTGAGGAGAGGAATTCGAAATACGACTTTGGGAGACGTTCCTTAACTCCCAGTAAATCTAAATTTGAGCCTGTGGAACGCCGTTAAAAGTTTCAGGCGGCACATGGAGCCAAAAACCTCATTTTTAAATGCATCGCCACTTCACATTACACGGAACTAACAGCTCCTTACGTTGACGCAATTCACAGTTGCAATAAACAGTTTCGAGTCAAGAAATATCTTGCCGTCTCAAGCACAATATATTATGTTTTAAGCCGAGGTTGGGCAACCTTTCATAAATGGTTGCGAATCCTTCGGCGGGCCGCATTGTAAGTTTCCGATGCTTTGGCGGTCCCAATTAGAGTTCGCTACCTAAAGACTCGGAGGTAAGTATAATTTAAGTTAAAATAATTTCTAAATAAGGTTTTTAAGGTTAAAATTTCATTATTAAATGTTTCGTTATTATAATTTGAATTAAAAAATATGAATTTGTACGATAAATTTTACGGACTTCTTTTTCATTGTAGCATAAAAAGCTCTCGGAGGCCACATGCGAATCGCGGACCGCATGTTGCTCACCCACGTTCTAAGCCAATATTTTTCGAACTCTCTGTCTCGCAACTCACTGGAATGTCTTGCGACCAGTGGAAGGGAAGGCGACATGAAGAAATAAATGTTCTGACTCGAGTTTTCATTGTCACGCGATAAAAAGCAATATATACCAAAAGATTAGTATTTATATAATAGGAGAATTTCGTTCTGTCATTTTAGATTTACCTATTTACTTGCGTAATTGCCTCCATCGCACAATTACCCCACCTGAACTATGAGGAAACAAAAGATTCTTTTTCTGACACGACAACATTCATACGATAAAGGAAAATCGCGTATTTGCACCACCCTTGTTTTAGTGCGAAAATATCGTGCAAAAAATTGGGGCAACTATGCGAGTAAATAGGGTACATATTTTTAGGCGGTTATGGTTTGAGTTCCCACATTTTCCGCATAATCCTCGCGATCCAGTACTGGGTCGAGAATCTTACTTAAAAAAAGTTTTAAGCAATACCACTTACCCGAGAAAAAGGTTGTTTCTAAAAAAAATAATTTGGGAAAAAAACAACAATACGATCGAAACCTTTGATTATGAACGTAGCGATTAGCACGTTTCCAAGGCATTTCTCGGTCGCCTCGTTGGCGACGCTTAAATAATTTTTTACCGTGGCCTTGCAACGTCGAGAGAGCCCACTCCAAAAAACTCACTCATGCACTTTAAACCTTCCGACAATTATTAGTCGTCCCCGCAACTATTTTTACACTTCAGCTACCGCATGCTACTCGACACATGGAAAAGTTATTGGGGCGAGCAATCAAGGAAATGCTTGCGCGTGCATCTCAAGTATCATTTCGCAATTCACACGCAAGCGAGAAACGCATCGCTTGTTCGTAAACGGGCGGGAATGTTTTTGCATCGTGAGTGTTCGATTACTTAGAGGTGAATTAGTTGAGTGACTAAAGCGCTCAGGTTTAGGCACATGACAGATAGAAATCTCCGAAAATGCTTTGACACAGAAAGGAACGATTGGACTCACAAGAATAACAAGTGTTTTTTTTCCTTGTTTTAGGATTTTGGCGTCAACATAAGATTACATATTTGGTTGAGATCGACGGCCTCATAATAATATTCTTATCAATTCTTTTTAAAAGCATTATATCAATGCTATGTAATCATATGTTTCCAATTTAAAAGCAGCGGACTCGTTGCCACGGAAGTTGATATTTCTCATTGTCAAAAACCGTAAAATTATCCCTCTTTTTTATTAAAAACAATTGCCCGCTCTCATTCGACACATATTTGAATACTGTATTCAAAAAGTATAAACCTGTATTTCAATTATAGACCTGTTCATGTCCCGGGTTCATTTTTTAATTTAAACTAATTTAAAAATGCAAATTTATAATGCCCTGCACGAATATCATGCTTTTTTATGGGGTAGAAATGAAGGGGCGTCAAATGCAATTGAATGGATTCCAAGGGACATCAAGATACCGAAAGAAATATCGAAGGACGGATGGGACAGATAGATCGTGAAATTCGTGAGAGGTACACTTGGAGGGGGAAAACATTTCACATGTAATTGGAAGTCAGGAGGGAGGCCTTCATTCGGTAATGGATGGAAATGTGAAGATGACGACGGCGTGCACGAATACACGTGATTTGATTTTTGTATCGTATTCCCAACTGATAATTAGACTAATATCGTGGAAACAATTTCTTTCAGCCAATTAGCAGGATTATACGTTTCCCGTCTCACCTCTCAGTCACGCTTCGTGCTCTGCTCGCACGTGGTTTTCGTTCTTGCCGCCAGGTGGCAGTAACAATCCAATTCAATTAGCTTCGACGCTATGCTTTCGAGACATTATTCCGCAATTAACACGACGCAAACATCGGCTTGGCTCATGGTGAGCGGCAAACTACGACGATTTCCCGAAAGCGTAAAAACGGTCCAGACTTAGAATCCAGGACGAAAAATGTGGAGAGTTTAAAAAAAAGGAAAAATGCGGAACGCGAGCAGAAGGAAAAAAAATTAAAACAAAAATAATATTTAAAAATTGATTCGATGTTAGCTCGTAGACTGGGTTACCTCGTGCGCCGCCATAGTCCATACGACGCGCATTTCATGCTTCCTCTTTTAGGCAAGCGCTTAAAAAAAATTTCGTTATGGAGCTATTGTTCGCATTTCCTATGGGGAAGGGGTCCGGACGCGAACGCTAAGGGGGGAGGAGGAGGGGGAGGAGAGGATGCGGAAGCAGGTGAGGAGGGATAGAATGAAGGAAATGGGTGGAAGCGAGGAAAGAAAATAAAAAAAAAGATGGAAGCGAGGGGTTTTCAGGTACGCAGACAGGTTATCTCGCGAACGAAGCTCATAAAAGCGGCGATAGCTAAGAAAAACCACGAGTAACAGGGCTCCCTGATGTGTTTTTTATCTAGGACTATGCGAAAAATATAAAATTCACATCCGTTTAAACTCCCGGTTTTCGACACAACAAAGCGACGAATGATGACGTTGCGAGGCCTAGCGTGGGGAAAAATGTAACCTTTTGCGTCTCCCATCGATCGGTCATTACCCTTTCGTTTAGATCGCCGAAGCAGATTGCGGCACAAAAAGAGTCAAAAGAAATGTTTAATATTCGCACGACTGCAAGATTAAATATCTAAAAAAATTTAATTACCATAAATACGCAATAGTTTAAAACCGAGATAATCGGAATTTGACAGGGGCACGAAGTAAACAAGAGGCATTTCACGAAATGGGTGCGAGCGAAGCGAGAAAAATACTCGTTTTTGTAACGGCCATTATATATTAAGATAAATAATATCCATATGACATCAATAAAACTAAGAACGGAGCAACGAAGAATTTTTTAAAATTTAAAATTCACAAGAAAAGTCACAATTGCCCTAGATTGAAATTTAAAACACCGAAAAAAGTTTATGCATGTAGCGCGTCAATACACAGAAAATCGGTGGCTCATTTTGCACGAGCAAATCAATAATTTACAAATTTGTCGCTTAAACCACACGATTTACTTTTTTACTTTCTTTAATTTCAAGGCTAAGGTCAAGCCTGAGAATACTTCGAGCAAACCGATCCAATCTTAAAACACTCCACGGTTAATTACGACCTTTTAATTCCATTTATCACGATAATCTCAACCCTCCCGAATTCGCAGCTTCGTCGTCATTACACCGCGAAAATGAATGACGATAACGTCCGAGGCACCACAGGCGTAACGTTAAGATAATACATATTAAATAACGAGATAACGACCAAGCGCGTGATTGTTGCACCGATACGACAGGATCGCGTTTGGAGCGACACGCGTCGAAGGCTGCACCGCAGCGTAGTTTATGCAGGCCTAGATCTCTTCCGGCAGGAGGAGTATCGATCTAGTTACCGCACCCTCGAGTTTAAGCGTTTACCCAAACTGCACGCCATGAGCGGCGAACGAGTCCCTTATGGCCTTTCGGTAGTCTCCGCCAGCATCAAATGAACGCTTTAAATCTTGTTATCTCATCGGACTTTAAGAGTACACCTCGAAGGGTTTAAATCAAACCAGACGGAGGATTAAACGATTAAATCAGAGTCGCCGCCACACCGAAGGAGAGAAGCGGAAAACCGACATTCAACATTTTTTTTACTGGAAATTGTGTCATAATAACCTGAGAAAAAACAACGCCACTTTAAGAAAGTGGGAATTAAAATAAATGTTTTGGGTGGATTATTAAGTAGATTACTGGGCGGAGCCTTCGTTTCCGACGGTTTAATTAGTAAAGATCCACAATACAGGGAGTGGTATAATACCGAAGAAGACAAACTTTAATAGGAGTAAAACGTCAGAACTGAAACTCGATGTTTTAACCCGCGTGGTACTTAAAGCGAGCAATTTTTTCGAGCAAATAATCATTAGGAGTGGCATAAAAACTAACAAATTCGGCAATAATAATTTCTAGGTAAACGAGGAAAATCAGTAGTTTCTTTAGCTAACAGTTGATAGCAACAACTTAACTAATTATAAAAATATTATCATTAGTAACCACATTCCATATCTCTGGATGAAGATTTAAAACTAATTAAGTAAGTACGAAAACAATTCATAAGTAAAATAAAAATAAGTGGTCTTATCATAATAAGGCTATTATTTCAATTTTTGATGAGCTTATTCTGGAATTTGTTTTCAGTCTTAAGACGAGCTCGATTATCCTCTTGTGAAGAAACCGAAGCGTGAAATTTCGAAAAGTAAACTAAGTGACTGCATTGAAGTAAATTATGACATAAGAAATTAGAATTAGGGTGAAGATGTTCGGGGTTCTTCGGGTATAGCCCGAATTTGAAAAAAAAAATCATTCGGAGGGTAAAAATCGGGTCAAACCCGAAAAATCCATGCCCTAATCATAACGATATTATACCACGCCGCTCGTTACGTTCCTGGAGAGATCCACGAACCCAAAAATTCCGAACCGCAAGTAATTCAAGTAATGGCGAAAACGGGGTTTGGTTCCCACATTTTCGAGAACGTACCGTAGCGTGAATTATTCTACAGTACTGGCGACCGTAGAAAATAGAAAAAATAGGCATAAGTAATATAAGAAAAGACAGAAAAAATCAAGCAAGTCGTTGAAAAGCCAATAATAACGACTACTGGGATGATTTCCAAAATAAGCAGTTAACCATCAAAAATTGAAAAATTAAGCAAGTACTTTTCTTAGGTATCTCCGATAGCCATAACAAGGTTATAAATAAAAAAAACAGATGCGTGTTTCAGCTACAATACAATACTTTCGGTGAATCACCGCTGAAGACAGCTGCATTGTGGCCGAAATGCGCACCCGGTATTGCATAACCTTGTTATGGATATTGGAGACATTTAAGTGTTAATTTTTCAATTTTTGACGCTCATTCCGGAATTCATTTTCAGCCATAAGACGAGCTAGGTATCGATCTAGTGAAAATGTGGCGCTGCTCGAATAAAACGACGAGGCATCTCACTTTCACAGTAGTATTTAAAAAGGGGTTCGCATATGACATCCCTACCTTTTTTTTATCAAACTTGGGGTCTCCCAATCTTCTCCGACCGATAAAAAGTAATCTAACCCGACGTGAACTCGGTTAAGTACCTCATCAATCGGCTTAAAAATTTCAATTCTCTCCCTCTTATACATTCCTGCTCCCTCTTATCCGCGAAATTTCGACCTTCCTTCCACTCAAGGTCTCATCACGTATCAATTGAAATTTTTTCCCCTCCCTTCGCCCCGTTAACGAATCGGTCCTCCTAAGCTTCCCCCTCCCCCACCCACGCCATATCGATTCAATCGAAATCCAATCTGCGGCTTTTATCTGCAATAACTGCCCTTTCGCCCGAAACCGCTTTTCCCTCCACCCCTTACCCTCCCGCCTCTTACCCCACCCCCCACGAATGCCGTTTTGGCCAGCCACAGGTCGATACCACATTCTTGCCACCGACATCGCGGAAATATCAAACCTCAACCGCAGCATAGACTGGACGAGACCTATCTCAAACCGCTCCCACCTCGATGCAGAAAGTAATTTTCCCGGAAAAGCGAAGAAATTCGCGTGAGAAAACTCAGCCCCGATTATCCGTAAGAATATCACCGTGGAGGATTAAAAAAGAAGTTCTAGTTTTTATTTCGGAGGGAGACAATTGAATGGAGATTCGTCCGCGTGCATGTTCTCACACGACCTGTCGGTTCATTGCTGATTAAGAGCGCCAATATTGTTTTAGTCGGGTTCAAAGACTGGAACTAAAATTATGCCGTGCGACACGAAGAAATTTCGGCTATAGAAAATCATTAAGCGAGTGCTTTAATTAAAAAAAATAAGAGCCCCATGAATATTAAACATGACGTCATTACGATTCAAGACTGGTAAAATTTACGGGGTTAAAATTCCTCGCTCCGAAGCCGCGTCAAGTTTCCTTCGAGTATAAACAGGATGTGGTATGCGCGAGCCACGGCGAATTCGCCCCCAAAATTCTGGAAGCCAGGACCGATACCATGAGTTTGGGAATATTAGTCACCATGCTACAGTCACGAGGTCGTTCGATATCTTTAAAAGCAAACATTTGGACCTGAAATGAAGAAAAAGGTTTAGGGCTAAGGGAGGAGAAAATAGAAAGCGCTGCAACGAAATTTCTAGGCGCCGAGAGGAAGTTTTCGAGCCTTGAGATTGCGAGTGCAAATTTAGTTTATCTATGGGATGAAAAATATTTATTTTGGATGTCGTTATTCAGTAGGGAAAGAAACCATTTCCGACGCTCGTCATGGAAGACCGCATTTTATAAAAAATACTAAAATTGAATTCCAATGTAAGCACTAAGAAGTACCAAAAGTTGAAAAATTAAGCAGCTATCTTTTCACAAACGCACGATAAAAAGTCACAGAAAAGCAAACCAAATGTTTAACATTTCCGCATAAACCAAGATTTTTTCCGAGGCAGATAAATGCTGAATTATTACAAAACGTAGGTCGAGTAAATTTCAGCAACTTGAATTTATTGTATAATAAGTGATAATTAATTAAACAATCGAAAATTATTTAAAACATACTTCATTTGAAATGAGTAGTAGTGATCTTTACGTTCACGTTCATTCCTTCGTCGTAAATTATCCATTTCTTTGCTCTTACAAAAGCCGCGTGTATGCGAAAGAAAAATAAACGTCTAGTTCATTTCTTATTTGTTTACTATATGCTGTAGGCGCACGAAAGGAAATTAAACGTATTTATAGTAGGGATGGGCGCGAATGAAGCCCAGAGTCGAGTTACTCGACTCTTTCGACTCCAAACACCGGAGTCGTTTCGCATGCGAAGAGTCGATTCCGCGTGACGTCATCGTAAACTTCGCGCGAGGCCAGTGGGGAGCGCGCTCTACGAATAGCATATTTACATTTTGTTTTTACGATTATTAAGAATAACATCGAGATTTAATCATTTAATTAATATATTGCGCCTGAATTGGCTTACAAAAATACAGCTTTCAATAGAATATATTTTAAAATTCAGTATTGTCATCAAAATAAAGTTAAGTACGGATTTCTCCTCATAAAATGAAGTTATACTTTCATGAAGAGACCAAGAATCATTCAGGTCCTCCCAAGCCAGAGGATTGTCGGGAGGTGCGAATTTTTTAAATGCAAGCAGAAAATGATAGAAAGATGGTAACCTTTTAAACATCTACAATGGAACCAAGTAACCATGTTTTAATTTCACTCAAAGAAGACAAATATTTGATTTTTTCGGGATATCAATAAAAATTATACGACCATGTCTAATTGCAAAAAGTCCTAACAATCACAATTTCTCTTTTGAGAAGTTGTTCTCGTCCTTTGAGGTGGATTTGGAGGATTTCGAGGTTGAAGGATGATGAACGATTAGGAGAGATCAATGGGCAATTCCATTATAGACAGGTAAGGTCGTTTGATTGTACTGACAAGGAGAGGATAAGACATTCGGGTCACGGATTTTGATGAAACGCGATTAGGTGATTTTACATCGAAAATAAGGAGACCCGTGTCTCGGGTTTTTTTGTGAATGGACCCTTGGGTTCGAGAAATCAGCATCGAAAATATGCAAAAACATCGCATGAAACTTAATAGGCTTCATTGTCGAATTGTTGATAAGAAAGGGAATGGCTGAGCAGATGTCGTGCATAGTTCATAAGGCGTAGGTCTGGGTTCGATCCCAAATGTTTTGTCTTTTTTTTTCAAATTATCCAAGCGTTATTTGAAAAGTAATATCCTCCGGTAAAAATACGTCAAATACGAGCCATTGTTATTCTCGTAGATGACACTAGCGGTACCCGTGGAGTCGACTCCGGGATCGCGAGAGTCGACTCTTAAGGCTTAAGAGTCGACTCTTCGCGACTCCTTCGCTTCCCATCCCTAATTTATAGTAGATCTAGTTTACTTCAGTTACTACGAAGATTGTTTACGTTGACAACGATTACGTATCCAAGCATGAAGTTTTCTAAGTTCATAGTGAATTACGACTTTCTCGTTTGATTTTATTGAAAACGGCTACTCCTTCGATAAAAATGTATTGGAAAAACATATTCTACGTATTTGATTAGTTCTAAAAAATTTGTTTGACGACCTTTTTGATATAAATAATATTTTACCAGTTACAAGTGAAAGTTCATTTTTTGTCTACAGTAAAATGGCACTCTTGGTAAGGCTATGTGAACCATTTTTATCATTTTATTATTTAATTTTCTCTGAAGTCCTAAACTCCAAATATCATTAACATCCACCCAGTATTTTCAAAGATGAAACAGGCGGACGGACTTGCCAATAAGGCGTTCCGCTACTATTGCTTCGCTGGCAAAGAACGCCTAAAAATGCACGCGAGCAAATGAACAGTGATAAAAACAGACTAAACATATGATTCCACAACAAACGAAAAGCCAACAGAGCATTTCGCCATCTGCATCGAATCGTGAGAAACATATTTGGCACTAACTAAATGCAAAACGACAGAATTATACAATTTAAAGCGCGTGCATGACCGAATTCCGTTCAAATCCGCTCCGTCGCAACGACCTTTTCACGTTAATACAGGGACGGGCATACGGTCGCGGCAGAGGTAATAGGTTAAACAGCTTTGTCGATAAAACGCACTTCAATAAGGTTTAAAAGGAGGTATTCCATTCATAAGAAACAAGCGGCGAGAGACTTGACTGGCAAGTGTCCCGATTTCTTCCGCCGTCTTCGTCCAAGACTCTTATGCAACGCTTTCGAGGAAACGGAGACAAAACGAAATCCATAAGCCCTGACGCTTTCCGAGTTGAGTGCTAGGTGTGAAATTCACCAAAATCCGATTATGCGAGGCTAAACAACGAAACGAGACCAAGGAAACAAGGGATTAAACGGGAGCTCCTCGCCTACAAAATTGATGAGGGAGATATCGCGGCGCATATTTGCCGTCTGGGGCTAATTGCGCATCAATCAAAGCCGATATACGAGCCGAGCGGTGAGGGGATTAGGGAAGAAATTCAGTTTGGATTTCCTTTTGTTCGCCAGCTAAAAAAGGATCATTTATGGAAGCTGGTGAGCGTCGAATACTCAAGCTGGAATGTTCAATCAAAGAATACGAACACGTTCTTACAAACATCATTTTCTGATTTTAAATCTTCTCCTCTACCGTTAAGAACGTGCTGTTCCATTTGAATAATTTTTATCGGTTATTTTTAAATCCGCTAATGTAATCGTTTTGTTCGTCCGCCCGTCACACTTCCGCCTCTGATGAACTACTTGTACAACATTCAAGTTGTAGCAACCAAATATTGAGTGATTGTTGACGACCAAAAGTTCCTCCCGCGGTTGAGATTTGGAGACTTCAGGAGCAGCCTAGATGTGAACGGGGGAGGGAGGGGGGGCGCAATGAAAATAAAAAAACCCGCCCTTAATATCTCATTCATCAGTTCTTACCTTACCTGTATCAAAGTGCTTTATGATTAAAAAGACCAACCGTACTGATTTATTCAAAAGTGTACTGATTCTGACGATATTGTACCGATTTACGATTATTATACATTATGCATTGCCTTAATACGGTACCTTAGCTCACCTATCGCTATTTGACATCCTCGATTTCTCCATCTATCGTTTTAAACGCTTTCTTCGTACCAATGTAAGCAGTTCAAAAATTCCAGCGATAGGATCAACTTTTATCATAGAATATTCGTAAATAATAATACAAATATTTCGATATATAAGAGCTTCGTACTGATTTGCCTTATTTGCCCGTACAGTATTTCCGAATCTACTGCTTCGTATGGGTAACAAATCCCAGTTGTACTGATTTGGGCTTGAAAAAAATGGTCACTCTATAAACGAGTGCAGTTACCGGGGAAAAGATTAACACGCACCAACACCGACGTAATCCCCCATTAAGACGTCCGATAGCTGAGAGAAGATTACAAATTATATAGGTATCATGGCAAACAATTTCGGCCGACTTTACAAAGTCAACATTCATTAGATTTCACATATACTTAATCACATTCGAATTAGCGATATCATTCCTGGAAGCGTAAGGATAAAAAGATCTCAAATAGCGAGGAGCAGAAATTCAATTTCTTCTGGATACTTAATTTCACATTTATAGCCGCATATAAAGTCCACCTTCAATCGGCATGCCATCGTTTCGACGCGAATTCCCGCTGACGCGATTTTCTTTTGAACGCCAAATTTAGAAATGCGCGACATACGGTTGTCGCGAGTGATGGAAGGGGAAGATGTGTCGAGGCGATGACCAATTCAGTTTCGCTGATGTTTTAAGCTGTGCGCATCAAAAGCCGAGTGAGAGTTTTCATAGCGATGGTGTGCGCTTGAGAATGCCCTCGGTTTCTTATGCGTCAGGAAGCCATCCGACGAGATTCAATGAAACTGTTTACTACGACCGTGTTATTAATTTAGGCGTGTAGTAGGAAAGTTTGCCTGCTCAGTGATTCCACGGTCTGCAGTCTTGCCATGAAATAACAATCCCTCCGAAAAATGTGGCAACACTGGTTATCACGGTCTAGATCAGGAGTCCCAAACTCAAACTGGATGAGACCAAAATTGATTAATTCGAAATAAATGGCCCGTCTTAACAATGATGATTAAGTGATTTGTCGAAATTTACGCGCACGAATCAAAATTGTATACATATATTCTAATAAAAGAATCCTACAATTTCAAGATGTATAAACATGCCTATATCGTTTAGCATCCACTCAGTCTCTTACACCAGGGACGGCAAACAGTTTTTTGCTCGTGTGCCAAGATTATAAGAATTAGCTTTCCTTTTCTAACTTGCGTGCCAATTTAAAACACATCGAAAATGTTATAATTTTATAGTTAAATGATGATAATTTTTTCTTAGACTTTACAGCTTAGAGAACGATAGATTGGTTATATAAAATTCAATTTATCATCTGAAAAGATAATTTATGGCCGAACGACAATTATAGAGCAACAGGCATCTCGTTCTCGCAAAAAAAGTCCCTATTACTCAGTAATTTGATCGACATAATTGCAATCTCACTGGAAATAGTTTTTTTATATTGAGTCAGGAATGGAAAAGTTTTAAGGAGGCAGTCAATAGAGAAATTTTTCGCTACGTGCCAAAATCGTCTCGCGTGCCGAATGTTGCACACGTGCCGTAGGTTTGCCATCCGCCTCACACCGTCTTGCAGTAGAAACGATGACAGGGCGGCAGTTTTTGAATTAGCGGACCGAGTGTTAGAGAAACCTGCTCTAGATCAACAAAAATGAAGCCCAAGTACACATTGTCACGAACTTTTCAGTAGAATGTTTTCTATCTTTTGAGCTCAGATCATCTTCGACTTCATTATTAGACGCATTGCTGGAGCCAAGTTCCAAAGGAGTATCACGTGTTCCAAGGTTTTAGCGGGGGCAAAGAAAGTACTGATCGGCACAATGGTACACGGATTTTTATACCAGAAAATGGAAGGATGACTTGATAAAACTCTCCACTGGTGACAGATACTATCGCAAAAAGGTTCCACCCACCCGATTAACTTAACGTACCAGACAAAAAGATTTAGTTTAGAGATTTCTACGGCGAGAGTGAGACAGCCAAATTAACAGAGTTCCCCGAGGTATTACTCTGATACTTCGAACTCGAAGGCGTGAATGATAAAAACGGGGTTAATTAACGCAAGATAAACGACCTTCAAAAACAGCCGAGGAGTTTCTGGGAAGGTTTTCCGAATGCTGAGGAAAACATCCCGAATGAGGGGGTAGATTTTCCAAGAGAAATTTTCCGCCCCTTACACATGTACTTCACATGCGATATTCAACGCGTCGAAAGCAAGTTTTTACTCAGGCGTCGATTAAATTGCTTCAAACAGACATCTAAACCTTTCCGAACCAAGTCACATAAATTAGGTTATTTTACTGCACCATGCATTTCTTTTCAGGCAATAGCGTCGGAATATACGGAAACCGGAGGAGTCGCGCTTTGAGGTGATTAATTGATAGCATCATTCATAAATTAATATTAGAATTTTTACGAGTCCATCCTAAACCTTAAGGATAATAAAAATTCTGACATCTATCGCTAATTATTTAACTTGCAGAAATTTATAAAATTAAAAATATTCCTCTTCTAGAGAAGAAATTAGATTTTGACTAAAATAGGTCAACCGGAAGTGGAAGTTTATTCATGTCATTTTTCCGTTATTTCCGAATACAGGTGCGGATTTATAGGCACGCGCAGAAGTAGAGTCCCGTGCTGCTAAGGGACCCCCAAATTACAAAATTAACAAAAAAAATGACTAGAACTTTCTGGACCTTTATTTAAGTTCGAGTCTGTTGAGTTCAAACGAAATAATTATGACTTATCTTACATCGCTTTCAATGAAAGCATGTCTGAAAAATGTTGGTCAAATAAAGAATTAAAAAAAAGAATACAAAACGGGAGGAAGGAAATATTTTAAAGGTCTTAATAAAAATCATTTCTATAGGGTTGAAAAACGGAACAAAGGAAAAAAGAGAATGGTTAGTTTTTTTCAGAAATATCCAAATGTGTGTATTTTTACGTTTGTAAATTATTTCCTAACGCAAGCAAAGGAAAGCAAGCATTCTAGATGGGTTTTCAACTGGACCTGCATATCAAGATTATTAAGTGAACATGAAACTTCAAAGATTCATGTAAATGCATTGTGTTCGTTTATAAGAAGTAACTTAACCGAACCAGTCGATTCACAACTAGTGGTACAATTTGAAAAACAACGTTATTATTGGCGACAAGTAATGAAACGCATAGTTGCAACTGTGAAGCTACTTGCAAGATTAGGACTTGCCTTCAGAGGTCTTCGAATCGTAAAGGCAACTACTTAACTTGTCTCGAATATCTGGCTGAATTTTATGATTTTCTGATACAGCATCTAGAAAATTATCAGAACTGTGGTTCTGGTAAAACTAATTTTTTATTTCATAAAATTTACGACGAATTTTTCGTTATCATGGCTGATCATCTCCGAAAATTCTTTGCTGATGAAGTGAAAAATGCTCAGTATTTTCTATAATTGTAGACTCGACTCCCGATGTAAGTCACGTGGGTCAGCTTTCTGTTATTTTAATATACGTGAAACCAGATGGAGAAATCATTGAACGATTCTTCTTTTTCACACCTATAAAATCTCATACATCCGAACATTGATGAAAACTGTCTTAGAAATGATTGAAGTGCTGGGATTAGATATAAAGAATTGCCAGGGTCAAAGTTTCGACAACGCAGCCAATATGTCAGGCAAATACTCAGGCTTGCAAGCAAGACTGAAAAAGAAAGCCCAACAGCTCTATATTCCGTGTTCCAGTCACTCATTAAATCTTATTGGTAACAGCGCTGCAGAGTCTTCTCAAGGTGCGACGAAGTTTTTTGGTTTTGTTCAGAAAGTGGACACATTTTTATCAGCATCTACACATCGATGGAATGTGTTGAAATCGCATTTACAGCAAAAGAAAACAGTGAAAAAATTTAGCGATACAAGGTGGTCTGCAAGAGTAGATGCTATTTCCGCTTTGAAAGAGGGTTACCATGAAATTAAGAATGCCCTCCATGATATTGCTGCGACAGAGAATGAGAAGCCTCTTGCAAAGATTTAACTTCATTAAATCTTTATCTAAAAAGTTTGAGAAATATGAAAATGCTATCCTTACAGTATTATGAAATCGTTTGTTGCAAAGAATTAATGCTGTTAACAAATAACTGAAATCGGAAGACTGTAGAATTGTTAACTTCTCTTAAGGCTTTTATCATTGAAGTAAGAAACGATTATCCGTCTATTGAACAGGGTGCATTTTCTTTAACAGAATGTATAGACAAGCCCGGTGAAGACACAAAAGAGAAACGTTCAAGGAAAGGCAAAAACAGTTGTTTGATGAAGCTGAAGACAAAGAAATTGTTTTAAAAGGGAAACAAAAATTAATCGTGGGAACTATTAACACGATTTGTGATGCATTGGTTGTACAATTGGAAAACAGAAAAGAGTCTATGAAATCAATATTAGACTTATTCCAAGTGACGAGGCGAAGTAAGACGACAGCATAAAAAAATTAAAGGATATGTACCTACACAGAGGACCACGATTCTGACGTTTTTGAAGATAAATTTTCGACATTTCCTGCATTTTTCCAACAGTGATGATTTTATATCATCGAAGTCTCCTACCGCACTTTACAAGCTCGTTATTGATGGTTTGAGTGCCACATTTCCAAATGTAGAGACAATTCTTAAAATCTTTTTAACATTACCCATGTCAAATGCCACCGTTGAAAGATCGCTCAGCACACTTAAAACAGTCAAGAATTATTTACGTTCTACTATATCTCAAGAGCATTTTACGAGTTCAGCAATTTTAGCGATCGAAAGTTTTGTTTAAATATGAATATTTTACAAAAATCTTTTACCTTTCTTTCATTTTGTTCCAATCAATAAGGTTCGGATGAAGTAATGCTTTCTTTTTACCTCTATTTATAGGTACGTATATAATGAATTAATATCATAGTTTAAAACCCATGTTAAAATTAACTCATTCTTATGCGTTTAGCTCCGTCATATTTCAGACAGTCACGTTTTAGGTAATTGAATTGGACCTCAAAAAAAGGATGCGCGCAGGGCCCTATTATCCACAAGGACTTAATTTTTGTAAATATTTATTTTTGTCACAATTGTAGACAATACAATTTTCGACAAGTCTTGTTTGGAACATTTTTTCATAAAACAGATTGGTTAAGGGATATTTTGATTATTCGTCTGCATTTACGTTAAGTACGTCACTGATTGATACCTTAGTATCCGTTGCTATGATCAAAATTTCTGATTGTTGAAAGTGATGCCTAAGCTGCCAAGGGTAATTTTAATTGCGATCAAAATTATCTCATATCATCTAGCGTCATATTTTGTCGTAAATATTGGCAGTGATTCCAGCGTCGCCAACGGCAATTTTATTCGCACATCTATATTTTGTTATCCATAGTAACAAATAACCATTTTGTTTACTTATTTCTTTCTGTGTGAAAGATGATCCAAAGTATTTTTAATTTTGAAACTTATTCAAATATTTAAAAATTATTCGCGGGCGTTATTTCCGATAATTATTCTTGAGGTCTCTGTTGTCGAGAGCAGCTAGCAATTACTATTGCAATTGCTCTATATGGAGAAAGCCATGTGCTGGACGCATCAGATTTTTTCCCTTGTATGATCACTCTACCGGCACACGTCATGTGTAACGCTTCGCATTTACGCCATTCAATCATATAAGCTCCACCACAAACATCCTTGAGAAACATAAGTCGTCGACCACGATTACGTAACACGCATTCGAAGCGCTTAAGCGTGACCAGTTAAATTACTAAAGATAATGTTTCAATTCTCCTGAAATGAAGGAGTACGCGGAGGCTAATTGCAGAAATTTCGAGCCTCGAGTGCCTCAGAAAAAGAGGAAACGAAATGAGCATTCTTCTTAGTCAATTGCCCACGGAAAGAAAACATTCTCCTTCCTTAAAATGTCACCATTGCGTGAATTGCCGTGCAAACTCTCTTATCGCCTCTAACGGCAACAAGCGCTTGATTTCAGATAGAGGCGGAAGGCCCAGCATAAGAAACGCCCATCGATAGGTTGCAAGGTATCGATTAAACGGAAACGACGAAGCAAACATCCCCTACGCTTCTCGCATGAAAATATGGACATGTTGCAATTCGAGGCGTGAATGCAAGTACGCACCAACAGTGAGACAACGAGAAACTACGTAACTTGATTTTAATGTGCATACATTCGGGCTGATAAAATTTTCAATGAATCCTTGGAGTCAGAGGCGTAACTGGGAGATATGGAGCTTATGGCAAAATTTTGAGGAAACACCTTGTGTACGTAGAATATGATTTTTGCTACATTTTCAAAAAGAATATTAGCGTTCTTATTAACAATAACTTAAATATTTGAGTATTAAATTAGCATTTATTTATGGGAAAATAAACATTTGGCATTTTTGAGGGAACGTTTGGCGTCTTTGGCATGGGGCGCCTTTTGCAAGCGGCGCCTATGGCAAATGCCATCTTCGCAATACCCTAGTTACGGCACTGCTTGGAGTAACAACATAATTCCACAGTTGTAGAAAAATATTCGCAGAGATAATGCACGAAACCTCTCGAAACAGAAATACTAAACTGAACAACATCGCTGGACTAGCACATTATTATTATTATTATTCAGTCAGAAGAATTAATTAGCAAGCAGTAGTGCAAGGCAACATGGATACGTGACCAGTTTACAAAAACAAACATAAGATAGAAAAGGTTAAACGGGGACAATTTCCTAACACGATAACGACTAGTATGCATTATATAGAAATCAATATCTGTTATTTATATTATGCGGGACTAGTAAATAGATACACAGACACTTTTATAAGCAAGAGCTAAAAAATACTCAATCGCCTATATTTGTCACTAAAATTCATTTAATGCAATGTGTGATAACAAGAGAATCTATTCGCACAACGTTTTAAGTTCTAAATTAAATCGACTTGAAGATAGAACAGATTTACGTTTATATCACGAACGCTGTCGTATGTGTATGGCAGGGGATGCAACTGCACCAGCGATCTTACAACGTCAAGACGCAAATCAGAATTAAAATTTTCGAAACAAAGCCATTTTTCAATCATCAGCGTCCGGGTATAACATCGGATGCACCGAGACTAGAAAGGTACGCGGAGAAATGGCAGGCAGTGATTCCCAACAGGTTAACGCGGAATACCAATGGACACGCAAGCGCACGAACGGAAGGACACGTCCCTCGGGGCATGTGGCGAATATTGATAGCTTGCAAGTGCACAGTCAACTCCCTTTTCGCAGAGTCGCTTCCTCATAAAGCGTAAGTAGAAGGCACACGCCATCCCAACGGACTCGATGAATCCGACTTCTTCGCCGCAAGCCGTATTTATGGCCAACTGGTGTCCCCGTCAGTGTCATAGTCCGGAGGTTATGTACGCAACTTCACAATTTCTTGTCTCAGCGAAATGTGATCCACGCTCGCTCCTTCCTTCACCAGCAAAGCTAGGAAAGGTAATTAATAATAATTAGAAAATGTACGCATTTTCAAAACAATCTTTTGGGTACTTTCTGTAAGACAGCTGGATGAAGCACGTGGTAACTTGTGCCGTGATAAAAAAAAGTGGAAAAATGTACTGATGACAACAGAGGAGCTTTCGAAAGCGATTAATATCGACGAATGGAAACACTCCAAAAGAACGTTAAGATTTATGATCTAATTTCTTCGTTTTACTCTTTCGCTTCCATACCTCATCCTGAATCTTATGCATTCCCGACAGCATCGTTTTTCTTGTTGGAAATTACCGGCAAAGTAAGCCGCAACGGTTTTTTTAAATTTAAATGTCGAAATTCCCAAGACAATGCGATGAAACAAAAATACCTTTCCACCGAATTTCTAAGATGACAACGTGTCTCTATTGCTATGATCTTCAACCTTCCTCGAGGTTGGTTCCTTCGCATTTCCAGCTGGGCTTCTAATGCGGATCTAGTCTATTTACACTGTTCTCATTTTTCTCTTCCTTAGGCCCTTGTACAAAGAGGCATCAACCCCTCCTTACAAGCGGGGACGCTTGTTGCTAGGGAGGGTTTCTTGCGAATCAAGGCTGGCGATGGGTCGCTTATAGCGTTCCCACCACCTAACCCTGATTTCGCCTAGCAGTTGCACCTCTTTGTGCCTCGATGCTGCTGCCTTGCAGTAGAATTCCTTGGACATCCTCGGCAGGAGGACGTCCAGGGATTCCACGTTTCCGTCTAAGTGCATCCGGCTGACGCTGTCGTATCGGCAACCACCGAGTATCAGCCGGAGTGCGCTGTTTTGCACCACTTGCAGCCTGGAAAGGGTGGTCTTGGGCACTCCAGACCAGACTGGTGCTGCGTAAGTAAGGATGGGCCTCACGCAGCTCAGGTAGAGGCGTCTCTTGGTGTCAGCCGACAAGACACCCTGGCGCAGGATCGGACGAAGTCTCGACAGCGCCCCGAGTGCCTTGTGGCGGACGCGCTCAACCTGCAACGTTTCACTGCTTTTATAGGTGAGAAACGAGGCAGGTGGCGCCAGCTACACGATTTCAGCCTTTTTCAGGCACGGGGAGAACACGATATTCCGCAACAAACTCAGGACAAGCGATACAATTTGCGGATTTAAAAATGAAGTTCAATGAGTAAACGCCGTGAAGTGATCATAATTGATTGTTAAACAAAGTGTTTCAAATTTGTGGCGAAAATTCTGCATCCTCATGATTCAAGGCGAACAATTTTGGCGCTATAAATTCTTTTAGCGCCGCGCGTGTAAGAGTTAACCAATCCCGAGAAACGTTTCCACCGGAGTGAACAAATTTGCGACTTATGAACCAGCGAATCTAACAGAAATATTGTTTTTTCTTCGGTCCGGAAATCAAAAAACAAATAATTTCGGTCCTGTTTCAGTTTTTATCCGGAAATAACTTTGAAACTGATTCGAACCAGCTTTATATTCGCTCTGACGTTAAAATCATTTTAGTGAGAAAATGAAAAAAGGTATTTTTGTTTATTAATTTATTTCTCATAAAACCAAGCAAACTCGGTAGTCTACTATTTGTAAAAATATTAAAAGTTACAAATACCACAATTGCATTTCATCCTTAAAATATACGTGTTCCCTATTCCCATTCTTGTTAATGTATAAGGGGGTATTAAGAAACGTTTCTGTACATACATGTTATGTTTTCTAAGCGTAACGGTTAGTAAAACGATAGACGAATGAATGAAATACAGCAATATTTGCAATATGGCTTCAAAAATATGCAGTTGTTTATTTAATTGTTATTATTATTTAATTCTATTAAGCTGGTAATATAGGTACCTTAAGTTTAAAATAAAAAAGTTGTAAATTACGCGACAAAAATACCTATCCCTATACAATAAATGTATTTTAGACCCCGATATAGGTATGCGAAATTCGGTACACGCGCCTTTTCCAGGAAAGCATCCTTTGCGTATATCGGGGTATTACTGTACCAGACGAAAAACTATATTTTGCATGACAAAAAAACTCTTCGTGATCCTTCGTGACGTGATATGAAGTCCGCCATCATCATACATAAAGAGCTGTGTTTTTCAGGACCTACCCCTAATTTAAAATTGCTCTTAATTTTTATTGAAACATTTATCTAACTTGACAAAACTTCGAAAATCTCAAGGCATCACTTATTACTACTCGTCGACAAGGAATAAATTTTTACGAATCGAGATAAGCAATTAACAGTTTTCAGTCTCGGTTAGAATTTAAAATTTTTTCATTTGGCAAACCGACTAAAAATTGGATTGTTTCAGTTTCCCATTTAAATTCAGTTCGATGCCTTTTTAATACGTAAAATTAAAAGCGCCGATGAAATTTCCTCTCATTGCGCCGACCGCTTAAATAATACAGTAAATCCTCAACATTCGCTTTAACTAACCGTCGTCTTCAACTTTTTCCCGATTATTTATTTCTTTAATTAACGCATAATTGAATGATACATCAGGATGGCAGCGTAAAAAGCAGGCGTGGATCTTGCTAACAAAACATGGATAAATTTAGAACTTTCAAATGGCTCGAACTGTAGAGTAATAATTCCAATTACATATAAAACCTTCGTTTACATGAAAGTGACTCTTAACTAGAAAAGGGCTGTCTCCCGCTTACAGTCCGCCACGCAAACCACTGCTATGAGTTCTAATTTGGATACACTTCAATCCCAGACGTTGCACCAACTGAAAGAAGGACGCTGTGCTTGTGTAAGGGTAGCTACGGTGGGACTTCGATAGCTCGAAACACTGACTCGAATTTTTGATCACTCGAAGATGATACAGTCGAACCGCGATATCTCGAACGTCACTAAATCGAATTTTCGGTAATTTGAAGCAGATGTTTTATCCTGCTCGTATTCATATGCGCCGAAGTGAAGTTAAATAACTCGAGCTTTAACTGTCTTCGCCATGAGGTTCGAGTTAACGAGACTATACTCAGCTCGTATCCCGCATAATTCATGTACGTTAACTCGAAGTTTCTGTAATCCGAAGAATTGAATTTTCATGGGCTTCGAATTCATCAAGTCGTTCTATATATCCTGCGTTGTAGCTGAAATCGAAGGGTATTGAACGCAAACAAGGTCGTGTAGATCCTTCGTATGTACCTAGAGAGAATGACTCTTATCGTTCGGAAAGTTCGAGCGGAGCATCGTGCAAAAAACAAACTCGCACACAAAATATAATACAGGAGAAGAGCGTACAAGGTCGACCAGTGAAAAATTACGTAACGAAACCGCGCGGAATAAACAAATAAAAACTTTGAAAGCGATCTCCGCACGTGTGAGAAAGAGAAGAGAGATGGTCATTTGTGAGCTGCACGGCTCGACTCCCGCGAGACACTTTCGCCCGGAAAAAGTCGTAATCGAAAGCGGCAGACCTTTCACTTGTTTTCAAACGCGGACGGACAATAAAACACTAAAAGCATGGTTTCGAGAAACCAATCTTTCGTATTTAATGGCGAATTTTGGGGCTAAAGACCTGTTAACGCAAAGATATACGCACATCTCTCGCTCTGCATGGTTTCGCTTTACACGTTTTTAGTGTGGAACGAATTTCTTTAGAGAACTATTTCGAATTTTACGGCCATCAATTTCTTTTCGGCACGATTTCGTAACGGCCTCCAAGCATTAATAAAATTCTGAAATGTTTCAGAGTCAAATGTTACTATAAAGAATAAAGAAAGCAATTTTGTATAAGATATAACTAAATTGTTGTACGATGAACTCAAGACGGCGCTCAAATGTAACCTCATGTATTCCTACGGGAAAATCTACGCTAATTTCGCGTTACACGGTTTTTTTCCAGAAACACATGAACCGTGCAAAGCGAAGGATGGATATAGTGTGAAACATAAATTATTTAATTATGAACCATCTAAATGGCATGACAAATTCGTACAGCATAATTTTAATACCAATTATTTTATCGATTACATCAACAGTAACGCTAATGTACTGGCCCAAACTTGATTATGCGCTAAGGCCATCGTTAGGCCCATTTCCCAAAATGTCCGACTGTCTGATAAAATAGTAATTTTGGACATCAAAGGGAAGCCAGTAATTACGGGAAGCGTTCGTCATCCATGTAATTCGACGGAGAGACTAGTCCAGGCAATCGCATCAACAAAAACTGGAGCTTCATTTGGTGACGCAATATGAAAAAGCGAGTTTTGTTTACTGAGGTTTATTTAGAATCGTAAACTTAAAATTCTTTATAAATTTAGTAATATAATGATATTAGATACAGTAGTATATTCAAAAATTAAATCAAATTTTTAACTTTCTGTCTACATATAACCATTCGCTCAGAATCTTAATTTGAAATTGATGAATTTTAATGATTTTTCAATAACATTTCTTCTGCATTCTTATAAATGGCATCAACGGTCAAACAAGTAGCTAGTGAAAGATTTAACCTTCTATCTATAACTATTTGCTTAGAAACATACTTTGTAATCATTGAAGGCACCACCACCGATTTCTCCAAAAAAATTCTTTCGCAGCGCAATAAATGCCACGATCGACCACATACAACCTGCAAATTTCAGTCCTCTATCTCTAATCGTTTATTTACTATTTAAATTTAACTGATTGCACAGAAGGACAGGCGGAGCGAAAACATAAGCACCTTTATAAAATGAAACGCGCTAAAAAAGATCAATTTTTTCAAATTCAGTGTAAAATCCAACATAAGAAAAACCGCAGTACAGGTGAAAGAGGCAGTATTCATTAAAAAAAACTCATTTCACATTAGAGGAACGTCTCGCAAATAAACCAGAACTTGCTGGCATTTAGGTCGCAAGCAAATCTGTAGCTTAATTCGATAAAACGAATTGGTTTTGGGAGTCGCAAGAAAGTCAGGGAGACGGAGGTTGCCGACCCCTGGTCTAGCCAGACTCGATTTTATTTCGCGCACGCCCGTTTAATATATCACTCCCGGAATAAAAGGAGAAGAAAATAAAAAAAAAACGAAAAAAAAAAGGCGAGAGGTTTTCTACGAAGTATGTATACGGAAAATTATAGCAAGTAGGAAGTTATAGTTTCCAATGTGTACTACGCATAAAACTAAGCGAAACGTCTAAAAACAGAAGAGAAGGCGCTCTCCCTCGTAGAGAAAAGGATATTAAATCAAACTGTAAATCACCACAAAGTATCAAAGGCCAGAAAATTTTCCTTTGAAACGTTTCGGAATTTAGAAACGAGTGAAGATTAGCGCCACAGACGGGACAAACGACGACTAGATCGAACATCTTAATATTCGAAAACTAATAACAAGTTTATATGGTTTAAAAGACAGAATTTTTTATGAATTTCGAACTAAAAAAAAGCAAAAAAATATCGAGAGAGCGCGGAAATACAAGAAGACATACAGAGATATAAAATAAACACGCGTTTTAAAAACCCTCACAAAAATTACGTGACGTTTCCCACGCGCTGGCGAGCTACGACCGCTAGACCACGCAAGAAGAAGATGCCATTTCCTGGTTTCGCTGCTTTTTTCGAACGCGAGAGAGAGAGTGCGCGATTGGAACCCGAGTCAGGGACATGCGATTCATATCTCTCACGTAGTCTTACGCGCCGATCGATTAGGAATGGCCGACACTTCGCATAAGGGATCGAGAAAAAAAAGGAGCTTCCCCTTTTGGAGGTCATGACTCCTGCGCAGAATAAATTTTAACCGTCCCGACGCTTTATGAAATTAATGACGCGGGAGGGAAAAAGACAACTTTCGAAGAACTAGAAAAAAAACTCCTTCGCCGAAGCGAAATGAAAATCGCACGTCGTTAAGGCGAGGCGTCGCCGGCTGCGCTTACGTCGATTGGCATCGGGCGAGGGTTTTGGAGATTGCAGAATTACCTGGGCGATGGTGGTGGGAGGAGCACGACTCCTCGCAATTTCTCAAATTATGGTTAAATTTTAAGGAGGAAAACACCATCAAACTCTTAATAATTCATTTACATGTATGTACACCTAGAATATAGTGGGTTCTGAGGTCTAATATTACCGCGCAAAGTAAAAAATGTCTAATATTCGGAATCACCCGAAAACCGATTACTTCAAGAGCCGAACCGGACATTGTCTGTCTATAAAATTCAAGAAAAATATTTCAGAAAACTCCCAAGTACTACACGAAACAACTGAAATTGCGTGGAATTTTAAAAACCGTTTTGAAAATGACGCAATACAAATTTTCAATTGTCCAAAATCTAATCGCTAATGGCTCCAAATCCAAAGAGGAGAATTATTATCACGCAACTCTATTATCTATATATTACTTAGCAAACGGAGAAGATTGATGTTTTGGCGAGGAAATAAAACAACATTATTCTATGGTTTCATATTATATTTTGTTTTGCTTAACTCTAACATTATTTGATAGTTCCCGGATAGGCTATATATATATATATATATATATATATATATATATATATATATATATATATATATATATACACAATATATATAGTATATATATATATATATATAAATACACAAATATATACGTATATTGTCCAGAAACAGGAAAAAAACCGGCGACCACTCTGTCCCAAGATTTTCAGTTTTTTGTCCTATTACTGTAACAAGATACTGACTCCTTTGCGTCCATAGAAGCGAGGCCCTAGGCTACAGATGGCAAAGCTATGGCACGCGAGACGATTTTGCTTGGCACGCAACAGAAAAACATTGTTTATTGACTGTCTCATTAATATTTTTTTCATTTCTGACACAATATGAAAGACAATTTATAGCGATGTTGCGATTATGTTGATAAAATAACTGACTAATAGCGACTTTATGCCCGAGAACGAGATGCGCGTTGCTCCATAATTGTCACTCGGCCATAAATGATCTGAAGTAATGGATCACTTTTAGATGACAAGTTGAGTTTTATAAAACCAATCTATAATTTTCCAAGCTCTAAGTCAGCGAATGAATGATCATAACTACGCCCTGAAATCATTTTTTGCAGGTAAGTTTGAAAAGAAAATCAAATTTTGTAATTTCATTTGCGAAAATAATAACTTCGCAAGTCGGGCGCAACGTCCTTTTGTTAGAGCCAGAAGATTGCGCGATTTTTCCCGCGAGGATGTGCGGATGACCTTGAAATTGTGGGCATGCAAACAAAGGAATAATTCATAGCACATTCCCGCATCGAGATGAAGTCGGCGCACCGCTGAAATGAACAGAGGATACGTCACCGACAATTTTAAACCGCAACACGCTTCTAGCGATAGAATCGTCGCAAATTAGAAGTGAGGAATGGCACAATCTAACGTTGAAACTACAAACTTTACATGAATAGGCGAATGTAGCCAGGGATAACAGTTGGGCAAACAGGTGGAGGAAAATATAGGTTGTCAACCGAAACCAAATTTTAATATGTGGGTCGATCATACTGCAAAAACATTAATAAATTAGGCAAAACAGGCAGGTAAGTAAAAAATTAATCCAATAAAATGTTCACAATTAAACGTTTTCATTTCGGTCATTCTGTTTATGCGAGTTGCATTTTAGGATAGAATTGCATTATAAGAATAGCATTGCATTATAAGAATTATATTCAACAAAATTAGAAAGCGTATCATTCACATAGCAGCGAAAAACAAAACTTGAAAACTAAAGCAGTTATTTACACACGTCTTTTGATTCTATAAAAGTATTCCATAACCGATCTTCCATTCCGAGCATAGATGTAACGAGCTAATTAAAAAAAAACAGAGAAGATTCACAATGAAACACTTGCGAAAACGAGGCAAATGAAAGAAAATCTTAGTAATTAAACTATTAAATTCATAACATTTCTGCACGAGTGTCATCTTCGACGTTAATATCTGCGGCCAATGTTTATGAATAATTACAATTGGAAGACTATTATAAATGAATATTCAGGATTCGCAAGTCGATTGAACCTTTTCATAGTGGTCGCCAATTATAAAACTAAAAGAATGCCAGAAAACATTACTAATCAATTTTCCGAGGCCAAATCAGAATGCATTTGAATTATTCATAATGTGGCGTGGTTCGAATACGATTAAGTTTTTTTGTAAATGTAACTAATTGACAGCGAGCACCTTTAAAACTCGGCTCCACACCTTAATTACCGCATGGAACCGAGGGAAAAAACGATAAAAAGCACGTCGGCTACACATTAAACATCTTGACTTGGAATACATTTTTGGATGCGAAACGTCTCGCGGCCAAAACCGAGGACGTTTATAAAACGCCCAAAGTTCCCCTCGGGCTCCACGAAATTTGACTTCTTATAATGAGCAAATCTGCTCTCACGTCACCGATTCGATTGTCACATTTACCTCCAAAAATACCTACAAATATGGACCTGATCGAGATTTACATTC
The DNA here is from genome assembly GCA_028673005.1 of Tanypteryx hageni. Taxonomy (NCBI): domain Eukaryota; kingdom Metazoa; phylum Arthropoda; class Insecta; order Odonata; family Petaluridae; genus Tanypteryx; species Tanypteryx hageni. The sequence goes on from CM054113.1 coordinate 176,757,290, forward strand.
TAAATAACAACGATGGAAATAACTCGAGAGCCTTATAATCTTTTACATGAAGTTTGCTCAAATAACCGACCATCCGTAAGCATCGTTCAAAACTCTGCCTGAGGACATCTTTGCTTACGCTCCATCGAAAATTTGACATATCAGCAGAGGCGGATTTGGAAACTTCTCCTCCTTAGGCCAAATTTCCTCCCCCTTTTTGAAGGTATTTTTCCTAAAAGAATCGCTCATGTATATGGCTTGTCTGTCCATCCGTCCGTATGCGGATCATAATACTCGCTATAAGCATTATTTTCGAATTTTATTACATTCCAGTGTCAACTGTCATTAAATATTCGTTAATTATTACTATTAGGCATCAACAACATCGGCTACAATTTAACACATGCACCTAGTAGATTTTCTAATAGTTTACCGAGTTATTAATTAATATTAAACAAAGCAATGCCTTTATTTCCAAAGGTAAGGAAAGCGAACAGATAAATTTCGGCGCAGCTAAACTCGTAAAATAATTTTTGACACAAAATGTGGGGTTGCTTCATTATTTAAAAGTGTGAATTCGGTATCGCTATAGGGACGCCGACTGAACGCTAGATTTTAATTTCCAGAGAAAGATAAAAGTAATGAGGATTTCTAAGAGTAGAGAAGCACAAGTCAATGTTACAGCGGATGAGGAAAGGCTAGAGTAAATGGACCATTTTAATTAATTAGATAGCATTCTCGGGGCGGCAGGAGCAATAAAGAGATTAAGGTCAGAATAAGAAGGGCAAAGGAAACACTTTGGGCACAATGGGAGCTGATGACAGTCAGTTTAAATAAAGAAATTATAAATTTCAAAACATGATATGGTGATAGGGAGTGTAGTATTATACGCGATGTGTGAAATATTAGGAAATATGTGAGCAGATTAGACCTTCGAGACGTGGCAGCGGGGTTCCTATAGTTCATGGAGCCCTGGGCAAGAGTGTCATTTGGGGCTACTATAAGCAAGTTGGTCATTTCTGATTTTGATTTCTATCCATGAAGCAGCAACGAAAGTATCTCAGTGCAGTAATCATAATAATACATTCATTCAATGTAATTTTAACCACTCATTTCCTAAAACTTCCTCCATATTTTTTTTTTGCAAAATTTTGGGGCCCCTTAATGTGTGGAGTCCCGGGCGATTGTCCCATTTGTCCATCCTTAAGGCCGCCTCTGGACGTGGGTATGTCACAGAGCAGGGGTCTCAAACTCAGGTCGGTGCGCGGGCCGCATGAAGGTCCTCCACCGAACACGCGGGCCAAATTAAGGCGCCGTACCAAGTCTACGGGCCGCATACTTTCCCAGTCCTCACACCTTTTCATATTCTTTGGACATTCACTCTTCCCTTTCACAAGAAAGAAATCGCCCCAACCCTTTGATGCGGCCTTAAACCCATTCATTACAAAAATAGTAATAGATTCGACGCCGAGAGTTAGTTTCTTCGGACACGCAAGAAACACGCTTGCAGCGGGAAGAACATACTTAGTACCCTATCTGTTCAGCATTTTTATAAATCAGAATGAGCAACAAACTGCTTACATTTTAACACTAGAACCGCCGAACTTGGCGACCCTCCTAGAACCGCCGATGGCACAAAAAAGTGCCACTTGTGAAAATAAGTGTTTTGCTTCAAAATAATGCAGCAGACAATTGTTTTGGTAATACTTTCAATGCACTTTTTGGAAGTAACTCTTTTGCATGTGGAGCACTTTTTTATGCTTCTGCCTTGTTTGCAGCTCCTTTTCACCTGACATCGTCTTTTTGTGTTATCTGTATAAGCATCTGCAGGGTCCTCTTCGCTTATTTGCCTTATGCCTAAATCAGGAACTGGCGCGAACGTATAAAATAAGCCAAGAAGTGCAATGCAGCCTTATACATCGCGAAATACTAGCGTTTGTAAGAACAAAGAACCTATATAAACAATTATTGACAGGGACGAAAAGTGCATGTTGGAGATGAAGTAAACATCATTTTGGAAAAAAGCCACAATAAACCATAGTTTAATCCAAAGTATGCGATGAAAGACACATAGGTAATAAGCGTCGAAGAAAGAAATCAGAAATAAAAAAAAATTACGTCATTTTCAAATAAGAAAATGATATTATTTCTAATTTGTGTTCCTTGACTGAAAACGTCCTCAAAATGGTGGTTTAATATTATTTTCTTAAGATATCTATTTAAACAGGTTGTTAAGATAAGACTCGTATCGTTAAATCTACAGGCAATAATTCGAAATACTGTCAAATTTTTACGTAGATTAAAAAACCAGGATCGAAATAGTGATTAAATTAGCGATTTGAAATCATCGACTTCGTCGTTTCCTTCACAAGATCGTTCAAGGTTTTCACCGCACAAGTGGGGCTTCGAATATTGCGTTCACTTCTAAAAACCTTCGGTTACGATGACATAATTGTCTATAGAATCGTCCCGCTCAACATGTTCAAACCTAAGAGAGATGTTATAAGTATCCATTTTATTAACTATAAAAAATGAAGGAAATGAATAAGAAAGGAAATGATAACCCAAAGAAATGAGGGTATGAGGGTGCTCAGGAATAATCGCAGCGGTTAAATTTTTACTGAATACCTTCAATTGCGAAAGATGCAATATATTTTACCACTATTATCAAGCGATGAATCGAGAGGAACTTTATCAACCGATTAATAACTGATCATTTTCTTAATCTTGATGAATACTGCTACATCTCACAACGTATGCACACTTCTACAAGAATCGATGCCGACTTTAATATAGACATCTCTCCCAGAGCGTTCCAAAAGAAAAATTAACATTCCACCCGCCGAAATATTGATCATTCCGACCACTCGGGAACTATTCCATCCACTCGGAGGCACGCGGCATACAAGCGAATTCACTACAGTTATCGATGACTGTCATGGCAACTCAGTCGACTTTATTACCCTTGCGGAACCGATGTCAGGGAGTTGAAAGCCCCCGTCAATCAGAATTGAACTAGGAACGGCCAATTCTGCATGCATGATTGCTGCTTCAAAACCCGCTTTGCACATTGGCGGTCCAAAATCAGTAATTTGCCGGTCTTTTTTTAAAACAAAGACTGCCGTGAGGTTACTATAGCACCAGTAAGAACATGGCGAATACAATACAATACATCATTTCGCAACCTTTTGAATACGACCGCCACTGACTCTAATAAAATATATTTAAAAGACGAAATATAAACTCGAATTACACCCATTCCTGGAAAAGACCGTTCAAAGTAAGATAGGTTTCTCCAAAGAAAGTACATATACATTTGAGCGCCGTCTTGATTTCAACGTGCAGCGATTCAGTTATATTGTATTCAGAATTGCTTCCTCTATTCTTTCTTATAACCTCCGAGTCAAAATGAAACATTTTACGATTTTTGATGCTCGAAGATTCAAAACCGTGCCATAAGGAAACCGATGGACGTGCGTTTCGAGATAGTTTTTAAAAAAGAAAAGCGTGCTAAATCGAAGACGCGTAAAACGAAACTGCGCAATCCGAGGGACGACAGTATGTACTTGTTTCGCCGAATGAGAAAAATTGACACTTTATGGTCACAAAGTAATCGCTTTCTTTTTTCTGCGCGTAATTATTAACGCAAATCCCGTCTCGGCAGGCACTTCCCATATGTGACAATAGATGTCAACAGGACCACTTTTCTCCCTCGATGTCTTCTATGTTTACCAAATTGTAGTGCTCGTGGAGTTGTACATAAGGCAGAAACAGTTCGCCCCTTTAAGGGGTGGTTGCCTACCAATCAGGCATATTGTTATTAATAATTGGAGCGGCGGTATACTGTTAAGAGCTATAAATCAGTTAACTAGATAAAGTATTCGGGAAGGGCAACTAACGTATTTTACCGAGTTTTTAATGCGCTTTCACGTCATTTAACTCACGTTCAGCTAACTTCTAATTTTTAACAAAAAATTCGACTCTGAAAAATAAATTTACATTTTATCAAAAGTATAACCATTTTTATTTTCATCGAAAACCTCTTAAAAGTAAGCCCAACATGTCTTGTTGTCAAAAATACCAATATGGAGGTATTTGCCGTTGGATTGCTACAAGGTAATAAGTATTCCCGTGCAGAAGACGGAATGCGCTGCTTGCCGTTTTTCGGAATCATTGCGATAAACGAATTTGCGAAAAAAAATATTTCCAATATGCTTTCGGTCGTCAACGTGTAAAATAAAAATTTAATGAAATAAGGGAAGTTATGCCAAGCAAATGATACCAAAGTAATTGTTTATAATAACTAAAAAGTCTCTTAATTTCAAGATTTCGCGACGAAATTAAGCGAACAATTTGCGTTTCGAGAATGTGGCGTCATTTTTTTGCTGGCAGGTTATGCATAACATACAGCAGCGTTATTTTAAACAGTTCGACGTTGATTATTTCTGCATTGTTTATTCCACGCATGTAACAAAATGTCTACAATTTCTACCTAATGTACAGCTCCACGAGCCCTACAACATATCCCATTGAAGACATCGAGGGAGAAAAGTGGTTGACACGGAATGCCCCATATATTAAAAAAAACAGTAAAAGAATAAAAGTTTCGAAATTTTGTTTGTAAATCACGCGCGTACTCGACCAGAAATCGAGGGCGTTTTCCGGATGGAAGACTTTCCGGCCGGATGGATTAAAGTTTACGAGGTTATCCGACGAGAACGTTTTAACCTTTAGGCGCTCGTCCATTAGCTTATTATACGCGACCCTAACGCGGAGATTATTTACGTTTTAAAGCCGTCGGTGTCACAGAAGAATGTACGACCTTAAAAGGAAATTTATCTCGAGGACACTAACGACCTATTGCGCAAATACTTGTACATCAAAGAATTCCAAACACCAACAACGACTCTTTCTCCCTCTCATTCTACAGATGGAACGCACCAACGTTACGAGCGCGGCGACGCGAACGAGGAATTACATTACGGCCGTCCCTTGACGGGAGGGTAATGCGTTTAATTCGGGTCAATCCCGAGTAATCGCCGAATCGCGACAAGCTCCGTTCCGATTACTTCCGTTATTTTTTTAAAAACGTTCTTTAAGTCAAATTTTCGCGGGAACGAATTTATGCCGTTTATTGAAAGATTACCATAATCAACTCCGGAATTTCATTTACCAACTCGGGACGAAAACCAAATGCGGTTTATTTGAACTAAATCGCGGAGACTATTTCGTTCAAAATTTATACGATGTATCTCAGTCGGTTCACGGATGATGTGCCCATTACCAATATGTCCACTGCCCTTTAAAAATGGACTAAAGGGTAGTGGACATATTGGTAGTCATCCGTGAACTGACTAAGCTTCAATGGACATGATAGCAATGGATATAAAAATATGTACGTATTACTAAGTGGACATTAAAATATGGACTAATGCCCACAGTTGTAATGTCCACTTAGTAATACGTCCATATTACTTTATGTCCATATTTTTATCTCCATTGCCATCATGCCCATTGAAGGGTCAATGTCATAAGTCTTAATTGTTACGTTTTTTATAATATCGGTAATTTTAAAAGTCCCCACGTTTGCAAAAATTGTAAGGAGCAATTCGTGTGATTCAGGTTTGAAATTTAACTTCGTAATTGACCCAGAAACAATGATATCGAAGCAAGGAAAGAAGTTGTTCCTTGTTGACAACAGGTTCTGCTATATCTTCCATTCAAATAGCAGTTTGTGGCTCACTTCGGGTTATTAGGCGTTCTTTGCAAAAAGCAAACAAAATGAACGCCTTGTGGTGGGGTCGTGTCGATCTGTTTCCGCATGTTTCATCTACAAAACATTTTCTGGGCAAAGGGCAATAAAAAAAACGATATTAATGGTTCACATAACTCAAGCAGGGGTAAATAAAAAGTAAAAGATCCTTCACCGTCATTTAAAAGGAAAGAGAAAACTCACGTACGCGCTGCAGGTCTCCGTTGGGAACGTCGGGGACCTAATCCTTAATGAAGACACAGGCACACACACACACTCCAAGGAGGCACTCACACTGTAGACTCTAACCAAAATTTTTTTAAAAACTAGACACGGTGTTTCGACAGCTACGCTGTCATCTTCAGTAATGTGGGTGGTATAAGGAAAGAGGGGGTATATATGTCGAGAGTGACCGTTGGGAAAGGGGGGGGTGGAAGGTGAGGAAGCCGTTTAACTAAGTAACTGAAAAAGTCGGGAGTGTGGGATGATACCTAGGTCGTTGTTCATGACCGTGTTTTTGTTTTTATGTATGTATATGCTTTCGTGTCACCTATTTAAGAACAAAAAATTAACAAACCTACAAATCTACCAAACTATCGAGTGGATTTTCATGAAGTATAGTTCACATAGCTTTTTTGGGCAAAAGGCAATAAAAAAACGATATTAATCTTTCACATAACTCAAGCAGGGGTGCCACCTTTTTAAGAACAAAAAATTAACTCTGTCACGTCTCGCAGAAAAAATATTAGACATATCGAAAAAGGCTTCTAAGAAAAGTTTTGGAATTAGATATTTTACCATGATTACATAATTCACGAAGAACGCCTCTGCATTGCGTGCATCTTTCCTTTCTTGTCATTTAATAAAACGACGACCAAACCTTTCCGTGAGGTCATAATATTATTGAGTAAATAACATCAAATTAACGATCGGTGATTAATGTTTGAACAATACACAGTACTGACATTGTCGAATCCCACTTTTATTACAAGTGAGTTTTAAAACAATATAGGTACGTGTTTCATATACATTTAATTTAATTTAAAGCACATTCCCCTCCAGGGACCTCAGCGCTACGCGCCTCGCTATACTCAGCAAACTCAAGTCTACAGAAATGAGAAGCAATTGCGCAGAAATAAAACAATAGAATAACGAATCTCCCTATCTCTTCCCCTCCCTCCTCTTTTACCCTCTCCCTCGTTCTCATTCCCACAAACTTCCTTCCTTTTCCCTTAACCCAATCCAATTCAATGCAAGTAATTCCATGAATTCGGCAACAATGTAGGTTGCTCTTGGCTACGAAAGATTTTATTCTCAAAAAACCGAAAATTTTCGTCCTCAAAACAAACTTCTGGACCGATTCGAATCTGATTTGAAAATCGACAGTAAAAAAATGAATTTATATTGTTTTGTACGTTCTTCCCGGATTTCTACAAAAATTTTAAAATTCAGACGAAAAATCTCCTCCACTGATTTACGCATTTTTAATTTAATTGTTGACGGAAAAACTTGGGACATCGGAAAATTAATATAAGTGCGACCAGATTCTTAGCAAGAAAAACCGAGAAATGATACGTTTTGAGGATGAAAAACCGGGGCAGTATGTGATTTTTAACAGTTTTGTTGCTTATATGCAGCATAAACAAATTTTGCTTACTTGAAAAATTATTTTGTTAAAAATGATACCAAACAATGTTACAAATTCAAAGAATGAGCACACAATATCATTACAAAATTGATCACGATGTTAAGGTGACTGAACATTTTAGGGTCACATTGAACACAAATTACCATTATAATAACGTCACGTAATGAAGTCTTATAAAATAGTACGTATGTTAAAAATAAAAGAAAATTTTCGGGACGAGACAAATTCCGAAAATTCTGGACATCCTCCCTTAATTTCAATGAATTTCTGTTGAGGCTGGCTAGTTTGCAGCTGAAATGGGCGTTTACGAAGGAGCCCCAGTGAATTGGATTCAATCTTTAAGGGGAGCTTTACTTTTACTTTTTACTTTACTTTTGTATCCGTTAATTGCTAAATTTTGGCGAGAAGCCGCGGAGTGATTTCCCAATCATGACCTTGACAAAATTCAGTTGGCAAATGAGTGACAATTTCTATTTGATCTGGTCTCACTAAACGGGTTCCGAATATATTATTCCATTAGAGTAATTATGTACCCGCAAATCTACACTCACAGGTCCCTGGAGAGGTTCTTATTAGAGTGATTTCTGCTGAACTGAAAAAAAGGTTGATCAAAGACCTACAGAGGGTTCCAAAGTAATCTGAAAATACGCGGAAAATCCGTTTAAAATTAGCATTAAAACGGGAAGAGGGAGAAAAAAATTGATCAACTGAAATTTAATAAAAACGTCAAATTACATCCTCCTATGATAAAATTATAAAACCTCGGTCACTTTAATTGTTTCTCAATTTATTCATCCAATGAATGGTAAGAAAACTGATAGAATAAATCCTTTTCAAAGTTCTCATTTAATCACAGAGCGCAGAAACAGAATTTAAGGATATGATGCACGATGGAAAAGATACTGGCAGAGGCGGATATAGGGCGGGGCGATCTAGGTGACCGCCTAGAGCAGATAGAGCTAGTGTCAGAAACTTCGGTGAGGGAGGGGTGAGAAATGTATACATTTACCGTGAAAATACTCAGCGATAAGAGGCGATCACGTATCCCAAATGATGACGACAATGATCGCATAAGATAATGGGAGAAAACCAGTTTCAACTGACGGTTATTATTGAAAAAAATAAGCATATCTTATTAGAAGACTGCGCTGCGATTGAATTCGACCTCAAAAGCCCACTCTCTATATTGTAACATATATTAATATAAATTATTGTCTGATAACCTATTTTCCTTTATGAAATTTAACTACACGTTTTCCGATATCGCGAGTTGTTGGCGTCGCAAATCACTATCGCTTAGGGCAGTGGTTCCCAATCTTTTTTCCGTCAACGTAAAGCTTCACGTACCCCCTTCTCAATTTTTTATAGGAGGTAAATTTTACTGTTTACCATGTATGTGCATACAAGAAAATGCACATATAACAGACTTTTCATAAAGAAAACTTTATTAGGTACATGAGAAAAATAAATTTAAAAATTATTATAAATATGACAATGAAAAAATAACTGTATGTTTCCACAAATTTTAATTTAAACACGAACCGGTCGTGTTTAAATAAAAACTTGTGGAAACTACAAAGTTATTTTTTCATTATGAGTAAATTCCACCGAGTTGAGCCTGACCTCATTACTTATATTATAAATATGATTTATCAGAACATAAACAAATAAATTTTATCAAAACATAAGAAACAAACTTAATAGTGAGAATCTTGATCTTGTTTACCGTCAACCAACAGTTTTATTCTTGGTTCAAGTTTTCGAGAGAGATACAAGCATATTTATTTTATTTATTTAATTAAAATGTCGCAAGTTGGCTCAAGCCAGGTGGCGACGACTGCTGCACTACACTACATTAAATTACAAAATACAATAAAAATACAATAATAGTTAATTTATTAATAACAAATGCAAGTGTTTAATTAAAAACCTATTCAATTCAATTATTGCCTATTCTTATGGAGTTTAGAGTTTTCCAGGTTCAAGATGGGCTTTCATGTCCAGCCTCCAGTTTGTTTGTCGCTTTGGTTTTGATTGAAAAGCAGACTGAGTATCCTGATTCGCAAAGAAAAGTGGTAGCAAACCGAATTAAAATCCTGTAAGCTCGTTTAATAAGAATTGGATGTGCTTTTCCCAGCGTACACCAGAATTTATGTAATTTCATCGATTAAAAATCAATGCAGAGTTTCTGATTATTGCGCAGTTCAATTAACTCGTCTTTTGCTCTGTCGGCGCCGCTTATTTTCTCTAACCCAATAATGAAAAGGATTTCTGGTCCAAATGTCACTACTTTGGTCAGTCGTGATGTTTCCTTCAAATGGCTCTTTCAGATTTTTAATTATACAATTTATAAAAGAGATTGTCTCAAGAGTTCTTTTCAGTACTAAATATTGCAGTTATGCCTCTATGTTAGCTGTTACTACCAGTTCTTGAATGTACTAACAAAATAAACAAAATAGGAAGTAAATGCAATTGTTTGTAATAATTTTGTACCGTCTTTACAAATTTTCTATAAATGTTAAATTCACGACTGTGCCTTGATGACCATCTCGACACGCCAAATCAAAACAGCGCTTGTTTGACAACTGAAAAAAGTGATATTCGTATGGTAGTCACATATTACTAATAAATACAGTTTATGAATTTAAGCTCGTATAATTCGACAGTCGTATTGTAGTAAAAATTAAGTGTATCATAAAGGTAAGTGGCTTTAAACTGCATTGTGTTTTTAGATTTAAAATTTGTTTTATCTACCGGCAAAAATCCATATATGACATTACGCACCGAGGGGAGGGAGGGGCGTCCGACTTGTGTGACGATGAGTAGGGGGGTTCTGAAAGATGCGATGTAACAAAGATAACACCAGCGACATCGACCAGAGAAAACTACGTATACATACTCTATCTTGCCCGGGGCACCAAAATTCTTTGGGTCGCTGCTGATCTCACGTACCCCTTGATTGGGCTTCACGTACCCCTTGGGGGCACATGTACATGTTGGGAACCACTGGCTAAATCCGCTACTGTATACTGATCTCACAAAAAACGTAATTGCGTGTGTAAGCAGCTTCAGGTGGACTTACCTAAATTTCTGAATACTTTTCTTACTTATTAAACGATACCGTTTGAATTTAAATTTCATTTGTGAAGAAATTACTCATTAAACCTCTGAAAATATGATGAGTTCCCAACTTAAGATTCGAATGTGATTCTAAAAGACGATTCTAAATGGAGAAATACAATCTAAGACAGAGTCACCATTGGCCCGCGTTATTGATTAAAGAAAGAGAAGTTACAAGTGAGAAGCGATTACAAATGGATACACTATACCCGCTGTCCAAGAGTGTCAATACATGGAAACCGTTAGTGAAGCCCAACCAAGGATATGTGATCGATCATTTCCCGCGGTTGTATTCTTTTCTGTTGGACGTGTAGGCGCGAGAAAGCGAGAAGGGTAAGAACCCATGCTCTAAGGGGGTTGCCAACCTTTTTTTTAAGATGAGTCCATTAAAACGTCGCGAATATTTTGGCGGACCAAGGTCCTAATGTACCTAAAAATTCAGTTCAAATTGATAAATAAAACTGAAATAAATTATGCCAAAAAGAAACAATAAAAAACAGTAAAATGTCGAACACTTTTTATTGAAAGGAGAACGCGTAAAAGATTACTTAAAAGAACGAAGAAATGGGAATTTAAAATTCTTCAATGCTACTAATTTGGTTTTCGTTAACAATGCAGCAGTTCAGACGTTGGCAAAAGAAACAGCCTGCCCATATGAGCATCTGTTAAAATAAATCCCGTTATTTTTTAATAACGTTCGTTCTCGAAAACGTCCGAATTTTCGCACAAAACGCAGTATTCAATTATTTATTTAAAATATAACGCCTCCTTTCCTAACGAATTTTAAACGTTACTAAGCAATCGAAATCAATTTATTTTATCATACTTCCATTTTCAAATTTATGACTGGATGCTAGAGACTGAAATCATTCTCTTAACGATCATCACCGACCGCTGACACTAGAAAAGTAAACCTATTTCAGAACCATACAAAGGTGAAGAAAACTGTAAGAAATGGGTAGATAACGGGTAGAAGGATAAAACTGCTCGATAAATAACTCTCCCAATCACGCGAAAATGAAGACAGCTAAGCAGATTCGAGAGGATCGGATCAGAAAATCTTTTCAAACATTACCCCCTTTAAACCAGTGTTAACGATGGCAGCTAGTTCGCAGATTCAATTGTAGTAAACACGCCGCAGCAACGAACCGAGAGGGATTATCAGTCTTGCGCGGGATTATTTTAATTGAGAGAGAGAGAAATGTCACTATCAACACACTTCCATCTACAAACAATCGCGCCTCGTCTCACTTTCACCGTCCACCAACGGGAGGCTAAAATGCTTCGATCCCTGGTGCGGATTTATTTGACCATAAACCGTATATTTTTTCTTAAAATTACCAAGGAGCTGACAAAGAGTGTCTCCTAAAGCAGCCATAACTAGTGAGTGAAGAATCGCAGAGCAAATTACATAAGACGCTCTTTATCTTTCCATGACCAGCTATTCATTGCACTACCTCATAGATACCCATTACGCGTAGGCAAGAGGGAATCAGCAGGTCGTAAAAAAATCGATGATGCGATGTATTGCTGGTTACCCACATTTGTAACGGCGTTTACTTTTCAGCGAGTTTTTCCGTTTACTCCCCAGCGGCTGATCATAGATTCATTAAATTTTTACGTCTAGCTCTCATATAGATCAATCAGTCCTGAAAATTTGGTTTATCCAAATTGAAGGATTCCAGAGATATTTCCCGCGCAGATGGGCGGACAGACAGACGGAATACAGGCATACCTCGCACAGCGACGATTCGCTCAACGACGATTCGAGGTTACGACTCTTTTCGTTTAACGACGAGCACAATTCGTGGTTAAGACGCTTGCGCCAGTCTTTCCGTATAACGACACTTTTTCGTGAGACGAATTAACGTCCTTATGCGAGGGATGCCTGTACATAAGAGATTTTTTAGAAAAAAAAAGCTACAAAGGTTGGGGAAAAATAGATGTTCGCATTTTGACTACAAAGTAACCAGAATCAGCGGTGATTTGCCGACTAGATTCTGTTTAGGATCTAGCAGTACATATATTTAGAATCTATTAGCTCATTTCAGCTACAATACAGCCGACATCAGCGGTGATCCAATGAATTTAATAAATTCGATTTAGGCTCTACTAGCTCATTAGAGCTACAAAGCAGCCGTCATCAGTGGCGATTCATAGATAATAGAATCTGAAAAGATAAAGTCGTTTTTTTAGAATCCATTATCGTTGGGTCACCAATGTTGGCGCTGCTTTGAAGTCGAATTAACATATTAGAACATAATTGGACTCTATTATCGGTGATTCGCCATTGATGAAGGCAGCTTTGCAGTCGAAATAGGAGAGAAGATTTTGAATAGAAACTGTTATCGCTGATTCATCAATGATAACGGCTGATTTGTCGTCGAAATGCGCCATTAGTCTGAATAGAATGTATTAACAGTGAATTACCACTGACGACGGCTTCTTTGAGCCGAAATACGCCAGTAGATCCCAAAGATAATCTACTGTCGTTGACTGACCACTGACGACGGCCGTTTTGCAGCCGAAATCGTTTACCCAGTATTTTACGGCTGTTGGCGGGACATAGTTTGTCATTTCGACTTTAGCCGTGAGATGAGCTAGAAAAATTCCCCTTGGGATCACCGCCGCGTGTTAAAAAAAAAACGAAAAACTTCCCCTCCTCCGGGACACATCAAGCGCTGGCATTTCCGACATTGGGTGTTACTTTAAAAAAATAAAGTCAAGAGGGAGATAATTCGTCAAAAATCGTAATAATCTCGGCTGCATCGATCCTCCTCCACCATGTACATTACTCTCCCACGTATATATCCCGACCGCATCAAAAACATAGACGAAGGACCAACCAGACACCTTACCCGAAAAAATATGGAACGCGAGGAAATACCCCGCAGCCATTAAGATTCCTGGCGACTTGTCCCAGGGCGCCAAGCAGAGTAATTTGGGCGGGCGACAAATTAAAACGACGCAAAGTGGAGGGAGCGGGGAGGAGGGGGAGAGAGCGGGGTGGAGGGGGAGAGAGGGGGAGGGAGGGAGAGAGAGATGCGAGAAAAGTAAAGAGAATGACTGAAGGGATAGAGAAGTGTGTGTGTATATATATATATATATATATATATATATATATATATATATATATATATATATATATATATATATACACACACACACACATATATATAGTGAGAGAAAGAGAATTACATTGTAAATTTACCTTGCGGTCTAGTCTCATTTCAGCGGGAGTTAGTATTTTTGGACGGTTTAAGGGAATGAGAAAGGGGAGAGGAAGATAGAAAAAGGAACCAATGGAAATCTTCACGGTGCGTGATGCGACGGTAGAGAGAGAGAGAGAGAGAGAGAGAGAGAGAGAGAGAGAGAGAGAGAGAGAGAGAGAGAGAGAGAGAGAGAGAGAGATGTCTGAGAAAGGGAGAGAGAGAGTTATTTATAGCCAGGGAAGAACAGGCCAAAGGCACCGAAGGTCCGACTCCAGAAGTGGTCATGAAACTCTTTCGGGCTGAAGCCACTACAAGGGAATGGTGTGTGTGTGTGTGAGAGAGGGAGGGTGGGGGTGGAGTGCAGACTATTAAGCGAAGGCTGAGCGGCCACAAAGGAGGGAGTGTCCTCGGGGCGGCGCACACGGCCAGGAAGCGACGAATTTCCGGTCTCGGATCTCTTGTTCCCACGGTACTTTCCTCGCGGAGGATATAGAGGGGGAGAGAAGGGAGCAATGAGGACGATGGCATATCGGGAGATTAGGGGAACTGAGAGAGAGAGAGCTATAGATGAGAGACTTGGTGGAGCACATGCTGGGTTTGAAGGAGGAGACGCCATTCCTAGAGATGCAAGGCAAGCAGCCAGCAGTCGTCGGACCGAAGAGACCGGAAGCGCTTGCAGAAAAAAGGATTCCACTTCGCTGAGACAAGAACGCTCCGGGAGAGCTGGAGTTAGAAGAAAGGTCTCCAATCGACCGAAATGGTCGTTTGTTCTAATGCCGCATTTACCAATGGGCGGATTCAAGGGGGGTAAAGGGGGTAATTACCCCCCCCCCCTAGAATTTCTGATCACTCGAAAAAATTACCATTTAACTCCATTTCTTCGTGTTGAGATGTTGATTTTATAATGTAAAATATGTCTAATTAATTCCATATTTATACTTACTAACTGTATTCATTCGCCATTAATACAATATAAATATATAACCTCGTAAAATATGTTATCTATATGTATAACCTTTAATTTAAAATCATAAAGACATTGTTAAGTGGTATTAATTTTGTTGAATAAAATTCTATTTAATTCTTTTTTCAGTATTAATCGATGTATTGCCTGTACAGTCTTAATGTGTTCGCTTTTTACTAATAAATTCTATATTTGCTTTTTCTGATTAAAATATATTTTAAACAAAAATGTATCAAATGCTTTCCATTCCTACATTACCCCCCTTGGATGAAGTCTGAATCCGCCCATGCATTTACCCCACTATTTTTGATGAGTTCTTTTTTTCCGAAGGAGAAGGGAATGGTTTAAAAAGCGCAAACTGACAAAATATATACAGACGTTAATATTCTATCGCAATGGTTTCTTCCATCAAAACTTTACCGACACGGCGACTTTCCTGCTTAAAATTTCTTGAACATACAGGTTTTGCATCGGTTCGCAAGTGTTGCAGATTTTGAATTCAATAAGTGTGCTTCCCTTCTGGCAAAAAGAACACTGTTTCCTGCGCTTTTTGGAATGTACACGATTTTCTTACTTAAAATAATTTTAAGGCAGTGTTAAATACAATGATTGTTGCTACTAATGACATCATTTGTTTTTCTATGAAAAGGAGTTTCAAAACAGTTTTCATCGAAATTTGCGTTTTCCATTTGTATGCCTATATTTATGGGACTCATCTTAAATTCGAAGTTATCTTCGATCCAGATAGTTGCGGCAATCTTAATCAAACATGGAAGAATCAACTTGAATATCTTTTAAAGATAACAGCATTTTTCGAGTAAAACCAAATTCAGGAGAAGTCGGCGAAACAGGTACTTGGCGAAGGAATTCGCTTCCTTCTAAAAATATTTCTCGCGTTAAAAAAATCCAAATTCGTCAATTTCTTTGTACATTTCTATTGTTAAACAAACTGCACTTTGAGATACTGAATATTCAGTAGAGGCCCCCAACCTTTATATGGCGCATCGCATGTAGCTGGAATATCCGATCTTCGCGACACATGGATGCAAATTACATGAGGGCAAATATTCTTGATAGAAGGGGGGGGTGGGAGGGGGGGATAAAAGTTCCGTCAACCTTTCCTGCACATTGATCGATTTGTATAGAAAAAATGCTTTGGGACTAGCTCATGGCATTTATAAATGAAAACTATTAACTGAAATGCTCAAGTTTAACTAGGTACGGAATTATCGCGACACATTTGAAGAATTTCGCGGCACATTTGAAGAATTTCGCGGCACATTTGAGGAATTTCGCGGCACATTTTAAGAATCTCGCGACGCATAAATGTGTCGCGCCACACGCGTTAGGAATCGCTGTACCAAATGATCGCCCAACCTAGGACAAAGGGCACTAACACCTCATTGCTACAGCCGGTACAACACTTCAACAGAAATATCTCCGTGTACTCCCAGTTCACACCCGCTGAGCCGGAAGACATGTAGAGCAAAGCCTTGACAAAACGAATGCCTCGATGGTACGGAGTATATTCGTACGCTACTCTAGAACGAGCCAAAAAAATTAAAATCAGCGGGGTGCCATTCGTGTTAGATTTCGAAATCTTACATAAATACCGCACAAGTTCCAAACTTGTGTCGAGAAGGGAGATATCTGAGCAGGAAGTTGATAAGGCTTCAAGGATGAGACGATAAGCCTCTGAAAACGCATCGAAGGGATTGAACCAAAACCCCCTTCCCTCTGCATCTGCCTCTTTCTTATCGCGACAGAGAGGTCTCCTCCCAAGATCCAAAAAGCGTTGACCTCATCGAAAAAAGAGCATATAGGCATGTTAAGTGCCGTAGTACAGGAGGGGCAATGGAGGGAGAGGGGAGGGGGGGGGGGGGAGGCGCCCCGGGCGTCGAAGCGAAGAGGCTCCAAGAGGCCGGATATTTTGTCATTAATATGGCGAAAAATATCGTTGGTAAATGGCAGCTCGTGAAAATATTGTAATAAATTCAACATCTACCTAATTTGGCACACGACTAAAATTAATACTCCCATAAATGCACCCATCCCTCGATTTGCACGGTTTCGCTTTACACGTTTTCGGTTTAGCAAAGTCTCGGAATAGTCACCAAAGATTAAAAATCGTAAAACGGTTCAGTTCGACTCGGAGGTTATAACAAAGAATACAGAAAGCAATTCCCAATACAGTACAACTGAACTGTTACGCGTTGAACTCAGACGGTGATCAAATGTACTAGCACGTATTTCTATTGGGAATATCTATCCAACTTTTCACGGTTTCGCTTTACACGGTCTTTCCTAAGAACGCGTGTATCGTGCAAAGCGAGAGATGGGTGTATTTAGTTTTAGGGACGGTTTTTTTTTCGATCTCGCCCCATATGTCAAAACTTTCTTGCCACGGCAGCGAAAGTAGAAAATATATTGAAAAGCTTCCCATGAATTACGGCAGCATATCGTCAAAACTCAAGCGTTTGTGTTCTGTTTCTAACGTATCATAAAACAACATATCGTCTTGAAGAATTGTCTCATTATTTCACTCTCCTGTTACGCGGGGAGACATCCGCCTCTCTATCTCTCTCATTGTTGGGAGCGTTTCGTTGGGAAAGAATCTCAAGAATTTACGATAACATGATGCAGGAGGTGCGAAAAGACGAGACGTCAGCTAAAAAAAAACAAAACGTGTTTTTTTTCCGGCGCGACGATGTGCGTGGGGAGAAACGAAAAAAGAAGCTATCCGAACAGAACCGACTCGTGTTGAACGAAAAACGTCTTTGATTCCCAATTATCGACTTCTGCCGATATGAAGGGAGAGAGAGAACAATTCAGGACTCGGGCGAAAGAGAGAGAGAAAAAACAACCGATGTACGATATGCGAGAATCGCAGCGTTCGGTCGCATAATGGAGTAGAATAGGAGAAGTTTTCTTTTACCCCGTCCTCTCTCTCAAAACGGATCACTTTTCGTTTCTCCAATTACAGGGAACGAGTAAATGGAAGGTTATGAAAGGGATGGAGAGAAAGAGGAATCCGAGATAAGGGGGGAGGAAAAAGGGACGGATTTGAAGAGGAAACTCTCCCATGCCAAAGATGAATGCGAGGATTCTGTATATTTTTTGCGTGCAAATCCACACGCGCACAATTTCCCGCTTCCTATCTCTCTCCCTACGTCCCTCTCAACCCTTCTCCCCCACGCAAATAAGCGCCTCTTCCCCGAATCCCCGCCACTGCAGAGGGAATGCGAAAAAAGCGAGGTGGAAAAAAGGAAGAGGAACGCCGCTTTGGCGCAAGGCCAAATGATTTGCGAACGGTCGAATCTGTACATATGCCTACGCGAGGGGTGGGCTTATTACGGCCCGCGGGCCTCATGAGGCCTCCGAAGCCATTACGAAATTTAATACCGATAATTTCATTCTTGTTACCAAAAACAATTAAGTGAAGATGTGGCGCAAAAAAGTTATTTAATATTGACTTTGACTGATAGGATCCCTGACCGTAACTTCCAATAATAACCGCCTAAGCCAGGGGTCCACAATCGCATAATCGAAAAGGGCGACTTTTTTCCAGTCCAATAAAAAAATGCAAATTGATAAGGGCCGAAATATTAGCGATTAGGAAAGTTCTTCTTAAAGAATTTCAATTCGTATTGAGTGATTTAGTCACCTCGGCCACAAGATCCTCGCGTTGACGCTGCGATAAATGTTAATTTGAATTCGAGTGGGAAGATAGATGAAATTACAAGCGTTCATCATAGCAACGAGATTAAACAAACTATTGTCATAGTTCATGGTGTAATAGAAGTCTCGTTATTTTAATGTGGATTTGTACTGATACGAGCATTCCTACGTTTTTTGAAGGGATATTTCTGCTAATAATTGAAAGTTATTATTTATCGTAATTATTATTGATAGTAAGTTTTTATTTATCTTAAAAACTTTTCGTCTTTATTCACTATTTAAGATAGATAATGCTGTTGTAAAGGATGTTAATTTGAACAAATTTAAATGAAACATTTTAAAGTGTTGTGTGGTAGCTTTGCAATTTTTCAGCTAACTATACTTATACAGTGTTTTTATATGGATGGTTGATGTAATGTTAGGAAAAGAACAATTTATTATTGTTGTCATTTAAGTTAGGTGGCTAAAATATGAAATATTCAACAGAAACTTCTTACTACTTATATACCAAACATTTTTTACGTTTGCCACGGAGTTCTCTACTTTTGTCTGCTATTCTCTCAACTGTAAAAAGATTAAAGGTTACATAGAGAGACCCCCACATCACTCAACAGCTGGTAGACACTTTTGAAACTTTTTACGCCCATGCAAGCAGAAAGGTTATCATAATTATATTATAGAGTTTATTCATATTAAAGTATTAACTATATAAAAGTTGGTTATAAAAATTCGTTTTTATATCTTCACTTGTTTAAGTCTTAAATCGAACGGGACGATCTAGGTATTTTACATGGATTTAGTGAGACGCACCCAAGTCCTTAAAGAGCAGCAGATTACTGACACCTGGTCTAAGTAGTCACAACTGCAAATGCAATCCTCCTAAACCAAGGGCTCCCAACCAGGTGCTCGCAAGCACCGTTGTGTTCTTTTGGAAACCAGTTTGTGCTATTTGGCTATCTAACTGGTGCCTGCACTCTTCTGCGATGCTTAAAATTGCAATTCCTTGCACCGGCAATTTAATTTGCTTGGTTGCTTTCTTTCTAAACTTATTTAAGAACACGAGGAATAATTTTGTCGGCAGTTTGCTTTCATTTATGATCGTTATTCCTCTTGTAAAAGTATAGTATTGCTCGATTGATGTTCTAGGATAAAACTACGTGCTCGCCACAATGAAAAGGTTGGGAACCCTTGCCGCAACCGCAAGTGCGGCTCGTCTAAGCACTTGCAACTATTAATGTGGCTCGACTCGTAAAACGTTTGCCTAACCCTGGTGTACGCGGCACAACACAGCTTTAATGTCATACATGAGAGCACTATACACACCCACCCACATATATATTAAGTTATTGGTTGATGATTACGTCGGAACTAAATTACTTTCTAACAATGAGGAGGAGGATGAAAGGATTATTTAAAAATAGTCTGCCTTTCATCCTTAGAAAAAATTACGCTATTACGTAGATCTCACTCCGAAGGTTAGCGAGGGCTATTCAAGTCTGCTGGTCACTATTTTGATAGCCAAGATTCCTGAACGGAAGAAAAGGTGAACAAAATGTTCGAATTCCTCGTAACAAAACCGCAAAATTTCTCCGATCACTCAGTCGGAACTGGTATGCCAGGTGGTGGTCACGATGTCACGTCCTAACCTTTCAGTCACTGGTTCGATTCTCTCGAGGAATTCGACTAAGCGTTTAAAAATTCACAGCGCTACAAAAAGAATGACCACGGCCGCTAAAGGAAATAGCATCCATTACGAAAAAATAATATTAAAACGCGTGAGAACTTCTCTCGCATTAGTCGTCACCTATCTTTCTCGAGGCGCTCGACTCTAACTAAATACGTACGTAGATTTTGTGAAGACATTGAGAGAAGTTCTTTTTACAAGACGCTAACACACTTCAAGTCGATTTGCGGTTATCTTGCTCTCCACTTCCTTTTTACTGTCGAAGTTACAGAAAACGTAACCAAGAGGCTCGTTAAAAGCGGAGTAAAACAAGGAAAATATTTCTGAAGAGAGTTCGCAGGCGTCGAAACGTTTTTTACTTTTTTGCTCGAAAATTGCTCGAGTTGCCATAAAAAATTCTCACGTCTGGTATACTTCCTCTTTCCGAGACAACATGGAAAATCGCTCGTGATCTTTCGCGCGTGCTTCTTGTCTTACAAGGAGAGGACACGGTAGTGGGATCACGGATTTTTATGAAACTTGGTAGGTGTATAGCTCTGAATTCCAGGATCACTGCAAATCCCCCCTTTTGGGTGCATACGGCCGATAGTTTTTTCCGAAAATCACTATTAAATATTGCAATTTCACGTCAACTGGTATAAATTCCTCAATGCACGCATAATTGGTCAAGTAATTGTTGGCGGTGAGCGTATAGTGGGTGCGTCCGAAACGTGAGGTCGCGAGTTCTATTCCCTCTTGGGTAGCTTCTTTTCTTTCATTCCTTCTCCTTTTACAAATCCTTTTTCGTATTTCGCATCAAAATTTAACTGAGCAGTCACATTCATATTTTTATTTTTTCTATCTTATTAACGTGGTGGATCGGATTTTTTCCTCAAGTCATTCAACGCACGATTGTTTCAACAAAGTTTAAATTATTAAATCGCATATTCTTCATTGATATCGGCACACGCTACATCCTATATTGATGCTAATGACATGGAAAGGATCCCTGAAATTATTTTTGCGAAGACTTCCTCCGAATACTTAAAATAGACCCATTAGGCGGAAGTATACCAGGCAAAGGATCGTTGAAAGTATAATGGAAAATGAAATGGTGGGAAGTCCGTTAAAAGTACAATAATATAAATTATTAAAAATTAATATTATTTTGAGGAAACGAAATAACTTGGAAGAAATTAACTATGTATTTAATGCAAAGTCCTTTGCGCAGCGCGGAGGTTACGTTCTCGGAAACGACGCGCTGAGCGAAACTGCGTTGTGCGAACTTAATGCCTTATGGAGTTATCAAGCGTTCTTATTGGTCATGGTTTCTCAAACTTTCTTAAGTCGCGGAACCTTTATACTTAACATAATTTGTCCTGGAATACTAATCAACGGCACAACACATCGGGCCTCCCCTTCTCGTTATCTCGCGGGGCTCCATCGAGTTTTTGAGGAACCCTAGGGTTCAAGAAAAAAGTTTGAAAACGCCCGTTATAGGCGTCGCGCATAAGAGTCCCATTTATTTAACGTGTATAATCTAAACCGCGTTACGGAAACTCGATTTGGAAAAGAGGTTGACTAAACCGTCACAAATTCGGAGGGACAGTCCCTTCTTTTCATCACTCGGCCTGTTTTTTTAAATGTCCCAACATGTCCCGCTTTTTTAAAAATCATTATTAACATCATTTAAACCGCCCCGGAAAACTGCCATTGGTTACGCCAAGCTATCTGATATCTGTTACGTCTATCCGTTTAAGATTGATCGATCAATAAATGCACCATAAATACGCCATTGTAATGTTCTTCTTTATAATCGGTAAATACTTGAAAATGTCTCTCCTTGGCTTCCTAAAATGTTGGTCACCTTAGTGTACCGTCTACGGCAGGATTTCCCAAATGGGGGTCCGCGAAAGCTTGCATGGGGCCCGTAACGGTTGCAGAAAAAATACTTTTGTATCAATTTAGAGAAGAGGGTAATTAATTAATTAGTAATAATTTAAAAGGAATCCATTGCCATGGAAACATTACTCAGTTGTCAGTTCTTTAAATGAAAACAACACGTGCTTCCACTTCTCAGTGTGTTGTCGAATGTAAAATCACGTGTTCAAGGGATCCGTGACATTTCGGATGTTCCAGGAGGTTGGAAAATCCTGGTCACATGAATGGGTGCGCGTTTCGCCACCTGTTTCGAATCAGATTAATATTTTTCTGTAACGCTTTTCGATCTAAATGTTTCGTCTCGGCGCAAATGATTCGGACCGAGAAACATTTCTCGCGGGCATTTCGGACGCGTACCCTCCGGAAACTTTATTAACCCTGGACTGCTGACATGGGGTGTCATAGAACCCCGCCCAACTCTTTTATTATTTCGGTTTTGTCATATTCTCCAGTGTACATCTAAAGGCCAAAGCGATTAGTTTAAAACAAGCCTTACTTTTTTCCAGTGCAAGTCTGAATACCTGGAATTGCAGGGCTTCGATTTGAGTGTTCACAGTTTAGCACGGTTTTCTTTTTAGAGAACTATCTCGAATTGCACGGCCATCGATTTCAATTTAGCATGGACGGGCCTCCCTCCGAACATTAAAAAACCATAAAATATTTAAATCGACACAGAGAAAAGAAGGAATTCTGGATACAGCTAAATAATAGCGCTTCGAACTTAAGAAAGCGTTCAAATGTAGCCTCATATCTTCCTACGGAGAAGTCTCACTTAGCACGGTTTCGATTGATGCCGTCTATTCCAGGAACTCGTATACCGTGCAAAGCGAGGGATGGTTTTGTTGTGATTTGATTTTATCCTGTGGTTCTACGACACTCAATGTTAGCCAGGTACGCCAGCAATCCAGGCTGGAGATAACTACCGTAGCCATCCCCGAGGAAAAGGGTTCCCGAAAATATCTGACGACTACAAGACGAAGGGAAATCTGGGTCGCCCCTAAGAACGAAGAGAAAAAATCCCCTCCGCGAATTCCTACGTCGCCCTCCGCCTTATTACTCTTCGCGGCTTGGCGGAGTGCACCGCTCCCGAAACGATCCCTTTTTCTTTTTTTTTTAAACAAGAGGGAGTTCATTTATAATTTAACTAATGGCACTCTCTCTTCTTTTTTTAACTAAAGGGTGGTCGATGAATTTTCCTCGAATTCCATAGCGGCGCTCGGGCGCGTAAAATTCCCCAAAAAACCGAACACGCTCTTTTTTTTGGGGGAGACTAAATGAAGAAGAGGGCGAGAAAGAGATGTATAGAAACCTCCCGCAGCCCATCCGGTATATGTTAATGACCCCTCGAAGATTTCGCACTCACTTTTTATTCAACTTCTCGGCGCACACACACAAAAAACGACAATACCGACGGAGAGTAAAAACACGCTCCAGAAACAATGAACTCCCACTAAAACTCCGCCGACTTCGAAGGAAAAAAGAATTACACAACGGGAACAACCCTCCTCCGGAGGAAGGCATTTCCTCATCTACTCGGAAACGCGTTATTTATTTTTTTAATCATTCAGTTTTTCAGGTTAGATGGAAAAAAACAACTCCATTAAATGTTTCCCAGACCTACCTCCCTCTCTCTCTCCCTCCCACCCTATATGCTCGCGATTTTTTTCCGAAAAAAAAAAGAAAGGAACTCCTTTGCATCATCCCACGCGCGCATCGCTCCTCGGATGAAAAAAATGAACGACGACAATCCCTCTTCCTCCTCTCTCAATCTCATCCCGCGTTCCTCGACAACGCCACAGGTCTCCCAACCTCGCGGAGGAAAAAATTACGATTCCGTGACACAACACGTTTTACCTGCCTCCGCGAAGCGGAACAACCAGAACCGTCAGACATCACGTACGACTGCGAGGAGAGGGATGGGAGGGAAGGGGAGTGAAACGCTCCAGAGAATTCAAAACAACGGATGAGGGAGAGAACGCAGGGAAGTCGAAGAGGAAGCAGTCAGACGAGAAAGGGGAGGAACCGAATGCGGGAAGGTGGGGAGGGAGAGAGAGATGTGGGGAGAGAGAGATGTGGGGAGAGAGAGATGTGGGGAGAGAGAGAGATGTGGGGAGAGAGATGTGGGGAGAGAGAGATGTGGGGAGAGAGAGAGATGTGGGGAGAGAGATGTGGGGAGAGAGATGTGGGGAGAGAGAGATGCGGGGAGAGAGATGCGGGGAGAGAGATGTGGGGAGAGAGAGATGCGGGGAGGGAGATGCGGGGAGAGAGATGTGGGGAGAGAGAGATGCGGGGAGAGAGAGATGTGGGGAGAGAGAGAGATGTGGGGAGAGAGATGTGGGGAGAGAGAGATGTGGGGAGAGAGAGAGATGTGGGGAGAGAGATGTGGGGAGAGAGATGTGGGGAGAGAGAGATGCGGGGAGAGAGATGCGGGGAGAGAGATGTGGGGAGAGAGAGATGCGGGGAGGGAGATGCGGGGAGAGAGATTTGGGGAGAGAGAGATGCGGGGAGAGAGAGATGTGGGGAGAGAGAGAGATGTGGGGAGAGAGAAATGCGGGGAGAGAGAGATGTGGGGAGAGAGAGATGTGGGGAGAGAGAGATGTGGGGAGAGAGAGAGATGTGGGGAGAGAGAGATGTGGGGAGAGAGAGAGATGTGGGGAGAGAGATGTGGGGAGAGAGATGTGGGGAGAGAGAGATGCGGGGAGAGAGATGCGGGGAGAGAGATGTGGGGAGAGAGAGATGCGGGGAGGGAGATGCGGGGAGAGAGATTTGGGGAGAGAGAGATGCGGGGAGAGAGAGATGTGGGGAGAGAGAGAGATGTGGGGAGAGAGAAATGCGGGGAGAGAGAGATGCGGGGAGAGAGATTTGGGGAGAGAGAGATGTGGGGAGAGAGAGATTTGGGGAGAGAGAGATGCGGGGAGAGAGAGATTTGGGGAGAGAGAGATGCGGGGAGAGAGAGATTTGGGGAGAGAGAGATGTGGGGAGAGAGAGATGCGGGGAGAGAGAGATTTGGGGAGAGAGAGAGATGTGGGGAGAGAGAGATGCGGGGAGCGAAGGAAGGAAACAACGCCAAGACAATGATCGGTAGTGTGCGGAGAGGGAAGAGCAAATCACGAAAACAAAAAAATTATATTCCCTCGCGAAGAATCGCGAATCCGTCTCACCCGCCCCTACCCCTCGCGCCGCGACAAAAAAAAATAAATTCACTCCCCCGCATTAAAAAAAGAAAAACGCCGGGCGAAGTCACGCACAGGTGTCACGCTCCGAACCGATTCCTCCGAGAAAACGAGCGGCCAAAGCAATCCGAGAAGGCGACAAACTCGACGGTGTCACGAGAGAAGATGGCAGCATCTCAAAAAAATAAACACGACAGAAAACGTCGGAAAAAACACGCGTAAGGACGTTTTCTATTTTAAAAAAGGGGTTAAATTTTCTCTCGTAATCCATCCGAAATCAGAACTTACTTTATATTTCCTCTTCTTCTTACTTTCGAGACTTTTTAAAGAACTCTCAAGACAGAAAACTTCGGAAAAAAACACGCGAAAATAAGGACGACTTATCTTTTTAAAACGATTCATATTTTCTTCCTCTCCACCTCCTCATTTTCGAGATTTTCAAAGAACAACCAACACTCTCAACACTTCACTCACCGACGTAATCCAACGCCAACCACCCTTTCGAACACACTTAAAATGGGATAGGGAAAAGAAGAGAACTTGTCCTCTCTCCCGACACGAGGTTCTCTTCTCCGCTTTATTCCTACTACTGGCTCTTCTCACTCTATCCTCCCGAAAACTATTCAAAAAACAGAGCGGGAGACACACACGGACTGACTTTTGTCTAACGGCCAGAAATAAACTCACAACCACGCACGCCTAACGCCATCATCTCTTAAGAACCTCTCGCATCTCTCCCCCGCATTCTCCCACATCTCCAACCCCACATCTCTACCATATCCATCCTCTTCTCCACGACTCTCCGAACCCTTCTCCCTCCTCTCATCTCTCTACCCTCTAGGAAGTACCCAAAGATACGGCAGCTTCGCTCCTCCTCTCCTCCTTTCCCCCCTTACACATGCCCAGGGGCAAATACGCGTGAGGGTAGAAGCGTGCCGTGAGGGAGGGGGCGCAGAGTAGGGAGGGGAGGAAGGAGAGAGAGAGAAATGGGTTGAAACGGATTTTGTAGGAAGGAGGGGCAGAGAAGAGAGAGAGAGAGAAAGAGAAAGAGGAGCTGAGTGTCACGTGGGGTCGACCGATATATATCAAGGGGGCCTTCACCTCTTCGGGAGGTCCTTCTGGGCTTCGTGAATTGTGCTGTTGTGGGGGAATTGGGATATATATATAAGAGGGGTGGAGGAAGTGAGGGAGACGCGATACGGAACGGGAGCTGAGGTTACGAGGGAAGAGAGGGGAGAGGAGAGTTGGAGGAAAATTTGGGGATGTATTGGAGGGTAGGAGAGTTGGGGGGTTTAATTGGGGGAAGAGTTGGAGAGCAGGACAGGAGAGGATTGGAGGAGGATTGGAGGGGAGGAGGATTGGAGGGGAGGAGGATTGGAGAGGAGTTGGAGGGGAGGAGAGTTGGAGGGAGGAGAGTTGGAGGGGAATAGATTTGGGGGGAGGAGAGTTGGATGATAGGAGAGTTTGAGGGGAGGAGAGTTGGAAGAAAGTAGGTTTGAGGGGAGGAGAGTTGGAGGGGAGTATATTTGGGGGGAGGAGAGTTGGAGGGTAGGAGAGTTGGAGGGGAGGAGAATTGGAAGGAAAGTTAGAGGGGAGGATGGTTGGGGAGGAGAGTAGGACGGGAGATTTGAGGAGAGACGGGGGGGGGGGGGAGGTCGCGTCAGGATGACACAAGGAAACTGCAGCGAAGCGAACGCGAATTTTTTTTAATCCGCTTCTTTACTTCGTGCATCCGAGGGAGACGTGTGCACACACACACACAAGTGCACGGAGAGACACAGGGTCGGCCCAAAGCGGATTTCTGGGATGCAACGCGGAGAGATTTGCACGGCGCGCTCTAAAACGGAGTAGTCTCAATGCGACGAAAGCGTTTTTGTTTAATTAAGCGGCGCGGGATACATATCGCAATGCGATGCGACGTCGCAGTCCCGAATTTCATCGCACACACAAACGGAACAAGGAGCGAGTTTCATCGATTCAAGCGGTGGATCTTAGGACTCTTTTCTCGTAAAAATCCCGGGCTGATTCGTTTGCGAGGGGGACGGAGGTTTCGCTGGACGTTTTTACGCCAAGGGGATTAATCCGCAGAAGGTAAAAATTACTAATCTCGATGAATGTTTATGCCTTATTTACGAGGCACGTTTTCGAACATATGGCGGCATTTTTGTTTACGAGGGACCCGAAAAAAATTAAATAAATATAATAAGACGAATGCAGGTGAGCGGCTGATTAGAGGATGACAACGCCCGCTATACTCTTTCGGCGGCCTTACAGGATAATTAATTCAGGGGTCGGCAACCTATGGCACGCGTGTCAAAAGATTGCAGGCGAAGAGATTTTTACATTGCACAATATTTCAGAGGAGAATGAGAAAAATGTGTATTTTAAAAATATTTTGCTTTCATTACAATTTTATTTTCCACTTTAATGGCAAATCATTAAATTCAGGGTGCCTTCTAGTATAATAACAACTTTTCGCAAGCGTTACGGGCCAAATAAATATGAGGGTGGCACGCGCGGAGAGTCACGGAATACGAATTTTGAGAAATAGTGGCACTTAACGGGAAGACGTCGTCGACCCCTGACCTAAATGATACAAGGCACACCTTTCGTTTTAATCTCAAACAACGCACGTTCCATTACGACGGTAAGAAAGCGAAAAAGGGGACAGTTTCAATTCAATTCAGAAAAGAAAATTTACCGCGAAATATTTCGTTACATTGTTACCACTATGAACTTTCAAACGGTCGAGAATTTGGAGGGAATCACGGGCAAGCGAAATTTCGGCTTCAAATTTCCGGACGCGCTAGCGAAATTTAATCGCTCGAAAAAAATTCGTCCACGAAACGTGGCTTTTCTATTCAAAATATTCTCTTTAATCTGAGAAAACGGAAGTCGAAAGACTTTAAATTTTTACCAGACCGAGATACTAGAAAGTCTAGAACGGTGGTGGCGAGCATGAAGGAGTTGGACCTAACTGCTCTGGAATGAAAAGAGACCGAGAAACTCCGTCTCAAGCTCATGAACTTATTTTTTTTAAGTGCGAAACACGAACGTCGAAAGTTACCATCTCAAATCGTACGCAATGATCAAGGAGGAAAATTAAATCGGGAAGGTCGCAACTGAAACATTTAAACCACGAATCTAAGTAAAGCCATCGTGTTCCAAATGTTATCTTACGATCGATACAAACTTGATTAGGGATTCTGATCGCATCGAACACGTTCAGAGAAATTCGTTCAAGGAGCATGTTTACCCGCGAAAATTTCCCCTCGAATTGCCATCTAATTCGCAGCATAACTCTTCTTAGAACCACAAAAAAAGTCGACAGAAATAAAAATTCAAATTTCACTCCAACGCATCCCACTTTTTGGGTTGGGTTAAGCATGTTGATTTGGTTCTTTCGAAACATTAAAGCGAGCGCAGACAAAGTCATGTGCACAAAAAAAAACAAACCAGTGACGTTCTGAGGGAAGAAGAGTCAGAAGCTGGCTCGATCACCACAGCGACAAAATTGGTTTGTTGTAGGGCTATTTACGGAAAGGTCTGGCAGATAGTCAGAAGGGAGAAAATTATGACAACTAACAGTGTGAAAACCTGGCTCATTCCAAGTTTATTTTTATAATTGCCTCAGTTATATTCGGGAACTTAAATTTGACAGAAAAGGCTGGGAAAATCCACTCGTGATGAAAATGAGAGAACATATCCTGATGGTTTTTACAAAAAATTTCGCTCCATTAAAATACTGCCACTGATTTCAACAAATATATACGATAATCTGAACTATTATCTATCTCGAAATTAAGAATTTTATATATAAGTAGCTAAAGAATTTCTTACTTAAATTATAAATTAAACCGTGAAGAATACCTATAAACATTTAAAAAAATACTTTATAAACCTTATAAAATTTGCTGCGCTAAAATATGGAGATATTGAGTGCAATAACAATGGGTTTCTTAGATGTTAACTTTAGTTTAATTAGTAAGAATTATAATAAGATAATTTGATAAATATGCTTAAAAAAGATGATTTTCAAAGTTATGTCAACACTAAGAAAGTTAATAGGCATGATAACTATTAAAATTTATACCAAAAACGTCTACGGAAAAAACGTTTTGAGATGTGTAACAGGTAAAGCAACACTAGATGATCAACTGCCTCAAAAAAAAAAATATGGCAAAGCCTTCAACACTGTCAGAAAACCCCTTAATCCTAGTTATGTAAATCAAAGGCAGGTTATGAATGTCGGAGTATAGAATACAAAGAAATGAAGTAAAATTTAATAATACAAAAGTATATTCGAATAGTATAATTAAGGAAATATGTTTTACTTCTAAATTAATTAAGCTGGTAAGAAATGATTGAAATAATACCACTTTATAATGTTACAAACTAAATCTCTCCAGCGACTTTCATTGATAGAATGTTTGATACTTTGCCAAATCTAGGCCATTTCTATCCAAAAGATGGTTTGCTAGCCAACACATGGTTCTATTCATTTCATTAACACATATTTTCATCTAACATTATGATCACAATATTTAAGTTGACTCATGAAATATTCTTGAAATCACTCATTCTATTGGCATAGCCAGTCAAAGGGTGGCCGGGAGGACCATTTGGCCTGGGCCTCAACCTCAAGGGAGGTTTATTTTGCATTTGAATAGTTAACTGTGACATTGCATGAAAATGATTTTTTAAAGTAACTGGTACATTTACACAGAAAAGGTCAGAGAAGCTATTTTTAAAGAAAAAATATTCAAATTCCATTTTACATTTTTTGAGCTAATAATTTTCTAATTTTGTTTTCCTGTGTTTTTTGTTTTAATTTTGGGGCTTCAAAATCATGCAGTGGCCTGAGCCTCTCTGAATACCTGAGAGGACCTAACTATTGGTAGCGAGTATGTACAATTACATTAGTATACATGTTGATCACACATTCCTTGAATTACAAACTTAAGACTCCAAATCACATCATTTCATACCTCCTAAAGAAAGTATGAACATTTTAAAGAAAGCAGTGTTGAAAAATGAGAAAATAAATGATTTGAATAAAAAATGGATGTTGTTAAGTCTGTTAGCAGTATATAGCTATTTTATAGTATAATTTTGATTAGCATTATAAAGTCCCTTCACAACAAGAGATATTTTAAAACTCTTTGCATAAAATAAACCTTTTTCCTTAGTGTAAGATCTTATACCTATATGAAAATTTCATTGGGAATAAGGATTTAACAGATAGGAACTAAATCCACGTTTAAATAGCTATCATTAATTCATAATCAGATTAATTGATAGAAATTTATGAGATTTTTTCCTGCAAGTAAGAGTCACTAATGAAAATATGCAATTATTTAAAAGGTAAGTATTATGATTCAAATTAACTCAATCCAAAAGTAGTGCAAAGATATTGCTGTTCTAATAAAACTCTGAGAAAATAGTATTTGATTATAAGAATTAATCTGACTTTTTGGTGAATGGCTTAGAAAAATAATTTTATCCTGAAGCATGTTACAGATTCAAGGTTCTATTAAATTGATTAAAAAATTGCAAATATTTTCTTTCAGCTACAGTAATAATTGTCATAGAAAATTTAATGTTCATGTCAAGGGTTTCCATACTCCTAAGGGTACTTCAAGAGTTTTTAAGGGTATGTGAAAGAGTTAAAGATTATAATTTTTCTTATTAGTTCATCTTTCATACATGATTTCAGAACCAAAAGTTGCGATGATACAGCTAAGAATAATGCCATAAAACAGAAAAATATGTAAAACTGAATTTTAATGTTACAAACACATGTTATCTATCTTAAGACCAGTGTTATTCATTTCATTATCACTTTAAAATGCATCTGTTAAAAAAACTGCTCTATGTGGTACATTAGCAAAAAAGCTTGAAGAGCCCTGAATCATTCTAAGTATGTAAAATTAAGGCACAGTATTTGAAAGATGTTAAGACCTAATAGTTTGGCACCAACTTAAATTTCACAGATAAAATTTTCTAATCCGACTGCACTTTAGGAGAAAAATGTGCTATTAAGTAACTCTTACAAATCTTTTGATTGATCAATTCTTGTTGGAACCAATTATTGGCGAATTATTTCTCTAGATTGCTGCTTTATATCAGATACGAGTCTCTTAAATTAATAATCTGTTTTATGGCTATGGAAGTTAATTATAGCACATATAAACTTTCATAGTTAAAGTGAATACCAATAAATTTATAAATGCCTCTAGAAATATGCTAATATAACTCAATATTTTATCACCAATAAAATTTTTCCAATAGCTATACTAAGGATTCCAGTAATATTACTGTAAAATTGCTGAGGTCCCAACAGAGCTGCATGCATGCCATATATTTATATGAAATTATTTAAAAACTGAAAAATATATTTTGATTTCACCAAGCATGCATATAAGGCAACCATCAGATCATGAATGATATTAAGGAATAATATGTGAAATGAAGGTTACATGTTAATTCATTCAGCTATAAATAAATATCTTGAGAATGCAAAAATAATGCACCAGTTAATGTCAAGGTAATTATTGACTTATTAAAATGTGATTTGGAAACAACTGGGACTTGAAGCACAGATGTTGGAAAGAGTATCATATGAAAGTGAACTAATTTCAAAAATAAAACTGAAGATAAAAATGCATTCAATGAATAAGATGATATAACATTATTATCTTGTAACTCTATGTTAGATACCAGCAATTCATAAATAGTTGGACATTTATTTACGAGAAAATAATATTAAAGCTAGCGAAAGTAATGTCAACGTAAACAGCCATAGAATCATTGGCGCGAAAATAAAACGAGTCAAGATTTATTTATGTGATTTTGAAATGTTAGGTGTATACACACAAATGCAAAAAAATCATCAAGATATCTCATAAATTTGATTTCGATACGGTTCAATCACTGATAGTATGAAATAAAATTCCTCGAAAGAAGTTAATGCCTTGAATGTATCGAGGACTTGACTTTATCGTGATAAGACTTCGAGTACACACGCATAGAGTACTACAGTATTGATAATGAGTAATTTACGAAGGAGAGGGAAAGCATCGTTGTTTGTATCGCGGTAAACCGGTGGGCGAAAACTTAGGATAGAGCAGTACAGGCACTGAGTGGCTACAATTATTTCCTTAGTACACTACTCGACATGAGAACTCGAAAAAGGGGATGCTATTCACCATTTCTTGATTTTCCTTGTCTGAGGAGAGATTGATGTTCACCAGGTTCGGAAAGAAGCGTATTGCTCATGGTATATTTGATTTATCTCAGCTATTTGACCTAGAACACAAATGATCCGAATTATAGATAAGTTAATCATTTTCAAATACAAATAAATTTCAGAAAACTGCAGTTAATGCGGAAAATCAAATAAAAAAATTTGGAGCATGAAAAAAATTAAATTAGAAGAAAAATAGTAACATTCATTCAGAAAAATATTAATATCTTTCATTTCCGTGTGTATTCAGAAAATTTGTGGTTTACATAAAATAATCGATAACATATACAAAGGGTAATAATTTCAACCCGTATATTACCTTAGACAGCCTCTCTAATATGAGAACAATATAAAAAGGCATTACAATCTCAACGCAAAGAATGTAATTTTCTTGTATGAGACACCTCGTGGTAAGAAAATTCGAAAATAATGAATTATATAAAGACCGCCAATTGTTCAACTTTGCTTACCTCGAAAAGGCAGCGTCAACGCCACGGCACATTTAATTCAAAATGAAAAGCAATAACAACCTTATACAAAAACACTACACACCTCCTCTGAGGATACGTGCGTACGCATCCCTTTGAAATAAACTAGTATAAAACACCTCCGCTCTTTTTTGATAACGGTAAGTCAGCATACGCCGCACAGCGGCAAGGTCGCGACCTGTAACGATAAATGACTATCGGTGAATTATAGTAAGCGCCAGTATGAAGGTATTTATCCTAAGAAGAAAGATAATTATATAATTTCTTCTTATACTCGCTGTAAATTATAGACACGACTTTGTATTACGTAAGGTTAATCATAAAGTTATAATTCTGCTATGAAGTTTTATTCTGGTAATCTATTAATTCGTAATTTCTTTTATTATTCCTTGAGCAATTTTGAGTATACTTAAGGTTTTTTTTATTATACATCGAATTAGTGTTTTACTGTATGTTGAACTCACAGTTACCGCTTAGAATAAGAAAGGGATCTTATGAGTATAACTTAAAGGCAAATAATCAAGCAAGTTCTTCTATTTCAGAAATGCTCAAGGCTTTCGATAATGAAGACTAACAATGTTTTTGAGAAGTGAGAAGCCAATATTAAATAAGATAACATATGTTCAAATTCTTGACATCTGGTAAATTTAAATACCATAACATTAAAGGGAAATATATTTTTAAAAATATTTAACTAATTAGGATACATTTGAAACAGATTAAAAGATGTTCAAAATATAACACATGTTATCCACTGAACTCCATTTATGAAAAATATGATTATAATTTACCTCATATGTATACCTTAATGCGTAAAAATAATCTCCTGTATGGTAAATGATTTGTCATTCAATAGTTAAATAGTGAAGTTTAACTTTATATGATATAAGATTTAAAAGAGTACTTTTTGTGAATAATAATAGTTTAAATGCATAAAAAAATTCAATGCGCTTTAAAGTGATATTATTGTTCACTAATATGGGCGAAATATGTGAGAATTTTGAAAGGAATTGTTATTGACAACCAAACTTCAATTATAATAAACTTCATCTTTAGATAGCTCGAGCATTATCCATTGATGGCAGCACGCTACACCAGTAGTACAGTGACGCTACCGGAGAAATTATGTACTATTTTCTGTATTGCGAAAATGGCGGTGATATAAGAGATCGTACATATTTACTGCTTTGAAAGTTCTGGAAATAGGGTACATGACAAGGTAAGAAGCATTTAAAACATTGTTAATAGTTTTAATTATAGAAAACAATGTATAATTTTCCTGATTAAATTTTAAAAGTTTCACCACGTATTACTCTTTAGGTAATTCTGAACGTTCTTAAATGCAAATTGTAAATACAATAAATAAATTTATTAAAAATATTCCTTCATTATACTACCTTGTGTCAAAGAATTGGAAAATATGAATGTTATATTTAGGTCAATCTTTCTAAAGTGATACAAATCGTTTCTTTTTTAAAACTATTACATATTCATTACGGCATGTGATATAGACTAAAGATAAAACCATTGATATATTGTAATTAATATGGATATATTGGTCGAGTGAATCTAAACTATGATGATTTAGAATAATATATCTTAATATTAAAATAATTTTACTTTGTGTAAGTTATCAATCTGTAATATTATTTCTATCATGCTTTAACATATACAAGGGTAACGAATCACTGTTGAAATTTCAGGAACGTTTCGATATGTTATTACTTAAGCAGTTGTATAGCCACTAATGTTATATTTAGTGATATTATTGTCTTCTCAGAGAAGGCTTAGCATAATATTTTATTTCACATACATCCATTTAGTTAACGAGCTATCAGTGCTTGCATACTGCAAGGGCTTAAAAAAATCACCATACATCATGATCTAAACTCGTAAATAAACCAACTAGATTTCCAGGACAACAGCACTTCTTTCACGTGGAGCCTGTATGTATTAAACAATAAATTCCATGAGTAATAGCAATATATTTATAATTTTCCGCGAAATTAAGTCAACAATCCGTAATTTACAAATTCTCTGGCAATCGCCTCGTGTCCAAGTTTTCGTATATCAAGTTTCGTGACTCAGATCGCTCTGCATGAGCAATAAGAATAATCATCATTAAGACAATACACTGTACACTAAAATTACGGAAAAATAGGATATTTTGTGTTAAGATTATTGCATCATCATTCGTGCCTTTAGCACGTATTTGGATTAAAAAAATCGCGAAATAGGTAATACGCTATGATATTTACAATTGAAAAGAGTATCTCGAAAAACTACGAAATACAACATTAAAATACTTTTCACGTTTTACTAAATTTCGTATATTAGTATAATGACGTCATCATAAGTTTACGTCGTAGATTAAAATCGATGGCATAATAATATATAAATTAGTGAATAATTTTCATTTTCCGCGAAATTAAGGCATCTATCCGCAATTTCTAAATTCTCTGGCAATCGGCTCTCGTCCAAGTTTTCGAATTTTCGGTTTCATGGCTTACAATTAGATCGCCGTTTCAGAAATAGCTATAATAATCATCAAGAAAATAGCCTTTATATCACCCTATAATTTATGCAAAAATTAGGATATTTTTTGTGTTAGGATTATGGCGACATCATCCGTGGATTTTAGTTTGTATCCGAATAAAAATATTAATTTATAATTATCACGTCATCACATCTAAACGTCGTTGGCTGAAATCAAATAGATTATAATGCAATCTAAGCATTAAATCAATGCTGTTGAAGTATGGATAATCAATTCCCCTTGAAAGGCATTGGAGTCGTTGCTATGGTAGTAAATATTTTTCATTGTTGAAAATCGAAAAACTTTTCATAATTTTATGATTAAAATCAAATGTTTACGCAAATTCACCTTGGGTTTTAATTCTGTCTTCAGGAAATATAAACATCATTCTTCCATCCGCGGGATGGTGCATGTCCTGACTTTGTATCTTAACTGTAAATAATTTAAAAAAGGAATTTTATATAACCCTTCACTGTTTTCAATGCTTTTTTATGGGTTTTTTTAAATTGGAAATTGGGGTCAAAAATACCTCTTAAATATAACTTCTTTCAAAAATTTCGGATTTATTCCAGAGGTTGTACCCAATGACCTATCTTCATGACAAATTCGGCACTGTAGCACTTCTAGAAGTATGTACCTTAGGTTTTATAAGATATATATATATATATATATATATATATATATATATATATATATATATATATATATATATATATCTCCTATGTATTATATCCTACTAGCTGAAATAACCCGGCATTGCTCGGGTTTTTAAGTCAAAACAAAAAATATCGAAGAGGGTGAGAATAAAACCAAGTAATTAAACCAGGTCAATTTTTATTGTAGTGCTTAATGGCATGCAATATTTCTTGTCTTCCCATCTTTTGCACAAATAAATAAATTTTTCCTGTGTCCTTTATCGATAAATTTTGCAACTGTATTTTTTATCAAATAATCATAATAAACAATCGATAGAATCACTTTTAAAATATAGTTATTTCACTCAAATTAAGTTCCATTGGAAGAAACTATGATATTATGTGGTCATGTGTCTACATTAAAAACTTGGGCAGGAATTGCAAGCTCTAGGGATGCAACCAGTGGAAACACATTTGAAGATATATTCAAATTTAGCTCACTCATACATTATCCCATGCAAAGGCTGATTTTGTTTGTCTGATTTGTCACGTGAATATTTTAAAGTCAAAACTATGAAACAAAATCATTTCCCGGATTTTGAAATCCATTTTGGCGATAAAAAGTATGTTAGTACGACATTGAAAGTGTTGTGTTAATGTAATAAGTTCAATTGGCTTAATTGATGCATACAAATGTTCAGTTGAAAGAAAAGCAAAATGTTCATATAGACTTTCAAGGGAGAGAGAGTTAACGAGTATAAATTTTGGTCGAAATTCAAGAACTGTTATAGAAGTTTTCTTATTGTACCTTCTGAGATATATTTCACATTACTAATTGTCAATGTTAATGAAAAACATTTTCTCTGTCTATAAAGTATACAGAGTATGCAGAATACATAAAACGTTTTTAGTGAACGAAAGTCTTCCACCTACCTTTCGAAGCTATTAGCAGATTTATAGTTTTTTGTTATTTCCCTTCTTTGAATAACCTTAGTGTTTCTTTCTTCCCTACTTTAGTTTATATTAGGTATATATTATGTCTTTTAGTTAATATTAGGTATTGTTTATAAAGATTGTCAAGTAGATTGTTAATCCAACAATACGCTCATTCCCATGTTATTTAAATGAGAAAAATTAAAAGAAAAAATTTTTTTAATGAAAAAGGTAAATCAAATCGCTTTAAAAACCCTCCCATTTTGGTTAACTTTTTACTGCGGTTAAAATGGCACCTTCATCTTGCTTCTACATTCTGTAGTTGTTGCGTTATAAATGTGCAAACAAATTTTTCAAAATATTTATAGTAGAGATATATATCCTATATACCTAAGAAGCAGCTATTTATTTATTTTTATTTATTTATTTTAGCTCATAAACAGCCGTTAATGGCCTTTTACAATGAGCATAATAACTTTAACAAAGACAAACACATACAACCATACCATAGGCAGAATTCGAACCCGCGACCCTAACATTGGCAGCCAGACACGCTAACCACCCCTCTACCAAGGGAGATATGGATGTAATGTGGCATTATTAGAATTAAAAAAAAATTATAACAACAGAGTTTAATACCACTTTGATTTATTCTACATACCACTATATAACAACAAATAAGTTGCATAAGTAACAATGATTGGTTTAAGAGCTCAATTAAATGACATGGAACAACTCATTAAATAAGAAACTAGGAAGATACATAAGTAGCTATAATAAAATAAATTATAAAAGAAATACACATTACAATATAAACAAGCGTGAAGGATTATTAAAATCACATGTCCAAGAGAAAGTTTTTAATTGAGTGATATACCATGCATAATAATAGCAACAGCAAAAACAATGAATGTAAAACAAGTTAATACAAAACAAACTGAATATATTATCAACATTACAAATCATTGATTGAGTCTCTAATTGACTGGTAATGAGATGAATGTCATTGGACAAGTCAGGAAATTGGAATACACATAAGTATAATAAAGTTATAGTAAAAGAAATACAAATTACAATATTGTTTCATTAAGGAAGTCATTAATTGAGTAGTATAATTTACTCAGTAAATAGGCTTTAAGCTTAGTTTTGAAGGTTAGCTCTTTGGTGTCTTTTAGATAAGGAGGGAGTTTATTGAAAAGATGAAGTCCTATAGTACATGGGTCAAGAGCTGCCATCTTGGTATGAACGGAGGTGATGTAGAGATTGATACAACCTCTTGTGCTGTAATTTTGAAAATCGTAGTTGAAGTGACATTAAAACTGTGTCGTTTAAATTTTTGTTTTTAATTTAACAAGCCCGCATTTCATCCATATTATGGAATTTTATGGAGGCTTGGCCTTGTCTCTATTAATATTATTATTTAATTATTCTAATGCTCCTAAAAGAGAGTATCTTTTGGTTATTTTGGTATTATTTCATGGCAATTCTTTTAATTCATTCATGCAATATCTTCAAATTTCTTATTCCTGAAGAATTAAAGAAAATTATTCAAACAGTTGGTGCGGCAGACTGATTCTTGAGCATAATTTTGTGATATTTCTGTCAGTGTTCTTCCTGAAACACTTCACTTTTTCTTATTGGCTGTCTATCATTAAATTTTAAAATAGTATGTGACATTAATTAAATTTTACTTATATTGGAAAAAATCGGATTTTCACCAATGGTTAGTAAGCATATGTTGTCCATTTGTTGATAGATGGCTGTAAAGATCATGTAGTGGGAGGGCTTGTAATCATTAGCGTTGCACTTGGATCACCCCTTACCTGAAACATCAATCTAAAATTGACGGAAAGAATTGATCATAAGATTCTCATGCGATAGGTATAAGCTGGAATTTTGGGAATAATTTGAAATAAGGAAAAAAATGCTTGTAATGACACCGGTCTTACCCTTGCCAGGCAAAGAGTCTCAATTACAGTAGAACATGGATGTTTTTTTGCTCATCTTCTTAAATGAAAAAATTCTGATGTGGCCACCCCATGACTTTCTCCATATCTGTAATATTTCTAAAAATTCCAAATAGGTTACATAATAATAAATATTTTAAGAAACTGCGAGAAAATTTTAGACTTTACAAAGAACAGAAATAAACTCAAACCATAGCCTTCTGATATTGGATATAGTCACAAAGCTCCAACAATTAAGAAAAGAAAAAGGAGCATTACTAAGACGTAACGACGTAACTAAACATCAATGGTTAGCAATAATCGGTAGGTGGCATGGTGGTGGTAGCTAAAAATATAAGATATCTATTAAACAATGCATTATATGGAAAAATGTATCAAACAAAGGTTGCAGAAAATTAAATTTCCCACAACATTTATTCTAGTACATTTTTACATATATAAAATATTAAAGCAATTATTTCAAAATAACGGATAAGGGACAAGAATAAACACCCA
Organism: Tanypteryx hageni; assembly: GCA_028673005.1. Classification (NCBI taxonomy): domain Eukaryota; kingdom Metazoa; phylum Arthropoda; class Insecta; order Odonata; family Petaluridae; genus Tanypteryx; species Tanypteryx hageni. Next base: position 176,796,720 of record CM054113.1, read on the forward strand.
CTTCTGGTTGACCGATTTTTAGCAAAAACTAATCCTTTCCTGTGACTTTCATAAAAATGTTAAATATAACATTTCGCATTGATCTGATTAATAGGTTTTGATTTAGAGCACCCACAAAAAAGCTCACACACACTCGCCACACAAACACACACACACAGACATCATCAAGAAAATGGTCAAAACGTGTTCAGGGGACCTCAAAACATGTATTTCCGTTGAAATCTCGAAGTCGATTTTTTCATGAAAACAATGCTTTCCCCTATACTACATATATGGGGAAAGTAAAAAACATGCTTATGTGATCACTCTGTTGATCTGTTTGTCCATCTGGGAACAAGTTTTTTCTTTTAAGAGATATTTGGAAAATTATTTTTGAACTACTCTTATAAATCCATTAAGTTTCACTGATTGAATTTTCATAGTAGTTCCTAGATTTTCCGCTAGATGACTTCAAATACGAAAAAATTTAAAACTTTGGTATTGGTAATGGTAATTCTTTTTGAATTCTATTCTATGGAATTTTCACTGATTTGGTTTTTCATATAGTTCACGAGTTTTTCACTAGATGGCTCCAAATTTAACTTTTTTGTTTTAAGATATATTTCTAAAATTCTTTTTGAAATAGATAGCTCTTATAAACCCATTAAATATCCACTGATTGAACTTTTACCGTGATTCATAGAGTTTCCGCTAGATGGCTTCAAATTCGGAAAATAAAAATATAACTTGGAAATGGTATTGTAGCTAAACTACTGGGAATATTTGGAAAATTCTTTTTGAATTAGATATCTCTAATGAGGATCTACATTCAGGGGGTGCCAGTGGGGTAGTGGTTAGGATGCTGGCTGCTACTCGCCTGATGCTTGAAAAAGTCATCGGGTGCGAATCCTGCGCAAGTATTTTCCAAGGTCGACCGGCCCTCTGTTCGTGTGGTTTGAGGAGACCGCGCAAATTCAGCTGTATGTATGTGTCCTCGCGTACGCGGACGACCTCGTGATCGGGAGGAATGCCGGGATGCTGCGCAGCCTCCTCTTCACGGCCAGCAGCGCCGCGGCCTGGTGCGGCCTCACCTTCAAGGCCCGAAAGTGCGCGAGCCTCCACCTTGACTTCCGCAAGGGGAGAGTGAGGGTCCAGGGGACGCCATTTGCCATCCAGGGGGAAGCGATGCGGCCGCTGAGGGAGGGGGAGCCCTACCCATACCTCGGATGCCCGTCGGGGTTCAAAGTGAGGCACTACGGGCCGATCTGACCTCCCTCTCGGAGAGCGACCTGCTCCCCTGGCAGAAGATCGACGCCCTCTCGACCTTTCCCCCTGCGGATCGCGGCGGTCCCGATGAAGGACCTCGCGAGCACCGACGGCGCCATCCGGAAAGCGGTGAGGTCGTGGCTGTGTCTCCCGGTGCGGGCAAGCCGGGAAATGATGCACCTCCCCACCCGCCTCGGAGGCGGGGGATACGTTCCGCTCCCAGTCGAGGGCAACATCCTCGCCGTCACCCACGCCTTCCGCATGCTGACATGCAAGGACCCCCTCGTCAGAGACGCCGCATGGCACGGCTTGCGCGACGCCGTGCATAAGCGAATAGGAAGAGCCAAGGCGCCTCCACAGAGGGGGACCCTTTGCGATTATCTCTCGGGATCGATGGAGGGCGATCTCGGGGGAGATGCGGGAGACGTGGCGTCCACATGGACCAGGGCGAGGATGGCGACCAAGGGGCTGGAGCCTCTCTGCGGCCTGAGATGGGAGTGGAGCGCGGCCAGGAGGGAGATCTCCATCCGGGTGAGGCACCCCACCCCGAGGATGGAGCTCATCATCGTCCCCCCCTCAGCGCGGCACCGGCTGGCGAGGTTCATCAGGGAGGCAGTGGCCGAGGACACGAGGAGGCGACTCGTCCGAAAACCGGACCAAGGAAGGATGATGGAGGCCGTCACGGCGAACGACGTCGGCAGCCATTTCATCAGGACCGGCGAGTTCACCAGGCTGTGCGACTGGCATTTCGTGCACAGAGCGCGACTGAACGTCCTCCCCCTCTTCGGCGCGATGAGAGGAAGCGCGCGGAGGGAGGACGTGTCCTGCAGGAGGTGCGGCGACGCCGACGAGACGCTGCCGCACGTGCTCAACCAATGTCAGTCGCATCGCCAAGGGTGGATACGGCGCCACAACGCCATCCAAAATCTCCTGGTGGAAGCGCTGCCATCGTCGTGGGAGGTCTCCATCGACCAGCGGGTCCCGGGCGACGAATCGCTCCTGCGGCCGGACCTCGTCATCCGAGAGGCACCGGGAGGTACGGTCCACATCATCGATGTGACCGTGCCTTTCGAGAACCGCCTCTTAGCCCTCCGCGCATCAAGGGCCGTCAAAATGGAAAAGTACGACGGCCTGGCTGAGAGGATGCGGGCGCGGAGCGGCTACAGGACCGAGGTGCGGCTGGGAGCCATCGTCGTGGGGTCGCTGGGGTCCTGGGACGCCAGGAACGACGCGATCCTCAACCGCCTCAAAATCCACAAGGGACGAGTCGCCACCCTGAAGAAGAGGATGTGCTCGGCCGCCGTGCGTTGTTCCCGAGACATATACGTGGAGCATGTCTCGGGACAACGCCAATTCGAACAGCGAGTGTAATGAGTGAATAAAGACTAGTAGATTGATATCCCCCAAGTATGATTGGGGGATCAGCCATTTGCGTGGCACTGACATGTATGTTTTATTTAATTGTTAATAAATAAGAAGGGACGTTAAGCTGTTGGCCCCCCTGGTGTTCTTAGTAAGAGCAGGCAAATGTCGGCACCGGGTTTTCCTTCTCCCTTCCTCGGCTATTCAGTGCACTACCTCTGAGACACCCACTGTGCGTAGGACAGAGGCGAATCGGCTGGGCATTAAAAAAAAAAAATCTACATTCAACCGGTGCGGGTTCTCCCCTTCTCATAGAAGGAGGCAAATCAGAACCCTGAAAAATTCTAAGAAAACGTGCTTCCACTTCCTCTTGTTCTTAGTTGGGGTTGGGCTAGCCTAGGGTGACCAGATTGTTACGAGGCAAAACAGGGACATACCACGATCTGAACAAGAAAATCCGGGACATAATCGGAAAAAATCCGAGATAACCTGAATTTTCGTATCTTTTTAATTATATGTACTTAAAAGTAAATAAGTTTTGCATATACAGAGCACAATTTTGTTCAATTGTATTAACAAATAATTTCAGTTTAACTAATATGTAAAAAATCTTACAACACAATATAACACGATTTATAGGTAACAGTTACTTTAAGAACAAAAAATAAAGTTAAATACATATAAATAGTATATATGATAAAATAACACTATATGGATTAAATTTAATTTTATATAAATTTATATAATTTTTCGATAATTTTTTAGACTACGCCTGCCTGTCTCATTTAAATTTTTGGTCTACTTTCCAGAATGGAAATAGGCTTATAGTTTTGTTGTTGTGTCTGTCTGTCCGTCTGCCCTTCTGTTTCTCTGTCCGTCTGTCTGTCTGTCCCTCCTTATTAACTTTTGAACCAATACACCGATTTTCATGAAACTTGGTGGAAATCTCTTGATACATGGGCCGAGCTCCCGATGATAATTTTTGTTGCGAATATTGAAGTCCCGGGTTCGAACTTACCTTCCAATTTGATTTTCATGGGAAATCTGGAATCCATCGTGCAGGGTAATATTCTCTAGCACATTAAAATATCTTAGAATTGTAATATCGGAGCGAGTTTTGTACTATTCTCTGAGGAAAGGAAAGATTCTAATTCTTATGGTAGAATTTTCCTTATCGGTTGTATTTCTTAGAATTTCGCTTAAATACTAGCGATTTTTCAGCTGTTATCACTCATCACGAGAGTGTTGCCATAGCAGCCAGCAACTATTGTTGGACTCAGATTCGATATATTCTAATACGTACACGCGTTAATTTTGCCGCAAAAATAAGCGTGATCAATTTAATATTCCGTTGGAATGTATTTGTAGTATTTTATAACGCTAAATTATGAAATTTGGGAACACAAAGAGCTACATATCCGCGATGACTTTAAAGCTATTAAAGCCAATATAAGTATTATATAAATGATTAAATGGAAAGTAGGCATCATAAGTTCTGTTTGGATCATCTTGTTATTATTTTTAATCATTGGAAAAAAACTTGAAAATTCATATTTAATTTAAAAAACATCATATAATGGTATTTATTGTTTTAACGTCAAGGCTGTTTTGCTTGTCAGATTATACAAAATTTATTTTCGAAACATTCTTCCTACATGTGCATTATGTGCCTGAAACACAAACCAAAACCACGCGATTTCTTCATCTCTGTGGTCTGCTGTTGAATTTCAATGTCGACAAATAGGAATACCGCCGATCGTAACAAGATTTAATGAGCAATTTTTGTATTTTCCAATATAATGTGATTCTGATTAAAGAAATTTATGAAATGTTTGTGGCGATGTGATTTCGTAAGACAGAAACAAAAAATCCGGGACAAATGGATGTCCCGAAGAACTTTATCATGGCAACAGGGCGTTAAATCAAAATCCGGGACAACCCCGGAATTTCCGGGACGTCTGGTCATCCTAGGCTAGTCTAGTGGATGCTCTCCAAGAGATACATTGAAGAAAAACCCTACTCTCTGAAGTCACACGAAATAGTTAACAATATTGCTCATTGGTTTTTCCTGATAGCCTTGAAGGATATTTTGTAGCGTGATTGCAAAAACGTGAGACAGGTCCCGACGTTGTCGGGTAGGCACGTAATACGTCTGGCGACCTACGAACATCAAAATTTTAATTTAATTTTTTCAGTATTGTACGATCTCTGAATTTCTGTCACATACTTTGTTGTCTGGTTGTCGATTTTCACAGTGGAAGCGTATCTCACTTTAACCTTTCCACTCCACAATTTTACGGAAGAATAAATTTGTCTTTTTTTTACTTCTTAATTTGAATATATCAGCAATTATTTCTCCAAATTTTTAAATCATAGGACATACAATATCCAATATCTTTTCTATCCGTTATTGTATTTATAATATGTATCAGGAGTTTTTAAAACATTGTAACTGAACGTCCATTAAAATGGACATGCTAAGTGAAAGGCATTTTGCAGGTGTTTTTTTTTAAATTCACAGTTGCTATAAAATACAAGTATGGGCAAGTACAAAATTCGCTGAGCAGCTATCGAGTTAAGTATCGTGAAATGCGCAGAAAAGGTTCCATTGCGAGATTTTAGAGGGATTTTAGTTTTTTCCAGATGTTTAGTTGAAAACAGTGCTTACTGATATTACAAGCACAAAGACCGTAGTTAAGATAAGGCCATGATGGATTTGTAGCATATGAAAGAAGTTTCCGAATTTATATACTATCTACCTAAGTACATCCATCCTCTGAGATTGTATCTTTATTTTGGCATCACGTGGATGAAATTTTCAAATTTTCCACGAAGGTACTAAAAAATATTTCCCCTCTCATAAAAATTCACTTCCGTACCTGCCGCCAATTTGTGATCTTTTATCGTTCAGATAATCCAATCCCATCCTTAGTCTACATATTTTTCCAGGGATATTTTATCCTGCATATAATTTCTTGCTCTTTTGCTTCAATGAGTGAAACTAACATGTAATTCCAACAACTACGCTCAGATTCTGGGGGTTTCCGGGAACCGAAGGCAAATATTTTCGCGAGCTTTAGAATTATCCTAGTGTCAAAAGTTAATTTTCTACAATATTCTACAGTGCAAAAATGTCCATTTTTCAAAGCAAACAGTTTAAAAACGAAAAAAACACAACAGAAATCTACGCATGAGACCCGAGTTATGAAATCCTTCGTCATGGCGATCGCTAATTCATCCCATGTGAACTCAAGAGGATTACGCAGGGGGATTTGTATTGTCGCGCTCGTTTATTCTACGATTTTCCGGTCCTACGAGCTCAGTCAATGACGGTTAAGCTTAATATCCGAAAATTTTTGCGAGCGGTCTGGTTTACAAGTCCGTGATTACACGGGGCAGCGGCCTAAATCGATTACCTAGTTAACATGAAGGTAATGGCGGCACGATGGAATGAATTTTAACTTGGCCTCAGACTTCCCGTTTGAAAGCGACCTAGATTCGCTCGCATGAATAGTCTGCAATCGTTTGTTAAGGTATGACTTCAAGCTCCGGTCGTCCGCTCAATGAAGCGATGGACCATGTTTTAGCAATAATTTATCGCCGCTATTACTCCACTGGTATACTTCTGGTAAAATTAAAGTTTTCGCGCGCCCGTTCGTTTGAAGAGAGAATAAAGCGAGTGCCGCTATTGCTGTAATTTGGTATGAATGATTTAAGATTCTGTTTCTAGGTTTAATCTTTCTTCGGGGCAATTAAAAAATATATTATAAAAGCGCAATGTTTTACAAACTTTACATGCGTAATATTTAGCGAATATATATTTGTTGCATAATTTGCAGATATATCGAAAATAATTGCTATTTGACTTCTCCCCTAAAGTTAATGTAATTTATTTTAAATCCTCAAGTCCCGTAATGGTTTTATTACTCCCATGGAAAATATCACATAATTATTATATATTTTAAGGCGTAAAAGAAGAATATTACAATTTAATTCAGATGCTTACACGAAAATACCCTCAGTTAAGTAGAAAATAAAGCGCTTTTCGAAGTGGTAATCACGATAATTTATTGAGCAATTAATGAACGAATTAATTACCACTTTCAAAACTTTATTGTTTTCTACTTAAGAGTTAACTATTAATTGCCACAAAGTTACGGCGCATTCTGTGAATTTCATACCTTCAGTTATTGAACCAAGTGAAACATTGCCTTGACATAAGGTTTGCGAATAATGTTACATAATGCCACATTATATTTTAAATTAAGGCAACATTACAGCCATTCCATTTTGCGCGGAATTTCGATGGAATGGAATTATGTATTAGTAGGTTAATAGATCAATTTTATAATTTCGCCGGAACTTCTTAGCATTAATAGATTATATAGTGTCGCCTTGAACTGTAGGATAAGCACCACTCTCGAGGTCGGGATTAATTCATCTGAGAGAATGTGATTGCATGTCGCACGGTCGTGATAGCCTCTTTTTAATTTGCGATTTAACCTCAATCGAAGCAATGAAAATGTCAGAACGGTGGAAGAAGATTATTTCGAATGAATAAGTATAAGAACCTGATATAAGTCACTGATCTCCGAAATGAAAATGCACACATTTAGAATGGCTCTCGCTGAAGCAGGGCCAAGTAGGGTCTTTCCATGAGCTATCTTTGTTAATTTTATGCGGGAAAACTTCTGATCTCTCAATGCTTGTACTTTACGCAGAGAATTTTTCTTACATTTCTATTAGTAATATAACTTAAAGATCACTACTATTTGTAAGATGAGCAACCAAGCGTTCCATCAGATTGTTAAAGCCTTACAGCAGCGCTCCGTAAACTTTTTCGAACCAGTACCTCTTTAGCCCTCAGGTAAATCAGTCATTGTTCCTTCGGCTTAAGTGCAAAGCTTAAGAAACGCACCCAACCGGCGTTCAGTAAGCCTCATTAATACAGCTGTAGAGGTATTCTCCAAAGTTGTTTGGGGAGTTGACTCTTTCATAATTGGGAAAAAAATATTACTCGCACACAGTGGCGTAGCTAGGATTGCGCCCCCCCTCGGGCTAGATTTTTCAAAGCCCTCAATCTCTTGAGGGCCCCCTTAATGCATGAAGCCCAGGGCTTCGTCTTGGCTTCCCGAGCGATATCTATGCCACTGCTCACATAATTAAATTCATACTATGGAAATATAACACCACTCATACTTTTCAAAGGATAAAATAAGGAAAAAACGGTATGCGCTTCCTGAATATTGTACTACTTACCAACCCGTCGGTCGTATACGGCCTCCGGATCTACGATGAAAAAAAACGATCTGTAAAATTTAATACTTATAATGATATCTTAAATTAAAATTATGATAATAAAACCAGGAATATTAAAATTTTAACGCTAAAAATGTTCAGATTTGATTTTAACTTACGTAATATCATAGAATTTCTAGGCAAAAACCGATGTAAGCTATAATCCTGCCCGTCAGCGCATTGGAAACTTCCAATGCGGCCCACTGAATAGATCGAAATCACCAATGCGGCCCGTCATGTCGAAAAAGTTGCCAACCCTTGGCATACGCTTTATAGTTTTCTTTCTCGTAACAGGAATATCATGGACAGTAAATATCCATTAGCCATTGACAAATGCGAAATTGCCACAAGTGGGGTAATTACACAGAGGTTTGGGAACTACTGCTACTTAGCATCCTTTAATAATTAAGGTCATAAAGTAGGGATGGCGAAATTATAGCATATCTACTTGGACAAATTTTCTCAAATTTTAGGTTTTAAGGAGATAATATATCATCTCTATTAAATATATTTCGTGCGCAGAATCTATTTAAACTTTTTCGTATGTTTTGTTGAAGTTTTTACAGTTGATGATTTTTTTTCTATTTCAGATGCGACACGACCGTGGCTCTGAAATTCTAACGCTTAATCGATCGATTAGCCTAACTAAAACCTTAGGACCATATTTTCCTTGTCATTGGTTGTCAGCCCGTGATTGTAGGTTATATTGGCTTTTCACGTTATCCTTTCCTTAGCAGCTTTCTTCATTTATTGACAACTATTCATCGTAGTCATACTACCTTTCGGCGGGTTTTTGGCTCATTCATCTCAATCTGTTCTATCTAACGCCTTTCTCTTCATCTTCTCATACCCATTCCCTTCTTTTAATGCATCTGCGTAATATTCTATAAATAAATAGACATTTGGTAATTCCACATAAACTTTTATTATATACCACATAGGTTTCGTTGCAATGCAACATCATCAGGTCTGATGAAGCTACGTTGCAACAAAATCTATGTCGTATATAATTAAAGTTTATGTGGAATTACCAAATAAGTCTCCTTATTTCTACAGTATGACGAAATGCCACCAAGTGACGCCTGAAACCATTAACTATATCAAATGCGTAATATTCCTTTCCTCTTCTTTCCTCTCTGTCTCTTTCCTAGCATTCTCCCTTCCATGATTTATGATTTTCTTCAGCAGACCTTTGAAAATATGACCCACCCATTTCTTCTGTATTTCCCTTATTACTCTAATTAAGCTCCTTTCTTCACCTACTGTATTTGTGGTTCTCTCGGTCCAACTAATATTCTCCATTCTACGCCATACCCACATCACAAAAGCCTCTAAACTGCCCACATATTCTTTTTTCTCATCGTCGATGTCTCACATCCATATAATGCTGCACTCATAAAAGTTTTCGCTAACCTCTTTTAATATCTATATTCAGACTTCCTAACTGCAGCTAAAGTCTCATAAGTGCCTCTTTTGCTCTTGTCATCCTTGACCTGATCTCTTTCTTATTTCTTCCATCCTAAATTAGAATACTACCTATATTAGTAAAGAATTCCACCTGCCTCAGCTTTTCTCCATCCACTGTAGCATTGATCTGCGATTCCCCGTTCCTGGTAAACCTCATGAATTTATTTTTATTCCTGTTGACTTTTTCATCTGCAAATCTAACCGACTTGCCAAAACTACCTCCCTCTTTTACTCCTGTTTCTACATTTCCCCATGCCCCTCATCATTTCTTCGGCATAAATATTAAATACTTCTGAAGAGAGTGGGCTCACGCCACCTTCTAGCTCTGCCCAATCTGATTCTCCCTCTGCTATTCTTACCTTCGCTGTCTGATTCATATGTACATTTTGATAAATCGCCTTTCTCTCAAATATATTTCTATTTTCCGTAACATTTTCATTATCTTAGGTTATAAAATAATAAATCAAAGGCCTTTTCAAAATCTACAGCGCACGCGAATACATCCTGGCTGTATTCAATGTATATTCCTACCCAAGTCCTCATCACGTCTATGGCGTCTCTAATGCCACGTCCTTTTTGAAACCCGAACTTGTGAACAACTACATAGTTATTCGCCTTTGCTTTTAGCCTCCCGCTCAAAATTCTAAGAGTAACTTTATTTATATGTGAAACTAAACATTTTTCTATAATGCTGACATTCATCTACCCTATTCTTCTTCTTCAAGGGCATTAAAATTGATCTAACGAAATCCATTGGTCACTCTTTCTCTTCATATATGGTACGGCACAATTTATAGAAACTCTCTTTCTCCTCTTTTCCTAATTCCTTTAACATTTCTATTGGGAAGTTATCAACTCCTACAGCTTTTTTGACTTTATATCCCTAAGACAAATATTTTGCATCTAATTCTTCAGCATTCTTTTTTCATCTTTTCCACACATTCTCTGGTGCGAATAAAAGTTTCAACATTTTGCTTTTAATTGTGGCCAACTTTTTTCCTTTCTTGTTTCCCGTTATATATCCATCACTTTTATATAAGTAGTAAGTCTATTCTCGTTTTTACAATTCCTTCATGTCTGAACATGATATAATGAATATAATACCTTTGCATGTCTTCTGACATTTTCCAAGTATATCCTTATTGCCTGTTGTGTTTCATGAACTAAGTATTTGTTACAATAATCTTGTTTCGTTTACGAAATCCTGCCGCTTTTTATCCTTTTTCATTTCTCCTTTCTATGCCAAAATTCCCAGTCTCGCTTTACTATCTGTTGCAATATAATGAATGTTCCTTTATAATTTTTACAATTCCTCCATTCCACCACAGCACTATCGCCTTTGAAGTTTCACTCGTAATATTATTGTTTTAACCTAGATAGAGATTATCTTTCTCTATTTCTCTCTCATAATACCCCAGTTGTCTTCAATCGTCGTTCGCCTATGAATATTTTCCAAGGCTTGTATTGCATCCTGATAAATTTTCCTCTTCCATCCCTTGAGAACTTCTCAATTCTGTTTTTGCACTCCATTCCTTTTTATTATTTTAAAATATTTTAAACAATTAAACATGACCACCTAATTCTTTTCAGTCAGCATCTTTCCCAGAATTACTACGCAAATTCCAAACACTATTGCTTTGTCGTTGTCTGAACATGATATAATGAATATAATGCCTTTGAATGTCTTCTGACATTTTCCAAGTATATTCTTGCCTGTTGTCTTTCATGAACTAAGTATTTGTTACAATAATCTTGTTTCGTTTACGAAATCCTGCCGCTTTTTGTCCTCTTTCATCTCTCCTTTCTATGACAAATTCCCCAGTCTCGCTTTAGTATCTGTTTCAGTATAATGAATGTTCCTTTATAGCATAATAACGAGTGCCTTTGAAATCTCTGTGAACTTCATTTTTCACTTTTCATTCTTGTTTTATTCCAAATTTTCCTATCTACCTTTAATCATGCATTTTCGGAAAATCGCCAATTAAAATTTTTCTCAACCCCTCGTCTGTTTTATCATCATTATTCTCTCGCTTCATCTTCTCAATAATTCCTCATTTTATATTTGATCGTTGCGTTTTATTTTCTGTGTTATTCTATGAACCTCCACCATTCGATGCTTTCCACGCATTTCACATGGTTTTCTGATCTTCTATGCTTCCGTCAGAAAACTATACTGCTGCTTGTATTGCTCATCTTTAGGTAAAGATTTTTCATACACCGCATTCGATTTTTATGTCCCCTGCTCTCCAGCTACTTTGCTGTTATCTAGTTAAAAAAAGGCTTATTTGACACATCAGTTTGAAGCAGATACAAGGGGAGAGGAATGGGGCGATCGCCCCCTCCCCCGTGTATGTAAACTTAAACTGATTCCGCGCTGCAGATTAAGTTAGTAGTGCAAGGAAAATAAGTGTAGTGATTTTCAGAATAAAGTGTTGTCGGAAGGGGGGGGGGGGTGGGGCTAGATCCTTGAGAAGTTTCTGGATCAGCCCTTGGTTTGAAGTGATGGAGGGTTGTGTGTGTTTGTGACTCAAGAGGAATATCTATCGCGGCGGCAGAGTCTGAATCGTCCACCAATGGAGGGTTCTCCCCAGCAGAAAGGTAAGGAGATGTTTCTTTTTTCCAATTAATAAAACCCTATCGTCTTTTTTCACTTTCAGCGATAGTTCAATGTTCGAAAAATTTCGTAGGCATCATATCGAATTCAAAGTTAAGAGACGCAAAAATTAGATTTGACGCAATGTTATAAAAAAACGAACGCCAAACTTGGCTTGATTATAGTTAATTTATAAGAATTTTATGCATTGAAAACGGTGGTATTTTGGAGGTCGAATAAAATGACAACTTCCTCCTATTATCACCGTTCGTCTTCTCCTGCGCAAAGCCAGTTTTCATAATGTCTGGTGGTTCTAATTTGTGCATGGATCCCTTCCGCTGCAAATATTTTTTAACATAAGATTTTCTGCGAGAAGTACGCATTATTTTTGTAAACTGTTTTATATTCATATTTTAATGAATGGTTGTGTATTGCTCTTTCTCTGGCTATTTCATATAGACATTTAGGATACTCAAATATGACTCACTTTGTGCGCTAGATGTTTTTAAACATACGCTTAAAGAAATTTAGGCCAAACACAAGTAGTAACGTAGTCGGCATGCTGTGCTTTCTCAACGCTCCACTGCAGTATCTCACAGTTTAACTTTGATCGACCTCCTGAGTTTTCGTCCTAGAAACGTTTTCCTGATTTCCTCGCAAAAATCAAACATCTCGCATGTTTTCCACAACTAGCTGGATCTTCCATCACAATTATCTGGTAATGTTTTAAAAGAAAACCTTCCTCCCTAGGTTTGATTCGTGTTTTGATCCCAAATCACGAATTCGAATCTTTCCGTAGTTCGCCGTCGCCTAATTAAAACTACGTTCTCAGAAATCAACTCGTGGATTTTTCGCTCATTGAAATAATTAAACTATTTGCGAATCTTCACCTTTGATAGTACGCGTATAAAAGTGGAAATCAATAAACTATATTACTCCGTCTTTGTCCCCAACGTTATTGAGTTTCGTTCAAGTTCACCTACTTAAAAACCGCGGCAACTTCGCTCTACTTCTCGAATACGATTGAGCTCGACTGTCTTCACTCCCAAAATCCATCCAGGCAAAAAATCAAATCTTCTTTTTCTAATACAAAATCCTTAAAAGTTGCGATCGATTCTTCCCACACCACATGCCTTTTTATTCCGCTACCCTGGGCATTCCTACTCTCTTCTCCTATTCCAGAAAAGCTCGTTTCGATCCTTTAAAAAAAGAGGAACCTTTTTTATCCCTCTTTTTCTTATTAATGTATTTCCTTCACCGCACTCCATTACCCTCTTAACGCCTCCCTCTTTCTCTCACTTTTTGGATCTCGTCGTCCTACTCTCGACTCCTCCCTCCGTCTCTCTCTCTTTTTCCCTCTCGTTCCTCGTCATTTCGCGACCCATTTCCGACTCACACTAAGAGCCAACTCACTATCGCGCCTATCTCACGCGTTCTGTTCTTCCTACTCTCTTCCGCGACCCTCACCCCCTCTCTCCCCCTTCCACCTAATTTTTTCCCATCCACCCCTCCTAACAGCGTACCTCACCCTACTCTTTTCTTATCGAATGCTTTCCCACACCAACTACTTGCCGTCTCTCTTTCTCTCTCTCTCTCTACCTCACTCTTGTCGCTTTTCTCTCTCGCTCACCTCCCGCCAACCGAACTATTCTAGTCTCACGCTGCGAAAACACCAACGCCCATGAGACCCTTTACCCGTCAACCCCAATCCCTCGGGCGAATTCCACTCGGTTAGATTATGCCGGAGGCAAGTGACATGGGAAAGAGTTGGATGTAAAAGAAAAGGGGTAGGGAAGTGGAGGAGGGTGTGGGGTAGAGAGAGAGAGAGAGAGAGAAGGAGGGGGGAGAAGGTAGGGGAGAGAAGGATGAAGGTTGATACGGGAGAAAAGAGGTAGGGATGAGTTAACGTTCGGCGTTTAAGGAAGGGAATGGGAAGGAGTGGAGGGGGAGGAGAATTGGGAAAGAATCAGCAGTGACGGGAAGGTTTTAGTGGCATATGAGGTGGTATATAGGCGTTAAGAGGGGAATGAGTCTGGCTGATGGAGGGGGGCGGAAAAGAGAGAGAGAGGGGGGGAGAGAGGGAGGGAGAGAGAGAGGATGCAATGAGTGGGAACACGTTTCTATTGACAGTTCCTCAGCCTCTCAGGTAATCCTGGAGGCGAGTGCGTACGGAGAGATAGCGACGAGCTCCCTCTTCTTTTTCCTTTCCCAAAGCTTCCTCTTCCTTTTTTATACTTCCTTCGCATCATCACACTTTCTTTTCGCTCCTTTTCCTCTGCTCCCTTCCGTCTCTTCTTCCACTTTCTGTTTATATTTTTTTCCTATTTCTCCAGTTTCATTGTCTCTTACCTTCGATATCTCATCTTTTTCTTTTTCACTTCCTTTTCTTTCTCATCCTCTTTTTTCCCCTTTCTCTATTCCTCCTGCTTCTATTCCTTCTTTTTCCCTTTCTCCTGTTTCTTTTCCTCTTTCTATTCCTTATCATTCTATTTCGCCCATTTACCTTCCTTTTCTTTTTCTCCTCCTCTTCTTCTTCTACTCCTATTTCTCCTTTTCCTCTATCTTCGCTTTTATTTTTCTTTCACTTCATCTTCTTCCTGTTTATTCATCCGTTTTTCCGCCTCATTATCACTATTCTCGTTTTCTTTCACCTGTTCAGTCTCTTTATTTCCTCATCTTCCTCTTCTACCTTCTAATTTTATTCCTCTTCCCTTTAATTCTCCCCTCTTTCATTTTCGACTTCTCTTCCTTATATTTTTACTACAATTTCTCCTCATTCCATACCCTCTCATCCTTCCTATTTCTAATTTTCTTCCTCCTTTTTTCCGTTATCTTCTCATTCTTTCTCTTCCATATCTTCCACCCCATGTACAATACTCCTTTATTCTCCTCTTTGTCACCCTATTCCTTCCACCGTTTCGCCCACTCTTTCTCGCCTTCTCCTCCATTTCCTTCATATATTACTTCTGTTTTTGTCCTAATTCATCTCTACCTACTTCTCTTCTCCTCTTTCTCTCCCTTTACTAGTTCATCTTCCCATCTCATTCTCGATGGGTTTATCCCAAATCTTCCACGCTTTATTCCTCCATGCTCCTCCCTTTACCTCTCATTTTCTTACTCCTTCTCGCTCTTTCTCTCATTTGCCTTTCCTACTTTTCCTTCTCCTACTCACACAGTTCTTCCTCTCATTTTACCTCTTTTATTTCTCTTCCTGATCTTTTTCTCTCTTCCGCCTTCTTTCCTTCCTCCTCCTCCCTTCAGTAATCTCCTATCCTCAACATAGATTGGACTTAACGTTTTACCCTTCTTCGTCCGAACTCATTTGTTCTCGTTTTTCATCGATTTCGTTGACACCCGATATACGCTCTCTTTTCCTCGGAAAATGGGCCGGAACCGACCGCAACTTCGTCGTTGTGGCATAAATCGACGGTGATGCATATTTTATAAGCGCCCTTTCATACCGCGTTGCTTTGCTGTTTTTTTTAAACGCCGTTCATTTGCTGCTAAAGTAAAGTTTTGGTTCTTATTTAATAGGAATCCTCTCAGGAGAATTCGATACGCAGATATTTCTCGGATGGGGAGCGTCGTCGTTAAGAGACGTAATAAATTATTAATCTCATAATTTTTTCAAAATATATGTCATCTTCACTTCTCCTTAGTTATATCTAGGGAAAAATATATAAGTAAGAAATAATTAACTCGGAAAAAATTTATAATGTAAAATTTGCAATATATATTAAAGTAATGCTTATTCGGAAAAGTGGGTCAGATCAATATCAGTGGTGTATGAATCATCATTAAAAAGTTTGTTCGCTACGGTATCCATAGGAATATTCCATCTCCTCGAAAAAGGCATAGAAATTAGTTGTTTTCCCGTCACCTATTTTTTTGTACCGGTTACACATATAAAGAATAGCTCACAATAATTTGAGGGGAAAATATGACACATTTTTACTTTCGCTTTAAGCGCGAACACAATTTTTTTAAAAACTTGAGTTATGCTCACGCGATAAAATAAATGTTACTAATATATAGGATAGTGCTTAAATGTTTCTACATGTCTATAATTTAGTATAAATTCGAAATGTTAAGGAAAAAGGTCAGCTGGTAATGGAATCAGTTCAGTTTCTTGAGGTTTATATCGACGGCGACGACTGATATCATTTGGAATCCAACCGTCGGAATGACTGCATAGTCGTTCCAATCACACATACCGAGTAAGAGATTTACGCCAAAAATATTACAATCCAATTACGAACCGTGGGATTTGATTCAATTTCCGGATGTGATATGTTGAGCGCCGAATTTCGCTTAGGTAAAGAGACATCCATTCGATCGCTAATTTCTGGAACCTTATTAGTATAAAACTCGGCCTGATTTGTCAACCTCGTTCCCCCTCTGATTGGCGGGAAATTCTTACGCTCTATAGGTAAAATGATCGTATAATCATGAAATTGGAAGTACTTATGATAATATCTGACCCATTAAAGTGTGAAAAATCAAGTACTCATCATAGGCATCTCCAATAGGCATAACATTTTCGATTTTTCATAAGTGCTTGTTCTGGTATTTTTTTCCCATCCATAAGATGAGCGCGATGATTCTCCATTGAATATTGGACGTGATAAATGAAATTAAGGTTAACGGAGGCATAAGACGGCAACCTCTGATAAATGCAACCAGGTTAATGACTGTTAAATTATGTCGAAAGCCATTTCGCGGGGTATTAAGGCATTTTATTTAGAATTGCGTTATCTCGTAATGTGATCGCGGTTAACCATCGCTATACCATACATACTTTACCATATTATACTTTCAGCCCACCAAATAAAAATCAATTAAATCAATTTTTTTACTTGTTTATTTAAAAGTGAGTAAAAGTATCGAGTTTATAGATTGATATACAAGAAAAATAATTGGTGGAATTCTTAAAAACTGTTTATTCGTCGTTAAGCATGTTAAGGTGATCGCTAGCTCATTTATATAAATCTGTACTCTGACCTCAATTAGCCGCTCAATTCTTTCAGATGAATGTCTTTCGACTGTGTCACGGACATAGCGCTGAAACTAGGTTTTTAAGTAATGATCGTCTTGCTTACGTTGTTGTATTTTTCTTTATTTAACCTGGAGGTGGCTGCATACAGGTGACAACAGTCTCTGCCACGAGAGGGCTACTCTGTGCCAACTATCATTTTTTGTAGTTACTGTGTCTTTCTGATCATATACACCTGCACAAGAAAAGACGTGACCATATAATAGCATTTATAACTGACAATAAAAAATGTTTGGTTTCTATTCGCGTTGAAACAAGGCAAAAAATCGATAACTACTAAATGGTTGGCATTTAATGTATCTTCAGTAGAAGTCAATATTTCACGTGAATTTGTTATAAACTGTGAAAAGTTCAAGCTTAAAATTTTGTACAAAATAGGGTATTATTTTTTCAATGGTCGATTTCTCAACGCAACTCATAATTGTAATCTGTATCGTAACGAAGCGCCTATAGCGCAAAAATAGAGGGCGTTTTCATTTCGAAATATATTTCCAAGTACATACATAAAAAATTCTATTTGACTTCGCAATCCATCGAAACGAAACTTCGCGAGAAGGCTTTGACTCCATGCAAAGTTAAAAAAAATTAAAATACTGAGAGAACGGAGCGTTATGCCACAGTTGTAATAACGATTTCTTAAAAAAACAGTGAAAACTTACAGTGGAATCCCTTGGATGTATTTTTCAATTCGTCCATTTCGCTGAATACCTCTCTGGCTTGTTTGTCCGTTTTTTATGCGTTCTTTGCACGAAGTGCATGCAATGAACACATAGGGGAGGTCGTTTCCGTCCATCCGTCCTTCCGTCCATCGGTCCGTCCGCATGTTTAAACTCGGAAACCGCCGGAAGTACTTCGATGAAATTTGGTTTTTGGGAGTTTTGCTAAAATTTGTCGATCGATTCCAATTTTGGTTCAAATCAGACAATAATGAAGACCACCTTACATGAAGACCTACATATATTTTACAACGTACTTCGCAAGAATCTCGTTAAGTACACAACTGAGAGAAAAATATTGAGAACAAAAGTTAAATAATATAATAAAAGGCGCATTTTTTGTCAAATAATTTTTTCCGTATAACGTAAAGTATTAGATAAATTTAAAGAAAAGAATGAACGTATTTACGTAATTATACAATTTTTGATCTTATTTTGTTAATTAACAAAAAAATATTAATTAAAAATTTAACAACTCGGAAACCGCTGGACATATTTTAATGAAATTTAGTATTGGAGAGTTTTACTAAACTTTGTCAACCAATTCCAATTTCGGTTAAAACCGTACTACAATAACGACCATTTTACATGAAAACCTACATTATTTTACAACGTGCCTCTTTTTCAACTCGGGAGCCGATGGACCTATTTTGATATGTTTTGGTATTGGGATGCTTTACTTAAAATTTTCGACCAAATCCAATTTTGGTTAAAATCGGACGATAATTACGACCACTTTACATGAAGAACTACATGTAACTTACAATGTACTTCTATTTTAACTCAGGAATCGCAAGATGTGTGAAATTTGGTATTGGAGAATTTTACTAAAATTTGTCGATCTCAAAGAACGCATTTGGAAACTGTGTACTCCGACATGGAGTACACATTTCCATACTTGTCTTAATTCTAGATGTGTTAGGAAACTTTCTCAATATGCATTAGTGAGCTGGGCTTTCAGATTATATCAGATATATCATCAGTTGCATATAATGAAGATTCACTGATCGCTGATTATAATTTTAACCGTGCTGTTTACAAGGTGAACTTAAATTTGAACTTCATTTACGCCAGCATGCATGATGAATATTGTAACAATATTTGCATGGAGGGAAAAGTTTCTTTAGTTCCACGCGTTTATTTTATAACGAGCTACAACTTTGATGAATATACAATTTTAACGCAATTTACTGAACCATGAAATTCATCGTGAAGCGCAGATGACATTTATGTGACAGATGAATTAACAAGTTACTAATGATAAGGTAGTCTTTGATATGCCTACGACTGAAGTCAATCGGTACTTACTTAAGGTCGCGAATGCTTAAGAAGTCCCGTCCATGTAACATTTTAAACTAGTAAATCTGGTGGAATGCCCCTTACGTCCATATTTCATATTAGAATTATGAAATTTTCCACCGAGAGCACCAGCTGTGCACATCCGGATTGCGAGTCACCAGTAGTAGTGACGTACTGCGAAATTCCTTAATTAGGAGGCGTCGATTGCCATGTTGACAATTACCACGATCCGGGCGTGACATATGGCGTCACGAGCGCTGAGGCGTGCTTTTCCTTAACGAGCTACGGTCTATCTTCCGCGCACACACATCGCATCCGTCGTTCCATAAGAAAACTCAATTATTCGAAACGGCTTCGCTAATTTTCGCGGACAACTTCGGAGGTTGGCTCGCCAGGCTTTATTATTTTTCAAACCGGCGATCAACGTAATATTTTTTAATTTTCGCTCCAATTTGAAACGACCTTCACCTTAGCAAGGAAGAGGGGGAGGGAGCTGTCCGTTTCCACCGGTCAAGGGTCGCGAGTTTCCCCCGTGCGGTCGTGGCGGCCAGCAAGGCATGAATAGCATCTGGATGATGATTTATAATGTTGATCAATTAAGCTCCTGAGTTCCGCGCCCACGCCAACGTCCTCGTTAGAATGTGGAGGACTAATTGTGTAACGTGCAGCGGACAAAGCGTAAGCGGATTGCGCCGAAATGCACGCGGGAACGGCCGTGAGGGTTGGGGAGAAAAAAAATCTTTTTCTCGGCGGTTGTAGAAGGGCTAAGTCATCTCTGGCGGTCGTTTATTTTTCTCGCCTTGATGGCTCACTCGATTTCCCGCGAAACTTTTTAAAGCGTTCCTTCGAGTATATTATTTTTAGAAGTGGATTTCTCATCGCTAACTCTCTCGGAGGAAAAATAAGCTTTGGTCCGGAAACTTATTTTCTGCACCATGTTAACGTTAATTATTTCGACATAACGTCGTCTCGCGGCGGGATTTAACAATCGGTCTGATATTCGACACTGGCGCAGTATACATCGGTACGCGCCATTTTGTTCGAAGAAGCACGTAGGACGCCCAGGACACGGAGGAAATGAGAACACCATCCTATCACGCTGTCAGTATAAATTGTGGTTGTCGCTGTTTGGTATTCATCGGCGATTTCAGGTGACCTTAATAATTTTGTCTTTTTATCGTTTCCATTGAGGAAATACGCAATTATTCATCAGGAAAATGTTTTTGTATGACCTACGACACGTTTTATAATATGGCTAAGCGATTTCATCCGTAACGTAAGCTGTTATTTTGCGTTCGTGAACGGAAAGTGTAAATTATTCATTAATTTGAAAACGAATACGATCATACTCTATCATTATATATTACTAGTTGAATTAGCCCGTTTAAAACGGGCTTTGTAATCAAATAATATAATGAACTCAAAATAAATAATTTTATTATAAAATTGTAGTATAGCAGTCCTTCCAAATTTGGTTGAACTGGCTGAAGAAACGGATGAGATATTGAGCGTTACGGACAGAATGACCAAGTGACCATTAGAATAAGGGTTTTATTATATTTAGATGCTAAATACTTGTATAAATTCCCGTAAGAAATGACGGGTAGGAAAAATCGATGTGCTACGTTAGAGATTAAATTACGCTTAATCATTGGAATTATATATATATATATATTCTTAAAATCTGTGCCGCTGAAATTGATAGAGATCGGACCGACTGGTGCTGACTTATTTCCAGTACTCACGGTCATAATTAAAAAGATTAAACTCCTTTCTTTAAGAAATGAGATTTTGTGGTGTATATACAATTACACATGCCCTCTATAAATTGTTTATTATAACACATTCACGTCCCGAACTCGTATCTCAATTCTAAATATTTTTTAAAATGCAAACGTTCAATATCCTACACTCATAGCCATGTTAATCAAATCGAGAATGTGAAATCTTCTGTAATCGAGCCCTTGCACTTATTATGGACAATAATCCATTTAAAACCTGCAAATGGAAGCGCTAAGTAACTCGCGAAAGATTTATAAAAATCGTACCGACCGTTCTTGAGATATTTGTATCCATTCATACAATTTTATTCGGAGAATGACAGAACTAGATTGACTTTTATTATAATTAGGATAAAAGGGATTATAAGTGTATAGGTTTTGAAATGTGGACTTGGAGGAGAATGCTGAAGATAAAATGGACAGATAGGATGAAAAACGATGAAGTGCTACGAAGAGTAGGAGAGAAGCGAATGATTGATTATACAGACTATTAGAAAGAGGATGGCAAATTGGGTTGGACATTACCTGAGGAGAGAGAGTATGATTAAAGACGTGTTAGAAGGAAAACTAGATGGAAAAAGTGAAAGAGGAAGGGCAAGGTTTCAGCTGATAGACGATTTGAAAGGGAAATAGAGTTATCAAGATATGAAGAGGACAGCGGAAAATAGAGGTATATGGAGAAACAGGTTTAACCACTAATAATCACGGACCTGTCTACGGACAGACTACCTATGATGATGAAGATGAAGTGTCATCATATTTATCGTTATATATTTATTTATCGCTCCCACATCAGCGAATAATTTTGGGGAATAAATTATTCGATGCCAGAGCTGAAAAAATATGCTAAATAAGGGAAGGGAAACAGTTGTACTTCGTGACGTCATAAATTTACATTTCATCTAAAGGGGCATGCTGTGCGATATCAGCACTCGGAAATCAAACAGCGGCAATCTGCTCTTTTTTAAAAATGTTTTTTGTGAAACCATTTACTGACTGGCAAAAAGTAACACTTCCTCGGCAGATTCAAGACGTAAAAAATGTAAACCATTTTGGAGGCCATAAAACAAAAAAATAGATGAATTAAAACATCCTATTTTCCTCGTTTGGTTTTACGCCGACCTTCAAAATGGAATGCTTTGTTTATTTTCTGGCAAAAAAGTATTTAAAACTTTTCGCTCGCGTTGGGGTTTTCCGCTTCAAAGCTTGAACTCGTGCAAAAAATGCCAATTCGACCTCTTAAAGGAGTCTGACATAGGAACGGTTTTTGGCAGGGAGAAGTCTAAAATGTACCAGGATGTTTGTTTACTGAACTATTATGTCTTCTCATTCTTTAACGGTCGGAAGCGTTTGAATGCCTACTTTACATGGCCTTCCCAGGAATCTCTGTTTCCTTTTTAAGAGACGACGGGCAAAAAACATTCAAAAATGGAATAGAATTAATTCAATTTCTTTTTCCGGGAAAGCACGATCTTGAAATTTACTCACAAAAATTAAGATTTCCAGTGAAAAAATTCCCGATTTCTTTAGACGTGGTTCTTTCCCAAAATCCTCAATAATATCATAAATAAAGATAATTTTTAGGACTATTACGATACAAGGTGATTTCTTCGAGTCGATTAAATTCTCTATTAAAATATGAAAAAATTACTTCTTTTCAATAATCATCAAATGGATGTATGGCATCATTTTTTACGGCATAGTTAAAAAGTTTTCAAGAGTTTTCATGCCTTAAAGTCCATCACATTGAATGACACGAATAGCCTGAGAAGTGTTTATATTGAAGCATGGATAAGAAGGTGGAGATAATATGCATAGGGCGTATTCTACTACCTTTTTAACCTGTCTTTCACACTAATTTATTATTATTTATCACGCAAATAATTTAAATTTGCTAAAAAACCACTAAATTAATTTCCCCTACAGGAAATGCATGTTTAAAAAAATATAGTGCCCTGAAGTTTTCATAATGTTGAGGTTGAGGCTCTTCGCTGAACAAATATAGCAGGGGTGTCCAAACCGCGGCTCTTCTAACTTAACTTGCGGCTCTTATTCATTTACACTCGAGGGCGTATCAAGGCTTGTCACGTCAGAAAGCAAAAACGCGGGGCGAGTAAGACGTTTTGGAGATGCTTAATGGACATGCAGTCTCTCTGTTTCGCTTCGAACACAAGTTATGTTTACTGTTCAGACATTTTTGTGTGCAGAATGCGTGTCTTGCGGCACTTGAACTTAGGAGGAATATCATATGCGGCTCTGAGGTTGAGCAGGCTTATCAACCCCTGAAATATAGTTTGATGATGGAAACTAAATTGCAGCGGGGGGCAATAAAATACGATCGGCATAAGAGTTTAAAGATATCTTACATTTCGGCATTAAAATAAGAGATCGAATTATCCGTGAATGGCTGGCTGGACGTCATATAATTTTATCCATTCGCATTCCCAACAAGGCTTCTTTAAAATGTACTTTAAATGTTCAGAATTAGTAAGAGTAGGTACAAAAATGTTTTTATTTTTATCGTCATAAAACTCAAAATTTTCAAAAAACATTGGCTATTATGATTTAAAAATATATCATGATGTATTAATTTCGTAGCTACTGTAAGTTCATTATTATTGACTTTTATATAGACGCACAATTTACACAATTAGCGCTCATTTTGTTGATGGAAAGAAAAAATAGATTTTCTTTTCGTTAAGGGAAGTGACCGCTCATTAGATTCGTGCAAGTCGACGGGCTATTGCAAGTACGTAATATGATTCTTGTCCAATTACGCATAAACATCATCCAAACATTTTTTTATTTAGCAGCTGAAAGTATCGCCAATCTCAATTTTCGGGATTCTCCGCAATCGGTACATAAATAGTCCTATAAGCTATGCATTGCGGATGATGACACAAACTATTATCCAAAATAATTGGCTATCAGTATATGTTGCCATGCTGTGTTGCCCAGACGTGGTTCGTCATGTTGCTATGCGGGCTAGGATGTGTACGACTAATTGACTTACGGGAAAACTAGGGGGCTCGTTACTCTATGCAAACAGAGCGTCTGTTGTGCACTCCGAGTTGAAACCTCATAAATTACGAAATTTTGTGATGGAATTTTAAAACCCGATCCAATTGATTCAGATTAACCGTCGAAATGGGAGGGAGATCGATTTACCTCATTTGCCAGGCCAAGCGATTTGCAATCATATCGGTGCGCGGAAAGGAGAGAGATTCCAAGGCGTTCGACACAGAAATGAAGATTGGTTAATTGTTTAATAAAATGTGAGTCATCCCGTTTGCTCTTGAAACAGAAACGCTTAAAATAATACACGAAAAACGTTTTCCTTCGGTTTTCATGAGCAGATATTCCCAACGCCTTGAAAAGGCAGTTTTAATATTTTCATTTTATCCTTTAGTGATTAAAATAGCTTCGATTACAAAAGGGTCGAAAAACTATGAGAAGTCGTCATCTGAAGTAATCCAGTAGGTTCTATAAAAAACTTGATTCTAGCCATAAGAGGCGAGCTCGAAGAATTTTTTTTATTCCACCCAATTCTGAATATCAATTAGTTTTAATGTATGTTGCAATGGCATTTCTGAGCAAAAAGTTAAATCAAACTTTGAGAAAGCACTTATAAAAGATTTTTTGTGTTTTTATTAGAGGATTGTTTCGTTTTTAATTGGGCTTTAAATAGGAGCAATATTGTTTCTGTTCTACTGCAGATGTTTTTCGCCCAGATGTTGTGTCATTTTGTTCAGCTATTTTTTTCGTTTCCTTATTTTCCTGACGCCTATTAATCTGTACACTATTTAAAGATTACTGTTGCTCTATTAAGTTTAATTTTAATTTGTATATATTCAGATGCAAATTCAAGAATTAGCGCTTGAAAAAATAAGTACTTAGCTAAGGTATCTCCAATAGCTATAATAAGGTTATGGAGACTATCGGAAATACACTAAAATTCATCTATATATCTATATTTTTCTTACTCCGTCTGCAAAAATTTCCACCATGCGCCACCAGACCGAGCCACCGACTGACTGTATTGCTATTTTTAACTAACTTTCTGAGTAGGTAGAAGATTTCAATTTAGTAGGAATGTTTCATTCTTATAGTAAAAGCCATTGATGAGAAAAATCTCCAAAAAAGATCCAGGTTCGACTCCAGTAGATAATTTCTGTTTCCTATAAGATAACACATATAAATCGATTTTTACACTTACAGGCTTTTATTCTTTTGCAAATTAAAATTAGAAGGAATTCGCCTACAATCTTCGGATCTGAACCGTTTTAAAGAAAAATAAATGATGTTTCTTATCGTCACATTTCACCTACGATACGAAATCGCTAAAGTAATATGTTTAAATCATATTTATTGGAAAAATGAAGCTTTTTAACGATACATTGCCTTGCCGACCGTGTAATTGTTAAACCTCGAGATTGTATTGTCGTCTCAACCCTTATACTATATGCGTAAAGAAAGCGTGCTTTGTATGTTTTAATACGTGAGAAAGAAGGGCAGAGAGGAAGAATGAAAGGAGAGAGACGGGGGGGGGGGGAGAGAGAGAGGGAGTGAGAGAGGAGAGAGAGGGAGGGACACAGAGAAAAGGGGAGAGGGAGTGATAGATAGATAACGTTCTTTATTAGGGCGAGAATGAGACTAGGAAGTATATTTTTCCAGAGAAGAAGAGAGGGGGAGAGGGAGAGAGATAGGGAGATAGTAAGGAAGAGAGAGATAAAGGAAGGGAGTGGGATGGAAAGGGAGTGAGAGGGATGGTGAGAGAGGGATGGAGAGGGAGGGAGGATGGAAAGGGAGAGAGGATGGAGAGGGAGGGATAATGGGAGGGAGAATGGGTGAGATAATGGAAGGGAGAATGGGAAGGAGGATGGGAGAGAGGAAGAGAGAAAAGTGAAGATATAAAAATGAATTTTTATAACCAACTTTTATATAGTTAATACTTAAATATTAATAAACTCTTATAATATAATTATTATAACCTTTCTGCTTGCATGGGCGTAAAAAGTTGCAACAGTGTCTACCAGCTGTTGAGTGATCTGGGAGTCTTTATATGTAACCTTTAATCTTTTTACAGTTGAGAAAATGGCAATCAGAAGCAAGGACGTACCCAGGGGAGGGGTCCGGACCCCCCTCCTGGTGTACAGACATTTGTGGAATCTGCGATAACCACGTTATAAACTTGCTACTTTGCCTCTTGCTACGCTGCCACTTGCTGCGTTGAGTTATGAGAACTAAAAACGCTGTAAAAGCTTATATTATTTGAATAGGACTGTTATTTAATCAATTGCTGGAAATTGGTTTTCGGCCTCGGACCCCCCCCCTCTCCCGAAATAAATTTCTGGGTACGTGTATGGTCAGAAGTAGAGAACTCAGTGGCAAACGTAAGAATGTTTGGTATACAGGTAGTAAGAAGTTTGATAGTATCTTCTCCTACTAACAACTTTTGAACCAATCGACCGATTTTCATGAAATTTGGTTTGAGGCTCATGATGCCAGGGCTCACCTCCGAGCTATATTTTATTTGGCGAATATTGAAGTCCCGGGTTCGATTCCAGGAACGTTTTTTGCCCATTTTTTTACATAGGAAATCTCAAATCCATCGTGTAGAGATGTTTTCTTTAATCCATTAAAATATCTTAAAATTATGATATAGGAGCGAAGTTAGTACTGTTCTAAGGAGAAAAGAATGTAAATTCTAATTGTTATCACTGAATTTTGATAATTGATCGTATTTTCTGAATTTTTATTAAAACAGAGTTTTTGCGTTTTAAATCGCATTTTATCGGGTTGTTGCCATGAAGACGATTATAACCGAACTTGGCTTGAACATAGACGACTGAACAAATGGGTTATTTTTTCCGCTCGACTACTCTTCAGCAATGGACAGTTGATCCAGACATATTAGCGTATTAACAGTAACATTTATTAAATTCGTTTTTTAAAAAAGTACATGCAAAATATGCCAGAAAGAGATTTATACATTGTTTTTAGTATTTTAAATCTGATAACGCTCTATTAATTTGTTTTTCCAATTTTTATTTATCATTGTTAAACTATGAACTACAAGTGGTATTTATGCTATGAGAATTCCTTGGAATGACTAACAGATACTGAAACATTTCCTGTCAATATACATAAGTAATCAATTCGGGACGTCAACTTTGGGAAACCAGCCTACATTAGTCCTGGTTTGGACTTCTTGTTTACTTTTTGTGAAGGACACCTAACAACGACAAAGAAGAATTTTATAAGCTTCCAATATTTGGTGTTGCGTTGCAACGGGCAATTCACTATTAATCATTCCCCCCTTTTAATAACAAGATGAAAAGTATATTCCATAAATGTAATACACAGAGATTTCAAAGGCGTTCTTAATGTGAAATTCGTATGAAACGGTATCCAAAGATTAGGCTATTCTCAAATTTTTTATCCTCGAAACTATAAGTCGTAATTATATAGTTTCGGGGACTAGTAAATTTTGTTTATCCAAATAAAATTTTTAATCTATATCTCACAGATCATATAAGAGCATGGGAGAGAAATATATGGATTATTAATTGTTGTTTGCTGGGAGTACCGTCTTAGCGACAGATGTAAAAAAAATACGCGATGTTTTGCTTGGTATTTTATCGAATTTTATCTCCAAAACTATAAGTCGTACTTATCTGATCTCTGGACCACCTTGTAATTAATGTTATTCTCGATCCAAATAAATTTTTTAATCTATACCTCGCGGATCATATAAGAGAATGGGAGAGAAATATATTGATTTTTAATTGTTGTTTGCTGAGAAAACCGTCTTCGCGATCGATGTAAACAAAATATGCGATGTTTTGCACGGGATATTCTCGATTTTTTATCTCCGAAACCATAACTCGTAATTACGTGGCCTCGCAGACTTTCTTGTAGTAAATGTTGTTCTCTATTCGAATAATTTTTTAAATCTACACCTTACAGATCATATAAGAGCTAGGGGGATAAAAGTTTGATATTTCATTGTTGCGTGACGGATGCCATTCAAAGAGATAAGAGTATAAGTTTATTAAAGTAATTATGTAGAGTGGAAGTTCTAATTGACGGATTCAGTTGAAAATCACAACAGGGCGATAAATTTTAATAAAGATCACTCATACCTAATTAAATTAATATCAGTCCAGCGGTTTAGGAGATGAAAGTTACGACGGACGGACGGACGGACCAAACGTGCCCATAAGGCGTTCCTCTATTACTGCTTAGCTGGTAAAGAACGCCAAAAAGCTGTCCCCCTTATAATAAAAAGCTATGTTGGTCCGTTGGTTGGTGGGTTGGTGCATGTCACTCTCTTAAAACGCGAATAACTCAATCAATTATGCAGATATAAACTTGAAATTAGGCAAAGATTATCTACTCGGATATGAAAATGCTACGATGAAGAAAAATTAACGAAAAACGTCCAGAGTTTGACTCCAGAGGATGATTTGCATTCTCCATAACACAACACGTAAAAATCGACCTTTTGACGTGCAGGCTTTTCTTCTTTTTGAGATTAAAATTAGAAAACATGGACTCACGACCATTCAATCTAAACCGTTATAAAAAATATTATAAGTTTTCTTGTTCTGTACATCGTTATTCGTTTAAATTTCGAAATTATTCATATTAAACGTTTTATTCACATATTTTGCGGAAATCTTGCCATTATATCGGGATGTTGCCTTGCCTACTAATTACATTATTAAACCTCGGAATCCTATTGTCATTCCAATCCTTATGTGTTTAAGCTTGCTTTTGAGGGCTTTGAATACGAGAAGCAGTGAGACAGAAGAAGCAGAAAATTATTTATTTATTATTTTTTTTTCATGAAAACAATACTTTCTCTATACTTCGTATATGGAGAAAGTAAAAATATCCGGGTTCGACACCAGTACTTAATGTTTCCCATAAAATAACACGTACAAATCGATTGTTCGACTTAACAAAGGGTTAACAGGAATTGCGAAAGACCAAGATATTTTTATACCTCCAATTCCGTTGATATCACCAGATACAATGATACAATTTAAGAGACTGCAATTTACAATCCGGATTGCCTTTGCCGTGTCAGTCAACAAAGCACAAGGACGGTATTTTAAAGTTGCAGGTGTAGATTTGTCAATCGATCGCTTTGCCCATGGACGACTATATGTAGCTACGTCAAGAGTAGGAAGCGGGACAAATTTATTTATTTGGGTTAAAGATGGGAAGACAAGAAATATTGTATACCATCAAGCTTTAAAATAAAAATTAACTTGGTTCCATTATTTGGTTTTATTCTAAAATCTTCCTCACTATTTTTGTCATCATTTAAAAAGCCGAGGAACGCCGAGTAAATTTGCAAGTAGGTATATATTTTTACCACGTGCTTATTCTTGGAGTTGTTGTCAGCCATAAGACGATATCGGTAATTCTTTCGGGAATTGCTTCAGATGCAGTTTCTCATAGTCTCCATCTTGCGTTAATTATTTTTTAAACCAATTGGGATAATTGTTTCTAGATACACTAGGGAGATGCCCGTTGAAATTCAACGGGAAATGTATTTGTGAAATAAAAAATGAATATACCTTGACTTTCTTTGGATGGCAATAAAACAAACTTCCGTTCTTTTAGGCGTTCGTTGTTTTAAGTTTAGAATTCCTACGATGATTCTAAGTACCTAATTTTGATATGCGAATGGTTAATGTTTTACATTCAAATGTACTCCTTCCCGTAAATAACGCAACGAATGTTGTTTACATAGGTTGCTATGAAAATAATTTCTCTCTCTCCTCTCTCTCGTACTTATTGTAAGAGCATTCAAAGCACGCTTTCACCCATAAGGATTGAAATAACAATCGGATTTCGAGGTTTAACAATGTAACGGGTTGTCATGGCAACATCCCGTTAAAATGGCAAGATTTCCACAAAATATGTGAATTAAACGTTTGACACGAGGTAGTTCGATCTATAGGCGGAAAAGGATGAACAGAATAAGAAACGTCATGGTTTTTTCTTTAAATCAGCTGGATTCGAAGATCATAGGTGAATTCTTTCTAATTTTGATCCCAAAAAGAATAAAATCATGCACTTCGAAAATCTACTTGTACGTGTTATCTTATGGGAAATGGAAAAGTCTTCCTTGAAGTCGAACCCATAACTTTTTTCGAGATTTTTTTCGTTATCACCTTACAATATCCCAAACTAGCATTCCTTTCAAATTTCAAATATATATCTCGATCTTTTATTGAGTTATTCGCATTTTTATAGCGTGACAGAGGGAGCCACAAAGGGACAGAAGTAGCCTTCTATTGTTGTTAGATGCCGGATAAGTTGGGACAAAAAGAATATCTAAATCTACACTTTTATCCATCAATTTCAAAGGCCGGTGGCTGGTAAGAGATGCAATGCACACCTTGCTGTCCAAAACGGCCCTCAGTCGATAATTGGTAATCCTGTGTTGCTGCCTTACAATTACAGGGAACAAGAGAGCCCCTTTGTAGTTCTAGATCACGATCGATATCGAATATATTATCTTCAAAATCACAGAAATTACTGGCTTATATTTATTTCATCCAGTTTGAGGTCAACCTATCTCACTATGGCAGATTTTCGCAATCTCTCAAAAATGCGCAGTCTTCCATTTGTGTTTGAGAGTCTTTGCGTGCGTTGATATTTGCTCGTGTGCAGATTCGAAATACCTTTTTCTCGAATCAGGGGTAATGGTGACGTTTTGATGTATTTCTTCTTGCATTATGATGAACGAACATTTTATTTCACACCCCGCCTTTTTTTGTGATTCTACTTTTCCCCTCGAATTCGTTGATGGATCTGGTCGCACTACCTCCCATCCTGTTTTCGGTTCAGCTGCTGATTATAAGCCTAAAAGTTTTGCCATTGTATCTCTGGAATTTCAACGAGCCTGCTTTATTTCTCCATTAAAAAAATGCTGGTTGCTATGCACATGCAGCATAAGGATAAATAATGTGTCGAGGGAAGCAATATCCGTCTCCTCTTCATGTTTCCACGACGAAACTTTTATTTCGCTTGTTCCTTTAGTTTGTCTCTCCAGTGCGTCGTATGCAGCCTTTCGCCCTTCTCTTTTCATTTAGCCACGGGATTTGCTTGTTCTATATTCGCTGATGGTTGGGATTTTTTGCTTCTAGGATGAAACTGTTTCGGTCGCTACATGCCTCTTGCTGCCTTGAATGGAAAACCTTAATTTTGTTCTTCATGGAATCGTTGAAGAATTTTCTTCCCATATTTTTACCATTCATCTGATTTAGTTATAAGAAGTTTGTGCTTCCATTCATCGGTCCCATATCGATTTTGTCTATATATTAAACCTGTTCCGGTTTGACGTCGAATTTCCAAATTATACCTTTTCATTTTATTGCAGATATTTTTCTGACGATGGACCGCTGATCGTTTCCATTTTGGTTTATTGTTATAAATGCGTACATTTTAAATTAAAAATATTTCGTTGCATATTTTCAGCAAAAAACGACGAAGGACATGCATAATTGATTTCAATTTACCTTTCATCCTTTTACATTCAAAATTAACCCGAAATTAATGACGAACGGGCGTGCCAGCAGTCACTACGTTACTGTTTTATTTTATTGAAATGGCAAATTTCCGATGGGACACATGCGCACGAAAAAGTATCTCCACCGATGGGAAATTTACAGTGAAATTAATATTGCACATGCCCGCAAGTTAATTTTAAAATTCTATTTATCGCTCAAAATAAAACAGCAACATTTGAATGGTTATCATACGGAGGTGTCTCTTAAACGAGTC
This sequence comes from Tanypteryx hageni, assembly GCA_028673005.1. Classification (NCBI taxonomy): domain Eukaryota; kingdom Metazoa; phylum Arthropoda; class Insecta; order Odonata; family Petaluridae; genus Tanypteryx; species Tanypteryx hageni. The sequence goes on from CM054113.1 coordinate 176,828,340, forward strand.
CATATATGAAATTTTATTTGTTCAAAGTACTTCAAAATGGTGAGTGGCCGATTCGGAGCAAAAATTCAAATTTACGCTCCGCTGGCTTTCCGTTCAAATTAAACTGAGAGCCAATATATATATATAGGAAAACACGATTGGAAGAGTTCCGAAATCATCGAAACAATCGAAAATGGAGAGAGGGAGAGAGGTGCAATATGATCGAATGGACCGTGGGCATATTATTTTTGCCGTAGTTCCTATCTTTGCCCACTTACCCGTGTAGTAGTAATTTGACATCGACGGAGAGACCGTTTTAATTTTTAAGCCAAATATTTATAGAACACCTGTTTTTTTTCTTGTCTTCTTTCTCTCTCTCTCTCTCTCTCCCATCCTTTATCTTCTTCTTTCCATCTCTCTTTCTGAGTCCCTTTCTCATAAAGTTTGTCTCATGCGATTCCACTCATTAGAGCTGGCAAGTTTAATCGATGGTGCCGCCAGGGGACTAGACCTGGCGCAGCTCCTACTGCTGAATAGTTCGCGTGGTGGAAAAGTCAACATTTTAATGCGAGTTTGAAGTGGGAACATATGCAAGATGGGGTCCAAGTAGAAGGGAGGGGTTACTTACAATAGAAAGAGTTGTTTATACGCTCCATGTATTTCGCTCTTTTGTGCAATGGCGTACAGAGAAAATCGTCCCACAAAATAAAATTAAAACTTTCTTGTTGTCTTTTTTCTTTTTAGAAATTCTGTACGCGTTTTCAGATTTAAAAAATCACAGTGGCTGGCATAATAACGCAATGGCCCTTGTTTAACCCTCTTAGGCTCTAATCCCAATGGGGCCAAATTGCAATTCTGTGATCGCACAATTTCGAGGTGTCACATCCTTCCTGAAGGATTTCTAACTTTGAAAAAACCAGGCTCATTGCAGGAAGTGATACCGAATCGTTCGGTTAAGAAGTACATCCGAAAATAAATGCATGATTACATGAGAGAAATGAAGAAATAAGTAATAAGCTTCTGTAGGCGTTGAAGAGGTCAGTTGCCTGCTCAATATTAATGTTTGATAAAAAAACTGATGACTAAAGCAGTTTAAGCCATTGGAAACAAATATAGAGACTTTACAATCCCCCCTTATAATCTCCCTTATAAGAAAACGATATGTTGGTCCGTTGGTTGGTTTATTTCACGCTCTTAAAACGCGAATAACTCAATCAATTATGCAGATATAAACTTGAAATTAGGCAAAGATTATCTACTCAGATATGAAAATGCTACGATGAAGAAAAATTAACGAAAAACGTCCAGAGTTTGACTCCAGAGGATGATTTGCATTCTCCATAACACAACACGTAAAAATCGACCTTTTGACGTGCAGGCTTTTCTTCTTTTTGAGATTAAAATTAGAAAACATGGACTCACGACCATTCAATCTAAACCGTTATAAAAAATATTATAAGTTTTCTTGTTCTGTACATCGTTATATATATCCGCCTGGCAAATGGAAGACCCGGGTTCAATTCCCGGTCATAGCAGACTTTTTTCTCGTTTCAAAATTGTTCCAACTTTTACAGCTTATGCCTGTCTGCATAGGATCTTCGGATCATATTATTCCATCAATTTCACAACACGTAAAAATCGACTTTTTTACGTGCAGGCTTTTCTTCTTTTTTAATATTAAAATTAGAAAAAACTAACCTACGACCTTTGGATCTAAAGCATTTTAAATAAAATAATATAAGGTATCTTATTCTGTTGATCTTATTCCGCCTACAGTTCAAATTTCCTCATATTAAACATTTAATTCGCATATTTAGTGAAATATTGCCATTTAAACGGAATGTTGCCTTGCCTACCAATTAAATTGTTAAACCTCGAAATCCTATTGTTATTGTGATTTGAAGGTTTTTATAGGTGAGAGAGAGAAAGACAGAAGGAGAGTGAAATTCTTTGCGTTATTTGCAAGAAGGAATACCTAAAGATCTGAAATACTATTAAAAAAGATTTAAAATCGTAATAATGAGCTAAGTTCTATATTAATGAAATAGAAACGGTATGAAAATCTGAGGAACATGCCGGACTTTTTAATTAACAAACCGAGCTTGTAAAACATTTATAGAGTGAAGGATTAGGCGACAGGTTACGGGAGTTAGTTATAGGAATGAAGGACTTGAGGACGGTTTGGGATATGGGGAGAGAGAGAGAGGTTCAAAAGAAGCAAAAAATCACAAAAATAACATTAAAAGGTGTTTATAATAATAATAAAAGGTTATGTTTTAAGTCCGTTGGTCTAAGTGTCAAGCTATTAAAACGCGAATAACTCGATCAAGGATGTAGATAGAAAATTGAAATTTGGCAAAAATTTATATTATGAGCTAATCAGAATGTTTATTTATGGTTGACATGGTAATTTAAGAAATAAATGTATGTTTGTGGCCATATTTTGTTTGAACTTTCTCCGAATAAAATTTATAAATTTTAATTTGGTGAAACAGCATTTTATGTGGACTGAAAATTAAAAAATATATAATTCACATTATAGTATGTTCCAGAGAGTTAAAATTATTTTGGCCACCTCAAATTTTCTAACGTAATGTTTAACAAATAAATATTCTTCTAGTATGTAAGATTTGTGTCTACGTATACCACGCTGAGAGAGATAGCTGCATTTTTGAGGGGAGAATGAGAAGGAGAAATTTGAGGGAGTAAGGGAGGAGAATGGGCGTGAGAAAGATGGAGGATGGGAAGAAGAGAGGATGAAGAATAGGAGGGATAGAAGATGGAGAATGGGAAGAAGTATAAGAGAGGAAAAATACGGGGGAGAATATGAGGGAGAATATGAGGGAGAGAGAGAGAGAAGAGAAAGAGAGGGAGGGAAGAGAATGGGAGAGAGGCAGAAATGGAGGAAAAATGGAAATGATTCGTTGGTTGGTTGGTCCATGTCACGCTTTTAAAACGTGAATAACTCGACCAAAAATGAAGATATTATATTGAAATTTGCCAGAGATAATCTACTATGACATAAAAATGCTATGGCGAAGGTAAATTTACGAAAAACGTCCAGAGTTTGACTCCAGGGAATGATTTGCATTCATCATAAGATAACATTTAAAAATCGACTTTTTGTCATGCAGGATTTTCGTCCGTTTGAGATTAAAATTAGAAAAAAATGGACTCACGACCTTTGGATCTAAACCATTTTACAGAAGAAATACAAGGTTTCTTATTCTGTTCATCGTTATTCATCTACAGTTCGAAATCCTTCATGTTAAATACATAATTTATATATTTTGGGGAAATGTTGCCATTTTAACAGTATGTTGCCTTGCCTACCAATTACATAGTTAAACCTCGAAAGCCTATTGTTATATCAATCTTTATAGGTTTAAGCTTGCTTTGAAGGCTTTCAATACGAGAAGTAGAGAAAGATGGAAGGAGAGGGAAATGATTTTCACAGTTCGTTGAGTTACTTACGAGAAGACAAAACTAAAGAGTTGAAATGCGCTATTGGTTTGAGTGTGAAGTTATTAAAACGCAAATAAAGGCCGATCCACACTATACGTAACGTCTCCGTTTCGACACGTCATTTTTCATCAGTGTTCATATTGTACTTTAAGGTTTCGACACGGACCGACACCTTTTCAGTCTTAATATTAAATGAAATTAATATCGATGCTGTACACATTGATGTTTCATTTGATTATCGCTAAGTAGAATATTAAATTTCGATTTTATTCCAATTAAATTTACAATCAAGTTCATTGGATCTGAAAAAGAACATTAAAACTGTTTTTAATCCCTGGAACACTCAATTATGTGAATTTTATATCAATTGATTACTTATTAGTGTGTGTAAGAGTTAGTTTCATTAATATTTTATTTCAATTTTATTTTAACTTAATACTTAATTCACGCACACCCGTCATATTTGACGGGCAATTACGCTAGCCACTAAAATTAAAGCCTAGATGTGTTTGTTTTGTGTACAACGCTGACGTCATCAATGGCACATTTTAACGCGTTTATAACAAACTTGCCGATTAGGTGGAAGGTTGAAATTTCGCAGGAATGTTTGATTCAGATATAAAAATTAAATGAAAAAAATACAAATTAAGATCCGGATTATACTCCAGGGGGGCGATTTCCATTTCCCCAACATAACACGTAAAAAGCGACTTTTTTATTCTTTTGGAAATTAAAATTAAAAATAATTGATCTACGATCTTTGAATTTTAACTATGTTTTAGGAAAATTAATAAAGTTTCTTATTCTATTAATCTTTTTCCGTTCACCTTTCGGTATCTCTCATACTAAACACTAAATAACATATTTTGGGAAAATGTCGGCTTTTAAACGAGATGTTGTTGTAGGAATTTTCGCAAAATTACGTAATTCTAATGGGACTGTGATTTAGTTTGGATTATTTTCCTTATCTAAATGTCTATATAGATGTAGAGTAAGAGAGAGAGAGAGAGAGGGGGACGTGGGGAGGGAGATAGGAAGGAAGGGATATAGAATGGAAGATGCATTGAAAGCAAGGGATGTATAGAATTAGAAAAGGACAGGAGGAAAGAGATAAAGAGGGAGACGGAGAAAAAGAGGGAGAGCTATGAATTGGGACAGAAGGGATTGAGAGAGGAGGAGGTGGGAGAAAAGATATTCAGAGAGAGGGAGGGACAGACAGACAGACAAATGACTAGGGGGAGAGAAAGGGAGGGACAGACAGACAGACAGACAGACAAATGACTAGGGGGAGAGAAAGGGAGGGAGAGAGATAGAGGGAAGGAATGAGAAAGGAAGGGAGGGAGAGAGGGATGGCGAGAGGAAAGGAGGGAATGTAATTATTTATCCGCCATATGAAGGGCAATACTATTGTATCATAACAACACAATAAAATTGGCTTAGTATTTCCATTTTCTCCTGGCAGCATTTGTTTAAGCATCACATTGCTTTTCGACCATCGAACGAATATTTTGAGAGTGGAAAATAAGCATTCACAGAGTATATGTAGAGATGTACGAAGATTTTGGAAATTTATTCTCCTAAACTCCCATAGACATTATACGGTTTTAGAAAATCAGATGAACATTTAAAATAAGAAAACTCTACCCTAAGTGATAGCTCATCGACCTCTCATTATAAAATATTTTTAAGGAAATTAATTATCGTTGAATTATCCCTGTGAGTCACTAATTTGGAGTAGAAGTTTGCGTTTGGTTTGCGCGTGTCGATAATAAGTCGCAAGTCATTAGCCGATATCCATAACTCATATTAGAATCCCAGAAAAAATCCCATATTGCTTTAATCAGAGTGATTGCGAGAAAAGGAGTTGCCTCTAGGAATTTAAGGAACATATACCCTGGATATCGACTTCAGTGACCACAAACTCCAAACCCAAACGAATTCGTTCGGTAATTTTTTGTGATAAGGGAATACATTGAAATCACCTGTTGTTCGAATATTTTTTTATATTTATGAAAAAATTATGTCTTCCTATAAAATCTTATATCTCTTAATGACGTTGTTCCCTTGTTTTCTGGGTTATTAATTGCCATAGTGACAATTTCTTTGGCAATCATTTTTGACTCAGTTACTATATGAGGAAATGGCAATCTCTAAATCTACATGTAAATTACTCATCATAGACAATACGAAATTTTGTCGCAATGAACTTCAAATTTGATCAAATCAGCGATATGATAACTCTGACTTGCGTAAAACTATTATCGTTCTAATCCGACAATGTTTCCACCAGTCGAAATTAAGATGCTTAGTTCCCATTTTCGAAGTAATAGTTTCTCCATAGCTTGGTTTTGTCACAGTTTAAATATAATCAACTTTAAGAAATAATTCCCCCTTGGAATTATGCGGAATACGTTCTATAAATTTTTATAGCAATGTGTATGTTTATCTTTAAAAATTTTTAACTTGCGAAAATTATAAATCCCGCCTCTTTCGTTTACAGAACGTATATCGCACGCTCTCCGATTTCGTCGCTTTAACATTAAGTTATTATCGGTTTCCGCCATAATTTTTTCCCACGCGTTGTTTAATCCGAGGAATTTTAAACATATTTGAATATGGATATATAGATAACACTTTACATGATCCGCAAAGCGAATTTTTGCATTTTTCTCCGATTTTTCCTCTTTTATGAGTTCGCCCTTTTATTTACCGAAGTGTAGACTCTCAATTACTAACTACGTTATACTGAAATGCGCATCGGAATAAAATGTAGCGAGAAATACAAGTTCCTAAATAGAAATAAACGAGCTCCGATACGATTTTAAGAACGTATTATCAACAACCTAATGATAAATACCGATAAATCTTTAAATTTAAATAAGTCATACGCGGGTAAAATCCCAATGGATTCTCGAGTGAAATTTCTCGTACACCGATACAGTGAATTAGAACTTTACGTTTCCATAATGTGCACCTTCGAGCCGTTTTTTTGTAACTGCGACGTTCGCTTTGGGAGTGTATATATTTCGTGCGTAGTGACGGCTTTACTCAGCGGGATTGGATCACTCGCATTACGCAGGATTGCTTTTGAAAATTACTAGCGTCAAAATGGGAGCTGTTGAGAGATTGCGTTGGCATTCGTACAAGATGGAAAGGGTTGAAAATTGAGCACAAAAAATGATGAAACATTTTTGGGTCTCCGTTCTTCTCAATTGCAGTAATCGTCCCGCGAATACAGAAGTAATTCAGAATTAGAACTGGGACCTATAGACACTCCTGGGCCAATTTTCAGCGGATATAATAGTCGTCTTCATTTACGGATTAACCGGGGGTCGGTTGAGATTCAAGGGACTCCTGATTTATACTCTGTATAAAGTAATAATTGAAAACGGAAGGGGACGTATAAGGGTTATCAAACCGAAAAAATGCGTGTAAAGTAATATTTCAGTCTTATCTAGATTCAAAACTTTCTTCTTGAACAAGGTAAGTAAAGGTATTATGTCCATGTAAGTAATATGGCCTCTTTTTTGCTACGCCACTAGTTTCTTTAAGTTTTGATAAATAGTGGTATCGTGACATCAAGATTATCGTCCTTGCCATGATTAATGTTAAATCCGCTAGGTGTGCTGCACTGCTTGCTGTTGAATGCCATTTCAATGTCAGTTCAATTAAGGACACAGCATTAATCTAATTTCTAGAACGTCAGGATTCCACAAAAATTCGTTATTAATAATAATTTCCTGAATTTACCTGGTTGAACTTCAGTAGTACATTTTCTCTAGTTTTTTATGGTATAATCTGCACTACATTACACCTCCGTTCGATGAACTTAATGCTGTATACGTATTTTACTTGTACATCATGGTACCATACCAGAGTAAGCATTTAAAGGGGAAATGGTCAGAAGAAAACTTGGTGAAAACTGTGAATGCTGTTCATGAAGGTGAACTCTCCACTAACGCAGCAGCCAAGAGATATCAAATTCCATGAAGGACTTTACGGCGCTACGTTGAGTAAAAGAATGCATTGGCATCACAACAAAGATTGGGCTATCACAAACCAACGTTTTTATGCAATATTCACCGCTGTCTGGGATAAATCCATGACTCCAGCCAACATCAAATCTAGATTTAGCGCAACTGGAATTTATCCATTTAATTCTTCAGCAATTCCTGATGAGGCATTTGCTCCTAGCATAGTTACTGGAGCGTCATCACGTTCCCGAGATGAACAGTGCCCAATATTGTCTTCCAGTGTGCCTCAGATTGACCTTGAAAAACCCGAGTCTTCTGGTACAAACAGTTCTAGTTTAATTAATAAAACAAGGGTATTATCTAGCGATAGTGAGAGAGAAGAAGTCGGAGGCATCTTAAACGATGAATCTAATGAGGGACAGTCTCCTGTTTCCGTAAATTCATTTTCTGAGATAGTTTACCTTTCTATAACCAATTTCGCTATTTTGGGTAAAGAGATATCTGATGGTCTTATTACCTGCAAGGTGAAGGTAATATGGCCAACTGCATTCCTTTCAGAAAATAATTTTGTTTTTTAATAATGATAGAAGCTAAGAGCCATAGTAATTTTTTTCATGAACCTTAAAGGGTACTTGACGATATGCACGCATCGATTTTAGTTTATAACTTTAATAACAGGGTGAAAGGTATTAAAAATGTTAGCATGGCCATATTACCTTCACTTACCTTATGTTTTTTTTTGTTACGGCTAGAATTTGACCAGCTTAAGTATTTGGACGGTATTTTTATCCTAGTCTGGAATATATTTGGTAAGTATTTTTTGATTCAGCAAAATATATATATAATTTAAGGTTTCAAAGTAAATGGATAGTCTAAATTATTCAATATGCATCTTAACTGAAGTTGGTGGATAAATTTTAGTTAAGAGGATCCAATACAAAATTTCATTAAAAATTTCGTCGGCTAGACTAGCTCCGTTGCTTATATTTGAGCGTGGTTTTCCATTTAAATGCTCCGAGCTGGATAACTTGGACCGAAATTGAATTTCTCCGATGAATTTTGTTACCGTTCTTCAGTACAAAAATCGCATCAAAATCCTTTCAACTGCAGTGAATAAGTTATTTGCATACGGAAGGAAAAAAGGTCAGGCAGATCTATCAAAGCAAATGGCTACGATTATGTTGATAATAAATGGGACGTAAAGAGGTTCGTTTTTTACTTTTCTACCATTCTCTGTTATGCATAGGAATTAATAGGCAGTCGTGCATGCGGGAAGCGGCTAAAAGAATTCCCTGCTTAGATTGGATGGCATCTTTGGACTGGTGCGTATAGAATTGAAATCGCTTTATTAAAACAAGATGTTGGAGATGGAAGTGATTTCGAACGTGAATCGATGAAGTTACTGTTAATCCCAGAATGCAAAAGGAACGTAGAATAAGCTGGTGATTGGTAGATTTGAATAAACCAGCAATGCATTTAAATCGTTGATTAAATCCTATTATTTGTTGTCCGCCTTCTGAATAAAATCGGCAAAAATCTATCTCCAGGGAAATAAGGAAAATCATGCCTAGGATCCGAGGAATGTTACAAACACCTTATTTAACAAATTCAACTGCTACCATGTTTTCAGAAATTTAAATTGGTAACTCGCTATATTTGTCCTAACAGATATTGACATTTCGATTCGATAAAATGCGAGGATGTGCTTCAGTGGGCTATCATCATGGCGAATGAGTATTTTATTAAAAGACGCGAAACTGTAATTTATACAAAAATCACACATTTCGTAACAATACTTTGTTTGAATCCCATCTTTTTGGAGAATTAATTATGCTTCGAAATAACTTTAATAACGCTCTGCAAAATTCAATGAATGCATCATTATTTAGTTCCAGATATCGGCGCTGTTATTTTTTTTTACCATCGAAATGGACGACAGACTAGGCAGTTTGTAAATAATACAAAATTTAATTTCTCAAAGCCGCCTTCGGTTTAATCCGAACGTTAAAAATGTTGTCGATAAAAATTAAACTTTTAGAGAGCATGTTCAGTAAAAGCAAAAGCAATTGCTAAGTGACATATCGTTTTAAATTAATAATAATGCCATTATTTCTTATATAAAAGCACTATGTGATAATAACAACTGTTGAACATTTAATCCATGTTTTTGCACATTGGTCATTAACCTTTTTAGCGTTCCTATTATTGGATCATTTTGCAGCTTTGATGGAGAAAATGAAAAAATAACAATTTTGTTTTTAAACAGGAATCACGCATTAATGATGGACCGAAACTTACAAAAATGGTGGAAAATTCTCTGAAATTGTTGTCGGTGGGTCTTTTTTGCTAATTACTACTATTCCGAATATGTACTACTTCGTGAATGTATGATGATTCGAAATAGCTATTATGTTGGGACTCCTAGCAATTGAGCTTATTCGGTGACTAATTAAGGCACCCTAGAAAGTTTCCGTCATAATCAACGAATGACTTTATGAAATTAGCGATTGAATTTTTCCGAAGAGAAAAGATCGTAAGTGAATTGTTTTGGAATAACGAGCATTAATTTTTTTGCTGTTTACTACGTTAATTCGTACCACTGCGCGATTTGTATACATATATAATGTGATAAATAATATTTTTTCAACGTATTTGGTACAAGTCAAGCGAAGTGCAGGTTTTGTTAATGGATAAAAACGTGCTAATGCGATCACTATCTGTCCGTCTGTGGAAAATCAACTTTTTTGTTTTAAGATATGTTTGGAAAATTATTTTTGGATTGATAGCTCTTACAAATCTACAAATTCTACACAGATTGGTTTTATCTCAGAAGTTTATAAATTTTCCGCTAGTTGGATTCAATATAGGAAAATTCGAAAGTTTGAAATAAAATTGCAGCCAAACCCTGCTATCCACCAAATAGGTGACTTGCAGCGTATAATGTAGATGTAGAGAAGTTAAGGTTTCACAGTTGAGAAGGTTAAGTGAGGATCTAAATTCCTATGGTGCGGGTTGCCCCCTCACTAAAGTGGGAGGCAAAAAACCTGCTTCCACCTCTAGCTTTAGCAAGGGTATCTTACTTGTAATGGAATGGCAGAATTACTCTACTCTTGTGATGCCTGCGGTTGACATTTATCCTATACAAACTGGAATTTTAAGTTTTGAAACATTTCTCTTTGTTTCCTGTATTAAATTTTCCCTTCCAGAAATTCAGGTATCATGGAAGAAAACTATTAAAAATATTCACCTAGAGGTTTTTTGCTTTCGATTATCCACATTGTTTAGTAAGATTCTTCTACTTCTCTATCTTCTTTATGTAACTGTCATTAAAAATGAGAAGTCTTAATGAGTAATATTTAAGTATAACAAAATTATAAGAGACAATTTGGAAACGGAAATTTGAAATGCATCTTTAGACTAAGCGGTAGTTGCGGAACGCATAATGGGCACGAATCCGTGTGTCCACATGTTAATATCCGAAACTACTGGGTGGGTTTTAATCAACTATTAGTGATCCTTATTAAAACTTATCGCCGATAATAGATAGACGTATGTGCCTTTATTTATATTCAATTAATGTAATATTTTTAATTGTTCCCATTCGATACTTACTCATATCGGTACTTTCGACCGGATACCTTTGTGGTATCGATAATTTTCATTCGATACATCATATGAGTAAGATATCGATTCTTTCGATTCGATTTCGTATCCCTACCTGTATATAGTCATATATAAAAACAGACGGCAAAGAGGAAGGAAGGAAAGATTGGGTGTCGGCCAATGAAATAAAAAGATTTTAAAATTTCTTTTTCCTATTTGCGAGATCAAGAGGGAAGAATCTGAAGAAGTAGGAAAAGGAAAGTAGGGTGGGTTAGAAGGACAACGGAGGTAGGACGGAGAGAAAAAGAGAGAAAATGGGCAAAGGGGAAGGGACGGGAAGAGTGGAGAAAATCGAATGATTTATGAGGAAACTTCGGGTAAAAGGATGGCTGCGGGGGTGGAAGGGTAAGAAGAAGGAAGAGTTGGAGTCGTTGGCGCGTAACGCTTTTTTCCCCGTTCGTTTTTTTTATTTCCGCGAGGATTTTTTTATCGCGAAGAGTGATATGGAGAGGTTTTTTTGTCTCGGCTGGTTTGGAGCGGGTTATTAGGAAAGTCTTTAGTTGGGCTTGGATGAGAATCCTAAGTGGAATGGGAAAGGAGGAAGTGAGAGAGAGAAAGGAAAGTTCGATGCCATAGTGATCCCGCATTCTTATTCTAAGTACGTCGACGTTCGAATGAAGTGTGAAACAGCCTAGAAAATAAGCCTAAGGGATTGATGCGGCGATTTTGAAGAATTCTTATTTTTTGGATTTTTTTCGGGTTTATCTGCACGTTTATAGGATCTAGAAGTCTGAGAAAGTATCCATTTTCATGAAACAGGATTTTTTCGACAACAAATTACTTAAAACTTACCTGTTATTTTAAAACTGAAATAATCAGTCCGTGTGTATTTAAATGGGATGAAGCTGTGAAATATAAAAATGCTGCCTTGTATTTGAGAAAAATATTTCATTTGAATTTCATTGTTTAAATGATGATAGGAAACTTAGATTTTTTTGTCTTTTCATGTCGGTTTCAATAATACTTGTTTTGATTAATAATTTAAACGGGATATACTATAGACTTAAAAATCTTCCCGTCAAACGTGGCAACTCGATCGGAGCTAATGTGAAAAAAGTAGGTAAATAAAAATATTGCATTCCTATCACTAATGAACGAGATAATAAGAAATGCATTTAAATTTACCTGGAAAAGAGAAATGATAACATCTTATGAAATAATATCACCATTAAACTGACAAACATTTAATAACAGCGTCTGAAAACGGGAGAGTTCTGATGGATGTTCCATAGAAATGCAATTCAGATGAAGAAATGTGTGAATATTATGGACTTGGAATCCTTGGAAACACATTTAAAGATTTTATTTCTTATGCGATCCGATACACACACTGAATAGCACAAATTTAGTCGGCCAAGCTTATAAAGAAACATTTGTCGCACATATAATCGACGTCTTCATAATCCATGAAGATTGGAATTTAACTAAGAAAACTTTCGAGTGATAAAATTTACACATGAGTAGTTTAAGCCGTTATATAGACACGCGTTTTTTATTAAATCACATGAAAGATTTCTGGCAGGTACATAATTCTTTAAGGGACAACAATAAGATCCCATAATATGTCAAGTGATAGTGTTTTGTGCTAGAATAGTTGATAAAGTCAGTAACTCATATAAATTTGCTTATGAAATATAAACGGCAGATGGGTCTCCAAAATGCCGATCGCTAAACCTCAGAATTGAGATTGGCGAGGAATGTCAAGGTGTCATTATAATAGATCGTATATGGCGGGTTAGAGTATGCATGAAATGAGAATTACGCAAGGAGTTTCAATATTTTGACAACGATTTTGCTTGATCGGCACCTTTATATGTTCAACTATTCTCTGTACAGCATGCAGGAAAAAAGCGAAGGAATTTGCGGTGTTGTGAAAGAAAGTTTAGCAAAGCTCCATCCTTATGCCAGTAGAAGCAAGTTAGAAATTAATGGTGGGGAAAAGAAATTGCTTTGACGCTGATGGGCAATGGTTAGAGTTGAATAGGAATAGTTGTTAGGAAAAGGAATCCAAAGCAGTTATAAACAGGATAATAATTCATGACAGATAAGTTAGAAAAGAATGCAAAAACAAGGACTAAGAGCTTCGTGGATTACTAAAACTCTCATGAACGGAATATCGTAAGATTCGCAGAAATGCCTTAAAAGGATCACAAAGTAAAATTTACCTCTCGTGTGTAGCCATATTCCTTCTTCGCCCTGCATAGATGCCATCTTACATCAACTTGTTATGCATATGAAATAATGAACAACTTTTATTACACCAAGCGTCATTAATAAAAGATTTTTTAAATCAGAAGGTAAAAATAGTCACATGTACTAATGGAAATATACCAGAAGCTCAGTAAAACGTCAGATTAAGACTTAGTAGTACATGTTACGAAGTTATTATTATGATCACGTATCGTAAATTCATCCCACCAGGAAAATATATTCTCATCGTGTCCACCTCTCCATCTGGTAGTCCGCGGGGAAATTCATTCATACTATTAATGGATGTACGATGCGCAGCAATATATTACAGTTGAAATACATTAAATCATTAGTCCATCGATATAGATAAAGCAATATATTCATAGTAAAAAGTTTTATGGAGCATGGGAGAAAATTCAGTGAAACGCTTTGCTAAGGGAATGTCAAAATAAATGGACTGAGTCTATCAGAAGGACAAATCATCACTATGGAAACACATCGGACTGCATTAATCCTAAACGATATATTGATGTGTACTCTGCCGGTTCAGATATTGTTTTTATTTCGTCATATTTATGGGCGTGCCACCAAAAAGTTATTAAGTGTTAATGCGTATGCATAAAATAAAAAATTCGGTATAAATCTTTTAACGGCAACAACATGAAGTTTTCTTCAAAAATATATTTTGATTTATTTAATCCTACATGTTTCGACGTCATATCCGTAAATAAATCTATTTTTACGCCATTCAGGTATCATTGATTATAGATTTAGCTTTTGGTGAATGAATTTTAATAATGTCATTAAAATACGAAAAGCTACAAGTTGAAAAAGAATGAAAACGTTTCAGTTAATTTTTAAAAATCAATTCATTACCAACTAAACATTCCTATTGGTCCATTGAGTAACTGAGCTGAATTAGACCGTAAATTTTATATTGCGTGGATAAACTAAAATTTTTTGTTGTCCGAAGATTAAAGAAGTTTATTTACAATTTCCTCGCCATGAAAAGTAAGATGTCGAATTATTTTTTCTCGTATAATTTCACCGAAAACGTTTCAAACTTATATTTTGCTCTCTCCGTTACTTAAAAGTTGAATAATATTTAAAATCAGTTATTTCACTGAAGTGAATAATCTCAGTGCTCATTTTTCAATAGAGTCGGAAGATCAAAGACACGACCATAGCAAGAATTTATGTCCGAAATATTTTCCCTCAAAATTCAATTGTTTCCGTTTTAGGCCATAAAAATGTCCAATTACACGCATTTTGGGAAATCAGAAAGCCTTGTTTGCCGCCAAAAAATAAATGAAATCGATTGCCTCGACGCGGAATTTTTTTAACGTTAAATATTTATAATTGCCACCATTAATTCTATCTTTCTCTCTCTCGACTCTTTTTACGTTAAACGAGCTCTCTATTCGTTTATTTCGCCTAAAGATTAACATCCACGCTTGTTTGGCAATCCGGTCACGCTTTTTAGAGAAGATCAAAGACCTGACGGGAACACGAAAGCATTACGTGGACGTGGAAATATATATATACAGGACCAAAAACCAAACCAAAACCGCTGAATTTCAACTTAATGTTCTTTATATAAATGCCCGGCTAAAAATTTCAGCAATTCAGAGAGAAAGAGAGAGCCGTCCTTGTTTTTTCCAAGGCTTTTTATCAGGTGTTGGTTTTAAATTATTGTGAACAAATCATTCCGAAAACTTGTACTTTAATTTATCCAAGCTTTAATCGAAAGCAAGGAAACATATATTTTAGAATATGAGGACGATTTTTTTATAGCATTTTTAAAAGTACCAAACATTTCTGATTTAATTTTTTCCCTTCGTAACTCTGTATGCTATGGATGCCTGCTGACCTGAGATTCTTTTCCTGTTTGCAAGGTGTAGTATTATTTTGATCATAGCAAAATATAAAAAATTTAACTTGAAATATAGTTCTTTCCTCTCTTTTTATATCGTCCTATTCCGTATAATCTGTTCTCTCGATTTGCAGCCTGTACACCATTAATAACGTTTATCTTTCCAACAGCCTATGTTATCTCTCTCTGCACAAATAGATTTGTGTTAGATTGCGTGGGTGTCGGTAGGTTTATAGAAGCTTAAATTTCACATCATAACCGAAAGACACGCGAATCACTCCCCTTTTATTTTTTAAACATTACATTTGCTACGGATATGGCAGGCGTGACACGGAATCGAAATATAAACACCCCTTGAAGATAACAGGAAGATAAAGACGGCATTATCGCATTAAAAAAAGACAAGCACGCAAATGCAACTTTCGAGAATTTCTCGCCCTCTCTCTTTTTTTCGAACCCATTAATACCGGTTTCAAAAAACTCCAAACTTTTACCCAGCAACGGTATCAACCGTTTTCATTTTTCTGCTGGTGAGACAAACGCGCGGTAGATGGCAGTGGCGGGGGAGCGCAAAAAAAACCGTTACATTCGGTTTAGGTCCCGCGTCGTTCTTTTTTATTCTCCACATCCAACGTTTTATCGCGGAGGAACGGCTTTGCCATCCTCTCCTTCTCCCCTTCTCCCTTTGAATTCCACCTCATATCTCTCCCCTCCTCATTCCTCCCCACCCCATGCCTCCCCTCAATGCAAAACGCGAGAGGAAGATCGGAAGAGACACGCAAATGCCTCCGAGATAGCGAGCGCCAAGACGCCATTCCCGTTTTTTATTTTATACGCGCTTTTCGGAACACATTTGCGGCGTTACGTCCTCGAATCCAAAAATCACCAAAGCGTTTTCTCTCCCCCACGTCCCACGAATTAAAGACGTCGGATTTTTGGGAAAAGAAAGGAAAAATATCTTCTCTCCGCCCTGATTCTTAAAAGTTCACCTCCTAACTCCTCTCCATTCTTTCCTTCCCATAATGCCCGTTCCCTTTTTTTCTTACCTCGCCACTTCTCGTCTAAATTGTTCTCCTTATCTTTTTTCTCTCTCCCCATTTGTTATTCCTCAATCTCTCACTTTCTTCCTCGTTCGCTTACTTCTATTGCCGGCGTTTCCTCTTCTTATTTCCCTCTCATCTTCTCTCTATTCCGTATTCCGAACTCTATTCTCATTAACGCAGGAACCGCTTAAGCACCCCTATTGCACCACTATTGCATTCTTCCCTGAATTCATTCCATTCTTTCCTTTGTCTTTCTCGAGTGATTTCTTCCCGTATCCCGTCGTTTCTCATTTTTCAGCTCGGTTTTCCTACTTTTATTCTTCATTTTCTCAACATTTCCGACAAACGCATTGGGGGTTCTCTCCATTTTTCCCTACCGTTTAGTGGGATAGAGTAGCTGTTTTAATTTATTTTCCATGAGATGAATGGTCGAAAAAGTTGCAGATTGAGTGGAATTTTATGTAGGCTTTGGTCATTATTTATCTTTTTTTTTACTGTTGTACTGCAAAAAAGTACAAGATTACGATTTGTTCCTTCCACTCATATGTGGGAGCGTTTGTCGCATCATTCAGTTTTTATTTTTACACATTTACAGGCTAGTTTCGGAATCAATCTGTCAGCATTGACCAATTTTAAGTAAGCGGTTTGATTTGTTGTAAAAATGCCAAAAAATGAACCTCTTTCACAGATTTACACGGAATTTTTTCAAAATGGAACTCTATCAATGTGGGCAGATTTAAGTAAGGATTACGATTTATATTTATGTTACGTGGTGTTTGTTCAATTTGTCATTTTCTATGATTTCATAGTAAAATGGCGTTAATGTGGTGTGTGTATGGCCCAATGTCACGGAAAAGCTAAGGGTGTGGCTTTCTGCATCGTTTCAGATATTATTAATGTTATGTAGACTAAAATATCTGCTCGCTAATTGGAAAGGCAGAGAAAGAATAATTTGCTGGACTATGAATATCCTCTTGAGATTTAGAATTTCCAACTGCATTCATTTTTTATATCTTTCTCTCTCTCTCTCTCCCATTCCCCTCTCACCCCTCCCTCTCTTATATGAATATAAATGTATGTACATATGCTTGTATTTATGAATGTTTTCTTTCCCTGTTTCTCATATTATTGTATTTTTTTTCCTTCCCCTGAACTATTTTAGAAATTTTCGCGGTTTTTTACACCTCTCTTCTCTTTGTAGGTGTTTTCCGCAGTGGGAATTTTTTCTGTGTTAAAACATAACTGATACACAGTTTTTTATGACCCACAAAACTAACATTCTTTGGTAATGCTCTGTTTTCTACTAACAAATATATTAACTTGTAATTAATATGTATTTTGTTGAAATCTGTATGTAATTAATTTCACTTATTTTGTAAATATTGTAATTACTTATATGACGAATGGGTTAAATGTAAGAAGGGACTACATAGTCTCAATTTCGCCCTAATAAAGTCGTTTGTCTGACTGTCTCTATTCGAAACACAGTAACCCAATGCGGTGTATCATTTCCATCCCATCGTTTTTAGCTGATTTGCTTAATATCGCTAGCTAATCGGCCTGACAACCTATTACGAGGGTATTTTGTAATGGTAGGGGATTGAAGGCGGCATTTTACGGGATGATACGCGTTCTTGGGTCCGACGCAACTCGCTATCTCCACGTTAACTCTCAATTTTTTAAGATGTGATCGGTTATATTTTCCGGGATTTTTTATTTTTTAGTGGTACCTACCATCATGTGACTGTGGACAGATCCATGATTATTCTTGGTAAAAATTGCTTCTCACCAAACTCCTATTTTCCTTAGTCTTCTTCATGTCTTGATAGCTCTCTTTCCCTTTCAAATCATCTATCAGCTGAAACCTCTCCCTCCCTATTTCTCTCTTTTTCTTCCACTTTTCCTTCTAACACTTCTTTAATGATGCTCTCTCTCTTAAGGTAATGCCCAATCCAGTTTGCCTTTTTTATAATCTGTATAATCATTCGTCTCTATTTTTATTCTTAGTACTTGCTCGTTTTTCATCCTCTCTGTCCATTTTATAGTCAGCATTCTCCTCCATGCCTGCATGCTTTCATGTTTCATGTTTTTGCCCCTAGAAATCTAGAGGTGCTAGTCCGTACAAAACCCAGGAAGTGGGAGTGAGGAATTCATCATTTTTGTTCTTTCGCATTTATTGACAATTTTTTGGATTCTTGTCATAGATAATACCATTTTATCCGTCATTTGAGCCTTTTAAAGAGTTTATAAAAATGTGACTCCATCTCTTGTGTCTTCTTGTTGTTCCTATTCGTTTTCTATTTCTATTAAGAAATTTTTTTGTTACAGATACTACTACGGGTGTGTATATACACTAGCAATTGCTCGATGTGTCCCTCACTCCCACATCTTAGAATACATCGCAAATTTCTATGAAACAGACGACTCTGTCTTTATAGAGGTAAGCCTAAAACAAATGTAGGGAAAGGATAAAAAGAACGTAAAACGAGCTCGATGTTGAGATATGGCTTAAAAATGAATTCGGTAGCTTCAAAGTATATGGGTTTTTAAACAGCTGAGGTAAATGCTGCGATAGATCCTTAAAAGGCTCTTCTGATAGATAGGACAAAAAGGGAAACGATGGAATTTTTTCAGAGCAAGTTCTAAATTTCGCTCAGTTGAAGGTTTTTAAAGTGTCTTCGGAAACATTTTTTATGAGGAGCTTTTTTTACGGAGAACATAACGGCACTAGAGATTTAAAGTATTGACCCCTTAAAAGCTACGGGCAGTGGAAAATTAGTACTTAAAAGGTTTACGATGGTCGGAAAGGACGTCATTGATATTATTCACAAATTGGTGGATCCCAGCACGGCGAAGAGCCTTCGTTTTCCATTACGATAACTTGCTCTGAGGAATACAAATCTCCGACTGTGGGTTGGTTCGACGGCCACTTAATCATTCAGACATAAACGTAGACTAATCGCTGAAATATCTTCGAATTAGTTTGTGTTCGTTATTTTCCCTCCATATTGCTATCCCGCACTTTCTGTAATCCTCCAAACTCAAACTTCCTACCACACTGCAGAAGAAAAATCACTCTTATCAGTACTGTTATGCGAATTGCCATATACAGTAAATTCCTCGCTCCGTTTATGCATTTTCACCATCGCTTAAATGTTGCAATATTTTCTGCTCTTACTTCTACTTATCCTTATGTTCGCGCCTTTAAATGCATATGAATTCCTATAAAACGTTCTCCCCCACCCGTCCTTTTAGCACTTACGATGGACGAAATCTTTGCATTCCACGCATCAAACATTGCGGGGAATTAAATACACTATTGCTGCACACATTAGATTAATCCTCCACAGACCTAGGCGACTATAGCTTCCTTAATGATACCTCTAAAAAATTCTCATTTTTCACCACCACAGGTTTACCGCATACAAGCCAAGCGTATGTCTACTGAATTACATACTGCTACTTTATAACGATTATAAGTGATAAAATTACAGTTTTTCAAAGTATTATCGACAATAATATTCATAATGAGTACTTGTTGTAGGACATGATAACAGAAACGCAATAGCTGCTTATCAAAATTGATTCGATGATAATCTCCACACAGCAGTATCATTTTCAGTGAACGGATACTAATAAGTGGTTTTGTATCGACTCCATAATGTTAGTTATCACATTTTTTGGTTTATCATTGCTTATAATTCACTTCTTTATCGCCACTCAACTGTTGTGAAGTAGCTATACAAGTACCTAAGTGGTTCTTAAGATGAAAGTTGCCCACTTTGATATCAGAATGTCAAATATAATGAGAGGTGAACAAATTATCTTTCAGATAAGAAGAATTTTCGAAATATTGGGTTATTGCGAAGCGTATTAACGTATCAGTTATTCGAGTATCATAAGCTATGATACGTGTTTACAGCAAAAATTCAGCGGTTTCAGATATACATTTTTTCTGCAAATCTTTTATCAATTCAAGAACTCTTTCTATGGAAGCTTAAATATATGATGTATAGTATCGATATGATTTATTGAATATAGAATCTGAATATTTTTAATTCATAAGAATGCAGCGTGAAATAGAAGTAGGTTACTTCTATATATAATTAAATAGTATTAATTGCTCTGAAATTGAATTTATCTTATAATTTGTACGGTCCTTATAATTTAGGCCTGAAAATGGAAATCCTCATTCTAATTAATTTGTAATTTGAGGAGCATCTCCCTAGATGCCTAGTTTGTGCGGAAAATACCTATATATTTGAATATCTTTTATTTTTATTGGGTATTTTTTGCTTTGAGAACATTGACATGAGTTACGATATGTAGTTAGAGAAGAGCATGAAATTAACTGATTACAGAAATACATAACTGATATGCAGAGTCGGGACAAGACATATTTGCGCCATAGACAAAGTTTGAAAATTACACCTCCCTCCTAATGAAGGTATACAGTATACAATTTAATTACTCAAAACTAGTTTATTTGCAATTTAGAGGTAACTCGGGTTTGATTACCGGTCAAGTACAGAATTTTTCTCCTTCTAAAATGTCAAATTTTAGTTTCGGCTTTATGCGAACATTCATAATGTGTAATTTCAACATTTTTGTAACTTTTCAAAATATATTTCATGATATAGCACGCCGCACTTAAAAGTTCAAATTTTAATTTGTCCCGCCCCTAATTGTGCTGCAACCTGAGCGGGTGCCTCGCTCGCCTAGTCCATATCCTGGCTCTTCTGTTGTGCATTCCAGCTTATGGTAATATTTTTGTGAACTTTTGTCACGTATGTTTTTTACTCAGATTTGAATGCCATTATCAAAATGAATAAATCAGTAAAGACAGATTACCATATTACTAAAAGATGAGATTTAGCACTAATGCAGATTTACTCGATCATAAAATGAACGATGTTTATTGGAGAGCTAATCTTATTAATGGCATTACTGTTGCTATTTGGTTCCATGTTACTCTATTCATATTTTGATATCAGTTTTATAAACTACAAACTATATTTCTTGGAATACATAGTTGACGAGTCTGATAGGTATGCGATCGGAGCGACATCCTCCGGCACGCTATTCAAGCAATTTCCTATTGTGAGAGAGGTTTGTTTACATTCGATAGCGGCTTTTTTATTCGTACGGTAAGCAGTAGACCTTTCACTTTTTCGGCCAAACATCGGAGAAAGAACAGAAGAAAGAGAGATAGAGAAGCAGGGAGAGAAAGTGGTAGAGGGTGGGGGTGGAGAGGTATGGTGATTTAAATAGTATCTCTCAGGATTGTAGGGGAGGATGCCTTATAGACGAGATGAGGCGCGAAATGCAGCGAGAATAAGGTGGTAGAGGTGAAAGAGAGCGTGAGAGAATGAGGGTCAATACGGAGGCGTGAATGGGAATAAAGGAGGAAAACGGGAGGTCGCGTAACGTTTGGAACGGAAGAGGGAGTTGCGTGGCAGAATGAAATCGGTGAGGTGACGGAGGGAGGGGGGGGAAGAGAGGTTATAAAAAAGGGATGTTTGGATACATATAGAGGGAAAAAAGGAAGTGAAAAAATAAGCAGGGGAAGTTGTTTACGGGTAAAAAAGAGATTGGGGACGGGAAAATGGCATAAGGAGGGGTGCGGGATAGAAGATTGTAAAATGACAAAAGAGGGGGAGTGAAAAGAGGTGGAAGAAAAGGACAAGAGAGGTGAAATGCTGTGGCGGAGAAGACCAAAAATAGTGGGAGGAGAAAAAAGGATCATGAAAAAAGAAAGGAGGAACTCCGGGCGGGTGGGAACCGGGCAAGGCACGAAAATAAATATCTCTCTATCACAGCACTTGATTTAGTTTTGCATGGACTGAATCGAGGCGAGTCACCAAACTTAATTGAAGACAAAAGGAAGTTTTCATTGCTGACAAGGTTTAAAACTTCAATCCCTGGTAGCGATTAATACGTTTCCATTGCAAAAGGGCGATCGGTGAATTTTTGCCCTTGCCCTTTCATGGCCATAGCATGGCGCCATCTAGATGGTTGTATAGTTTTCTATCGTTTTCTCGTCGTCTATCCAGTTTCGGAAGTCTAAAAATTTGCGGCGGAATATATCTTTGCACTCATAAGTTAACTCTGGATACTGGCTGATAATTTATGAGATTTATTTATTTATGTAAGCTCTTAATGATTAAGAGATATTCTACGACATTTAATAACTTATATTAGACGAATTTTCTTTATTTGCTATTCTTATATTATAGCAATAACCTTAGAGTTTAAGCATGACCTTATGAAATCTTTTGAAAGACAAATAAATATTTATACAGTGGAGCTGCGATAGTGCTCGTAAATTTCCTGGTCGGAAACGGGTCATACTTCTTGTAAAATAAATTTATGTCGTTTTCTGTAAAATTTGCCGTTTTCTCCTGACCGAATATTGTTTCCATACTCTCGGGAATATAATTGTCATAGCTGTATGAAATTGTAGTAAACTAAATTTTGTATTACTTTAAAAGCGCATAAAAAATGAGAATTCTAGTCATTAAACTATTTCATATAAGTACATGAAAAATTAAACTCGGGGTTGGAGATAAGAAAGTAATATGAAGAGAAGAAAAGCAGTTCTACTCATTGAATAAAATCGGTTCACAGAAAAGGATTATTTGATGGCAAAACAATCCAAAGCTTCAGCTATGATAAACAAACTATTGCATCGTAAACGAGCATAAATATATTTACCTGCATTAAAGAAATACACGCAATAAATACAGGAATAAGATAAGATCTAATTGAATTAGGAAATTAACGTTGTTGGATGCCAGAGAATGCGAAACTTTGCCTAAAAGTTAAACAAAACAACACGAACTTAATTGCGCCCAAAGGAAATTGGGAAAAAACTTAAGATATCGAGCAAAAAACGTAATTTATAAAACATGACCCATTTCAGAAAATTAAGGTACCTAAGTAGGAATGATGGGAGAAAGTAAAGACAGAAACAGAAGTCAGCTCAATAACCAACAACTCTAACTAATGGCATTTTAAATCAGTGAATCGCAAAGTTGAGATAAAGGCAATAATATACTTTTTCGCAATTCATCAAATACATCTATTCTGTTTGTTTAATATTGTGATGCCCTAGTTTCGTAACTCTCCGTAACCAATACAAAAATGAATTTATTGAATAAATTAACTATATTTATCTATATTTAAATGACAGAAAAAATCAGTATTTAGTGAAACATTTTTGCTTAAAAAGTTCAGAGAATAAACATTTTAGAGGCATTTTTTTAGGATTACTTTGTCTCTGAACAAATATTGAGAAACAAAAAGTATAATGCAGAATGTTTTTCGGGCACGTTAATGTCATGTACTCTATTAATAATTCTCGCTAAGAAGCAATAGTTTGATAATATTAATTTATTAAAGATACAACGATTAAGCTTTTATTGAACATAAATTGCAATAATATAATCGGTGACCAAAATTAGTACGAGGAGAATTTAAAGTCTGTGCGAGAGATTCTGCGCAGAAATGAATCGGGCAAGATCGAAATATCGTTTATAATAATTTACAAAATTTTATGAAGAATTTTCCTGAGATTCTATACTAAAATATATAGTTTTAAAAGTAGTTTAATTAGCACTTAAATAGGTCAATATTCCTTCAACATAATTAATCGTTTATCCGTTTAATCAGTGGGGACGTTGGAATTGAAAATTCTTGTCCATGTTTACACATTGTAGCGGAATCATTATGAATCACCACACCTGTATACTGGCCTAGATTACAATTTTTTATACGATTATCTGGGTACTTCATACCCCAGAATAATTTATTTCAAACAGTAAAACTTTTTTATTCCTTTGTCTTACTTTATTTAGTATAGCTGAAAATGTAAAGCAGCCTAAATAGCACATTAGGGAAAAGAATGTATTTGCATTCGCAGGAAATTGAGATTTTAATGCATATGGTAGCATTTTTGCAGCATGAAAATTACGGCATCGTAATTTACCTTAGTGAAACTAGATGACAACAGCTGCCAAGGTTGCAATGCATTTGAATCGCGTAGATCAGAGTTTCTCTACAGGTAGGACATCCATTTTCTCTCTGTCCTCGCTAAAAAAATTTTCAATCATAATTCATGCAGGGTAGGTTTAAGATCCTCAGACAACTTTAAAAAAACTGCTCATCCGTCCGCCAGATTGAAGAAAGCTTAGCTCAGGCTCATGAATTACGGCGTTTCCTCAAGGAAAGGACCTAATTTAAAGTTTTTTATGGGCGCCTCCGAAATTTAAAATTTCTTATTAGAAAGAGGTGCTTTCGCAGCGCGTGGTGCCATTTTTTGCCTAGATTAAACCCTAACATTCATAAAAATGGCTACTTAGTACACTGTGGAAATTAGATTTAATCATTGCATACTAAAGTTCATTTTATAGTTTCTAAACACTTCAATAGCAATCCATTGATTATTGCAAAATATTAATCTTTGCTCGACCAAAAACTCCATACGCCTTGCCATATATTTTCCACGTTAGAATAAAAATGTTTTAAAATACATTATAATATACATGCTGTTGATATTTCCAAATGAGAAGTACAATTTATTAAAAAAAAAGAATTTTCAAAATTTCCTGAACGGAAACAGGATTTATTGCTGATGTGCAGCATTGAAAAAATACACTATTGGCAATAGTCGAACTGGGAATATGACATATATTTAATTTATAAACACATTGAATTATTTTGAAAATTATTAAACTAACCGTATTAATATTTAAGATTAAAACGCAGATGGCAGTTTTATTAATTTTGAGCTGAAAAACCATTTACTTTGTTCCTTTTAAAGTTTAAGCGTAGCAGCATTTATTTTTTTCACCAATTACAATTAACTGAATAATGATAAACGTGACGCTTCTGTTGATGTCAATCTTTGACTGCCATAAATTCAAATAAAACGATGTGAGGCAAAAATAAACTAGTGGGTGACGCTTGCCGTGATATATATATATATATATATATATATATATATATATATATATATATATGATTGAAAAAGGCTTTTACATAGAAGAGAAATATTTTTCTGTAAAGGTAATTTCTTAGAGTAATTTAGACCAGTGGTTCTCAATATTTGTATAGGCGCCTCGCCATTTCAAAGATAAACGGAATTTCGCTGGAACTCCAATCTTGATTGTTTATACAGAAGGGTATCACAACGTTTGGTCTCATTTATTTCTTGGTACTACTTCAGTATCAATTTATTCTGGGGAAAGATTATCGTGCTAATGATTTAACAGAATTTCCAAATCGTTGATTTATTAATTTGACTGCACCCCTAACAAAAAGCTTCGCCACCCAAGCTTGTCTCCTCGTTCGGAAACACTTACTTATCCAATGACCCTTAATCCTATGACTTTGTTCAAGTGCTTTATAAGCAGATAATCGCCAAATATTGCAAAAATAATCAAAAGATTGCACGCCGAAATAGACCACACATTGTTCGTTAATATAGAAGTTCCATGTCTGAATGGGCGGAAATATTTCGACTTTTGCTTAACACAAGAAGGTAGAAATTTATTAAAAGATTTCAAATAATAAAAATTAATATTAATTAATCGTTTACTTAGAAGACTTACTCAAAGGACAATCGCGAGCGACGTCTCAAATCCAAAAGAATTTAAAGCTAACATTTCAATGCTCTGCGGTACGGGGCACTATTCCTTAATTAGTTACAATTTTGCCTTTCTTACGCCATTTTAAGGTAAAAACCTTCATCAACCGCAGAGAGAATCCTTTTACTTCGCAAACGACAAGTACAAAAGCGTGCGTCATAAGTTCCACGCGGCCATACGTGTCATAAAACATCATCCCGTAAAAAAACCTGCCTTCCGAAAATCTTTTCAGAATTTATCTCGCTTCGCGAATTCATTTGTATTTTCCCGAGCAATATCTGCGTCACCTCACTCTCCCCCCACACTCTTCTTCTTTTTTTTTCACCGAACGAGTTAACTCGTCGCCCGTTGCTTTTAACTTTAATGAAACTCGTTCCCTCCGTGTTTATGTCGAATCGCAGAAGTAACCAGCTTGTCCCCACAAAAGAATCGCAAAGGCGACAAATTGCTATGCGTGTTGAAACTCCGTCTGAAACTAATGGCTGTCGCGGTCGCGGTTGGACTTTTCGAGGCTTTTAACGCGAGCAGTCAGTCTCATTGTTTTTATGATGTTTCCTGAACGACGCCGGTGACCTTTTTCTTCGCTAAATTAGTAAGTGGTTTATTCTCGTGCGAAAGAAGGAGAGAGAGAGAGGGAGGAACGTTGTTATTCTTTTCGCGCATGCAAGTCGTCGTCTCCGTGGGATTACGGGTCGGAGGTGAGCAAGGGAGAATAAAAGGCGTTTTTTTGGAGAGTATTTATTTTTAGGAGAGGAGCAATTTATTTATCCTACGGGAACTGCTTTAATAACTGCTATTCTCAGAAAATATAACTTCGGAGGATTGCTCAAACAGTATACGTATCTTATTCAAGAACAAGTATTATTTAAATGCTTGCTCTTGAATTTTTTAAGTAATAAGACGAGCTTGATAGTTCCCTCTTGAATCCAATGGTTATGTTTTGATCGAATATTTAAAAATTCGTGTTTTTATCGATGCTAGATATTCATGTTTTTATACAAGGAACTAGCTTTGATTATTAGAGGATTATTCTCTATTAATTTACCTCTCAAAATAGATATATTCTCATGCGGCAATTATTAACAATTTGGGGGTATTACATAATTGCCCTGCGCGTAGCATAAGCTGCAAAGAATTTTTTCATAGGAAGTGATATATAACATGATAAATAAATATAAAAAGTCAGTTGCTAAAACTTCTTTCTTCGTAAACAGAATAGAAAAAGTAAACAAATAAAATGACACAATATCGTCAAGGGGTTCGCGAACACACTTAATATTACTGCACGCTTAAAGGAGGTGGCCATGGTAACACAATTCTCATTGTTGAAAATTTGCGTTTTTTTCGGATTAAAAACGGGGTTTTCCGGCAAATTCGGAACTTAAATGAATTTTCACGGTAACCAAAACAAACTTCATTCTTTTGCTAATACAACCGTTTAGGTCCCGAGTTCGAATCTTGATTATAACTAATTTTAAAATGCGATTTTATAATGACCAAAACTAATTCCAATGCTTTTCTTATGGAGGATAGGGGTGGCGGAAAACCTCTTAAAAAAGAAAATATTTAATATTTCTGTTTGAATTTAGTATTGTTAAAGAAAAGAAGTATTCTGAAATTTTAAAAATTATCGATAACAAAAATAGTCCAAACAGCGGTCGAGGTATAAACTTCCCAAAAATCTATACAAATCTGCCAAAAAAGTTCGCCTATGGTTATTACGGTAATATACCTAATATAGATTCCTTTACAAATATTTCACTTGAATTCTGGCGATAAAATGGACTTGTATAGCAGTATTTGTATCATCGATGATAAAATGTTCTGCACTATAAATAATATACCAGTATATTTTTTTGAGAGTTTAAATGTAAAAAGCTAAGCATTATTATTGGCAAATGAATATATGCGAGTGACACAGAAAGAGTTGTCGCGGTTTAAATGAAAAATCAAAATTATTTCTTTAAGTGATGCTATACTAAATTTCAGGAACTTAAGTTACTGTAGCGTTATGAAATACAAAAATACTTCTTTCCGTGAATAAATAACACCACCTTAATAATCTAGTACAGGGGTCGGCAACCTTTTCTGAATGGCGGGCCACATTCGTAATTGTGAATGCTTCGGAGGGCCGCATTGGAAGTCAGGAGAGCTTCGGCGGGTCGGAGGAGTGTTTACATTAGAGGTTAACTAGAGAATTTGTGGTCTCATACAAGTGAAAATTAAGACCAAATAATCTAATAGCATTAAAAATTCATCAGAAAAGGTTTTTACTGAAAAAATATGTAATCGTTTATATTAAATTTCAGCGATCACTTTTTATTCACAGCTTCGCGGGCCGCATAAAGTGCTCTCGGGGGCCGCATATGGCCCACGGGCCGTAGGTTTCCGACCCCTGATCTAGTAAATTGCATAAAGGACTTTGTAGGATATACAAAAACGAAGCAATAAAATAAGAATCTGTTATCGTATATTTTGCGGTGAAAAGGGGTATAAAATTAACATACAAATCGATTATATTCATTCATTACGAAAAATAAACAACATTAACACACATTACGTATAATCACTGGTTTGCTGGATTTCAGGAGCTTTAAGGAATATCTAGAATACAAACAGAAAAACACGCTGTTAAGCACTTGCTTGCGCCATAACAACGTGCAAACACGAAGCAGCTATGCAAGCTTTTTCCGCATGCATTCAAAAGCGCGGGATGATAAGCGCCGACATTGGCTAACACCTTGAATGCGCGGCTTTGTGAAATCCCGAGAGCATTTCAAATTGGTTTTGAGGAGCAGAAGCGCTAGCGAAAGGGAGTATAGCTCTTGGCTGCGGGACGGAAGAGAAACGAGGAGGCTTTGCGATGCGAGGAATTATGTAGCGAATAGTGAAAAATGAGCCATCCCAATGGGATTTGATTTCATAGAAGAGGAGAAAGGCACTCTGCGTCGTATATCGAGTGGACAGAAGAGAGACACTGCGCCAAAACTATCCTGAATAAGGGAAAAGGACCGCTTTAAGGATATTTGTTCTTATAGAAGAATTTAGAGGATTTTTCGACAGAGAGGTCGTACTTCGAGAATAAAAAAATCGGATAAGGATGTCGTTTTTGCTAGGAATCCAGGCTCTTGTCAAAAATCGTTAGAGTAATATTTTTTTGCCACCATCATGTCTGAATTTTGAAAGTTGTGTCGTGATGTTTTTAGGCGCGTTTATCAAAATAAAAAGATTTTACTGCAATGTCTTAGCGTATGTCAGACACTTTAACGCAGGTTCCATTACTAGGAAGTTGGACATTTAACATTTATGTGAAAGTAGCCGAAGAAAATGAGATACTTGGTTCAAATCACCCAAAATTTAACATTTGGTTTTAACTCGTAAAATGATCATACAAGACAATAATTTAATAACTTTTTTGCGTGTTTTAGAACAAAATATAATTTTCTGCGCTACACTTTTTTTATGGGATGCCTAATTTTTCAGATGGTTGCGATAAATTTTATCTCGATATGCAAGGCAAACTGCTATCCTTGGGTCACATATCTAATTTATAATTGTCGATATTCACTTTTATTTAAATATATGGTGAAATAACATACTCCACTTAAAGAACTCAGTCATAGGTATTATGAATTCGTTTCCAGCCATAAGACAAGCTCGGTGAATGTCACAGGTGATGAAATTATAAATTTCAGTTGGTAGAAATTCAATTTATTTATTACTTAAAATAAAAAAACTGGGTCGGCTGCTAGCGTTTTTGTATTGTGTCCATCCGTTCCGCTACATTGTTGGAAACAAAAGCGAAATTTTAATTGCTGAATTTCCGGAGGAAAACGAGTCTCATTTATGCCACGCTTCTTTTGTTTTTATTCGTTTAAAAATATCACGATAAACATTTGTGGCCAAAATATTTTGCACACTAATGAATTCAAGTCTGAGGAATATTAAAGTTACTGAATTCTGAACAAAAACGAGGGATTGATATGCATTTTATCGAAAAATATTTTTTGAAAATCAGAGTTTTATGCATCAGTCACTGAACGATTAAATCAATCGTCAAACCATAGCCGAAGCATACAGAGATTTATACATGAAATTCTACGCAATTCCGACGTTTGTTCTTATCAAATGTATTTATGGTTTATTAGATTTTTTTGACGAATCTCCTGAATCATATCACCTTACTCGCCGTACGAATCATAAAGCACCGAACTAGGATGAGAGCACACACACATTATTCGGGAGCAATAACCTTTCCATTTTTTTTAATACTTGCCTTTCACACATTTCACTTATTTCATCGCGTTATATTTTCCTCTCGCTAGATCTCCCGTCCGAGTCAGTTGCTTTTTTTACCCTAGCCATCTTACAACACTTCAGAATCTCCTGTTATTTCCTTTCCAGAATTCTTATTTTTATTTTTTTCAGCATTCCTTTTTTTCCTCTCCCGTAACACGTGTTTCCATCGCTGGCTTTACTTTTCCTCAGAAAACATATCTCGCTACCTTTCTGTCTTCACTTTTAATACAGATGTTTTTATTTTATTTTTCCACTCTCTTTGTTGATTCTGTGATTCCGCTTTTGCTTTCCTCGCACGTGTCGCAGCGTAGGAAAAAAATCCTTCCTTCTCTTCCCGTTCGCGTTTCTTAAATTTTTTTCGCTCGCCGTTCTTCGCTCACATTTTGGTATGCGAGGCGGATGAAATTATTCCATCCTCCGACTTTTTCTCTCCCCGTTTATGTCAGCCATTCCGAATTCCATGCCTGAAAGAAAAAAACATTTAAGTTTCCGTCGTCTAGTCTAGTCTAGATTTGTTGTCGACCCGTCCCCTCGCATTGTTGCGGTCGTTGGAACAAATGGCGGAATCACATTCTATATAAAATTGGATTTTTGTCAGTCTGTCCCATGTCTGTGGAGTTAAACGGGAGGATGAGAAAATCGCTTATAACTCAAACAATTTTCATTCCTTTATGATCAAACTTTCAGAAATTACATTGCAGCACCGCTTTTATATTTTAAGCTGCTCAAAATCTACGTTGAAGTCATGGGTTTGATTCCAGGAGAGTTTATTTTCTCTATTTGTTTAACACGGTAATGGGTGTAGCATATTAATCATTCGGATATGAAAATTACTTGTGGGCATATTAAGAATTCGAAACATGAAACAACGAACGCCTAAAAGAATAGCATTTTGTCTTATTGACATCGATTTTATAATACGCTTCGAATCCCTCAAATTAGTTATTAACACAGAAATTTTCGTCGTCAAGATGATTTGAATTGTTGCCAGTTTCATGTAATTGCACATGATTGACTGGGATAATAATCTCGAGTCACATCTGTTTACATGTTCACCAAATTTCGACGCTATTTTGAAGATTACACAATATTGAACAATACGACTGTAACGAAAATAAAGTAATAAATATTCCAAAATATTTTAGCAATTTTTTGACTAAATACAGAAAATCGAAATTTAATGGACGAGGTTGAGACTACGTGGAGTTCCATAATCAAAATACGTAAACAATACTAGATAGTATTATTAATTTTACTAGACATTTGCTAATTTCCATATAATATTTACAACACGACCGGTTTCGGTGAGTAATCACCATCATCAGGTCGTGTTATAAATGTTACGTGGAAATTAGAAAATGTTAAACAAAATTAATAGTACTATCTAGTATTTTTTACGTATTTTTACAGAAAAAATTATTTTTTTACAATTTATTTTAAGGAATCATTGTTTTATATGCACTAAAAGTATAAAATGTAAAATTCTCATACTAGTATGCTCCAGAATGTTAAAATAGTGTTGAGCATATTAAAGCTGTTTAGCGTAATGTTTATCAAATTATTATTCATTTTCTATTTCAGATTTTTATACAATCCCTGGTAGGAAGAGTAGGATAGAAAGGGAAATTATGAGGAAGAGAATATGAGGGAGGAAGAGAATATGAGGGAAGGAGAGAATGGAAAAAACTTAGGGAGGGAGTGAATGGGAAGATGCGTACACGTAATTTTTGACGGGAAAACTACGCTAGTTTTTTTTAATAAGAATGAATTTTTCCTCTCGATTATTTTACAACTTGACAGCGTTCATTTCTAGCTGGTGGTACTCAAACTATAGCCAGTGGGCCATATCTGACCCGCGCAGTGATTCCATCCGGCTCTTCTTACCTCATCAATCTCTTTAAGAAGTGCATATTCGTATATTTCCCAGCAGGAGATGTCTTTAGATAGCGTCGATAAAATAAAAACGATATTTTCAGAGTACGACGTACGATGTACGACACATTACAAAATGAAAAATATGCTTAAAGTTCTAGTTCTAGTTCTTTGAAATTTACGGACGGCCCGATCAGTCGTTTAAAATCTAGTAGTAGTATAATGGTCTAGAAAGCTTGAGGTGGGCCCCTTTTTAAAAAACTTGGCGACTTTTGATTTATATGAATGAGCGGCCGTAGTCATGACGAAGAAATGACCGTCAGGATTTTTCAACTATA
Organism: Tanypteryx hageni; assembly: GCA_028673005.1. Classification (NCBI taxonomy): domain Eukaryota; kingdom Metazoa; phylum Arthropoda; class Insecta; order Odonata; family Petaluridae; genus Tanypteryx; species Tanypteryx hageni. Next base: position 176,860,683 of record CM054113.1, read on the forward strand.
TATTGAGAATTATCATTTCCATTTAAATTTTTTGGTCGCATGAAGGCACAATTTTCATATCGCAGCTGAAAGAAATAAAATGTTAAAATATTTCAATAATTTTGAGCATTTGTTTTCCGCATTCAATAAGGATATTTTCCATGATTTAGACCAGTGGTGCCCAAACCTTACTAATGGCGGGCCACATCAGTGGTTGCGAATCCCTCGGCGGGCCGCATTGGAAGTGGCCAATTCTTCGGAGGGCAGGATTAGAGTTTAAATCGGAAGTTTTATATATAGGTATTCTGAGGTGCCATATAAGCGAAAATCAAGTCAAATAAGGTTTGCATGGCTAAAATTTCAATATTTAATATTCAATGTTTATTATCAAAATTTTTAAAAATGTATGAATTCGTGCGTTAAATTTTTTCCAATTGCCTTTTCGCCATAGCTTCGCGGGCCGTTTTTGTCACCACTGATTTAGACAAATGAAGCTATGCATGCATGGAGGCCTATGCCTGAATATAGATTTCAAAGTAGAAAAGAAGAAAATTTAAAGCACAGTACGGCTCTGCTTCTATTCCCGGTCAAGTTTAAACTTTTTCTCCGTCTCTATCTTAAAATTCATATTTATCATATATATATATTCGAAGCTTATTTATATAAATCTCATACTGCTAATCTTTGGCTGAGTGCCATTTGTGAAGATATTAGTTTCTTATCAAAACATCTTTGAGAGCCACATGTAGTTGTATAACGCTCCTTGGTCAATAACTCTTTGCTCTCTGGAATATACACTGGACTAGCGCTGAAAGTCTACTACGTCTATTTCCTTGACTAATTCACGCTTGCAATGTAGCTATTTTTATTAATTTCCCTAGCAGATGATACTTTGCCTTGAAATGCATTTATTCCATCCCGTCCCAACTATCCTAACTTGTAATACGGCTCTTCTATAAGATATATGAAAGGTTATACTTTTAATGAGGTATTTTTATAGCATTATGAGCAACATAGATAGCTCCAATAACTAAAAAAATCTCAGTTATGCATTCCCGTTATATTGGAACCTTCCTCAGTGACTATTTACTTACAGTAGATCCTAAAAAACAATCAGTGAATCACCATAGAGGTCGGGTGCTTTGTAGTCAAAATGAGCTTCTGGTGTTCCCAGCATTTTCATGCCTATTGCAGCTATTTAAATTATGATTTGGATTCCAGCCGAAGGACAATACCTATCTGTAATTGTTTCCTGAATTCTGCTGTTGTATCGGAATGAAATCATGAGATTTGGACGAAGTTTACATAATCTATCATTTTATTTATTTATTGCGTTACATATGAGTCGTGTAAGAAGAAGTAACAAGGTTATATTTCATGAGCTATTTTCTAGTATAAATGATAATTTAAATAGCTCCTATAACTATAAAAAATATAGGGAAAACCACATACGCACTTAGGATAAAACAAGTAGAGATGTACACGGGTTTTTCGTGGTACAGAAGTGCTTTTCATCAAATTCGCAGTTGTATAATCTTATACCTTCCAAATTCATAGTTACAGAAATATAATAACCTAAATATTGAGGTAGTCCTGTTTAGTCGACCAGGTTGAAATACCCCTTTTGGTTATTTATTTGTCATCATCATCATCATCATGAGGTGTTCTGCCTCTAGGCAGGTCCCTGGCACCAGCGTTGTCTCCACTCATTTCTGTTCCTTGCCATTTCTTTCATTTCCTGATACCCTCCCCTTTCTTTCAGATCGTCAAACATTTTTATTCTTCTACGTCCCCTTTTCCTTTCCCCTTCTACTGATCCTTCCAACACCATCAATAGTAAACCTTCTCCTCTCAAGATATGCCCTAACCAGTTACTTTTCCTCCTCTGAATTGTTTCAAGTAATCTTCTCTTCTCATTCACCCTTGTTAGTATTGCTTCATTCCTTATCCTATCCGTCCACTTAACCTTCTCCATCCGCCTCCACACCCACATTTCAAATGCCTCTAGTCTTTCTTTCTCTCTTTTCTTTAGCGTCCATGTTTCACACCCATAAAGCAATACACTCCAAACATAGCACTTCACAAGACGTTTCTTCAGATTTAAATCCATTTTACCACATAGTACCCGTTTTTTCTTATTAAATGTTTCTTTTGCCATTGCTATTCTTGTTCTTATTTCTTTTTCACTTCTCCAGTCTTCAGTTAGCATGCTTCCCAAATATCTATACTGTTTTACTTGCTCTACTCTTCCATCCTTTATTGACACATTCATAATCTCTCTATCCCCTATTCTCATCACCTTTGTTTTCTTTATGTTCATTTTCATTCCATATTCCATCATCCTGTCTTCTAGCTTTGTAACCATTTCCTGAATATGCCTCGTTTCATCTGCCAAAATTACCATGTCATCAGCAAACCTTATACAATTTATTATTCTACCCCCAATACTAATTCCTTTATCATTCCCTATTCCATTGTCAATCATTTCTTCAGCATATATATTGAACAGTGTTGGCGATAAGCAGCAACCTTGCCTTACTCCTCTTCCTAAATCATACCATTCGGTCTGTGCATCTTTTATCCTCATAGCTGCTTTCTGTTTCATATACAGCTCTTTAATTAACCTTCTATCTTTCCAGTCTACTTTTTTTGCTTTTAGTATTTCCATCAGTTTTTCCCAGTTCACTCGGTCGAATGCCTTCTCCATATCTATGAAGCACAGACTAATTCCTTTACCCCTTTCTACATATCTCTCTCCACTCATTCTTATCAATCCTATTGCATCTCTTGTACCTCTACTCTTTCTAAATCCAAACTGTTCCTCTGCAACATTTTCTTCCATTTTGCTAATTAGTCTCCTGTTCATAACCCTAAGTAGAACCTTTGCTGCATGTGTAATTAAACTGATTGTTCTGTGTTCACTGCATTTTCTTGTTCCTTGCTTTTTCGGAATTGGAATCATAATTGTTTTGACGAAATCCTCTGGCCACATCCCCTTGTCATAGATTGCATTACACAACTTCACTATTTCTTCCAGTCCTTCCTCATTAAGACACTTAAATAATTCTATCGGTATCTCATCTACCCCCATTGCCTTCCCATTCTTCATATCCTTTATTGCTTGTAGCACCTCTATTTTCAATATCGAAACCCCTGTTTCGTCATTATTTATTTCATCCTGCTCTTCAATACGGAGATCCTTTGGTTTTTCATTTGATTTGTACAACTCCTCCATGTATTCTCTCCATCTATTAAGGACCTCCTCTTCCTTATATAGAACTTTATCTTCTTTACTTGCAATCTCTTTCACACATGCACTTGTTCTCCGTCTATCCCACGTTACATTTTTTACTTTCTTATACATCAAGTCATACATTCCTTTTCTCTCTAGATCTTCTATATCTGAGCATTCCTCCTCTAGCCATTTCTCCCTTGCTTTTTGGGTTTCTCTTCTTAGTTCATTATTCAGTTTCCTGTATTTCCTTTTTCCATCTTCATCAGTCCTGCTTTTGTATTGCCTTCTTTCTTCCATCTTTTCTATCATTTCCTTTGTCACCCATGGCTTTTTTATTCTTTTTCCTTTGAAAAACCCAATAGCCTGTTCTGCTGTTTTCCTTATAGCCTTCTTTATCCTATTCCATGCTTCATCCACATTTTCCTCCGACACGTTTTCTCTTTTGATTGCCTGAGCTAATTTTTCTCCTATTCTTTCTTTTCCTACTGTGGCTATATTCTCTAAATCCCATTTCCTAACTATCTTAGCCTTCTTAACCTTCTTCAAGGCTAGTTTTATTTCGGCCATGAGGAGCACATGATCACTGTCAATGTCTGCTCCTGGAAGTCCATATGCCTTTTTTACTCCATTTCTATATCTTTCTTCCACTAGAATATAATCTATTTGATATCTGGCTCCATCTCCTGGTGATTTCCACGTGTATAGCCTTCTCTTATGATTTTCAAACCAAGTATTTGATATAAACATCCTCTTCTCTTTACAGAACTCAACAAGTCTTTCACCTCTTTCATTTCTTTTCCCTAGTCCAAATTTTCCTACTACTTGGTCTTCTCTTCCCTCTCCTACCACAGCGTTCCAATCGCCCATCACTATCTTGCAACAGTTTTTACCTTCCTCCTCCATAATATTTTCTATCTTCTCGTATATTTCTTCAACAGCCTCATCTTCATGTTGGCTGGTCGGCATATAAACTTGTATCAACAGTAGATCTTTCGGGTGCATTCCTATTCTAAGACCAATTGCTCTATCATTTACAAATATCACCCTCTGTACACAATTTGCTATTTCCTTATTCAAAATTACCCCTACTCCATTCGTTCCTCTAGTACCTCCTGAATAGTACACTGTGATGTCATCACTTTTTATTTCCCCTCTTCCTTCCCATCTCATTTCACTTAAGCCAATCATATCCATTCTATTTATTTTCATCTCTTTCTTTAAATTTTCCAACTTCCCTGCTCGTAGGAGTGTTCTAACATTCCACGTGCCAATTCTCAACTTCTTTCCAGCATCCTTCCTTCCTTGTGTTAAACGGAACCTCTCGTGTTGTCCCCCCCGGAGATCCGAGCGGGGGACCATTTTGCCTCCGGAATATTTAACAAGAGAAGACTCCGTCATGATGCCTCTACATGGGATATATTGTGGCGGTGGTTTCCCATTGCCTTCCGCCTATATATTCAGCCGCCCCTAACATGGGGAACAGACGCTGTTTGCAGCCGCCCCTAATATGGAGAACAGACGCTGCTGCCTGTTGGTCCGCGGGAGGTATTTTATTTCCCTCCTACCCTACATATCTGTAGAGCATTCCCCTATCCGCCACCCGGGGACGCGTCCTCTAGAGGTTACAGGCTCCTCCGAGGAATTTATTTGTATGAAGATAATATATATAGCATATTTGTATGAAGATAATATATATAGCATATTTGGTTAAAATCCATGTGGTCAGTTCTCCAGAAATACTGTACGTGTAAGAGAAATATTATATTACCTTTTATTGTGGAAGGCCTGATCTTTAGCTCCGCTTTAAGCATCTTGATTTCATTATGGTGTGTTGTACAAATCTTATACACACAATTTAGTTGAAATTCGTTCATTCAATTCCTTCCAAATCCATAATAACTGAAAGTTATTATTTGTAATTGTGGCACCACTGTTTGGCTGATCCGGTCCAAATATACTATTATGGTTTTGTATATATATATATATATATATATATATATATATTTAAATTATAAGTATTAAATTTGGTTAACATTGATGCGGACAATTCATCACAGATACGTGTACAAAGAAAATTATTATTCTTTGTATTGTGGCAGCCCTGCTTTCTATATTTATACTAATCATCTTGCACGCCTCCTTCGTACAAAATTTGGTTGAAATCGGTTCAGCCAAGTCTTCTCTGGTATATGCGTACGGACGGACGGACATCACGAAGATAATAGTACTTTTCAGCAATGACGTAAAATACTACAAATGAACCATCATCAGTGACCATACAGAAAAATTAGATAAAAATCGGTTAATCGCCGCTAAGAAACGAAACATTTTCTCGACATTTTTAAATTTGATGTAGAAATGAGTCATTTACTTTAAAATATATTGTTTGTTCCCTAACTTTAAAGCTTTGGACTCTTTTATTTAGAATCCCATTGAATACGAACAAACTTTTGAACTACGTATATTAAATTAAATATCGCATAAGCAGAAGGCAAAACTTTTTAAGTTTTACTATTTACTTTTACACACTTGGTCAAAAAATAGAACTTCACATTACGATTACAAAAACGTAATATACTGTTTTCTTTTTAATTTTTCAGATTTCATTTGCGCGTCTGTCGGAGACACTCATAAAACACGCTCTTTTTTTTAATCGCCGCCCGGCGAAAATGAACTCCTTTCTCAGCATGTTGCATAAAACGCTTCGAGTTTATCGCTCGCGCTACCCGCGTTATGATTGAGCGACTCCAAAACAACGAAAATCATAAACGCGCCCATTCGCGTCCGACATAAAAAAAGACAACGTTGTTTTCCTCCGCATCCGACTGCGACGCAATTAATTTTTAAATCTTTATCGCTCTCTCCAGGTTGGCGGTATAGACGCCTTCCTTTTTGCGCTAAGCGAGGTCGTCGCGTCTCGCCATCCATCTCGGAGAGAGGGAAAATGAAGAAAGGAAAGGGAAAGGAATGAGAGAGAGAGAGAGAGAGGGAAATCGCGTCATTTCCTTTGAGGATATTTCTTATCCGGCTGGCGTGTCCGTAAACCGTTCATAAAAAAAAGAAAAAAATTAAATGAAAAATGGAGAAGCTCGCGCACACTCGCGAATCGGGTTGACTTTGGCGTCGGTGCATTTCGGTTATCATGCGAAGGAGAAAGACGCCGTTGTTGAGGCGCGGAGTCGTGGCGTAAAACAATAAGAGGAAGCCATAACGGAAATGAAGCAGGAGGCGCGCGAGGCATTCATTCAAGCCCGGAGAAACCGTGGAAATATAAATCCACATCGGACTCCCGGGGGTTGTGGTGATAAATCACTCTCCTGCTTGCAGCTGTTGCTTTTCGGCCGTCTCATTTATATCTCCCCGCCTCTCGAGGCATTCCTCACGAAAAACGGAGGAAAGAAAGCGAGGTCGTCTCTTTTTCTCCACGCGGTATGGAAGTAATTTTTGCGATAGCGAGGGCATGTTTCGAGGCGAAATAGATTTCTGATTAAGACGTTTCGCGTGGAAGGTGTTTATTTAGAAAACTTCTATCGCCTTCGTTTTTTTGTTAAGAACAAAGAACCGTTACGGAGGTTTTTTGTTTCGTTTTCGGTTGTAATTTCGATAACGCGATCTATTTTCGGCTTAATGTAACATTTTTATGAGAGCGAAAAGAGCGATTTTAAAAATGACGAACGACTCAGGTCGAAGGTCTTGTAGGATTGAATAAGAATTGACGCGTTGGATATTTAAAAAAATTGAATGTGACTTAATGGGATCAGAGTTCAATGGAGTTGAAACAGTCATAATTTATCGACGAATCGAATGAAATGCAGAAATGATGGGAAAATTAGTTTTTTGTCGTCACGCTAAAAAATTAATTTTTTTAAAAGTTATATTTACTGTCAGATTTTTTTAAGCCCACTACGTAAAACTTTACCTCCTTATAGCTCCAAATATGAATCTGTGTTTATGGATAGAATTCAGTGAAAGACGAAAGCGAGAACAAAACTTGTAAAACGGTTGGGAAAACCTAGAATCGGCATTTGGGCGTCCGCACTGATGGCGCCTGCTCGATAGCCGACATGAACATCTATTTTTTCCAACCGTTTTCATTTAAAAATTTTAGTATTTATCCATAGGAATTTGAAGTTGAAAGTTTTTGCGAAAATATTTTTTCATCAAGGTCATTTCTTTGCATTTAACCCTTCTAGAGTCTATTGGGACACATCTGTCCCACAGATATCTCTATAAGGTCTGTTCTGTTTTGTATTTTCCGACTTATTTCCGTCCTTCATTTTCTCCGTAATCTTTTATATTACTTCCCTTTTTATCAATGAAAGTTAGTTTTAGAGATTTTTACCTACAAATTACATTATTTATTTACTAGTTTGTTTTTTAATTATATAGCATAAATATATATTTGTGTCTTTAGTGCTAGTGAAATTATTAGGTTATATATGACTCAGTAGACATATTTTAATGTACATTTCTCCCCACAGGCTTTTACGCATAATGTTTGACAAATAAATTATACTTTCCCTCAAAATTTAGGAATGTAAGTATGACAATTGGATGTAATTTTTCATGATGTTCAATGGAAAATATTTCATTGAAACACACAAGGAATTTTAAGACGATTTTTCTGAAAGCCTAGTGAGGCAATTGGTGACCAAGCAAAAAATAATTGTTGTTTTCAAATACAGCTATGCAATTTTTATAGGCAATTTCTAAATGCTTCTAAAGTAGGAAAATCAAACACTTCATTTCTGCCTTTGTTTTTTAAAATCAGACTTGAGAGTATGAAGGCGATTTTATCAAAGCTAATACATCTTATGGGCATGCAAAATGTAGAATATTTTTCCCGTCGATCTTAAATGGAACATAATTTGTTTCGAATCATTCATATCGAAGAAAATAATAATTTACGTTTTTTAGTTCTCAAAATCATAGTTGCGGACGTGTTATGAACCGTATTTACTTAGAAACTCTGTACATTTACCTGAGTAGAATATATATTGCGGCTCAATTCGTCAATAATAAATGTGACGGGAGTCAGGGGTGAATATCATTAAATTCTATTTTGAATTTGCCCACACAATGGAGATTTTTATTTGGAGAGTCATTAATCGTGTATAGTTTAATTTTTCACATTATCTAACTTCTGATGTGCTATTCATACGAAAAATTAATTTAAATAATACAGTATACCCATTTTATTGGAAATCTCTTTAGTATGAATATCATATAAGGGAATACCTGCTTGTAATGCGTCTCCGCGAGAGGAGCAACTTCCTCTTTTGACGTGCCCCCCCCCTTCTCCCATTTTCTGCATCACCGTTTTCCCTTCTAGCATCCAAAAGATCGTACGTCTGTTCAGATGAGGAAGGTAGGGGGAATGATTTCGAGAGGTATGGAGAGATAGAACAAAAGAAAGGGCCCAAGGATACCTTGTGGGTAGGTGAGCGTGTGTTTGCGTTCGTGCGAAGAGTTTCTCAGGCATCATGGTGTTTGGGACTGACCCAAAGTATGCGGATGTAGTGGGATTATGTAAGAGGAGAGGTTTCTCTTAGGGGGTGGGAAGGGGGGAGGGGTTGAGGGACAGGGGAGGAGGAGGAAGACCAACAAGTATCGGTACTTTCGGGGGGATAGATGGGAGAGCGAAAACTAAAGCAAAGAAGGGTTAGGGGGAGTAGGAGGAGATTCCTTGTTCCACGAAATGGGTTCCAGGAGCTTTCCAAGCCTTAGGGGATCGGCGGGAACAACTAGGAAGAGGTCGGTAAGGAGCGGGTGTGGAGGAAGGGGGAACGAATCGTCTTCTTGTAAAATTTTTTCCTGAGGAGTTCAGCTCTTGTACTGTCTCGGAATACACAGGGACCTTCGAAACCATTGCGTTATGTGAAGCATTACAAAGGACGGAGAGAGAGAAAGAGAGAGAAACAATGGAAGAGATACCGTCTGCCTAAGAGACAGGGAGGAAGCTTTCCCCCTTCATTTTCACCCGAGGAAATGCATTCATTAAAAATAGGATATTCTTATTTGTCATGTTCTCGTGTTTCGTAATTTCCTCCTCGTCTTCCCTTTTTGCACCCTCCGTGTAACAGTTGCATGTCTCTTTTTAAGACCTAGGGTTAGGGGCGAGGAGGAGTGGGGGGAAAAAGGGGCGAAATGCCAAAAGTTTCGGGAAGAAGAGCATGGAGGAGGACCCTAAGAACCGTCGCGCGTCTTTTTTTCGGAGACTGAGTCGGGGACCAGGGTTCGGCGGAGGATGGAAGGTGTGGAGGAGGGAGGGAGATTGGTAGATTGAGTTTTGAACGCAGAATATATATATAGAGAGAGGGAGAGGGAGGTCGGTGGTGCGGGGATGGGGGTTTGTAAGGAATAAGAGTACGAGAGACGTGCAGTGGGAAAGGGAGACGTAAAAGGAGGAACTGTGAAACTTCGCTGGCAAAGTTTTGGCAACTTCATCTGTAAAGATGGGGAGGAGGCTACTTTGCTCTCGCCTATTTTCTCCCAAGAAGCGTCGTGCGAGGCACTTGGTGACTTTCTTTATGTTTGTTACGGTTTAATTCCACTTGGATTGTTATTAATCATCCGCTAAACAGCTGTATGATTTTTGAGGACTATTTTTGTGCGGAAATATTCACATTGCAAACCTAAGTAGCTTGCGGTTAATGCACGCGCATGTGAACCAAAAGCGCAAATAAAAATAAATTTTTCGGAGGATCAATTTTTTGAAAGTAAACACGGCAGTCAGTGAATCTACTCAATATATCGGTACACGTTGATAGACATTTAGTATGTAGTGGCCAGCTAATCGCATTATATTAAATCGATTTACCGGATTAGAGTCAGTTACGATATCAGATATAACCACATTTAGCGGACGCTTAACAGTTTATCGATACCATGTTAACCGGTAAAAAAATTATTTCTACTTATCTTCGGAAATGATTGAATTTAGGATAATATGACGCATTCAAATGACAATATTCTCCACCTTTTACACCAATAGGCGATCAATAGTGAAAATATTAATGTCTTTGTGTCCGGTACAGCGATAAATAAGCAAACATTTTAATATTCAGCGCAAACTTTAGCCTGCGCGGTAATATTCCACACAGAGCGTGATGACAAATTTATCCCTGCGATTTTTACGAAACAAAATCCAATCTTCAACTACGCGTGGAGCCTCACTTTTCTTCTCAAAATGCTACGAAGGACGCGAGAAATATATTCTCCGAGTTCCGCATAGCAAGCCTCCCCGTTCTCAAAAATTAATCATGCAGGAGATGGAGGAATATTTTTTCGAGAAAAATGAACGAAATAACCGCAGAAAAGGAGTAAAAGGATTTCGCCCACGGGGAAATTGGGAATGCGAGAGTAGAAAATGAGAGCAATAATAAGCTATCTTCATGAAACCTTGACATTTCATCTCCGTATCTTTCCTTCCTTTCTTTCCTCGACGCCTTGCCTACTATTCAAGAGGAGGTAATCTAACTTTGCGTCCATTCCTTTCTGTTTGCACACATCTTAGAACTTCAATATATTAGGCCAGGGTGGTGCATTCGAAGGCGATGGGAGTGGTGTGGGGAGGGAGGGATTGGCAGCAATATGGATAAGCTGCCTAATTTTTACCTGTCGATTATTTCGAAGTTTGATTCTCTCCGACGTAGGAGATTGAAAATATATTCAGTACTGCAGCGAACATTCTTCTCCATCTTTTTTAATAGCCGCGATATTATTTGCCTATTACTTAAGTAGATACATGAGGTTGTAACAATTTACATTTATGGAAGTAACTTTAATAGACTTTTAGAATCCACGGAGCATAATAAGTACGGCATGATTAACATTTATTTTCTAATATTCATCAAATGTTTACAGTGAACCATGAATTTGTTTAATTACGTTGCTATTCTCAATTAACGCTTAGCGGTTGAACTATTTTGATTGTGACCATAAAACAATTTATTCACTGCATTTAATTCAGGAGCAATTCCAAATTTAATGAACGGGAATGGGAGTAACAGATTTTTTTGCATGTAAAAATAGGTTAGTTATGAAATCTCCCTTCGTTTATGTAAACCATTTTGTCCCCTTCCTTCCTTTCCTCCCTCTAGCTCCCTTCTCCACTTTTGCCTCTAAGTTCCTTCGCTCCTTTGAGAATGTCTTTTAAATGTCGGCATAGGGAATGATTGATACAAAGACTTATGGGAAATCCGGGCAGTTCACCATGCAATCACTCAAACTTTCCTACCAGTCCTGTTTACCCACTCTTGGCCATGAAGCACGCCACGTAAACACACAGAAAACGAAGTTGAGGTGATATATCCCGCATTACTGGGATAATTTTCTGCTACAAGTAAGATGTATACAAGTACATATAGTATTGAAGATTGTCATCATGCTGACCTCAACTCAACGGAATTTTCGAACAGTTCAAATCCGTCTGGTCTATCTCCACATCCATTAACTTTAGAAATTGGATTTCCAGCAATACTAATGAGAAATCAAATTCCAAACATGGGATTGTGTAATAGGACACGGCTCCTGGTAAAGTCAATACATAAGAACATCAAAGAGGCAGTCACATTTGCCTGTACTAGTATTTATACTACATTTTGGTGAATTGCATCTCCTGCCACTCACCACTTTAGTGAATTGCAGGATAACATGTAGATGTAACATTGTTGTCGTCAGACTGTGGCTTACCATTCCATTTGAAAAAAAGTCAATTTCCGGCATGACCAGCTTTTGCATAAACTACAAATAAATAACAGGGTCATACTCAGGAAAAAGTTGGGCTCTTCATAACGAGGACAGTATTTTTCTATGGGGAAGTGTATCTTTTTTAAGAGTACGTTGTTTCAATAATTTGAAAGTGACAAAAGCTGATGGACAACCAACGATCAGGAATATTGTTGATAGAGAAATTTTTTATAGCAAAAAAATAAATGTTATTCCCTGTTCGTAAATACATTTGTGAGTTAAAATCCTACCACTGTTCATCCATATTACAGTGTAAAATCTCTAACGTTTCTCGAAATTTCTCGCAGTGGGGCTGCAAGTTCACTCCTAGTTTTATTGAAAATGCAATTCTAAAAAGTTGCGATCACATCTGCTGACTTCAAATTTTCAAATTTAACAATGTGTCTTAAAATTTATGTTCAGGAGCATGCATACATAATGAAAAAACAACAATACTATGAAAAGGTCAATATCATGTTAGAAGAAGGATCCTACACAAAAACCCCCAAAAATCCCTTAAACAAGATTAACACAGACACAAAAAACACCTTAAAAACTTGACCCTCAATAATTACGAAAAAACTCCATACCCAACTTCACATCTCAAACCCCATAATCCCTAATATGTACTGCCTCCCAAAAATGCATAAAAAAGATATCCTTCTCAGACCCATTGTCTCTGCCATCAACTCTCCAACATACAAAATTTCCCAATGGCTAAATGAGCATTTCAAACAATAGCCTCTTACTCAAGAATCGCTAATTAAAAATAACACCCACTTCATCAACGAAGTCAAAAACCTAACTCTCAAAGACACTGAAATTCTTGTGTCGTTCGACGTTGTGTCTCTTTTTTCCCAGCCTACCAATAGATGAAACATTAAATTTCCTTGAATCTCGGCTCAAATAACAAAACCTTCCACAAAAAATAGTCGATGAATACATCATATTGACACGCCTTTCCATGAAACAAAATTTCTTCCAAATAAACAACAACATATGCCAGCAAAACCATTGCACAACAATGAGAAATTCTCTGCCACCATTCCTTTCAAATTTATTAATGGTCCATTTCGAAAAACAGTGCAAAACCGCATTCACTTACTTCCCCAAAACTTGGCTTAGATATGTTGACGACATCTTTGCGGTTTTTGACACATCTAAATACAATATCACTAATTTCCTTCAAGAACTAAACGACCAATACGACTCGATTAACTTCACATTCGGAAAAGAAGAAGAAAACACACTACCCTTCTTAGACTTATTATTAACAAGACACAGCAACAAGTTAAAATTCTAAATTTACCGAGAACCAACTATACAGATAGATATATCTCATCCGATTCCAACCATCACATCTCACATAAATTGACCCCTTTTCATTCCATGATAAATCCACTCCTTCACGTGTCTCTCTCCTCATCAGATTACCGTTAAGAACTCACACACATTAAGAACTGTGCAACAGTCAACGGATACGACATAGAAACAATTGAAAACATTCTACGTAAATATAAACATACTCCACGTAAAAACTCACACAACACTAATTGACTCTTCCCTCAAAGACTCCAAATACATAAAAATCCCCTTCGCTCTCGGGCTCACCAACAAACTACACAACATCTCAAAATTCAATTTTAAGACAGTATTAGTTAATGAAAACGTACAAAAGTGTCAGCGAGGAAGTAAGTGTACAAAACGAATCAGAACACATCTGGAATATGGATGAAAGTGGGTTTCCCTTAAACAATATTCCCTCCAACGTTGTCGCTGAGAAAGGAACAAGAGAGGTTGTTAAGTTGACAAAGTTAGAGATAGGTTACATTTTCTTTATGCTACAGTGCTACTGGAGTTTTCATCCCGCCTTTTGTGATTTTTATTGGAGTGAGATATCAGGAGATCTACAAAGAAAACTTACCGGCTGGGTCCGCTGTTCAGATGACTGACTCCAGATACATTAACGAAGTCGTCTTCCTACTTTGGCTGAAACACTTTCAGAAGCACAAAACCCCTGTAAAATGTGTCTTGATTCTGGATGGGCACAATGCTCACTGCTCACTCCCAGCCTTAGAATACTGTCGGGAAAAATACATAGAAATGTTTTGTTAACCACCACATACTACGCACGCTCTACAGCCCCTGGACCGTACGGTGTTTAAATCACTAAAGTTATTCTACCACAGTGAGTTGACCAACTTCATTCATAATCATCCAACTTCTGCAATTACTAGACATCACTTTGGAAAAATCTTCGGTGCAGCCTGAAACAAAGCTGCTACAGTAGGGAATTCCGTAAAAGGGTTTGAATATATTGGCATCTATCCGTAAAACCCTGACGCTATACCAAATCACAAGTTTCTTCCTTCGTTGCACTACCAGAACGGTTCTTCTGAAGCTCAGTTCGGAAATCCGGCTACTACTAAACATTCCATCTCAAAATAGGTCGAGTATCCAAAGTCTTCAATAGAAAAAAATCTCCTTTCAGCGATGCAATCTCCACTCCAAAGAAACGTGTCACAGAATAAGCCTAAGCGTCCACTGAAGCATACTTCAAAACATTTTACTTCAGAACTAAATATACAGGATACGCTGGCCAAACGGGCACTTCAAATGGAAAAACAAAAGGAAAAAGTCAACAAACAGAAGAAATAGATGTTTCATCTGGACTCGCACACTTATTTCAACGAAGATGAGCCATCACAACTGCCGTCCGCCGGGAAGATAGAGGAGGAAAATGTGCCTTGCTCTTTCATTGGTGCCTTGTATTTTTCAGACACATCTAAAAAAATGGGGGACTGGATTAGATGCCCAAAATGTTGCAAGTGGTATCACGAAATATATGTGGGTGATGTTGGAAAGAAACAATTCACCTGTGGAAAGTGCTTGTAAATTTGTAGAAGAGACAAAAAGATGTACGAAATAGCCCCTTACAAGAGCGGAATAGCCCCATAATTAAAAAAACTGTTTTCTACATGTTTTCTGTTTTTTCTTTGTTTTCTTTGTATTATTATGATCCGACGATTATACATGATTTTATAGCTTCCAATTTGAAATGAGCGAAATAGCCCCACCCTACCCTAATTACTTTAATAAACTTATATATACTCGTATCTCGTTAAATGGCCTCCGTCAAGCAACAATGAAATACCAAATTTTAATCTACCTAGCTCTTATATGATCTTTAAGGTATAGATTACAAAATTTATTCGAATAAAGGACAACATTTATTACAAAATAGAAATTCTAGAAAATCCCGAGCATAATATCGCATATTTTGTTTACATCAATCTCTAAGACGGTTACCTCGGCAAACAACAATTAAAATCCATGTTTTTCTATCCCACGCCCTGTGATCTGTGAGGTATAGATTAAAAAATTTATTTGGATAGAGAAGAACATTTACTACAAGATAATACTCAAGACCATATAATTACGACTTATAGATTCGGGGATAAAAATTCGAGAATAGCCTAATGTTTCGATACCTTTTTTGAAATCTCTGTGTATTCCATTTATCGAGTATACTTTTCCATCTTGTTCTTTTTCGAAAGTCTTATGGAAAAAAATCACGGAACGGGGATGGTAATTTCATCACGTAATTATGTCATCCATGAGTTGTTATTGCCGCCGATCATCCTTTCTCTCTCTACTTTGTAATTTGCTTCATAGAAGTTATACGTTTTTATCACACCTCAGAATTCCGTTTATTCTTGGTGATGGATGATCTTTTATCCTATAGCCCACTTGAGTTGCTTATGAAGATTTGGGTTTTGTTTAAAAAATACTCGCATGGTTGTTAAAATAAAGATGCGTTTTGTTACCTTTGATGTGCATTTGTTTTATAGGCATGCTGATTCATGTTGTATATTATATATGCATGTATTTATAGCAAAAAATCAGCATGCCGACATACACATCTACGTGCATTGCACACACATATAACACACTTCAGCGACCCCTAAGGCATGAAACGACACGGATGCAGCCAACACCACCGTTGTAAACCATTCAGCGGTGCAAATACGGTTCGGGTCCTTCTACTGAGAAGGAAGATCACACAGCAGCATAACATAATACTAATACATGTACACGTATACAACGCAAATACGCACAAATACAAACATATGTAATTATGTAGTACACACTCATATATAATCCTTACAACTCGGGACGAGAGGGCTGAAATAGATTGGGGCGTAACTAGTGGATTCTTCACCGGGACGCCAATGTAACGTCGAAGTTGTGAGGAGAAAGATAAAATGGTTGGCGTCGGCCGGTGTGTGAATAACCAGTGATCTCATCAATGGAAGAAAGAGTCCATTAAAAGACTTCAGTTCCTCTAGCCCGAGAAAGTTTATCCCGCTCGGGTTTCTCCTCCACGTCTAAGATCGTAATGGAATTTGAGTGGTTAGGTGGAACAATATCGTCCAATCAGCCGGCTGTTGAATGTGAGGGAGACGAGAAGGAGGAGGCGTTTATTTTTTCTTCGGCAAGAGTAAGAAAAAAATATAAGGGAGCATGTCTCGGAAAGACCACTTCTTAAGTTGGGAAGGCGGGAGAGGGGGAGGGCGAGTGTGGACGTTCGGGTAAATAATTAAACAAAATTAAAACGCGGACAGCACGTCCGAATTTGTTTATAGTAGCGAGGTATTTAGCAACTCGGATATCTCGCTTCGTTTCGAGTGGAGTATCAGTGGTTGGACAATCAACTCGATTAGCGGAACGAAACTTTTATGAAAGTTTTACCGTGGAATGGAACGCTCGCCTGATTGTCATTTTTATTTTTTCTAATCGCGCCGTCCTCGCCAAGTTCATAGACACCGAGCTTAAAATTAATCAGAGCCGAACGAGCTTTATTGTCACGTGATTTATTTATTTTTTGTTTCGATATAATTTTAAGTTCTGCGGATTCGGAAGTTGAGTTAATAATGCAGGTCATGAATTATTTATTTGTGGAGAGCGGTAATTTATCGGGAGAATAAAAATAATTTTGACTGAGTAAATTTAAGTTAAATAGTTCCTGAATATTAAGAAATCATTAATTATTTTCACTGGAATGCTAAAAGTTTAAAAGTATTAATATATTATAAATAGTTTCACCGAATAATTAGTTCGAATGTTCATGTAGTCACAATCCAATTCGTCATTCTACCGAGAATATATTTTAGGTACGTGTTGTTTTTAGAATAATTATGGAATTGAAATTACTAGTGATTTCTTGGATAAGTCTTTTGCTAGAGCATATATAAAACTTATTATAAACTTTGCTTCATCGAATTTACTTAAACTTGGAAGAATAATTTAATGTTCGTAAGTCGGGTACCTCAGTCATACAATTCAGTTTTCAGTGGTTTTGCGAAATAATAATAATTTTATTGAGTGACTTTTAAGTATGATCTGCGTTAACCAGCCTTTGTGAAGTAAAGAAAACGTATTATGAATGTTGATTTGAAAAATCTGACGTGGCCACCACATAACCTTCTCCATACCTGTAATATTTCTAAAAATTCCAAATAGGTTAAATGATGAAGAATATTTTAAGGAAGTGCAAGAAAAATTTAGACTACAAAGAACAGAAATAGACTCATACCGTAGCCTTCTGTTAGTGGATATAGCAAAGAATCTCCAACAATTAAGAAAATAAAAAGAAACGTTACTAAGATGTAACTAAGCGTCAATTATTAACAATAGTCGCCGGTAGGTGGTGGCAGCTAAAAAATTCGTTTTACAAATATCTCTTAAACGATGCACTACATGGGAAAATGTTTCAACCAAAAGTTGTAGAAAATTAAATTGCTACAACATTTATTCCAATATGTTTTTAGAATAATGAAATATTAAAGCACATATTTCAAAAAAACGGATGTGACAAGAGTAAACACCCACTTCTGGTTGACCGATCTTTACGAAAAACTAATGTTTGTGTGACTGTCATAAAAATGTTAAATATAAAATTTCGGGTTGACCTGATTAATAGTGTTTGAGTTAGAGCACCCACAAAAACTGTCTCACACATACACACACACGCGCACGCGCACACGCACACACACACAGACATCATCGAGAAAATGGTCAAAACGTGTTCAGGGGACCCCAGAACGTGTATTTCCGTTGAAATCTCGAAGTCGATTTTTTCATTAAATCAACACTTTTCCCCTATACTACTTATAGAGAAAGTAAGAATATGATGTGGCCACCACATGACTTTCTCCATACCTGTAATATTTCCAATAATTCCAAATAGGTTACATAATAGACTATATTTTAAGAAACTGCGATAAAATTTATCTTTGCAAAGAACAGAAATAAACTCAAACCATAGCCTTTTGAGATTAAATATAGCCAGGAATATCCGGTAGGTAGTGGCATTTAAAAATTAGTTTTTAAAATATCTCATAAACAATGCATTACATGGGAAGATGTTTCAAACACAGGTTATAGAAAATTAAATTTCCTATAACATTTATTCCAATATTTTTTTACATTAATCAAATATTAAAGCAAATATTAAAAAATCTGAATTGGCCACCATATGACTTTCTCCATATCTGTAATATTTCTAAAAATTCCAAATAGGTTACATAATAATAAATATTTTAAGAAACTGCGAGAAAATTTTAGACTTTACAAATAACAGAAATAAACTCAAACCATAGCCTTCTGATATTGGATATAGCCACAAAGATCCAACAATTAATAAAAGAAAAAGGAGCGTTACTAAGACGTAACTAAGCGCCAATTGCTAACTATAGTCTTCGGTAGGTGGCGTGGTGATGGCAGCTAAAAATATAAGATATCTCTTAAACAATGAATTATATGGGGAAATGTTTCTAACAAAGGTTGTAGAAAATTAAATTTCATACAGCTTTTATACCAGTACATTTTTACATATATCAAATATTAAAGCAAATAATTCACATGAATGGATAAGTGACAAGAGTAAATACCCACTTCCAGTTAACCGATTTTTATCAAAAACTAATTAGTTCTTGTAACTTTTATGAAAATCTAAAACATAAAATGTCGCGTTGACCTGATTAATATTTTTTGAGTTAGAGCACCCACAAAAAAGCTATTACATACACACAGACATCATCGAGAAAATGGTCAAAACGTGTTCAGGGGACCTCAAAACGTGTATTTCCGTTGAAATCTCGAAGTCGATTTTTTTTCATGAAATCAATACTTTCCCCTGCACTACTTATGGAGATGGGAGGAAGAGTTAACGATTATAAATGTTGGTTTAAATTAAAGAATTGTTATAGAAGTTTTCTTATTTTACCTTCTGAGATATTTTTCACATTATTCATTTTCAATGTTAATGAAAAGCATATTTCGCTGTCTACTAGGTTTAGAGAATATGCAGAAAACAAAAATGGTTTTAGAGAATGAAAGCACTTAAAATTGCACATTAAAACTGTCTTCCAGTTACCTTTTGAAACAATTAGCCAGATTTATAGTTTTTTGGTGATTGCCCTTCTTTGAATAACCTTCGTGTTTCTTTCTTTCATAATATAATTTATATTAGGTATATATTATTTATTTTATTTAATACTAGCGTAATTGCTCGGGCTTTGCCCCGAGTTTAGAATTTTTCATGCACATTATCACTCGGTAATATTTTCATTCAAACTCAAGGTACTCTCAAGGTAGGCGACTAATATTCCCCTTTAATTAAATATAGACTCAAATTCGATACCTCACTCTCCCCCAAGAAATCAAAGTTCTGACACTGAGGTGCATATCCTCAACGTCTCTTTTGTATCTATACCAAGTTTTAAGTCTCTACGTTTCTTGGTTAAACATTGATATTGGTGGAGGATTCATCAAAATCGGTAAATTGGTTGCTGAAATATCTTCAAGAGTGCTTTTCGTCAAATTCGCCGTAGTATAGTCGTATACTAATGTATTTACTTTGATATAAGAAAATTATATATATATGTATATGTACGATATATATATAGGTATGTTGATATATGTGAATATATAAACAAATATATATATATATATATACATAATGTTAAAAAAGTTATTAACTATGAAGAATATTATATGGAAATATTATTTAGTGAATTATTGTTTGGTAAAAAGGAAAATATTTATTTGTACGTGTTGAGTGTGTTATTATTAAGAAATTAAAGACCGGAACCAAAAGGAAAATTGGCACCTACAGACGAGCCTATGGCTCTGTAGGACCAGATCAAGTTTCCTCCCTGAAATTTGTAATGATTTCTTTTGTAATTTGTAATAATTTATCAGTACTTAATCCAACTTATGTAAATGTCTTCTTCTTCAATGCCAAAAAATTCTTCTTCTTATAGTATGATAGATTTTTAAATCCGTTCTAAACACGTTCATTTAATTTTTCCATTCTATAACCGCCTTACAAACGAAATTTCTTATTGAAATCAGTTCAATCAATACCTTCGAAATTTATAGTTGCAGAAAAATTCTAACCTTGATGTTGTGGTGATCCTGTTTAGTCGACCCGGTTATTTATATGTAGATTATATATACCATAATTGGTTAAAATCCATGCGGACAGCTCTCTAGAAATACGTGTGAATGACTTATTATTTTACCTTTAATTGTGGTAGCCCTGCTCCTAAGCTCAGCTTTAAAAATCTTGATTTCATTATGGTATTTTGTAAAAATCTTATATATAAAATTTAGTTGACATCTGTTCTGCCAATTCTTTCCAAATCCATAGTTACTGAAAGAGTTCAATTTGTAATTGTGGCACCTCTGTTTATTTGATTTCGTCCAAATATGCTTCTATGGTTTAAATATGTGTTCATAATAAATATTATAATTTGGTTAAAATTGATGCGGGCAGTTCAACACAAATACTTTTATTGTGGCAGCCCTGATTTCTATATATACTCTACAAATCTTGATTTTTTTTATGTTGCACAACTTCTTCATACACCATTTAGTTGAAATTGGTTATGCCAATTCCTTTCAAATTCATAATTACCGAAAAATTTAACATTGCAATTGTGTCACCCCTACTTAATTAATAAGGTCGAAATATGCAATTTTATCATGAATTTATGTGGAGGTTTTATTTACCAAATTTGGTTGAAATCGGTTCCGCCAATTCCTTCCAAAAGCATAACTACCGAAAAAAGTTATTTCGCAATTGTGGCACCCCTGCTTGGACGACCCTGCCCAAAGATGTCATTTGGTCATGAATTTGTGTATAGATTCTATCTACGAAATTTGGCTGAAGTCGTTTTCGCCAATTCCTTCCAAAAGCATAATTACCGGAAAGTTTATTTCGCATTTGTGGCACCCCTGCTTGGTCGATCCGGTCCAAATATGTCATTTTGGTCATGAATTTGTGTATAGATTCTATCTACGAAATTTGGCTGAAGTCGTTTTCGCCAATTCCTTCCAAAAGCATAATTACCGGAAAGTTTATTTTGCATTTGTGGCACCCCTGCTTGGTCGATCCGGTCCAAATATGTCATTTTGGTCATGTATTAGTGTATAGATTCTACGTACCTACCAAATTTGGTTGAAATCGCTTCAGCCAGTTCCTCCCTGATATATGCGTATGTGGGGACGGAGATAGCCGAAATTTGGACCGACTGTTCCCTCGAAACCTTGAAATTTGGATCGGCCATTATATTACGATACTTAACCCCATAGACAGATTTTATCCGTTTTAGGCTCGAAAACATTCCTCTAAACATTGATATTGGCGGAGAATTCATCAAAATCGGTCAATTGGTTGTTGAGATATCTTAAAAAACCGACATTTGTCCCAACAATGGGGTCCCTCGGCCCCCCGTAGGTCGATTTGAGTTATCTTTGTCAATGCAACTCTCAGGATCAACCTGAAGCTGCTGCCAAAATTTGAAGATCCGACATTTATTTTCTGAAGAGTTTTGACTGCCACAGACAGCGTCTTTTATTATTACAGATTGGGTATATTTTATAACGGTTATCAAGTAGATTGTTAATCCAACAATATGCTCATTCCCATGTTATTTAAATGGGAAAATTAAAAGAGAAAAACATTTTATAAATAAAAAATGAAGTTCAAATAGCTTTAAGAACCCTCCCATTTTGCTTTAATTTTTATTGCGGTTAAAATGGCATCTTAATCTTGCTTCTATGTTCTGTAGTTGTTGCGTTATAAATGCACAAACAAACAAACAAATTCTTCAAAATATTTATGATAGAGATACTTAACCTATTTGGAATTTTTAGAAATATTACTGTCATGGAGAAAGTCATGTGGTGGCCACATCAGATTTTGTGAATATGTTAGCGATGTTCATGGATTATTATGCGTTCTTTGCACGAAGTCAACGCATATAGGAGAGGTCGATTGCGTCCGTCCGTCCGCATGTTAAAACTCGGAAACCTCTAAACGTATTTTGATGAAATTTGGTATTTGGGAGTTTTGCTAAAATTGGTTAACCGATTCCAATTTTGGTTACATTTGGAGAAAAATGACGACCACTTTACATGAAGACCTACATGTAGTTTACTATGTTCCTTTGTTTCAACTCGGGAACCGCTTGACATATTGTGATGAAATTTGGTATTGGATAGTTTTGTTAAAATTAATTGACCGATTCCAATTTTGGTTAAAATCGGAGAGTTTTTTACCACTACTTTACATTAAGACCTTCATGTATTTTACAACGTACCTCGCTTGCTTCTCGTTAAATTCTCATCTGAGCGAAAAATATTGAGAACATTGTGAAATCTCAAAGAACGCATTTGGAAACTTTGTATACTCCGACATGGAGTACGCCTTTCCAATCTTGTTGATACTGAGCAAATGACGTTCACATTGAGTAGATAGAAGCAAGGCGGCGCAATGCTGAAAACTAACTATCGCTAGCCAAAGTCAAACCAGCTAACACAACAGGAATACACGCTGTTTCACTATCTGTGTTCCATGCACGCTTGATTAGTGAAATCTAACTCAACGAACGCTAGCGCCGCGGCAGAACCTTCCTATCCTTTTCAATGCGACCATCGGCTTGTCTTTCGTTATCCTATCTTTCTTTATCCCTCTCCTCTTCACTCTTTCCTTAGCATTCGCCACCCATTAGACTAATCCGTTGTCGTAGTCAGGCCTAGAGCAAGCACTCAGCCCCACGGCTTGGCGAAGCCATTCCATCTAGAGAGGGACTACATCACACTATCTCACGTCAGGCTTTTGAGTATCTCGTCCAAAACTTTGCCCGTTTACGATGAGTCTCCGTTGTTCCCTTTTATGGCTACGAGCGCAAGTTTGCGATTCGCAACTCTATGATGATGGAAAAATTGTTATGTTTTGGAAAACGTTCTTCATAGTGGGTCAGAGGAAGTCATGATACGAGACTGTTGTTAATTAAATTGCATTCCTGTGTTACGAATTTTCGGAATGATATGGGATCAGCAGTTTAAGCGTCTTTGGAAGAAACTATAAAAATTTAAAAAACACCATTTAAGCAATATTTTACCTCTGTTACTATTAATTTATTATAGTCGAATTCAAATTCCTGTGACCTATTTTCATTTTGGTCTCCTCAACATCAGTTTGTTAGATTTTGACTTTATCCATATGTAGTAGGTATAGGGGAAAGTATTGATTTCATGAAAGAAATCGATTTTGAGATTTCGACGGAAATTTACGTTTTGAGGTCTCCTGACCACGTTTTGACCATTTTATCTCTGATGTCTGTGTGTTAGGAATTTTGTGGGCGCTCTAACTAAAACACTATTAATCAGATCAACGCGAAATTATATTTGACATTTTTATTAAAGGGACAAGAGTTGATTAGATTTTGGTAAAAATCGGTCAACCGAAAGTGGGTGTTTACTCTTGTTACCTATCCGTTTCTTTTTTCTAATATTTACTTTAATATTTTATCAATGTAAATAATAATAATAATAATAAAAGTTCTAGGAAATATAATTTTCTACAACTTTTGTTCAAAAACTTTTCCCGTATATTGCATTGTTTAAGAGATATTTTCAAAACTATCTTTTATAACTGCCACCACCACACCATCTGGAGGCAACTTTTCTAAACACTTTACGCTTACTTTCCATCTTACAATTAGTAACGCTTCTTTTTCTTTTCTTAATTGTTGGAGCTTTGTGGCTATATACATTATCAGAAGGCTACGGTATGGGTTTATTTATGTTCCTTATAAAATCTGAAATTTTCTCGCAGTTCCTTAAAATATTTATTATCATTTAACCTATTTGGAATTTTTAGAAATATTACAGGTGTAGAGAAAGTTATGTGGTGGCCACCTCAGATTTTTTACTTTATTATCTTATTGCTGAAAAATGATCGATCAAGAGGATTTAATTCTTGAAAAATGTATGGAATTGATAACATCTTTAGTAAAACTTTGAAAAACTTGGAATAATTTATTCGGTCAGCGCCACCATACGTAAACTACTTATTATCAAGGAAACCATGATATTGAATATTTATGACAACATCATCGTATGTAATGCAAATGAGATCAATATTAATTGGCTGCTAGAATTTGGTGTAACTGAAAATTTATGATAATTTTTATACATCATCTTATAGATCTGCGTGCATCAATGTGGTAAAGTTATCTCACTTACTTCATATTTGAATGTTTTAATTCTTTCCAGCGATTTCTTGTGTTTAGGTAAGGCATAGTCTTTTTGATTCAGAGGAGACTACGGCATCTTCAATGATTTTAGAGTTTCATAGTTAAAAAATTCTCCGGAAATGACCCTCCCTCCGCATAACAGATCTTCCGAATTAATCATTTACACCTTCGAGCGCGGTGTAAATTTATCCTCCAAGTCTCATTTAGATCGCACGGCAACACATATGAGCTCTGTACCAAATCGAAAAAACAGAAAACAATGCTTTAGAAGGAAAAATTAAAGCCTCAAGCCATCGATCATATCTTTGAAAGTTATTTTCGATAAACTTCACCGTTGCGTTGCACATCCTCTGGTGTTGGTGCTCCTCCGTGCAACATTTACATTCATGAAGAGGAGCCTTTATTTATCAACTCATTAATCACTACTGCCGAGTAAACCGCTACCGATCTCTTCTCGAGACGGCTCGGCCCAGACATTTTTGTTTCGGCTATTCTCACATGACGAGCTATTGATTCGGACGAAGACAAATGCTCGCGTGAGTGTGGGAAAATATCGTTCAGAAAAGGCACACAGGGCGAGTTTAGGCATTGAAAGGAGCGTTTATCATGACAACAGATGGAGATGGATTCATAACCATGGAAACTCGCGTCTGAATTTATCGAGTGAAATGTACGCATAAAAGGACGAAAGAGTTTCCTTCGCCGTTCCGTGAAATTATGAGGAAGTTATTAATTATAGTTTATGGTCCACCAGAGGAATATCCTGGTAGTATTATACCTGAAAACAAATTTCTGAATAAGCGCACAAGTATCGCAAATCGAAACGTTAAATGCTTAATAAGAACAAACCAAATATCATAAAATAAATTTCAGAATCAATTTTTGGCGAATCACCACCGAATATGGCTGCACTGTAGACGAAATTCTCATATGTTTTTTTATAACCTTATTAAAGCTATTGGAAACATATAAGAGAATTATTTAATTTCTCAGTTTTTTATACATAAGTGCTTCTTTTGTTTTATAGTTTTAGGTGTCGAATGTGCTAAAGATGTTGCGTTATTTTTCCTATTCTCGCAATTTCTTGTATGGTTGATGTCTTCAAAACAATGGCCAAAATACAAACAAATATTAAAAAATGTACCGCTTCATTAACAGCACGTTGATCGGTGTGGTTTTTGTAGGTATAAGTAAAATTTAAATAATTTTGACAAATGTGTGAAAACGTCCACATTTTTCTCGTAAAATATGAATTGATTTTCACGCGTCATTAACAACCGCAGTATTATATACGACAGAATTCCCTTCTAATAAGTTACAATTCATTGTTAAAATTGACTAAAAGGGAAAATTAATTGAATCTTGCAGGTGGAAAACAAATTAATGTTGAATGTGATGCGCTTTGTAATACATGGAGATAATGTGAACTAACTCAATTAAAAGAATAAAACTCGAACTTTCAGCGTTATTCAGGGAATAATTGTGAAGATAATTCCAATAGCTATAAAACTATTGGAAAACGAGGAATGAGTATGGGCAACGAAGCAACCGTCATCAATTATGAAAGTGGAAAGTTGGTTGATTCTCCTTTAGAATTCGATTATCAGTTGTATTAAAGTCATAAAATGAGCTCGATAATATATTTTTGGTTTTATTTTGCGCTCATAAATCACATATTAATGCGCAACAGAATCCCTTTTTAGATAACCAAAAACAAGATTTTTCACTTTACGCGATAATAATTTGGTTTATAATATTTTGGTTCTTAAAGTGGAAAAGTATAAAAAATCACAAGAATCTAACGTTCACCTAAGATTTACTTATTTTTTCAATTATTTGCTAAAAAAAAACGATTCCAACCAACCAATTTGCGTTACTCATTCTGCCGACTACAAAAATGACATCATTTTGCTGCTGAGAAGTGATTTTCCGAAGTCTTTTCAATTTTATGCAATGCTAAAGTAGAAATTTCATTGCAAATATATTGAGAATATTAATCTCATGTTGGTGGACATTACTGACGTTTACTGGGGTTAGTTTTAGTCCAGAGATAAAATAGGTTATCAAGAATAAGTCATTAGCTGTGCACTATGAATGGGCGAGAAAAAGGAAGATCCTTTTAGAGTACTAATGGCATGCGTATTTCGTGGCGGCATTATTTTCAAAGGCCTACTTACAAAATAACATCTCATCGACTTTTTAAGGACTTACACGTAATATCTTGTCTTAGACTCTCTTATTCTTCTTAACATTGGATTATTGATTAGACATGCTCGTTAACGCAAACTACTTTTACAATCAGGATCTGAACGGAAAGGGTGTGTCATTTTTGTAGAATTCGTAAAAGACAAGACTAAATCTTTGAACTGTTGACAGAATGGAAAAAATATACGCCTGATTTTAACGGGCATGAAAACCTAATGGTAGAAATTTTAATTGAAATTTTGAGATTCATTACGACGTTTCATTTATGAGTCTAGTTATTGTATTTTTTGACGAGTTTATAAAAAGTTATTTAATTTAATATTACGGTTAAAAGAGAAGTTTGTCTGAAGCATTTAATAAAGGCAGTATGTGAAACCGAGACATATTTTGAGGAATAATTTTATCCGAACTTCAGTTGGCGAGTTCAGTTAATAACTCGAATGGGGGTAATGCAGGCAACTCCTACGCATATCGTTTATTTGTGGAATGCAAGGCTGAAGGAGGCAATGGAAAGAAGAATGCATAATTAATATGCTAAAAAGGCAGGGAGGGGACACTTTGAAGGAAGGTACAAGTTACGAGAATATTCTAAGAGTGCCTCCGTAATAAAGGAATCATCGAACTTACTGGGACGTAAACCTTAGGATATTATACATTTGAATAAAACTTTTAGGGAGTGGATTTGAAAACTTTTTACATATATTATTGTTATGATAAGCCTCCTTGAATGTAGTATAAAAGTTTAATCAAACTTTATGAAAAACTCGGCTGGAATATACGAAAACACGATTTTGAACTTTTCCACGGAAGAGATTCCTCGTTCGTTAGTTATTTCTTTCCGCCATTTCTAAACAAAGAGAAAGTAGATAATATTGACGGGCAATATCTTCCTGCTGCTAAGAGTTGTCCAAAAGTTTTGTCAATTGAATTATTTGGATGGAATAAAACGTTATTTTTTCGCTCTTCAAAAAAGGATGTCACATTCTGGAGAGGAATGGAAGTTTTTTGCAATCATTGCGTTTCCACTATCCCTCCCCCTACATCCCAGTCGAAAAAAACGAACGAACGAAGGTTGTTGCTTCGCACGACACATCTATCATCTGCAAGCGCGATGTTGCTATTGTAATTTACAGAATGCGTGTAATTGGAGCGCCCTCTCGGTATCGTAGGGAGGGAGTAGAATTTAATCACGCGGCAGTATTTCACAGTCTGGCGGGTCGATTTCCACCTATTTTTTCAGGTCAAGAGTAACGAAAAGCCGGAGCAAGGTTAACGCTGTTACTCGCGTCGCATTTACGTGGAGATCAGCTCGAGTTTTAATATCGAGAACATTGGAAACGTGGCACTTATTCGTCTCGTGTGGATTCTTTCCTGACAATTTAATTCTCGAGAGTTGGCTGACGCTAACGGCCTTAAAGCATCGCAGCGAGAGAAATTATTCACGAGATCACGTATAACTCTCTCGCATAAAATAAACTAAGAGGGCGCTATGGATGGATGTTGCGTCTTTTATAGCGTTTATTAGGTCGAGAGTCGAGAATTTATATATTTTAAAAAGATCTTTTTCGACGTGAAAGAGAAACGCTGTAATTTAAATCCACCGCAGTTCGGTTAAGCCTTGTACAACGCCGGTTTGCTTGACGTGGATTTGATTATACGCGGTTAAATAAATGGAAGACTTACTTTATTTAACCAGGGCGTGAAAAATTTAATTACACGCAATCCTGAATTGGGCGCACACTGCATACTACGCATGTATATGACGTGAGAATGCTCCTGGACTATAAGAATAGATCATTTTTTTCTGTAAGTTATTATATTTGCGCAATATGGCCTTTTTAAAGATTAAAACGCGAAGCGACCATTGATTGGTACTATGCAAAATAAATTTCAATTTAAAGATGGAAAGTGAAAAGCTTGTAAAGAAGCCAAAGTCTATCATCAACACACAAGTGCTAAAAGAGCGAAAAGAAGAATTTCAGCTTGAACTCCGCAATGAAGTCAATGTACTAGAAGACCGATAAACGGAATCAATCTGAGGCACTTCGAGAAACCGTACTAGAAATAGGCGAAACTGTTAAAATTTAGCCAGATTAAATTTATCTGAAAAAACTAGACTGTGTATGAAGATAAGAAGGGCAATGGAGATGACCATTGACCCAAAGGAAATGATTCACTAGGCAGAAATAAACATAACTTTAACAAAGTCCATCAAAGAAGATGTGAATAAATACAATTATGAAGTAATCGAGAAGATTAGCGGAAACAATAGAAGTTATAAAAGATGAACCAATATCTTTAGATTGGTAAAAGACACCTGGTGGCAATGATGCTAGAAGATGGTTCATTACCCATAGCAGGAAGATAACTCTAGAGCGAGTACAAAAATTCTACACGGAGCTGTACTAAGATCCATTTACCCAATAATGAAGTAAATGAAAAATAAAATATGCCCAATTAAGAAGTGCCAGATATTCTTCCAGGAGAGGTGAAACACAGTTACAGAATGAAGAATGGAAAATGGTATCACTTCAGAAGCATTCTAGGTAGCAAGTAATTGCATGAATGAGATCCTTGCCAAGAATTTTACATCGTGCCTGAGGAAGAAGATGATACCAGAAATGTGAAACCACGCTAGTATAATCCTTTCGCATAAGATAGGTTCCAAAGAAGATTTGAATAACTACAGACCGATCAGTCTACTCCCAACAGTCTACATAATTCAACAGGAAACTATCGAGCTCGTCTTATGGGCGAAAAAAATTCAACAAAAAGCAATTTAAATAATACTTTCCTCAGGTATCTCCAATTTTAGAATCTATATTTGGTGAATTACCTCTGAAGACGGCTGCTTTGTAGCCAAAATGCGCATTTGTTTTTTAACCTTTTTGTGGCTATTGGAGATATCTGAGGCAAGGAATCTTTAAATTGCTTGTCCTTGAAAGCTACATAATATTCACCAAAATACTCACTACGCGACTTCAAAACCATTTTGATTCCGCTCAACCCAGAGAACAGGCCGGGATTCGCAGTGGATATGTCACGGTAAATGTGTACATTTCCCGGTTAATGTGCACATTTACCACCAAGTTCGGTAAATGTAAGTATAACATACTTTTACCGATTGGATTGCGGAAATGTACACAATTACCTAGAGACACTGATGAATGTGGATAAACGTCGCAACACAGGCCACAAAATGGCGGCGTCGCGAACATCTGTTGCAGTTTAGAAGTACGGTAAATGTGCGTTGTCAGGTAAATGTGTAAATTTCCTGGTAAATGTGCACAACTAACTAAACTAAATTTGAACATGAAGGAAAATTTTACTCGGCCCCACCGGGTTGGATAAGTTAGTCGAAGTGTTTTGGTTCCTCCTCACGTTCACTGTGTTCCCCCCTCGGGTTGGGAAGCGTTCATCTTAATATATACCAGTGGAGCCGAATCCTCGATGATTTTTATTATAAATTAACGTAATTATTGAAGTGTAGGATTTCTCATTCTTACCTATTTCCACATTTACCAAGGCACATCGGTAAAAGTTCATATTTACCGGGAAATGTACGGATAATAGGTATTTCTGGAAACTTAAACTTACATTTACCGAGATTGGTGGTAAATGTGCACATTTACCGGTAAATACACACATTTTCCGATTACATACCTTTACCGTAACAGGTATAATACGATGGGCCACTTTCGATAGTCGGACTAAGGAGTACGAATTGCCTCTATGTGCTTCATCCACTTTGAGAAAGCATTCGACCTTATTCAAACTTTGTCGGTGTTTAGCGCACTGAAGAAAAAATGGTAGAAGAAACGTACGAAACCTTGATCAAGAATATCTATGAAAATGCAACATCGTCCGTCCAGCTGCATAAAGAAGCAAGTGCTTTTAATACCGAAAATCGAGTAAGGCATGTCTCCTAAATTATTCACAGCAGCACTAGAGGATGTGTTTTAAACGCTAGACTGGTAAGAAAAAGGTATATATATATATATATATATATATATATATATATATATTAATCTATATATATATTAATCTATATATATATATATATATATATATATATATATATATATATATATATATATAGATTAATGGAGAACATCTGAGTCAGTTGCCCTTTGCTTATGACATCATACTGTTCACAGGAAACCCAGAAGAGCTCCGTAGAAGAACTGAGGAGCTGGAGTAGGCTTAAAATGAATGAGTGAGGGAAGGGATATAGAATGGAAGGTACAAAGAGAGTAAGGGAGGTATAGAATTAAAAAAGGACGGGAGGAAAGAGATAAAGAGGGAGGCGGAGAAAAAGAGGGAGGCGGAGAAAAAGAGGGAGAGCTATGGATTGGGACAGGAGTGAATGGGGGAGGGGGGAGGTGAGACAAAAGAGAGGCAGAGAGGGAGGGAGAGAGAGAGAGGGAAGGAAAGAGAGGAAAGGAAGGAGAGAGGAACGGCGAGGGGGAGCGAGGGAATATAATTATTTATTTATTATTATTACTTCTATTTTGACATGGAGCTCATAATTTAGCATATCTTACTGATTTTTCATATCAAAATCAAATATATTTGAAATACATTTATCATAATCCCGTCATATTTGACGGGAAATTACGCTAGTTAGGAGAATAAAGCGCTAAAATGGCATTGGGTGGGTCATATTACTGGAAGAAATGATCAGCGTTGAACATCTATTGTCATCGAATTTATAGTGATTGAGAGGTGAGGGGTAGGGCAGTGAAAAAGCTCATCCCAAGAAACATCAAGAGACCGAAAAGAAGACCAAGTGACAGATGGGACAGAGAACTTGTGAAATTCTTAGCGTCTAGTTGCAGGAGCGAAGCAGTTGATAGGGAAAACTGGAGGATTTTGGGGGCGACCTTCATACGTCAATGAATTGAAAACGGCTGATGATGATGAATGTTGGTTGGTGGTAAATATTTCAAAATCAGCACCCGTTAATAAAGAGACGTCATTACATTTCCTTTATGTTCTTGTTCGTAGCCAAACTATAGGTTCGACTTAAAAAAGGTTTTATAAAATACAACAATTTCGCAGTTTCATTCCTATTTTTTTTAATGGGACATATTGGGAACATTTTAAATAGTTCTATAAAATTTCATTTATTTATTCACGTATTTTACATCCAGCGTATTAAGGCCATTTTACAGTGAAATATCTCAATAATAACAAATGTTATAAGAGAAACCTATAAAAAACGCTACAATAGTAAGAGAATCGAAAGAAAAAGGAAAGAAAATAAAATTATCTGCGGATTTATAAATTTCTATGGGTGCGATCGGAGTCTGAAAAAGGAGTTGAAATTTTTTTAAAGGTTAATTGTAAGTAGTAAGAATTGCTGAGGAGAGAAAGGAAGAGATATAATAGAGTGCGTTTGATTATAGAGGTTCTGTGGCAGAACAGGTACATTTGGCAGGAATGCCTAAAGTAAAAATGGAGATGTTCAGGGCAATCAATTTTAGAACCAAGGATATTATAAAAAACGAGAGATCATTTTTGCAGGAAGGTTTGAATGAGAGAGAGTACAAGAATTTTACATTCGCGTCATTATGGAGCGTGGGAACGCGGGCGCTGACAATATCAAGAAAGAAATCAAGGACCACGTCCTGAGAGGAGAGATTAAAGTAGGCAGACATGGGTCATGTAGAGAAAGAGTAGGAATGAATCGGTAGGACATAGTCACACAAATAGATTAGCAATACCTGATGGTCTATGATTTCGTTAAACCTATAGAGATAACTTAGAAGGAGCATTTTATTCTTATTTTTGTTATAGGAGGAGAAAAGATTAAAATTCGGATGGTTGAGGTGTTAATATAGAATATAATATGGTTTCATTGGTTAAAAGTTTTATACTGCTTATACCATAGTGTATAAAAGATCCTGGCATACATTTTAAATGTTATTTTATTTCCAAACTTAGCAAATGATATATAAAGGTTTCCCTGTGGACCTATGTTGCGTTAGAATGTATATGCTTAATAAATAAACTGTTTATGTACAACAGATAAAATTTTATTACGTTCCAGAAGACGGAGGGTGAGATGAAATGAAATACCATCAGATTAATTTTAGCTACAACACCGATCTTTAAAAATCATAAACACGGGTCGCGATAATATTTTCTTAGAAAAAGTAAATTATACATTTCAGAAGTCCACGTGATTGAAAATGGTTCCAATGAACTCATCCATCCGTTTTCGCCTTTTATCTTATCGTTAAATTTCGTGCAGAAAATTGTTAAACAATAGAGGCAGAGAGAAAAATCCAGTTCCAAAAATATGAGTATTCACCTCCTCAGATTTCTCTTTTAGTCGTCGAATGGTATCACCAAGTTCGCTTCCCTTCGTCGACACTTGTTTTTCATTGCTCCTCTTCACCGCTGGTGGCGAACTGCGACGCTTCTTTAACACCAGCGTAATAACCCCTCCATTTCTGCCCAGTTAACCCCGTTCTCTTTATTTTTTTGTTGGATCAGTGCCCCGATAGTGCGACATCCTTCCGGGCGACCTCGACCGCTTCCCACAACCCGACTAACGTCGACGCTTCGTTGGCATCTAGCTCCTCGACTCGGGTCATTCCAACTCCATTAAAAGGAGCACTTCGAGAGGAAATGGCTATCCGCGGTCTAGCTCAGATTTAACCGGACGAAAAAAAACTCAATTTCTTTTTGCGCCATTCCTTTCGAGCGTATCGGACGATCTTCTTCTTTTCTTATTCGCTTAGGGCGTCGGAGTTCTTTTCTATTTCTATGTTACGCCGCGGGTCAAGCCACGTACAAATAAAAATTAAAGAAAAACGACGCAAAGTATGCATTCGAGCAACAATTTGTGCTGTCGTTTCGATGTAATGTCATAAGACGCAGGCTGTGACAACGAGATGGAAAAGCCATCTTCTGCCAAGTCAAAAAAAATATTCGAATACGCCTATCCCTCGCTTTGTTCGGTACGTGCGCTCCTGGAAAACACTGTGAAGCAAAACCATAAAAAGGAAGGTAGGTTTCCCCGTAGGAACACATGAGATGAAATTTGAGCGCGTCCTGAGCTCAGCTTTTTTAGTTACACCTAATTTGGCAACGCTTCTTATATTCTTTATTATAACCTCTGAGTCGAACAGAAACATTTTATGATTGTTAATACTCGTTCCGAAATCGTAC
Organism: Tanypteryx hageni; assembly: GCA_028673005.1. Taxonomy (NCBI): domain Eukaryota; kingdom Metazoa; phylum Arthropoda; class Insecta; order Odonata; family Petaluridae; genus Tanypteryx; species Tanypteryx hageni. The sequence goes on from CM054113.1 coordinate 176,894,622, forward strand.
AAAAGTGTAATTGATGGCCGTTTAACTCGAGTTAGTCCTCTAAAACGAAAGCCGTGCTAAACCGGAAACGCGTAAAACGAAATCATGCAATTCGAGGGAAGAGTGCATTATAAAAGTTATTAATAATCGGTGCTACATACATCGAAAATCCTTTCTCGTATCCTCACGATTCAAGTTCACATAATAATGGCTCTGATTAAATTAAAGTCTATTTAAGCCTTTGACTGAGTCGTCAAATTAGTAAGTGTGCTCTCAAAATTGTAATTTCCCTACGTAACATTGAAAGTTTTTTCCTCCGTTCAATTGCGTCTAAGTTTTACGGAAATAACAATAACAATATTCCGAAATTATATGATACCGCGCTAATATGCCTTTTATTGGAAAAATCAGATCGCTACAATGGCGGGATTTTTTTTCGATCGACGTGTAATAAATCCAAATCCAAATGCTAAAGCGCGTTTTGAACTTTGTAAATAACGCAGCTGCTTCCGTTATTGGGAAGTGCGTGGTGGTGGCTAGCGGCAAAATTAGATGTGTTGTAATATTACCGGACGTTATATGCTAACTTTATGAGAAATACAACTATTGAAGTATTATTTACGTTATCAATCTCTATAATATAATATAAAAGCCAAAATAAGATAGAGGTTTTAGAAGATTTGACCGTTATTTTTCGTGTAAATTTTCAATCGAATGCTATCTTATGCCAAAATAAATACAGGACGTAAACGTGGTTCTGCGGCTTTTCGATACGTATTTACCGTCATATGGCAGATCACCTAATACGCGGATGTTGCCTTCAGTAACCCGCGTTATTGACGGACTTGTGCTGTTTTTTTTCTTTCTTGGGGTCGTCTCCCCTCGCTCGCGTAACTAAAGTGCGAAACTGCACCCTTGAAAACCACTCTCCGAGAACGTCTTAACATCCCTCACTCTAGTAGCTGCGTCAATGGGTGTCGTAGTTGTCCGGGGAAGCGCGATAAAAATGCAACCTTTCTTAGAAGGTGTCACTTCGAACAAGATGCTCTGGATCCTCCTCCTCCTCTCGCCCTTCAATTTAAAGCAGGTAAATTGGATCTGGAGGGAAGTGACGGAGGAGATAGAAGCGAATGGTGAGAGAGATGGTGGCAGCGAGGAGAAAGAGGGAGAATAAAGAAAAGAGAAGGGGGGTAGTTGTGTAAGGAGGTCGTAAGTCAAGGGTGCGCGCGTCGGAAAACGCGAAGATACGGCGGCGCGATGGAGCGTGTTCTTCCGTGTGGGAGAGGGGGAGAGGGAGAGAGAGAGAAAGAGAGAGAGAGAGAGAGACGTCCGCTAGATGGAGTCGGAGCAAGATAGAGAGACAGAGAGGGATGTAGAGGAAGCGTAAGGAGACAAGACCGTATGAGTATCTCTCTCTCCCTATTTTTTCCACTACTCTCCGAACTCACTAAAAGAGGTGCCCTCGTCCCGGTATTTGCCCTTGACCTGACACGGAAACGAAAAAACAGAAAAAGAACCACGTCTTTTGTTTTACCCGGTTTTTCGAGGCGTCGAGTCTGCGGTTCAATTTCCATTCGGTTTTCTTTAAAAAGCTCTTTGACTGAGTTCCTTGTATTTTTTTCAGTCAAAATTTTGGGCCGCTCGAAAAAAAATAAAAAAGAAGCGTTTCTCGATTTGCGTTTGGAATGGTATGTCACGTTTCGAATTTTCTTTAATCCATCTTCTCGGAAAAATTGACAAAAGGAATGATGGCTCTTTATCTCCCTGCATAAAATGACGACTATGAGAAAAAAATTATTTAATTTTTCTGCCGGTTTACAGTGTATCGTCGGCGGAGTCTCTCGAGGCATGGGACATGCCGCTGCATCTGTTTTTCCTCCAGGATTTGCTACATCTAGTCCAGAGAAAAAAAGGAGTGGAAGCCGGTGGAGGGGGATCTTTCGAGGATAAAGGGAGTTGTAAAGGGAGTGGATAAAAAATTTTGTATTCCGCGCGTGGCCACTTGCCTTAACTCAACTCGCTATGGATGTCGCGGAACTTTATAAAAAAACCTCTAATGGAAAAAGCAAGCGAAAAAATCTCTTGCGTAATAGTTTTTTTTACCTACAAGAATTTTCCCTCTAGTTTGTATGTTTATCTAGTCGGAAGCGTTTTAAATTTACAAAATAAGCGCTCAAAAACTGAAAATAATGAGTACGTAGAGAGGTGCCTCCAATAACCATAAAAAGGCTAATGGGAAATATATCCACCATGGTCAAATGTCACAGATGACGGCTGTATGTATTAGTTTTTCACAACCCTTTTAATCTTATAACCATTTTCCTAAACGAGAACTTGGTTTTTCAATTTTTAATACTTATGTTGTGAATTAGTTTATAGCCATAAGACGAGGTCGATAATTCTCTATACAAGTACAATAAACCCTGGTCAACACTATCTCCAAGGAAGAATAATATCATGTGTTCTTGTTCGTGATAACCAAATTATATGAGAAAAATAGTAAAATATTAGTTAGTTTTCTGCTTAACAATATCTACATACAAATAACACGTAATTGAGATAACCTCTGAAATTTCAAGAACTAATAGAAATAAAACTTTTTTCTAGTTTCCAGAGAATGTTTTGAAAAATCACTGATTACATATTTGTTGCCCTATTTTTGGGCGAGTGCATTTAATGCAGCCATGTGCTATTTTCTCTAAGGAATGAATGAATAGAGGATACACGTCTGTTGTATTTGCCATGTTACGATTAACAAACAATGCAGAATCAATTCATCTCTTGAAGGTCGTAAATGCTCGCCTTCACCGCTGTCTGGAGATTCATAAAGCGTGTCTTTTACAGGCATTGGGTCGTCTGGGGGAGCACTAATAGCACAGTAGTCTCTTTAAATGTTCGATCGGTCATAAGTGAGGCGAAATGGGTCAAAATTATAAAAACTATTTAAACTCTAGGATGATCTACGGGGGACCCTATTAAGTAGGAGGATTTCAGGCAAAGGAAGAAGCTCAATACAAGCTCAAGGCAACAATACAAGCTCAAGGCAACAATACAAGCTCAATTTATCTTGCCAAGCCGTCAAGTTAAGTGTGTTTGTCACGTCTTCTCATTTGAAGGCACTCACGAAAGTTGAAACACGACTAAAGGGTAAAGGGTAGCTAGAGAACGGAACGAATACAATTGTTGATTATTATGATCTCACTGCAATCGAATATTGTGCCCTTTACACAAACAACCACTGTAAACCCCGGGAAAAAATCTTGTGTCTCTAAAGCACGTTTGACTGAAGGAAGTGTCGTGTTAAACGATTACTTGTGCGCTTGGTTCCCGAATTTTGTTCCAAGTTCGTCATAAGAAAATTTCACTCGCATGCATTAATTCATACATCCAGGGCAGGAGACAATATTATTTTGTACTAATGAGGGATTACTGTATTTTCATTTATTAGGTGTTCATCCGCGGTGAGCTGCTTATCTAAATTAGTGAGAAGCAATTATGGAGAAATAAAAATTACGGACATCGATATAATTATATCTTAAATAAATCTTTAATCTCATTCTTGTAGTTACGCTTGTAAATGAATATTTTCCAAGAAATTAGGATAATTTTGGTGATGCGCGAGTGCAGTTTAAAAGCTTTTACCAAAGCCAGTATTTTCAGTAATGTTAAATATTGAATCTTTTTATCTTTACGTCATTTCAGTAATTCTAAGCAACAAACATGCATGTAATGTAAAAGTATTTTATTATTGTCACGCAATAGTTAAATTTATCAATCCATACTTAACTTTAACGTACATGTAATTTTCAAATCCTAAAAAAATAATCTTCCTAATCATAAACCACGGAACTTCAAACCGTATTGCGTAGTTTATTATATTTTTATATATTTTTACCAACATTAACTTAATTACCCTTTTAATCATGCTTCATCTACTGTACTCTCACAGAATCTAAGTAACTAACCACCTAGTTTATAAAGAATTGTTTCAGAAATTGAGAATCTTATATTTTCATTATTTATTAAGGCTATTGTTCCAGGTCGATGGAAGCAATAGTGGGAGAGTTTTACCTTTTGAAGTAAATCGGTGTACCTTACCAATACATAATTTCCCCCATTAGGGAGAGACATCTATCGGTGAGAAATTCAATCACAGGCGGAACTTCATTTCCATTGCTGCGAGCTAATTCGTTTTCTTTGCCTTTCTTTGTTCGAAATTATCAAAATTCCAACTTACGCTGTGTTTCTTCATGATTTCAAACCAATAATTGTAATGTTCCTCTTCGCTCGCAAGTATTTTTCTGAAGGGTATCTTCCTATTGTTTTAGTGCGCCATCACTCTCATTTAATTTTTATCAATATCAATTGGTGCATCTCTCTGCTTTTCTGATGTGAATCGATAAATTGTTTACGTAAATTATGACATTTTAAACCAACTTTCCAGAATGTAAATAGGCTTATAGTTTCGTTGCGTCAGATTGTCTGTCTGTCCGTCCGTCCGCCCCCCTATTAACTTTTGAACCAATAAACCGATTTTCATGGCACGGTGGAAATCTCATGCTACTGCGGCCAAGCTCCCGAGGGTAGTTTTTGTAGCGAAGATTGAAGTCCCGGGTTCGATTCCAGGAACTATCCTTCTCATTTAATTTAAATGGAAAATCTGAAATCCATCGTGCAGGGGAATTTTCTCTTGCACATTGAAATATCTTGGAATTGTAATATCGGAGCGCGATTTGAACTATTATCTGAGCAAAGGAATAACAATTCTAACCTTTATCGTAGAAATTTGCTTATCGATCGTATTTCTTAGAATTTCGCGTATATTGTAGTTTTTATCACTCATTACGAGAGTGTTGCCATAGCAACAACTATTGTTGGACTCGGATTCAGTATAGTCTAATATAGGGGTCACCAAACCTTTTACTGAAAGAGCCACATGAGGCTTCATGATCCACTGTGCGGGCCACATACGGTATTTAAAATGACTGATCGAGCGGTGTGAAAAATTTCAAAGAGCCAGTTTTGAGAATTTTTTTCGATTCTGTAATATGTAATTCGCTTATATTAAAAGTAGATTTCACTCAAGCACTCGGAAAATGTCATAAATGGTATCTAATGAATACTCTTGCTGATATGGCGGGCCGGATCAAATCACTGCGCGGGCCGGATGTGGCTTGCGGGCCGTAGTTTGGGAACCCCTGGTCTAATACATACACGCGTTATTTTTGCCGCGCAAATACGCGTGATCAATTTAATATTCCGTTCGAATGTATTTGTAGTATTTTATAATGCTAAATTAAGAAATTTGGGAACACAAATAGCAAAATATTAGCGATGATTTTAAAGATATTGAAGCCAACGTAAGTATTAAATTAATGATTAAATGGAAAGTAGGCATCATAAGTTCCGTTTGGATCATCTTATTCTTCCTATCAGGATTTAAGCAGTTAGCGCACACTTGTTAGTGGATAGAACGATATTTAATATTAGTTTTAGTATCTAATTGAGTTGAAATAGTATGATAGCGTACAATATAACTTCTGTATACAATTACACGACTTCACGTTACGCGATTTCGGTTTCACACCGTTTTCTTTTTAGTGAAATACCTCGAAGTAAACGGCCATCAGTTTCGCTTTAGCACGCTTTTGCCACGTTATTGTACTACTAAAAGGAATAAAATGTTTCAGTTTAACATATAGGTTTTAGCAAAGCATTAATGAAAGCAATGCAGAATGCAATGCCTTTGATTTCCTACATGTTGACGTCAAGACGGTGCTCAAATATAACTTCATATATTTTTATGGAGAAACCTCTCCCACTTTGCGCGGTTTCGCTTTCCGCGCATATGCAATGCAAAGCAAGGAGCAGGTGCAATTTAATACATTGCAAGATGTATATTTGGTTACTCTAAAATTAATACTCGATTTTTCCTCAGAATTGAAATTCTTGTGGCATCTAGATGTTTTACATAGATAATATTTAATCTCATCGCATATCCTCTGTTAGTTTTAAAACATACAACTAATAGCAACGGCCATGATATAGCTCAAAACAGTTGAAGATATTAACGTGCGCATTAAACGCGGATGTTTGAACAAACGTCTTCCATCTGGGCGTGCTCGCTCTCTAGAGATTTGGAAAATATTCATGAAGACGTGAGCGCGAATAAAATCCAGCGAGACAATGGGTTTGATATTTTAGTGGAGAGGAAACAGGAGCAATGGCAAAGGAACTGCTGAAAAACACGCAAATAGAAATCGTGTGAATATTTAAAACTAGGGGGGTATATCGCTGTTGCATTTGAAGCAGTTGCGTAGCTTGGGCAGCCCGGAGGGGAGGGGGAGAGAGATTGAATGTTGAGAGTTTCCACTTATTATTTAACCTAATCGTATTTCGTGACAATTTTAAACAATCTTTCTTAATCTGGTGAGACTGTATGGTATGAAGCCTACGGCCTAATCACGTTTATAAGAAGTAATTCTTCTACCTCATTTTTTGGCACGTTTCGTTTCCAATAAAAGAGCTTCGTTCTGTACGTCCGTCCGTTCGTACGCATGTTCGTTCTCGGCTTCTAACGAACGGAGTTTCATGACATTTGGTATTTAGAACTCACGATTAAAGACAATTAGAAAATTATGTAAATAGTTTACAGAATGCAATCAAGGGTGCCACTTTACTGGAAACGGAAAACGAACATGTCCTCGTATCTTGTAAAATATTAGCCATACCGGAAAGGTTTTGTTTACAAAATTTGTAGAATTAGCCAAATTAGATATTTTTTGTTCGCTACATTTTTATCATGGGAGCATCATGAAAATCAAACATAAAGTCGTAATTTGCTTGGAACAGAAAAATACATGCATGGATAACTAATTGTTGAAAACGAAAACAATCTCTGTGATTGAAGTAAATAAGAACTGCTATAATTAAGAAAATACGTTTAATTTCCTTACGTGTGCATGCGACATTTCGTAAGCGGAAGGAAATGGATTATCTACGACGATGAAAAGAACGCAAACGTAAATATTACGACGTAGCTCGAGTGAGACTTGTTTAAAATAATTTTCGATCGTTTGACTAATTACAACTGATTAGAAAATGAAGCGGTAAATAGTTATTTAATATTTCTCTGGCATAATTTCTGATACATCGTTTTTCGTTATTTTTGTCATTAAAATTACGCAAATACGTTTATTAATTCATCAGTTTTGGGGGGGCAGGAAGTTATTAATGGACAGAGAGACATAACGGGCCGTGGTATTTAACTGTTTTATGGAGTGTGTTCGTTCAAATTATATCGTTTAGTTTCAAGTACACCATCGCGCTAAACGCGCCTATTTTCCATACTATAAATTTACGTTAAAAGATTGATTAATATTAAACTTATGTTGTAAAATTCTCTGCGGGCCGCACTTTGTGCATCCCTGGTGTAGAGAAATATTCAAATGAGAACTAATAAGCTTGCCCTAACCCAAGCTTTTCCTGGTCATGGGAGCTAGAAAGTTTATCAATAAGAAAAGTAGTAGACACAGAAGAGGACAAATGTGGCCTCATTAGATTAAGTTCGGAAAGAGCGGGGCGGGTCTTGTGGTGCTTATCCCCCTTGTGTGCATGTGTGTTTATACAGAGCCGTGCCCATATGTGAGGCCTCAGGCTTCTCTCGAAAGGGGGAGGGGATGCCGGTGGTGTAGTGGATAGGTAATGGTGTAGACTACGGCGAAATTGATATTAAATGAAGAATCTAACTTCTTAACCGTAAAGTTCAAAAATTAGAAAAACAGGAAAAAAGGAGGAAAAAAGAAAGGAGATGAAACGTCAAAGAAAATGAAAAATACAAACTTACAGGTTTAGGGTTTAGGGACCTGATGTCACTCACAGATTTATTCACTCAATCGCACAAGCACTAATCCTTAAGATGGAAAAAGGATAAAAAAGTACGGATTATTAGTACGTTTATCTCAATATTAGAGATCTTGTGTCCGTGTATTCGAGTGCTTGTGTACGTGACTGCTTCGTCTGATAGGTCCCTGTCGCTGCCTGACGGTACATAAACCTACAGGCAACTGTGTGCGATACTAGGTCCCTGGCGCGGTTTAATTTCCCGTAGACCTAGTATTATTTCCCACCCTTTTTTCCTTTTGTTTCCCCTTCCTCTAGGTGTGTACGTGTGCTCGTGCTTGTGGTTGCCTAGTGGGTCCCTGTCACGGTCGTACAGGCTCACAAACCTCACAAACAAACGGTGTAATTTTCGGGTCTCTGGCGCAGATTAATCTTTCGCCGGGTTCTTTCAGCTAATAGGATATAGGATATATCATATAAAACCTAAAGTACTTCTAAAAGTGCTAAAGAGCTGAAATTTGGCATGAATATAGGATATTGGTTACAATCTCTGGAAAAATCCAAAATTCCATAAAATGTTGTTTTTAAGGGGTGTTTTTGACCCCAGTGTCCAATTTTTAACACCCATAAGAAAAGCATTGAAAACTGTGCAGAGCCAGTGGCGTAACTACCGGGGTGCAGGGGGTGCAATGCACCCGGGCCCACTGACTGGCGTCGCCAGGACTGGGCACCGGTTTAGGTTTTTAGGAACGTAGTTTTGGTAAACATGAAAGAAATCCAGATTAACCAATATCGTTCGAAATGGAACTAGTTCCCACGACGAAAGGTAACTTGTCCTCACGAGTTTCGCCTTCCCATATATTTGTTCGTGGATTTTTCCCTTTCCTTCCTTTCTTCCGGTAGGGAATGAATTCGAAGGCCTTTTTTAATTGGATATATTAGGTGAGTTAAGAAATTACGTTGAAATACCTGATGATACTTATTATCGACATGCCCCAAGGATAAAGTTTTATACTCCAAAGATGTGAATGAAAATGAAAGAAAAAGGATTATTTTATGTGGACCAAATCAACCAAAAGGACCGTTTCCTTAAGATCCTAAACAAAAGAACTGATCATTCAATGAATGTTATTATTTTCAAATCACACAAGCTGGGATTCATATTAGAAGTGATTGGCTATGTTATTCTAAAATAAAGGATTATGTTTACTGTCAACCATGTTGGTTATTCTCTAAGAAAGATCCAAACAGTATGGCAAATGGTAGCAAAGATTGACAACATATGTCTCGAAAAATTAAACGTCATGAAGAATCTTCTGATCACAAACAGTGCTGTGCAGTGCTGAGTCAGTGGCGTGGAGGTAAAACAATCTCTGATGAAATTGATCGCAAAATAAGACAAGAAGCCTCATACTGAAAAAGAGTCATTGATAGATTAATCAATGTTACGCTCACATTAGCTTTGAGGAATTTGCCATTCCTTGGTCATAGAGAGGATAAGAAATCAGCAAACAGAAAATTTTTTCTCAGTTATAGAGCTATTAGCAAAGTGTGATGACGGGTTGGATCAACTCTTAAATTCACCCAAAAATTTCAAACGAAATAATTGAAATATTAGCAAATGCCGTTTTGAAAAAATAACTTCTGAATGCATATCGGCAGCTTTTTTCTTAATAGGCTGATATAAAGCAAGATATATAAAAATTCGATCAGTTGAGCTTCATTGTCCGTTTATGTAACAGTTGTCTACAATGAATACCACAAAGCCTCTGCATTAAAAATTAACGAACACTTATAGGGTTCGTTGCAGTAGAAAATCATTCTGCAGAAGGAATGACGAACATAAATGTTTCAAAATTAAAGGAGATTTCAGATGGATTGGAGAAGCCTCGTGGGCAATCCTATGATGGGGCATCTGTTATGAGCGGTGTGTACAATGGAGCGCAAAAAAGATTACAGGATATTCAAGCCAAACGCTACATACATATTGCATCGTACAATGCGCAAATCATGATTTAAACCTGGTTTTAAAACACGCTAAATCGGATATTGAAGAAGCAAACAACTTTCTTGATGTAGTTGATTCAGTTTATGTATTTTAGTGGCAGTGTAATGAAATGGAATTTAATTGGCGAAACGAATTCTGAGGAACCATTAAAATCACTTAAACGCGTATGTGTTACACGTTTTTCTTTTAAAAAAGAAAGCTTTGGAGGCTTTAAGACATAGATTTGTTGATGTAATGAAATCCTTAAATGTGATCATACTGAAACGTGCCAAAACGCAGTGAATCATTAAAGCAAAAGTACTTTTAAAACAAATTAGTTGTTTTGAATTTTTTTGATGCAGGTAATATTTAAAAGTATATCTGAGGAAACAGACGCCTTAAAAAAATTTTTGCAAGCAAATCTTGCGATTTACAAAAAGCTTTTGATTTTCTTCAGACTTTGCAAGAGCATTTAACCGAAATGAAAACGGACGAGGAGTCCCATAAAATTTAAGAAAAAGCTAGAGAAATATGTCTTGTGGAATTACGCCAAAATATGAAACAGTTTGAAAACAGAGCTCTTTTGGAAAATCCTGTTTAAACATAATAAATTTAAATACAATATGTACTTTGGCGCAATAAAGAAAATTTCAGAGCAAATAAAAAAGAGATTTGAAGGTATGAGAACAATCATGGAATATTTTTCAATAATATCACCAAAGCGTTTATCAACAAGCACCACAGAAGAGATTTACACAGAATCAAAAAAGATAGTAGAAAAATATAAAAGTGACTTATCACAAGAACTACGGTCTCAACTGGTGTCTTTTAAAACCATTTTTGAAAAAGAGTTAAAAAATATTGCAAGTATTAAAGAAATTCTTCTCATTCTTCTCATTGATAACAGTGAACTAACCCTAGTTTTCCATATGTATATATGTACTTTATCCATGCTTTTCCTAACAATTCCAGTAACGACGAATGCCTATGTACGAAGTTTTTCGAAACTGAAAATAATAAAAAGTTATTTACGAAGCACCATATCCGAAGAACGACTAAGTAACTTAGTAGTTATTTCGATTGAAAATGAAACAGCAAGATAATTGGATACTTCAAAAATTATAGAGGTTTTTGCTAATGAAAAGGTTAGGGGTAAAATATTTAAAGGTTTTAAGTAAAACATATTTTAATGTAACGCTGTATTTCTAAAAATCCATACAAGATTTATATCAAGCAAAATGTTTCATCCTCAATGAAAGGTTTTGTTTTAAAAATTCCAAATAAAGGTATTATTGCCAATCAGTATTGGAAAATTTGTTTTATGTTTCATATGTACAAAAACGTTTTGTTTATTTTATTTTTATATTTATTATTTGTATTTATATAATGTTATGAAACGTTTATAAAGCAAAATGTGTTTCGTTTTCATTAAAAGGTTTTGTTTTTAAAAATTCAATTGGCAATTAATGTGCTAGGGGCCCACTTTCTCAATTTAGCACCCGAGCCCATGAAGGGATAGTTACGCTACTGTGCAAAGATATATAACATTTCTTTTTAAAATTATTTACAATTAAGTTACAAGTCATGACATGCACCATACTACGGAAAAAAGAATTTTTCTTGAAGACAGAATTCAAATCCATGCTGAATTTGTGTAAAAATTTGATTTTAATCATAAAATTATGAAAAGTTTTACGATTTTCAACAATTAAAAATATGAACTACCATAGCAACAACTCCAATGTTTCTCACTGTCAATGGTAATTTATTTCCATACTTTAATGCTTAGACTGCATTATAATTCATTTGATTTCAGCCAACGACGTACACATATGATGATGTTATAATTTTAAAATAATTTTTTATCCGGATATGTCCTAAAATGCACGGATGATGATGCCATGATCTTAACATAAAAAATATCCTAATTTTTACATACATTTTAATGTAACATATAGGCTATTGTCTTAATGACGTTATATTGCTTAAAAAGAGCGATCTGAGTCATGGAGCTTGAAATTCGCAAACTTGTATGCGAGCCGATTTCCAGAGAATTTAGAAACTCCGGATAGAGGTAATACTTTTGCAGAAAATGAAAACTATTATCTTATTTAAATGGGCACTCCAAATGCTGTCGCGTTGGTTTATTTACGAGTTATGATCTTTGTATATGTTGATTTTTTAAGCTCTTCTAGCATGAAAGCACCGACAACTCGTATGTGTGTGTATATATATATATATATATATATATATATATATGTATGCTTATGGAAAAGGAAAGGTAAATAGGTATATCAACGGCAATTAGGCAGAGGGAAGGAAGCTCAGTGGGCACTTACCGATAGGAGAGTCGCTGGGGTATCTGAGAGACACATTTACACACGTAAATTGGACCTTTCGGGATGATCACTTCGTCAAGACAAGAGAGAGAGAGAAACTGTTGGCAGTGACACGGAGATGGGAGGAGATATGGGCTGGAAGGGTAGTTTGGAAAAGTCCGGAATTTGAGGATGCAGAGGGTGTGGGGGGGGGGAAGATGGAGCAAAGGGGATGAAATGCTAGCGGAGGTTGAGGCCAGGGGGAGAGAAAGAGATTAGAAGGTGGATGTGGGCGTGTTACCACTGAAGGAGTTTGGGAGCGGAAGCATTATCGGAGAGGGCGCGTATGTGTGTAGGTATGCGTGTGCGTAATTGGAATATGATAGGAAGTAGGAAATCCAGTTCACATTTACTGAGGAACTTCTCTGTCCTTGAAGAAGGATGGAGGTTCGAAAATCTTTCTGGGCTAAGGTTTCCAGGTGACCGGAATCATCCGAAATCGCCCCGGAACTCAAAGTTCTGTGACGTGTACCCGGCAAGGGTCGTCCGGGACTCTATTTATCCCTGTAATGGGAAAGTGAGCGGGACTGCAAACAGATTTCTCTCCATTCTCCTATTTGTAGGAGGGCCAGATGTCCCGATGTTCCGAACTTTTGGGACACCGAATTTCCTTTAGTTAATCACTCCTACGATTTGCTTCGATTTCATTGCGGAATAGTATTATCTGGGTCATTTATTTTTGAAATAGTATGCCCCTAAAATATTTGTTCCAATTAATTTCCCGATCAATTCCCTAATAGTAATTTGCACCTATTTTTTTGTATTTGTAACTTTATTTTTTACATTTGGAACAAAATCATTAGCTACTTGCGCAAAATTTATTTACATAGCATATACACGACACAAACAATAAAATTCACATATTGTACAGTTATGTCCCGATTTTTAGGCGTTCTTAACCAGCGAGACGATAGTTGCGGAACGCCTTATGGGCACCTCTCGTCCGTCCGTTCTTCTAATACCGTTCTCTCAATTTTTTCTCCGGCTCATTCCAAACTCTTTTCCAACCACCTTTCATTCCTCCATTCATTTCACTTCGTCATCGATTATCCCTTATACATCTAAACCAGAGGCCCCCAAATTACGACCCGCGAGCCATATCCGGTCTAAGCAGCGATTTCATCTGGCCTTACCTCATAAATTCTTGAAGACATTCATGTTTGTACATTTGCTAGCATGGGGTGTCATGAGAGTATCATTCATGAAATATAAACGAAGTTTTTCGGGGGACCTGGATGCGATATTCTTTTTGTGTAGGCGTATGAAATACAACACCAGGGATGGCAAATACGCGGCACGCGTAGCATCTTCAAATTTTGGCAGTAGCTTTAAGGTTGATCATTAGAGTTGTAGTGTCAAATATAATTCAAATGAGTCCCCATAGAACGGTCAGTTCAAATGCCGGTTTTTTGAAGATATCTCAGCAATCAATTGACCGATTTAGATGAATATTCTACCAATAACAATCCGATTTAGAATATTTGGAGAGTTTGTCTTAGTACAACACATTATTACTTTTTCCAAGTATTGTTTTCATGAAAAAAATCGATTTCGAGATTTCAACGGAAATACACGTTTTGAAGTCCCCTGAACACGTTTTGACCATTTTCTCGATCGTCTGTGTGTGTTAGTGTGTGATAGCTTTTTGTGGGCTCTCTAACTCAAAAACTATGAATCAGGTCAACACGAAATTTTATATTTAACATTTTTATAAGAGTCCCAAGAACTGATTAGTTTTTGGTAAAAATCGGTCAACCGGAAGTGGGTGTTTACTCTTGTCACTTATCCGTTATTTTGAAATATTTGCTGTAATATTTGATACATGTAAAAATGTATTGGAATAAAAGTTGTAGGAGTCTTAGTAACGCTCCTTTTTCTTTTTTTAATTGTTGGAGCTTTGTTGCTATATCCAATATCAGAAGGCTATAGTTTGAGTTTATTTCTGTTCTTTGTAAAGTTTAAATTTTCTCCAGTTTCTTAAAATATTTATTATTATGTAACCTATTTGGAATATTTAGAAATATTACAGATATGGAGAAATTTATATGGTGGCCACATCAGATTTTTTACTTTCTCCATATCCGTAGTATAGGGGAAAGTATTGTATTCATGAAAAAATCGACTTCGAGATCTCAACGGAAATACACGTTTTTAGCTCCCCTGAACACGTTTTGACCATTTTTTCGATGATGTCTGTGTGTGTGTGTATGTGATAGCTTTTTGTGGGTGCTCTAAAGTCATGTGGTGGCCACATCAGATTTTAAAAAAATTATCTCAGCAACGAATTTACCGATTTCGACGGAACCGTCACTGATGTCAATACTTTGGTGAGATACATTTTTGAGCCGTAAATAAAAGGTGTGAACGAGTTTCACTTTTTCTCAACCATCGAGTTGTTTATCCTTTTTTCATAATTGTATTCGTAAGTTCCTAACATTCTGAATAGATCTTCCAGATTATCTCCAGAACTATTACGCAAGTTTAGGTTGATCATGAGAGTTGCGGTGCCAAATATAATTTAAATCAGCCAACGGGGTCGAGGGGTACCCAAAGAATGGTCGGTCCAAATTTCGGTTTTTTTTTGAAGTTATCTCAGCAACCAATTGACCAAACTGAAGAATCCTCCACCATTACCAATGTTGAACCAAGAAACGTAGATACTTTAAACTTGGTACACATACTAAATGGACGTTGAGGATATGCACCTCGGTGCCAGAACTTTGATTTATTGAGAGGGGAGGGAGGTATCAAATTTGAGCCCATATTTAATTTGTTCATACCAATTAAAGGGGAATTATGGTCACTTACCTTGAGAGTACCTTGGATTTGAATGAAAATATTAACGAAGATGTGTATGAAAAATTCGAAACTCTAAATCCTGGGCAAAGCCCGGGTAATTATCTATGTATAATATGAAGTTTCTTTGGAGAAGGAGTAAACCTGTGGCACACGAAAAAAACTCTGATGATTCACATTACTTTCTTGGCACGCAACACAAAAATCATTTTGTAATCTTCGCACAGCACAATAAATCAGTCATTCGAAAGATTGTATGTGGCCCGCACAGTGGTATATAAAGCCCCATGTAGCACTTTTAACGAAGAGGATGGTGGCCGCTGCTCTAAACTATAGCTCTATTTCTTTTCCTAATCCTCTCCCTACTCCCACAGTTCCACTTCTCGTCCGTCTTTTTCCTCTTTGTAGCTTTTTTCCTATCGTTTTACGCCTCGCCATTCAGTCTTCCTGAAGCATCGCATTCTCTGCCAAACAGCTGCTTCGGCACAATGCTTCCCTTTATCCTCTTCCTTTTTATATCCGCTTCGGACGGTCGTTTTATACGCTATCATTGATTGCGCGACGTTTCCATGTAGCCCGTGTTACTGTGCATTCTCCACTTCAAAAATACGTCAAACTCCAAAAGAAAAAACAAATAAAAGGAGCCGGAGTTAAATAAAAACATACCATATGTTTCCGATCGTGCCTCAAAATTCTTTTTCGGCGGCCATTATTTGTGACTGGCCTCTGGATTTGCGAGTGTTTATTCCCCATCAACTTTATTTAGATTTATTTCCGTAGGATGTTTAATATTTATCTTGGTGAAAACTCTTTATTTCAAGTTAGACTTTCGAAAAATCGTATTAAAATCATTATGAATGGAGAGTTTGGAAGTTAATTCATTCATTTTAATACGCTCAAGTTTCGAGGCTTTTGTTTTTGTGAATTGTGACAACTATTGGAGAAAGTTGACACAGATCCACCCGTCATTTATTTAAATTTTAATTGCTATTAGGTAATGTGCTATAGCAGCACACTCACTATTTATTTATAAGATCATCTGGGAAAGAATGAAGTATTTTATACGGAATTCGGGAAATACAATCCCATTCACCAATTCGGAATTCAGCTTCGAGATGCGAGAGCATTTTTTAGCTATAATTTTGTCAATGTTATGGATATGCTCTAAATAAATTAATATCCTTCTTTTTGAAGTTAATATCATTTCAGATATTTTTGGTGTAATCAAAGAGACCAACTGAAAATAACGGCAAATCGCTAATACAAACCAAAATACTTCATTTTTTAATAGTTTTACTCGCTTGACAAAAACGTTGCAGACAATGGAGTAAATTCGTTGAAATTAAAATCATACCATACTCTATGCAACCGAAACACTTCATGGTTTACTTACACCGAACAATGCCACCGGCGTTGAAAATGACTCGGAATTGGTTTATTGTTTGGCCGTCTCTTTCCTCAAAGAAATAAAATAAAACGATTTCAACCAAAAATCGTCCTCTGTATAATAGCCATTGCTTACTAAATTATTCTACTTCAATGAGTATTACGTAATAATCCACCGCGACAGACCGTTTTTTTAACGTAATTTGTATCGGTATGGCCTAGTCCTAAAAATGGTACCGCAGATTTCGATAGATAATTCCAAGAAAACCCTGAAATATCTCCTAAAATACCCTGCTACGATTGTGTCGTCGATAAACAAAGGAAGGGAATACTGTCCAACATTATAAATTCAGTGGTACCAATAGGCCGCGATAAAACATTTTCGTATTTACGTATTCATTTCGTCCGATAGGTTAAATGGAAGAAGAGAATTTCTAGTGCAGTGGTGCCCAACCTACGGCGCATGCGCAACTTTTGGCTCATCTGCCTGGTGCACGGCGCTTAAAATCATTTACACTATCATTTCGTTTTTCAACATTT
Organism: Tanypteryx hageni; assembly: GCA_028673005.1. Classification (NCBI taxonomy): domain Eukaryota; kingdom Metazoa; phylum Arthropoda; class Insecta; order Odonata; family Petaluridae; genus Tanypteryx; species Tanypteryx hageni. Next base: position 176,911,530 of record CM054113.1, read on the forward strand.
GAAATATATCTGAGATTTAAAAGAACCATCTCAAACTTGTATTGTATTTCCGTCGATATATAAGTTTAGTTTGGGTTTTTAATGAATATATAGGTTTAAATGTGAAGAATTTAGTGGGCGGATTGTAAGGAAACCTTGTCATGTATGATGGATCGAGTGCCCAAGAATTTCGCCTGGCACATTATCGCCTTTCCTATTCTCTTCCCACTGTTGTTTATTCATCATGGGTCGAGTTATAAAAATTAGTAATTTTGTTGCCTAGTGAGCAATTTCCACGACTTGGAAAATTTAGCGTTAGTACATCTGTCGATTTGCAAGCACAATCGCGTGTGAACAAGTTTTCTCATTCATGAAACTTATCGAAACAAACAACGCTCGCGACTCACTGACTATAATCTAAAAAATCTGCTGCTACTTGCGACAAAAAATTTACAACGCGATGTGGGCAAGATGTCGGAATTGCAATTACACCAGAGGTCGGGTTATAGATAAGATTTATTTTTATCGTACCCTTATATTCAATTATTGCACGCTTGAGATCGGTACTTTGGCACTGGAAAAATGGCCCACTGTAAATGAAGGGTTGGGTACCACTGGTCTAGTCTCGATCTAGCTCAAATGAAGACACATCTCTCTGTTTATCTCTCTATCCGTCCATTTTCTTCATTCCTCGCCCTTCAACCACCAATTTTTCACCAACCCTCACTCTCTCTTCCTCTTTCTTTCTCCTTTTTTTGTTCTCCCCTAATTTTTTTCGAGGAAAAAATACGCCACCATTGTCGAAAGCGAACTTACCAAAGATCTATGAAGGGAGTCGGGAAAGCAAGAAAAAAGGGACATGGAGGAAGGGAGATGGTTAGAGAAACGTGCAAATAGAAAGGCAGCGAGGCAGGAAAAGATAAACACGACGACGCAACAATAGCAGAGACTGCAGACACAAAACAAACTCGCCTGATAAAAATTTACAGCTTTCGCTTTCTCTTCTCTTCCGAAGTCTTTGCTTATTGCGAAGAAAGCAGACACGTATTTTTTCGGTTGACATTGAGACTGTAATGTTTCCTCTCATTTTTCAACCCTTACCAATATAAAGCATTTTAATGCACGTGAATAAGGAGTAGATCAATATACATATTACAATTTAAAGGTTCGGTGCTTTGAGTTTTATATGTTACCGAAAAAGTGGGATACAAAAGATAAAGTAATTAGTATGAAGTTTCTGGGGCAAAAAAATATAAGTAATAAGGCCTGGTTTTCACAAATACGCACACTTAGGAAAACACTCGAGAAAGACAAAGGAAGAGCCTGTGAAAAATCCCCAAACAGCTTGAATAAGTGGACATATGTTTACGCAGCTTGGTACAATGTCATACTTAAAAATTTACATTCACGTTTACTATCATACAAGTCATAATTCAGTCCAAAGTATAGGGCAGATGTCTTAGAATCAACAGTCTTTGTTTTATGAGAAGATATGAAAAGAATGAGTCAATAGCGCATGGATATAACGTGAGTGAAACTTTCGAATTCGGCCCGTTTCCTATTTCTCGCTTTTTATGATTTTTTTCATTCAGTTCACATTCGATTTCTTTTGCTACTTCCCGCCTGTGTGTTATGCAGCAAGAAAACGCAAGTGAGGGAGAAGGCAGAGGTGCGCATTTTCCGCTCTTATTGCTCGGCTATTACGGTTCCAGAATATCTTTTGGTTTTCGTTTACTATTTTTCCCCGGATATAACAACGGTGACTGAAACCGAACGTTACCGAGCGTCGCGACTTCGGTCATTTGTTCCGAAATGGCGACATGGAGGAGAATATATTGGGCTGAAAGAATGTTTTCTACCTCTTTCGTAGGAATGGCTCCGATTTATGAGCGTGATTTTTTTTCGCCATGAAAAAAGAGAAAATGAGTCGCTTTTTTTATACAGCCGTTCGGTTTTTGTTTGCGGGAGCAAATTGAATTTTTCTTTTTTTTCCCCGTCGCCGTTGATCGACCGTTCCGTTGCATTAATAATTCAAGGCGGCAGATTTATATTTTTCAGGTTCCGAGCGGTCGTTTCCTTCGGAGAAAAGGCAACGAAAGAAATCTCTCTGGATCGTGACGAGAGGACAAAGGTTGGCGCGGGACAACTCAAACATACCTTTCCATCTCCCCTCCCCCACGGAGTGGAATTTCGTGCGAAGGGACCCCTGATCACGCCTGGCACCTTTATCCGCCGAAAATGGGCGGATCGAGATGGTGCTGGCGCAAAAAATATTACAAATCTAAAAAAATTTATCTTTCCCGACGGCATGTCGAGGTTGCCAAGTCTCCGAAAAAAACTTTTCGAAACTACTCTATAAATCTTTTTCGTGGCCGTAGTTAGGAAAAATTTCGTCCACTTTAAAGCAGCAGCCATCTAGATGCAGAATATTAATGAATGTATTTTTATTTTTTTGCGCTCTGTCCCTGGCCTCTACGAGGCCAAACTTTTGGAATTTAGGAATTCTTCCGACGGTTGTACCCTATCAACTTGCAAAATTTCAAATCTAAAGCTCTTATTGAAGTACCTTAGTTTTTATGTCATATTTCTTCCTCCTATAAGTAAGAAGCAGCAATTTAAAATCGATTATATGTGTACTAGCATAATTACTCATCAAAAAATGATTCTTAGGGATGGCCGATGTCTTACGTTAATTACTAAATGATGATAAATCATGGGAATTATATGCATTTTATTATACCGTCACTAACGATTCCCTTCATATTACAAACTTACATCTCATATTATTTTCTAACATAAATTATTTTTACCTTTTCGATAGCGAATAATATCAACTTAATAAGACCTTTAAATATTAATTTCCATGTAGAAAGTTTGGAAAATAATTCAGTTAAAGATAAAGATAAAAAATAATACCTAATTTTCCGTCAATTTACATCTGACGTCTTAAAAATGAAGATTAAAATATTTTATAAGGAAATGCACGCGAATGATTAATTATATACAATGTATTACATTACGACTTAACTTTAATTTGCACTAGTCAAGAAATAGCATTATTTACGCGAACTCATAATGCTCTACCATATCTAAATCTAATTTTTTATACATGAAGAAAGTAAGAATACATTTGCCCTTAACGAATAAAAATTTTCTCAGAATGACAGAAACACATGCAAAGGTTATTCTTTTAATAGATTACTAATGTAAATCGCATGCTGTTTTCATGGTATCTCCGTAAAACCCCTCTGTACTATTAAAACGGAAGTGTCACGCATTTAAAAAATAATCCTTTTCTGCATGTCAGCATGAACGAAAATTATTTTAAATGGTGTTAGTTAAAGTAATAATAGATGTTTTATCAAAACAATGCACACACACGCATGATCTTATCATTTTACAATCATTGATATGGCATCAGCTTTTTAGTTATGGATACTTATCCTATATTTATCTAATCTCTTATCATAACTGGAATTCTACATTATTTTTCTCCTATGAAATTTTATGGCAGTTTGGTCATTTGTATAAATGAAATTTTATTAACTTCATGATAGTTTGCAAAAATACACGTTTTATTTATGCCAAATTTGGCAGATTTAATATTTTCAATCTAAATCGGATGAATAAATATTGAACTTCGATCATTTATTCTCATATATAATAAAGTAATGGGTTTTATTTTGCTGCTGCGAGAATCAAAATTTTATTAATTTCTCAGTTCAATGATGGCGAATGGAACTAATACAGGATATATGTCTTTTATACACCAAGTAAAGATCAGACAGTGTTTTCGTTAAAGCTTTCCCTTTTATTTAGGTTTCAAGAGGAAAAATTGCTAAATATACTGCACCAGCTAAAAAATCCGAAAAGTTTTATAGTAAAAGTCTAATAGTCTAATAAGTCTCCATAGCTACTTCTTGAAGTGTGGAATTGGATCGTGGAATTAAACTTCAGAACGCACATTCCAGCAGAAATCCCCTTTACAGTTGATCGCTATTTCCTAACAAGTAAGGACTACCCAATCGAAGATTTCCATTTTACGAATACAATGTCAGTCATTTCCTTGACTACCCGGCCCACCTCTCAACACGTTTCCCTTAGCTGACGAACCTTTCTCTAAGTCGATTTCGTAAACAGCCTTCCAGTTTCTTCCTTCCTCTATCCTCATACTTCCTCGATTACCTAGTGGTTTCCGTCGACCTCAGAACACACAATTTAATGGAGGTCGTGTTTTGACCCTTGTCTAATGTGTCGGTTAGAAAAATATTTATTCTTATCTTTCCGCCATAACGGTTCCTAAACTTAACCACCCAACTGCAAATGGGAGACCTCTTCAGATTGACAAATGTTTCGCGTCTTAACGCAGTTTTATTTCAGACGTTGTAGTGTTCGCTAGTGATTTGGAAGAAGCCGAAGGGAATACGGTAGGCATTAATGCCGCAGAATTTAATAATTGGTTATTTATTTATCTAGGCAGATAATTTATGAGATATAATGCAGATAAATAATGCTTTTGTAAGATTAAAAAAAGTATTCAGCTAAATAACTTCGTTTCTCTTTCTTTTACTTAGGTGCTTTTCAGTTCTCATGAAGCGCGAGTCTCATCTTATTCGTGATTGTGAAGTGTTATTTTCATTTTGTGATGTGATGGTGTGTGTTTGGGTGTTCGTCTCAAGAGTGACTTCCATCGGAGGAGAGTTAAGAGTTCTTCCGCCGCTGGAGTCTTCACTGAAGTCTAGGTAAGAAGACGTCTTGTCTTATGAACATATTCCTCTTATTCCCGTTTCTTTACAGAGTCAGTTGAGCAGTGTGCAAAGAGTCACAGACATGAAATATGACCAAATCGAGCGCAATGTCTCTGGGTTTGTGTAAATTATAGCGAAATTTAGCTATGCCATTTATATAAAGTTTTCGACAGTAGCATTTTTTCTGGTTCTGGTTTTCATTCCAAATGTGTTTGCATACGTTTTTTGCCGTAATTAATGTGTTGATGAATTGTCGTCTGCATATCGGGCTCATTTCTTCTGATTAGTTTTACTGATGGCTGCAGTAAAAAATGGGTTTTATTTTTATAACGGGTATTGTTTAGATTGATTTAAATACCAATTTTTCGCTTTTTACGGTGCATATGTTCCTCGGAAATGCCGTGTAAAGAGAAACCGCGCAAAGTGGGATAGGTTTCCCCATAGGAATGCATGATGCTACATTTGAGCGCCATTTTGAGTTCAACATGTAACAATTTAGTTGCGTTTTATTTTGAATTTCTTCCTTTTTTCTTTAATATAATCTCAGAGTCAAACTGAAACATTTTGTAAATTTTTAGTCATTGGAAATCTTTCCATAACCGTGCTAATGTAAAACTGATGGCCGTGCAATTTGAGTACCTTCTCTTAGTAAGTGAAAACCCTGCTAAATCGAAAACGTGTATAGCAAAACCGTGTAAAGCGAGGGCTGGATGTATCATTTTACATAATTATTTTCATTGTTGCAACAAAATTCGATTTACCTTTCCCTTGGATATGCTTTAGGCCAGTAGTCCCCAACCTTTCACCTCCAGGGGGTCACATTGGCAATTTGAAAGTCCTCGCGGGCCGCAGGAAAAATCTGTTGACATTTTTTTTAGAGTAGATGCTCGTCGCAAAATCTGTTGAGCTTTTAATAGAGTGAGTTCGTCAAATTGCGTCCTTCTCAGCAACGTGGAAGGACGCAGGACAAATCACTTGAAAAATTTACTAGTACCTAAATATTAAAATTTATGGCAAGATAGACAAATCGCGTCTGTCCAAAGGTTAGGGATGACAATGGACATACGAAACAAAAAATAAACAAAATTAATTACTCACCTAATCAGAAAATAAAGTTAAACTTGTGAAATAAATAAATTTATTTATCAGAAGATACACACATACACATATTTAATGTGATATTTGTGGCTGCACCTTATTAGAGAGGTTTTTAATAGCTACTTAAATGTTCGTAACACACAATTTTAATATCTTATGCTGATCGTCTGAAAGCTTTGTCCTACAATTCGACTTAATTATTTTTATTTTTGAAAATGTTGATTCACAGATATATGTGCTATCAAAAAGTCCCCTGGTGATACTTCAAATGGATTCTGATTTCCTTCGCATGCTTGTTAAAATCTCCGAATCTGTTCTTGAATTATTCCCGCAAGAGTTTCAGTGCATCTTTCTACAGTGGAATGAGAAACCATTTGTTGTCAGAAGCTAGTTCCTTACAGCAAGAGATGTGCGAAAAATTACCTTCACTAAACTTTTACCAAAGTGTTCAACTTCCCCTCAAAAGCTTTCACCTCAGTATATATGTCTGACACTAGCTTTCCTTTGCCCTGTAATCTTAAATTCAAATTATCTGTGATATTAGTTAAGAAAGCTAAAGCCCAATCCCATTTTGGATCAGAAAATTCTTATTGAGATCTTCTTTTTTCAGTGAGAAAAATATCAATTTCATGAAGAAGATCAAAATATCGTTTGAGAACTTTTCCTCTGCTAAGCCACCTAACTTCGGCATGATACAGCACACCCCCCTATTCTGCATTTAATTCAGAGAGGAAATTTTGAAATTGCCGGTGAGTCAGTCCATAACGCCTGATGAAGTTAACGCTTGATACAACAACACTCATCACAACTTCGAATTTTATAATATTACTGCATAAAGTCTGCTGGTGACTGATGCAGTGAAATTGCATAGGAATTGCAGCATTAACTTTCAGTTTCGTTAATTCGTGCAAATACCCCCGATTTTTTCTATATAATATTTCTTGCGCCATTTGTAGTCACACTTTTTAATTTATTCCAACTTAGATTAAGATTTCTTAAAGATTCGGATACTTCCAAGAATACATTTTCTGCAGTGTAGTGTAGTGCTGCTAGGGAAGAACTCAAGACTAGGCAAAGCAAATCTGAACTATTACTCGATGGGCACTGACTGGATGCGCCGGGATATTACTGCCCGTTACTATTCCATACATCATCTTTGTATATATTTGGATTAGCTTTGAACACAATGTTTCACTTGTGTTGAGAACGGATGCCAATCTGAATTCGCTTTTCCCTCTCCCAGCTATCCAACGTCTAGATATGGGGTGGGAAACCGGCGGCCTTCAGACCACATGCGGCCTTTTGCATACTTGTCTAAACATACTCAAACTCATATATGATTTTAGCATGAAAGTTACAGAAAGAACAAACAAAGTTTTTAAAAATATTAGTAAATATGAAAAATTGAAATCTGTATTCGTTGAATTAAAAAGGCATTAAATTGTGTTTGCCTCTTTATTATTTCAATTTTGATCAATGTGAATGTATGCAACGTGCATCGGAATGTGCGGCCTGATGAGGTCTCCGTTAAGTAACATTTGGCCTTACAATGAAAAAACGTTCAACATCCCTGGTCTAGATAGAAAAAGACGTGCCGATAGGAGAAAGTTATCACGAAATCTACCATCGAGTCTTTTAGCGATCATGTATTCGCATTGGCTTACTACAAGACGACGCTGTCAAACGTGTATTAAACGTTGCAAAAAGATTTAGTTTCTGGGAGACCAAGGGCCGCGGGTTGGGGACCCCTGCTTTAGGCCATATTTATTTATGGCGCACATTCATAAACGCGTAAGCCAGGTAACTCGTTGAGATTATATATATATATATATATATATATATATATATATATATATTAAATCGTAAAACAAGTGCTTTATGGATGTGCCCCCATTACCTCCCATATTAAATTTTTCAACTTTTATGTTGCTAACATTAGCATCCCTGAGACTGTCCATTATGCTCTCAATCATCATTCAATAATTATCCGTAGCTTTACCAAACCTTTGGATGTGGATAGGTTTTTCGCAAAATTTGTAAGCGGATCAATGCTTAATGAAAGTTTATTTTTGTTGCTAAATTATTTGTAGGACATTTCGGATATCGTATGCCAGATGTAAGTTATTTTGTGGAGGTTTTAAACTCAACTCGTAAAAGAGCTTTCTCAATATTATGTATCGTTAATTAAAGAATTTTTATCGCATGTTTACTCACAGTGCAAATCTTAAGGTATATATCTTTTTTGGATTTTCTTGCCTCGCTAAATTGGATAAGTTTTCTTAATTTAACTTCCTCTCCAAACATCTGATCAACATTATCTAAACTACTTCCTTTTTAAAGCTGCTAGTTGCAGCAATAAAAACTCTTATCTAGGACGACTCTTAATGCTTTTCTTAAACACATACTTGGCTGCATGTTTTACTTCGTTATTGCTCTCCTTAGTTCAGCTTCTTAACGACGGCGTCACGTCTCCGCTGCAAGAATCATTATTGTCTTTGGTTCATGACCTCGTCATACTGTTTTACTATACCTATACTATGGGGCTAGATGGTTTTTTGCTAATCACTCCAAGTGGCAGCGACTGCTGCTCGTATTTTTACGATTTTGGTCTCTGATAAATCGACTGAATCAAAATGTTATTCTAATCAGAGTCCTATCATGAAATCAATCATTCCTATACTGAACTGAAAATTTTATTAAATGTATCTTTGTTTCTGAATCAGCAGAAAAAGTCACGACAAAGGGTTTAAAAAAATACTTTAATCAACCGATGGATTTTATGCATTTTTCTTCATATAATTTGTCACAAGAATTACTTGATTTACTCGACGCGTAATAATATTTTATAAGTTTTTGTATAGTCTGTTACCCGAGATCGAAATGGTTCGCCCCACCAACATTTCAGTAATTGCCATTACTATCAGGCGCTAGAAGTTTTCTCATTCCTAGGTAAATAAATCATGGATATGTGGAGCCCGGAAGTTTATGTTTTTATGTATATTTTTTCATTCATAGTGTTATTTTAGGTATTTTTCGGGAATATTTTAACTTACAATTAGGCGCACGATTCTGTTAATGATATATAGCTTACTTTTAGATTTTTTGTCTCTTCAAATCTAGTATGTATGCATTACGTCATTTATAAAAATCATCTACTTTATTGCTATGGTGCACACGTTTTGACGGGTTTATTTATTCTCACCCGTTATTAACGGCCAAAATTATTTACCTCATATGTAGGGAATATATTTTTCGGGTTTTATCTGATTTTGCCTGTTTTTACCTCCCATTTTTATTTTTGAAAATTCGGGTAAAACCCGAATAAACCCGAAAATGCTACGCTAATGATAAAATAATTAATATTAAACTAGGGCTTTGGACTTTCGGACACGATTTTAATATGCAAACGCTTTAAAATTTCAGCTAACGCCTACATTTGATATAAATAACCTTCATTGATTTGTAATTTATTTAAAATCTCGAGTTTATTAGTTAATTATAACTATTTAAAAACGCAGAGTTATCGAAAGAAATGGAGACGTAATTAATTTATACCGACACTACATCTCACGAAGAAGAAGACGGACTAAAAGTTTCTTCAAGACATAAAACATCATCGTTTGTCCATATCAAAGATACGGAATTTCATTTACACGCCACACGACACAACCTCGCATTCTTCGCTGTTTGTTAGACTTATTGAATAGCGGCAACAATCAGAAACACATTCAGACATTGTCACATGTTACCAGTTTACATGCATAATCAGTTGATGCCCAAAAATGCATTAGAGTGTATATTATAACGTGTAGGGGTTACAAATTTTTTTCTGTTATACATGATATAACCCGTATTCTTTAAAAATGTAATTGTTTGGCTTTCATTAAAATCTCGATTTCACCCGATTTGTGTAAAAAATTACATACTTGATAACTACTCCCTGACTGCGATTTTATTTTTAACCCGAAAATATATTCCCTATTCATGTTTTTTTTTAAATGGGCAAGTTTTTCTCAAATAAATTAACTTAGTTTGTAGATCATTTTTAATACCAAGAAATCTTAAAACTACAGTTGCGATGCCGAAGTTTACGAAAATGAAATCGAATGACTTTAGCAGTAAGGAGGCTCAACAGGAAATTGCGAAGGTAACGCGCAAAAGAACTATGGAGATAACCCGGTTTAATCTGAAATAGTGTTTCTGTCCTGCGACAGACTAATGACGATGATAAATCTGATTATTTACATCAAATAGCTATACGAGTACGCAAAGGCTTTGTTGAGTAGAAACAGAAAGAAGAAAAATAAACAAAGGAATGAAAAACGATCAGGTGATCACAGCCTTTTACCAGCAATGAGCACAGAGGTGACACAGCAGATAATTAAAATTGATAATTTTGCCCAAATAATGTCTTTTGATGTGATAAACAGTCGCGTTGTGCCTATAAATTGATCGATGGCATAAAAATGTTTTATTTACTATGCATTGAAAATGTAGCACATACCAAAAAGCCGGAAAAATTTACTTCTGAAGCTCTTATGCTAGTGAAAGCCTTTCGTCAGATGTCTCCTTAAGTCAATAAATAAAACTGCCGGATTTTCTCAATTGTGAATGCATAGAAGTTCGAAAATTAAAACTGAATAATATATTCATTTTTAATTTTTGAACCTCTATGCATTTAACAGTATTATGAAAATTATTTGTTATTCACCTTGACGAGAGAACTCGCGAGTACTATTTTTTGGTTAGGGAAATAGCAATTATGGAATTATGAGAACACTGTTGCGCTCGCGCACAGCAAGTTGCGGTCGTCCGAGATAGATGCACGGAAAGAACAAGATAAGAAGAAATTGCTAGACGAATGTTGAATTAGAAGTCGGGCGACGGTAACTCCCATTTTTGCATCTCAAATCAGTGCCATAGCTACGCCTACGCAGGTTACGTGATTCATAAGTTCCCACTAAGAAATTAAAAAAGCATAAATTTTAATTTCAGCTTGCGCATAATTAAAGAAATTTATATTTTCTATTTACTTACGATACAAAAATAATAACAAGTATCTTTTAATTATTTTTTGTTTATCGTTATTAATCCTCGCTGTGGTGCCCACGCTACGCCACTACTTCAGCTTCACTCCAGCATCCTTCCTTTGTCCCATCTCTTTAAATAAAAAACATTGCCTATCGTTCGATATTTCCTTACCTAGAAACCAACTGGCCGATCGACCCGCTGCTTTGGGAGTTGATGACACAGTTTCAGCAGATTCGTTCTCTCGCGCGTAGCTGATTGAAAGGCGTGCACCAACATAGCGGACAAACAGCCATTGGGAATAAATTACTGACAGCCAGGCATCGAAAGCGGACGTCAAAAGAATTCTGGAACTCTTTTTTCTAAACGGCGAAAGATGGAGGAGAGAAAAAATAGGTTAGCAAATCGGCATAAAAAGTAATCCCTGAAATAATAAATATTTTTTTCGCGAGGGAACTCAATGAATGGGTCGGTCATCAGGCGGTGACCTGTAAAAATATCGGAAAATGCGAACATCCGCACTCGTCACCTCATCGGCGGGACAGAGACAAAAAAGTCACTGTGGGAAAAGCAGTTTTATCTCGAAAGGTGTCTCAATTAGACTAAGGAACAAAAAAGGAAGAATAATAAGCCTTTCCGTTGGAGGATATTAATTTTTCCTAGTCGTGCTTTATAAAAATTGATATAAAATTCTGACCTCTAATGTTAATCGTCGGAGGTAAAACGGAAGCAGGCATGTCAAACTGGCGGGACGCATGCGGCCCGAATGCCAATTGTTGTCTCAACTAATTAGGTCGAGATTTCATATAAATATTATTTTCGTGAAAATGAGATAATATTTTTCCTTAATTATTGAGGCCCAACAGAACGGTATTTCTAAATTATTGCTTTATTTGAAAAATAGACGTCCATTCTTAAAAAATCCTATTTTTACATCTCTTTTAAACACTGAAATCTTAATGCAGCCCTTCCGATGCATCCATTGCATTAATGCGGCCCTGGTGCTCTTCGAGTTCGACATACCTGCTTTACAGGATTACAATTTTATTCTCATTATTTAAATTTTCTCTATAATATTGTTCCTACGATCGAAGACAATCTTCATCTCTTTTATAGAGTAATATATGACACAACGTCATCATTGATAGTTTTTTCTTAATTATATCTGTGATTATAGGTAAAACTGAGTCCTGCGCATCCACTAATTTGATCCTACTCCTTTTCCCAATAACTTCCTTTCCTTTCCAAGCCGTGTAAAATCCGCATCTCTTTCTTTCCTCTTTGTATTTTGACTTCGAAATCTCCTTCAATCGTATTTTTATTCATTCCGTCTCAAAAAATCTTCGAATAATGAATAAGTTAGCATTTTCTTTCTTATCCTCCTCGTATAACTGCTTTCTTAATGGTTTTAAATTCCACGCTTCTATTCTTGAGTTCCCTTCTTTAAGTACATACTTCCTACAAATGGCTCCGGTAGGGAGATACAATTTTGGGACTATTTTACTTTCAAGTTTTGTCGAAATGGGTGAAATCGATGTATAAAAAGCGATAATATGGAATAATAATAGAATATAACTAACTTACTCAGGTGTGACTTCGTGGAAGTGTTTAATATAGTCCATAATATAACACTTAACGTACTTTTCCGCAAGTTATGTTTACTTACGACTGGTTTTACCATGATACGACATCATCCGGTAAGTAAACATACATCTTGTGGAAAAGTAAGATTTGTGTCTTATTATGGACAATAATAATATAGTTCCTTTTGATTTTAATATCGCAGTACTGTAGTCGTACATATCATACCAATTGAGCCTAGTGTACTGTAGGAATTAGATCCGGCCAACATCATTTTTCTTGGTCTCTCGTGTTCACAAGTAATATTTCTCATTTCTGTCGGACGATAAAAAAATTGTTTTGAAAATAGTTATCAACGTGGATCTACCCTCTTATCTTTGGAAGGGGAAACAATTGCGTCTAGATTTAAACAGTAATAATAAAGGATCTGTTTACGGAACGATTAGCTACGATGGTGATGTAATTACGTAGAGACGCGTGCTATCAAAGTGTAGTAGTTTATGATTTTACATTCTATGGAATCACGAAGTCGAACCTACCCTTGATCCAAAAAATCTAATCAGACATTGTGATTACATATTATCTTTTGCAATGGCTTTGCAGGAAATACCAGACGCATTTTTTTTTAGAACATCACCTGGCGTTAACGTCTTATTCGAAATGTTAAAGACTAGTAGAAGTCGTATTAATCTCCGAATATTAAAATAAAAAATATAAAATTTAAGGATACTAAAAGCAACTAAAATGTTGAGTGATCCTCTTAGTAAAGACGGTAAAAAGATCATTTGCTGCTAGGGAAGATGGAAACCAAATTGATTAGTGATCCAATTTATCAGGAGCCATTGATGGAGAGGGAAGGGAGAGATAAGAGAGAGAGAGAGAGAGAGAGAGAGAGAGAGAGAGAGAGAGAGAGAGAGAGAGAGAGATAGAGAGAGAGAGAGAGGAAGGAGAGGTTGAGCGGTGAGGAGAGAGAGAGGAAGATAGTAGGAGAGAGTGAACCCTCCTGAAGCCATTTACCTTTGAAGAGCCTCGCACGCCTCGTATTCCGTTAACACGCCTTTCTTCGTTTAAATCAAGCGAGAGTGCCTCTCCGCGTCGGAATTTCGAACCCGATCGATTTATTAGTGTTGCAAACGCACCTCTTTTCGCGCGGAATATAATTTCGGAAATTCCTTCCGTAAAGTTTTAAGGCGCGCAAACTGACAGGCCTCTCCTTTTTAATTTATATACTTTTTTGAGGGATGGAGTTCTTTCGGGGAAAAAGGAGACGGCTCCTTTCCTTACAAAGGGATGGATGGTATTTAGGAATGCGAAGAGGAGATGGAGAGCGTTACGACAGAATGGCGCGAGAATATCAGATGGGGATTCTATTTACAAATTAAGAAGGAATGTTTGCCTTTTCGTCAACGAAACGAAATGAAAATTTCCTCGTTAATAAGGTTTTAACTGATTTTTTTCGCGAAGAAATTAACCGAATTTTAATTGCCTGAGAAATTTTCACGCGTTAACCGTCTCAGCGAAGGTTTTCGCAGCGATTTTCCCTCTTCTTGGAATTCCATTTTGGAATGAATCAACGTGAGACCCTTTAATTTTAAACGTAGAGGGCGACAACATTCCCTCTTCCCTATGTAAATGTATATTAGGTCCACGGGGAAGTTCGAAGTTTGAATATACAGGATGCGCGCGCTTAAAAGGTCTAAGGAGCAGAAAGAATTCTATTTCAATTTGAATGTAGCACTCGATTATAGAAAAGTTTGCGTTTAAAATTCTATGGTAGCCTAGCTCATAGACATGGAACCACCCTCCGAGAATTCAATTGATCTGGCTTCGTTATCTCGGCAGATATCTTCTTCAAAGATATATTTCTTTTCCAAATATGGATTAATAACTCAAAAAGGTAAGCTTAAGAAATTATTTGGGGCAAATACTTGTGGATATACGTTAGAAAATGACCAAATAATTTTAATAGTTGATTATTTTAAGTTAATATCAATTTTATCAACTTTACCGTCGTGTATTATGGGTATAAGTAACTAGTTTTTAGGTATACATGTCATATAGTCTACATAGATATATAAATGTCGAGTTGAGAATTTTGTAATAGATATCATGGCCTGTGTGCAGCTTTAGCGATAACTTTAAAGTTACGTTCTTCTTCTTGTCTCGAGGGACCAGGTAGTGTAGCGGTCGGAGCTTCGACTCTATCCATGGGTTTCAAGTCTTAGCAGTGGCGAATTAATCCTCTTCCCCGATTCCCCAGTCGCGTACTGCGGGGATAATTCACGCTCATTCATTCCGCGTGGAACGCTGTAAAGCACGTGACCCTCGAGATTGCGTCATACGAGTAGGGTGATTCCGGAGCTGGTTAATCAGGAATTTGATATCACGAATATGCGCATGAGTTCCCGCTTATGTGCCTGACGATTATCTCAACATCCGTTTGCTGAAGCTTTCTTAGAAAACCGCGCGAGTGGTTAGCGACGGTAGTCATGGCAGCTTTAGGGGAGATAGGTTGAAATGAAATGAATATTATGCTTCGATTATTTAAAACTTTTCCATGGCAATTTTAATACATTCAACCTTGCCGTTCTCTTTTAATACCATAGTTTGCAGACAGAACTAGGTTCGTATAATATATTTTTCAGCTGAATCTTTCTCCGCTTCGTAAGTGCCTTGGGACCGGCCTCATTCCGTATATAAGGATTATTTTAAAAACAGGCATTGGGTAATGCACACAAAATTATACTAAAATACAGAAAAATATGAATAACCTTGGAAAGTCACGATTGTTTAATTACGATGATAGATTTAAAAAATTACAGCACATTAAAAAATACAAAATTATTGCACAAATATTTCCTGAAAATAGTACTCAGTAAAAGCGAGATTTTGGTACATTTATCTAGGCGTTATTATATTAGTTACCACTTTGCGCTAAGTTAAATAGTTCGATAATGTATAAGTGCATAATTACAGATAATATTGGGATTAATATTCTGAAAATTAATGAAAGCCGATGGCGTTTGTTGATAAGGAGTTTTTAAATAAACTAAAAATATAAAATATATAAATTTTTTTCTCCATCATCATTCATTCTATTTGGATGAAAATGAACTTTTACTTATCCTATTATTATTACAGATATTGAAATTTTGCATAAAATTGTATAATCTACTTGAGGATTATAAATTTCAAAGTATAAATGAATCTGTCCACCATATTCGATTAATTCATTAATCGTTTTAAAATTGCTTTAGTTTATTTAGGTTTTCATGAGTGTAAATAAATAATTTAACGTAATATGTAATACCAAGGTAAACCTGTCTCGATTGATGTAAAGTAGAAATATTTTAAGCGCTTTTAATGCTTTCTCTTTGGTGCATAGGCATTTGTTTAGTGTAATTTTCTGATAAACTTATGTATCCTTTTGGAGAGTTCATTCAGGTTTTGTTTTAAATACATTTAAAAGTATTTAATGCCACTTACACTCGGTGCAAACAAAAGAAGTCATGGGATCAATACTTCTTGTAAGGGACTGGCATATAAACGACGTCATAAACAAGGATTATCTCAACTTTTGAAACTCTTTTTCTAAGAAAAAAGATATGAAGCAGTGTTTTGTTACAAAAAGTGTTTGGGTATCTTTAATATAGAACTTGGTAATTTGTGAGATGAACTTTGTGTCAAGAGGCTACGCGTACATTAGAAGCTTTAGAATGGAGGATAAGATAGCGAAAATAAGTTGGAATGAGAAGGAAGCAAATAAAGAAACCTTGAATATAGTTGAGGATGATAGGAGATTAATCCCAATGATTAAAACTCTGAAAGAGAAATATTCGGGTTAGATTTGGAGAGAGGGAAGGGAATGTTGAAATACGTTAGGAAAGACTAAAATAAAATAAGCTAGGGAATAGCGGTTTCTAGATAGTGTGAGGATAAAATATGTGTATCCGAGAGAGGACAAATAGAGGATCTTTGAAAGGAGTTGTTAGATGGCATTAAACCATGAAACTTTATGATTAAAAATATGCTATTCCGAAACTTATGCAGTTGTTTTAAAAGAAAATTTTGAATTTTTTCTAATACAGTCAAACCCCGATTTAGCGCCACCCTTTGTACATCCCTGACATTGGCGCTATAGCAGCTGTGGCGGTAAATCTAGGCATATGCTTGCTCTGTGTAATCATAAGTTGGAAGTTTTGTTCACTACGAATAATGAGCGGTATGCGAGGGTGGCGCTAAATCGGGGTTTGACTGTAGTTTGAATGTGAATTTTTGAAAAGTAGATTTCCAGTTTTTAATGGTGATGATTATAGGAATCTCAGTTTAAATTGTTTAATAAATCTTGAATAACTGTCAAAATTTGAAAAAATTAATACTTAGGTATCTCCAGTAGCCATAATTTCAGCCATGAGACGAGCTTGATGGTGATCTAGTGAATAATCTAATAATATTTTCTACCCTGACAATTTACACATATTGTACGTTTGGACAGTTTTGGATAGAATCACAAAATACGGTGTCACCAGTGACGTACCGGAAAAATCAAAGTTGAAGTCACGGAAAAAAATTGAAGGGCCTAGCGAAAAATATATTGGCTCGCTTGGGCTACAGGCTCCCCGCCGCGCGAGGTTTGCGGGGGTGTCAGGTACGCCACTGGGTGTCCCTAATATGAATTTCCGCAAACATATCGAAAAATATTTTGTTGATCCGTAATAGTAATTGGGGGTTTATATGAAAAATTTAAATTTTTTATGAGTGTTCAACTTCGAATTTTAAATAAGAAAGGGTATACGTTTTTTATCACTTTTAATGCACTACAAATAACGTGATATTTTGAATGTTTTTGGAATCAAAATAAAGGTAAATTACTCTAAAAGCAAAGACGTAAAATAGTATTCCCTAATAAATAAGGAATCTGTAACTTTTATAAACAAATATGGAGTCTCGGTAACAGAAGATATTACAATTTTTGGAGGTTAGAATGCGTGATATTTACTGGAATAATCGAACTTCATAATTCTATATATGGAGACGCATGTTAAGTTTTCACTGTAAATTATCATAGCGATTTGTCTATAAATTAAAAGCAAACAAATACCTATGGAAAATTCTGTATAAAATATTTCAAATAGATAATTTTTGTTGTAACTAATTCATGAATCTCAGGAGAAAATTGGTTAAATTTAGTACCTTGGGAATTATAATTTCTGTTCGAAATACAAGAATGATAAATGAATAATTAAAGTGAAGCTAATAATAATATGGACCTGGTGCATTGCATTTTACCAGGAATTTTCGTCGTCTTTAGCTAATGTATTTCATTTCACCTCTTGTTAAAATTATAGCATTCATCATTTTTTGAACAAAAAACAACTTTTACATGGAAAGGATTTAAGTTTAGTGAGTTAAGAAAAACAAATATGCTATCAATTCAAGAACGAGCAATTTAAAAAATATACTTGCCATAGGTATCTTCAATAGCAACAACACGGTTAAAAACCCATATGCGCATTTCGACTACGAAGCAGCCGTCTTCAGTGATGATTCACTGAAAATAGATTCTGCGAATTCGTAGCAAAAATGCACATATGGTTTTTTTAAAAAACTTTGTTGTGGATATTGGATATTACCTAAGGCAAGTATATTTTTAAATTGCTTGTTCTTGAAAAATTTCAGCCATAAGACGAGCTCAATAGTTCCCCGTTGAATTGCTATCACTAGCAATGATAATAAAGGATTCCGATGAAAAAATATTGCTCTATTAAAGTTTTGTAATTTGAATATAATAAATGTCCGCTTTGCACTCGAAACGCCTCTCAGTAATAGAAAATGATTCGGTTTATTTTCTTGCAAAACCCTTAGTGAAATAAACCGACGGCACATTAAAAAAAGTGAGAATCGCGGCATATTTTGATTGTTTCTGCGCCATCCGTGCTTTAGAAGACGCTCTAATTCGTTTTTAACAAACTTTTGCTCCGAGTAATGACAAGCCGACTCGCACTTTTCTGATTTAATTAATTTTTCCCTCGAGGAAACCCGCAAAAAAACCAAATGGGATATGTAATGGACGACGCTCCGTTTTGGGTGCACTTTTCTCTCTCTCTCTCTCTCTCTCTCTCTTTCCCTCCTATAACGTAAGGCTTTCACGTTCGGAGAGATGCATACTCTCTCACTTAAATTCGGCGGACACAGATTTTCTGTCGCCGTTTCCTGATTTGGTCGTTTGTATGCCGGAGAGGTGGAATTATCTCACCCCCTCCTCACTCTTAAAACAGAGAATTGGAACGGCAGCAGCAGATTTCACCGCGTTGCCAGAGAGTTATTAACAGCCTAGATATTGCGCGGAGCCCGGAGGCTGCGCAATTCCATTCCTTAGCATTATAGGGGCTCGGTGGATCGATGGAATTCTGCGGAAATATTTAGAAACAATTTGCTTCTCGAGGTCGTTTAGGGTCCGTATTTACTGCGAACTAATTCGCTCTCTCGCTTCCTATAACTTTCAACATTCGAACGCGAACGGCTAAATCATTACGCGTTATTCATTATAAATTAAAATGAGAAATGGGCTTCCGTAATATGCGGAATGGACGCTATACGAGAAACGGTTATATTTTCTGGAGCTTTAATTACTGGTAAAAAATAAACGAAGTAAAGTTTGATGACGAGAAAGTGTGAAATTCTTGAAATGGAGTATCATGTAATATTTTATATTATTTTGGGACTTAATTTTACTTAATTACTGGGAAGAAAACTTGTTAATTATTAAGTGTTTTATGATTCAGTTAAATATTATTTATTTTATACGAACTAATCGCATATAAGCTTCAAGGATAAACTATTTTTTCCAAGAATATGAAAGTATAATTATAACAAATAAATTATTCTTCTAGAAACTCTATAATGTATAAACTCAATTTATTCACATTTTCTTTGACTACTTTACTCTGAATGTCATGATTCACGCTGGTATTTTTCAAGTTTCTCAGTTGAAACGATTTTATAAAGCAGCATTTAAAATGTTCTTGCTAAATAAACAGCAAAATAATGGCGTATATTTATAATACATTCCCACCTTTACTTTCTCGCCAACCGTCAACGGTTCAAATTCCCTCACGCAACCCAACAGATCCCACGCTTCTTCCAGAGCTACTGATGATGAGAGCTTGGCTCTCGAAATACTTATTTAGCGCTTGATTCTTCTTGCTAAATCCTTTGTTTGTTTACGGTCGGAGTTGACTAGTCAGGTCACATTTTAAATAGCAAAGAAGTTTTATTTTTTCCTTTATTTAATTCTATAGATTTATTTCTTTCTTGCTTGCAACGAGTATGATTTTTTAAAATGTTATTTTTACTGTAAATTATTTTCGTGAATTTCTCTCGCTATAATGTGGGTTTGCAGTATCAATTCAATTTTATGATGCAATGAAAATGTGTTTTGAAATTACAGAGACGTGTCGTGGATTAACGTTTATACAGTTGAATGAAATTTGTGAATGAGATCAATATAGACTGAAATTTATTAAATAGTTGATGGAAGCATGTAATACTCCCACAGAATATAAATGGTTAAATAATTAGTAGCTGACGAATGTTTATTGTAATTGTGCCGGAGTATTTCACGACAAAGTTTTATGTTTGTTAAAGATCGTTTTATTTGGCTTTGTATATAAAAAGAAAATTTTAATACTGAATCAAGATAAAAATGTTCTCTGAGTAAGGTCTGCTTGTTGAATGTACTTGTTTAATCAATACTATTCATCGTGCCGTGTCATCATCCATCAACATAACCCGAGCTTAAAAGACTATTTATCAATCAAAACCATTCTTGCGTCGCCATCATCTAAAGTCAAAAATAATACGATTAAGCAAAAATTCATCGCGTCCTTAGGAGAACCGGCACTATTAATAACCGCCATTAAAAAAATAAATAATTAGACGACGGAAGGTTCGGAGATTTACACGAAAACCAAACCAACCCTGATGTTTTAATATTGACTCGGACGTCGTTGGGATCCTTTAACACTTAATTAGCCCGCATGGCTCAGGGCAGGTGACGGAGAGAGATAAAGAGAGAGAGAGAGAGAGAGGGGGGGGGGGGAGAGATAGTTTTAGCGAATCGAAAAGAGAGGAAGGGGGCATTCGTGGGAGGGAGGATATATAAGGGTCCGGAGGGTGAAAACGAACGAGGCTTGTTGCACGTTTGGCAGAGGGAAGGGAATGTGGGAGGCGCCAGGAAACGCGAGAGACTTAAGGGTTTAATGCGATTATGAAGCCCCGTCCCACCATTTATTTCTCCCGGCGTCGTCGAAACCTCCACCCCATCCAATTTTCCAGTTTCTCCACACTCTTCTTCTCCTGCTCGTACCTCTTCAGCCCTCTTTTTTGCAGACGGGCATTTATTCCTCAAGTCTTTCACACAACCCATCCCCACTCCATCCCACCCACCCCACTCCCTTCCACCCACCCCCACTCCCTTCCACCCACCCCACTCCCTTCAACCCACCCCCACTCCCTTCCACCCACCCCCATTCCTTCCATCCACCCCCACTCCCTTCCACCCACCCCCACTCCCTTCCAACCACCTCCACTCCCTTTCACTTACCCCCACTCCCTTCCACCCACCCCCAATCCCTTTCACCCACCCCCATTCCTTCCACCCACCCCCATTCCTTCCACCCACCCCCACTCCCTTCCACCCACCCCCACTCCCTTCCACCCACCCCCCACTCCCTTCCACCCACCCCCCACTCCCTTCCACCCACCCCCACTCCATTCCACCCACCCCCATTCCTTCCACCCACCCCCACTCCCTTCCACCCACCCCCACCACCTTCCACCCACCCCCACCACCTTCCACCCACCCCCACTCCCTTCCACTCACCCCCACTCCCTTCTACCCTCCCTAACATCCCGCACTATCTCTCATAGTATTTTCATGTCCCCTAAAAGGTGACGCGTAAAGGGCTCGGGGTTAGGCCGACGGAGAAAGGGAGTGACGGAGGACGTGGGGTGAGAGCGTAAGGGAGGGGAAGGACCCCTTCCTATATTGGGTTAGGTACATAGGAAGCTACTGCTTCTCCTCCTGCAGAGGGTACAAGGAGAGGTGTTAAGGGGAAAGGGGGAGAAGGGGGAAAGTGGGGAGGGTACGAAGAGGAGGAAGAAGTAGGTTTAGCATGGCACAGATGCTAGCCCCTCCAAACTTATTTAACCCAAGGGTTTCATGTGTGTGCAAGAGAGAGAGAGAGAGTTCAATTTTTCTCTCTCTGTCTCCGCAGAAATAAAGAGGGGTTTGAATAATGAAATTCTCATTTCCCCATAGGATACGATTATTTTTTCCTGTGCTCGCATAAAGTAGCACAAAGAAATACATAATGATATCTCCTTCTCCTCCACCTTCCGCTTCTCTCTATGTGTTTTTCTTTCTGTCGCGAAGGAAGATGGAGTGGGAGGAAGAGGTGGAGTTAATAATTGGGTTAGGTGTTTGGAGTCGAGGGGGGTTAGGGTGTTGTTGGGGTGTGAGGAGGAAAGTAGGGTGGTAGTCGAGCAGAGTAAATACCCTTCTGGCCGACCGTTGCCGTGGTTGCGGGATTGAAATCCACCGGAGGCTAGGGGCGAGTTTTGAGGTTGATGTGATTGGTCCCTAGTTTGAACCTGGTTCACTTAAGTCATTAGCGCGGGGATAATCAAGGTAAAGCGAGAGGTGAGGGGGTTGAGGGCTTTATGGCTGCGTGCGTTGACCATCGGGGACTTGTGTCAATTTCTCGGCCGACCGTAACGAATGAGGGGAGAAAAACGAAACGTTAGAAAAATATACTTCTTCGAACGATAGGAAATTAAATTATTCTGGTTAAAATAATCGTGCTCTCTCTAGTGATAGAAAATGCGCGGAAAAACAATTGCGCGCGGTCGATGTGGCCGTTAATGTTTTTATCGCGTGCGATGCTCACGCGCGTGAGGGATCTAATTATGCTGCGCCAAGGTTTCTGCGTTATTTGAGTTCATAATTGAGTTGATTTCCCAAGGGATAGCATGGGGTGTAACTCAATATCTCGTGAAACGTAAAACAAACAATTTCCCAACGTTTCAACATTAAAAAACAGCTATTGGTTTTGGTATTTACGTGGATTTGATTATGTGACAGTTTGATATCGCTGTTACTGGATGTCGATATAAGTATAGCATGGATTTAAACCTATGTGGCACGTGTTATTTAACATCGTTCAAAACAAACATTTAATGCACAGTTCCCCGAAGAGGCCGATACCTTGTGCAACTCTATTATAGGGAATAACACGTGCAGCAAATACAACACTCGAAATTGTTTGAACGCCATGCCTATTTCCACAGGAAATTGTTACACTGTGGGCTTTTAAAAATCACAGATGATAACAAAGAATTAACTTGAAAGATAAAAAATAAACAAAAATGTAATTCCATTTCAATGTTTTAATACCGGAAGCGAATTATTCAATGATATTTGAAAGATTAAAATTAAAAAAGTAGCATTGCTAATTTTTATCATTTCACCATATTTAAAATTTAAATTTTTCGATTATTTTAGGAGTGCAATTTTTAAATCTAAGCAAAAAATCCTCGGCTGATAGAACAATGGGCGCTATTCCGTGTTCAAACGCGGACTAGGAGAAGTGAATTCGCGTGTGGAATGTTCTTCTGGTACACAAAAGCTATGGGCAGAACCTAACACGGTCACAAATATTGATCACGCACACAATGACGTGATCCTCGGGTGTTTGCACTCTGCTCGAAATGTACATGTAAAAGAGATGTAGGTTACGAAGGAATAAAAGCGGACATAGGAGGAGAAACGTGAAAGAAGCGGAAGAGAAACTTCGCGCGGAAAAATAACAGAGGGGAATATTGATGAAGGGACTTAACAAAGTCGAAAAATACATTAACAAGTAGAGTGTTATCCATGAACATGGATAAATTAGCGCGTTTCAGCACGTTTTCTAAAAAAACATGTTTTACCTCTTACTTTAGAAAAATACAGGTCAAAATGTCTAGCAGAATATGCATTGGGAATAATTGTGGCTCCAACGTATATAGGTAGAAAAGATCATGAAGATAAGATACGTGAAGTCGATTGTAGGATGAAGCGTTTTAGAGGCTCATTCTTTCCGAGAACAATAGGAGACCATAACTCTGGTAGTAAAAACTGTTAGGTAGACCTCAATGCATTGCACCCCCTTCCATCCCCCAGTTCAGCGGTGCCCAAACTTTTATAATGGCGGGCCACATCAACGGTTGCGAGTCCCTTGGCGGGCCGCATTGGAAGTTGTCAATTCTTCGGCGGGCCGGATTAGAGTTTAAATCGGAAAATTTCTATATATTTTGAGATGAAAATCATGTCTAAATAAGGTTTTAATGGCTAACATTTCAATATTTAAAGTTTTATTATGAAAATTTTCAAAAAATGTATGAATTTGTGTGTTAAATTTTTCGAATTGATTTTTCGCCTTAGCTTCGCGGGCCGAACAAAAACCCTTCGCGGGCCGCATTTGGCCCGCGGGCCGTAGTTTGGGCACCGCTGCACCAGATGGTAAATTGCAGTGTACAATGTTGATGTAGATTCAGGAAGGATATCTTACTTGTTTTATTTTTTGTGTGGTTATACTGCCACATATTTGGTCACTATAGCCTCGTTAATTAAGTGGCATAAATAAATGTGTGAGATATATTTTTCGAATTTTACCAAATTTTGCCCGTTTTTTAACTCCCTATTCGATTTTTAAAAATTCTGGTAAAACCAAAATAAACCCGAAAATGCTACGCTAGTAATGAAATAATTAATATTAAACTAAGGGCTTTGAACTTTCGGACACGATTTTAATATACAAACGCTTTAAAATTTCAGCTAACGCCTACATTTGATATAAATAACCTTCATTGATTTGTAATTTACTTAAAATCTCGAGTTTATCAGTTAATTATAACTATTTAAAAAACGCAGAGTTATCAACAGAAATGGAGACGTAATTAGTTTATACCGACACTACATCTCACGAAGAAGAACACGGACGAAAAGGTTCTCCAAGACATAACATTTTGTCGTTTCACCATATCACAGATATGGAATTTTATTTACACGCCACTCGACGCAACATTCCAATCTGCGCTATTTTTAGGCTGATTTAATAGCAGCAACAATCAGAAACACTTTCAGACATTTTCGGGTGTTGCCAGTTTACATGTACGATATAATCAGTTCAGGCCCAAAAATGTATTAGCGTGTATAATATAACGTTTACTGGTTAAAGATTTTACTTCATTAAACCTGATTTAACCCGTATTCTTTCAAAATGTAATTGCTTTGCTTTTATTAAAACCCGATTTCATCCGATTTGTTTAAAAATAACAAAAAAAAACCGTTAACTGCTTCCTGACTGCGATTCTTTAAACCCGAAAAATATATTCCCTACAAAAATGTAGAAAAATACCCTCAAAGTTTCAAATTTCGATCTTGTATACTTTCGGAGGCATTAAAAAAACAAATTTGAGCATGCGTATTTTTCAAAGGTCAAATATGAAGAAAAACAAAAGGGAGTAGTACTGAAATCACACTCCATGTTCCACCTCTATCGTTCACAGTTTCGTCACAATTTTAATTTAAGCAAGTGCGCAGGCAGAAGAACGGAAAAACGACGGACAGACATACGCCAATGTGAAAGTATAAGCGCATTAAAAAAACGGGCAGTAACGACTTGGGATAGGCTGTATTATTGGGATTGTTTGAAGAAATTAGCGAAGGGGGGAGGGATGAGATTACGAGAGGAAGAGATTGGAATATTATAGGGAATAAGTGGAATATAGTAGTAGTTTCGCGAAATAGAACTCGAAGATCATGCGAGAGAATTTTACTTTTTGGAAACCAAAGAGCCGACGATAGTTTACGTAATATGGATAAAAAGAAGTGGGAAGGATATTGGGGGAAGGGAGATAATGTCAAGGATATGTAGCGGAAAGGAGTGAATTTTTCCGGGAGGAAAGGAGAGAGAATTCGAAAAAGGAGATATTGCGATGTTAGATCACCGAGAAGGACGGAGGAAGGCGGAGGCGAAGAAAACATTTCGATGGGAAAGAGAGAGAGAGAGAGTCCGGGAAGAAAATTGTCGGGCTGGATGGAATAGATATAGAAAGTGGTTTTTTTGGACAAAAATTGCCAAAGTTTGGAACGTAGTCCCGCGTGGAGTGTGGAAAGTTTTCCTCTCCACATCGGAGGCGAGAGAAGAGGGTACATGTATTTTAGTGGGGTATGAGGGATGGAGAATAGACGTATGGAAAAATAGGGGTGGGGGAAAGGGTATCAGATATTGGAAAGAGGGTTGGAGAGGAGAAGAGAGAGAGGAGGGGGAAGGGTGGAAGAGGGGGGAGAGGGTAGGGAGGGGAGAGAGAGAGAGAAAGAGAGAGAGAGAGAGAGAGAGAGAGAGAAAGAGAGAGAGCGAGAGAGAGAGAGAGAGGGAGGGAGGCGAGGGAGTCTCGCCGGAGATGAAATGCAGAGATAGACGTGGATTCTAGGAGTCAATATCCGATTCGTATCGATTGCGTGAAATTTTTGCTCTTATTGGAATTTGAGAGGGGAATTCCTCTCGTCACTCTTGTATCGCCGTGCGCTGCTTTCAAAATGGTGGTTACGGAATATCGGAAATCCTAGATAGTCAATTATGGATCCCTGGAAATGGATAAAATTACGTGCCGGAGTTGGGAAACAAAAAAATCTCTCTCCGCTTCGGTCTCTGTTTCGTTAATTGTTAAACCAATTATGGGTTTGCTTTATAAAACATCAGTTTCAATATCATGAATTCCAGAAAACGAAGCGCAACGGTGACGTCGTTATATTGTATCTTTTATTCGTTCGAGGAGAGCAATTTAATACATGAAATAGCTTTTTTAAAAGTAAAATTGAATACTTTTTGAGTGCCTCAGCGTAAGATTTTAAATTTAGATCCAAAATTTCCAGTCAGCGCTAAAAAAAAACATTTCTGTACAATAATATGTGGCAAAATAAAGATATGCATTTTTTCAGTGAAAAAAACATTTCTTTTTTAACTTACGTTATTTTCTCTTTGTTGTGGCACTTGATCCTGTTTATTTAAAAAATACCGTGTAATGTATGGTATTGAACATTACATCGTCATAGATAATCTGTCCGCAGACAGGTCCGCGATTACTATTAGTTAAACTTGGTTCTGCACATTATCCTGCTTTCCGCCTCTTTCTTCATTGACTCTATATTATAGGTATTGTATAGTAAATTACATTAGTTTGGATAGACATTATAAAAACTAAATCGCCTAAATTATCTAGTTCAATGTGAATTATAGTAAATGCAAAGTTGGTACTCAATAAAATGTATCGGTCGTTTATGTGGCACACGGAATTTATCTTTTATCAATAAAACATTACGCTAAAAATATGGGAATTTATCAATGTTAATGTAGTTTTTCTATATATTTAAAATTTTCAGGACATTTTTTGCTTTTTCGTTTTTCGATCGACTGCTCTCGTCTTTTAACCGCGGTATTTTTGCCATTATTTTCGTGTTTCTGAGCCTTTATTCGGGTTAAGAGGCACTTATAAAACCGTGCGCATCGCCAGAATGGGGAGGATCTGTTTGGAACGCGCATGTTATTTTCTCAATCGTCTCATCGCAAGGAGTAGTTTTTGTGTGAAAACGCTTGGAAGAGATGACATGCACTAATCGAAACGCAATTTTCGGAAAATAAAAATTGCCGCAGATTATGTTTGCTTTGAATGGAATATATGCCATTCCTTTAGTCCATAGGGAAGCCGTTTTTCTTTGAAAATTAATGCGCCTCTCTCATGTTGCTCAACCGCTCCATCTTGCACGAAACTTTTGTTGCCTCATTATTCCTCAGCTAAGAAATATGGCGAGGAGAGGTATTACGACTGCTATGGGAAGAGCCTTTCCTAATGAGCGCATTCTAACTTGTCCACTGCACGTGGAGAGACTTGAAGAAATGGAGAGAGAGAAACGTGGAGGCATATGGGAGGATGCAATGGTGGTAGAGAGGGAAGAGAGCGAAGGAATGGCAAAGAATTACTTCCCTGAAGATTCCTCCTTTCTGCCTTGACCCGATTTATAAATGTTTTTCACCCATCCAGAAGTAAAAAGACCGAGAGTATCTACTCTCGCGAACGAATTTTTTTAGGATACGATTTTAATTTTTACAAAATTACTCGAGAGTTATTTGTCTATGGGGTTAAATGGGAGAATGAAAAAACATCTTATATGGCAAATCAAAATCTTTTCACCCTTTTACCACCATACTTTCAGGAATTACCAGCGCAACTTTTATATTTTAAGCTACTTGCCGTCAACGTTGAAGTAATGGGATCTATCCCAGGAGCGTTTATTTTCTTAATTTGATTGAAGCGGGGATGAGTATAGCACATTAATCACTCGCATATTAAAATTACTTTGAATTATCGTGGGAGTTTGAGACTTGAAACAACAAACGCCTAAAAGAGCGAAATTTTGTTTTCCTGCCATAAATTCCCTTAAACGTATCGAATCGATCAACAGATTATTTTTTAACTAAAAAATCTGACATTCTTCCGTGAAAATTTTACATCGTCAAGGTGATTTTCATTGTTTTTGGTTTCATGTAAT
Organism: Tanypteryx hageni; assembly: GCA_028673005.1. NCBI lineage: Eukaryota > Metazoa > Arthropoda > Insecta > Odonata > Petaluridae > Tanypteryx > Tanypteryx hageni. Next base: position 176,939,619 of record CM054113.1, read on the forward strand.
TGCGCACGATTGATTTGGATAAATGATAATAAATTCGCGTCGCATCCATCGAAATATTTACAAAATTCCGACGCTGTTTGGAAGTTTGAACAATACCTTGGTTGCAACAAATAATTCGACAGTAAGGAAAATAAACAAATACTAAATTTTTTGTTGATATTGGGTTAATGAAGTCAATGTCGACTAAACAGGGCTACCACAATATGAAGGTTAGAAATTTTCAGAACTATGAATTTCGAAGGTATTGCTGAACCGATTTCAAAAAGAAATTTTGCTTGTAGGGCGAGTATACAATGGCAAGACGAAATGAACGGATCTAAAAAGCAAGGCTACTACAATATAAGGAATAATAGTTCTCTAATTTCAAAGCAAATAAATTATTATACGATTATACTACGACGAATTTGACGAAAAGCACTTCTGTACCATGAGAAACCCGTGTACATCCCTACTTGTTTTACAAATTCGTTTAATTATCATACGGTTGTAAATATGTACATACTAAATGATGATAGTATATGATTAAAAATTTAGTTTTCAAATGCAACTTATTGCTTGTAATAAATAAATGATATTGGTAGACGTTATGTGTAAATGAAGTTTTACTCAATCGTTCTGTAGCAATGGAAGATAAATTATACCTGCTGCTCATGTTACTTCGATCAAAGATATACTACCAAATTAAACAAATTAAAATTATTTTTAAAGGCTTAAAGAGAGTACTTACAGTGCCACTTCTTATGGTTTGACTTCGGAAATTTATTTGAAATTCCGCTACTTCTTGGAAAAAATTTGTCTACTGCCCTCATATGTCGTTCTCAAATATTCTCCATTGGTATAAGTATAAGATAAAAACCTATTGATGCAAACCTCAGTAGACTTTTCCTGGTTTGTAATAACGAGGTTTGGAATAGCGTGGTCGTTATGAAAACCAATATTTAACTTTTTTAAGGTTAGTCAGGCATGCATCGCACAAACAACCATTTTGTATGAACCGATTTCGCATTTTGAATTTTTTGTCTATTTTTAGAATCAGTTGAAGATGATCTCTTTTTTTTGGTCGATAAAAAGAAATTGGAAAAATGAATAATTGAAAAGTTCTATTCCAAGAAAACTTCAGGGATTGAAAAAATAGGGAAACTCGGCATTCATTAAAAATAATAGCTAATTAATTCATAAGTCTTGTACTGATAGGAGCTCAGGAATCTCATTAGTACTAATTAAAATGGCATAACTTCCTGCCACTAATTTACCGCTTCTGAAAAAAACAAAAAAACGGATTGAATGAATGAAAAAACTTGGTAACTTGGTTTAAAAACATTTTTTTTAAATCCCAGAGGAAACATTTCGAACCAAAATTAAAAAAACGAATTCCACAGTCTTTCATCTGGAAAAAAGGTAGAGAAAGAAAAACAACAGTTTTACTTCATTACAAATGAAGGTTGTGGAAAGGCTTTGTTTTTAATTTTGTTTTAGAAGGAAATGGAGAGAGTGAGCACCCATTTTGTACGCATGATCTACTCTAGAACATTTATTACAGAAACGAGTTGTATTTCGAAGCGAAAGAGACATTCTAAAGAGATTACAGTCTCGTTCGCGAGGGGGTGGAAAGGACACGCTAGGAAAAGAGTTATTTTCTCTGGCGCCCGACGTGCCGCGTTCATTTAAATCCCGCACACAAACACACACACGTACACAGACAAACAAACACTCCGACCTCAAGTTACGGTCATGCTAATTTTCTATCTCTCTCTCTTTCTGTACATACGTATCTCTCTATGGTTTCCTTTCCCTCGGCGTCCTTATATATGTTTCTTTTCCCTTCTCTTTCGTTTTTTCTCACCTTTTCTTTTTTCTGTCTCTTCCATCTCCCTCTTCCATTCCTACCTTTTCTTTATTTCTCATCTCTCTTTCTTTTCCTTTTCTCCCTTTCCCTCCTTTCTCTCTCTAGCTTCCTCCCCTCCTTTCTCCCTCCTCATTCCTCCACTCTTCCCTCTTTCCTACTATTTTATTTCTCTCTCTCTTTCTTTTCTTTCTCTCTCTCACTACTTCTCTTTTCTTCCCTCCTTCCCCTTTCCTTCTCTACTTTCCCTTTTATATTATTTCTCTAAAATTCCCTTCCATTTTCTCTCTTCCTCCCCTATTCTTTCATTCCTTTTTTTCACTTCCCATACAGTTTCTCTCTCCTCCCTCCTCTCTCCTCTTTCCTTCTCTCTATTTCCCTTCCATCTTCTTTCTCTCAAATTCACTTCTATTTTCTATTTTTCTCTCCTTCCTCTTTCTTTCTATCATTTATATACCTCCCCACTTCTCACTCTCTCCCTCACTTCCCTTTTTCCTCTCTCTCCGAATGCCCATTGCGGTCTTTCTGGCGGTGACGTAGTCGACCGATGGAGCTCTCTCTATGTTTTTGGAGATTTGTCGTCGGAAGGGAGGAGGAAGATGTGGAGGGGGGGAGTGGCGGGAGAAGATAGTAGAAGGATGAGAGATTGCGATGCTGGAGGTTTAGGTCGGGTGGATGAGAGGGTAGAGAGATGCGATGGGAATGAACGATCTAAAATTATTAAATATAGAGAGGAAGAAAGAAGACTTAGATTATACTGCCGGATCACTTGATTGAATATTTATATTCGTAAGATAAGAACGCGTGAAGTAATGACTCATTAAAGAAAACTATTATGCAGAATATTTCATTAGGAGTGGTGACAATTGGATGACTCCTGGCCTTTCACAGCTAGCCTGGCTTCAGCTGTGTGGGATCCCTACGAAAAGGGACTCACTAACGAGATAGAAAAGGTTCAGCGCAGGGCAGCTAGATTTGTAAAGAGGAATTACGATAGTAAACAAAGCGTAACATCATTAATAGAAAATTTGAAATGGACATCGTTAGAGGAACGTAGGCTGCAGGCTAGACTTAAGCTACTGGGAAAAAATTATGTCGGAGGGACTAGCAAATGAGGTAGTAGGACTTATCAGAAGCCCGACGTATCTCTGAAGGCAGGAAAGTGAGGATAAGATTCGCGAGACCGACTGTAGAACGGAGCGATATAGAGGGTCGTTTTTCCCTAGGACGATAAGGGAACATAATAGGAAAAGATAACGTAGGAAAACTATGGACCCTTGGTGCACTGCACCCCCTGCCATCCACCAAAATGGTGAATTGCAGGGTATCATGTAGATGTAGATGAATCCTGGAGAAGATTAGTATTTTGAACCTGAGTTTGTCCTTCCCCCGACTTATATGTTTTGAGGACAGATCTCGGTCCTTTGGAAGGGACGTTAGGCAGTGTCACTCCTTGGTGCTTTTTACTCGAGTAGGCTAATGCCGACAACGGGTTTTCCTCCTGTCTTCCCTGTATGAGTGTTTAGATGTGCTGCAGATGATTGGAAAACCAACCGCTTTGCGTTGCCATTAACTTCGTACACAAAACACTCAACCCATCACTTAAGAGATATTTTATTAGGTCATAACGAGAGATGACTTGACAAAATATTTCCACTGGTTATGGGCAATAGAAAAACTTAAACAGAGATAGCAATATAAAATCCGATGCTATAAAAATAATTTTCTGTTAATTGAAATTTTTCATAATTTCTACCTAGTTACAGATGCAGATTGGTGCTGTAAAATACCAAATATCACCCAAATCCCTAATTATGTAAAACATTGACAAATTAAACATATAAATGCTTATGGGGTAGAAATTTACATAACGCACGAACGTTTGAGTACCAAAACGAAATCAAATACAACTTAAATTTTATTAATAACCTTAATGAAGAGCTTTTTAGTGAAACTATTGGTCAAACGATTAAGTATAGAAAAATCTTACAATATAAAATTGGATTTTTGAGGTAAATGGGAGGATGAGAATACCGCTTATACCTCGAAAACCTTTCATTCTTTTACGATCAAACTTTCGGGAGTTACTTGACAGCGCAATTTTGAAATTTTATGATGCTTTTCGTCTACAATGACGTCATAGGTTTGATTACAGCAGCGAGTATTTTCCTCATTTGATTGACACAGGGATGAGTGTAGCACATTAATCATTCGTATCTTAAAATTACTTTGAATCATCGTAGGAGTTCGTGACTTGAAACAAAGAACGCTTAAAAGAACGAAATGTTGTTTTCCTGCCATCGATTTTCGATCAACAAATTAGTTTTCAACCAGAAAATTTGTCGTATTCTTCCGTGAAAATCTTTCATCGTCAAGGTGATTTGCATTGTTGACGATTTCGTGTAATTGTCCACGATTGACTGGAATTATAATTTCGCGCCGCGTCTGCCCATATATTCACGAAATTTCGACGTTATTTGAAGTCTAAGCAATACCTCGATTACGATAAATAATGCGACATTAACTAAAATAAATAAATAAGTATTCCATTATTCTTTGAGTAGTTTTTTAATCTTTGCCTAAAACGGAAAAATGAAATTTGTTGTAATTTATTTTAATGAAACAACGTTCTATATATACTAAAAAGTATAAACTACAAAATTCACACATTAGTATGGACCAGGAGGCTAAAATAGTTTTGGGCAAACTAAAGTTGTCTAATGTGATGTTTTTCGAATAGATATTCATTCTGTATGTAAGATTTTTATGTAATCTCGGGGAGGGAGGATAGGAGAGAAATGTAGAATGTGAGGGAGGGAATGGAAAAAGGGTGGGAATGGGTAAAAGGAAAGAAATTTGAGGTAGAATGAAAATAATTTTAATTTTAATATTTACATATTTATTCAAAAGTACCCGTCATTTTTGACTGGCAATTACGCTATTAGAGTAAATAAAATGAAAAAAAAACGTGAAAAATATAACCGCCTTGAATTTATTGAGGATGTACGCGCCGCAGTCGTTCCACCAGGAGCTAATGAGCGTAGATGTAGAGCAAGAAGCACATTAAAATAAGTATAATTAATTGCAAGAACCAACAGGTATCACGGGTCCCGTTTCCAAAGGGCGATGGAGTCAGGCTGACAGAGATTTTATGAAACGTAGAATAGCGCAATGGCACATCCTGCCTTACGCTTGTGGCTCGTAATTGCAAACGAAGTCTATTTTTATTCGAGTGACAGGAAGGTGGTCAATCTTCTTGAATTTTCATAGAAACTCGGGACGGAATGCATTGTACGCATTTTGCGGTATATATCTCTCTGTTCGGAATTTTTCGTTCCACTTCTCAAATAACGCCACCTAATCACGATGACCCTTTCGGCGACGGAAGGAAAAAAAACCGGAGGGAACCAATCGCACTAAGTCACTGCAGGTGACGCACTCCACTCCCCCTCCTCCCGGATGCCACAATCCCTTTTCCCCTTCTCCCTCCTATTTCCATCAATACCGCCGCGACCGCAGAGTTTGTGGACGTTACCAACACTACGGCGAAGGAAAAAAAAACTTTTCAGCTCTTGCAAAGCGTCACTCGGGAACTGCATCATGGACTCACAAGAAGAGAGAGAGAGAGATGTTCTAGCCGCCATGGGAGAAAGAAAAAAATGAGAGAGAGAGAGAGTAGAAGAAGAATATGCGGAAGGAATAGTTGAAGATGTAAGGGGAGGGAAAAAGGAAGGAGAAAAGTGGCTTGGCAAGAGGAAAGATAGGGACGGGGAGAGGGTAGGGGGAAGAGTGCGACGCGTAGTAAGTGACCTTTACTTATTTTCTCGCCCCCTTTTTCATTAGTTTTTTCTCTCTGTTCCCTTTTTCGTTCCTTCCTTTAACTCCGTCGGCTCTCTCTCTAACTCTCGGGAGACTAGAAATGCCATTACTACAGCGGTTCCAAAGAGTGTGTGTGCGCGCCCGTACAAGGATGTGTTTGCGCGTGTGGGCGCGTATGTAGGTACGTGTATGGAGCCATAAACGCACATGCATATATGTGAGTATGCGCATGCGTGTGCATATATATATATATATATATATATATATATATATATATATATATATATGCCATTTTAATTGCTATATTTGTTGTCATGTTTGCAGCATTTATTTTTATATTAGCTGTTTATAAGTCTTCACAATTATTTCTAATAATCATGATCATCGTTATCGTAAGTCATCCTATAAGTCTCATAACTCTTGGGTGTTGTGGACTAAAAACGGGATTTGGGGTCTTTTTATTCTCGTTTTCATTCAGGGCAAAATGAATTACCAGAGTTTATTTAGTAATGAGGGTTTTGGTCACAAATACGAATCGGCAAACTATCACTGTATGGGTTGGAAAAAATGGCATCCATGCTGATGTTCTTGACCATTAGAAATATCTCAATAAACCATAAATGTAACAAATATAACAAACGATAAATGTACCAAAAATATAACGTATTTGTTTTATTTTCCTACTGTTTCTGAGGGTAGAGGGACTTTTGGGTCATCCTTTATACAGACACGCACACACACATATTAGCAGGTGTGGGCAAATAATCTTTCCTACTGATCCACGGCCGTTGAAGAATCATGGCTGACGTGTAAAGAAATACCTAATTCCACGTCTAATTTTTTCATTATACTCTTAATAGTTGCTTTTTCTTAAAAAAATGTTTTTACCATTCCAATCTCATTTAAGGAACCAACAGCAGAAAATCCTCAAACATGTTTATATATAGGACCCTGGGTGCAGTGCACACTGGCGACCCTTGATAACTGCCGATACCAAATATTAGTAATTTTGCCATGAAGGGCTTTTAATTGGCTTCGAAGAAATAACATTCGGTACTGGCAAAATTAAACATCTAAGTTTGAAGTGGTGTCTTTGCTTGACTACTGGATTGAACCAACATTTACCCATCTCTGTAAGTATTTGTGTATGTATGCCCGAACACGCGCGCACATACCCACGACTCTTCTACTGACACACTCGCACGTACCTCATGCCTTCCTTATTTCTAGCCTCATCTCTTGACGACACTCTTATGCCATCCTTGCCCTTACAACTCCCAATCGTTCCCCTCCCACCCTCTCTCTCACTCCCAACTTCCATTTCTCCATCTTCTCCTTATTCTCCCAAAGGAGTCGCTTCGAGATGACCGAAAGAAATATACGACGTCAGAGGGATCGTCGGCGGAATCGAGTGATGGCGTCGGTGGTGGTGGTGACGGAGGCTTTTTCCCCGGAGGTGAAGGGGGAGAGAGGAAGGGATGGGAGACACACACACGGGCAAAAAATAGTATAATAAAAACACCAAGGAATATAGCATCTGGGTCGAAACGGAATTTCTCGAGGACGGATGGGATGGAAGGGGTGGGGGAAGAATAAATAGGAGGTGAAGAGATCTGGGGGAGTAGGGAGGGTGAAGCATGGGGTAGGAGTGGGGGTGAAGGACGCCGTACGGTCTTTTGGGAAGTGTCGTTCTAGAATCTAGTGTGCGGCGGTTTCAAAACTTGGTCGTTTTACTTCTCTCTGCATCCGAAACTGAACGTTATATTGCGGAGTCCGTCTTATGCTGACGCCCACTCGATCAAAGGGGGAGAACCGATATGTGTGGGCGTTCGGTCAGTTTTGATCTAATTTCATTCGGCGAGGGGGAAAGAGAACTTCCGTCTTTTTTTCCGTCGAGAGTTTTGATGGGTCTTGCCCGCTTTCCGAAGAGTTTGTCGTCGCTGAGCGTTTTTTCCCCAACGCCTCGGCTTCTTCGCTGTCATTCTGAGTTTGTTTTTTTATATGGCGCGTCAGACGGCTGCGTTTGATTGGGTAAAGCATGAGCGTTGACGGATGGGAGGTGAAATTTCCTCGTTTATGGGCGCCGAAAAATCTTAAAGCTTATTATCGTCGTTTACAACAATACTAGCGTAATAGCCTGTCAAAAATGACGGGTTTGCATTGGTAAAGTATTTAATTAAAATAAAAGAATCCAATTCTCCCTCTCCCCTCTCTTCCCCCTCACTCATCCCTCAAAACCGTAGCTCTCTCTTTCGCTTCAAAAGCTTATCTCTCTCCCCTGGATCTTATGCCGCTGGTGGTACATACAGTAGATCTTGACGGTACCTGCGACTGTCACAAACGGAATTCTAAACAACTCATTATTTATATAGACATATCAGCTTCAGTAATCACGGTCATAAAGAATTTATTTAAAAAAAATAAGCATTGGGATGGCGCTGCTTTTGTAGAGTGGAACCCAGGTATTTTTGTTTTGATCAATGACTTGGAAACTTTGCGAAATGCATTACGGTAAACTTCCGATTTACCAAATGTATTCCGGTTAATCGGTTTGCTCGATTCGGCTATTTACGCGTAACAGTCCAAGCAAAGGAAAAAGTAAGGCTATATTAATATTATAAGAAAATCTCTTGAGGAAATGTGAGTTAACGGTTTAATAACTCAAGTGATGCAGTGTTACGTATTAACATATTAATTGGGGACAGAATTAGAAAATACAGTACATATGTAATTCAGTAAAAAAACTTTAAAGTTATAAATTTAAAAATTCCGGTTAGCCAAAATTCGATATGCGGTTATTTAGGAGTTTGTCGTAACTTTTATTCATATATCATTTTTCAATGCGGTACTGTCATCAATGAAGCTTAAGTAAATAGATTGCTACTCTCCCATCGATATTAAAATGCCAACGCATAATTATTAACGTATTACTATGTGAATTCTATTTATTGCATGTGCAAACCAATGTCGCACATTTCAAATATCGTATTTACGGAGAACCTCACAGGCGTTATTGCGATAAAACATTTCTTGCCCATATAGTGCAAATAATGAAACATTGAAATGTATTAGAGAATGCTGATGTTGCACCTACCTTATTCCCATGAAATATTTGTAGAACGCATTACACTTAGAAATAGAAAAATCGCGTGACAGGTTAAAAAAAATATTATGATTTGTTAATACCTTGCCGGAGTCATGTTATTCCAAATTGTAACTCAGTAATCTCCTGTTACGATAACAAAGACGCCATGACCATTACAAATGACTCTAATTTCCCTCAGGAGTAACATTTAGCGTTTTGTATACAATAAAATGACGTAATTCTCGTGTTTTGATGCTCATTAAATGGTGGATGGCGTTACGCAATCTTCCCGCTCTTATTTCTCCCCTCCACTAGTTGACATTTGATCACGTATACATGTCAACTGGTAATGAATAGAATCATGAACGTAAAAGATGGTAAGAAGAAAGCTTCGTGACGTAGCGTTATTTACATACATATACTTTTTATAATTTTTCACAGAATGCCCATGATATATTTGTGTGCGTGTTTTGCAGACATGCTAATTTGTCACCGTACTCATGTACTTGAGCGATATTTAATTTGTGTTTGAAAAAACGAGACAGATCGAGGATTTGCTGTTAGAACCTCATATACCGGATAGATTGTAACGTCCTTTTGCTTACTATTTCAGGAGTAGCTGATGGAACAAATCCAAACAAATTTAACTCTACAGTAATTTGTAGTTTTCAAGCATCAAAATTCATTCCACTCTATGGGAAACGGTGCCTTATTTGCCGTAACTTGTTTGAGCTCTATATTTGAAATTTATGATCGTTGATCAATTGACTGTCATATTCTCTCACACGAAACGTTACTTCAGTTTTATGTTGCAGTTGTCATTTCGTATTGCAGCATTAAAACGTAATTCTGCCATTTTTAATCACTTGTCATTTTCTCCATATCCCTTAGTAAGGCATGAGCAATGCTATGGCCAAACTACATGGTAGCAGCCATTTTTTCACTTTAAAACAACATAAGTTAACTCCTATTTCCTAAAAAAGAGGTTTCACAATAACAATATGATTGAATGAAATTTATCGAGGAAGTTATAACTTCGTGAAATTGCATAATATAAAATGCGATGTAATTAAGCTCAATAATTACACTAAATACGCGTAAACAAATCACATCTTAAGAGTCCTGTCCTTGACCTCATTTTTTCCGCGTTGTGCTGGTTCACTCAAGACCTCAATTTTCTGTCTTTGTGTTTATGTGCAGGAGTAATATATGTGTTTTTGGAATGGTCTTCGGTCATCTTTTTCGGTTTTATTTCTCACATCTCAACGGGGCCAGCAATCAAAACTTTTCGATCCCACGGACACGAGGAGTTTATTCTCGGAGCGGTCTCTATGGGCGCTAGGAAAAAAGACGCACCGCTTGGCCACTGCTTTTTATCTCTTACTTATTTGCCATCCTACTTGCTTTCGGGGCATGATTTTGTCTCTATCCATTTCTTCGTCACGTGTCCCAGAGAGAACCTCCATGCCCTTTTGACCCATTCACTTCGACGGTGTCCCGACTCAAATATATACAACTCACGCCTCTTGAGGACTTGATTCCATCTTTCATTCTCGTCCGCGAGAATTAGCCTTTATTTTACACGTTTACTCCGCTTTGGCTTTTTACTATCTTCTTTCGTTGCCTTTACCTGAGCCGGATTTTTTTCTTCGACCGAAGAAAACTGTTATTTTATTACATGGGAATATAACCGCTTTGCAATTGTTTCATGTGTTTTTTTGTCGCTGTCTTATATTCTAAATGCCTAAAATTTGAAAAGTCGGAAGGGAAGTGGACGGATTAAATGTCTCGCGTAACAATCTGGTTGTAAATTTAATATCCCCAAAATCATTGAGTTTGTGGGTGCTATTGTTGTACATAATGGTGTAATACTGGGATAGGCAACCTACGCCGCGCAGTCCATATGCGGCATTCGAGAGAAATTTATACGGCCCGCGAAGCTATGATGAAAAATGGTCGGAAAATTTTAATATAAACAATTTCATATTTTTTAGTAAAATTATTATCTCGAAACCTGCTCTGGGGAAATCTCCATCCCATTTCACAGTCATTTTGGAATTACAATAAATGCATGTTGCAGTTTTTCCATCTATTTTTCGCAACCACTATATTGTGGATTGTTTAGCCACTCACTGTTAAACGATGTTTCGTATCGTGGTTCCTTTTCATGTGGAATTTTATTATGATCAACCATAATTAAGGGTTACTAAATGAAAAAAATTGAAAAGCAAGACAATGAGATAAAAAATAAAGGGAAAAATTATATAATCAGAAATTGTAGTGCTTATAACTAATCGAAAATAAGTTGACAACTTACAAGTCACTAACTGATACAATAATCTTTCACATTTAGCTGCAAGTCCCTTTCATACACTACCGTCACACACAATGGACATGCTCTGCTATATAAATGATAAAAATGTTAAGGATTAATTCAAGGATGTAAAAATCCAAAGATCCACAATTCACCAACTACAAAAGAAATAGAATCGTACTTTAATTCGCCTCCTCTAAAATCACAGGTTCCAACAAAACTCAGGGCAAAATAACTTCAACGAAACACGGATCTATCTCCTCCTAAGATTGTTAACGCGCGATTGCGAGACCAACGATTCTAATTCGAATTCTCTAGATACGAAAATTTATGATCTACACATTGTATTCACATTTATAGTACAATGTAATAATACGGCACGCGCATTATTACAAAGTTCGTTCCGTATTGATTTCAAAAGGGATACGGGCAGTTTCAGGAAATTGTCTGAAAACGTTTCGAAACCGGAGATTTGTTATTAAAAACCCGAGACCGGAGATGAACTTCGAAAACCGGAGATGTGGCAGCCCTGGTCAGAACATACAAAAGGAAGGGTATATACAATCAGTGGACAGATGATGTAATAAAGAGTACTATTAACAGCGTAATGAGAGAGAATGTCAGTATTTGAGTTGTGTCAGGGTTTTTCAAAGTTCCAAATACTACCCTTCAAAAACGTGTGGAAGCCAGGGCCCAGGAAAGAAATTTCGGGCCCCGCTGCTTTTTCCGTTTCTGTGCCTCCTTTTGTTATATAAATGTCGTACGGTACGACTCGTACCGTGTAAAAATACTTAAGGCTTCAAGGCAAAAGGGGTTAGATTCCATGTTCACAGATTTATCCAGCAAAGTTAATCATGACCGAAGAAAATTACAGTTAGTCTATAAAAATTCAAAAGGAATTAAATTGAACGATAATGAAACATTCTAACTTACTTATACTACTTATACTACTAACGTTTGTTAGCTAGCGCTGGTCATCTACTGACTGCATAGCTGAAAGAACTTACATTATGTGATAACAAAGCTAGCACCTTTTCTGCAAGACCCTACATTGTATGCTTAGAAAGTAGCAGTTTAGCATAGAATAAGAAAAGCATATACATAATGTATAAATGATGATAACAAAGTAAATGTATTGCAGGAGTTGTGACTTATATTCACAGGAAACTTTTACCTGAATGCGGGCCCCATAAACCCGGGCCCCGGTTATTTGGACCGGCTGAACCTCCCTCTTTCTGGTCCTGGTGGAAGCCGCTCGTCTACAACAAACATTTGATACAACTGCAGTAAAATTGAACACGAGGTCTGATCATCGAACAGTTTTAGTGAAACTGAAGAAAAAGACTTGTGTGATAGATTAAAAGACTTGGCTAAAAGAGGTTTCGCCTGCACTCCGTATCAGATTCGTAGGGCAGAATTCATCTTTACAGAAAAAAGATGATTCGATGCCTATCAGTGACAAAGAGAACTTGCCGTGCGCTTTATGTGATTTAAAGTTAAATCGGTTTTAAAGGGAGATTAGATGTCAAAAGTATAAAAAAGTGGTTTCATGAAGTCTGTATGGGTGCTCAGGGTAGGAAACAATTTATCTGTGGAAAATCCTTGTAAATGTACGACAAAAATGACTAACCCAAATAACCCCTTCACTGACCAGAATAATTCCGCTTGTTTTCAATTTCCACATTTTGACTTTCTGAATTGTTTCCCTTTTTGAAAAATTGTTGCTTATTAACCCTCAAATGGTAACATTCGTCACTCAGGCGGGCATGATTCATATTCTGGCCACTGGAGGCAGCACTTGTTGATGTTCTGACTTGTAACTATGATATGCATCAAAGAGAGCTGGGTAGTGTTGGCATTTTATCCTTCGTTGTGTTAGAGTGACAAATCTGTAAACGAATCTCACCCCGTCTCGTAGACGGATATTACTGTTTACGTAAGTGTTTTTATCTGTCTCACAGACGTATATTACTTTTTTCAGACTCATTTTTACTCTTTACCTAGTGTTCATTGTTATTATTTTGTTTCTCTTTAGTTTTATAAAGAAAATGGCGAGTAGAAATGTGATCAACGTGTCAGAGAGAACAAAAAGGATAATCAAATTGGTTCTGGCTCCTTCTGACGAAAGTGACAGTGAAATTGCTTCTGATGATTCCTACGTACCTGAAGATGATCATTTATCATACTCAGATCATGATACAGACTCAGAAGTTTGTGAAGAGGATGTTCAATCAGTTCAAGAGAGTGACGAAAAAGACAACTCAGATTCCTTTCAATTGACAGGGGAAAACAAATTAAGAACTAAGATCAGGACAAATTTACTATGGGAAAAATAAATGTTTTGCTTGGAGTTCTATCTCACCCAGTAAAGCGACTAAAGCACCGCAGAGAAATATTATAAAAGTAAAATTATCAACATTACGAGAACCCGCCCTACACTTAGATACGCAACCTACTCCTGAAAAAGTGTGGCGTTTACTTTTTGGTGAAGAAAATTTTTGCAGAAATTGTGATTCACACAAACTCTAAGCTAGAAACATCGAGAAAAAACTAAAGAATCCTGAACCACCAAATTACAAAAATACAGACAGAGACGAAATAGAAGAACTTGTTGGCCTAATGATTATATGCTCTACATTCAAGTCAGGACCTGAAAACCTTGCGTCTCTTTTTTCAACAAATACTATTGGCCGTCCAATTTTCCGAGGAGTCATGTCCCTGAAAAGATGTGAAACTTTGTTGTTAACAATCAGATTTGATGATTCATCTACCCGTGAAGAAAGGAGAGAAAGTGATCCTGCAGCAGCGATTTCTAATATTTTTCATAAATTTATTTCTAATTGTCAAAACGTATATTCTACTGGGGCTCACGCGTGTGTGGATGAAACTATCATTCCATTTAGAGGTAGATGTGCCTTTCGGGTATACATGTCAAAAAAACCTGCCAAATATGCGATTAAGCTCATGTGCATTACAGATGATCACAATTCGTAACTCCTCAAATCCTACATTTATGTCGGTAAAAACAGCGACGGCATGACATTATCTGAAAGGGAGAAAAAACTCAGACCGTCTGTCGCCTTGCAAAGCTTTTGTACGGAAGTAACAGAAACATCACGGCGGACAATTGGTTTTCCTCGATTGAGCTGGTACAGAAACTACAAAAAACAACTTGACCTATGTCGGAACGGTGAGAGTAAACAATAAAGATATACCACCAGAATTTTATCCTGATAGAAAGAAAACTATTGGTTCAAGCATTTACGGATTTACCATTCTGAATTCACTTATGTGTCAAATAATTAACCAGAGATTATCTCGTTTTATAATGTCACAAAGTCCGGGATTGATACACTTGATATGAAGTGCAACAACTACTCAGCCAACCGGCGAACTAGAAGATGGCCACTCGCAGTATTTTATCGCATGATATCCGTATGCTGTGCAAATAGTAGCATTCTATATTCAACTTATCCTCGATCCGCTAAAATGAACAGGCTTGATTTAATGAAAAGCTCAGCGATGAGTGTAATAAAAAAACACCCGAAGAAAAGGTTGTTAAGTCCAAATTTGCCACAAGATTCGAAAAAAATATTTTTTTAAACTCTAGGAGATCAGCAGCAAGAATGCAGCCGAGAGAAAAATCTACCACTACGAAGTGATAGATTAGAAAAACGAAAAAACTGCCGATATTGTCCTTATGCTAAAAACAGGATGACAGCTTACAAGTGTGTAATGTGTGAAACACCTAATTGTTTAGAAAGTTCAAGAAAAATTTGCAGTGATTGTATCAAAAAATTGTAACTGACTTTCTGCAATTTATGCATGGTAATTTCTGAATATCTTTCTAATCTTTTCATTATAATAACATTTTGAGTTATTTTAAATAAAAATACTTTTATAATGTAATTTGTTCATTAAAAATGAAGAGATTAAAAAAATTATAAAAATATTTTTAAAATAAAAATTTGAGCAATACAGGTGCTCTTAAGTAACGAAATTAGGCATACCCGTCTCTGAGACGGATGTTACGGTTAACGTCTGGGTGACGGATGTTACCAGTTGAGGGTTAAACATGTTATGTTAGAATATCTTGTATGATATAAATATATAATTCATTTCATATAGTAATTTTATTCAATATAATTGGCTTTCAACCTTTTGTGCGCCTAATATCCAATCTGACCCAAATAGCTCCGACTTACCCTAAAAATTAGAGGTCTGCAATTAATTCAAGGACATAATTTTTAACATTATTTTATCAGTCAAGGACTCGAATGTAAATTACTAAAAACTAGGAAAAAACGTCATTCGTTCTAGTTTAACAAAATCAATCAAGGAGAAGCAAAAGTTTTTGCAGGCACACATTCGCATCGAGAAATATCAGATACATTTTATTGCGGAACGTTGGGCTTTTCCTGAACTGTGTTTCATCATATGCGATTTTCTCCTTTTCGATACTTTAGAGAGAATTTTTAAGTGTCTCAAAAGTTTTGAGTTTTTAGTTTACTAGTATTTATGGAAAAATTATTCATTCCTTATGTGCACAGGCCGTGGGTAATAAATAGTTTCAAGCAGGGATTCCCAAACTTTTTGTCGGCGCGGCATCCTTTCAAAGATAAACAGAATTTCGCGGTAGCCTCACCTTGGGACAAAATTTTTTTTATACATGAGAGTAACATCACTTGGAGGCCTCAATTGGTTGCTACTACACCATATGCAAATTTATTAGAGGAGATGTTATCGCTCTAATGATCTAGCACCATTTCAAACTTGTTGATATATTTGCTTAGCACTTCTGTGAATCAGCTGCAGCACTCCAAAGTGCCACGGATTCCTATATGGAAAACGCCGGTTTAAAGCAGAGTTTCCCAATCGTAGGGTCACAAAGGTACTTGATGTGAGTCGGGGAAATATTTCTAAATAGTTTATTTTGATAAATTTTTCCATTTTTTAATGACTGCGATAAAATAGTTGAAGAACTTATGATAGTACAGTGTGCGCCCTCTGTAGACACATGTATTATCAACTGCTTGAAGAAATTAGTATATAGATAATATATGGGTCCCAGGTAGACTCTCAAAGCCTATGCGTGTCGTGCTAGTAAAATGGTTGAGAAACGCTGGTTTAAAGGGTGCATGCAGACATTGGAAAATCCAAAAGAAAAAAATCCACATTTTTTATAAAGAATAAATACTATATTAGTTTTTCTGTATAGCAGGTGGAATAACTGAAATAAATAAGATTAAGTTCCAAAAAGGGTCAAATAGTGCAATGTCTGCAAAAAGATCATTTTAAAATTTCTACCGAAGCTACACAAATTTATGTAGAGATAAGCCTCGTATATTTCTTGATGTGATATTGTTACATCAGAGATGTATATTTACCAAGCAAACAGATCTAAAAAAATTCTGCCAAGATTTGAAAAATACTAGAGATCAATTAAAGTTTGCCAAATTGAGAGGAATTCACGGATGACATATTTCGAACGAATTTTCTTCCTCCCGCCATCGTCAAGGTGAAGGTCACGTCTCGGCGAAAACCTTATTATGAAACAATCCGGTCAAAATTTATTCTTGCGATTAAGATGCATTCGGAACGTTACAGCTGAGCACTATTATTTTTTATATCTCGCCGTCCGTGTTCATCGGAGCGAAATGTTAGTTCACTAAGGAGGTCAAGATCACTGGTAAGTCGCTCTTTTTTGCCGTTTTGCTCACCACGTGTCGACGTCTAGGAGAACACTTAATGATTTGCGCTCGGATACGTATTAAGCTCGCATAACATCCATGATGGCTATAGATCGATACCCATCCATCAATGTGGTATCATATGCATGTCTGCGCGCGTGTGTACATAAAATACTGAATAAAAATTTTTCAATTTGGTAACAATTGTTCAATACGCGTTTTTTCACATTTCGCCAGTAGGAGAACAGAGTTTTCAGTAGAGAACATTATAATGTGGCTATTTTGTATTAATTAAAACTGAAATTAGACCTCATGATCCCATTAATAAATTCAGACCACCTTGTGGAATATACTCATTGAATTTCATCTGCATCAAAACCTCATGATTTTAACAGGCGTACGCCTGAGAGTATAGAATTTAGTTCTTGAGAAAATGTAAGTAATTTCACCATTGAGGTTTACTTTCAAAAGCTCCTATGTGATATTTAGTGAGAAGTAAACCATGTTTATGTCGTTTTGTTTCTGACCGTAGTTTCAGTCAAATATAAAAATTGTTTTCCTGTTTATACAGATACATTAGCAAATAGACGCATGAAATAAAGCCTCTAGGATGCTCAAAAATGCGTAGGTAAATTATCTTTTAAAGTTTTTTAATTTACCGTTGTAATTTTTACTTTTAAAATATTATTAGATAAACTTATTCTTTTAAATTTATATATTTTTTTAAATACACATTTCTTTAATAATGCAATTTTCGACCTTATTGCTCAAGTTATATTTATTCGAACTAAATATGGGAGCAAGGGTCTTTCAGATGATCAAAGCTTGGATAACTATATATTTTTGCAAAATATTGATTTGAAACACCATTATGTTTTAGGTATGTGCATGTCTTGTGGATACGTCTTTTCTCTGATATAATTTCAGCTAATAACAAATATAATTCCAAAATTTTAATGTGATATGTGAAATCAGTGACGTAGCTAAAATTTTGCGATGGGGTGGTTTTTCCTCAGCTGGATGGGTGCCTCGATAGAGGCGAAAATGTTTTTCAATGTGCATGAATATATATGGACTTCTAGAAATTTGAAACCTTAAGTGGATGTTGATTCTTAAAGCTATAGAAATTAGGTCAATAACAATATATAAAATGTTAAAGGCATTAAAGTCAGAATGACCTTGGAATTTCTTTCTGAAACAGTCCTCGTCACTACGCCATTGGGCGAAATATATATAAATATAATTTATATAATAGAAGAAATGTCGATTGAAAACTGAATTATAGAAGGAGTCGTTATTTTCAGCTTAAACACCTTATATTTTTAAACAAGAAAGGCGTAAAAGGTCACTACCACCAAGCATTTAGAAGCCTCTGCGTATGGCAGTCCCTCATAAGCTTCATCAATGTATTAAAACATTATTAATTTTTACGTTAGTGGTTTTTACCGTATCTTACCAAATTAGATCAAATTTTCATGGTAACACCTATTATAAAGAAAACAAAGAAATCTACAACAGTGATATTTTTGAAGAATTCAAATTTGATTTTTTAGATCGAATTCGGATTATTATAAGTTCGGACGATCGAAACTCTTTCCGTTACACGCGCATTGCCACCAAAATAACCGTTAGAGAATTCTTCCCCGCGTGCACACAGCCATTTGGATTTCGAGAGCATTCTTATTTCTTCCTCTGCATAATCTCTTTCTCTCTCGAGAAATGTAAGGAGAGGAGAAACGGAGGGATTGAGCAATAAAATATTATTTGGAATCGGAATGACTGAAATAAAAAAGGCGAATAAAAGAAAGTCTCCGGAGCCGGTTTCGGAGGATAAAAAGATAGAAACAGCGCTACCGTGATCGGAAATTCGTCATTGTGCACGGTGGGAGGAGGAGAAGGGTGGAGGGGGGGGGGGAAGGGGTGGATGGAGTGAAAGAAGTGGATTGGTGGTTTGGCCGGGAGAAGAAAGAAAAGGAAGGAGATCCTGCCCCATCCGGGGAACTCCTCGTGCATTATTGATGTACACGACACATGGGAGTGCTTTAAGTGACTGCTTGTAAGCCTTACATTACCATGGTAACGGGTGAAATCGATCGTTCGGGAGGAATAGGATATGGCGACGGATGGATGGGTGACGGAGAGGAAAGGGAAGAGAGAGAGTGGGTCGAAGGACATTTCGCGTGTGTCAGTGGAAGATAAAGGGAGGAATGTGATGGAGAAAGAGGTGGAAGGTGCATAGGAAGTCGCAAACGGCGGAGGTGGTAGAGATAACCAGATACGCGGAAGGAAGGAAGATCCCCTTATCCTCTCCCACCCTTCTCGCTTTATTCCCCCTCTCTCTCTCCTATTCATTTCCTTCACATCTTCCGCTTTGCGATCGTTCGTGACTCCGCCTTGTCCCAAGACGAGCTCACTCGCGCGAGATTGACGTCTCTTGGCTTAGGTTTGACGAAATATGAACATGTGCATCGGCGCGATTGCGATCGCAGAATAAAAATCCAATCTATGTAAAATGGGTACGGCATAAATGAAATTGGTCAAAGACTTCCTGATCCTTCTTCGAAATTATTATTCTTTCAAAAGGCTCAGTAATTTTTTATTGATAAAATGGACTCGCATGCTTTATCGCCAAATGAATATGTAATTTTCTTTTTCATTTCTCCTATGCGGTCTCTATTCCAAATTCATCAATGTTGCGTTTTAAGGAATTTTCTTGATCCCTCTAGCTACTCGCATTTTGGGACCGATCCATTCCTTTTATGACGTGAGATTCTTCCAAGTTCATATGATTTTACTGGGCATTGCTCAAGGCTTGCGTAAGACTTTTTATAGTTGGATACTATTAAAAGTAACTCAACTCTTTTTAAAAGTGCTCAAATAATTTCCAGATAAATAGCGCGCGCGACTATAAGGGGTGACGCGATTCAGGGGTTGTATAAAGAGTGTTTATTGTACTGTATCCGTCTGCTTGAATCAGACTCTTTACCCCTGTATATTTTTTAATTAAATTGGTCGTGTAAGATTTTTACGCAATAAGAGGAGACGAAAATAGTATTGAGTATTTTCTCGCATTACATTCCCCCTTTTCTCTTTATTTCTACTCTAATAATGTGAGTGAAAAAATATTGCCACGAAAATTCGTAAGTGGTATATATCGTGTGTGTGTATATATATATATATGTATGCACGATGATGTGAGTACATATTGTTAAAGACGGGGAAATTATGTAGGCAAAAATCCTTTTATTTCCTTCTCAGATCTGCGAGATGGAAATATACTTTGGAGAGGAAATTACGCGAGTAGAGACGGAACTTGGGTTTACTTCTTGCTGTAACTTTTTCATTGAAATTGTAGAAATCGAACGTTTCTGTCATGTAAATTTTATGGAAAAAAGGAGCCAAAAAAAGATTTTCTATTGCAAAAATCTACTTCATGGACCGTTATTATCGGATAGTATTCGAATCTTTTATTGAGCTACAAGACAAAAATGACGTATCTAGGTCACAACACTCAGCCGCAACGACAATTTCCCCTTTTATTAAAATAGCGAGGGAAAATGACATGCCTCTGGGTCTATAACTCAATCATGGCTGCCATTTCACTGGTATTACGTAATACGTGAAATTTCTACTCCAAAATTCTATGGTAGAACTTCATTAAGCTTAATATTTGGAATTTAAAAAATATTACATAAGATAATAGCATATTTGAATGGTGCATTTCCGCCGAGGCTGCTATCTTACGCGACACAGAAATGGGAATTTAACTGCTTCGTACAAAGAGAGGAACGCGCCCAATTTATGCTGCGCTTTTTATCTTTTATCTTTTTTCCATTTATATATGATAGACGCACAGCTACTAATCTGATCTATTTTTCTGATGAGTCATTACTATTTTAGAGTAATATATTATAATTGTTGTTTCAAATATACTTTTTTCAGATGGCTGCTCTTTCTTTTATTTTTATCCAAAATTATATTTCTTGCTATCCAAACCTTTTTGACCAATTCTTATCGTTCAGTCTCGACCTTTTTTCTTAGACTTCAATAAACCTAAAATATCTATAAAATTAGAGACGCTATTTTCTACGAATCAGGTACACATTTATAAACTGATCTTCAATTAGGACGGCCAGTATATTTCTTCTAATTTTATGGACCATATCATGGATATTGGATTTATAATTGTTCATCAATTCGATTCCAAGAATAAGGCTTGAAATTAATTCAGTTTTAAAACAATTTACGTTAAGTCGACTGTATTTTATTCTAAATCGTTCTTTTCCCAGCCAATATGTAAAAGGTATTTATTAGTCGTTAATAAACCTATCTGTATCCTGGCTGTGAAAAATATCGTCGACACACCTACCGAAATACACAAATACATAAAATTACCGTCTCTGTCGTATCCATCCTTAACCTTCTTTACGTAACTCCCTATATACATTTTTAAATATTAAAGTCAACGTTTTTTCGGACATTATTAGTGCCTTTTAAGCTAGTTTAGTTGGGTGGCCATTATTCTTCTTAAAGTGAATCGTGAAAAATTGGTTGGAGATTCTCCGTGATGTTGGAGGGCTTGGAAAAGATGGGACAAAGGTAAAGAAGAAGGTAGCGTTTTTCGAAGGGGAGGAAATTGATTAATATGGGTGGAGTAGATGGGGAGAGTTATGTCGAGAGAGAGAGAGAGAGGGAGTAAGGGAAGAGAAAACTTCTGGAAATTGAGTTAAGTAAGTGGGAGACGTCTTCACAAAGATGAGGAAATTGAAGAGGAAATTCAAGAGTCGCGAATAAAAAAAGGATGAGATTCCGGTGGATGACAGAAATAAAACAATGCAAGAGAGAGAGATAGAGGGGAAGGGGTTGAGGTATCCGGAAATGGGGTTTGTTGCAATAAATTATTCATCCGCGGGAATGTTCCTTGAGACGCCGAAAAGTCTTAAAGAATTCTTTTGCTGAAGGAAATGGTTAATGTCCAATTAATTCGGAGTACTATTATTTACTGGCCGCCGACTCCTGGGAGTTTCTTTTGTGCGTGGATGATAAAAAAGGACGCGTATTACGCTGGAGCTTGTGATTTTTAGTTGATGATTGGCTCGTTAAGCCATGCGTTTAATGCTGTCGCGTCTTAATATCATGCCGTATGATATCGGCTTAGGTTTATCTATGCAGCGCACAGTGGGTCAAATTCTATCGGGAAAAAATTACCCTTGCATTATAACTACATTTTATGTTTTCAGGTAGTATCAAAAATTGTAAATATGCATAAATATGTTGAAAAGCCTTACACTTGTCTATTATTGTCTTCGAGTGCAATAAAAACAGGTTTTCGGGAGAAAATGTTATGTATTTTGACAGAAAATAAAATTTGAAAATTATTAACACAAATTAAAAAGAAACTAATTTAATTCAACTTATGCGTCTTCACTGACTTTTTTAAGAGTTCTCACTATCATTCTAAATTATCACAAGAGCTTCAACTGTCTTCTGAGGAGTCTTCGTCACCATCATCATCTGTTTCTCCTTCATCCTTACAATTAGTGACAGGAATTTCTGGTTGCATCAATAGTTGCAAGACTTTATTAGGCAAACTTCCTCTCTTTTTTATGTGAGCGGGTTTTATATGAGAGATCAAGGGGTCAGATGATATTAGTAGCAGAAGTGAGACGTATTCCAAATTTGATTTTCTGGAGAATTTCCGGGTATGGCCTTCTCTGTAAGCCTTAAAATGCTTATTCATGGCTTTCTGAGCCTCTTCTGAAAGCATGCCAATAGGAAAAATTGATGACTCTATTACTTTTGCACCATGAAATAGTACTTTAAGAGTGCTGGCAGGCATATAGTACCAATGATATAGATTAATATATAACTTTGCGGCGTCTAGAGCATATTTATGAAAAGCTTCTACATTTATTTTAAAGTTGCTTGAAATGGCTCTTAAGATGGTAGAAAACCATCTAATTAGCTCTTAATTAACTCCTGTAATCGTTGCAGATAAAACAGAATTATTGAAGAATCGACGTGCGGTATTGCCATCGTTAGACGTAACGCTACCTCCAGGTTTCGGCTCGTCAACAATTAAACCCATTTCAGTTTGAAACCTTTTTGTATTTTCTTTTTTCTGGCTGGAAAAATGGCCTTTTCTGCTTCGCTCCTCACTGGCTATTTTTTTATTTGGAGTCTGTAAGAGATGTGCAATAAATACTCAAAAAACGAATCCATGAATGCAATGTGGACAGTCCAAATGAAAACATATTTGTATCGGTTTCATTTTGGAAAAATCAATTTTATTCATTTGTTTTCGGGGCCTTCCAACACGTGATGATGAAGATATAGATTTCGCAAGTGTTGTACAGGACTTCAGAGAGTCGTAGACATTTTTTGGAAACTTCAGTTAAGTACAAATGTTAACAAATTGCCATTCTTACGAGCCATATCTGCTCCTCAATGGCCATGCTGGCTGCCTTCTTAAAGACAGAAACCCTCGAGACAAATTGAATTCCCGCGTCGCGAAGCGGTGTTTGTCAAGTCATAATCACTCTGATATATAGGCGAAGCGCGGTTTTATTAAAAAATACCATAGGAACGCCAATAAAAAACTATTTCGGTGTAGTTTTTCACAGGAAATATGAATAATTCATCAAAAAATACTTATCTTAATCGATTATTCTGAAATGAAATTGAGTCAGTCTTCCTTGACCTGAAATCATACCTCCCGCTGAGAGGGTTGCCTTCCAGTCGAATCTTCGCGAGCGAAGGGTCGAAACCCTCACCGCGAGTATCTATTGTGCCTCAAAAACTAGTCATAGTCCCCTCTAGCCAGGTAGATTTTTTTCTGCTCCCACACAGAAGGGCTTAACCCGTTTAATTTTGTTTATAAATATAATTTACACAGCTTTGACTATATATATGTAAATTTAAAATGAAGTTGAGAATTATTTAGAGAAAACTCTTTCGAAAAAATACGATTCTCGTTTCTATTTACCTAATCCAATATAATGTATGTAATTTCGCGAAATCAGCAGAACGCCTTTGAAGACAACATGTTTTTACCTGTACAAACGTTAAATTTTCTTGTTCAAAACACATTTGACGCAGATTTTTAACTCGAAAGTAGGTAAATGAATTTCAATCTTTTAGAGGTCCTTTGGTTCTAGTCTCGATTGGGTACAATGATTGTAAATTAGTTTAAAACGCAAATAAAAATATGCTGCATCAAAATCTTCTGGCATGTCCCGAATTATGTACGACTACCCGTCTGAAACCTCTTTGGAGATACGCTGAGTATTTGTCAAACGATTGATCGAAATCGAACTTAGCAATCTTAAGTTATTAGCATGAATTCATAAAATCTTACGCACAGAATGAGTATTCCTTTTATTATAATAGGAGTATACACACATAAATTCCATTGTGTATTATTCCACGAAACCACACAGTATTTTAAGTGAATGTCTAAAACGATTTTCGTAAATACGAAATATTATGACCTGTCTCGAGATACCATTAAGGACTGATGGAGAAGGAAAGAGCGGTGAGACGGAGCAAGAAGAACAATGCGACGGAGTGAAAAGTATTAGTTAGCGAGCGAGACACGAAGGCGAGGAGGAAAAAAGGCAAAGAAGAGGGCTAGGGGGAAAGAGTGAATGGGAAGAAGGAGTGAAGAGTTTTGAAACTTTGACTGCAAAGCACGCGTGTTGTCGAGACGCGTTTACTGGTCCTGCATTATTTCGCGTCGCCAGATAAATATTGAGAGGGAGCGGAGATTAGGGGAGCGCCCTGGAAAGTTCGCTAAAGAGAATAGAGGAGAGATAGGGAGAGAGCAGCGGGGGGGGGGGGGGGGGCGGTGGTTGGATGTGTGCACTAGTATTCTGGAGAGGGAGTTGAGCGAGTGGGGGAGGGAGCACAGGAGGGGGTTCAGGCTTGATTGGGTCGAGAAGAGAGATGGAAGGTACGAAACGAAAGCGCGACCAAAGGCGCGGGAAGAGGGAACTGACGCCTGGAAAAGGAAAAGCAAATGTGGCTGCGAGCGAGAGAGAAAGATTGAAAGGGAATGGGAAAATTTCGCAGATTAAAAAAGGAGGGAGAGGTACTTTTAAGTATTGAGGAGAAGGGAGAGATGGGAATTGGACTCTTTCTGGAGCTAGATGAGACGAGGAGAAAGGATAGAATGAATGAATGAATTAAGTTTATTGTTCCGGGACTAGGTCCCATTAAACATGGAAACAAGTGCGATATATAATTGGCGTATACTCGCATCTCAGTACTGAGTGCGGAAACAAAACAAATTATAACATATATATATATATATACAGAAAATTTACAATTTTACATATGAGTACATTATATTATATTTGGATCGATTTATGAGGGTAAGGGGGAAGAGAGAAAATTAAAGGTAGGGAAGGGCATGGGAAGGGAGAAGATAAGGTAAACTCCGTTATTACAAAGGGAATGGGATGCAGAGAGAATATCTCCTGTAACGAGCCACGTGCGCAACACATTTCACCTGGTGCATGAGTTTTCGTTTGCAGTTCTCTCGTTTTCGCCGAACACGAGCATATACCAAATTTTCACTTGATGAGATTTCATACGATGTGATTTGTTTTTTAAGCATCTAGTTTTGGGGCGTAGTGCGGAGACTTAATATAAAAAGAAAATACTGAGTAGGCTGAGGAAATAAACGTGATAAAGCAGGAGGAAAAGGGGAGACGGAAGAAATGAACAGCGCAACGCGTAAGAATGCCTTTTGTGAAAAGTGCGAAGCAACGATGAAAGGGGAGCGATATGGAGAAAGGGGGCAATACCAGGGATGTGAAGGAGAAGGAGAATAAGAAGTAGGTGACAATGGAGGAACAAGAGGCAGGAGAGAGGTGGAAAGAAAAGGCGACGTAGAGGAGGAAGAGACAAAGAGAGAGGATGAATTAGAGGAGAGGGAGAGTGAGAGTTTGGAGTAAACGTGATCTCTGTGCAAGAGGGAACCCGTGTATGTGTGCGTACGTGAGGCGAAGTAATGGAGAGACACGAGGAGAAGGATAAAGGAGATAAAGGGAGGGAAACGGAGGTGGGAGAATTCGGGGGTGGGGTTGATCTCGAGAATGAATACACTCTCTCCCTCTCTCCTCCAACCCTTTCTTCCTCCTTCCCCTTTGCGACAAACAGGAGCGTATGTACCTCCAGATGACTCCTCCCTTACAAGTCTAAATCCCGAACGAATGGAAATTCATTCCTTTCACTCATTCCGTCCTTCTCCAAAACCCCATCTACCTCCATTCTGATTCCGTATTCCGTGGAACAAGGGTTTCGTTCTCTTCCTCCCTCACTCCCCTCGTCCTCGCTTCTCCACTCCATCTCCATCCGCTCCAACACGCCTTCAAACTCTTGCTCTCCCTCCATCCTGCCTACTCCTGCTTTCTCCCGAAATCACCCGAAACAATATTCCAAACCCGGCGTGCGTATCCATTCGTTGACTTAACGCGTTTCGGTTCAGTCCCTTCGAATTATTCACGAACCCCATCCCCTCTTTTTCCTCCCCTCTTTCCCTCCCCTCTTTCCCTCTCCTCTTTCCCTCCCCTCTTTCTCTCCTAGCTTTCCCTCCCTTCTTTCCCTCCCCTCTTTCTCTCCCCCCTTTCCCTCCGTTATTCCTCTCCTTTCTTTCTCTCTTCTTCTTCCCTCTATTTCCTATTCCACCTCACACACACATACACTCAAATATCTATCCCAACTCCATCCCTCTCTACTTTTCCACCTCTATTTCCTACCCTTTACCTCTCTTTCTCTCTCCTTTCCTCTCCCTTTCACTCCTCCGGCATCGCTCTTGTGTATCATGGATTAAATGATCGATTAGGTCATTGTTTATGTCAATGCGTTAGGGTTTGAGGGGGCGTGAGAGAAGGGTCGTGAATAAAATAGTCCGGGAGGGGAAAGTCTGGAACTCCCTTTCCGTCCTGAACGCATGGACGCACCTTAATGCATTTCTAATATGATCGGTGTGTTTGTGTAAATGTGTTATTGGGTTTGATGGGATTTTCGTGTATTTTGAACGAAGAGAAAGAGGGAGAGAGAGAGAAAGAGGATCTATTTTTTATTTTTTCCCGGGCCTTCAGGACGAGGCAAACATTTTGAGGAACAAGTTTCGGGGCGGAGTAATTTCCGTAGGAATTCAAGATGAAAATGAAGGAAATTAGAAGTGAGGTTTAAAAAATAAACAATTAAAAAAAGGAGGTAAAGTCTACAGATCGAAAACTGTCTGCTTCAACTTTTGCGATTCTGCCTCGCCGTGCTCCGAGTTCTCAGTGCGTGGCGAGTCCTTCGGCGAGAGCGGAATAAGCGAAAACTCCATTGGAAATTGCGTCGCTTCGATCGAGATTCCTGCTGTATTTTCGGAGTCAGAGAAGTGTTTTTCTCCCGTTGATAAAAGACACATTAAAATGATGACTTCAATGCCAAAATAATGAATTTTTTTAAATTGCGAACGCGTTGTTCGCCGAAAGGAATGTGCATCTGAATATTTGTAAAGTGAACCAGGTTTCCTAATCCTACTAAGTTATGCAATAACTTAAATTATTTTTTTTCATAAATATGTTAAGGGAACATGTGCAAAGAATTTGTTACATTCAAGATGAAAAGTCGGCTATGACCGGGAATCGAACCCAGGTCTTCCACTTTCCGGAACTATCGTAGCAGATTAATCTCCCGTTTCGGAACGCGGATGTTTTCTTAGTTAGGGCCGCGCCGTTTCAAAAATATTCTCAACTTTACAGCTTGTGCCTGTCTGCATAGGGTCTTCAGATAGCTTTAATGCATCAATAAAAATTCCAGTAAAATTTTTTAGTGCACAGTTAAAGATAATTGTGGATTTTTTTGCAATTATTATACGAGGTTGTATAATTTTAAAATTAATATTTTAAATTACGAATTGCAGTTCATTAAAAATGCACACAAGGTTTTGGTTGCCTTGGCCAATTTCAAATAATTTAAGTAATTTATAAGTGAGATTTAATAGAGTACGATGGTGATTATGATCATTCACTCTTGCTATAATTATCGGAATAACTCAAATATAAAAAGAATATGAAATAACTCTTTATGAGTTGTGATAACAATGGTTTGCATAAAATTTGCCTGCATATATTGTTTAATTATTTATACATCATTCCTTTCTCTGGAGTAAATTCATTAATCAAGAGGAAGTTACTAATACGGATAATCTGACCCAGATAAATACCTACACGTAGGTGTAGGACATAAACTGTAACCTAATACCACGGAAAATTGGGCGAATAGATTTCACAAAATGCAGACATGAAATACGCGATGAACATCACAAGACAAATTAATAACGTGTGGTACGCGATTAAATCCTATATGTATATATATATATATATATATATATATATATATATATATATATATATATATATATATATATATACGTGTCTCTTCGACGCCCCCAGCAGCCTACCAGCTTGGTCCTCAACTTGGTAAGTGTCCGCTGGGCTTCCCTCAACACCTTGTTGCCACCCTCATCACTACCTTTTCTTTTCCTTTAGTTAATATATATATATATATATATATATATATATATATATATACATATATATACACACACACACACAGGGGCCCAGAGAGCCAATACGGGTCCCTGAACAAACAGCTCCCCGGAGCCCACTGTAAGAACTTAATTCTCTCTATAGGTCTTGGTAACTAACGTAAACCATATATTCTCTTACCACAATAGTAATATTCTTCTTTATAAACAAAATTAAATGCAAATTGAATGAAGTCGCTCCGTTTTATTGTGCATTCTAGTATTTAGGCTGTTAGGCACACACATATAATAGTAACAAAAACTTTTCTGCAACAGCATTTATCTCATAATAAATAAATCTAGGCACAGAATGTGTATGGTATGGATTTTTCAGGTTAAAAAAAATTCATTCCGAGGGTAAATATCGGGTTTTATTATTTTCCTTTTCATTCGGGTTAAAATCGGGCATAAATAAGTTACAGATTTTTTGAGGTTTAAAAAAAGTTCAATCTCGGTTAATTTTCGGGTTTTATTATTTTATAATTCGAATGAAATTATTTTAAAATAAAAATCTTATTTTAAAATTTAAGAGTTTTTTCAACAATCAAAACTTTTACTATATCTTAAGCATGGTTGAGTGTGATATTTTGTGTTATACACCTTAAGGTGGAGAGGAACACCTCGCAGGCTGCACAATCTTGCTTCCAGCTCAATTTCTTTTGAAAACACACCAGATATTAGTGAAATAATTTTTCTTTCGTATTATTTTCAACTCACGGACACTTGGGCTTTTTTTCCTTATCCTGTCAAAGATCTAACAACTACTAGCTAAGGCGCGCCCTTGATTATTCGTGGCGTGAGCAAACCAAGGAGATTAAGATTGTGTTACAAAGTAAGCTTACGAATAAATTGTTTACAAAGAGAATAAACAGACTGATCACGAACATCTCGGACTGCACTCAAGCGCCAGAATAGAAATTGTGTCTAAATATAAAAAAATATATGTTTAACAAAACTAATAATTTGTTTTTTTCGGGTTTTACCCGAAATTTGAAAAAGACAATCGGAGGGTAAAAATTGGGTAAAACCCAAAAAATCCATACCCTAAATATGTGCTTCAGGGAAGAAATATATTGCTGTTATAGACATTTTAGTAATTTAAATAAATGCCCCGATACATTCGAAGCTGGTCAGCCGAAGATATTATATTTTTCGCTTTTGGATATCAAAACTTCCGTGGCGTAGGGACGATCTTTTTTCTAATAGAGCGACTTTAGGATAGCAGTACCCAAACCTCGGGTCCGGGCCCCGGGACGGCGACCTACACTGCCCCCTCTCTCGTCAGACCTGTATATATATTTTGAAAGTTTCATCGGCTGATTTTCATAACGAATTTTTATTTTTGGGCTGCGTAGATAAGATTGAAACAAATATTACGATTAAAATTTTTTATATTGGATAAATTATACAGAAATCTAATCGACAGTTGTACAAAATTGCTAAAAAGGATAGCATTGCATATAATTAAGGATTGGTAAATAAATTGTTATAGTAAACTCTTGGATTTAATTATACACGGTAAAATTTGCTACTTATTAAGCCCACACGTAAAACATGAACTATACGCGGTCTTGAGATTAGAAATTTTGGATAGCATTCAGCACGTTTATATTCATACGCATAAAATTAGCTATAGAAGCAAATGGATTATTTGGCTTTTTATCTCTACATAAAGTAAGGAATCAACTCCTATGAGATGAGATGATTCCTTTCTTTATATTATCTTCGCCGTAGTCTCCTCTCATTATTAATATTTTATCTTTAGTTTAGAAAGGATGTCAGTTAGAGGTTACATCGAACGAAAGAGAAGCACATAAAAGCCAATGCATCACTATGGAATCTGTGAATTCACAAATGCTCTTAAGAGGCCGTATTCATCGATAATCGTGCAGCGGGGGTGTAACTCAGTGGTAGAGTGTCTGCTTCGCATGCTGAAAGTCCTGGGTTCAAATCCCAGTACCTCCACTTTTTTCGCGAGTAGTTATTTTAACCGATGTTTTCGGCGAACATCATAAAATACAAAGTGATAGATTTCGAAGAAAAATATGGATTATTGTTCAGTTGATACTATAAAAATGAACTTTTGTTTTTAACTATGGCAATATAGTGCTAACGTATGTTACATAGTGTGAAAAATAAATGTTTCTATTAAACCAATAATTTGGTTAAATTAAAAAAGAAATTAACTTATTATCAGGTTAAAAAGGGATAATTTAAACATTTGATCCAACGGCATCAAAGTCAACACTTAAATACACATTCATCAAAGATTTATAATCTATTCCATGGCAATCTTTCTATTAGTATTTAGAGAAATTTCATTTAATCAATATCTGTTTTTATTTGATTTTGGCTACCAAACTTGTAAAATAGCCGTTAATATTCACTAAAAGTATACATAAAACAGAATACTGCCGAAAGAAAAGTAAAAATAGAATGACCGAGGTGAAATACGTTCTAAGTAATTATAATCCTCTTAAAACATTCTGTTCCAATGCTATTTCCCCTATGTTGGCTGCCAAAAACTACGATTTAACCTGTATGCTTTAGGCTGTAGCTCGGAAAACCGTCGATAGATATCACAATGAAATACCAAGCTATACGCGGTTTCCAGCTTTGTATACAATAATCAAGCCGCTCTTTCTACAGTAAAAACATCCCAGAACTCTAAATAAAAATCGTTTGACTCGCTTTATTGGCATAGTATAACTGGATGTATATCTTTTTTACGAGGAAACATTATAAAATGGAAAGAAAACGATTGCGAATGATTCCCGGGCCAATAAAAAAATCTCTCCTCCCCCTCAAGAAATATATACGACCGCCTTAGAATTACTTCCGCATTTACCTCATTTCTCCCTCTCCACCGACATTGCGCGCAAAAAGAAGAACCTCGAATTCCTGAACAAAACAACTAGTCTGACGAATGTCCCCGTCCAATGATATTTTTTTCCCTCACGGAGTGACCGAAAAGAAGAAGGTAATCCTTCTGATTTCTGAAACCTAGCTCCCGAAGGAACCATTCGATCAAACAATTCACCACTCCTCTTATTCTGCCTTCATCTGTTTCATTCTCCTCGTCTCTCCCTCTTCTGCTCCTTCCCTTAGCCCCTTCTCCTATATATATATATATATATATATATATATATATATATATATATATACATATATATTCCGTCTCTTCGAAGAAAGTGGAAAAAAAACTACCACGTCGTGCCTTCAAAACACTCGATCACGCCTTTCACTCCATCTCCCTACATCCCTTTCTCTCCCACTCTATTTCAAACCCTCTTCACTACAGTGCAGTGGGACTTCTCCCCCGTGGACAAGGGACGTGACGAGCCTCAGGAAATCGCGTCTGAATGACTTACAGGGAACGATGGAGGGGCAGAGAGAGAGAGAGAGAGGATAAAAAGGACCCGCCTCGTGAAAGTATGGATGAAAAGATAGAGAGTGAAAGAAGGAAGGAAGCCGGACTGGAAGGATTTTTGAAGGAGAGGCCGATAAATAGGGAGAGCGAAGGGAACAAAAGAAGTAGTCACGATAAAAATAAGGGGTGGGGAAAAGGGACATTGGGAGGATAAAGAGAAAGGTGTAAACGCGAATGTTTTAGGATATTCGGTGTGGAGGAGAAAGGGAAGGGAAATGGGAGGTTAGAGGATGGTGTGGAAATAGAGGGGACAACAAAACGGGGATAAGAAAGGAAATGAAAACCGGTAAGAGAGAGAAGATTCGGGTATACGTAGTCCAACTGACAAACTATTTTACCTCAATAGTCATAAAAAGTTAGAAACTACGCAGATAGTCACCGTCTTCAGTGATGAATCACCGAGGATGGATTTGTATTCTCCAATGGATGAATTACCACTGATGATGACTGATTTGTAGCCAAAATGCTTACTTGGTTTTCCAAAATGTTTTCGGCTATCTAACGTACGTAGAAAATTCTATTTTATTTTATCCTTAATTTTGGAGCGATAGTTTTTATTTTAATAAGAATACAGGAAAGAAAGAGTGGGGATCGAAAGAAAAGGAAAAAGATGGATAAGATGAGGAGGGGAAGGAGGTAAAGAGAATAAGAGTGGCGATATAAAGTGGAATAGAGGGCGAATGAGGAGTATTGGCTCGAGAAGGAAAAAGCGGGAAGAAAGAAAAAAATAACAAAGTTTTACTCAGAGATAGCGAGAAAGAAGCTGTGAAGAAGATAGCGAAAGAACGGAAGACAAAGAGTTATAAAAAAAGGACAGAGTTGTAAAAGGAAATGCCGGTAAATGGGAGACAGTGACAAAAAGAGAGGGACAAATGCAACAAGAGAGGAAAATGTCGAGAAAACAAAAGAGGGAGCGAGATAGATGTAAAAAACTCTATACGGTCAATGCTGTAAAACCCCATTTCCTTCCCTCATCCTTTCCCTTTACAACCTGACTCCCGAATAATTAGGGTTCCTACAGATCGGTTCCATTTAGGCTCAGGCTGTGAAGATGCCGTCAAAACAGGTGATGCGCGTTTGTACCCCCTTAATTTCTTTCCCTTAAATGGGCTTCGTGTTCGAAGGAATTGATACCGGAAGGGGAGAATGGAGGAGATGAAATTAAAGCGCGGCGATCGAATTGCATCCGATGGCTTCTCTTGCTCTATGTTGAAGATCAATATGTTTCTCCACCCTTGTGTACATTGATAAAACTTCAGTGGAGGTCCTTTTTAGCCTGCTTTTCGCAATGGAAATAGGCTTATAGTCTCATCGTTGTCTGTCTGACCTTCCCCCCTATTAACTTTTGAACCAATAGACCGATTTTCATGAAATTTGGTGAAAATCTCTTGCTTTATGGGCAGGGCTCCCTAGGATAGTTTTTATTGCGAAGATTGAAGTCCCGGGTTCGATTTCATGAACTATCCTTCCCATTTGATTTACATGGGAAATCTGAAATACATCGTGCAGGGCAATTTTCTCTTGCACATTAAAATATCTTAGAATTGTAATATCGGAGCGGGTTTTGTACTATTCTCTGAGAAATGAAATGAAGATTTTAATTTTTATCGTAGAATTTTTCTTATCGATTGTATTTCTTAGAATTTTGCGTAAAACCTCAGAGAATAGTACAAAACTCGCTCCGATATTACAATTCTAAGATATTTTAATGTGCAAGAGAAAATTATCCTGCACGATGAATTTCAGATTTCTTATGTAAATCAAAGGGGAAGAATAGTTCATTTAAATACGCCCCAGTCACTTCCATGGATGTAGAGAGATACTTTTCACTTTTAAAACGCATCGTAACAAACAGAGGACATGGTTCTTATTGGACTCTATTTCTTATTGATTTTTACGTTAGTCAGATTACATTTTTACTATCTGTAATTTTTATCTCATTTTTTATATGTTTGATTAGTTTCACTGTCATCCAATCCTTTTTTAGTTTGAGATGAGAAGATTCTTTAGTTGACAATACATAGATTTTGTTAAGCTTCTTCTTTAAATTTGTTAGGATCATTTTCTTTTAAGAGATATTCCCAATTAATCGATTTAATTATGGCTTTGACTTTTAAATTGTCAAGTTAAATTATTTTTTCTTTCATTTGGTTAGTTACATATCTGTCACAATATTTTAGATGCAAGCTTATGGTTTTATGGTCAGGTATTTTAGAGTGTATTATTAGTGCTTCAGAAGTAGATGGAAGATATGGTCAATGCACGAGCTAATTATTTGAGATCTATTTCTTTTCTGGTGTATTCTTTAATTATTTCTGCAAATTCATGGTAGGAAGCATATCTCTGTATTTTGTATTGCTTGCATCTTTGGCCTTTATATTTAAATTCATATCACAATTTCCTTTTCTTTTGAGTTACATATAATCATATATAGTTCATTAATACATAATATTTTGCTGAAGTTGGGGGTCTATAAACTCCTAAAAGAAATAATCTCCAATTAGCATTCATCAACAAGCGTATCTTAGATTCAAAGTTAACAGTGTCTGTGATTTTCAATGAAGCTGAAATAATTTCTAACAAAAAATTACCCCACCACTTCTATTATTTATTCACAGTTTTGTATACCTGACATATCCTTCTATATGCTATATATCCTCTTCATTCATCATAATATTGACTTCTGTCCGAACAATCAAAGTTTTATTATTTTCCGTTAGAGGTGCCAGCAAATGATTGAAATTATTCCCATTTCTTCTTAATGGACATAACGTTTAGATGAAACACAGAAAAGTCATTATTAAGGGTATACTATTATCATTAATTGTAGATTATTGTCCATTGTAGTTAACTTTTTGTTGTAATCGTTTCCAAATCTTCCATTGTAAATGTAGTTGAAGATTAGTCAGGAATAATTAAATGCTGATATAGATTTTGTTTAGACCTTTAGTGTTGATTTTAAGCAGTCTTTCATTTTCGTCCTTAATAACATAAGTGAAACAATATTTTATCCAAACGAAGTTATATCTGGCACGTTTACATAATTCCATGGTTTTCCAGAATAGTTCTCCATAATATTTGGTTAAGGCCTCATTTACATAAAATCTGCTATTATTATTATTGCTCAAAATATCGCCATCTGTTAATGGTTTTCGATTATTGCGGAAAATATCTTTTATTTTCTTTTAAACGAAACTTCCCACTATTTCACTTTTGTTATCTGATAGGCGATTTTTAACTACATACACATCATCAAGATCTTTTTTGCTAAATGTTTCTATTTCTAACTTATTAACAATATTATTAAATATACTATTAATACCTCTTTCTTTCAGATCCTCGTCTAAGCACACAATATCTAATGTTTTATCTAAGTAATCTTGATCTAATCTATTCCCCTTGTTTTCTAAATTGATACGAGTGTAAAGTTTTTGACATAATTCATATCTTAGTTCTACTATTGTAACGTTCAGATCATCAATGTTTTTATTTTAACTAAAAATGTTTTCAGTAATACATCATATTTCCATACTAGAAAGTTTATACTTAGCATTATATCATTTAGGTATATTCTCGAGCTGTTTATCTTATTAACAGCATCCAGAAAATCTACAAGTTTCTTTTCTTATTGTTAAAAATCCATCTGTAAATCGCCTACTTGAGCCCAGAATGGTGAAAGTGTAGGATTGTTCCCTTGGCTTACCTTACGCCCTCCCCCCTATTCCCTCCCCCCTCCTCCCGTTTATTTTCGTTTTCACGCTTTATTTTCGTAATCGTTATAAAGTTCTCGGTCAATTGATACCAATATCGACTGTTTCCTTGGCGTACCTTACGCCATTTCCCATTTTCCCTCCCCCCACTTTATTTTCGTTTTTACGTCAAGTATTTGTAATTGTTATAAAATTCTCTGTTGATTGATACCAATGTCGACTGTGTTTCCTTGGCGTATCTTACGCCCTCCCCCCTTTTCCCTCCCCCCACTTTATTTTCGTTTTTACGCTGCGTATTCGTAATCGTTATAAAATTCTCTGTTGATTAATAATAATGTCGACTGTGTTTCTTCGGCGTACCTTACGCTCTCCCCCCTATCCCCCCATTATTTTCGTTTTTACGCTCAGTATTCGTAATCGTTATAAAATTCTATGTCGATTGATACCAATGTCGACCGTGTTTCCTTGGCTTACTTTGCTCCCTCCCCCCACTTTATTTTCGTTTTTACGCTGCGTATTCATAATAAATTCCTCTGTCGATTGATACCAATGCCGACTATGTTCCCTCGTCGTACCTTACGCCCTCCTCTCCTTTCCCCTCCTCCTCCTTACATTCTCCTTTTTGCTGCATATCCGTAAATTCCCCTCAGTTCTTTCTCCTTTTTGCTTCCTATTCGTAAATACCGAATTCGAGCAACTGAGACTAAACCCATCGGTCAACCGTAAGTGGGTGTTGACTCTTTTCACTTATCCATTATTTTGAAATATTTGCTTTAATATTTGATGAATGTAAAAAGGTACTGCAATATATGTTTTAGGAAATGTTGCTTTCTATAACCTTTGTTTGAAACATTTTCCCATATATTGCATTTTTAGGGAGATATAAAAAAAAAATATTTTTAGCTTTCACAACCACACCACCTACCGGCGACTATTGTAAACACCTGGCGCTTTTTATTTTCTTAATTGTTGGAGCTTCGGGGCTTTATCCAATATCAGATGGCTACATTTTGAGTTTATTCACTGTAAGGTCTTCAATTTTCCTCACAGTTACTTAAAATATTTATTATTATTTAACCTGTTTGGGATTTTTAGAATCATTCCTGATATGGAGAAAGTCATGTGTAGGCCACATCGGATTTTTTATTTTATAATTTTAGGTCCTTGATAACCAGTATAGTTGGATTCTATGGTTTTCCTCATTCTCCTACTTAATATGCATACATTTAAAAAGCAAATATTTTTTCTAATCGTCCTAATCTTCTTTGATGAATCTCCCCGAGTTGTGATGGACGGAAAAATACGGAGAGGGAGGGGAGTACAAGTGATAATGGGGATAAAGTAGAATGAGAAAGAGAATATAATATGCTATTCAACTCTAGGCTCGTACGTAATTAATCCAGTTGTTGTATTTCAAATTCATTGAATTTCTCCTTCTTGG
The DNA here is from genome assembly GCA_028673005.1 of Tanypteryx hageni. NCBI lineage: Eukaryota > Metazoa > Arthropoda > Insecta > Odonata > Petaluridae > Tanypteryx > Tanypteryx hageni. The sequence goes on from CM054113.1 coordinate 176,976,541, forward strand.
AAACGTTTTACTGGCTTCTCTTCTGTCCTATAGCTATTTAGATTGATATCCGTTGAATTTCAGCAGACATCTTCTCTATTATGTATACAACATGTACACGTCCAAAATGACGGCAACGGGAATTAATTTTAATTTATTTATCTATCATCATCATCATCATAGGTAGTCTGTCCGTAGACAAGTCCGCGATTAAACCTTGTTCTCCATATACTCCTATTTTCCGTTTTCCTCTTCATATCTTGATAACTCTCTTTCCCTTTCAAATCGTCTATCAGCTGAAACCTTGTCCTGCATCTTTCAATTTTTCCATCTAGTTTTCCTTCTAACACGTCTTTAATCATACTCTCTCTCCTCAGGTAATGTCCAACCCAGTTAGCCTTCCTCTTTTTGATAGTCTGTATAATCATTTGCTTCTCTCCTATTCTTCGTAGCACTTCATCGTTTTTCATCCTATCTGTCCATTTTATATTCAGCATTCTCCTCCAAGTCCACATTTTAAAGCTTTCCAAGTATTTCATGTCATTTTTCCTTAGCGTCCATGTTTCTGCTCCATACAAAGCTATACTCCATACATAGCATTTTATGTACTTCATGCGTATACCATCCCTTATATTCCCCATAATTAGGTGTTTCTTTCTCCTGAAAGCCGCTTTTACTTTTCCTATTCTAGTCCTGATCTCAGCCGTACATTTTGCTTCTCTTGATCTGATCTGTGGCTCATACCCTCCCGTGGTATATGCAATTTCTGAGTTGCCTACCGGTGTGGCTCTACTCAACGTCGTGTTATAAAATACTTGACAGTGCAGGCACCTCACCCATATTTTCGATAATCGTCAATAATAGTTAAAATTATGTTATGTTCGCCGCTTTTTTGGAGGGACCCAATCCTCTTCACCTGTGGATGCCAGTGCCCGTTTGTGCTTGTCCCAGACCGATGCTCTGTTTATAACGGGATCGCGGAGAACGTCATTTATTTTATTTTCGAGCGCAAATCTATATTTAGTGGCCAAGTCTTTGGCGACTTCTCTAATTGCTTTTGTTTTTAGCATTTCGTGGAGGTCTACACTCTGACCCCGTGTCCTGCTTATTCTCTTTAAAATTTTTCTCTCCGCGGTCTCGATTATTTTCCAGGACTTCTGCATTATGAGTCCTGTCCATATTGGCGCAGCGTACATGAGAGTCGGTCTGATGATTGCTTTATAGAGCTGTGTTTTTAATTCCCTGGACACGTCAATTGAATTAAAAATTGGGGAGAGTCTAGCTCTTTTCCCAGCTGCCGCTAAGTTAATCCTTTTTACATGTTCGTCAAACCGTAGTTTCTCGTTCATGGTTACACCAAAGTATTTAATATGTTTCGCCCAGGGAATTTCCACACCTTCAATTAAAAGTTGTCTCGGCATCTTGGCATCCTTTTTTTGAAGAGGATTGCTTGTGTCTTTTGGGGGTTTATCTCAATTCTCCATTTTTTGTAATATTGAGTCAATTTCTCAGTTAGCCTCAGGGCATACCGGACAGCCATTTCCGGCTGGAAGCTTTTCGTAATTATGGCGCAGTCGTCCGCGTAGAGAGCAATGGTGGAGTTCCAATCCCCCTCGCATTTCGGAATGTCGCCTGTATAGATGGAGAACAGTAATGACCCAAGGACACTCCCTTGTGGTACACTAGCTGCTATCTTCCTCGTTGAACTTACGGCACCATTCCATTTCACTGTGAATGGCCTGTCATAAATATAAGATTTAATGAATTTCGCCTGCCAAGAGGGAAATTTTGCTATCAGTAATTTTTGCAGTAGGCCTAAGTGCCATACTTTGTCGAATGCCTTACTTATATCAAATGCTACTCCAACTGAAACATTGTTCCTGTTGAAGGCGTCCGTAATAAAATCGACTACTCTTTGCAGCTGATGTGTTGTGGAGTGTCCTGCCTTAAATCCAAACTGATTTTGGGCGATTACACCATGCCCTTCTGCGTGAGTCAGTATGTGGGGATAAATCATCTTTTCACATACCTTTCCAAGGCAGGAAAGGAGGGATATTGGTCTGAAGTCGGAGGCATTTAACACCCTCGTTCCTACCTTGGGTATGCATATAATGTCTGCATGCTTCCAGCCGGTTGGATAGTGCCCTATCTTTACCACTGCGTTGAGAATTGAGATAAGATATTCTCCCGCAGAGATTGGCAGTCGTTTTATTAATTCGTAGGGAATTTTGTCTTTTCCTGTAGCTTTCCTTTTAGGTAGCCGTGCAATTACTTCTGCCAATTCTTTAGTGGAGAACACCGGAGTGGCTTGGGCCTCATTCTGGTGTTGTTCACTTAGCATGGACTCGACCTCTTCTATTGTTATTTCCGGAGTAAATTCCGTCGCTTCATTGGGCGTGAAAATCTGCTCTAGGTGAGCCTCACGATATTCTGCTTTGTCAGCAGGCGTGGTGAGTTTACCTCCTGGGCTTTCCACCGGGGGGTCGCTCCTGGCAGAATTAGTTAGGGAACGCGTATACTTCCATATGCTGTTATCTTTCGTGTTGAGGTCCGCCAATCGTATCGACCATCTATATCTCCTCAGGCGCCTCAACTGGTCTCTAATTACCCTATTCAACTCCCGGAGATCCCTTTTCTGCTCGGCGGTGCCAAAGTGATAGTACTCCCTCCTCACCCGGTTCCTTTTTTTGATGACGTCTTTGATTTCATCCGGGATCTCCAGGTTTTCTTTTGCTTTTGTTGCTCTGCGCGGAATTGCTTCTTCCGCTGCGTTCGTAATAGCGTTCCCCAACAATTCTGCCGCCTCGTCTATTCCCTCCCTGGTGGATATCGTGGGCACATCACTTGGTAGTGTCTCCGTAATTTTCTTTCTAAATTTAGCCCAATCCGCAAGTCCGTAGCACATGCGGAGGTTGTCCTGTTGATAAAATATTACTTGTGTCCCGATCCTCAGAACCACCGGGTAATGATCGCTTGTTAGTTCTGGGATCGTTTTTGACACTGTCCGTCGATCAAAGTTCTTGACCAGTGCAAAATCAAGGACACTTCCTGTGTTCCTTGGTCCTGGTCGCGTCGTTGTTATCGGAGCCACTACCCTAAATTGGTTATCTCGTGCCCATGTCTTTAAAAGATTACCACGCCTGCTATCTTTACTGCAGTTCCACGCCCAATGCATCGCGTTAAAATCACCCGCGATTATCACTCCATCGTCCATGCTAAGGAGCCCGTTTAGGTCTTGCATACGCAATTCTTTATTTGGTGGGATATAAATGCTTACGATGGTGATTGTTCCCATAGTTGTGTCAGCTCTGACTCCCACTGCTTCTATCGGGCCAGAGCTTCTGTCGTCTATTGTTGCGCATGCAATTCCTTCACGGGCAAGGATCGCCACTCCACCCCCTCGAGTGTTGCTTTCTCGGTCCCTCCTAAATACCTTGTAACTAGGAACAGCCCATTCCTCATTCGGATGAAGGTGCGTCTCCTGTATTAAAATAATGTTAACTGAATGTTTTCTTAGGAACTCAATGAGCTCCGGCGTCTTGTTTCGTACGGTCCCGTTGGCATTCCAGTGGGCCATGATGATCGCATTCACTTAGTTGACCCTAGCGTCCATTGCCGTTTTGAGCGGTTATGGCGGCTACTAGGGTTTGTATTAGCGTCATCATGGCCGTCATCTGTTGTTGTATTGTAGCTGTAAACTGGGCCATAGTCGCGACTAAGGTTTTAATATCCGAGTCATTATTACAAAGGTTTTCCTCCCTTTTGGGCTGTTCCTTGGTTTCCTTTTGTGGTAGCGGCGGGAATTCTTTTACTTCAATCCCTTTGTCATTTTTCTCCCGGATAGTCCAGACCGATGGCGGTGGTGGGGGGACCTGGATCGGTGTGTGCGTTTTGTCACATTTCTTTTCTTTTATCTTTAAAGCTTGTTCATGTTTCATGTAGATGGGGCACCTACGAGAAAAGGAGGCATGCTCCCCGCCGCAGTTGCAGCATTTAGATTTAGTATTAGACTTGTCATTAGGACAGTTTTTGCCTTCGTGGGGATGCTGTGCAGTACTGGGACCCGTGTCCATATCTATTGCACCGGAAGCACATCTGTGGCCTCTGGTATCTGTAGGGTTCCAGGATCACTTTATGGCTGCATATTTTCCTTACGCCTGCCATAGCAGTGATTCTAAAGTCTCGTTTTTCTCTATAGCCACCACGTAGAGGTCCTTTTTCGTAGGTGCCAGCACACGTACAGCCACGCACGGGACTCCTGATTCCTTAAGTTCTTCCTTAATGAATCCCAGATCCATCCCCTCATCCAACCCTTTGATAATATACCTGACGGTGGTATTTGTTTTTCCCGCCCAGGTATGCATCTGGGCGCCAGCCTCAGTTAAATATTGTTTAATGGTATCATATTCGGCCGTGGTGGTCAGTTGTAGTCTTGACCCGTCTTTTGTCTTAATAATTGTGAAATCGTTGTTTCCCACTTTTTGTCTAATAGACTTTACGAATGCTGCGTTATTTAAGATATCGTAAATGACTATGGCCGGTGGTCTCTTTTCTTTAGCTTATGTCCTTGGATTATCTCCTGGAGCGTCTACTAATGGATCGAACCTGTTTGTAACTTCTGTTGTGGTGGGCTTAAAGACCAACGGCTCATAGCGTCTTCTCTTCTTAGCCCTCTCCACTGTTGTGTAGATGGCTGTGTCATCTTCGTTAGAATTGCTGACGGGATCAAGTCCTACATTTTCCCTGCCCTCACTGGCCTTTTCTGGAGCCACGTCATCTTGCCCTTTGGTCTGGACTCCCTTAATGCTTTCTCTTTGAAAGAGAACATTCCTTATGCTAGAAGGGATCGGTATCCTTTCCCCTACTTGCGTAGAGGTGCCTGCTTCGCTTCTCGGAGCTGCGTCCCTGTTGGGGGGCAGTGAGCGGATCATTCTGTGGGAGTGTTAGTCCTATCACCTATCAAGATAGAGAAAGGTCGAGCGGGTGAGAAGGTGGAACAAGTTAGCCACCCTCCGCGGAAGAAGTGGGGCCGACCGTGCAGTGGCGGCCACCCGGGATTGACCCGCTCGCGGCAAGGCGTGCTGCCAACTCCCTGATGGTACCTGGTCGTGTCCCGGAAAGCCCTAGGGAGTCCCGCAGCGACTTACGTACTTCCCCCCGTAAGGGGGTTTTCCCGCACCAGGCAGACGGACTCCCACGTTAGTAACTAAAATGAATAAAAAGTGTAAAAAGAATGATCCGCAATGTGGAGGGTATGAGCTGTCCCTGTTTAGCTATTGGTTGTCGGTCATCCAATCCGGAGTCAAAAACCTGTGTGTTGGATAGGCTAGGTTCGCTAGTCATCTGCTTCTCTTGTTATGATGCTTCCAAGGTATTTATAGTCTGAAACTTGTTATAAAGGCTTTCCTACAATACTTATGTTCAGATTCTCTTCTTTGCTCTATATTCGAATGACCTTGGACGTTTCTGTATTTATTTCCATACCGTATTTTCTACCTGTTATTACTAGTCTATTTATAATTTTCTGGAGTTCCTCTTCCTTTCTTGCTAGAAGTACTTGATCATCCTCGTATTTTACTGTTCTTATAATCCTTCCTCCAGTTTTGAAATCACCTGTGCCTTCTAACGCTTCTTGCATTAGACTTTCTCCATATATATTGAATAGGGTCGGCGATAGGCAGCAGCCGTCTTACTCTACCGATATTTACTCCGCAGGTGTCAGCATTCTCCAACCTGACCTTTACAACTTGATTCACATATAGATTCCTGATCAGTCTCCTGTCTTTCCAGTCTACACCTATATCCTTTAATATCTTCATCAACATTACCCAATTTACTCTATCAATGGCCTTCTGCAAGTCTACGAAACATATGCAGATATTTTGACTATACTATTGCCCTTTCTGATATGATTGTAACTACCCCTATAGTATCTCTAGTTTCCCGTCCTTTTCTGAAACGGAATTGATCTTCTCCTAGCATTTCTTCTGCCTTTTTCTCCAGCCTTTTATTAATAATCCTCGTGATGATCTTCGAAGTGTGTGACAGAAGGCTTATTGTTCTCTAGTAGTCTAGCCTTTAGCTTCTTCTTTAGAGGGATCATTGTTACTTCTAGGAAATCCCGAGGCCACTCTCCCTTGACGTAAATCTTATTAATTAATTTCGTGATCGCTTATAGTCCTTCTGATCCCATGACTTTAAGTACCTCAGCCCCTCCTCGGTTTCTCTTTCCAAGACCGTATTGCCCGACAACATTTTCCTCCTGCCCTTCTCCGACTATGCTGTTTCAATTCCCCATTATTATGCAGTTTACCTTTCCTCTTCCGTCTTTTTCGTAAATGTCATTAATTTATCATACATCTCCTAGATTTCTTCATCTTCATGAGCTGACGTTGGCATATATACCTGGATTATCAGCATGTCCACTGGGACTGCTTTAAGCTTTATTGCCATCAGTCTATCGTTCGTTGCTATTATCCTTGTCACACTTTTCATCATATCTTTCCTAAGTACCAGAGCTACTCCCCTTTCCCCACTATTTCCTCCAGAATAAACTACCGTGAATTCTTACGAGTCGAACTGTCCTTCTCCCTACCATCTAGTTTCGCTTAGTCCTATAATGTCAACTCTATTTCTTCTCATTTCTTCTTTCAAGTTCTCTAACTTTCCTGCCTTTCTCATAGTTCTTACGTTCCAAGTCCCTATTCGTAAATTACTTTCGACAAATGTTTTCCTCAAGGCAGTCCCCGCCCGGAGATCCGATTGGGGGACTATTTTACCTCCGGATTGTTTTACCTTGAAAGAACTCATATTTTCCAACAATATACTCATTACTAGGGATTGTAGTATGATAGTTTCTCTCTTACTTTCCACATTGCAGTACTGTAACCGTTCAAATCGTCCCTATCATGCCTACAGCTGTATTGGATATAGACACAGCCAACATCATTTGTTTTCAGCTCTATACCATACTGACAGTACTGCTGCCTACTGCCAGGCACCGATGTAGTTTTTATTAATAAAACCTCTATTCGCGGGGTTTGAACCCCGGAAATTTGTAATGGGAAAACGAAACGCTAACCACTACACCAGCAGTGCATATATTGATCTATATAGGTGCATTTAATTCCCTATATAAATATGCATATACCGTTTCAAATTATCCGTCCTCTCAATGCTTCCTCAATCCTTCGTCTCCTCCTTATCTCATGCCCTTCACCCTCCTTTCCTCCTAAGTCACTCCCTACTGCTCTTCTTTACTCTCTTTCTCGTCGTTATTCCTACCAATCACTTATATCCATTCCTTCCTAAAAATCAATACTCAATTGGAGGACATTTTATTAATTAGATCAAATATTGGTTCCTTGGAGTAAATTTTATTGTTTGTATATATTGTTCATCTTAAGGAAACTTATGTAATTATGTACTGTATGATATTTTTAATATTGTCATCTAAATTATTGTATTAAAAATAGTTAAGTAACTCTTCTTTGAACAACTATTAATTACCTTCTACATTCAAATGTGAATTAATATTATTGTACCTATTCAAGTACGTGCACGAATACTATTGAAATAAATTGATTATGATAATGAGAGTATCTGCTTATATTGGAATCTGGAATATTTGAATTGTAAAATCAAATAAATTTTGACTTTTGAAGGAATAACGACGGTTATACATCAAATTCAAGACTAAAATATAAATAACATTTTTAATAGCTTCTGTATTCGCTAAAAAGGAAAAAAATTAAATTCCCATAGGACAGTATTATACGGAGTAGTATAAAGGAGCTGTTTCATAATTGAAAAACGAAAAATGTAAGAAGGGAATTTATACAACGTTTTACTGTTCGTTGCATGGTGGGAGGGGACGCTTGCGCGTTGTTACGTGTGGATATCTATTTTTGTCTTCTTGACTTGCAATATTGAAGACTTATTAGGTTTAAATAAAAATAAAATTAATTAATAAAGATTATTTTGGAATTATCTTGATAATTTCCCCAAAGCATTCAAAGTCGGAGCGAAAAAAACCGGTTCGAACCGGTTCAATGGTGGTTGCTTCAGCGAAACCGGAACCGAACCGAAATTTTTTGTTTTGTGTGAACCGGAACAACAACCAGAGCGAAAAAATTTCGGTTCGATGCTCTGAGTTGCACTCCCTATTAGGTCACGTAAAGTATTTATACCATTTTCTTAGTTTCTTTCCCCCTATATCCTAAATACCAATTTCCATCAATATTCGTCCAGTAGTTTCTGAGATGAAACATGTAGACGGGCGGACAGACACCACCTGACCATAAGGCGTTCTTTTTTATGCGTTCTTTGCACGAAGTTCACGTATATAGAGGAGGTCGTTTCCGTCCGTCCGACCGCATGTGTAACTCTGGAACCGCTGGAAGTATTTCGATAAAATTTGGTATTTTGGGAGTTTTGCTAAAATTTATCGACCAATTCCAATTTTGGTTAAAATCGGACATTAATAACGACCAACTGACATTAAGGACTCTATATATTTAACATCATATTTCGCAATCATCTCGTTAAATACTCATCTGAGCGAACATAAGTTCAATAAAATAACTAAACATTTTTTGACAAATAATTCTTCCAGTAGCACGTAAGGTTTACGATAAATTTAAAGAAAAGGAATTGAACGCATTTACGTAATTGTACGACTTTCGATGTTCTTTTGTTCTTTCAAAAAAATATTAATTAATAACTTTACTTAAATTGGTCGACCGATTCCAATTTTGGTTAAATCGGACTACAATAACGACCACTTTACATGGAGACCTTCATGTGGCTTACATTGTACTTCTGTTTCGAATCCGGGGCCGCTGGACGTATTTTGATGAAATTTGGTATTGGAAAGTTTTACTACATTTTGTCGACCGATCCAATTTTGGTTTAAATCGGACGATAAACACGACCACTTTGCATTTAGGCTTGGTAGAACTCGTTTATGTTTTTGAAAATCGACGTTTATTTTCCCGAAAAATATCGACGCATAAATTTACTACTATTATAGGCTTGGTTTTCTTAAAAATCGACGTTTATTTCCCCTAAAAATATGGACGTTTTCTTTATTACATTTTAATGAGCTTGGTAGTTAATATTTCTTAAAAAGCGACCACTACCACACTGTTTATTTTTCCTAGAAATCAACGACGTTCATTTTTATACATTTAATTGGGCATTTTATTTTTCGACGTTTATATTTTGGCTATAATAATCCAAGAGGTTGATTAACCAGAAATACACACAAACATCGACGTTTATATTTCTTAAAAAGCGAAATCTCATTTGGAAATTCTGTGTGCTCCGACACACTTACTTGTTTACTTTTGTAAAGAACGCCTAAAAATGGAAAGGCGCACTCCATGTTTTCAAAGGCGTTCTTTATGATTCAATTATTTAATAATTAATGTGGCGCTCCTGATTAGACTACGCGAACCATTTTGCATAATTTTCTCATTCTATTTGCCCTCAAGTTCTAAATACCAAATGTCATGAATATCCACCCAGCAGTTTCGGAGAGGAGACATGCGGACGGACGGTGGTCACGCGGAGGAGACTTGCCCATAAGGCGTTCAACTACTACCTATCGCTTTGCTGCGAAAGAACACCTACTGTTAATTGAATTTTTATTTATTTTCGATACAGTCGTATCATTTATCGATACCAAGGTATTGTTTATTCTTCCAAACATCGCTTCGTATATGTTGACAGATGCGACTCGAATTTATAATCAGACGTACGACGGCAAGAAATTTTAATTTCGCTCTTTCAGGCGTTCTCTGTTTCAAGTTTTGAATTCCTACGATGATTTTAATAAATATGATAGGAAAATGATCAGCGTAATACACTGATATCGGTGTCCTTTTATACGCTCAATGGCAACGCTGAGTGGTGCGTTGTGTTGGAATTAGTCCGTAGTAGGGCAGGGTTATTTAATAATATTTTCGAGACAATGATTAATTTCTAAATTTCAATCGAACATAATGATTGAAAATACTTATAAAATCGAAGTGAAATAAATTACGCATAAATTGGTAATGCATTTCATTCCCGAAATATTGCTGTCGTATCAAATGAAAATCCTGGACGATAAAAAATATCAAGTAAAGGTCGACGAGAAAGTGCCTCAGCAGCAACGCTGTAATTTCGCAGAGTGTATACACAAATGTTGTACTGTGTTGTGTATATCTACCGATAATATACGTTAATTATAGAAATTTCGGAAATAAAAATTGGACTCTTGTCCGTTCATTCCATCGTCAAATGATGGAGCCCATGCGGGGTTGGTGAAGTAGAGCAAAAGTTCGAATGACCGAACATAGAGTTCGTAGATCAAATCTTTGCCGAAAATTTTTTGTTCTCTAAGATTGAATGTTGGTCTATCTGGATCGTTGTGTGGCTTATGGGTGTTTAGAACGAATAAAATATAATAGGATACAACAGAATTGAATAAAATAGGTTTATTTGCTCCAGAGATTATTACATAGAAAAATATAAAAGTCAAAATAAAAAAACAGCAAAATAATGAAAAAAGTCTGATGTATGTACATATATACATATGCTGGCTACACAAATGCAGAAACAGCCTGATATACGCATACATCATGTAGTTTAAAATGTTACACTTATTTAATTCAATCGACGAAAAGAGATACATTAACAAGAAATATCACTTATTTACAACAGTTTAAATTCCTCAACATTCTAAGGACAATTAATTAATTAGAATTAATTAAACACATGGCCAATTATTTTTTTAATTTTCGTTGGCAAAATATTCAAAAAGTTTGACACACTTAAGAAAAGGCTAGTTTTTGTCAATTTGAGATTTGTTGATTTTGCAGGACAATTTATTTCACGTATTGAATTGTAGTCGTACGCATGATAGTATTTGAAGTGAGTAGTGGTTTTCGAATAGGATCGTTTTAATAATGTATGTACAAAGCAGATGCAGTGAGAAGATCATTTTCTACAAAAGCCTTTCTACAAGAGTCCCTTCTCTTTATATTAAATACTAGTAGAAGGTGCTTGCATTCTGCAAGCATATCTTCTCACCTAGAAAAAACATTCATTTTTCAGACAGATATTTCATCATTACAAATATTTTTTAAATTCTAAACATTTCACCTCCTCAGGGATTTTCGTTTTTCCCTTATGTAAAAATAATAGATTAAAAAAATCCCCAAACTTTGCTATTTTAAGAATTTTATACTTTCCCCATTATGGGGTACTAATGCTACACATTTCTACCAAATTTTAAAGTTGTAGCACTTCTAGAAGTGAAATAATATTTTTCTAATTGTTTAAATTTTAAACATTTTTAACGGCCGTCAAAATATATTTATGGAGAGTTTCAAATGTTTATTTGTGCAAATGCACTACTCTGTAAATAACTTGAAACTTTCAGCTTTCTAGCTCATCCCGTAGTACCTAAACAGTTATCTATTTGTTTAAATTTGAAGAATTTTTACCTTCCAAACAAATTAAAATATCAAAATTTCTATAACCGCTATTTCGTTTTTTTTACAAATCATACTTACAAAAAAATTTCAGCTCCGTAGCACATGCGCAAATACATAAACCTTGAAATTTTGTTTGAACAATTGCGAATTTTTAGCCGCCGCATCGTTGCACTTTTTCGAGATTTTCGTTTTTTCTAGTCGGTTTTGCACAAAATCCTACATAAGAAAATCGAATCTCCTGCTCATCTGGAAGTATCTAAACATTAGTATCTTCCTCCTCCTCTGTAAGGAACGTCTATATATAATGATGGTTCTGATTGCCCTTTTCTGAAGAACTAAAATCCTTATTATGAGTTTGGCTGCAGCACCGACCCAGGTCTCAATACTATAACATAAATGTGGAAAAATTGTTAATTCCATGTTAAACAATATTTAAAGTTTCTATAGACACTAAATGTTTCATTCTCCTTTGTATGAAGATACCGCGGCTGATTTTGATACAGTAACAGTGAAGATGAGCTTCCCAGGTCAGGTTTTTATCAATAATGACAGCAGAACAGTTATTGAAATTATATTATTTCATTATATTATCATTTTCCATTTGAACTCTTATCGTATGTGAACTTTGCTGATAAATTAATCAGATTTGATTTATTTGCATTAACAGATAGATTTGAATTATTGAAATATTCTATTATTTGCTTAGAGTAATCAATGCAGTTTAAGTTGAGAGAATTCATAGTGTTGCCTTGGCTTACCATCTGCGTATGCTATGATTTTATGATTTATCATGGATGGGTATGTCGTTAAAGTAAATTAGGGATAGTAATGGTTTAACTGTGTGAGGTGTAAGTGAATCAGATACGGCGAGTAAACCAGAAGAAATGAGTGTAGATATAATTACCTGGTCCATGAATGAAACTAGTTTAAAGATAGTTTTTATTTCGTTCTTGTACTAGGATCTGTTGACGAGTGGGAGCTATTGATCCCTAAGTCGCGGAAATTTGTACGTTTATCCCAACCTAAGGGAAATCATTGATGATTCACTCTAAGACAATGCAAAAGCTTAGTCGTCGTGAATCAACGCTTGGACCAGTTTTGAACGACTCGCCTCTCCGGGGATTCCATCTCTTTTTATGCTAGTCCCTCGGAAGCGAGCCAATCGCCTGCCGATCAGTCGCTGCAGGGAGATTTAAAGCCATTTCCGCGTGGTGTAAGGAATGGGATAATGAAATTAATTACGGTAAATAATTAGCAGTACGGTTCTGTAGAAGTATGAAAAAATAGATAAATTTCGAGCACAAAAGCGATACAAGGAAGATTCAAGCAGCCAGGCACGTGAAAAATTTAGGAGTAAGCATTTGTCGCAAGCTTTCGTGGGACATGCTGATTCCTCGTGTTGTAGGCGCCAATTCTGTTTAACCTTCTTCTCTCTTGTAGACTCTCCAAACCTAACTCATTTAGCATTTTCGTTACACTCTCTTTCCTACCATATTTGCCTTACACGAATGTAGCTGCTTTCCTTTGAATTTGCTCGATCTTATTCTGTAACACGGCCTGACGTGGGACCCATATGCTAGCTAGCTCCGTGTTCCAATGTGGACCTAATTAACATCAAATAAGGTTTTTCCTTTACTTTTCTATCACTGATTTTAAGGGTCCTGAGGATGAAGTGCAAGTTTCTATAAGCTCTAGAAACGATACTTTCAATATGTTCCTTCCATTTCAGATCTCTATTAAATGTTAATCCTAGGTATGTGAGTGTTTTACCAACTCGCATGTATTCCTCCCCGATGTGGTATGCATAATTTATTTATTTCTATTAAAGTTTATTAGTTTAATTTTCATGGAGATAATTTTCAATTTATTCTGCACTACCCATGCATTTAGTTTATTCAGGTCGTTTTGTAACTTATCTCAATCTTCATCATTTTTCACTACCCTGTAGACAATACAGTCGCCAGCAAACAATCGAACTTTAGGGTTAAGTTTCTTTGGCATGTCAATTATAATGATTAAAAATAGTATGGGTCCCATCACACTTCCCTGAGGAACTCCTGATTTAACCTGTATTGCTTTTGATAGGCAGTCTCCTCTTTTAATCATCTGCGTTCGTTCGCAGAGAAATGCTCTTATCCATTTCGCTATTCTTGGGACAAAACCTATATCTCGTACTTTTTTTAGCAGTAATTCGTGACTTACAACATCGAAAGCTTTTGCAAAGTCAATTACAATAGCATCTATCTGTTCTCTACGATCGAAAGCTTCTATTAAGTCTTGATTGAGTCTAATCGTCTGAGTATCACAAGAGAATCATCATTTTCTTAAACCATGCTGGCATTCACTAAACCATTCTTCCTTTTTCCAAAAACTCCTAATATAGTCAGCTCTAATCCTTTCCAGTAATTTACTCAGTACGCTTGTTAAGCTGATTGGCCTATAATTATTTAGTGGCATTATATTGCCTCCGTTATGTATTGGAATCACAGTCGCTGCTTTCCAGTCGTTTGGTATATCACTGTTATTTAGCGTCATTATGAATATCCTCCTTAGATATGGCGCTATATCAACCCCTCTGATTTTGAGAGCTTCACCACGTATACCATCTGGACCACAATATTTGTTATTTTGGATTTTTAGGATCCTTTTGTATATGTCTTTAAATCCCACATTGAATATTGAAAAGGTCCTATCACTTAAGGTGATTCCTGTATTGTTTTTGTTTGTGATTGCTTCATGTTTAATATACTCGTATATTCTCGCAAAGAGTTTACTCAGCTCTTCAGCTTTTTCTTCGTTTTTCGTCACAACAGCACCGTCTGATCTTACTAATGTCTGTATTTCTTCTGTTTCTCTTTCTTACGTTTTCTGATGCATTTATAAAAAACTACTCCTTAATAATGTGTCCATAAAATGGTTCTGCTCCTTCTTTTTCGCTTCGTTTAACTTCCTTGATATTTCTTTGTACTTTTCGTGGTAATACTGAACAAAATGTCTTTTTTCTGTAATGTACGCGACAACCTGATTAATTTTTTGATGGTCCTGTTATAGTACTCGGGATCTGAATTTATTTTTAAATGTTTTATCGGTACAAATCTATCAACCCCTATTTGAAGAATATTTTTAAAGTTGTCGCAAACTTCATTTATCGTTGATAAACAGTACTATAATTCGGGTCTCTTCTTTTATTATTGCCACAATTTATGCCTATTTGTACCGCTGAGTGATCACGCATTCCTTCAATGACCTTGTAGCTTGCAAAAAAAATTCTATGGTTTGACTAAATATACATCAATAATATTTCCTCCCTCCCTTATTGACTTGTTTACTAAAAGTTTTGCACGGCCGCCTGTCCCTTCTTCTCCCGATCAGTTGACCTATGGCAGGTTAAGGTCACCTGCTACCATGGCTGGCTTTCCTATCTCTCGTCCTTCACATGTAATGTCTCCTATCATTTCTAGTATTTCAAGGTCCGACCCTGGCACCCCCACGCCCCGATTACTTGCATTTTACTTTTACTAATGGGTTCCACTAAAGTAATATTAAGCATTTCGTGGGTATTGTCCGAACCCGTTATAAGGCTAGTAATTTCTTTAGGGACGCATGAAAATATACCCCCTCCCCTTTCGATTGTATCTCGCCTATTTACCACGAACTTTTCCGGAAAAATTTCTTCCGTATTTATTACTTCTCTAATCCAGGATTTCTTTCCTATTATTACGTCAAGCTCAATAGATTCTATCAGGGTCAACAATTTATTAGTTCTCTTTGATTGTAAACACTACAAATGAGCCATGAAAATCCCGACTCCACAAATATAAATAGACACACATAAGCCCTTTTTTGTAAGACTAATAATGGGTATACCAAATAAAGCGGAGTTCCTTGCCCTAACAACTTATTCTCGGCACCTGGAATGATAAAATTATGGAATTAATAACACTTCAACATATTCATCAAATACAACTTTGCTCCTGTAGAGCCTAAAGTGATGATATGCATTACATGAAAAGCAGCCATAGTGAAGTATCTCGTTAAATGGTCACTATTATTAAAATTTAAAATGCTGAGATACGTATCTAACTACAGTAATACCTCGATAAACGAATAATCTTAAGTATCGGCACAACAAAGTGTTGACCTTTTACTACAGGTTGTCCACGATATACCCGAAACGAGAGGTTTAGAGTTAAAAATTGTAATTGGCCGATATAACATGGATCGTGTATGATTCAAATTGCAATTATCAAACTGGATTTCATTTCATAGACGTAATCACAACCACAGTAGGAATAATGTCAACAAGAAACCTCTTTTTTTGTCGGTATGTCACATTAATACTGTACGTCTTAAAATATATACATTAATTAATCAACATATTGTTTCAATAGACGAAAGAAGCTCCCGGAACGTTTCTACTTCCTATATCGAGGTATTACTATTTATAATTATAATTTTTTTAACAATATACATACAGTATTACATGGATTCCGTGCGAGGAAACGAATGTAATTTTAAATATGGATCCCCGTTCGGTCCCTTCGTCCTACCGCAGTTCATTGCTAAGCACTTACGCGTCTGAAGCATTTTCTTTGCATAAAGCTAATGGAAACATTGGAATGAACAGAAAATGATATAATTAACACAAACAAAGAGTCGTACATATCATCTCCATATATGAAGTTGTTTACGATTCATTCATATACTCCTCTATAGTTAAAGCTACCGTACCTGCATTAAAAAATAAGACACTCAAGTTTGCAACTACATTTTACCGTAATGGTGGATGGCGGGACAGTTACAGAATATCAGCAAGACAGTTGTCCAGTTTCAACTTCTCAAAATTTGGTTTGGCGCACACTCATTGGCTGCCTTGTCTGCCGAAGAGAGTGATGACAGCGCCATGTCGTATGCCGACTATACTTTTTGCATCTGCCGAGAACCAATTTCTCCCATAAGAGGTAACCCCCCCTACAGTCGACTTGTGGTCACTGCCAGAACCAGTTACCCTAAAGATGCCCACTTAGTGGGCGAAATGCATCGGTTTGCCCACATTGTTATGGCTTAAGGAGTTTTGGACATTAACGTAATATTACTTCTGATAAAATCTTTAAATTCAGACCTAAGGAAGAGTGGATGAATAAGGAACTCATGGATGAAAATAAGAAAAGAGAGTCTTTGTCCTACTTTCGATCTCATGTCTTATAATCATGATCGTTTGTACCTATGTAATCAGGAGCCTCATTTATTCCCAATAGATCCTCTGCTGGACATTCCGAGCTGTATTTCTCTAGGAGAGATAACCTTGAGCACAGTCTACAGGAGTACTCAGTTAGTGGCCCACAAGATGATTTACACTGGCCAGCGAGTGGACAGTAAATTCAAAGTTTATATTTAAATTTGTTTCCTTTATATAAATATCGTAAATTGATTTTTCATTCTAATCATACACTTTAAATTATTGCAATATTTAAAGACTGCATGCGTGCATTATTGCAATCATGGTTGATTCAGACTGGCGACAGCAAAGTGCTAGCGGAGCGATTCTCGTGCATTATCTAATAAATCTGTTTACACTTTTCAGTCGATGGTCAGCCTTCGTATCGTTCACATGCGTTAGTCAACCGCACGAGTGATTTTTCTGTTGACGGTGAACATTCAATCCGACCGTATTTGTTATGAGTTTCTTATGCTATGAATGTGTATCGGCATCCGAGGAATGTAACTTTAAAAGAAATTTTGGAACGAAAGACGAGTCAGTTGAACAGTCGTATCCACTGCAAAGAGTCCGAAGATCGCATCATTTACGACATCTTACCAACACGGAAGTGGGATTCTTTGGGGCACATTCTCCCAACAGGAAAAAGCAATTGCAGCATCACTACGCGTGGCTTGGATGAAAGAAAGAAAAAACTTTTACCGATCCAGAAACGATGAAAGGGCGTTTTGAATGAAGTCATTAGCGACGAAAAATAACGTCGAGCGTATGAACCGCAGAGTTAAAGCCCAACAAAAACCCAGGACCAGAAGGAATTCCCGCGCGTGTATTAAAAAAACTAGCAGAAGAAATAGCTCCCTTCCTTCGGATAGTTTTCGAGAAATCTCTTACTCTCTGTGAGGTTCCTGATGATTGGAGACTAGCACACGTCACACCCATTCATAAGAGAGGTGACAAAGAAAACCCCGAAAATTATAGGCCGATTTCTCTAACATCATTATCATGTAAGATTTTGGAGCACATTATTGTTAGCAACACAATGCGTTATCTTGAGAGTAGATCGCTGTTAGTCAGCTGTCAACATGGCTTCAGAAAAGGTAGATCCTGTGACACCCAACTCGGTCTGTTTGTGAATGATGTTTTATCATGCGGCGAAAATAATAAGCAGGTCGATGCAGTGTTCCTTGATTTTAGAAAAGCTTTTGACAAGGTTCTCCACCGTAAGTTGTCATAAAAATTGGGAAATCTTGGCGTTATTGTTAAAGTCATTAACTGGGTTCGCGCTTTCCTTTGGAATAGAAAACAAAAAGTAGTCATCGATGGTAAGTCCTCGAGTGTGGCAGATGTAGTCTCTGGAGTGCCGCAGGGTAGTGTGATCGGACCTATGCTTTTCTTGCTTTACATAAACGACATCAGCTCAGTTGTAAAAAGTAATATCAGGCTTTTTGCGGATGACACCGTAGTCTATAGAGAAATTAGTGGTCCTAGCGACCATTGTCAGCTTCAGGATGACCTGGATGCGTTATCTATTTGGTGCAAGGAATGGCAGCTAGAAATCAATCAGAAAAAGAGTAACGTTCTAAACTTTTGGAAATCTAGAAGCCCATCGTCCGTGTTTACCTACTCAATAGATGGTGAGAGCATTCCTGTTTCGGAATCCGTGAAATACCTCGGGGTAACCTTGAATCGTGATCTGTCTTGGGACACCCACATAAGACGAGTGATAGGTGCGGCAAATAAGAAGTTGGCTTTTGTGCGTAGGATAGTCAGGAAAAGCACGGAAAAGGTGAGAGAATCCTGTTATTTATCGTTGGTTAGACCTGAAATGGAATACGCAGCAGCGGTTTGGGATCCATATCAGAGGGGAATCATAAAGGATTTAGAAAAAAATACAGCGGCGAGCAGCTAGATTCGTGAAAAGAATTACGATAAAAAACAGAGCATTACGTTTCTCATTGATGAGTTGAGTTGGCCATCGTTGAAAGATCTTAGATTACAGGCGAGACTTAAACTTCTAGATAGATATAGGTCGGAGATATTCGTAAATGAAATGAAGGATATTATTCGACAACCAACGTATATCGGACGGAGGAATAATGAGGACAAGATTCGCGAAATAGATAGTAGGACGGAGAGGTATGAGGAGTCCTTTTTCCCTAGGACAATACGTGACCACAATAGATAACTGTGAATAATAATTTGTTAGGAACTTGGTGCGCTGCACCCCCTGCCATCCACCGTCAAGGTGACTTGCAGGGTAATATGTAGATGTTTAAATTCTTGGAGCTGACGTTTTCAACGTCCTTCTAATAAACTTTCAAAAGCTGAGATGATGTCTATTGCTATTGGCGAATCAATAGATACCACAGCTGTTGCTCAGTTATGCGTTTTCCCCCGATTTTTCTATGGGGAGCGTTTTCGTGAAGAAATTTTAGCCTTACTTCCGTTAGAAGTGTATGCAAGTGGAGAAGTGCTCTTTGAAAAATTAAATACTTATTTTAACGAACACTAACTTGATGTAAGCAAAATATGTCTTTTAGTCACGGATCACTCGATGACTGGAAAGGTAAAAGGATTGGTTGCAAGACTAAGGTCTTCATCTCCACGCATGAAAACCTTGCATTGCATGATCCATCAGGGTAGTATATTGTGCGCCAAACTTGCATGTGAGCTTAAAGATGCGATGAATACGATCATAAAAGTTTTCAACATTATCCGATCAATGTCAACTCTTCAGCATCCGCTTTTTTGAAAATTCCTTGCTGAAATGACCACTGAACATCAAGATCTCTTTGTTACACGTTGATGTTTGCTGGCTCAGTAATAGTGAGGTGCTGGAGAGATTTATTCATCCCAAAGATGAAATAGTAATAGAATTTCTTGAAGTTTGTTCTCACAAAAATGCTACGAAATTTAAAATTCTTATTCAAGACGATGATTTTATGGCGACTATATGTTTCCTGTGCGACATACTTAGTCACCTTAATGTTCTGAATGAACATTCCCAAGGAAGAGAAAAAAACATCGTCGATCTTGTTGAGAAAATGAATGTCTTTAGGATGAGCCTAATATATATATCCGCCGATTTAACTTCTATACTAAGCTACATATATTATTGAGTTGATTGATGACATCATCTAGTTTTTCTTTATTTAAATAAAAAATTGCAAAGATGTCGTCTCCAAGTTTTGGAGAAATAATAAAATTTTTCTTTGGATTTATTTTCAAAGGAAGACATGAATAAGTTGGCAATGAAGGGTGATAGAGGGTTTCCCATGTAGGTACCTTCAATTTGTTTGTAAAATTGTTGGTTAAATTTAAATACATTCTGGTCATACAGAGGTTAGTGAGTAAGACATACTCATGAACAATTTGCTCAGAAATATTTTTATTTAGTAACTGGTCTTTTAGGATTTGTGACGTTTCCTCTATCGGTACACTTGGGAAAAGGTTTTTATCATCAAAGGAGACCATGATTTCTGACTCTTTTGGAGTTAACAAATAGTAGCGTAAATGGCAGCGTTAATTTTATAATTTTATCAAATGGGTGCTGATTGGGAGAGCCGTAAAAGGAGCGGTTCTCTAACTATTGCTGGAGAGATGCCTGGGGATGGAGATTGATTAATTTCGGTATGATGAAAAGATGGCGTAGATCTTGAAATCTGAAAACTTTTCGGTCAGCTGACTCTGTAGGGATTTATGATGTGATTCCTTCAACGTCAATTCAAGTCCGGTGGGAGAGGAATTTAAACGTGTGTGGGAAGGGATTAAAGTAAATGTCCTTTCTTGGGTGGTTCCAAAATCCGTAATCCTTGGTATCTGCAAGGACAATGAAACACGTTATTAATTTATGTGAGTAATTTCATGCTATATGACTGAAAAATAGGAAATCTATTAAATTGTTTACATGTATGATATTATGTTTACAGTGATTTTGCCAAGTGAAGCTGAGCCCTTGAATTAAATAGAATATAAATATTGGAGTTAATAGAAAAATAGAGTTACGGAATTATATTTCCCTCTATATTATAAAATAACTTACATGGTAGGAACGAAGCAACACCGAGCAAAGGGGTGGGGGAGGTTGGAAAGCGAAAGCGAGCAGGATGCGTGCTCCCTAGTTATTATATATTTATAGATCAAAAACCTTAAATTTTCAAAAACAGGCAACATTTAAGTTCCAAGGTTGACTGTTTTTAAATTTTGCACTATTTAATGAAAAGCGAAGGGAGAATAGAAGGGATATGGGGTCTTCAAAAGATCCTAAATGCTTAATACACCGAATCAACTTCATGGCGCGAAAGTTGGGCGAAAGCAAAAAGTTAACTTTAACGTAGTTTTCAAGGTTTAAGAAAGGAAATTTTTGGCTAGAATTTGGTGGATATAGAGGTTGTGAGGTGAAAGATAAAATGAAAAAAAACATCGCGGACGGGTGAAGGAGCAGAGAGAGAGAGAGAGAGAGAGAGATCCGTAAAAGCACACAACGGAGAAGGAAGTCATGGGTGCTTGCCTCTGCCTCCCCTCTTCTCCCCGCGTTCTCTCCCTGCATTCTCCGCTAAAAGTATTCTCCCCGCTCCCTTTCCCACCGATCCCCATCCCCCTCCCAACCCGAAAAAAGGATTGTTCTCCGGGAGTTTTGGCGCGGCAACATTTCCGGAGTTCTTCACCCTCGTCTGGAGGGAACGCAAATTATTTCGAGCGTTTTGGAGCTCAGAGCACGCACGGAGGGGGGTCTAACAAAAATGCTCGTGATAAGAGGTCACCCCAACCCCTCCTACTTCTCTCATCCTGGGAGATCTCCTCCCTTACGTCCTCTTCCTTCCACCACTCTCATCCTTCTCCTCTTCTCCCGTCTCTCTCTCTCATTACTTCCCCCGGATATGGGCGAGGGAGGACGGACGAAGTGGAGTTTGGACTCGGGGCAAGGGAGAAATGGCTGATGGAGGAAGGAGGGGGATGGATGTGGAGTGGGATAGTGCGTAATTGGAAAGAGAAAAAAAGCGAGGGAAGAATTGCAGAGCAAATTGCATACGCCGCTATTTTCTTGTTTTGGGATTACTTATGACGTCATCATAAGATTACATCTTTGGTTGAGATCGACGGCCCCGTAAATTCCTTTTAAAAGCGTTATATCAATTCTATGAAATAATATTTTTCCCATTTAAAAACAGTGTACTCGCTGCTATGGTAGTTTTATTTCTCATTGTTAAAAATCGGAAAATTTCCCCCTTTTTTGGATTGAAAACAATCATTCGCTCTCGTTTTCGACACGGATTTGATTTTTATTTAAAAAAATATAAATCTCTCTTTCAGCTACAGAAGTGTTTATGTCCAGGGCTCCTATATTAATTTTTAACTAATTTGAAAATGCAAATTAATAATGCCCTGCACCGATATCATGCTTTTCTTGTGGGATGTAGGACTCCTCGGCATCTAGATCCATCAATTTAGTACCATGTGCAGTCCTCCTACAGACCTATTTGCCGTGAAAATTTGGCTTTTCTTAGTCTCAGGATTCCAGAGGAATTGTCCGAACAGAAGATCGGACGGACAAATCGAATACATAAGCGATTTTATTAATCGCTAAATATGTAGTGTGAGGTGAAGGTACTATATAAGGAGGAGGCAGATTTACTTTGTAAGGAAGGACGGAAGGATAATCTTGATGCGAATGAGAGGCTGACTCACAATCAGTAATTTATCCAGAAAAATGATGATTGTGTTATAGAATACTTGAGCGGTCACTACTATTAATGTAGATATGTTTACGGCATGCCGTTTTCCTTTTCTATCAGGAGTGTTGCGCATGAAATATTTTCCCTCGATGATGCTTACGTTTAAGGAGAATTGATGATATGTTTAGGTACGCTTTTTATTCAGTTTCGTTCTCTATTGTTTTTGTTGACTGATAATTGTTGGCTCAATTATGCCCCATTCAGGAGGTCGGCGAATTCTGGTTTTATATTGAAAAACAGAATTATTTTGAGGGTTATTGCGTGGGTATATCGATTTATTAGCGCGTGTCATTTTTCACCATTGGGTAGACAAAATTCTTTTCTTGCTCATGCCTTATTGAACCTGAATTTAAATTTTATAAATTTTTAAACAAATTTAGTGCAGTTTAGCGCGTATCATTTCTCATCATTGTGGAGACTGGAAATTCTTTTCTCGCTTATGCGTTATTGAGCCTGTATTTAAAATTTATATATTTTTAAACAAATTTAGTTCAGTTGAGATTTAAAGTAGCTTTGTTTTGAGCTGTGGATAAATTATTTGAGTATCAGAAAATTATGAAGCCGAAAAAGAAAATGTTCGTGAAACTAAATCAACATACGATATAGTTTGTGACCTAGGTGTTTCCTCCTTTTATTAGATTAAACCTTAAAATAAAAATATAACTGGATTACGTAAACAGTCGTTTTAAATATCTAGTTTTTAAAGAATTTTAAAATCATCTCATTTGCTAACGGATTCGTCGTCGGCATAAAATTACGCTGTGATTTGAAATAGAACCGCTTAAATATCCCCGTAATATAAAAAAATGTTTATTTTATATAGTCCATTACGTTTTTATAGTGCATGAGAAACTGAAAAATATTATTTTTACGTAAAGTATAAATTAAATAAGTAAGGTTGATACTTGCAACGAATAGTTCACAAACCCGTCTAAATATATTTTTTTTGTAAAATACGATACGAAGTTGCAAAGATTGTTTCGGTTTTAATTGTGTGATATCCACAGGTTTTCCTTTAACTCTCCCTCAGTGTAGGTTTCAGCTACCTTAAAATCCTTTAGAAGTGTATCTTATAATGAGCATGACTTTTGCTACGTTGTAAAGTTTTGGAATCCATCTCAAATCCGCGTATCGTTGTTTAAAAATATCTCAAAAGATTATATTTTCGAATATTCCTAAATATTAACATATTCTATAATGATTGCAGTTAGCAAATTATGGTCTTTTGATGATTTATTTGTGCAACAGAGATGCCAAAAATGCGATTAAAAATAAAAGTTATTGATTTAAAAATATTTTACAATGAGTCATGGCCACTCCCGAATTGGCATTATTCTGAATTTAATCCTTGCATCTATATATCTACTATTCAGACCCTTACACTTTGAAAAGCATCGATCTTAAAGGGAAGATGAGTGAATATTACTTACTCCAATTCGTTGAATAGTCATTACTTGGTGGTTACAAAAAACGTCGAATCTAGGGCGTGAAGAATACCCTCGAGAAAAATTTGTAGACCGAAAGTAACGCACATGGCCATTCTTTTTTTATTTTGCCTATCCTTCACAATCCCAATAATCTTTCATATTCTTCAACCATCGGATAAAGGGTCCTCTATGGGGATTCTTTCGTCTCGCGTAGCTTCATTTGTTCCAAACACCCTCCTTTTCCATTCATCTCTTTCGCTCCAATTTCAGATCCCTCCAAACCACTTTCTCTCCCTCACCCCTTTTCATTTCTCATCCTATTCTGCTTTATCATCGAGCTTATGTCCCTCACACCCTCCGGGGCTACTCTGGAGGCGACAGTAATGCCATCTACCGAGGCAGTGGGAAGACGTCCATCCGAGTGGATCGCACGGAACACGATTTTTTCTTCCCATTTTTATCGCATTGGTATTTTGTCGATTCTTTCTACATCGCCGCATCCTCCTTTCCAATGTGTGTGTGTATATGTATATATGTATGTGTGTATATATATATATATATATATATATATATATATACACACACACACACACACACAGTGTTCGGAAACTATTTGCCCAAAATGAGAGGGATGATAAAAGGGACCAAAGGTAGTAACACGCCTCAAAATAGTGCTAACCGCTAAGTAATTTTGCTCACCGTAAATTGTTCCTGCGTATGATTTGAGGCGAGGCAATGGTTTCAGAAAGGTCTAGTTTGTTTGGCCTAGAAGAAGAAGGAGAGGCGGGTGGGAAGAATGAGTACTGGAATAGGTGGGAACGTGAGTTCGAAGGTTGAAGATTGAGTGACGTGGTCACTCTTTTGAAGATCACAAATGAATCTAACACAGGCATTTTGTGCCCGCTGCAATTTAAAGATAACTCGTAAGATATATCTTGATAGACCGGATCGCAGTAATCGAAGTGTGGAAGGACAAGAGCAGTGATAAGTTGTTTGCGAAAAGAAAAATGGGTGATGCTTTTAATTCTCTTAAGCGAGTGGAGTGAGCTGTTAACAGTATTGCATGCTTTAGTTATATGATCAGTCCAGGTCAAAGCTTCGTTGAATAATAACCCGAGGTTAGTTGCAGTTTTTTGGAAAGAAATGAGAGAATTATTGAGCAAAAGTGGGGGAAGTTTCGTGGAATTCAATGTGGAGAGAGGTTTGGGGTACGCAATGATAATAGACTGGCTTTTTGTTGGATTAATATTTAGTAAATTTGCATTGCTTCATTTGGATTTGGATTCATTTTACCAATGATGAGAGAGAGATCAATAATGGGAGAGTGCATATAAATTTGGAGGTCATCTGCATAGAGGTGGCATTTACAGTAATCAATCTGAGAAGATATATCATTAATGCCTTATTCATTGATTTCAGGAAGACGTTCGATAAAGTATCTCATAGGAAATTAATTGCGAAGTTAGGACAATGTGGTATCAATTCGAAAGTTGTCGGTTGGGTGAGAGACTTCCTCTCGAATAGGGAACAGATAGTTGTCATCGATGGGAAATACTCGTCCCCCGTTAAAGTTGCTTCGGGTGTTCCTCAGGGAAGTGAATTGGGCCCTCTGCTCTTCTTAATCTATATAAATGATATGTGCTCGGTTGTTCGTAGTAAAATTAGGCTTTTCGCCGATGACACCGTTCTATATAAAGAAATAAAAAATCAGGAGGACCATCAGTCTCTGCGTGAAGACTTAAGAGCCATTTCAGCGTGGTGCAAAGAATGGCAAATCGAAATTAATTATACGAAATGTCCCGCAGTCACGTTCTGGAAAAGTAAGAACTAAGATTTAGGTTTCGAGTATAAAATAGATGAAACGAGTATTCGACAAGCTGAGTATGTAAAATATTTAGGAGTAACCATTTGTCGAGATCTTTCGTGGGACATGCACATTCGTCGAGTTATAGGCGCGGCCAACAAGAAACTGGCATTCATAGGTAGAATAGTACGGAACACTACAGAGAAAGTACGCGAAACATGCTACTTATCACTGGTAAGACCACAAGTGGAATACGCAGCGAGCATATGGGATCCGTACGAGAAGGGACACATAATTCAACTAGAAAGAGTACAGCGCAGAGCAGCCAGATTTGTAAAACAAAAGTACGAACATAAGGAAAGCGTCACCTCTTTATTGAGCGATTTGAACTGGGTATCACTGGAGGACCGTAGATTGCACTCAAGGTTGAAACTTCTAGAGAAATATAAGTCAGAATGTCTAAAAGAGGAGGTAGTGGGAATAATTGTGGCACCGACGTATATAGGTAGAAATGATCGAGACGATAAAATACGTGAGATCGATTGTAGGACGTAGCGTTATCTAGGCTCGTTCTTTCCGAGGACAATAAGAGATCACAATAGGAAATTTCGAATTGCGTTAGACAATCTTTAGGTAGGATTTGGTGCATTGCACCCCCTGCCACCCACCAACTTGGTGAATTGCAGGGTAACTTGTAGATGTAGATGTAGATGTAATGTATAGAGAGAAGAACAGTGGGCCTAGAGTGGAACCTTGTAGTACACCTCGTGTCACTTTAATCCATCTTGAAGAATGATTGTCAGCTACGACCTTTTAATTGCGATCATTGAGGTAAGAGGGAATTAGGATTAACGAATCTGAGAAGAAGTTCGGTAGGCGAAGTTTGGTTAGAAGTATGTATGTTTAGATCTGCAGAGTCAAAACCTTGACTAAAGTCCAGAAGAGTTACGATAGTGACTTCTCTTTTGTCCATTGCTAATCGGATATCATCAGTGATTTTTAGGAGTGCCGTGGTTGTGCTGTGTGAATTTTGGAAACCCGATTGCAGTGGGTCAAAGATATTATTTTTGGTTAGAAAAAGTGTAATTTTCTCATGTATAATCTTTTCAAATGCCTTTGATAATGTAGGAAGAAGACTGATTGGCCGAAATTCAGTTATAGGTATAGTTCAGGTATAGGACGAGCTAAGGCGAGTTTCCATTGTGAAGGGAATTTGTTTTGCATAAGCGACCAGTTGAATATATGGGTGATGACAGGTAGAACTAAATGTATAATCCTATGAAGGAAAGCGATTGGAATTTCGTCAGCGGCTTGTGCATTGGACTTGATTTTACGTAAAGATTTTAGTACTTTGAGTTGTGCTACAGGGGAAAATTGGAATGGTGATGATGCTGAGGTTGGAGGAGTGTGTTGATGTAGGAGGTTATCTATGTATTTCTGTTTCAATTCATTGTCATCAGGGATTGGGGGAGTGGCGAATAAAGTGTTAAGTGCATCAAGGCAAATATGTGGAGGCAATTGTGTATCCTTTGAATTTCCAATGCCAAATAATTTTAAGTTGTTCCATAGCCCCTATTTTGATGAATTAGGACAAGTTATTGATTGAATGTATCTAGTTTTAGAGTTTATGATGAGCTGTTTAGTCTTATTTCTCAATTTTTTAAAATGGCAGTATGAAACGGTAACGGCTAAATCAATTAGAGTAGAAGAAGTAGAAGTATGGTGAGTTGCATTTAACGGAAGAATACTAAGGCCAAGGGAGTTGAAGGAGTTATATAAATATGTTGAATCGGGATTTGTTGTATGTTGGCATTAAAGCCATCAGTAATTATTATGTGGTTGTATGCGTTCATGTCATTAGCAATCACTTCATAAATATCGGATAGGTGGCCAATTTTTGGTGGGCGGTATACGGTGCCCATAAGTATTTTCTGGGAATTGATTTTTAACTCCAGAAAGAGAAATTCGGGTATTCTGCTGTAATTAGATTCACTGCTTTCAACCATTTTAGATGAGATGTCATTCTTACATAGATATAGATTCCGACACCGCCGCCACCTTTGCCGACGCGATCGTTACGATACAATTAATAGCCATCAATGTCTACAGTAGAGAATGACATAGAGGGTTTTAACCAGGTCTCGGCAATAGCGATGATGTGTACATTATTTTGAGGTAGGATGGAACGAAGTTCTTCAATGTGTGCTGTTAAGCTTTGAGCATTTAAGTATATGATCTGAAGAGAGCGTGGAAAGAGCTTAAACTGTTCAGATAAAATTGTCTTTGTATTGGAGTCAGGGAGTGAGGACAAATTTTTGGTGGAGTTAGGGAAAAGATAAGAGTATGTGGGTCTAGAAGAGGATGGGTAAAATTCGGAATCATTTGGGTCTAAGGAGAGACGCGGGTGAGGTAGGGACGGAATGAAATCAGGAGCATATGGGTTAAGTTGAGTTCCAGAAGTGATTGGATGTGAAGCAGGTAAAGATAGAGTTGAGGACGAGGGTCCGATAGGGGAGGGTAAGAATTCAGCTGCCTCAGGGTTGAGAGAGTGAGGTATGACAGTGGGTGGTCGAAGGTCAGGCGAGCTAATGATCGCCGTAGCAGCCTGCAGCGAGGGTCTGTAGATGGGAGAAGTTAAGGACGAGATTGGAATGCTATTTGTTTTGTGTTATTGACGCGGGAGTGGAGTTTTCTCCTTCAATCAATTGACGGAAGATTGAAATCGCCCCCGATTATAATGGCTTTACCTTTATTAATCTAACTTAGCTTCGCCACTTGTTTCTCTAGATAATAAATAGTTTCCACGCTCGCATTTGGTGGTCTAAAAAAGGCGCATATATTTACAGTTTTACAGTCCCTCCCATTCACACTACGCCAAACACTTTCGACTTCGTCGTCATTAATCTGTATTGGGTAACTTTCGTATTTATTGCTAGCTGCTATAAAGACTCCACCTCCCGGCCGGCTACATCGATATTTTCTAAAAACGCTATAGTCACAACTTTCTGTGCCTATAACTACATCAGCACGCAGACTACGAAAAGATGTTCAAATTCGGCCTCCTTCCTGAGAATGCTGCGACAATTAACCGTAATGATTTTTAGTTTTTCGCTATGACTACGTAACGATTCCTCGCGCTCTACTGAGCTATTATTATTGTTATTCTTATTAATATTATAATTATTATTATTTACTGCCTCCTTATCCTTCCTACTATGTCGACAATTTCTACACTTGGAATGTATTCTACTGTTACTTAACGTCGGGTTTATAGCGCTATTTAGGTCGCACGCATTATCTACGGAACTGTTGCATGGGAAATCGTTTTTCCCCATACCTTCGATAATTCTGTTACCGCAGGGAATTCTTACATTTTCCTCTATTGTGCTCTCAATTAATCCCGTATCTGTAATCTGCCTACACCCTAACCTACCATCTGATCTACTATTGACGTGCATCTCAACGCTTGCTGAAAAATTACGATTGCTTAAATCTAACCTAAAAAATCCCTGGAATGCTCAAACACCCTACGCACTTCCGCCTTCGCAGCCTCAGCAGTGTAGTGCTCACCAGAACCGTTTATGGATGCCCTACATGAGTCCAGGACCGGCCTCAGGTCAACGAAGTCCACTCCGTTGCCCCTACAGAAGTCCCACAGCCTACGGTTTAGCCCGACCACTCGGCTCCAAACCATAGAACCGCAGTCCGCCCGAGGAACAATGCTACAGATGGAAAGCCGCACATCAGCACCAGACTCCTCTCGGACACGAGCAACCTCAGCGGCCAAGTCCTTGAAAGAGCTTAAGACCTCCTCGGAGCCGCGCTTCGAAGCGTCATTGGTACCAACATGGGCCACTACCCGCAGCGAGGAGCAACCCGTGCCCGATACCGACGTCCTGAACTCCTTCGTCACCTGGGGCACCGAACCTCCTGGTATACACCTGGAGAACACCCGCTCGTGAACTCCCTCCCGGCGGGCCCGTGAGAGTAAAGGCGCTACCACACGCCGGACGTTGGAGCTCCCTATCACTAACAACCCCCCCCTTCCCCCCCTCCCCCCGAGCTCTCCTTGGGCCCGGCCTCCACCGAGGAGACGGGAGCGGGCACGGGCGTAACGGCAGTGGAGTCGTCCTTCGACAACACCGCAAACCGATTACTAACAGGAAGAGGGGCCACCGAGGCATTTCCAACTCCCTGTCTCCGCAACACCACCCCACGTTCCCCCCGAGTGGACACTACACACTACACACCACTCATCGGGCTTCCGGACCGAAGGACCCTCTACCCGCGAAGAGGAGCCAGGAGCCTCCTCGATCGCTCTGCCGGCTTCCGCACCCAGGCGAACCCGAGCCGCCATTTTGGCACGGTTTGCTCTCGGGGAAGAACCCGCACCCCTCCCACGCGCCAAGGCTGCCTCCGATCTTTCCACCCTCTGAAGGAGGTCCGCAACCACCCTCTCCAGCTCCGTGATCCGAGACCTCATGGACTCGCAACCAGCGTCGCGCAAGAAGGAGGAAACAGGAGTCCTCGGAGCAGCCATCCTATCCTCTTAACTAATCTGTACTATCTATATAAATATACTAGAACTAACGTAAATACGCGGTTGGCTGTCTTCAAGGTTAAATTAGTGTCGAGCGCAGGTAAAAAGTGAAAGGGAAAGTGTTTCACTAAACCAACAACGTTAGCAAATAAGCAATAAAGTTTAGCACAA
The DNA here is from genome assembly GCA_028673005.1 of Tanypteryx hageni. NCBI lineage: Eukaryota > Metazoa > Arthropoda > Insecta > Odonata > Petaluridae > Tanypteryx > Tanypteryx hageni. Next base: position 177,006,898 of record CM054113.1, read on the forward strand.
GAGCAATGCAAATTTAGAAGCTAAAGAAATGCTAAGGTAAAAGGAAATAATTAAGAATGAGTAAGGTAATACGCTACTATAAATAAAATTAAAAAGATTACGGATTTAGTGGCTGAGAGACGCAATTAACTACTATGAGTACTATGAGAAGGATGAGTAAGCTTTTCGCTCAAAGATGAGTTAAACTTCAATTAAAACAAAACAATTAACGTAAGAAAATGGAAAAATAAATAAATAGGAATAAATAAAGAAAAATACTAGTTCTACTTAACACAACAATACGGCTACAGCTAAACTTCTGCTACTGCTACAGGTGTCGCTTGCAGGCAGGTCAGCAGTCGTCAGGCACCCATAAACATTAGACTAAGACTGAGCGAGAGAGAGAGAGGGAGAGAGAGAGAGAGAGAGAGAGAGAGAGAGAGAGAGAGAGAGAGAGAGAGAGAGAGAGAGAGAGAGAGAGAGAGAGAGAGAGAGAGAGAGAGAAGAAGAAGATGAAGAAGAGGAAGAGAGCTTTCCAGCACGTAATCTTACGAAAACCAATAGGAATGAAGTAGGCCCTCTGGCCTCCGTTGTGCATACATCGAATCTCTGAGTGCTGTGTTGCCACGTGCTAACGCCTTCGTTGTCCGAACAGTCAAGCCCCCCCGCCCCGGTAGGTCACCGCTTGCATCTTTCTCTTTCTTCCGAGTTCTCCGCAACGTTTTCCAGTTTAGTAGATATGGCAGCGGCGAGTTTTACTTCTCCAGCATGGAGACGTCTCTTCGCTAGGAGGCGAGGAAACGTCTCCCCACTTCCTAGCAGCGTAAACACACGAGCGGTCCCGAGTACGTACGAAATGTCAGTCGGAAAGATAAATGAAACAGACTATAGTAACGCTAACTTTATTTGATTTTAATAAGTTGACGAAGTTTAGCTCCCCATTCCATTTACCACCTTCCTTCAATGTGTTTTTCCTTACCTTCACCTCTTCTTGCCTTAACATCTCGGGTTCTATGAAATTCCCTTTACAAAATCCCTTCTAACGTAGGCCGATAGTTTTAAGGGAAAAGTCGAGGATGAATGGTAGGCGAGGAAAGAGAAAGTAAGAGACAGGCTAAAAGGGCTCTTTCGACCCTTCGTTGCTCTAAAGGTTACCTTTCTCGGGCCTTACTACCAAAGCCCTTACGATCGTTTAACATTCTAGATATCCCTCCGAAATAGGAAAGAAGAGGGTTTCACGTTATCCGACAAACTTAACCTTTGTTCGCTCTAGAGAGTTCTATTTAAAATTCCCTCATTCGTTCTCGCCTTCTTTTACTCTAAAACAGGTGTTTGACGTAAGGGGTCAAGCTTTTATGTAGACTTCTACGAATTACTTTGAGAATATTCAAGCGAGAATATTTCTTTCTGAACAGTTGCTATGTTTCTCGCGACCGATGTTTCTTCTAATGTGGCTCCTTCTAGTTGGTTGGTTGTGGAATTTTTCTCCAACCCACGTCTTTCGTCGTCGTGTTGAATAGTAAATACCATGATAAAGGAAAGGTATGAGCTGGAATGGAAAATGCGATTAAACTTTTATGAAACGTTAGACTGGAAAAATCCGTGTAACCTTCGATCACGTCAGCAGCTGCAGTGACATAGCGGGCCGGAATGATGCAGCGGACATTTGTAACAGAGAAAGCACACTAAATAGTTGATATAATAGTATATTTCATTATTAGAAGGATTAAATTTTTGCGAATTATTTTCATACTAGCGTAATTACCGGTCAAATATGACGGGTATTCGTGTATTAAGTAGTAAATTTATGGCACTTCCTATTATTTCGTCTTTTATCGCTTCCTCTCTCCTATCCTCCTCCCTCCCATTCTCCCTCTTATTCTCCCTCCCATTCTCCCAACATTCTTCCTCCCATTCTCTCTCCCATTCTTCCTCCCTCTCCACCCTCTCCATCCCTCTCCATCACTCTCCATCTCTCTCTCAACATCCCTCTCCATTCCCTTTCCTCTCACTCTCTCCTTTTGTCTCTCTCTCCCTTACTATCTCCCTATCTCTAAATTTCGCCCAAATAAAGACATCTATCTATCTCCTTCCCTCTTCCCTTTTCTCCTTCTCTGGAAAAATATACTTCCTAGTTTCATTCTCGCCCTAATAAAGAACGTCTATCATTCCCTCTCTCTCCTCTCTCACTCCCTCTCTCTCCCCCATGCCTCTCTCTTTCTTCCCTTATAATATTTCTGCCATTATCTTTCACATGTTAAAACATACAAATCACGCTTTCTTTACGCATATAGTATAAGGGTTGAGACAAAAATACAATCTTGAGTTAACAATGACACGTTCGGCAAGGCAACATATCGTTAAAAAGCTTAAGTGTTTCCAATAAATAGGATTTAAACGTATTAATTGAGTTAATTTCGAACCGTAGGTGAAATATGACGATAAAATTACGAAACGATATTAATTTTTCTTTAAAACGGTTCAAGTCCGTAGATGGTTGTTCAAATTCTTTCTAATTTTAGTTTGCAAAAGAGTAAAATCCTGTTAAGCCGAAAAATTGATTTTTACGTGTTATCTTATAGGAAATAGAAATTATCTACTGGAATCGAACTCAGATCTTTTTGAGGATTTTTTCGTAAATGGCTTTTACTATAAGAATAAAACATTCCTACAGAATTTCAATTTTCTACCTACTCGGAACGTTTGTTAAAATACCATTACAGTCAGTCGTAAATAGTGCTAGATTCTCCCGCTCTTTTTTTAGAGTGGCGCTACAGTCGAGCGTGAGGGACAAATGTAGCATTTTATGTAATAAGATTAAACGTAACGTTTGCTTATAAAATTACAAAAAAGTTTGTGACAGCATGAGCATTGATGAACATGAGCATCTATGGGTATTGAGAGGTATTTTCAATGACAGGTGTCTAAATTACAAATGAAACTTAATAAAACTACCCAGGTCTGGTGTCCAAATTACTTTTTGAGCTTGATTGTAAGAATAGGCAACATAATCGTACTTTTGACACATTTAACAGTTATCTCTAGCTCCATCTGGATAATTTAGATATTATCCAGATAGCGTCGAAGTTAATCAGAACTCGGAATTATATAACGGTGGATAAATTTTTTCTTTGATGTAGTTAGCAATGAAAATTAACGATATTTAAAAATGGAATCAAGTTTATTTATTGTCAATCGTTTCAAATATTTACTATATTCCAAACAGGCAGGCTCGGGATTATCAATATATTTACTACCTTTATAAAATAAACTATCGTTGAAAATCCATGATATCGTAGAGTTTTGAAAAAATTACTAACATTTGATTTGCTATGATTATTTCATTATATTTGGAACAGAATACTTATAATGAATACACGTAGCCGTAAAATCCTGCCAAAGTTTTATAACCGCTGGATATTCCAAATGTTTTCCTCTAAATACAAAAGAAAAGTTTTATTCAAAAGGTAGAGCATAAAAAAGTATCTTTGTGTGCTTCATTTCCAAATAGAGCTTCTTTGCCTTTGAACTTCGTTAAGGTATTTTTCAATTCACCGAGGTGAATGATTTGAAACTTTTCTTTTTTTTCTTATTTGAAAACCTTTGCGTGAATTATTTTCAACCCAAAGATCTCGCTGAAATTTGGTCCATCTTATTTGGTTTATTATCTCAATTTCCGCTTTATATTTGCTTTTACTGATTTTTAGCTGACGTTGAGTTTAGTCAAAGTTGCTGATGTTATTAACCTTTCTAAATTTAAAAAATAAATACAAGGCCATCACTCTTCTTCTTGTCTTTCTCTTTTTTCTATAAATCATAGTATGTAGTATCCGACCTTCATATTGTTGTTCTGAAGGCGGATGTTTACCTCTTGGCTCCTTTATTAATTTGTTTAAATCAAAATCTTTCAACTCCTCTTTGTTCAGAGACTAATGATTCGGACTTGCTTAAAATGATTAAGAAGCCATTATTATTTCACCCATTTTAACCCTCACATTACATTACTTGTATCTTTGCATATATCATCATCATAGGTAGTCTGTCCGTAGACAGGTCCGTGATTATTCATGGTTAAACCTGGTTCTCCATATACTCCTATTTTCCGCTGTCCTCTTTATATCTTGATAACTCTCTTTCCCTTTCAAATCGTCTATCAGCTGAAACCTTTTCCTACCTCTTTCCCTTTTCCCATCTAGTTTTCCTTCTAACACGTCTTTAATCATACTCTCTCTCCTCAGGTAATGTCCAACCCAGTTAGCCTTCCTCTTTCTGATAGTCTGTATAATCATTCGCTTCTCTCCTATTCTTCGTAGCACTTCATCGTTTTTCATCCTATCTGTCCATTTTATCTTCAGCATTCTCCTCCAAGTCCATATTTCAAAGCTTTCCAAGTATTTGATGTCATTTTTCCTTAGCGTCCATGTTTCTGCCCCATACAATGCTATACTCCATACGTAGCATTTTATCAACTTCTTGCAGATATCTTCCCTTATATTCCCTGTAAGTAGTTGTTTCTTTCTCCTGAAAGCCGCTTTTGCTTTTCCTATTCTAGTTTTGATCTCATCCGTACATTTTGCCTCTCGTGTTATGATACTTCCAAGGTATTTATATTCTGAAACTTGTTCTAATGGCTTTCCCCCAATAGTTATGTTCAGATTCTCTTCTTTACCCGATATTCGAATGACCTTGGATTTTTCTGTATTTATTTGCATATATATTACTCCATAATTATTTGGTCTAAAAAACAGCCATAAATTAATTATGATAATACTAAAATTTCACAGAGTATATCTGTCTCATTTGAGTTGGACGTTCGAATTGATTATGAAAATCAAATAATATAGTGCCTTTATTTTGTTATATTTAAAGCTAACGGGACTATAAAACAAAAGTTAGGATCTTTCGTTACCTAAAATAATAGACAGATATATAATTGTTTATTCTAATGGGAAAACCTAATGAAAATCATAATTTCATTATTAAGTATTGTTTCCTTTGTATCACTAATATTTATGCCCCCCTCTATCGGAGTAAAGTAAATACAAAGGAATTTTCCATACATTTGCCCCTTTGGAAACCACTGTTTTTGTAGGATATTGCGTAGATCGTCTTCTTAAAAACCACAATTTTGTTCATAAATGGACTTTTTGGCATCTGTAATGCTGCAGAAGGAGTCCGCCACCTGGTACTCGGGAGCACCGCGATGCTCTATAGCAGTCTTACCGTGCACATATACAATGCTAAAAATCGTCTTTCCTAGAACCATTATATGACCCTCTCAATCTTTAAATATCGCTATCAGTAGGTTTCGCAGGTTTTTCATACCCCCTTCTTGTGTAGTACCAACAAATGGATTCCTCCAAAGATTGTAATACTCGCATGTAAAAATGTAAAAAACCTAGTTTCAAGGCTAGGGTGTCGCGAAAACCATTTTATCTTTAAAAGGGTGCCGCGCATACAAAAAGTTTGGGAACCACTGCTTTAGAAAACAATGTTTCAGATTAGCAACTTTTAAAACTATTATATCATATAATTATAAAGTAATTGTTTTCTAGAGTTTTTGCTGAATTCTTTGGATTTTAAAACTTTTTCCTTTTAATTTAATGTAAATTTGAATATTTAAACATTTAAATGAAAAGTTTAATAATATTAATTAGTAGCTTTTAATTATGTTTTACTTTTCATTTATTTCGGTTTTTTTTCCTTTATAATAGAACCTAAGCATAGGTAACATTCTGTCATTTGGCTGATCTCTTTTTAAAATAATGCTATAGATATTTAATGCGTTAATGAAAGAGTTAGCGCTTCGAATTTTTTCACAGTTTTTTTAATCTCTGTCGGAGCCCACAATGTACGCATAAATCTCCTTCTATCGATCGGTATCATCAGATTTATACGAGTTATTTTTTAAATTTAAATGCCATCAAAGTATTCTTAAAATACCACCGCGATATAATCCGCTTAACGAGAGAGGGGTGTCGGATTCATTTAAAAAAATATCGCGTCCGAAAAAAATTTCAAAAGCGTTGATTAACTCCCCTCCACAATTACCATAAAAATGGAATACCTTACCTACCGAGTTCGCCCGGACCGAAATTCCTTCGTTACATCACGCATCTCGATTGCTCATCTCTCCACGAATCTTATTTCCTTATTATTTTTCTCCGGTTATGTTCCATCCTCATATTTTCCTACACATTCTTTCGTCGCAAGACATCGTGCGGTGGATCTCCCCTGCCTTCTCTCCTCCATACCATCTTAAATCCTCCGCCCCCCCCCCCCCGGCGCCCTCTACTGTTCAGATCCCGAAACGCTTTCCTCGCGCCACCCGTAACGCTGGCAACGAACCTCTCCCCCAACCTTTTTTCCTCTAACCCATCCAATTCCACACTTTTCCTGCTTCCTTATGCAAAATTCACCCTACCGTCGTTCTTCCGTCTCTCCAGGTCCTAACCGTATTGAATTCCCATTCCAAAATTGAGTTTCCTTCCTCTTGGGAAGTTCTTAGACTAATTGGTGTGCACCGTTCGTTACGTACCACTTCCCCCACTGCCTGCTTCACCTCTCCTCCCTCCCTCTCCGCCTCTATTTGGCACACACATTCGCTTAATCCAAAACTCCTCTTTACGTCTGCTTCAAAATGTCCAATTTATTTACTTTCTATCATAATTTAAGGATTAGATGCTAAACCTTTTAATCCCTGTAATATGGCAGTACTTATCCAGAGAAATTAAAATTTTCCCATTGATCCTGCATTTTTGTACAAGAGAGTATTGGCAGCATTAGTTGATTTGATTTGATTTTGCCAACTTAAGTCGCTAGAAGTTCTCTCTTTCTCTCACACACACGCAAACGTAACGTTATTTGATCTAACTACACCACGTAACAAAGGTTATATTGCGAAAGATGTATGTACTAAAATCGTCGCGAACATTTGCGAGTCCGGGAGTGAAACTTTAAGTGAGGAATCGCATTGAAAGATGAAAAATGTAACGTATGAAAAATATTGAAAATCAAAGTGGTAACAAAAGTTATAATATTTTTTTAAATAACAAATAAATTTATCAGTGACTACGTCAAAAAATAACGGTTATCGACCGGATGGAAATGAACGTTTTAGCACATGGATCCTAATATTTTGATCAATTTTTTTGTCGAAAAAGTACGTAGTGTAATGTACTGAAAATATAGATTTGTTATTTAGGGAATCGATTTTCATGACCTTATACTTATTCAGTGTTTACTTTCAGTCATGTTCCCATCATACTCTCTATCCAAGATACCAAAGGATTTCTCTTTTGGTGAGTGCTAGTGTAACATCTCTCATTCTCTGAATTTTCCCGTTACGTCTAATGGACAAAGATAACGGAGTAACCGGTCTAATCACGGAAACGGCTTAATAACTGTCTAATCCTCCTTTTAAGGGGTCCTAAAAGCTTTTCTCTCTCATCCTCTCATATTCTCCTCTCTTCTTCCTTTTTTCTCTATCCTTTACTTTATATCTCCGTTTCCATCTGTGCTTCTGTTTTACTCTTTACCCTCTTTTCCTTTTTTATCTTCCCTCTATTTTATCTTCTCTTCTTTATTTTCTTTCTTGTCTCCTTTCTTCTTTTATCTCTTCCGTCTTTTTTCTCCAAATGTCTTCCATCAGATAAAAATTCCCTCTTTCTTGCATTCTTTGTCACCATTGACACCTTTTATTTTTTACCCAGACCTTTTTTCCGACCTTTTCAACCTTTTATCAGCTTCCTTATCTTTTTTCCTCCTTCTCTACACGGTCTTTTAAGAGTCTTTCTCCCTCTCTTGTTTTTACCTGAAACATTGATCAGTGAAGTGCGTTCATAAAAAATTCCGTTTCTTCCTCCGAACTTTTTTCCTGAATTTCCTCCTACTGCTTTTTGTCCACCCCATTCGCCATCTCCCTTTCTATCGGCTTTATAGCGCGGGTTGCGTTTTATTCTCGTTTTCTGTTTTTTTTTTTATACGTTTGTATTGCAGAATGAATGAGAGAGAGGAGCAAAAGGGGATTTTGATCTCCCATTTGATTATTCCTTCACTCGGATCTTACAGTGTTTTTATTTTAAAGGGAGACTTTCTGTTTGATGCGTCTGCTTAGAGATCCGCCGAGAAAGTGGGAGTGACGTCATACGAAACGCTACGTCTTCTATAAGGGCGTCGAGATTCGAGTCGAGTTTTCCAATGGCTCGGGACGCGATTCTTTTTATTGGTTTTATTTTTTTAAAGTCTTATTTTTTGTCGCCATAAATAAACCCGTCACAATTGAACGAATGAAACCGCAAAAGGATGGGATTAAAATATAACATGCGACATCGGGGGTAAAATTTCGTGCATATCGTTTAATCTACAAGTTTGGCGACGTATTCGATGTAATGATGTAGAACAAGAGGTTATTACACTAGTTGATAGATTCTTTAAAACTTGAGTTATCTTAAGCTCAAGTATTTTATAGGGGAAATCTCTGCATGAAAACCTGTATGGTTTAGTATTCAATATCACGCTAACGCTTAAAAAATAATTTATTTTGGCTATCTAATCCAGTGTTTCTCAACCTTTATTAGACCGTGGAGCACACCACGATATCCCTTAATTTAGGAGGAGCACCAGACCAAATCCTTCTATTATATAGGTTGACATAAAATTAAATGGGAGCAAATGCGATGCAGCATATTTTTCATTCGCATTGAAAAATCACTTAGAATCCCTCTATGAATGCGGCACTTGAACCAAACGACGCCTGAAAGAATGGAGATTCATTTTTGGCCATTGATTTTCGAATACGCGTCGAATCGTTCCGCAAATCATTATTAAAAAGAAATTTTGGTTAAATTTTAAACGAAAAAATATTGCAGTCAAGGGTATCTGAATTGTTGCTGTAATTAAGTAAGGCACTGTATATATGCATATACTTTTTACATTTTACAATACATGAATATTACATTGTCATGAAAACGATCCACAAAATTAAATAAATAAGTTCTTACTCATTTTTACACAGATAATACCTGTAAATAAATTAAGGAAAAATGTATTCCTCAGCACAGAAAGCTATGGTCTATAAAAGCTTGATAGCTAGTACCGTAATTAAATTATTACACAAAACAAATAAAACATTGTAGCAAGTCCTTTAATTATAAAAGCAGAAAATACTACAAACTTAGTATTACAAACTAGGTAGATTAACATAAAGGTATTCCAACAAATAGAAATAATGAAAGAAAAATCCAAAATAGTAATTATTCCTAAATCTAGGTGTCGAAGCAAAATATTACCATAAAAATAAAGGAAACGTTAAAAAAATTAAGTGACCTTACCAAAAACGAATAAACAATATTATAATTACAGAGCAATAAAAAAGTAACATTAAAATTTAGTAGAAAATTGATAATTTGATTTTTTTAATCCGTACATGGTTTATCCATACCTACTTAATGGGATATTTGGGCCTGCATGTTCGAACAGAGTACATCTATCCTTGGGCTAAGTTTGGATAGAGATAGTCTAAATGTTGAAGTGATGTCCAAACGATTTCTCAGCTTGCTTTTTGTTTCAGTAACTACAGAAAAACCACTTTCACATAGAAAAGTCGATGAAAAAGGAAGGAGGACTTTCAGCGCTTTTTCACTTAGCTGTGGAAATTCAGTGAAAGCTTTTATCCAAAAAGTTTCAAGAGGAAAATCCTTCTTTAAAATTTTTAATGTGCAGTCTGAGGAAATATCAGCTAGTAACTCTTCTTCTTCTAGTGCTAAGTTATTTCCTTGATTATCATTAAATGGGCCTAATACCCACAAATAACCTACTCTTGGATCTTTGTTTAAAGGAAAATATTTATCAAATCTATCACTAAGTGTATCCAAGTGATTAACAATGATCAATTGAAGTTCTGCAAAATTAAATTCTTCATTGTTTCTATCTTTAACTTCATTCAGAAGCTCTGTTAATCCAGAAAACATATCAAAGTAGTTGTCTTTGGCTCTGTTAACCCATAGCATTAATTTATTTTTAAACCCTTCTATTTTACTATAAGTACATGTGAAAAACATTTTTCAATGGTCCTTGTAGTGATAAATTGAACTCATTCAAATTCTGAAAAATGTCTGCAAGATAACAAAGTTTCAAATACCAATTAATATCCTTGTAGTACTTCACACGATCTGAATTTTTCTCAGACAGAAAACACACTACTTTCTCTCTAAGTTCACACAATCTTTTTAACACTCGACCTTTGGACAGCCAGTGAACTTCTGCATGCAATAACAGTGTGGAATGTGCAGACCCAATTTCATCGCATAGTATTCCAAACAATCGGCAGTTAAGTGCACTGGAGTTTATTAAATTTACTGTTTTGATGGATATTGCTAACACTTCATTTAACTCGGAGCTTAACTTTTTACATGCGAATAATTCTCGGTGAATAATACAATGTGTAATTTGAATTTTTGGCACTACTTCTTTAAATTTTGCAACCAATTCTTCATGTACACCTATCATATTTGCTGCACCGTCAGTACAAATCGAAACACAATTTGAAATATCGATATCTTTGCTGAAGAAATATTCAGATATTACCTTGAATTTTTCGGACCCAGTTGAACGGTGTGGCAAGTATAAGCTGTTCATGAATTCTTCTTCAATCACTTCACTGTCCCAATCAATATATCGAACGTACATAATTATTACAGCTTCGTTAGCAATATCTGTTTATTCGTCCAATTGAAGAGCTAAGGTTTTAGCTTTTTTCACTTTCTATAACAGTTGCTGATAAAGATCTTCATTCATCATTGCGATACGTCTCGCAATCGTATCGTTGGAGAGGGGAATTTGTCAAATTTTTTGCAGCCTTCTCTCCCAAAATCGTCTTGCATGCATTTACTAAGCAAGGCATGATTAAACTTTCTCCTATGGCGAAAGGCTTTTTAGTTTTGGCGATTCGGAGTGAAATTAAGAACGATGCATTAAGCACTGAGTCAGTTACTTTGCATATGTTACTAATTAATCCCCTCTGGCATTTAAATTAATTTTCTCTTCTCTTAAAATACTCGACTGGCTTATTTTGATACTGCTGGTGTTTTTTATCAAGATGCCTTTATCATTTTTCTAGAAACATGGCGCTATTTGACAAAACCTCAGAACAAATAACACACTGTGGACTACTGCCTTGACATGTGAAACCGTATTTAATGTAATCAGGATCATACTTTCGATGTACTACCAGGGCTGTAGTGGAGGGTATACGGTGGTATACGCCGTATACCCTCTGCTTTTTTAAAATGAATAGGGTATATCCTCTGCTTTAAAAAAAACTGGGTAAGATCCTGCTTCAAAGTTTTATTCTCGTATACGGTATACCCTCTGCTTTTTTTGCGACTACAGCACTGTGTACTACCACTTTCTGCTTTTTCCGATCTGACTGTGAAGGTGAGTCACATGATCTATTACCAGCATTGTCTCTCATGGAAGTAGATGGAATCGCTTCATCAACATTTGTTTCACTCACTCCGGAATTTTTCATAAAAAAAGTCAACCTGGTCTGTTTACTCATTTTATCCTATGGGTACCAATAGGGATACGACATCGAAACGAAAGTATCGATACCGTAATCATATGATGCATCGAATGAAAAGTATCGATACCACAAAAGTATCGGGCCGAAAGTACCGATGTCACTAGAAAATCGAAAGAAAAGAATCGAGTGCAAAAGTACTTGGTATCGAAAGGTAATTACCGATGTGAGTAAAGTATCGATACTTTTTTCGTATCTAAGGATACGAAATCGAAACGAAAGTATCGATACCTTACTCATATGTTATGTCGAATGAAAAGTATCGATACCACAAAAGTATCGGACCAAAAGTACCGATATCACTAGAAAATCGAAAGAAAAGAATCGAGTACAAAAGTACTTGGTATCGAAAGGAAATTACCGATATGAGTAAAGTATCGATACTTTTTTCGTATCCCTAGGTTCCAAGCAGACGTAATTTTATTAGAATAAATAGAAATATATTAAATTTAAACTTCATTTTATTAACGCAAAAGGCTACTCACGTACTGCCAAAATTCGACAAAATATGTAGAATACATGTTTCACAACCACTCACCAACGCATTTAAATATTACACAATGGTAAACGAAAAAACTGATATACAAACAATTACGATGGACCATAGAGCAAATGGCCGCCCACATACAGTGCTGGGCTTGTTTCGTGAATTGCGGGCACAATGTAATTAAACTATAGTCCGTGAGATGTAACTATGTCTCCGAGTCGATTTTGGAAGGCGAGTGGAGGGAGGAAGTGCAAGAGCCCGCAGTCAAAAACAGAGGCCTGGCATCATCAGATGCAAGTATATAGAATCTATAGCAAATGTTACACCGAGGGGGAAGAATGAAATCGGTGAGTAGGAGAGGGGAGGTGGAATGGTGAAGGATGTGTTGGCTAGCGGGCAATAAAATTCTCTGTTATGTATACAATGTGGAAGGAGAAGGTCCGTGAATTGGAGAGAGGAATAAAGGGAGTGAATATGCTTCTAAGTAAACAAAGTAAGATGGGGAAGGGAGGGTATTGGAGAGTAGGAAAGGGGGGGCAGAAAGTTGGAAGAGGTTGGGGGATGGGTAAGAAAACGAGGTAGTACATATTCGGAAAGAAAAGGCAGAGCAAGTAGATTTTATAATCAAAGCAGTGTTGCGATTATCGTAACGTGAAAGACAAAAGTCTTGACACTTCGTTCTAATAAACAATTTAATATTATATTTCCAATAATTGGACTTTTCACTTTAATTTTTTAAAAGACTTGCGGAGCACCTGCCTCGTGTTTGCGGAGCAACAGTGCTTCGCGGAGCACCGGTTGAGAAACGCTGATCTAATCGACCTAAAATATATGTATATTACATCTGTACACAGTCAAGTCTCACGAAAACGAATACGGTCATTACAAAATTTTCACAACGACGAAAATATTTCCATGCCCCGGCATACTTTTTGTTGTGTTTTAATTTTCAAGTTTCCACCTATATTGAAGTTTTATTCATTTGCTATAATTGTTGTTTACATTTATCTCGATTATCGTAGGAAATTGAAACATTATTATTCTGTACATAAATAAAAGATTGCTGAAATAAATAATCCGTCTTTGCCTATATGTATGCATGTTTGTATTTATATAAGTTATTTTCTTTAATTCAAGACAAAATAGAAGCTCAATATTTCATTTTTGAATTTTGTAGTATACAAATAAACGTAAACCGGTAGTAGATTTATTTATTTGGAATTTTTAGCCCAAAAGCATATAGGTATTAGAGATTTAAACAATGCCCATAATATGTAATGTAAAAGTTTCATTAAAAATAACGATGAAAACCATTAAAACCGATAATCTGTTGTTTCATGTCATTAAAATCCTCCAATCAGTCTGTCAATTGATATTTAAAAGGGATTTGGTTTCGTTTTTAATGTTAATCCCTCTTTCTCTTATGTATATGGTAGTTCTTTAATATTTGGGTCGGCATTTTATCTTCGATCTTATTTAGTTCATATTTTTATGAGAGAATAAAACATGTAATCCAGTTATACTGATAAAATAAAAGATGAAATTTTAAATTAAAGGCAGCAAATAAAAATATAATCCAAAATTTCTTTGTTCCTTTTGTGATAGATTTTTAGCGGCGTTGGAAAATTCATTACAATCTTTAATTTTCGCGTTTCAATTAGCAGTTAAAAGTGAAGCATCATTATATGAAGTTTTTGGTACACACACACCCACGCACCCACGCACGCACCCACGCACGCACCCACGCACGCACCCACCCGTGCACGCGCACACGCACACACTCACGCACGCGCGCGCACACATTATATATATATATATATATATATATATATATATATATATAAAAGGGGAAATTCGTTTATTACCATTTAATATAATGTATATATTTTAATATTGATTTTATGATATTAAATTCATTGATAGTTTTTTCTTCGGACATTTAACTTTTATAGGATGTTGTAACTGATTTTATTGCGTGTTTATGGATATTTTAGGCATGCAATCCACTTGTAGTTTAATCCCTCAAGCGTGATTTAAACAAAGGGTTTCCTTAGTGATTCAAATGCCCCTGTACGCAACATGTGTTACTTTAATCAAAGCAGAGAGAGTATATTAGTTTGGGAAAGTTTACTAAATCAACATGCTTAGATATACTATGATTTTTGGAAGAAAATTAACAAAGGATAAAGGAACTGTAAAAGTGGATGCTGCACAGGACGACATAATATGTCGTCTTACATGCTTGAGGGGTTAATGTACTGCATATTGGCAGCATTATCATTAAAATGGATGCTAGTTTTAACTTTTTAATAATAAGTTATAATGAAATCCTAATTGGTGACTTTTCACGATAAATGCTATTTTTTGATTTGTCATTTTAATGCTTGAAATTTATCGACTCAGCCTTCTTTGGTACTTTACATGATCTTTCTCTTTTACGATTGACATTGAGAGGAATGTTCCAGACTAAAATAACTGCAATTATATTATTTTTGCTGTTTATATTCAATCTTTTGTCACTCTCTACTTGCAAACACACTATGATGCATAGAAATCAGTAATGAAAGGAATCGACTAGCTATTATTACCGAGAAATATTCGTTTTAAAACTTTTTTATATTTGAATTAGCTATGTAGAATTTTAAGCTCATAACAGATTTCGAAATAGGTGTAATGTTGGGAATAACTTTGAAACAGAAAAAAATTCTGATGTGACCTGGAATCGAACCCGGGCCTTCCACTTGCCGGGAAGATATTCTACCACTGAATTACCGTAGCAGATAATTTTTCCTGTTTCTGAAAGCGGGTGTTTTTCTGTTTCAAAGTTATTCTCAAATTACAGCTTATGCCTATCTGCATAGTTTCATATTATTGCCAATTTCTCGCTTTGGCAATCTCACCATTTGTGAGGGAGGGGTTTTTTTCGACGTTCTCTTTGAGGTCGTCCGTTGGGGGTGGTTGATACTAGCTAGGCTAGCCCGGACCCAACTAAGAAAAACGCCCGCTTTCAGAAACAGGAAAAATTATCTGCTACGGTAGTTCAGTGGTAGAATATCCGCCCGGCAAGTGGAAGACCCGGGTTCGATTCCTGGTCATAGCAGAATTTTTTATGTTTCAAAGTTATTCCCAAAATACAGCTTATGCCTATCTGCATAGTTTCATATTATTCCATCAATTTCAGGTGTAATGTTGTTTTTGATTTATCATGTAATTTTAAGTCATGTCAACAACAAGTTAAACAATGTCAGTGCGGAAAAGAAATATGTCTATTGTAACGCTAAAACCGAGGCTAACATGCATTCGATATTAAAATTTTATTCCTACTCCATTCGGATTTGAATTTTTGACGGTTCATATTCAAATATTCTCTTGGATGCTTGAACTTAGTATTTCGGCAAAGCGTCCGAATAAATTGAGGCAAATTTTGTTATGGAGAATTTCAGTTTAAAAGGAAGTACTAAGCCTAGCGGGACGAAGTTAACAAAAAATTGAGATCACTGGATATTTGAATAGCCTGAAATTTGAATGTGCCTGTGAGGCATAAGATGGAAAAAAAGAGGAAGGGAATGGGATTTGTTGGATACTGAGAAAGACAGCGAGAAAATATCAGGGCGAGATAAGGAAGCGAACAAGAAATACATGGGAGAGAATCTCGATATAAGATCGACAGTATTAAAGGAAAGAAAAGAATAATACAAGAATAGTGGTGTTAGCAGATAAGGGGAGAAAGATGGAAGAAAAAACGCTTCAGAACGTAACTGAGAAATAAAAGCAAACTAAGTAACAAAATGAAGGAGTGGGAAAATAAAAAACCTATAGGAACCAATAAAGAGCGCAATTTGTATGAAAAAGAGAGAAACGAGCTTCTATAAGGGAGGAAAGGATGAGGAATATAAAGAAAAATATGGAAACGGAAGGAATATTAGAGGCACAGAATAGAAAGAAGGCGGAGAAGACAAATGGCGGGATGGTGTATTATAGAAGGAACGTGATGATAGCCGGGAGCCACAAGGATGAAGCATAAAGGGAATTGGAAGAAAGATTCGAGTACATAGAAAGGAGTGTTTGATCTGGAAGAGGAGAGAGAGAGAGAGAGAAAGAGAGAGAGGAAGGTAGCAATGGGCAACTTTTGGGAAGCATTTAGAAAGCTGACAGCATTCAGGTAGAGAACTGGGAAAGAACAGTGAGGAAACTGGAAGGGGAAAGCAAGAGAGAGGGAGAGAGAGTAATAGACAGAATGAGAATGGAAGAGGGAGGCTATGTGGAGGAGAGATGTAGGCAGGGGTAACGTTACGAGAGTGAGAGAGTAAAGAGGGGAGTTTTAGGCACAGGAGGTGGAGGGGTGGAAGAAGGCAGAGAGAAACTATCGGAGCGAATGAGTATGGGCCATGGATCGGTTAATAATTCAACTCTTTCGGAATATTGCGTACTCAATATGCCACTCCCCTGCCTCCACTGCATCCGCCTTGCGTGCTTTCCTCAAGTGCGGAGTCTGCTCTCAACACCGTTCATCCATGCTCGGCGGGCGAAATAAAGAAAGTGAAATAAAAAAGTAATGCGAATCTCGTTGTGTTTATCAGGCGGATGAAAAACTTTGGATAGAGAATGGATAAAAACGATGGCTTGCCGTACATTCCGTTGTTGCGGAGATCTTTTTATTACTATGGCGTATTCCCTCGCGTTTTTTTCTGGCGACGCCGTAGATTTTGGCTAACGGCATTACATATTAGCTGTACGTGAAGTATAACTTCTGGGCGCTACCCTAACCTTCAATTTGGTTAACTTGTATTTGTATACTTTAACTTTGAAAACAATTTATCCAGGAATAATGAAGAAAGGCAAAAACAAATTTTATAAACTAATGGCAAATAAATTTATTAAGCCTCTTTAAACATGTAATATTATTTATATGTACTCCAGTCCAGTTGATATTTACTCAAATCCTCGGGTTTGTTGAAAAATTGTCAGCCTCGCATAAGGCAAATGCCATTTAATAAGAAGTTTCGACACAATGTTAACTTCATCAAATTACTAATTTAATCAAGTTAATAACCATGGTATATTAAACGATTCCAAAAATTCAATCTTACCTATAATGGTTTCATGTTATGATATAATATGATCGATATATGTATCTAGATATGCTATGAACACTAGCCGGTTCAAACGGAGCAGAATGTTGCTACCATTAGTCTCGCAACCCATTAGAAGAGATTCCACCGAAATCGTTTTAGAACAAGGTTCCCATTCAAGACTTTAAATCCACCATTTGGACTTATTAGCGAAGCAGAAAGATAAATGTCTTTATTTCAAGCCGCATACGATAGCCTGAGAACAGTTTCTCACACACATAAATTACCCAATCACCTTGTCTTTCTCTTTTACTTCCTCCTCCACATCCTTTTTTCCCATCGTTTCTCCTGCCAACGATTCTTTTTTTAAATTTCGCGCTCACTCTCTAGCCCCTTTAAACCCCGTTTGGCAAATCTCTCCGCGGCGCAACCTTTTTACGCCCACGAACACAAAACCTATCTTACCTAAAATTTTTATAAGAGTGAATTTTTAAAGAAAAAATGGGGTGGGTGTGTCGTCTAGAGACGAGTTTTCCGAGGAGGCATAAATCTGCTTCAAGAAGAGAGAGAAAAGACCTTAGTCACCCACCTTCTCTTTTATTCCTTTACCCTCTCGTTTTACCTTTTTCTACACGCAGAGAAGGAAGTGCCGGTGTTGTTTCTGAGGCGTCTTGTGCTAAACCCCGTGTGATTTAGTAGGCCATGAGCATCTTTCCCCAGAGCGTGCACCCTAAGGGGAATTTTGGAGCAACTGTGCGTGTGTCTTTGATTGAGTAAAGGGTCTCGTTGCCGCCGCTGCGAAATGAGGGGAGAGTGGAGATCTTCCTTCCTTTTTGTTTAGTTCGGTCGACGTTCTAAATCTTTTTTGCTCTTTCTCTAGGCCCTAAGGCGAGAGGCAAATTGATGGAGTGTAAGGGAGATTGATCGGTCAAAGCGAGTAATTTTATGCCGCGTTGTGGTGCAAGACAACGGAGATAGAGGTACAGCGACCTCGTTGAACATTACGCGAGAATAAATTGACCTCGTTTTGATGCTTTCCGTTTAACGCGGGAAGCAGTTGCTGTTTAGATGTTTTCGTGAAATTGATTACTGTGTGATGCAAGGAAACTTCTATGGCACATTATTCTTAGTGTGTGATATCAAGCTGTTTGGTCGGCGTATTGTACCAATGCTTCGCAGTAATAGTAACTAGAATTGATTGAAGCATCATAGCGTAATTAAGGATAGAATGCTCTTAAAAATATCAATCGTTAACTTTATGAATAGTTTTCAAGAAGTTGGAGAATAGAATAGAGCAAAATACTTGCTAGAAGCTTTGCGGAATTGGAGTGAAATAATTATATTACAACTCATTTTAAAATATTTTACTTGATATTTACACGTTTTGATTAATATTCGTTTCTAAGATGGAGTTCTATGACATCACTACACACTTGTGAATTTACGTAAACTTCCTAAAAAGAAACCAAAGTATATTGCATTCAATTCCTGATCGGATGTTTATTTTTGATCTCCACTGCATCTCACTCGGTAAATGAAGACGAGGCTGACGAAACTTCATGCTACCTAGAAATTTGCATCTCAGAGCGCAGTACTTTTGATATCACAGCGCAGAGTACGTTTGATGGACGTAGTGGAGGTTCTTAATGGAATCCATCAAAGGATTGTTTGGATAATTTTTCTTTGAGAGATTCAATTAATTCTCTAAAGTGATGGTGTACACTTGAAACGTTAAAAGATTTGACTGATTCGAATGAACAAACGAATTAGGAAAATAGGTCATATTTCCCGAACTCAATATGGCAAACATAAGTTTCCTTGAAAAATGTCTTTTTGAGTCCTTGGTATTATTCTTGCTTTATTTAAAAATAAGCTTCGCAAGTTTATAATCTTCAAAGCCGAATACATTGAATTATTTTTAAAACTAGATGGAGTTTATTAGCTATATATTAGTGAGAAAAGCAAGTTTAGCCAAAGTAACATCCTGTGGCTTACTCTCGAGATTACTTCTATCAATAAATATCCTGCCGTCAAAAGATATACGCGTGGATTTACGATAGTTGTTTACGATTAAAATGTTACCTAAGTGAAAAATGAAATTTAATCTTATCTTAATCAAATGTGTGCTATTGGAATCATCAGTAAAAAGTGATTTTTATTTAACTTTTAGCAGTGATTTATAGGTGACTTATTCTTTCTGTTTCGGGCCTTTGCGTGCATGGGGGATAATAATGCACTCGCGCACTGCTGCCACGCCCAGTGATTGAGCATGATTAGGACATCGATTAGATGTATAAGTGGACTATATAGGAAACATCGAGGCCTTCTTAATGAACACTTTTTCCATCTCCGAGTTTCCTGTTGGCGAGGTGTAAATGAGATGGCTTATTTTTTCACCGCGGGATATCTAGATGTAACGGCATTTATTAATTGACCTGTGTATTGTTTAGTTACTTTAAGGAATATGTGCCATGCGGTATAGTTTCCTTGAATCACTTTGCTGCGAACAAACGCATCCACAGGAATCACCATCGAATCAATTTCAGAAAATTTTAAAAATTTAGCAAAACCATGTGGCGGGTTCTTATTTCATTTTTGCAGCAATGGTGCATTATGAGCCGTAATGAAATGTGCTATAGTTTCTCGTGGCTGAGTTGTATTTCAACTGCATCACTCAAAAATCCTATCGCTCTAACCATGTTGAATAAACTCATTAAATACTGGACAATATACGAGCAGTTTCGACTTTTATTATGAATGCTAGAGGTGTGCTATAAGTTTCAGCGTCCTACACAAAAAGGCTCACAGTAATATTGATATTCAAGAAAGGTTCTGTGGCTATTTTAATGTACTCGGTAGAGATTAACTATCGCACAGGAAACCTAAAATTTAACGAGCTTAAAGTATTTTTTTATTTAGCTTTGTTAAGTTTCATTTTTGTTTTTCAGAAGTACCGTTTTTGCCCAAAATTTGAAAGGACTAAAGAAATGAAATAATTTCTAATCAAATCAAACAATATCGAGCTTAAATGCATGTTTTAAAAAAATTCTAGTTACCAATTAATAATTAGAATATGGAGATTTTACTTCGCAAAAGTTGTAGAATTGATATTAATTAAAGCCCGCAATCGAGGTTTTTTATCGTCTCACTGATAATAATTATCCAATACTTTATAATAATCTTTCTCTTATTTTTTTAACTAAAGATTTTCATCGCATACTAATTTCTTGTAATTCGAATCTTAACCACTTAAACCTTATTTGGAGCGTATTTGAAAGCAAACCAAGCTCATCAGCTCCTTCTCCAGCGCACGTCGGAGTGCTGAGAAAACACGCAAGTTTTGATTGTTTTCCATTCCTTCCCGCTTTAATTTGTGCATCGATTTTTCCTCCCGTTTTCTTTCCCCTTTTATTACCACTTCTGTTACTCTTTTACGCAGAAAGATTCTCGTTTCTTTACAGGATCCTGCGCTATCTTTCCCAAAGCATCGCATGCTACCGCGTTATATAACCTAGCAACCGTTGCACGCTTACCCTGTTACCTTTTTACGCCTCTATATCCAACCTTCAGAAACTTTTGGATGTAATCTTCTCCCTGTGTTATTCCAAGCGTTGGGCCTAATAGAGAGTTTCCACAAAGCGTTTATGTATTGTTTCTTGAACGTTTGTTGCCAGTTGGTAACGCGTGAGTTTAATTTGCGCCGCGTCTACATAAACGAGCTAATTCATCCTTATTTACACCCATACTCTTCTGTAAATTCTCATTTACAGCAAAAAACCCTCTAGTAACATTGAAACACATCTTAATGTAATTCGGCGCCCTAAGGTATATTGTTATGGACAGCAATAAAACTCTACAGCAACGTTGAAACACATCTAAGGGTATTTTGGTGCCTAAAGATGTTTTTATGGGCCGAAATAATGTCCTAAACTAAGTCATTCTTATTTCACTTGTAATATCAAATTAGTTTGGTAAAAATTATATTTAACGTCATCAGCGTTATTAGAATAGAGATAACTCTTGCTATAGCAATCAATTTAGACATTTATAGCTAACTGATAACAAAGATTGGCGATAATAAACAGTATTTTTATGTATGAAATCTAAAAACTTAAATAATCACTTCAGTGCAAAAACGATGATGCTGCATGTTTTATTGTTAAGATTTGACCACGAAAAGAGCTATTAAATGAATTTTTAGAGGATGTCATGTAAATTCGGTTATTCATCAGAGCACTTTGTGTAACGTTTTTATCGGCGAATAATGTAATGATAAATGACTCATTCAGTTTTTTCTTTGGCTAATTTGATACAGATTTTTCTCATTTACGGAGAAATTATCGGTGTCTTTCTCTTCTGTCATCTTATCAGTTTTTTTTGCGATAACGAATGACGAGGACCTAGAAACAGGAACCTCAATATAAAGTATGGGGACTATTTGAAATTATATTAAGTCTTTCAGCAGATTTAATATTCATGCGATCTTCCTATACCAGAGGTCGGCAACGCGGTGACCGCGGGCGCCATGGCGCCCGTAAGACATTTGTGTGTCGCCCGCCAGCCAAAAAGAGAACTCAAGTTAAACAATTACGAAAAACTCTCAGGAGACCAATACGTTGCGGAACAAGATGAAGAATAGAACTTTGTAACCAACACTTTAATCTTACATCACACCGAGTCGAATCGTATGTCAGTTACAAAATAACATCGTCAAAGTCAGGACTTATAAGCGAACAGAATGCGTGTACTATAGCTCCGTTAGCCGGTTCAGGCTATTTGGAGGTAGGCGCTCGATACGGGAAAACTATTTCCCTATGTCGCATGAAACTCCCAAGTTATTGTCAAAAGTCGTTGGTTTCGGAGTTCTGTCCTCCATCTTGTAGCATAACTTGCTTCAAGTTTTTGTTGAAAGTCGTTGGTTTCGGAGTTATGTCCTCCGTCTTGTAGCATAACTTGGCTGGAGTTATTGTTGTGAGTCGTTGGTTTCGGAGTCCCGTTCTTCGCTTAGTATACAAAGTACAGGGTTTGGGAGATTTTTGTTCGTCTCTTACAATAACAGCCAGTGATAGCTGATTTCCCTCTTCATTGGTTAAACATAAATCAATTTAAATTGACCAACAGTTCACAATATTTCTGATATTTTCCCGATATTCAGTGTGTTGTGCTTATTAATTCATTTGTAGAAAATTTCATCACCATTATTAGTAATAAGAGGCCAAGGACATATTACTTCAATGTTGATTGGGAAGAACAATTCTGTTTTATTGATTTGAAAGGAAAGTGTGTTTGTTTATTGTGCAATGCTTGTGTCGCACTTTCAAAGAAAAGTAATGTTGAAAGACATTTTAATACGGTCCACGGAAATTTTAATACTAGTTATCCGTTAAACTCGGAGATCAGAAAAAAGAAAATTTCTGATATGAAATCTATTTTAACTAAACAGCAGGGTATTTTTACCAGACCAGTGCAGCAATCATAAAGAGCAACGATTGCATCACTTAAAATTTCACATTTGTTGGCCAAGAGGAAAAAGCCTTTTGAAGATGGCGAGATTGTAAAAGAAGCCATGTTAGCAATTGCTGACTCACTTTTCGAAGATTTTAAAAATAAAAATGAAATTACCTCAGCAATCAACACGATTCAGTTATCAGCAAGAACAGTTACAAGAAGAATTGATGTTATTGCAACTAATATGGAGAAAGAGTTGGCAAATGATTTACAAAAATGTATTTTCTTCTCGTTGCAACTGGATGAGTCAACAGACATATCAGACACTTCTCAATTGGCTATGGTTGTGAAGATGGTGTTTAATGATTTTTCAGGAAAGGAAGAATTTCTTAAAATTCTTCCATTAAAGGGACGAACAAGAGGTGAAGACATTTTTTTAGCTTTTAAAAAATATGTCCAAGAAAGTAATATACCATTAATGAAGTTGACCGCAATTACTACAGATGGTGCTCCTTCGATGATAGGTTGTAAAAATGGATCTATTGCGCTATGTAAAGAAGACCCTCTCTTTCCAAAATTTATTTCATATCACTGCATTATACACCAAGAAATGTTATGCGCAAAAGTTCTTCATTTTCAGCATGTCATGAAAACAGTAGCAAAAATAATAAATTTCATAAGAGCCGTACCAATGAAACACCGATTATTTAAACTGCTTTTACAAAGAAAAGATGCCGAATTCGATTATCTCCTTTTACATACCGAAGTTAGATGGCTCAGCAGAGGCAAAATACTTGAGGTTTATAAATCTCATAAAGGAGGTAAAGGAATTTCTCACGTCAAGAAATGAATATTATGCACAGTTGGATGACAAAGCTTGGTTGATGGATTTCGGATTTATTGTTGATATAACTATAAAATTGAACAAACTGAATATGGAAAAATCAACATATTGCAAAAATGATAAGTGCATTCAAATGTAAATTGGCATTGCGGAAGTCTCACCTGTCATGGGAAGTTATATATCTTCCTAAAATTTTTAAACTGACCAGCTATTCATAGCACCACCTCTCAGATACCCATTGCACGTAGGCCAGAGGGAATCATCAGGTTGTAAAAAAAGTCTCACCTAGAGAGAAATTCATTATCATATTTCCCGAAATTAAAATATATTATTGAGAGTCTGACTGATGAAAATGTTACCACTGAACCATTTTCACAACACTTTGAAACTCTCCTGAAGGAAGTTAATTTTAGGTTTCGTCAGTTTTCTGAAGTAGAACCCATAATAACATTCTTTGCTAATCCGTTCAATTTTGTGGACAATGATATGTCTGTTAATATTGGAACTTACTTTAATGTCGTTAACACCGAAGACTTAGAAACTGAAATAATAAATATGCAGAATGATATTATTTTAAGGTCACATAAAAATGATGTAAACTTTTGGAATTTAGTTGACGAAAATTGCTATCCATTATTAAGAAAATGTGCTCTAAAAATTTATTCTTACTGTGCTTCAACATACACTTGCGAGTCCATTTTTTCAAGCATGAAACACTTGAAATCCAAGTACCGATCGAGACTCACCGATTACAATTGAGACAACAGCCTAAGATCAGGTATCTCGAGTTATGTGCCAAATTATAGCAAGTTGGCTGAAGATATGCAGTCTCAAGTTACACATTGATTTATTTTTCATGTTTTTATAATAAATTCTTTAATAGTTTTTCTCTTATATATACAAAAATATCATTTTAATAAATACTTAATCTACTATTGTTACTTCACTTCACGCCCCCTATAATTAAAGTTGTGCCCTCATAGTAATATAAATTGCGCCGTCGTAGGTGAAAAGGTTGCCGACCCCTGTCCTATACTCTGAAAAATATTTCCCTAGGGACGATATCTCCAAAGCACGAGTACATCAAATGCAAGCCATCCATATTGATAGACTCTGAAGATCAGAGAAGGCGTAGTGATGTTGATCTTCCCGAGATCATTACGTCAATCCAATTTAAAAAAAATTAATTACCTTCACCATCGTTCACGCTTCCCTTTGGGGCGGCAACGTGGGGTAATTTCGTGTTGACTCAGACGATGGATTGGAGTGGCGCCATTAATGGTGTGTCCAGCGCAAACTTTGAGCGATTTAAGGGATGAAATTTCTGTATGTAGAGCATACGACCCGACGAGAAAAACAGTTCCTTGAGAGCAGTCGCGGCGTTCGCAACAGCGATTTTTAATGGAACGAGCGATATTTGTTTTTATCCAATAAAGTGGAATATCTAAGAGAGTCCGTTCGGTTTTTATCACTTAAATGTAAAAATCGCCTGATTTGCTGCAAGTGGGAATACAGTCCTCGGCTACAACTGACCTCTGTTGCATAGAATTCCGTTTAAACTATTTAATTGTTCTATTTTTTGCGAATCAAATAAGTCAATTGGTTGTTTAATTTTGTTATACCTTAAAGCAGGGGTCCCCAAACTACGGCCCGCGCAGTGATTTGATCCGCCCTGCCTTATGAGTAAGAGTATTCATCAGATGTCATTTATGATATCTAAACGACATTTTCTGAGTACTTGAGTGAAATCTACTTTTAATATAAGCGAATTACATATTACAGAATCGAAAAAAAATTCAAAACTTGCTCTTTGAAATTTTCATACCTCCATTTGAAACGTCGTATGTGGCCCGCATATTGGATCATGAAGCCTCATGTGGCCTTTTCAGTAAAAAGTTTGGTGACCCCTGCCTTAAAGGATTAAGTTACTTACATAAATCGCTGATTGTGTCTAATTCCATGGCTGTCGGACAGAAGTGGATCCTGTATCTAAAGAAACGCCAAAACCTGATTTAAAAGTTTATTGTAATTCTTAAAATCCCCATTTAAATTAAGCTCATTGTAGCGAATATATTTTGAGACCGTAATCAATGATGAATGGAATTAAATTTTTACTCAATCTATAAAACTATATTTTCTACGAAATCAATTGGTTTTATGATAATCATTCCTGATCCTTGGACCTATCCCCTTTTATCCGCCAGCCATGGAATTATAAAAGCTAGACAAATTTTTTGCGAAACGCAGCGGAATGAAAATTTTCCGAATTTTTACCAGTCGAAATATTTGCACAATTATATTTATCGACAAACCTCGAATTATAACAATCAAAATGAAGTTTTTTTATCTGACAAAACGTAATAAGAACCCTTTTTATATCTCCTATGCTACGATTTAGAGCAACCCTACTTCACATCCCACTCCGAGACATGTTTTGTTTTAACCTTTGAGGGTTATTCAGTCCGGAAAAAAATTCGACGGTGTTCTTTCCGATGCTTAAAATTCAATTAGCGCCAGGTTATCTAGAAAAATCGCGTTTCAAAAATTTGTTCTCTTATAAGCGATCCGCGAAAAATGTGTGAGGAATTAAATCTCCATCGTCTTGCTCTCACGTAATCTTTTGTTTTTTGGACCATCACATGCTCATTCATGTTTAGCCATTCCTTTTTCTGCTTCGTGGTGATATGAGAGAACAAAGAGAGGAAAACAGCTCGCGCTCTCTATTGCCAGCTGCCTCATTAAGAAAATTTCTTGCATAATTAGACAGCATTAAATAGCGGACACCACGAGAATTCACCGCTTCACTCCTTAATTAACATAATTACTACGGATTTAACGTTAGAATGGAGGTTGCGAATGAACGAAAAATTTCGACTTTTAAAAAATTTATTCACAATATTTTTTAACGAGCGTTTTCAAGATGTTCGAGGATATACTGCTGAACGAAGACGAGCATAAAAATAATGCCTTTATTAAAAAAATCACGATCAGAGGGCATAAAAAATAACTAAAAACCCCATTCAAGACATGAAAGGAATGTAATAAAAAATCATATCTTCGAGCACGTTACCAAAAAGCACCTTCGAGCATTTTTTTATTTCTTCACGATCCTTGGAGGTCCATAAAAAAGAAGCGTTAAAAAAATCGTCCCTTTTCAAAATGTTCGCGAAAATGTCTCCGATCCTGACGAGGAGAGAGAAATAAATGGCGATAAGGTTGGTGGTTGTGGCCTCTCGAAAGATGGGCTTGAATCGCGGAGAGTATTTACACCGCCTATTGCGTGTTTAAATCTTCGTAATTTGGATGAAGAAGAGAGATGGAGCGATGATTTCGACGGAGGGTTATTTTTTTCTTCTTCTAAATAAGAGAGATAGAAAGTAAGGTTATGGGACTTTTTCCTTTCTCTCTCTCTCCTCTCAAAAGTTAAAGGGGCTATGCATTAAGGAGAAGGATAGGGACTAGTAGATTTTGGCTATTTTATTTCTGTATGTGGGTAGGGTTATTTTTGTTCCACTTCTAAATAAGGGCGGTGTAAAGTAAAGATATGAGACTTTTTATCTTTCTCTCTCTCTTTTATCCCAACATTTAAAGGGGCTAGGTATTACGGAGGACACACAAACGACTTTATTAAGGGCAAAAAAAACTATACAAGTCCCTTCTTAAATTTAGCCCGTTGGTCATGTATGACATAAGGTACATATTAACTACATATTTGGTTATTAGAACATGGGTCATTACCATAGAATTATGTTAGGTTTACGAGTTGAAAAAACACTGTGTATCAGCCTTGTTTAAGACGAAAAAAATGTACCAATGCGGAAAACACTTAGGAAAGGGGTAGGGACTAGGAGAAAAAGAACAGAAGCGATTTTGACTTTTTTATTTCTCTGCTGGTGCTTGTTCTAAATACGAGCGATGAAAAGTATGGATATGAGACTTTTTCTCTCTCTCTCTCCTGTAAAAATTTAAAGGTGCTATGTAGTAAGGGTTAGGAGAAAAAAGTACCGAAGCGGTTTTGGCTTTTAAAAATTTTTGTGACGGTGAATAGGAAATAGAGTTGATAGTAGTTTTCCTTTTTAATGGGATGGGATTAAAAGGATTTGGGCCGGGCGAGCGGGATGGAGGAAGGTCGAATGTATACGTTGCGGATGGACGGTTTGGCGAAGGAGGACGAATTTGGTCTAGGTGGAGTGAGGGGGAGGAAACGAGGCGGAAAAGGTTAAGAGGGAAGGGGTAGGATAGGTGGAGGATAGGAAGAAGCATGTTTACTTCGACGAAAATGGAAGACCTAAGGGAGGAAGGAGGGGGAGAGTGAGTTAGGGAACGGCGGAGGAGTAAAGGGTTTCAAAGCGCGGATGGATTAAGTCGGCATTGGGGCTTAGTTAACCAAACGGTCGTGGGGTAGACAGGGACGGAGAAGGGAAGAGGAGAGGTGGGAAGGAGGATTTTGGAGAGGGAGAAATGGAGGAGAGATGGGGAGGAGAAGTTAGAGGGAGCGAAGGTTTTGGAAGATGAAGGGATAGACTGGGAGAGTGAGGGAGGATAGTGAGAGGTAGAGGGAGAGAGACGTAAGGTGAGGGGAATGGCTCTAGCTGGACGGAGGATGGTAGGCAGATAAGGAGGAGAAAGGCAGAGGGAGTGAGTGAGGAAGGAGGCGGAATAAGAGAGAGGGAGATTGCCGCTTAGTTTCACGCAGCGATGGACCTATTTCGAGCGATGGTAACAGAGATGGAGTTAGGGACGAGGTCCGATGCTGTAAAGGAGGACGAAGTTCTTGGGACGTTTAGGTCCGTCTCGTTGGGCCCGTAAATGTTATAACGAAGTAGTCTGTAGATGCGCGTGGCTATATTGGTTCCGTAGAAATTTTTATGGCTACGAGGAATGAACGAATAAGCTCATTTTCTCCTCTATCTTTTCCGATTATTTAGGTGGTGTCATTTATTATTATCATTTAGGTTACTATTGCTTTAGTTGGCTCAAATGTCGGTCCTAGTTTAAATTTTTTAATTTTTCCGCACGCCTCACTCGGTATTTCGCAGTGTTATCAATGGTTGTAAATAAAGTTTAATAAATTAAGAAGCAATTAATGCGAACGTTTTTGTTAGGAGATGCTTAGAAGTGGTTTTAATGTAGGTAATAGGTTGCAATCCCACTTGAAAGATGAATTTTGAATAATATCGCCTTGCTTTTGCATCCTCAAAATATTCCGTTTGATGCCGTCTTGATTTATAAATATTCTAACTTTCACGATCTCAGGAGGCTGTTTTTAAATATGGTAGGTCCAGAATTTCTATGTATGTGACGTGAGAAAGCTTATACGAACACTTGAATTTTAGCCATAAGACATTAAATTTGCGCAAAGCGGATTTCCTAGAGCGTCCTTTTCCAATAAAGTAACCCAGCGTTGCATAAGAGGTTGCCGTATAACTAAGACATACCTTTAAAAAAGTCACGAAATCTAGGGAAAAGTTTAATATTGAAAGTATTTAGAAAAATGCTAGCCTTAGGGCCTTCTTAAAGTTTCGTTGATAAACAAGAAAATTTTCTTCGTTTCTTTTTTATTACTTTGGAAACGACCTTGAACTCAAATAAAATGGTCGAACAAAAAGGCATTTTTCCCCTAAAGAATTTTCCGAAAAGTTTTGAGTTGCGATGCATAGAACCGGTTTTGCAGCTCACCATTCTCAATGGAGACCAGTAATGTTACTTGAAACCATTAATACAATTTCTTTCTTTTGTCGTTCTTCCTTTAGAGGGTACACGATTCAAGCCTTTAAAAGTCTCCGTGCGCTTTCATTCTGCTGGGTAAATAACATTTTTCGAAAGAGCGTAGAAGAAAATAACAATGGCTTCTAGCCGAATATCTGAGATATTGTTTCGGGCGTTGTTTACTTACTGCCCTCGGAAAAAAGAAGAGTATAATGTACTTCTTTGTCCCTCGGACATATATGTTCGTGAAACTTTGATTTTGGCGATGCCACAATTTATTTAGCGTGAGATTTATGTTTACATCAATACAGAACAAGTACGGCGATGTTCAAATATAGTAAATACTACGTTTTCCTGGATCTTATGAATTTTTTAAGTCAAACGTTTAAAAAACCTCAAAAATTGAAAGCAATAATAATTTTGTGATAAATGAAAAAAGGGTTTTATATAAATTTATTTATGAATTATCAGAGTTTAGAAATGAAAATTTCCCGTTTTCAGATAAAAGAGTTGTATAATTTTTATGAATGACATTCATAAGCGTTTGAATAAAGAGAGAATCAACAGTACTATTAAAATTTATTCACTAGAATTTCTTTTGGTTTCACGGATATCATCACTAGAAATACCGTTTAAAGCGAGTATTATCATTTTTAATTTGAAATCGTTTGTTCGACTGAAAAATTAACTGAAATCTGCATTTTTGCCTCGTAAAAGCAACTGTTCAGGTTTTAGATAAAACATTCAACTCGGCACAGAGCTATATTTGTTAGTGTTAGTCATACAGACGCTGTTGGTATACACGCCCAAATTTACTTTCTGTATTATTAATAGATTCGTTTGGAGTAACTGCTTTGTAACGTAAATTGGATGTTACTTTTTTGGTTAATATTCGACTGAAAGAGAAGGATAAGGGATTCCTAAATCGATATTTAATTTGTTAGGTGATCGAGATATTTTAAGATGTTAAACCGTTAAAAGAATTGTTAAGAAAACAAGCTCGACGAATCACGGTTGAGATGGATTTTGCCCCGCCTACTTTATCTAAGATTGCAGGAGAAAAAGCGCTCTGGTGGCGGTGTTATCTTTTTAAGTTTATTGTTAGACCCCTTGCCTTGTTTTGTTTTAATTCACATATCTCTGAGGAAATATTTATTTCGTAGTGCTTTCTAAACAGAAAGAAATTCACAAAGCGGGTTTTTATTTACTGGCACAGACCGAAGTTTGAAAAACATCGCTCCGCTCCTCATTGTCCAGAAAAATATTTTCTTAGAGTTTCTGGACTTGGAAAACGAAGTGTTACATTTGCTGGGGAAGCCTAGCTTATTAAAAATTCTTTCTCGCTAGCATTCTTTACGCCAATAGAAATTACAAAAGAGGTTGTAGAAACGATTCCCAGATTTAAAAGGGACGCAACTTTACAAAATATCATAAAAAAGAAGCCATAAAAATAGTTTAGCAAATCAGATGCACTTTTTCATTTTTCGAAACACAGGTCAAAAAGCAAAAGGAGGGGAAGAGAATGCGTGGAAAAAACGCGAAAGCTCTTTTGAGGCGCGGCCTGCTTGCTTTCGAAATTGTTGGAATGCCGCGAGGATGTGGTTAAGAGAAACAAACATTACGTTATCGGTCAGCTAATATTTTTAAGAAAACACCTACGCTCAGAGCGAGCGTGTAAGCGAAGCGTTCTGAGAGCAAGGTCTGGCCTCAGAAGAGAAAGAGAGAGAGAGAGAGAGAGAGTGTGTGTGTGTGTGTGTGTGTAAGAGAGAGAGAGAGAGAGAGAGAGAGAGATGGAATGGGAGAGAATCTACCACGGAATCATTTATGTACTCTTCGGGAACAGCTGCAGGCCATACTTGATTAAAGCATTACGCCTATTCCAAGGAGTACTAAAGGAACTCGAAGAAATTAGGAGGAGCGAGGAGGAAAGGATAGATTTGAGGGAGGGACTTGATATAAATTTAGCGCCAAAGGGCTGACTGCTTGATTAATGACACCATACACCCCATGTTATTAAGTGAGCGAACGATTTGATACGGAAGCGGTTTTAATTGCGAGCGAAAAGTTCAACAGCGGGATGTTTTATTTATTTTTTTTAGATTCCTTCCCTCTGTAGAATCGGCCGAGGAAATTCTGCCGAGTGTAAGAACGTCGAAAAGGCCACGAAGGAAATTTTACGATCTCGGGTTGTGGCTCTGCGTTCTCATGGTGCGTTAACTTTTTATCGGGCCAGATATTTCTGATAGTGAATTTTCGGTTGGAAAATGTAAAAATGCGTGGAAACAAGAAATTTTCTCTGCGATTAAATGTACCAAGAGGCTGATTATTACGTACATATTTGTTGACATTGCCACTCGCAGTAACGTTGCATATGTCTACGAAACGGAAAAGAGCTTAACAGATTTTGGACCGACATAGATACATAATAATAAATTAGAAAATTATTCTCCTCAGAAATATAATAAACACGCAAAAACATTTACTGTAGAAGCACGCGTAAACTATACGCTATAAGGAAATATTTCTGAAATGGGAAAAAAGGTCTGCTATGATATATATATATATATATATATATATATATATATATATATATATATATATATATATATATGGATGTCAACAAGGTGTTGGGATGAGGATATATATATATATATATATAATATATATATATATATATATATATATATATATATATATATATATCTGCTACGATAGTTCAGTGGTAGAATATCCGCCTGGCAAGTCGAAGACCCGGGTTCGATTCCCGGTCATAGCAGACTTTTTCTCGTTACAAAAATATTCCCAACATTACAGCTTATGTCTGTCTGCATAGGATCTCCAGATCGCTTTATTCCATCAATTTCTATACACTATCTACTTCAAAAGAGATTTATCGATTTTACCATATGGCTAAAATTAAATTGACATACTGTCCCTAAATTGCCATAAAAACATTGGAAAAACAATATGCGAATTTCGGCAACCAAGCAGCCGTCATTAATTCTACTACTATATACAACTGATGTTTGCTGGTTTTTCCAGAATAAATGGAAAATTTAGTTATAGCGAATTTACTCGCGTATTTTCCCCGCTGTTTTGCACGAACTGTTTCCACTAAAACAAAGCTGGAGCAAATATGCGGTTTTCTCCTATCGTATCAAAGTGATCATATCCGAAAAAATAATCCTTTATTTCCTCCTTATAGTTCAGGTAGAGCAATTATGCGATGGAGGCAATTACGCGAGTAAATACGGTATATTTTGTCGAATGCATATATACACTAAAACGTTTTATTATTTTTTTATCAATTCATAGCTGAACTAGCCATCAGATTTGATAGAAAATGATGAAATACTCCAAGGGATGGATTCATCTGGGTCAAAAAAATTATATGTTAGGTAGAGTCACTGTAAGACTTAAATTTCTTGCTATGCCTTTACAACTTCTTTATTTAGTCATTAATATTTCACATGCAGCACACATAGGGCCAATTTACAGTGAAATCTATAACACAACAGGCAACAAACACAAACATCCATGTCCTAGGCGGGATTCGAACCCGCGACCTTAGTATCCGTTGGCAGATACTCTAACCACCCGTCTACCAAGGCGCGTAGAGCACGAAGTTAACGCATATAAGGGATGTCTTGTCTGTCTGTCCGTATGTCCTTCCTCATAAGTTCTCGAATGAGGTTTATGTGATGTTTTTTATCAGATAGTTATATTGAAAGCATTCAATCGAATAGATTTAATGAAACAATTAGAGCATCTTGCCTAAAGTAGGATATGAAGGGACTTTTTCGTGTCCCCTTTATAATGTGTGACGTCAATTTTGAGCTCTGGAAACAAACATTGTAGAGGAGCTCTCGAAAAGTGCCACACCTAATCATCAAACTTTAGCGTTGCAACATCGTGCGCAACCGCTATTCTTTTTTCTCTCCGATTCTTTTTTGCATATGATTTGGCTATATGCCAGGGCTCAAGTTTGGCTTATAGTACCTTAATTATAAAAATCGTTAATATAGGATTAAACTTGATTTTCATAAATGATAGTTAGAATAGAGGGATAGCAACTGATTTACTACTGCAATTACCGCTGGCGAGATCGAAGGTTCGGTTATCGAGAGACGGTCGAGTCCGGGGATGTGTCGAGGGTAGGAGCCAATTTTCCGGACACGACATTTTTGGCCGCCGTTCTAGAGCCCATGGAATGGAAAAGGCCTTTCGGAGAGCACCTCCATCAAAAGCCACCGTTTTATTGTAAAGATTTTGGTCGTTTCTACCAGAACTGACAGTCGGAGGGGCGTTTCCCGTCTTTCCAGAGGAGCAGGTTGTGATAACGCGGTCGGGAAAAAGGATGCTGTTTAGTTGCCAACTTTCATCGCTTAGCAATAAGTTTGATTTCCATCCGTTTAGTTTCATTTCTAGGTAAGAAATGTAGGCATTTTGACGGTTTAGAAGACGTGGCACAAATGTGTATGATCGACGGAAGGAATATTTAAACCGTTGCTTTTTTACTTTCTCCACACGTAGTATAGGGGAAAGTATTGTTTTCATGAAAAAAATCGACACCGAGATTTCAACGGAAATACACGTTTTGAGGTCCCCTGAACACGTTTTCACCATTTTCTCGATGATATCTCTGTGCGTGTGTATGTGATAGCTTTCTTGTGGGTGCTCTAACTCAAAAACTATTATTACTATCGCAGGTTGAAATTTTCTATTGTGATCTCGTATTGTCCTCGGAAAGAACGAGCCTAGATAACGGTCCGTCCTACAATCGATCTCACGTATCTTATCATCACGGTCGTTTCTACCTATATACGTTGGTGCATCAATTATTCCTACAACCTCCTCTTTTAGACATTCCAATCTATATTTCTCCAGAAGCCGCAACCTTTAGTTCAATCTACTATCCTCCAGTGGTACGCAGTTCAAATCCCTCAATAATGAAGTGACGCTTTCCTTATGTTCGTACTTTTTTTATACGAATCTTGCTGCTTTGCGCTGAACTCTTTCTAATTAAATTATGTGTCCTTTCTCGTACGGATCTCATATGGATGATGCGCATTCTACTTGTGGTCTAACCAGTGATAAGTAACATGTTTCGCGTACTTTTTCTGTAGTGTTCCGTACTATTCTACTTATGAAAGCCAGTTTCTTGTTGGCCGAGCCTATAACTCGAGGAATGTGCATGTCCCTCGAAAGATCTCGACAAATGGTTACTCCTAAATATTTTACATACTCGGCTGTTTGAATATTTATTTCAATTATTTTATACTCGAAACCTACTTTTATGTTCTTACTTTTCTAGAACGTAACTGCGGCACATTTAGTGTAATTAATTTCAATTTTGCCATTCTTTGCACCACGTCTTAAGTCTTCACGCAGCGACTGATGGCCCTCCTGGTTTTTTATTTCTTTATATAGCACGGTATCATCGGCAAAAAGTCTAATTTTACTACGAACTACCGAGTAGATATCATTCACATAAATTAAGAAAAGTAGAGGGCCCAATACACTTTCCTGAGGAACACCCGACGAAACTTTAACGGGGGACGAGTATTTCTCATCGATGACAACTATCTGCTCTCTATTCGAGAGGAAATCTCTCACCCAATTGACAACTTTCGGATTGATACCATATTGTCCTAAC
This sequence comes from Tanypteryx hageni, assembly GCA_028673005.1. NCBI lineage: Eukaryota > Metazoa > Arthropoda > Insecta > Odonata > Petaluridae > Tanypteryx > Tanypteryx hageni. The sequence goes on from CM054113.1 coordinate 177,041,674, forward strand.
TTTGCAATTAATTTATTATGAGATACTTTATCGAACGCCTTCCCGAAGCCAATGAATATTGCATCGACCTGAGTATTTTTCTCTCGGCATCGCAACAAATCATCCACGAACAAGCCGAGCTGCGTTTCGCATGATCTACCTCTCCGGAATCCGTGCTGGCATCCGCTAAGCAATGAGTTACTATCTAAATAGCACATTACAGAACTAAAGATTATGTGCTCAAGTATCTTGCACGATAACGAGGTTAGGGAAATTGGCCTGTAATTTTCGGGGTTCTCTTTATCGCCGCCCTTATGAATGGGCGTAACGTGTGCCATCTTGCAATCTTTAGGAACTACACTTTCCGCAATGGATTTCTCGAATATAATTTTTAAATACGGCGCGATTTCATAAGCTAACTCTTTCAATACCTGCGCGGGTATGTCTTCCGGCCCAGGAGATTTATTTGGTTTAATTGAATGAAGTTGGAGCGCGATACCATTTTCGGAAAATATCAAATCTTCCATCGAGTCGCCCTGATGCATAGGAAAAGTGGTTTAACATTCATCGTCATTAGGACTAAAAGCTTTCTGAAAGTGTTGATTTAAAAGGTTTGCTTTCACAGCACTATCATGAACAACATTTCCCGTTTCCGATCTAAGTGACGCAATAGTGGGGCCTCTACCTTGGACTTCTCTGAAATTTTACCAAAATGCTTTCGGGTTCTCTTTCAAGTTATCCTGTAAAACCTTCTTTTTGTAATTGTTAAACGCATTACGCATTGACACTCTGGTTAAAGAGCGCACCTCCTTGTATTGCTGCCTTAACGTTGCACTTTGTTCAACCGTAGCTGTTGAGGTTGTGTTATTTACGCGAGAGTGGAGTTTTCTTAGCCGTCAGAGAGCGCTCCTAACTTCCTGGTTGTACCGTTTAGGTTCTGCATTTTCACACTTCAGCCTGCTTGGAATAAATTTATCTGTACACTCTCGCATCATATCTCTGAAGATGCACCAGGATTCTTCCGCGTCCGCAATATTTGTTACCTCGCAGAAATTAGTATATTTATTTCGCAGAAAATACCTAAATCTAATGAAATTGGCTTTGGCGAATACATAAAGCTTTCTTTTAGCCTTCACCTGTTTCTTAATGTTGAGCTGAAACTCTACGTGCACTGCCTTGTGATCGCTTATTCCCTCAGTAGCAGATACCCTATTCATGCGCTCAGGAAGATTAGTAGCCAATAATTCTAATATATTATTAAATCTCGTGGGAAATCTCACTAACTGATACAATGAGTGTTTGCCGAAAGTTTCATGTAAAGCTTCGCAAGATTCACGCTCTCTACCACCGGGATAAAACCAATTATGCCTCAAATCAATTGACGGAAGATTGAAATCGCCCCCGATTATAATGGCTTTATCTTTATTGATTGAACTTAGCGTCGCCACTTGTTTCTCTAGATAATAAATAGTTTCCACGCTCGTATTTGGTATTCGACATTAGTTAAACATATTCTATCAATAAAAATAGTTTTATTACGATTAGAACGAGATCTTTTATCTCGATTCGAAATTCATTAGACATTCAGTTAGTTTCACAGGGTTGCGTTTGAGAGCTCTTCGATTTATCAGCGCCAACTAAATTCGGACGTTTTCCAATTTTCAAAAATTTTGCGAATTTACACCGTGCCGTAATTCGGACTGCAGTTGGATTTAATCACTCCCTAACCACAGCTTTCGCCGTCTGGAACCACAGAGGGAACGCTTCCATTCATTTTCCCACTTTACCGCCCCTTTTACAACCTCTTTAAACCCTTAAGTGCTCTTTTTCGGACCTCTATCCATCTATTCGCCCCCCTTAACACGGGTTGCCTCATCTCTAATTCTCCCTTCCGCCATTTCTCTCTTACTCTCTCCTTACCTTTCAACCTTCCTCGACTGCTCTCTGACTCACATCCTACCTCATCCTGTTCCTTATCCCTTCAAGTCACTTTCTCTAACCATCTCTCTCTCTTTCTCTCATCCCTTTTCCTTCCCGTCTAGCCGATTTCATCCTTTTCCTTTTTGCTTCTCGTTTTCTCCCTCACCCTCCTTCCCCTTTCCTCAAAGGTAGTTAAAAGTCACTCACTCACTCTTCACTCATCCCCCTTGCACCTCACTCCTAATGTTTGCGGAGATGCGGTCGTCCCTGACTCTCTTTCTACCCCGAACCCCGACGCCCAAACTCTCTCTCTCTCGCTTTTTATCCTGTCTCTCACACTTCATCCCGAATGTCCTTTTCCCTCTTTGTGAAATCCCTTTATTCTTTTGCTTTTCTTTGCACTTCCGTTAATATCTACTGCTTTCTCCGCACTAGGCTGTTTTGTTCGCCCTTGCTCTGCAAGTTTTGTGGCGCTACGTTCTCTTTGTCTTTTTCTTAACGTTTCGGCTCTTCTCTTTTTACCTTTCTCAGCATCTCTTGTTATTTTTTCCTTTTCTCTTCACTTTTATGTAAATTCTCTTTTTACTTTAAGTATAATATTTTCTGAAGTCTATGAGTTTCTTTCACGTCATCTCTCTAAATAGTGTTTTCAGTTAATATGTTCTATAACTGCTACACAATGAACTTGTACTCGTTCGTCTCCGAAGGGAACGGTAGTGTGCCAGGTAGCTCCGGGTGAAAGGGTGTTTGAGGGCGTCATAAGGAGAGAGTCATAATGACCAAGAACGGAAGTAAATCGGCAGCATAGGTGACGAAGTGCAAGGCGTGCAACAGAAAACTTAGCATTGGTGTGCAATGCTCAACTTGTGGAACATGGTTCCACATAAAATGTTCGAGAAGCAGCTCAGAAGAGTGCATGGAGGACAATTGGAAGTGTTTTGTGTGTAGGAAGAATGAGGATCGCTCTGCTATAGAGGAAAAGAAGATAATAGTGAGTCTGAAGCAGGAGTTGCAGAGGGTTAAGGAGATGATAGAGGTATTAACGAAAGAGAATACGGCACTGAAGAGTGAAAAGATGAAGGATCCAAGTGGTGATGAATGGTTGGAGGTCAAATGAAGGAGAAAAATAGAGGTGAGGAAGGATAACTGTGCTAAGGAGCCAAGTGTTCGTGTCTTGGGAGACTCCATGATTCGTTTTGCAGGGAAAGAATGCAGAAGGCAGGGTGATGAGGTGGAGTGTTTCCGGAATTAGGATCGAGCAAATGGAAAAGAAAATTTTGGGCAGTAGTGACGATAGTAAAGAAGAAGTTTTGGTAATACACGTCGGAAAGAATGATATTAAAAGCGTCATACAATGAGACCTGAATATGATGTTGGACCACTTTTACTGTACTGTACTATCTATGAGCCACCAGTCCTACGTGGCTTTTTCGACGAGTAAATTCGCTCCTTTATCGACGATCCTTCCCAGTTATCATTGTATGACGCTTTTTCGTGTCAGCCTCAGGCCGTGGAGCGTACAGTTAAGGTGGTCACAAAAGCTTCATTAAGCGTCTGCGGAGCTGAAAATCGTGATGGCTTAATTCGAAATGCTTTAAGATCAAGGAAAGTGATACCATCGTTTGATACCAAAAACCAGTTTCGAGACATTGACACTGATAGTGACACTTCTTAAACAAACATTTGTTTCTTCAAAGGATTTGCCTAGTAGCCTTCACAAGTCTCATTTTGGTACTTACCAATACAATTGTCATTTTCTGTAGGCATTAAACCCATCATTGGTTGGCTGGTTGGGATGGGTTAGGGCGGAACTAGATGTGCAGTCACCTTCTCGTGGTGAGTTCTGAGTCGGTTTCTTCTTTATTCCTATAGGAACCGGGCGAAGAGCTGCACTCTCCAGTACTGATAAATGTCGCATTTTGGTGAAAAACAGCGAAATTTTTAAGACTTTTTGAGCGGGCGGAGCACCCGCCAAAGTACCCAAAACCTCTCATTATGTCTCTGACTAGGTTTAATCTAGTATTTAGTGACTTTAGATTGCACATGTATCAATATATACACGCGGAAAGTCCATCCGAACTTTATTATACAAAACCTCAATTTTAGTCAAATTCTCGTAACTTTGAGGCTCGTTCGGGGATAGCAAAATTTATCCGATCAAGCCCAAATTTATTGTACGAGGTACTACCATGAGCTCACAACTTTTTCGAATGGTGTCTAATTCAAATTCAAACATTCGATTTTTTCGATACACCCTAGTGTGTACATCGGCTAAGAAAAAAATTAGAAATGCAAAAATAGTAGTGAGTAGAATTATAAGAAGACGAGATGTTGCTAGAAGACGAAGGGATAGATTGGGTTTGCCATAGTCAAAAATTGTGTTTCGTGGATCCGAATTGTTGGTTGGGAGAGAATGACTTAGGGCGTGATGGGCTGCATCTGAATAGACAAGGCAGCGAAAAATTTGAGAGATTGCTGAGGAATGTAGTGAGGCATGCGAGGGTGGAAAACTAGCTGGGGAAAACAGAGGTCAATCAATGATCAAAAGAAGATAAGTGAAAATGTTATGCAGATGTGTATATTGGAAGACGAAGAAGAAGCAGGGGAAATAGAACACGAAAGAGGTGGTGGTTGTCATCCTAGACGCCTACAGTCCAATTGCAAAAGCGGTGGTAGTGCTGTTGAGCTGACGGAGAAATCGAATAAAGGTAAGGGTTTGAGGGTACTTCAGGTTAACTGTCGAAGTTTATATAACAAGAGGGAAGAGTTTCTAATGTTAATTGATGCTTGCAATTCCAATGTAGTTATAGGGACAGAATCATGGTTAAAAAGCGATATAAAATCGAATGAGATTCTTCCACCTGGTTTCACGGTATATAGAAGAGATCGCGACGCGGCGACAGAGGCGTAGCCACGCAATATTGAAAACATACCTACCACCGCTTCCGATGAGTATCGCACAGCTATAGTCCATGAGTACAACTGTGCCCGCGTATTAGCGAGAAAAACCATGCGTAACGCATTTAACACCTTCCGGAATGAGGTATTATTGAAGGAGGATCCAAAAGCGTTCTGGTCCTATGTAAGAGAAGTCAAGGGAGGGGGTCCTTCAACACCCTCCCTGCGATGTGATTTCGGAGACACCCTTCACGATGGGGAGGATAAAGCTAATCTACTAAACGTTTACTTCGCGAAGGCGTTCACGGCAGGTGGTGATAGACATGAATATAATCTTATTCCCGATGGATGTACTCGGATGGATAATATTAAAATTTCTGAGGCAGGAACAGCGAAGCAACTGGGTGCGATAAAGCCCAACAAAAACCCAGGCCCAGAAAGATTTCCCGCGCGTGTATTAAAAGAACTAGCAGAAGAAATAGCTCCCTTCCTTCGGATAGTTTTCGAGAAATCCCTTACCCTCTGTGAGGTTCCTGATGATTGGAGACTAGCACACGTCACACCCATTCATAAGAGAGGTGACAAAGAAAACCCAGAAAATTATAGGCCGATTTCTCTAACATTATTATCATGTAAGATCTTAGAGCACATTATTGTTAGCAACACAATGCGTTATCTCGAGAGTAGATCGCTGTTAGTCAACTGTCAACATGGCTTCAGAAAAGGTAGATCCTGTGACACCCAACTCGGTCTGTTTGTGAATGTTGTTTTATCATGCTGCGAAAATAATAAACAGGTCGATGCAGTGTTCCTTGATTTTAGAAAAGCTTTTGACAAGGTTCCCCACTGTAAGTTGTTATTAAAATTGGGAAATCTTGGCGTTAAAGTCATTAACTAGGTTCGCGCTTTCCTTTGGAATAGAAAACAAAAAGTAGTCATCGATGGTAAGTCCTCGAGTGTGGCAGATGTAGTCTCTGGAGTGCCGCAGGGTAGTGTGATCGGACCTATGCTTTTCTTGCTTTATATAAACGACATCAGCTCAGTTGTGAAAAGTAATATCAGGCTTTTTGCGGATGACACCGTAGTCTATAGAGAAATTAGTGGTCCTAGCGACCATCGTCAGCTTTAGGATGATCTGGATGCGGTATCTGTTTGGTGCAAGGAATGGCAGCTCGAAATCAATCAGAAAAAGAGTAACGTTCAAAACTTTTGGAAATCTAGAAGCACATCGTCCGTGTTTACCTACTCGATAGATGGTGAGAGCATTCCTGCTTCGGAACCCGTGAAATACCTCGGGGTAACCTTGAATCGTGACCTGTCTTGGGACACTCACATAAGACGAGTGATAGGTGCGGCAAATAAGAAGTTGGCTTTTGTGCGTAGAATAGTCAGGAAAAGCACGGAAAAGGTGAGAGAAACCTGTTACTTATCCTTGGTTAGACCTGAAATGGAATACGCAGCAGCGGTTTGGGATCCATATCAGAGGGGACTCATAAAGGATTTAGAAAAAATACAGCGGCGAGCAGCTAGATTCGTGAAAAAGAATTACGATAAAAAACAGAGCGTTACGTTACTCATTGAATAGTTGAGTTGGCCATCGTTGAAAGATCGTAGATTACAGGCGAGACTTAAACTTCTAGATAAATATAGGTCGGAGATATTCGTAAATGAAATGAAGGATATTATTCGACAACCATCGTATATCGGACGGAGGGATAATGAGGACAAGATTCGCGAAATATGTAGTTGGACGGAGAGGTAAAAGGAGTCCCTTTTCCCTAGGACAATACGTGACCACAATAGATAAGTGAATAATAATTAGTTAGGAACTTGGTGCGCGGCACCCCCTGCCATCCACCGTCAAGGTGACTTGCAGGGTAATATGCAGATGTAGATGTAGAGAAGAAGGGATTTTAATTTGTGTCAAAGACTGCTTTCAGTGCACACTTGAATGAATAAGAAACGATTGCGAGGCAATGTGTATAAAATTAAGAAATCCTTTCTTAAAAAAGCAAATCGATATTATAGCAGCGTATAGGAAACCGGGAGAGGATTATTATTTGTTAGAAATGTTAGGGAACTTATTCATCGAAAATCCGTTAACGCAGGATATACTAATTGCAGGAGACCTAAACTTACCTTCGGTTAAGTGGGATGCGTCATCAACGGGAGGCGGGAGGGCTCAGGAATTGGCAAATGAAGGGGGATTCACACAGGTAGTAAGACAGTCAACTGGGGGGGGGGGGGTAAAATTCTCGATGTCTTTCTTTTAAGGCCGTCTGAGTCACTTATTTGCTCGGAGTCAATGACAGGTATTAATGATCATGATGCTGTTTATTTAGAAATGGACTGGGTTGTTACGAATCCAATGAGGAAGAAGCAAAAATCTAAGGTATGGCAATATAGCAGAGGCGATAGAATTGGATTTCGACAATATTTAACGGAAAGTTTTCCAAAGTGGGCAAGTGAAGGGGGAAGCGTAGAAGAAATGTGGGTAGCGTTTAAGAAATTATTGTTGTTAGGACTACAGAAGTACGTGCCCGTAAAGATTCTGGAGGACAATCCTGATTCTGAGTATTATAACAAAACTATTAGAGTGCTGAAAACAAAAGTAAGAAAATCGCATAAAATGAAACATTTAGGTTATTTATATTCTTGTAAATATGTTAAATTAACGAAAGACTTGAACAAAGAAAAAAGAAGGGCGAAAGAAAAATATCTTATAAATATTTTAGATATAAATAACAGTAGTGAATTCTATAAATATCTTAAAAGATGTAGGGAAAACAGAGAAATCAGCTACGATAAAAATGCATAATCGTAGGAGACGAAGAGAAAGCAAATGAGTTCAATAGGTGGTATGCTAGCGTGTTTAGGAAAATCGAAAATGTTGATACTTTAGTGCAGAGTGTTACAAAGGAAAGACCGTTGGAAACGGAGTTAAATAAATACACTTGATTGATGCAAGAGCCAAAACACATTAACATTCGGGATGCGGAAATTAAAAAAAAGTGGCGAGGTTAAAAGATCGCAAATCTAGGGGACCAGATGATATTGCGGGAGAGGCATTAAAGTTGGGTTCTAGGGAAATAGTACCGTATCTGCAATTATTATATACTGTCTCTTTAAATAACGATAGTATACCGGCGGACTGGAAGAAGGCGATAGTAATACCTATTTATAAGGGAGGGAACAAAACCTACGTTGAAGGTTACAGGCCTGTTAGTATAACATCAGCTGTTTGCAAGCTGATGGAAAAAATAATAGCTGACTACTTGCGCAACTTTTGGGAAGTAAATAATTGGCTATGTAAAAATCAGCATGGGTTTAGAAAAGGCTACTCTTGTGATACTCAGTTACTAGGACTCGTTCAGGATATTGCAGACACAATTGATAAAGGGGAAGAGGCAGATGGGATTGTAATAGATTTTGCAAAAGCATTTGATACTGTCTCTAATGACATTCTTTTAGCTAAATTATGTAAGTTAAGCATAGATAAGAGAGTGATCTCATGGATTAAAAATTTCCTTATTGGTAGGTCTTCGAGGGTTAGAATTGGTACAAGTTTGTCAGATTTTGTGAATATCACATCAGGGGTGCCCCAAGGAAGCGTTTTAGGTTCGATACTGTTTCTTACTTATGTTAACAACCTTCCGAATAACATAAATTTAAGGATTCGTCTATTTTCGGATGATTGTATTATATATAGGCAAATAAAAAGTGAGGAAGACCGGGAAATTTTACAAGAGGATATCGAAAAGTTTGAAGCTTGGATTAGGATAATCAAAATGAGTGTAAATATTAACAAAAGCAAACACGTTACGTTCTCAAACAAAATACTAATAAGCGAGCGCAGATACAGCCTACACGGCGAAATATTACCAAAATATGATTGCTTCAAGTATTTAGGCGTCCACGTAGCAAAAGATTTAGGATGGTATAGGCATATTGAAAGTATTATAAGAAAAGCATATAAAAACCTACATTATGTTATGCGTAATCTTAAAGGAAGTAGTAGGTCTGCGAAGGAAAAGGCGTAAAAAACTTTAGTCAGACCAATATTAGAATACGCGACGAATGTATGGGATCCGCATGGGATAGGTCAAAACAGGAAAATAGAGAAAGTTCAAAGGAAAGCTGCGAGATAATTGCTAGGTTGGTTTAAAAAGGAAGACAGCGTCACAGAAATGTTGAAAATTCTGGATTGGAAATCATTAGAAAATAGGAGACGAATTAACAGATTAGGGGGACTGTACCAGGCATACAGCAATAATGAAGCATGGGAAGACTTAAGAAGTAGAATGTAGGCGCCGAATTTTTTAGGGAAAAAATAGCCATGAATTTAAAATTAAACTTAGGCCGCAAAAGACAAATACAGCAAAGTATTCGTTTCTAAACAGGGGAATCAGCGAGTGGAACAAGTTACCTGAAGTGCTCTTCAAGCCCTTATCTAAGGACGCGAAACATTTTAAACGTAGAGTTAGTTCATATATGCATGGTAAAAATAAGACGAACTGTGAGGAAGAATATTAGTAACATCCATATCTATGTAACTGTGCCAAAGTGCAGGAAAAGTAGGGAATTGCTTGGAAGGGTGAAGTTCGGTGGGGACTTCGTGGGCCCCGTGACCGCTACGGTAGCCGTGAAGGCCTTCCATGAACCCACAAAAATCCGCACTTTAGGCACTGATTGTAATTAGTTTGAAATTGTATATTGTTAAATATTTTTAAATATATTTTAATATTTATTATATAATTTATGAGGACTTTATTTGTAAAATTGGAATTGGAATTGGAATTTTAGAAATATATACTATGTATTCCTTGTCAAATTGCAATGTTTTTTAAATAAATAAATTCATAATGATAATAATAATAATCCTTCTCTACTTAAGGACGATATTTAAACTCTAAAGTCAATTTTCACATCTAATCCAGAATGCATTAATGCCCTAGGCGGGATTTGAAACCGAGACCTTGGTATTCGACAGCAGATCCATTTTCCAAGGCTGTCATTTGTGTCACTTAATAATACTAGTAATATTATTACTATACTAGTAGTTGGTGCTTGCATTCTGCAAGCATATCTCACCTTGAAAAACATTCATTTTTCAGACAGATATTTCAGCATTACAAATATTTTTTTAATTCTATATATTTCACCTCCGCAGCTATTTTCGTTTTTCCCTTATGTAAAAATAATACATTAAAACAATCCCCAAACTTTGCAATTTTAAGAATTTTTTACTTTCTCGATTATGGGGTACTAATGCTACACATTTTTGCCAGATTTTAAAATTGTAGCACTTCTAGAAGTGAAATAATACTTTTCTAATTGTTTAAATTTTAAACGTTTTTAACGGCCGCCGCAATATATTTATGGAAAGACTCAAATGTTTATTTGTTCAAATACACTACTCTGTAAATAACTTGAAAATTTCAGCTTCCTAGCTCATCCCGTAGTACCTACACAGTTATCTATTTGTTTAAACTTTAATAATTTTTAACTGCCAAACAAATTAAAATATTAAAATTTGTATAATCCCTATTTCGATTTTTTACAAATTCTACCTATAAAAAATTTCAGATCCGTAGCACATTTAGTAATACATAAACCTCAAAAATATGTTTAAACATTTGCGAATTATTAGTGTTCGAATTTTTTAACTTTTTTAATATTTTCTTTTTTCTGTGTATAATTTGCTACAAAATGATTTCAAAAACTCAAACTTACAACATATAGTTTGCAAGATAAAAATTATTAAACTTTAATGTGCAAACGGAGTTATAACAACCCCTAAAAATTAACAATTTTAAAATTTTCGATTTTTATAGTTGGTTATGAGAATAGTTCTATAAACCTGCAAAATTTCAGCTTCCTAAACCTATTTGATTGGTCTACACACTGGGATAACTTTTTCCCATGCTAACTTATGGGAGATATTCCGGGGTATCTGGAGTCGAACCCAGGACACTGTAAGCAAACCTAACAATAATTCTTAATAGATATTATGACCGTCTAGCAACACTGAATATTTCATTTTTCTAGCTTACGGGCAAGTGCCCAAAATTAATTTACAAAAATGGCGCAATGCTTTTCTTATGGGAATAAACGCAACTTTTAGAATTTCTGGAGTCGAACTCATGTCACTTAGGTGAGAATTCTCGTTTATCTCTTATTTAAAAGTAATAGATTAAAACAATTCCAAAACTTTGCAATTTTAAGAATTTTATACTTTCTGCATTATGGGATAATAAGGCTCCACATTTCTGCCAAATTTTAAGATTGTAGATCTTCAAGAAGTAAAATAATATTTTTCTAATCGTTTAAAATTTAAACATTTTTAACGGTTGCCGCAATATATATATGGAGAGATTGAAATGTTTATTTGTGCAAATGCACTGTTCTGTAAATAATTTGAAAATTGCAGCTTCCTAGCTCATCCCGTAGAACCTAAAAAATTATTAAACTTGAATGTTCAAATGGGGTTAAAACAACCCCTAAAAATTAACAATTTTAAAATTTTCCATTTTTATAGTTGGTTATGAGAAAAGATCTATAATCTTGCAAAATTTCAGCTTCCTAAACTTATTAGATTGGTCTACACACTAGATTACGTTTTCCCAGGCTAACTTATGGGAGATATTCCGGGGTCTCTGGAGTCGAACCCAAGAAACTGTAAGCAAAAGTAACATAAATTCCTAATAGATATTGCGGCCATCTAGCAACACTGATAATTTCATTTCTCTAGTTTACCGGTAAGTGCCCATAATTAATTTACAAAAATGGCGCAATGCTTTTCTTATGGGAAAAAACGCAACTTTCGGAATTTCTGGAGTCGAACACATGTCACCTAGGTAAGAAGTCTCATTTTATCTGTAAGTTTCTCCATCATATCTACAAAAACTGAAACATTGAGCTCTCTAGCTCTTGTAGTTTGGGCTGGACATTAGTATCCTCCTGTTATATCCTCTGTAAGAGTCGTCGATATATAATGATATAACATATAACAGGAGGATACCAATGTTTAGGCACTTCCAGATGAGCTGGTGGTTCGAAATTTTTTCTTAGGTAGGATTTTGTGCAAAACCAACTAGAAAAAACGAAAATCTTGAAAAAGTGCAACAATGCGGCCGATAAAAATTCGCAATCGTTTAAACAAATTTTCATGGTTTATGTATTTCCGCATGTGCTACGGAGTTGAAATTTTTTTTGTATGTAGAAGTCTCAAAAAAACGAAATAGGGATTATACAAATTTTGATATTTTAATTTGTTTGGCAGTTAAAATTCTTAAAATTTAAACAAATAGATAACCTTTTAGACATTACGGGATGAGCTAGGAAGCTGAAATTTTCAAGTTATGTACAGAGTAGTGCATTTGCACAAAAAAACATTTGAATCTTTCCATTAACATATCGCGGCAACCGTTAAAAATGTTAAAAATTTAAACAATTGGAGAAATATTATTTCACTTCTAGAAGTACTACAACCTTAAAATTTGGCGGAAATGTGTAGAATTAGTACCCCATAATGGAGAAAGTATAAAATTCTTAAAATTGCAACATTTGGGGATTGTTTAAACTATTATTTTTACATGTGGGAAAAACGAAAATCGCTGCGGAGGTGAAATATTTAGAATTAAAAATATATGTGTAATGATGAAATATGAATAATGAATGGTTTTTTATGTTGAGATGAAATGCTTGCAGAATGCAAGCACCAACTACTAGTATGTTATATCTTCCTCCTCCTCCTCTGTAAGGAACGTCTATATATAATGATGGCTATCACATTTTTATCATGACATGCGATGTTCCAATGTGGAACTAGACAGCGTAACCTACGTCTTACTAATATTATTCCTATTTGGAGACGAATTAAAAAGAACGAGTATGCGTAACTTATATGATCTTTTGACTGCGAATCGAAGGAAAATTCTTTTAAAACTTTTTGTGACCATGGGAAAAAAAGAATTTATTTTTTCATTCATATTTGAATATCTTCAGCAAGTGTTTCCTTTTCTATAAGGCTATTACTTTTCGCGCTTTTAACAGTATTTATTATCTGGAACGGATCCCGTTCTTTTGTGGTTAAGCTCTTGGTTAAAAATATATGATAAGTTCGTTGCGGCCATGTTGTTGATATCAGAATCGAAATAAATTCATAAATTAATAGGAACTATCCCCCGCAGGAATTGTATTAGGGCCGATTTGGAAATATTCGCCACAATAACGGATGGCCAAATTCATCGCATTTTTTTGTATTTAGCAGATCCTAAGAAAATTGGAGATAATATTGAAGTAACGTTCAATAATGCCTGTTGACTATGTATGACTACTAAAAATTGGAAGGTTCTCTGATTAAAGAACTGCGAATTGTGTTTTATTTTTAGTATTTTACGTCTTTTAACAAATTATTATGTTACAAATTTGCTTCATTTTACATACATTTATCTTTATTATCTACCTTATTAGTTAATTTCAATATTATGTTCATGCATTGTGAGTTACTCGTGCTTTCAGCATTTTTATCATTTTATTGCATTACGCCGCTGCGCCCGATAATAAGATCTGATTTATTATCCTTGTCGTTAAGCTGCGCATTGGGTCAAAAATGCATTTTATAGATAAAATGATCTAGCATAAAACTCAATCATTTTATTTATGTTGTTTCATGCTTTCTAAAATTTAGAATCGTAATGAATATTAAGCTTCAGGCATTGTTGTGTTTCCATTGTTTCATCAAAAATACGTTTATTCTGAAAACAATAGATATTGTGGAATTTATGTGAAAAAATCATCGCTCTTTAATTTTCGATTCAATTTTAAACGCATATTTTCATGCGTTAAAAAGATTTAAATATATCGGATTGTTTAATACAATATATTCTTTTCGGACCTTTACTTTATTTTCTGATTATTCATATCCTCCAAGAGATTTATACATTTTGTTGAATATATTCAAGCTTAGTGATTGGGTAATATGTACGAATAAACAAAAACAGGTAGGCTTTCATGCGGTATCCTTTAGCAATTATTTCTCACCCAAGAATAGAGGATTTAATTTCCCCGTATGAGTAATTTTTGCCCGCCAAGCAATGCGAGGAACTTACGAGGCACGTTGCTTGCCTTTATTTTCCCCTCTGCTGCGCCGTCTTCATCCTCAGCTCTCTCTCTATCTCCCTCTCTCTCTTTATCTCCCTCTCTCTCTCTCTATCTCCCTCTCCTCTTTTCCTCTCTCTCTCCTCGTCATTCCTCACCTCTCACTCCTCTCGCCTTCTGCTTCTTCGCTCAGAAGGAATTCGAGATATTTTAAATTGTTCTGCCCATTCCATCGCGCAGCGACCAGACCCTACACTACTCCCCTTTATTCCACCTCCTCTCCTTAATCCCCATTCCACCCCTCCTGTTTCCTCGGGAACGGAAGATAGCGGGGTAGGAGTCCGAAATAATAAGGCCCTAGGGGAACGGAGAGAATCCGAAGCTATAGCTCTTTTCTCCTTCCGAGGAGAGCGGAGGGATACTCTCGGAAAGACGTCCGCGTGGACTTTTAAAGGCGGCTAACAAAACGATATTATGCTAGGTTAGAATTTCGGCTCCGTTGGGTATTTTCCCTTCTTCTCCCCCTTCCCTCTTTCTTTCCCTCCTCCCTCCTCCTGTCAAGTGCGAATTCTCATTGTTTCGAGGAATTTCGGTATATTTCACTAGGGGAAAAGGGTACAAATTTCTTTCTGAATAAAAAAATCTTTATATATAAAAGACAATTTTCCCCTTTCTTTTCCCTTAGCATATATATATATATATATATATATATATATATATATATATATATATATATATATATATATATATATATATATATCTATATATATAAATTTATGTAAACGTGGCGCGAGAAAAGGAATGGGTATTAATTGATGTTCTCTCTCCCTTCATTTCGCTGCATAAGTGGGTCTGTTTGCATCATTTGTTTCATTAAGTTTATCTCTCTTTGGAATTATGAGAGTTTATTTGAGGGGTTTAATTCAAAGCGTTATTCAGCAGCTCTATCGCCTAATTATCGATGAATGATAGCGTACTCATAAAGAAGAGTTCTTAACCCCCAGGGGAATAATTCATCGAGCTCTCTTGTTGATTCGAAAAAACGATAGCAGGAACGGTTGTTTCACAAAGGCAACGTTTTTTTTCTTTCGGCCGATTTTGAACGGTGGAATTTTTTCGGTTCAGCGATATGAGAACGCCGTCTCTCTTAACGACTCCGTGTTGTTTTTTGTAACTTTTTGCGGATTTAATTGAGGCGCGGTCGTTTCCGTGTCAATTAAAAGTACATTAAGAGTTGAAATATTATGAGGCGTATCATGAAATGGTAATGGGTCCGAAAATCCTGATGAATATTTATACAAGACCGGGTTAGCGAACGGCGTTTCTAAAAGCAACCGTGCTAAGTTTTGAGGATTTATTTTTGGCATGAATAAGGGTTATGATGACGAGTGTGTTAACTTTACTCCTAAATTTCGACCGATGTTTCTTTGCGGAATGGGAAGGGAATTTTCTCGAGATTGGCGCGCAAACCACGGCCCGCGGACCACATGAAGCGGGCGAGAATATTTTATCCGGTCCGCGAATTCATCGTGAAGGCGAACCGTGAAATTTAATGCAGATTATTACTATGTACTTGTTACTTGAAGTTATTGCCGGGAGAGCTTTTATTAAGAGGTTATGACGATAAAAAATTCTTTATTATTGTTTATTCACGGAGTGGATCTGTCGCAGTCTCTCAAGTAAGTGCCGTTGTGAACTATAATGCGGCCTGCCGAAACACTCAATACTTCCAGTGCGGCCCGCGTCGTAAAATATTTACCTAGCTCTGGTTTTGTAGTATTACTCAAACTTAAAACTTAAAGCTCTGTAATAATATCCTAATGAGCATCTTACTCAGTTTACTCTCTTTACAAAAGCCATTCTCAAAAAAAGTAAAAAAACTGTCTCTCTATGGGCATACTTTTTCCACTGAATACTTATGCGAGAAACGTTTCGGCACCCCGGAAACATTTAAGAAGATAGCCGATTATAAAAATTAATTATCTCATCTAACGGACGCTACAGTGCTATGTCTTCCGAAAACGAAAATGAAAGCGCTTTTAATGACTGGAAACGGAGAGCTGTTTACTTTATGGGGCGCGCGAGCAAAAAATTGCGAAATAGTAAAGTAATATCCGGAGATAAATAGGTGAAATGAAAAACGATTCCGAAGAAATCTTGCTGAGCTGAATACGGAGGAAATTTCACGAGGTTAAACGGAGCGATGTGTAGGGAGGAAGATAAAGAGAGAGAGGGAGGTGGAGAGAGAGGGAAGTGGAGAGAGAGGGAGGTGGAGAGAGAGGGAGGTGGAGAGAGAGGGAGGTGGAGAGCGAGGGAGGTGGAGAGAGAGGGAGGTGGAGAGAGAGAGATAGAGAGAGGGAGACAAAGAAAGGGATGGAGAGAGAGAGGGAGGTAGAGAGAAATAGGGAAGGTAGGAGGAAAGACAAAATGAATTGGTGGATAGCACTTGGAGTGGAAAATATAAAACGATGTAATGGACTGGAATGAGAGAGGATTGGCGTAAAAGGGGATGAGATTTGAACTCTCTTTCTCTTACTCGTTCCGAAGTTCTCTCTCTTGCTCTCCATTTTCTCTCTTCTTTCGCGTCTTTTATTCCCCTCAATCTTTCTTCATCTGTCCTTTTAATCTAACCCTTATCTCTCTGCTTCGAAGTTTTTGTTTCTCTCTCTTACCCTACAAACCCATTTTTACCTCGAGCTCCTTTTCGCATCTTCTTTCATCTCGGAACTACTAAAAACCCTTTAGCTTCACCTGACGTCATATTTTTCTTTATAAAATTCTACGATTTTTGTTTTCAGTGTAATTTCCATGTATTTTTATAGTCATGAGATTGGCTTAGCTGTATCTATACATTTTTCAAATACACGTAATTTTTATAGTGTATATACGTTGCTGATTGGTTTATCACAGTCAGAATCCTTAAATATTCGACTCACACAGTCTGGCTGAATTTATTCCGTTAAAAAAATTATATTCCGTTTACATTAATATCCTTACGAAAATGATTTTGGTGCTTTTTTAAATTAATTTTTTGAAATTTTGAGATTTTGGTATTCCTACGATGATAGTCTCCTTATTAGAATTATATTAATTGCAGAAAGTAATACTCGTGTTCGTCAAGTTTATCGCCCCTCTCCCATTATAAATCAGCGAAATTCGATTTTCCAAGGAATATTGTGATTTACATAACAGTGCGACCGACAAAGGTGGGAAAATAGTGCATGCCGGAAACACTGTTTTCAACTACGGTTACTACTGTTTACGTGACTCTTTCGTTTTTGTCCACCCACTTTCATGATCAAAATTTGTGTTATGTACCTCACGTTGTTGCTCGAAGGAACACTCTCGTGTCCTTATCTATTACCTCCAACAAATGCCTTGTCTTTTCCATCGTATAAAACAGAAAATGAACGACGCCAGATAAAAACCTACGTAACTTCGAGCGTCTTGTAATGAAGAGCTTGTTCTCTTTCATCTCAATTACTTTTAATTCTTTTTCATTTTTTTATTCACTGCCCTTATCTCGTCATCCGATCATAAATATTCTTCCCTTTTTCTGTCTTTCGTCATCAGAAGGTATTTGAAACTGTCCCATTTTCTTCTCTTCTCCTTCTTTCTTCCGTCTCCGTTAATGTCCAAACTCCGCTGCCTCCGTCGGAGAAAATGAGACCCGTATAAAATAAAGTGGTTGACTTGGAGAGAAAGAGAGATTTTTCGCCAGGAAAGAAAATTCCATTGAGTTAATACGACGAAAATGAAGGGAATTAGCGGTCCGAAACCATTTCGAGAGCCCTTTACGACAGTTAGGCTGAATCTGCATGAATTATCATTTTATGCTTAATAATGCCAGCAAAAGTAAAGCCTTTAATATTAGAGTGGCTTGCAAAATTTATAGAACACTTCAACTGCCTTCCGAAAAATTTTTTTCGCCCAAATCGTGGTAAATTGCCAGAAAAATAACATGTATAACCTTATTTGGCGGTAATAAGTTCACAAGCCACGCTAAATAATTATGTTGTTCTGAAAAACTCATTAACAATGTGCTGTTTTATGAATTTTCTGTCATGAAAATTGTTCGTTTTTGCTTTTTCTATTCGAGAAGATTTTGGATTGAGAAACTGTCATGAGTTCATAAAAAGGGAAATGCTTCATTTTGTGTAAAATTACATAACACATACGAAAGCAACCAAATGATATTGTGACTAAAATGGCAACGAACAAATGAGTAATTTCTTGCAACAGGTGGAAGTGAATTCATTTTTCCATAGCTAATTAAATCGGGAATCACCTATAGTCTTTTATTCATTCAAAACTGAAATTCGCTTCTTAACTCTTTTAGAATTCATCGCACGAGAATCGGCCGTAAATAATTCGAAATGACAGCCTGCGGTCATTTAAAAAAATAAACCAGCGAAGCAAAAGGACGAAAGAGGTAATTTATTTTTTGTTCAGAATAATATGCCGTAAACGAAAAAAAACTTGGGCGGCGACACACTGCCGCGGTAAAAAATATAAAAAAGTTTTTACAAATGGTAGATACTAAAAAAAAAACATATTTTTGTGCGGTGATCAAAAGGGAGACAGATAAAGGGGAGACACTATAAAGTTCCCGTTACAGAAAGAACGTGACGTTAGGATAATTCCTTCAACAGTTTCTACTGCATTAATATGTGAGTTTTAGACGTAACGGAAGCAGGGAATGACCTTTTAGACCACTGCCCTACAAATGCTTACGAGTTTATAGGTATTAACAGCTAACTAACTAACTAACTACCTTTAGAATTCTAGAATTTACGCTGTTAATACCCAAACAAACAGGACCAAGCTTCCGCTTAACCCGAGTGGCTTTACTTTGGACCTTTTCCCGTTCCAAATTCTCGAGACAATGGCCGCCTTTTAGAAATATATGGAGGTGAATAAAGGTATCGCGGTATTCGGCTGCGTCGGACCTCATAGGAGCAGATGCGATGTCCAATATAGTGCCTGTGATATTCGGCGATTGTCGGCAGCGGTTCCAACAGGTAGCAAGGTCCTATTCACGTGCGGTATCATAGTGAATAGAGATGGAAATTCGCAGGAAAATTACTGCCGAGAAGAGATGCCAAAAATGGGTTTTGTTGTTGATTTATTTCATTAGGGGTTTGTTAATGAAGTATTGTCCCGCTCGCAAAATTTCCCATGATGGAGATCTATGGGGGATTAGGTTTACCTAGAGTAATCAACGCTGGTTTGCGATGTCTATTCTGACCCATAAATACAGGGCCAAATGGAGGAAGATTCGACGGTAGCGAGACATTCGGGCCTTGGAATATTGGGACCCTTCCAAAGTTTGGAGATCTTAATTATTAAAGCATCGGTTGTAAATTTTGCATAAACTTTTACTAAAGAAATTATTTACCAAACTGATTTCCAATAAAACTCTGAAAAAGTTATAATTTTAAAACCAGAGGCTTCATAAATCATAAAAGTATCTACTTCTTACTGTAATGTTTGTTGTATACTTACAGCTTATCACTATTTTTATTATATATTGTATATTCATATTTTATTTTTTTCCCATGGGAAAAGGGAAAGAGGTAGGAAAAGGTTTCAGCTGATAGACGATTTGAAAGGGAAAGACAGTTATCAAGATATGAAGAGGACAGCGCAAAATAGGAGTATATGGAGAACCAGGTTTAACCAAGAATAATCACGGACCTGTCTACGGACAGACTACCTATGATGATGATTTTATTTTATAGTTTTTAGATTTTGGTATTTATAAATTTTAATGAGTACCAGTATTTAAATACTATTTATTATTATACATATTAATCTCCTGAAGCCTCCATGGATAGTTGCAAGTGAGCCCTCTTCTGTGCTTGGGCAGACCCTGCATAAATATTCATATCCATATTTAAATTATAATTTTGGTACTGTTCATGCGGGTACTATGTAATTACTATGCAATAATTTTAAAATTTCTATGTAATCCGTTAATATGAATTGAATGGGTTCTAAACATTAGAAGTGAATATCTCATCGTTTTCAGATTTATTTTTTAATATTCTTTTTGGCCATGTTTTAATATATTGTCCAAATATTTTTCAAAATTAATGATATTTTTTCTTCATTTTCTTTCTTTCTTTCATTTAAACTTAATAAATAGCAACATATGCACGCATATTTTTATAGTTCCTAAATGTTTTAGTATCGAATTTTCTGACACTTCTCTATTCAAGAATCAATTATCGATCTCATCTTATGACTAAAATCAAATTATGTCTCTCCAATGGCGATGACAAGGCGGGCAAAACAAAATGCGCCGTCATATTTGCTATTTCCCCGGCAGTATGTTCTAAAAATAACCAACTTTTATATGGCTATTAGATAAACATAGGGTTACCAGATGTCCAAAGGTAGAATGGAGGACGTATGCGGAAAAAATGGAAGATAAAGGAGTAAAAGACCGGACATTCTCTTCCGAGGAATAAGGGCATTAAGAAAGGTGAAGGAGCAACAAATTAATTCACCAAGAAACCAATAGAAATAACAAAAATACTCAAAATGCTTATATAGTGTAATAATAATGAATTTTATTCACTAATATACTTCTCAGAAGAAATTATTTTTCTAAGAAGATCTTCATTCTTAAGAAGGTGAGAATGGAAATCTTCACAAGAAAAGTTATTCATATTACACTGGATCATAATAATTCCCTTTATTGTTTTCACGGACAATTTCTTTACGGGATCCACAGATCATATATTAGAGAAAAGACCCTTTCTACGTTTGCATTGTCCTTGAATGCAAAAAACAAATTCGCATATTTTTAAAAGCTCAGAATAACAATCTTTATTATTGCAGCTCCTAAAAAATGAAAAGGGACATCAAAGAATCGATCGTCTTTGTTTTCTATGAATAACTTATGATTGTTATACTGATCGAGTAACTTCTCGTCATCAATAATAATGTCCTTTTCCTTGAGATAACACAAACACGGTATCATACAGGGGCGGATCCAGAAACTTCCCAAGAAGAGGGCGATCGCCCCAATTGCCACTCCCCCTTATTGATTCCTTCTCTTCCGACGACCATACATTTTGAAAATCCATATCCCCATCATAACAATTTTTTTCCATGTCATACAGACTTAATCTTCGGTGTAGAAACAAGGAATGTTGCGCGGAATGAATTTAAGAATGTACCCAGTGGAGGGCAATGGGGTTGTCCAAGGGGAAGGCGATCGCCCCCATCGCCCCTCCCTTGGATCCGCCACTGGTATCATATCATTATATCGGAAATTTTTGTTCTTTAATTCCATCCACTCAAAACATTGAAATTCCTCAAATTGATTTATTTACTTTTCTAAATAAAGAATGCATTCTTGATAAACACGCTGCGTTTATCCAACAAAACTCCGACATTCTTCACCAGTACTCTTTTCATGTAACGCTTCAATAATTTCCCTGACTGATAATGGCAAAAAAATTTCCCAAATTCTTATTTTTAAAGAAACTATTGTTGTTTTAAGCAAAGCGACAATTTATAAAACAGAGTTATTTTCTCTTTCTACGGCCTCTATTTTGTTTTGTAAAACAGACGTAAGCGAGACCAAGAAACGAAGGTAAAGTTCAGAAATTTCACTTTCAAAAAAGGTTTTTATCAGTATTGGCGGTCGAGTAAGGGACAGGAAATACTGTTTTTGAGCAGGAAATAACTTCAACAGTGTTTCTAAAACTGATGCTAAATTAAGCCATTGTTTCCCTACTTTCCATTCACTCCTGCAAAATTTACGTTTGCATTGTCACCTGTAAAGGAAACACATTTCAAAGATAAACCAAATCTCTCCAGAGTCGTCAACACATACTCTGATATGGTCTTCGAAGTTTCATCGGGAGTAGCAGTTAATTCAAGCACTTTTGTTTGTATTCCACTCTCTTTCAAATCAAAATACTGCACAAAGATTTGGAAGACCTTAAGTGGGTCATGATTGCTGGCATCCGTTGCAACTCCGAAACAAGATATTTCACTCATTGTCTTCAAAACAAATCGATAGTATGTGGAGCGATCACTTTATTCACCATTGCTTCAGTTTTTGTTCTTGCGCATGTTGTGTTGAGAGCAGTTTCCAAATATTTAAATAATTCTCTTAACAGACTTGCAGTGCAGTCCATAGATTTAAAGACGGATTGTTTTGGATATAGAAGGATGTCACTTTTACACCCGAAGATGAAATTCGTACCATTTCTCTGTTTTTCACTTTGAATGTGACGTTCCAAATCCAAGAACTCCGTATTTGCAACAGAAAGAAAGCAGAAGAAGCAGATTTTAACCAACCGTTATTGGAGAGAGAATGTCGGTAGCTGGACGCAAAATTCGATATATTATAAGACTGCAGGAGGCTATATAGCTACTTTCAGACACAGTTTATGCATTATGGTTTGTTACATTACGTTCTATAATTGGATGGAATTAGTTGAAATCCATACGTATGCTTTCGAGTAAATAGAATTTAATGAAAATCTACGAGAATAAATTATCCTCATTTATTGCTCGATATGATTCATTTTTACGCAATCTATTTTGGGTTGAATAATACACAAACACGAAATTTCACCACATTATGTCGTGCTCTTTAACCTATAGAGTCAAGCAGAAACTATAGGCGTCAGAATACAGACAGACGGAATTTAAAAAATAAAACACTTTTTCGGACTCGCGGACACGTACATTAAAAATCTTTCAGGCGAATTTTTTCACTATCACAGTATTTTCTCTATATATTTCGTATGTGAGAATATAAAAGGTTAGTGAAGATGATTTTTTCAGGAGACTCGGGGGAAAAACAAAAAATATTGAAAGAACTATAAAGGAAAAACAGTCCTGGGAGAATTTCATTATTCCTAAGTGAAATGAGACGCGTTCAAATTTTGCTTAACGCATCTATTTCAATCTTATCTTTCTATTTTTGGCCACGAAAAATTGATGCGAATGATAAAATTATTCAGTATACACGAAATTCTCCCGCTGCTGGAAGAAACTCACATCTTTGAACTTTCACCACGACTAAATTCGCCAGATCCACACTCCATTAGAGAATCGCAGTAGATTTCAAGCCGGTTGACGGGTCACGTCATCGCCCTTGCCCTCTTTTTCGTTTTGCCTCCGCACCAGGAATATGCGTAAAACAATCTGACGAACCTAAACGAGGCCTATAATGCGTACGGGGTGTTTTACCGGATCCCGGAGTTCACGTTTAGCGTGGGTGTCGGACTGGGGAACACCTTTTCCGCCTTAGACGCCTCGAAAAGGAAATTGAGTGAGGAGGGAAGAATTGAGGGGATGATGGTGAGCGCGGAGAGAGTAATATGGGTTCGTCGGTCGGGAAAAGGGATCCCAGTTACACAAGGGGATGAGTTAAGGGAGAGTTTTCAACATAAAGGGATTTTCTCAGGTGTTGTGAGTGTTACACTAATGTGAGGATTTCCTAAAAGGTTATGGTCGCTATCTCGCGGAGGGAGAACGGATGTTTGAGGTGAGAGGAAGGAGAGAGGAAATGAAGGAGAAATAAAGAATAGAAGAGGTGCGCAGAAAGATTGGATAGCCAATTTTTCGCCTTATAAATATTTAACTTTTTAATTTCGACAAGGGAAAATTATTAAAAAACTCCATATCTGTAAAATGTTTAATTTTATGTTATGGAATATGGTTTGTATTTAATGAATTATCATTAATATTTATATGGAAATGGAATTTAAGCAAAAAGTTTTTATTTAGGGTTGGAAAGGGTGTACCGCCAATTCGTTGCGGGTAATTCGTCGCGGGCAATTCGTCGCGAGGCAATTCGTCGTAAGACAAATTCGCCGTAAATTCAGGAATCTTTGAGGAAATAGGTTATCCTTTTCTTCATTAATCCTGCGATACACCATATTTAGTGTGTGAGAAGGGTTGACGATGCCTCATAATTTCCGAATGAATTATAGAACTACTGTGCAGATTATTCACAACAATTATCCTAATAAAAATTTCGGAAAATATAAATGATGAAATATTCGTATCTTATCTGATCAGGATTGTAATAAAAATCTTATTCCTCCTTTCACTTTGTGTATGGGACTTTTTATAAGTGTTGAAACAAACTTCCCGTCTATGTAGAAGATTGAGATTTGGCAGGAATCCAGCGCGTGCCCGCGCTTTCATATAATAATCAATTCGTGAATACTATTGAAGTTATTGGTATGCAACCTTCTTCAAATGTAAATATAAACTATTCTAAATATTTCATTTGCCGCAACTACCTCTCTAAACCAATTATGAGAGTTAATGTTAGGAGACCCTTTTTCTTTTCCTCGATTACATGGATTCCGGATTGACAAATAACCAATGTCGTCTTATCCTACAATGCGGAATCTGCGGCTGCAGAGGTTGTCGCGCAACACTTTTATTTGTATTTCATTTTGTGTTTATAGTGGTAATCCCTGCAGCAATAGTGGGAGAGTAGTCGTAGAAAGCTATGTTATAAGGGAAAGAATGGAAATGGAAAAAACTTGCATATGTTTGAGGGTGAAGAGTATTTACCGAGAAAGTATTGCAAGATATTTTTATAGCATATGAAAAGCAAAGTCGGGCTAAAATTTAGCTGCATCTTGGACGGCGAGATATTTCGTTGCCAATGCGCGACTCGGGATTTCACTATACAAATCGTGACATTGAAAATAACAGAAAAATATCTCCTATTTCAGCGATCCCTGAATTTGCGACGAATTTGTCTTGCACAGAATTTGACAGGCGACGAATTTCCGCGCGACGAATTGCCGCGCGACGAATTGCCCGCGAAGAATTGAAGTATAACCGGTGGAAAGTGGTACCTATTTTAAGAAAACAACTTTATCTTTGTTTCACTCGTTGAGGAACCAAAAAATTATATATACACACGAGCAATATCTTTATGTAACTTTAGTCCTGTTCATTAAGATATAATTTATTTCACATGAATTTTATCTAAATTACGCATACTACGAAAAGTACAAACAATTTCTTTATGATAAATTGAACGCCTTGGAGTATGTACTCGATACACCTAAAAGAATTGAAATGGCACATGAACAGTTAAGCACTCTAGCTTGGGACTTTAATGTTTGTATTACATTTCAGACTCGTTACGCTTTTGACAAACTGAATTTTTTATTGGCATAACGAGATAGGCACTTGGCACGGATTATTATAAAATCTACCACAAAATAACTTTCGTATTCGCATTGATTATAAGCATGTTCAGTAAGTACTCTTTATTTCCTGCTCTTTCTCAAAGTTCGTCTCGTGAAGGACCATCTAACCGGTTTCTATTTGACTAGCACACCCCAACATTAAGTTGCCCCTTCGACTACTGGCCTATCGCCAATCCTATCAATCACAAACCAGGGCCTGAGTTCCTTTTGGGTATGTTCACAAGCTTCCTCATTTCCTCGTACTGCGCTGGACTATGACTGGCCAAAGACATGGTTTAATGGGTGTAGTTTCTTTCAATTGCGGACATTACTTTATTGACTTTGGCATCGCGTAACATCCGGCAAGTTCTCAATTTGACCGCAAGTCTTTGTAAAAAAAAAGGTCTGGTTGGGTATACGTACTTTCTTATTTTTCCACGACGGCAGTTCCAAACCCTTGATCCTCAACTGACGGTGAGAGGCCTCTGGCGGATTTTTCCTTAGCGCAGTTTAAACTGATTCGTTGTCCGCGACGTTAGTACGTAGAAGTCTGCCGATGACTGATGTGTGTTGCGGAGAGGATACGGTTTGAATTTTGACAGCAGCATTTAAGATTTTACCGCTTTAGATTATATACGGTAAGTGAAGCCAATAACTACTGCTATTTGTGAGGTTTATGTTAAACAGCTCAGCAGAATATAACTTCTTCGTAGTAATATATGCCGTATCTTTCTGCTTGAACTTTCAGGTGATTTTTGGTTCTTCTCATCTATTCATCTTGTTTTCCCGTCTGAAGTGATACAGTGTGTCCGAAGTTTGTTTATGAAGAGAGGCTTCTCTTCGCGGGAGAACGAACTTCCACCGCTGGAGGATTTTTCCTCGGCAAAAGTAAGTAGATGTCAGTTCTTGTTAACATAGAATTTACAATTTTCATTTATTTTCAGCGTTAGTTGAGTCGTGGCGATGAATACTTTCTAGCATATGGGAAAATTCAAGTTCGATACGAAACTTAATTTAGCTTAAATTTGATACACGGATTTCCCATACCCATTAGTAGTCATTTATCGCTTTGTGGTACTTAAAGTTAAGCCATCTCTATCTCTCTCTCTTTATAAAGCTTAATTGTAGCTTACTCGAGGCTGTAACAACTAGATATTTTACTGCAACCACTGTGCGCTCCGTGTGACGGTGGCATGTTTTTAAGTTCTTAACTGCCGATCGCAGTTCTGTTTTTCGAATAGAGTAACACAACCTTGAATGTAGATCATCTGATGGCGAGGAAACCGGTGAAGTTAAACTTTCATATTGTTTCCTAATAATCTGCTTATTAAGTGCGTATGGATATAGATGGGACCATGCCTAGGTTAGATCAAAACGATGCAACGGCCCCGGGCATTGCGCTTCTTCATAACGGGAAGAAAAGTTGATTTAATTCGATGGTTTAAAGCAGGGGTCTCCAAAACATTTGAGAGGAGGGCCGCATAGGAATATTGAAAGGACTGGGCGGGCCGGATAAAAAAAGTTTCAAAATTTAACATATTTTATTCTATAATTACCTAAGCTTACATGCATATATAACTATAAGTAAACAAGAATAAATGTAAGAAAAATTATAATGCAAACAATGCGCCAGTTGGAAACATTGATTTTATGATGTTTAATAAAATTTTTGCGGGCCGGATAAAACCCTTTCGCGGGCCGTAGTTTGGGGACGCCTGGTTTCAAGGGTCCGCGCAAGAGAATTTTCCCTGGGACCACCTTTATGGAAGCCCGTGGGTATAGATGTATTCTTTTTACTCCTATCCATAAATAAGGCAAAACAGCCTGATATTTTTTTCCTACGAGTTCAACGCTATTTTATTTACATTGTTTTACAAACACATTCCGTGCTTTCTTTTGGTGTATAAAGTTTTTCAGAAATATTATTCCTGCTTTTGGAATGTGAATATGTTCCGTTTCTTTGATTGATAATCATAGTTGTTACACTCTATACAATTACCCATGAGGTCACTTTTAACAAAATGCTTTGCATTTCTAACATTTCGTTTTATAGAATTACTTATACATGGCATCAATCTTCTTTCAGTAGTATAGTAGCTGTGGAAATGGACATGTTATTATTAACATTTATAAAGCATCAAATAAGTGTTGATTTGCTGATAATATTTTATTCGTTTTTCTTCCGGATACCTTACATTGAATTCATGTCGTGTTAAAAAGTTTTAAAATCTACCTTGCCAGGAAGCACCATTAATAACGTATTCAGTTATAAATAGATCTTAATTGTAGTCTTATCAAATAGAGGATTTTTAGCTTACTTTCCAGAATGGAAATAGGCTTTTAGTTTCGTAGTTGTCTCTCTCCCCACTGTTAACTTCTGATCCAATAGACCGATTTTCTTGACACTTTGTGGAAATCTCTTGCTACTTGGGTCGAGCTCCCGAGGATAGTTTTTGTTGCAAAGATTGAAAGTCCCGGGTTCGATTCCAGGAACTATCCTTCCCATTTAATTTACATGAGAAATCTGAAATCCATCGTGCAGGGTAATTTTCTCTGTAACATTAAAATAGCTTAGAATTGTCATATCGGAGCGGGATTTGTATTATTCTCGGAGGAAAGGAATTAATATTTTAATTTGTAACGTAGAATTTGCTTTTTGATCGTATTTCTTAGAATTTTGCATCAATACCGGCGTTTTTGTAGTGTTTTTCACTCATTACGAGTGTGTTGCCATAGCAACAACTATTGTTGGCCTCGTTTCGGTATAGTCAGTTACATACACGCGTTATTTTTGCCACAAAAATATGCGTGATAAATTTGGTTTTCCATTCGAATGTATTTGTAATATTTTATAACGCTAAATTATGAAATTTGGGAACACAAAGAGGAACATCCGCGGTGATTTTAATGCTATTAAAGCTAATATAAGTATTCAATGAAAGATTAAATGAAAAGTATGCGTCATAAGTTCCGTTTGGATAATCTTGGTCATAATGTTTAAGCTCGCCCAAAAAAGTACGCAGAAGTTTTTCTTATTTATTTTTGTCTTTTAATGCTTTTATTTTGTTTTTAAGAATTAGATACGAAATTTATCATATAGAAATAAAATTATTCCATTGATCATACTAGGCGAATACGTTTGTGGCATGTTTAGTTATTTTCTGACAAACTTTCCTACTTTAGCAACAAAACATGGACCCATGAATACTCAATACTCTAGCATTGGTTGGAATATATTCTGTCACTGCAAGTTTTATCGAGGATTTAATAAGAAAGCTTATGATTTTACTTTGCTTTTCATCAAGCCTAGACCGAAAAGTTTTCGGATTTGATTGTTATTAAATGGTAAATTTCGGCAATAAATTAATGCATAAAACGCTCTTAATATATACGAATTTGTGATAAAAAATGTACTCGTTCATTTTTATTAATTTGGCGCATAAGTAATATGATCTCATTCAAATGTGCGACAACCAACTCAGGACCGCACTACATGAAAACTATGAAGTATTATTGTAATCATCGACAGTCCAACTAACATTTCCTAACCCGATAATATATTTCAATAAAATCTTCAAAGGCCATTTAAGGCATCTTTGGACGTTGCGGGTCTTCCTTTCAAAACGATTAAATGAAATTTTAACCGTATTGTCGAATTTCGATCTGAGGCTTCAATATTTAGTTGTTATAAGAACAACCTCCTCGTTTATCTCCGCAAAAGTAAAATTTTCAGTTGCCGATCCTTCTCGTGTAAGATCTTACGCGTTTCGTCTCCGTCAGCCACAGGGACTGTTCGCGCTCCAGCAGTCAAAGCGCCAGCGTCGCGGTAGAATGCTTTCCTCGAAGGATCAGTCCGCCATGACAGTGACTCTTATCGTTGATGAGTGAAGCGATAGGGAAGGCTTGTATGGATGAAATGAGCGCATCGTTGATAGGCCGATAGGATGCAGTGAAAGGTGTATAAGGGAAGGAAAGGTATTACGGGAGACATTCGAGAAAATTGGTGATCGCGACCTCAAAGGTGACGCGTGAAGGACGAGAGGAAATGAGTGACGGTGGGAGAAAGGGGTTATACGTTCTCCGATAACGATTGAGTGTCCTAATTAACGGAGTCAGAGTCGGGTAAAACTCGTCTCCCGGATATTATTTATCGATAGGGAGCAGATTCCGCGCACAGCTCTGACGTAGGGAAGTTCAGTAGTATTAAAAAAAAACAATTATTTTACTGGACTTTTGATTTCTGAGCTTTAAAATAACCTGATATGCGTACCTTTTAATATCTCCTCCATCACTTTGATTCGCACGGGTAATTAATTTCGCTAAACAGAATGGATGTTTTATTTTTTATATCTTAATTATCGCCCTCGTTCGCTTTCTGTCCGTGATTATATGTCAAATCGGGTTCTCTGCACTCTCTCATTCGGTGTGCGGCAGGGGGTGGCTTCAAATTAAGATTCCGAGCAAATGGTTATAGATAGAAAGTAAAATTTTAAAAATTGTTTATTGAATAAATTACTTCATATAATTAATTATATCACCAAATTTATGAAGAATTTCTCGTTTACAATTCTAAATAAATCTCAATAAATAAAACGCGCTTTTTCGTATTGCGTCAGCAAATGAAGCTCCCATTTTTTGGAATCGTTCCCTTTAAAAGATTCATAATGACGATTTTTTCACCTTTGTTTTAAATTTCACGATAATCCATCTTTTAAACAATCCCGCTTGTTTACGTTCACCCAATTAATTGTTTCAAACTCACCTTATATATTTTTTACTTTACTGGTCTTTTTTTTAAAGATACGACTCGTGCCTTGGACAAAATTAAACGTTTGCTGAATGGACATGCAATTAACGTCCAAACGTATATTTATCCAGGGACGCAACAAAATTCAGCGAATATGATTCGCGCCTGATTTTTAATAAAGTCATAGTAAAATATTCGTGTTTGCTCAAAATCAATCTTTGCACCTTTCGATTCCAATTCATACGTAAGTTGCGCGAGATAAATAAACTTCACGCCACCTATCATTTGGATTGGAAATCTCAGAATCATCCATCTCGTAATCCTCTTTTTTTTTCAACACACCCCGTATTCATAGCGTCTAGTTCACCGAGCGGATCCTTGGTCCTAGTACGGGTTGAGAAGGGCCTTGATGAGGCAATCAAAATTCCCAATGAGAAGGAGAGTGAAAGGGAGGGGTGAAGAGGAGGGATCGAAGAAAGGGAATGAGAAAAAAAGGCAGGTAAATAGGAAGGAAATTTGAAGGGGTATGCGTTATAGAGTGGATGAAGGAGTATACATAGGGTCGTTTAACATGCAATGCTCACCTCTAATCCCACTTATATCACCTCGGACCTTTTATCCCTTTCCTCTCTCTCTCTGTCCCACCCATCGGCCCCGCTCAAATCCCTAGTCTCGCATTTAAAATCACCCCGCCCTTTCCCAACCTTAGTTCCTCCACACCTCGCCACTTTCCTTCGCTTTAATTCCGTTCCGCCCCCACGCTCGCAAAGAACGAGCTTCCTACATCCACGGACGTCTTCATACCTTTTATTGCTGCGGCCACGCCCACTCGCTCAATCACCTGCCCGCTTTTCCAACTCCTCTCGACGGATTTGGGAGTGGAGCTTCCGAAAGCCCTTTATGGTGTGCCTATCCTTGATACTGCGTCAATTTAGCATACGGTATTTGTGCCGTCAGCCCCACTTCAACTATCTCGGAACTGTTTAGGTCTCTTCCTGCCTTTCTCCTATAATTCAAGTGTTGGGATATATGTTTGTCGGAGTTTTCGGATAAAATTCTAAATGCTTCCTCGAGCTGGATATTTGTTCAGCGCGAACAAAGGCGTGCGGCCAAACGCACGCTAGTGGGTAAACGCTTACTCTCGCACACTTTCACGCGCAAAAGTGTTAAGACAAATTTTCGCAGATTTACAAATATTCGATGCTAGTAGATAAATCCATAAAAAGCATACTCATACGTAATTCATTAAAAGAGCACTTTGCATAAAATAATAAAATATTTCTGTACCCGAAACATTATCAAGTTACCGATGAGAATATTTTTAACAACAACAATAATAATAAATTTAATCCTGTATAAATAAATCCAATTCGCATTGGTATCTCGAGTTATCACTTTTTATATGAAAACTTTTGTTAAAGGTATGGGTATTCTTTGGTACCCATTATTAGATCATCAAAACGTGTCGTTCGCTCTGCAGGCCAATCTATTCCTTCAGCGAAATTGATACGAACAAGTACGTCGGTGCTTAACGCGCCGGTTCTCCTCGAACTTTTCCGGGCTCAAGCAAAATAACCTTTTTTATATTTAGCGGCATCATCTCCTAATAATGGAGATGTTACCATAGCGATTTATCTGTGCGCGCCTCCGCGTATATTCGCCCCTCAGTCGCCCTCGGGAGATGAAATTCTCTCGTGTGCAGGCTTCCTCTTATTCCTCTCTCTCTCTACGGACATAGAAGATAGAGAGGGAGTTAGAACGGTATGGGCCAACCGCATGGGAAGGGGAAGGGTAGAGGTATGATATAGAAGTTTCTGCGCGAACGAATAGGATAAGGTCGTAGCAGGTAGGAGGAAGTTTAAGGGGCGTGGGGAGAGAGCCCGTGGGGCCACACTGCCCATTATATGCGTATTCCACAAGGATCCCACGTTGCCTCATCTAACCTCTTGGGCCGATTCCAGTCATCTCTCCTCCGCCTTCTCTCTCCCTCTTCCCGTTTCGCTCTCTTCTCTACGATTTTCCCTCTTTCTCTCTCTCTCTTAGCGCATCCCTTGCACGATCTCTTCAGCGCACTACGCTCCGGGCCGTCTAGTGTGCAGTCCTTTGGGACCTCTTTCATTTATTTCGGTCCTTCGTCAGCAAGGCATTGCTTTAATCATTGAGGCCGCTTTTAACTTTTGTAAGGTTTTTTTTTATAAAACTGGTCGTTTATAGTAACATTTCATTAAAAAATGTATAATTTCTAGACTCGTTAGATGATTTTTCTCGAAGATGTGTGTTTATGAGATGTTTTTTGCTCGGAAGGTGGTCTTGCCCCTGGTGTGAGCCTGTGTTGATGAAGAATGATAAGAATGTGTATAAATTTTATATTTATATTTTATCTTTTATTATTTCACTGTGTCAGTGAAATTTTAGTCTTTTTGATTCTCGTATCAGAACGATCAAATAAGTGAATGATGGAATAAAGCGATTTAAAGATCCTATGCAGACAGGCATAAGCTGTAATGTTGGGAATAATTTTGAAACGAGAAAAAAGTCTGCTATGACCGGGAATCGAACCCGGGTCTTCCACTTGCCGGGCGATATTCTGCCACTGAACTATCTTAGCAGATCTATTTTCTCGTTTCTTAACGCGGATGTTTTCTTGGTTGGGACGGAACTAGCCAAGCTAGTATTAAACTGCCCCAACGGATGTCCTCAAGGGGATACACCGAAGAAAACTCCGCCCGGCAAGTGGAAAACCCGGGTTCGATTCCCGGTCATAGCAGACTTTTTTCTCGTTTCAAAATTATTCTCAACATTACAGCTTATGCCTGTCTGCATAGGATCTTTAGATCGCTTTATTCCATCAATTTCTTGCTTGGCAATCTCACCATTCGAGAGGGAGGAATTTTCTTTGGTGTATCTTTTTAACAATGATTCTGATAATTTTTGGTAGAATGAGACCTATCTAAAAAGCCTTGAGAAAGTAATTATCATTATGCAACCATATTGTCTGATTACTAGATAAACCGCAAACTTCTTCGCTATAGAAGGAGAAATATGCAATGCACATTAAGTTCTAAGTAGATTTTTGCTATAATATCACATTTAAATATTTCTTAAATTTTAAAACTAACAGAAATTGAAAGTAGTTAGGAAATGAAAACTTAATTTTTCTAAAAATTTCTTCGAGGCCATTATAAAAAACTGCGTTTTTTGACTTAATTGTCTTATCATACGAATAAATATGGATTTAGCGATCCGAAATATATTTTTGAATTAACTATCAAGCTTTAAATAATATCCAAATACTGCTCTCTATTAAATATGACAGTTATAAATAATATTTTATATAAAATGTAATTCAAGCATGCTATTGCGTCTTAGTCATCTGCGATGAAAATATTCCCATTTTAATGAGTCTTCCCGTAAATGAAGAAATTTTAACTTCTTCTTACTCCAGCTCGTGAAATATTCCCTCGTCTTTTCTGAATCCTTCGATTGCATACGGGTAAGACCTATCAGTTTATCCTGAGTGGGTCCTCTCTTTTAGTCATATCCCTTTCCATCTATGCTCTATATAACCTCGGGAACACTACCTCATCTTCTTCATAACGCCTCACTTTTGGGGAATCCATGCATTAGTACAAGCCATCCATCATCTCAAAATTCTTCTCTTCCTTTTCCACCCCCTTAGACACTGTGCTCCTTCCCCTCCCCTTTTTTCGCCCCCTCCCTTACTCTTGCCTTCATCCTTTAACCCTCTCCTGCATCCTTTCTTTCCCACACCATTCCTTTAACTCATCTCGGCTGCTCTCCGTTCCCTAACCATCCTTTCCAGAAACCCATTAACTTATACGCATCTTTCTCTTCCAACTTCTTCATCTGTTTTTTTCCTTCATATTTCCGTCCCCACCTTCACCCCTCCCACTCTTTTTCTCCTCGTACTCTCTCTGAGGAAAAAATGAAAAAGAACCTCCCACCAAACAGCATTCCCTGTAGCGGGTCGGCATAAGAGAGCTTTCTGGGGGAAATTTCATGCATCCCCCTCCCCATCATCAGCCTCCTCCATCCTCTCCTCCCTCTCACTTCTATTCCTCCTCTTCAGTCTTCTCCCCCTAACCCATTCTACTTCTTTTTTGTTGTTTTCTCCTCGACAATTCCACGGAAAAATAAAGACAAGCCACGCGGAATATGAAAAAGGACTCCTGCCATTAAGACTTCTTATCCCAGGGCGAGTCTGCGGAGGTGGCGAGGGAGAAAGAGGACGTGGAATGAGAGAGTGGGGAGGACGTATTTAGAGTAGGTGGTGGGAGGGTGAGAGGAGAATAGAGTTTAGAATGATGGGAGAGGGATGCGGGGGAAGTTGGGAAAAAAGAATTTAAGGTTGCAGCGCGCTGACGATTGTGGATGAATGAAGGGGATGAATGAAAACTTAATGAGATGACGCTGAGCAAGAGATTTGTTTTTCATTTTGCGTTTTTTGGTTTCATTTATTTTTTTCGATTTGCTGCAGGAAATAGATTCCTCTCTCTCTCTTTCGGTGGGTGAGCTATTATTTGCGGCCGAGAGATGGAAGAAACGTTTGACGTAAATTATACGAAATGTGGTAAATGTTTTTACTGCGGATTTTCCTGCGCGTTTTATGAGATTGAACAAGGAGTGTAAAAGAAACGTTTAGCTTTTTTATATGTATTCTGGATTCACGTCGGAACCTTTACTCAGATGTACGAAGAAATGTTGTCTTTGATATAATCCTTAGAAAAGGCCATTACTTTATAAGTTTTCCGCACTGGCGCAAAAAATAATATATATAATCAGATGGAATAAAAATTAATGTGCATGCTAAATTTCTTCTTTGATTCCAAGACTGATGTGTTTCAAGATGGGACATATTTTACACAGTACCTTTGTGATCATTTGATGAGAAGAAAGTCATTTGTCAAACAAGGGAACATGCTTGTTATCTTTTTTTCTGAATGCCATGTGAAACTTTTTGACTTAGTGCCTTTACCAACAACACATACTACTGCATATTTTTAAAATTAAAGTTGGATTACATAATCGATTTACCGTCTTATTTTTTAGTTGATGATCGAATCAAGAACGACAATTTTTCATAAAACGGATTTATATTATACGGTATAAGTATTCGGAGGGAAGAAAGAAATTCCGGTAGGGATTTGTAACGTCATCAAAGCTCTTACTTTTAGAGGTTCTCCCCAGTTTGGTTGTCGATATTGATTTTTCGCTAGCTCTCGGTAGAACGACCGTCATTATATACGTAACTATCGGTGACGACAAAAACTTCTTCCGGTGAAACAATTATTGGTTTTCGATTAAGTGGCGGAGCAAAGAAATACTTTGCATTTTCCGTCTCAGCTACTTGATAAGGCCAAGTCCGGTTTCCATTAATGATAAGCCATCGGTTCGCGTATTCCGACAATGGCAGTGAGCCTTTTGCTTGTAAGCTGGCGCACGTCTTGATTCTCATCTGTCATTTTTAGGGATTAAGCCTATTTTTTAGAGACACTAGTTTTGAATTATTTCTGAACATAATGGGGCGAGCATTCAGAAACGAATTAGTTCACCATCTCGCTGGACATAAAACTCTAAAAGATTGCTATTCCGGCAAAGTCAGCAAATACTTCATAATGGCGCGCATAATTTACGGAATTGGTGCATTAGTGAACGTGCAATATTAAAGATGGGCGACTGTTTGTAACAGTTGATCACGAACCCTATTTTATTTATAAAGCGGATGGGATACGAAAAATGCCGTTAAATCGCACAGAAAACGAATTCTAACGCAACAAACATGCAAACGTTGAAACGAAAATGTCGGTTAAAATAGGAGATGTTGGCGCATAATGGAAATTTAACTAAACTGGTTCATTTTTGTAGTATAGGCAAACAAATTCACGATGCCTTAAGTTTTTCTTTTTTCTTGGCGTATCTCGTAATATTTAGTGTATGACTAAGTGATTGTCGAAGTAATTGTATCAGACCCTGGCGAAGAATAAATTCCCCCATATGTAAGCCAATTAACAGCTTTCATGGTATAAAGTACATTTTCATCATCATAGGTAGTTTGTCCGTAGACAGATCCGTGATTATTCATGGTTAAACCTAAGTGAAGATGGAGACTACGGCGAAATTGATGTTAGAAAGGTTGATTATATTACTGTTGGGTGGTTTGGTGTTATTTTTTCCGTTTCGTGTTTTTGAGTTGATTAGGGCGTAAAGTTTTCTGCGAAGTTTTACCGTTTTATCGTGGACTTTTTGTTGTATGACTGTATGTATTTTCTTCATTTAGAGGTCCCAAATAGACAGGCCGAAGTCTGATAGATGTATGGTTATTTTAAGATGCAAATTTTATGCTTCTAATTCTAGAATTGCCCGTTTTCCGTATAATTTTTTGATTTCCAGATCTATCCATTTTTGTTTAGCTGAAAGTATAGCTTTGCATGCTGATTTGATATGTGGTATTTGAAAAAATGTTAGTGAATTTTGAGAAGACTTTCTGAAATTGACAGTCTTTGAGGAATTTAATGTCGGCTGCAATAGTGTGAGTTTGTGGTGAGAGTTTTTGGAATCTATTCAACTCCTTTGGCCGGAATGCCATACTAATAAATAAGTAAAGATGGAGACTGCGGCGAAGTTGATGTTAAATAGAAATTAACTCCTTAACCGTAAGATTCAAAATTAGAGACACAATGAAAAAGGGGGAGGAAAGGAAGGAAAAGGCAAAAGACAATAAAAATTATAAACCTACAGGTTTAGGGGTTGTTACTCCACGCCAGGGACCTGATGTCACTCATACATTCACTCAATCAATCGCACAAGCACTAATCCTAAAGGTGAAAAGGAAACGAGTTTGCGAGATATTACTCTGCGCCAGGGACCCAAAAAATTAATTTCGAAAAACACTGCAAAACAACATTCACATACTTCCCAAAAACTTGGTTTATATACGTGGACGACATATTCGCGGTTTTTGACATATCCGCGGTTTTTGACATATCAAAATACAGAATTACTAACTTCCTTCAAGAATTAAACGAACAATATGACTCGATTAAATTCACACTCGAAAAAGTTAAAGAAAACACACTACCCTTCTTAGACTTACGATTAACAAGACACAACAAGAGGTTAAAATTCAATATTTACCGAAAACCAACACACACTGATAGATATATCCCTTCTAATTCCAATCATCACGTCCCATAAATTGGCCCCTTTTCATTCCATGATCAATAGACTTCTTCGCGTGCCTCTCTCCCCATCTGATTACCGTAAAGAACTCACACATATTAAGAACTGTGCAAAAGCCAACAGATGCGACTTCGAAATGATTGAAAACATCCTACGTAAACATAAACATAGGCTCCATGTAAAAACGCACACAACACTTACTGACACTTCCCCCACAGACACAATATACATTAAAACCCCTTCGCTCCTGGGCTCACTAACAAACTACAA
Organism: Tanypteryx hageni; assembly: GCA_028673005.1. Classification (NCBI taxonomy): domain Eukaryota; kingdom Metazoa; phylum Arthropoda; class Insecta; order Odonata; family Petaluridae; genus Tanypteryx; species Tanypteryx hageni. Next base: position 177,078,979 of record CM054113.1, read on the forward strand.
AACATCTTCTCAAAATCAATTATAAGACCGTATTTGTTAACGACAATAAACTCTCCAACTTATTACACAATCCAAAAGACACAATTCCTTCTTTACACAAATCCGGCATGCACAAAATATCTTGTGGAGTATGCGACAAAATATATATTGGACAAACAAAATGTAAGAAAAAAACGCTTCAAAGAACACAACAGATTAAACAACTCTAGTGTAGCAACACATATCCAAGAACACCACCGTCCAATCACGATCGAAAACCTAACTCTTGTAAAATCTGTAACCGACCAAAACAAACTAGACGCATACGAAAGCATACACATAAACAGAAACAAAAATTCCGTTATGAATAATGACCGCGGCCCGATCTCCCTTTCACCTCTGTACGTTGTAACGGTTGAACCTCTTTCCCTTCCTTTCACTTCAGCACATAAACTTATAAATACCGCTTACAACACTCCCACCCGTCATCATCACTTCATCATCGATGCTACACCATCTACACCTATTGGATGATTAGCGTGCCTATAGCTAGATACGGTTCATACCCTCCACGTCGCGGATCATTCTTTTACTATTCATTTTTTAATTACTAACGTTGGAGTCCGTCTGCCTGGTGCGGGAAAACCCCCTTACGAGGGGAAGTACGTAAGTTGCTGAGGGACTCCCCAGGGTTTTCCGGGACACGGCCAGGTACCATCCAGAAGTTGGCAGCACGCCTTGCTGCGAGCGGGTCAATCCCGGGTGGCCGCCACTGCACGATCGGTCCTACTTCTTCCGCGGGGGGTGGCTAACTTGTCCCACCTTCTCACCCGCTCGATCTCTCTACTATTCGCATAGGTGAAGGACTAACCTCTCCCCAGAATGATCCGCTCACCTCCCCAAAAAAGGGACGAAGCTCCAGTGAGCGGAACAGGCACCTCTGCAGACAGAATTCCGTTCCCTGCTAGCATAACAGCAGTTTTATTAAAAAAAAACTGTAGAACAGGGAAGTCCAGATTACAAACGCGGTTGACGCGGCACCAGCAGAATAAAAGAAAGCGACGTAGTCCTTGAAACCGTTGATAATTTTATAGAAAATGACGCGGCCATCTTCACGACAGTGGAGAGGGCCAAGAAAAAGAGGAAGCGCTCTGAGCCGCTGGTATTCAAACCTACAACCACCGAAACAGCCAATCGGTACGATGCACTGGTGGACGTCCCAGGAGACGCCCCCAGGAATACCAACAAGGAAAAGAAACCACCCGACCATAGTCGTCTATGACATCTTGAACAATGCAGCTTTCGTCAAAACAATCCGGCAGAAAACCGGTAATAACGACTTTACTATCACAAAAACAAAAGACGGGTCAAGGCTACAGCTGACTACTAAAGCCGAATATGACGAGGTGAAAAAATACCTAACGGAGGCTGGCGCCCAGATGCATACCTGGGCCGGAAGTAACAATACAACGCTCAGGTACCTAATTAAGGGATGGACCTGGGCTTCATAAAGGAAGAACTTGAAGAAGCAGGAGTCCCGTGCGTAGCTGTACGTATACTGGCACCTACGAGGAAGGACCTGTGTGTCGCTACCATAGAGAAAAACGAGGGCTTCAGAGTCACCACTCTGTCAGGTTTAAACAAACTATGCAACCACAGAGTGACTCTGGAGCCATACAAATATTAGCGACCACAAATGTGCTTCCGTTGCAACAGGTACGAACACGGGTCCCGGAACTGCACAGCGTCACCAAGATGTTACAAGTGCGCCGGGGCCCACGAAGGCAGAGACTGGATGACCGACAAAACCACAACGAAAGCAAAATGTTGCAACTGCAACGGAGAGCACGTGTCCTTCTCTCAGAAGTGTCCAGTAATCGTGAAACATGAAGAGGCGCTCAAAGCTAAAGACAAAAAGAATGACAACACGTACAGACCAACCCAGGTCCCTCCCCCACCACCATCAGTCTGGACTCTCCCAGGAAAAATCGACAAAGGGATCGAGGCAAAAGAATTTCCGCCGCTACCAGAAAAGGAAAAAGAATCAAAGGAATAGCCCAAAAGGGAAGAAAATATTAATAACGACTCCGATATAAAACCGTTAGTAGCGACTATGGCCCGGTTTACGGCCACAATACAGCAGCAGATGACGATCATGATGACGCTGATCCAGACCCTAGTAGCCGCCATAACAGCCCAAAACGGTAATGGACGCTAGGGTCTCAAAAACGACTGCGATCATCATGACTCAGTGGAATGTAAACGGGGCCGTAAGGAATAAGATACCGGAACTCATTGAGTTCCTAAGGAAATACTCAGTAAATATTATTTTATTACAAGCGACGCACCTACTTCCTAATGAGATCTGGGCTGTTCCTGGTTTCAAGGTATTTAGGAGGGACCGAAAAAGCACGACTCTAGGGGGCGGAGTGGCGATTCTCATCCGTGAAGGGATTGCATGCACAAAAATTGAAGACAGAAGCTCTGGCTCAGTAGAAGTGGTAGGAATCAGAGCCGAGACCAATCTGGGGCAATAACATTTATAAGCACCTATATCCCGCCAAAGAATGAACTATGCATGCAAGACCTTAATGGGCTCCTCGGCATGGACAGCGAACTGATAATCGCGGGGGATTTCAATGCAATGCATTGGGCGTGAAACTGCAGCAAAGATTGCAGGCGTGGAACCCTTCTAAAAAATGGGCGCAAAACAGCCAACTGAGGGTAGTGGCTCCGGTAACAATGACGTGACCAGGACCAAGGAACACAGGAAGTGTCCTTGACTTTGCACTGGTCAAGAACTTAGATCGACGGACGGTGTCAAAAACGATCCCGGAATTGACAAGTGATCACTATCCAGTAATTCTAAGGATCGGGACACAAGTAACATTTTATCATCAAGACAACCTCCGCATGTGTTACGGACTTGCGGCTTGGGCTTATTTTAGAAAACTAATCACGGAGACACTACCCAACGAGGCGCCCATAATATCCACCAGGGAGGGAATAGACGAGGCTGCAGAATTGTTGGGGAACGCTATCACTAACGCAGCGGAAAATGTAATTCCGCGCAGAGTAACGAAAACCAAGGAAAGCCTGGAGATCCCTGATGAAATAAAAAACCTCATTAAAACAAGAAATCGAGTAAGAAGGCAGTACTACCGATTCGGAACTGCCGAACTAAAAAGGGATCTCCGGGTATTGAACAAAGAAATAAGGGACCAGCAAAGGCGACTGCGGAGATACCGCTGGTCGATCAAACTGGCCAACCTAAAAACAGAAGATAATTCTATATGGAAATACACGCGTTCCCTGACTAATTCTGCCAGGAACGACCCCCTGGTGGAAAGCCCAAGAGGCCAACTCACCACACCTGCTTACAAAGCAGAATACCTCGCGGCTTACCTACAGCAGATTTTCACGCCCAATGAAGCGACGGAACACACCACAGAAATCAAAATGGACGACGTCGAGTCCATGCTGAGGGAACAATACGATGAGAACCAAGCCACTCCGGTGTTCTCCACCAGAGAATTGGCAGAGATAATATTAGGATTGCCGAAAGGTAAATCAATGGGTAAAGATAAAATACCATACGAATTAATCAAACGACTGCCAATCTCTGCTAGAGAATACTTTGTCTCGATTCTCCACGCAGTAGTGAAAATAGGGCACTATCCAACCGGCTGGAAGCACGCAAACATCATATGCATACCCAAGATTGGAAGGAGGGTATTAAAAGCCTCCGATTTTAGACCAATATCCCTCCTTTCTTGCCTTGGGAAATTGTGCGAGAAAATGATATACCCGCATATCTTGACACACGCGGAAGGGCACGGCCTAATCCCTTGATATCAATTTGGATTTAAGGCAGGACACTCCACAGCGCACCAGCTGCAAAGGGTAGTGGATTTTATTACGGACGCCTTCAACAAGAAAAATGTTTCTGTTGGAGTAGCTTTTGATATTAGCAAAGCCTTCGACAAAGTATGGCATTTAGGCCTACTGCAAAAACTACTGGTAGCAAAATTCCCCTGCTGGCAGGTGGAATTTATTAAGTCTTATCTTAGCGACAGGTCATTTACTTTTTTTTTACTTTTATTCTCGATATATATGGGTGACATCCCGACAAACGAGGGGGATTGGAACTTCACCGTTGCCCTATACGCGGATGACTGCGCAATAATGACGCGGAGCTTTCAGTCGGAAATGGCCGTGCGATATGCCCAGAGGCTAACCGAAACACTAATCAAATACTACAAGCAGTGGAGAATCGAGATAAACCCTAACAAAACACAAGCGATCCTCTTCAAAAAGAAGGATGCCAAAACGCCAAAGAATCTCGTAATTGAAGGTGTGGAAATTCCCTGGGCGAAACATATCAAATAATACCTAGGCATAACCATAGACGAAAATTTGACCTTTCACGAACATGTAAAGAAGGTAAACCTTACGGCAGCGGGGAAAAGAGCCAGACTCTTTCCCTTTTTTAACTCAATTGACGTGTCCAGGGAAATAAAAACCCACTTGTATAAAACAATGATCAGACCGACACTTTTGTACGCATCGCCTGTATGGTTCGGACTTTTAATGCAAAAGTCATGGAGAGAACTTGAGATCGCGGAGATAAAAGTTTTAAGACGAATAACCAGGGAATGGGGTCGAAATATAGACCTCCATGATACCCTGAAGGCAAAAACTATTAGGGAAGTCGCCAGAGACTTAGCCATTAAGTACAAGAACAACCTAGAGGCCAAAACGAATGACGTTCTCCGCGATCTCGCAACAAACAAAGTGTCGGTCTGGGATAGGTACAAACGAGCATTGGCATCCACATGCGAAGAGGATAGGGTCCCTCCTAATAAGAGGCGGAAATGATTTTACTACTGACTAATATGTTTTACCACACAGGTGAGGTGCCTGTATAACACATTCCTTTTCAAACTACTACGTTGAGTAAAGCCACTCTGGAGGCAACTCTGAAATACAAATACTACGGGAGGGTATGAACCACAGAACCCGTCATTACACATCAGCTACTGATGATGAGAGCATTGCTCTCGAAATATGTATTTAGTACGTTTACCTCATCTTTAGAGATCTTGTGTGCGTGTATTCGAGTGCTTGTGTGCGTGATTGTTTCGTCTGTTAGGTCCCTGTAGTTGCCGGAAGGCACATAAACCTACAGGCCGCTGTGTGCGATACTAGGTCCCTGGCGTGGTTTAATCTCCCGTAAACCTAGTATTATTCGCCCTTCCTTCCCCCTTCATTTTTTCCCTTTACCTCTTAGCGTGTGCGTGTGTTTGTGGCTGCTTAGTAGGTCCCTGTCGCGATCGTACTGACTCACAAACCTTCTAGCATCGGTGTGATTTTTTGGGTCCCTGGCGCAGAGTAATATCTCGCAAACCCGGTCCCGTTTCCTTTCCACCTTTAGGATTAGTGCTTGTCCGATTGAGTGAGTGTGTGAGTGACATCAGGTCCCTGGTGTGGAGTAACAACCCCTAAACCTGTAAGTTAATAATTTTTATTGTCTTTTGCTTTTTACTTCCTTTCCTCCCCCTTTTCTTACTCTATCGATATTTACTCCGCAGGTGTCCGCATTCTCCAACCTGACCTTTACAACTTGATTCACATATAGATTCCTGATCAGTCTCCTGTCTTTCCAGTCAATACCTATATCCTTTAATATCTTCATCAGCATTACCCAATTTACTCTATGAATGGCCTTCTGCAAGTCTACGAAACATATGCAGATATCTTGACTGTATTTTATTGCCCTTTCCGATATGATTCTACCTCCCTCTATAGCATCTCTAGATTCTCGTCCTTCTTTGAAGCCGAATTGATCTTCTCCTAGCATTTCTTTTGCCTTTTTCTCCACCCTTTTATTAAGAATCCTCGTGATGATCTTCGAAGTGTGTGACAGAAGGCTTATCGTTCTCTAGTATTTTCACTGCGCTGCCTTGGGCTTCTTCTTTAGAGGGATCATTGTTACTTCTAGAATATCCCGAGACCACTCTTCCGTGTCGTAAATGTTATTAATTAATGTCGTGATCGCGTTTAGTCCTTCTGATCCCATGACTTTAAGTACCTCAGCTGGTATTTCATTGCTGCCTGTGGCTTTCCCTTGCTTTAGTTCCATTATCGCTTTTTCTACTTCGCTCTCCATAATACTTAGTCCTAATTTGTCTTCTTCAATGTTTTCCTCATCTTCCAGTTCTATTTTGCCGATCCTGCCTGCTTGTTGTATAGTTCCTTAATGTATTCTTTCCATACCTGTGCTACATCCTTTGTTTCTGAGACTATCTTCCCATCCGTATTCATAATTCCTTTACCACGAATTCCATTAGACTTCTTATCTTCTAATTCCAGTGCCCTAGCGTACATTCTATTGTACCGTCCTAACTCTGTTTGTTGTATTTCATCACATTTTTATTTTATCCATTTTTCTCTAGCTTTATCTGTTACCCTTCTCAACTCATTGTTTATACGTCTATAGTTAGCTCTACCTTCTACGCTGTTAACGTTTTTCCATTTTCCACTCTCATCCATTATCTCCAGCATTTCCTTAGTAATCCGTGGTTTCCTGATTTTCTTCTCTTGTTTTCCAATCTCTTTATCCAAAGTATCCTTGATACTGGTTTTAATTTATTTCCATTCCATATCCACGGTCATTGGTTTGTTTTCCAAATTTCTTAGGCGATCTTCCAAATTCATGCTGACTACATCCTGCCTTTCTTTCAGTCTTTCTAGGTCCTAAGTCTGTCTTTCTCTTCTCGTTTTTCTTATTTGTTTGACCTTTGTACTTACTTCGACTATTAGAAGACTGTGATCTGAATCCAAGGCTTCTCCTGATAATGCTTTGGCGGTCTTTATGCTGTTCCTGAATCTTTGTTTTACTAGGATGTAATCTATTTGGCATTTCATTCTATCTCCTGGGCTTTTCCTTTGTATAACCTTCGTTTATGATTATTGAAACATGCATCAGTCACTACAAGGTCATTATTAATGCAGAATTCTACCAGTTTTTCCCCTCGGTTTCTCTTCCCAAGTCCGTATTGCCCAACATTTTTTTCCTGTTCTTCTCCTACTATGCTGTGAAGTACATATAAAGTGCATATTTTATAGGTAATCTTTTAAAATAGGTGGGAAAAACTCCTTAAGCCATAAAAGGTTTTTGACTTTGCCACTGTCGAGGAAACTACGCCCTTGAAGAAGCCCACTTAGTGGGCGAAATGCATCTGGGTTGTCAAAAACCTTTTATGGCTTAAGGAGTTTTCCCACCTATTTAATTCGAGCCATAAGTTAATCCAGCCACCAATCTTTATAGGTAATCTCTTGTTGTAACATCATATTTATTTAAGTATCTCAAAAAATTCACTGTGTAGGTAATGTAAGCTGTATACATATACATGCAATTATTGACATTAACTCTTCGTGATGAAGCAGAAAAAGAAGAAATAAAATATGATCTCGGCCGAGGTGCGAGAACAAATTTTATTATTGGTATTATTATATTTATTGCGAGCACGTTAAAAGTTTATCGAATGGCAAAGCTTATTTAGTGCAAAACATTTTTTATAAATAAAATGCAAAATTATATTAAATTTTAGAGGCGTTAATATACAACAGTTGTACAGTGTTTGCAACGCACTTTTAAGGATAAACAATAGTCATAGGAGAAGAAATATCCAGTGTTGTATTTGAAATTAATATTATATTAAATTTTTACATATAACATGCTGATTAAATTCAACAATTTTTTATTATCTTCGCCTTGAAGAGGCTCGCGAACTATATTAGATGATAGTTCATCATGCGTTAATATTATAGCTAGGGTATGGATTTTTTGAGTTTTACCCGAGTTTTACTGGATTTTTGACCTCCTATTGCCCTTTTTAAATTTTGGATAAAAGTCAAAAAAACCCGAAATTATTAATTTTCTTTAAACAATTTTTTTAGATTTGGCCACAGAATTTCTATTCGGCCGCTTGTAGACACCTCATCACTTGAGTTCAGTCCGAGATGTTCGTGATCAGTCTGATTATTCTCTTTGTAAAGGTAATTGTTTCAGGCGTCACTTGGTGGAATTTTTTCATAATTTAAAATAAGGAGACTTGTTGTAATTCCACATAAATTTAGTGAAAACGACCTAGGTTTTGTTGCAAGGCAACCTGTGTGTGTAAACCATTTATTCGTAAGCTTACTTTGTAACACAGTCTGAATCTCCTTGGTTTGCTCGCGCCACGAATAGTCAAGGATGCGCCTTAGTTAGTCTTTGTTAAATCTTTGATAGGATAAGAAAAAAAGATCCTGAGTGTCTGTTAGTTGAAAACACTACGAAAGAAAAATTATTTCACTAATATCTGGTGTGTTTTCAAAAGAAGTTGAACAGGAAGCAAGATGTTTGTGCAGCCTGCGAGGTGTTCCTCGCCATCTGGAGGCGTTTAACACAAGACTCTCAACAATACTTTAGGCATAGTAAAAAGTTTTGATTGTTAAAAAACTTTAAAATTTTAAACAAGATTTTTGTTTAAAAATTATTTTGCCCGAATTACAAAATAATAAAACCCGAAAATTAACCGAGATTGAACTTTTTTTAAAACCTCGAAAAAAATGTAACTTATTTAACATGAATGAAAAGGAAAACAATTAAACCCGATATTTACCCTCCGAATGAAATTTTTTTTAAACCCGAAAAAACATACCCTAAATATAGCCCGAAATTCATAATGCGTGAAACCAGCCCTTATGAGTTCCACGTTGCAAATAAAATAAATAGAGTTTTCCTAGTTCGAGTCTTCGTTACCATTTTAAATTCCACGACAACGAGAGTGAAAAAAAAACTCGTGGGAAAATCTCTCTCTCACTCACTCACTCTTGTATCCGAGGATAGTGGTTACAAGGAAGAAAGCGGGTGAAGCCCTTAAATCCTTTTCTTTTTCTCCTTTGCATTTGTGGGATGTGAGAGACGGGGATGGAGAGAAGGAAGAGGGAAGGAGGAGGAGGCACGTTACGTAGTGGTTGTGAGATAGAGAGAACGAAATTGCAGACCTTTAAAAAAATATCCATTCCCTCGAGGAGGATAGTGGTTTTAGCAGGTAAAAAGAGGCGGAGAAAGGTCCGATAGAAGGAGAGTGTAGGGGGAAAGGAAGAGGGAGAGAAAGGGGATTAAAACGTGCCAGGAATTTTCGTGAGGACAAAGCGGAAAGTGTGCGTATTTAGAAGAGGGAGAGAGGGGAAGAAGAATATATACACAAATTTATGTGCACGGCACAAAGCGGGTGAAGGCTCCGTGTGCGACCGCATGGCTTTTAAAGGAGAGGTTTTTAAAAAAAAAGCGTGGTCGGGGGATTATCAAAGGAAGAATGCTAAGCGGAGCGGATAACGGAATTAAGGGGAGTGAAAAATAATAGTCGCCCCTTGGGTTATTAATAATTTGTTTTCAACAATAAGTGCGCTGAGCGGAGGAAGATACCCGAGATGAAGAAACGGAGAAAGGTACAAGGAATGGAGGTGAGAATAGTGTGTATGTATATATGTATTGGTGCGTGTGCTTGTGTATGGATCCTAGGTGAAGGTTAGGTTGGTTTCAGGAGAAGGGAAGGACGAGATATGGAGGGTAGTTGGAGGAGGGGAGTGTTCACAAGTAAATTGGCTCACCTATTGTTCTGCGAGGAAGATTAGTATGAGAGAGGACTTTTTTCGTTCTTAGTGAAGGAACTGACTCCGAACTTTTAGCTAATTAGGATGTTTCCCTCGTTCTCAAGTGCTTGTCATTTTGAAATTTCGAGCTCTGGAGAAAGGAAAAGGGAGCGTATTTTATTCCCAGGGCTTAGCTGTTTGTCGCGAATATAAATCAGCCAAACTACGGAATGTTTGATGTTATATATACATATATTTTTTGCGCGCTTGAGCTAGAATCAAAGTTACTAGGCTTCTAAATGAAAGGTATAGAATGCATTGCGTTTTTTCGCGTGATTTCATCAATATGAAGATTTGACCGGGGTCAGTTTTCAACTGGTCTTGCTTGCTTTTTTGTACCACTGATTTTATTCATTTTAGAAATAACTCTTCTTACATTCACTTATAATTTAACTTCAATATGTTTTTATTTAATTGTACAGCACGTTTTTTGAATTATCCCGTGCAAACTAGATCGATAAGAGAGAAATGTATATAATTGGAAGCTCACATTATCTTAAAAGTTTTCTCCCGAACATTTGAAATAATAAAGCAAATACAATTAACTATCGTTATTGGGTGATAAATAACACAAAACGCTCGTTTATTGGCTAAATAATAAGCTTATATTCCTCCACTATGCTACTTCTTTTGAAATTGGCTCCTCGGAAGGAAAACATCTTTTTCTCATCTTCACTCGCTTCAAAAATCGCCGATATATAAACACGCCAAGGACAAAGGAAGAGGAATTTAATGAGCAAATAAGAGCGGAAGGAGGGAAGAAAGGGTTTGGGAATTGAGGAAGCGAGGAATAAAGGTGGAACGTAGAGGTATGAGCGAGGGTAAGAAAGCGAGGAGGAGGAGCACAATGGAACGTTGAAAGTAAAGAAAGAGAGAAATAAAGCACTTTAGAGGAGTTAAAAAAAATCCGAATAACAAAGAGGAGAATAAATCTGGAGGGGGTGGGATGAGTGAGGATCGGAGGGAGGGAGGAGGAAGAGCGAACGAATGAAAGGGGAGGCATAGGTAAGAATGCGGATGAGTAAAAGATGCAAGAAACGGTTTGATGCGGAGAAGAATATGAATGATGTAACTCGACGATAAACCGTTGGAGAGATCGAGAAGATTTTTAGTCGTTTTTATTTCCCAGGATGGTTACTAGGAAGATCGGATCAATAATTGAAAAGGCGCATTTTCGATGTGTAGCCGGAAGATTGCGTTGCGAAATGTTCGCGAAATTTACAAAAATGGTGTTTCTCTCTAGATGATAAGAAAAAACTTTGTCACTTCTACTGTGGAAGTAGTAAAGTTTTTTCTTCTCATCTCGATGGGTCAATTCCACAAAGTAGAGCCTGACTTTATTAATGATACATATTTGTTTCTCTCTCTTAAGCTTCCGACATCGTAGTCGAGTCAGCCGTCGATCTAGTCATTGAGAAGTCGTATGACCTGATAATACGGGAGCAGTCGTGGCAAAATTGACCTGATTCCGAGAAGTATCGCACTTTAGTCACGGATATGCAAATTCGCGACTACTCGCGACCGTCTGACACAAGGATTCATCGATGTACAAATTTATCGATTTTCGGATTTTTGCTGTTGCGCAAACGGTAAATTAGAGAGCACTTTTCATTTACGAAACGGTTTTTCGTTACAACGAAATTATTTATTAAAAGCGAATTTTCGGCACGTGGTAACTAAATGAAAATGAAAAATGAAAACCAGGATAAGTAATCTCACCCAACAGGGTTCAGGGTCAGCCACGATTAAATCGCCCATCGATCTTTTGTCTTTCTTTCTTTTGTTTATATTTTACAATTGTATCCAATCACTGCTCACTATTATATAGTATTGTTTATTTAGGTTCTCTAATGCAGTGGTCTTCAAACTTCGAGAGGCTGCCGAGCCCTTTTAGCGACCCTCTTAAACTACGACTCTCCACCAACCAAATTAACTTAGCTATGAATATATATATATATATATATATATATATATATATATATATATATATATATATATATATATATATAACTGTACATCCGATAAGTCATTGTGTTTTTTACAATAGTATCATATTTTATATTATATTATGATTTTATTACTTGTTCTTTACATTATTTATTTAATCCGTGAATCATTTCGCGGAGCCCCAAGGTCTCCGCGGAGCACAGTTTGAAGAACACTGCTCTAATGTAAGACGAGTAGATTTTAATGCATGCGTTAACTCCGGTAACCGGAACGAATCTGTATTTATTTCCTTTAAATTAAAGGAAAATTAATTTTCGCTTTACGAATTTTGGCTCACAAATCACTTTTCAGGTGCACATTCCTTTCGTTTAATTAGAAGTGCCTGTATTTAAAATGTAGGAATCAGCGCTCGACGGATGTCCTAAAACGATAGATGACGTGTTATCCTCGAATAATATATGCTAAGAGATAGTCTCGCTGGATGCAGAATGATAGCGCGGTAAAGGGGGCGCTTTCACGAGCCGTATTATTAGAGATGAGATGCGCGGGTGCGCCGCCATGAATTCGTAATGGGTCGTTTTTATTCGTATGAGTAGGTAAAGCAGGTAGCGCAGATATGGATCCGGGGGGATGTCGAAATAACTTATTCAGGCGGAATAAAAACTAGTGACTTGGCGGGCTCTACACCTCAGGAAGCAATAAAATTACGTGTAATTTGGAGCTATCCTTCTGTTGTTTTTAGCTGCCAGATTAAACCTGACCTTCAACTTGACCTGAGGTTATGAGAGAGAAATGTCTGGAAAACGTACGAAAATGGCTCGACCAGGTTTCCCTGGAACTTTTAGGTGTAACATCTTTAAAGGACGAGGCAGATGTTTAGAATCACGGCAATGTTTTCATCATTAGGTAAATCCACTTTCGTATCCCACTTGTTATTAAGGAAAGCTTTATTGTTATGATGGTGATAAGAATTAAAGATAATATAAAATTAAAAGGGAAGCCTTATAATTATAATGGGCATTCGAATTAATGTTTTGGTATTTTTCAAATTTCTGAATATATTTTCTCTAGTCAATTGCGCGAAACCGATCTGTAATTATTAGTTGAAAGACTCAGGAGTTGACTGCGGCCGTGAAAAGACGAAATAAATATTGGCCATCGCATTATTACGGACAGTTTCTTACTGAAATGACTAATGCCATTACCAGGAAAGAAATTTCTTTGAAAATTGAACGCCCTTATGTTACCATGAGACTGCAAAAAATGCATATCGAAGATAAACTCCATATATCACTGCTTCTTACCACATTATTAGAGCTTTAAAAAATCGCTTATGTATTCGTTTCGTCTGCCCGTCTGTCCATCGCCCGTCTGTTTGGGTGATTTATCTGGAACTCTGCAACTTGAAGATGCCGAATTTTCAGGTTAGATTGGTCTATACTGATGGCTACACGTGGCATAAATTTTACGTAGCTAGGATCAGCTGCTGGGGAGTAATCGGTGTCTTTTCCCAACCCCTCGGTTTTACTTATACCCCTCCAAAAATACAGCATGATGTCGGTGCAGGGCATTATATATTTTCATTTTTAAATTTGTTTGGTTTTTGAAAAAAATAATTCAAATCCTTTTCGAATGAGAGTCAACAATTGTTATTAATTAAAAAAAGAGGTGAAAAATTCTCTGGATTTAACAATGAAATATAAAATTGCAATAAATTCTTATCCCGTGGAAGGAATCGGGATTCGTACCGTAATCATAAAAACACCAAAAAATAATATCTCATACATACTCAAGGGAGTGGACATATTTCATCAGAGATGTCGTGGAAACGTTAACATACCTCGCGGTGGTCTTCCTCTTCTGGACCTCGGAGCTGTCCGCTAACATGTCATTGTTCGGAGCCTTAGTAGAGGATGTGAGGGAGTGGGTGGAGTAGGGCGAGAATGAATGTTGAGGAGAATGGAAGGAAGAAGAAAGGGAGTGAGGATGGGATGGGCAAGGGAAACTCATCTCTCTCCTCCCACTCTCGGAGAAGCGTTCTCCTACAGTAAAACCCTTTATTCTTCGCTCTTCATCCCTCCTCCCTTCATCCCTTCTCTCCGATCGATATGACTTATCTTTCTCTCTCTCTCGTTCATTCATTTCATCAGATATCGATCACATTCCGTTCATCACAGCTCCCGCCCTCCTTCCCTCTCTTCTACTACAATGTTTAATACTGCTCAGCGATACCTCGCATCCAACGCTGCCTTGCATCCCACCAATCCTGATTCGCTTCGAACATCCTTCCGCTATCCCATATCCTCATCGCTTTTTTCTCTCTACCTCTCCATTCTTTTCTGCCTCCAATTGTTCCTCTACATATATCTCTGTATCTTTATTTGTCGCATATAGCCATCTTTTGCTCCCTCTGTATCGCATACCCTTAATCTCTCTCTATATCTTTCTCTCGCCCTATCTTTTTTCATCTTTAACTTTCTCTTCCTTCCTATTCCTCTTTATTCTTCATTTTTCTTTCTCAAATTTTGTCTACTCCCTCTCTCTCTTTCTCACCCTCCCTCTCTCGTACCCTACCTCTGTCTCACCCTCCCTCTCTCTCACCTTCCCTCTCTCTCACCTTCCCTCTCTCTCACCCTTCCTCTCTCTCACCCTCCCTCTCTCTCACCCTCCCTCTCTCTCACCCTCCCTCTCTCACCCTCCCTCTCTCTCTCACCCTCTCTCTCACCCTCTCTCTCTCTCACCCTCTCTCACTCTCCCTCTCTTCACCTCCTCCCTCTCCCAAACTCCTCCCTCTCCCCATCTCCTCCCTCTCCCCATCTCCTCCCTCTCCCCATCTTCTCCCTCTCCCCATCTTCTCCCTCTCCCCATCTTCTCCCTCTCCCCATCTTCTCCCTCTCCATATCTTCGCTCTCTCCCCATCTTTGCCCTCTCCTCAGCTCCTCCCTCTCCCCATCTCCTCCCTCTCCCCATCTCCTCCCTTCCTCTTCCTTTTCTCCTTCCTTTCCCTCACTTTTTTCTCTCGTTTATATAACCGCTACCTTTCCGGCAATTCTCGCGTGTTTCTTCATTCTTCGAGTGTATCTCTCTCTCTCTCTCCCCCCCAGCATTTTTTCCCCTTCATAATCATCTCTACTACTTTCCCATAAGTCTTTCCACTTTTCCTTTTGTACCTCTTTGACGTTTTGTTTGCTCTCTTTCTTCTTCGATTCTGTTTCTATGAAATCCCTGTCTATTTTATGGTTTCATTATTTTGTCATTCTTCCTTCTTGACGGGCTTTACCCTTTTCTTGCAAATATACCTTCATTAATTATTCTTGCTGTGTTAAAGTCTCTTTCTTAGTTGCTTCGTAATTTATTTGTATTCTCCTATCGAATTCTCCTTTTCCTCATCCCTATCTATGTTGTTCCATATATAACTTTTATGTCGCCTGTTAGCGTTTCCTTTCAATTACGATTTCTCTGTTGCGTTCATTGTCTCTTGTATTTGTGGTGTTCATGATTTTATTCTACCTCTCTATCTTTCGATTATGCCATTTTCATGATTCCCTTGCTTGCATTCATATTCATTTTAGCGCTTATAGTTCACTTTGATGTCTGTCTATCTGTGCACCAGCATAAACTGAAATTGTGACGAAACAAATAATGCTCAAGTGACCAAATATGTGGCGGTATGACTGCATAAAAAATAAGATAAGCCAAGGTTACACATATAACAGGAGGTCAAAAGTCGTTTAGGATCGTGGGAGAAATCGTCTTAGCGAAATAAAGCAAAATATTGCTGAATTTAATAACAAGGAAAAACTCCCTAAATGTTTCCAATTTCATGGATAACACTCTATTTGTTTACTTTTCTCATGACATTTTTTCTATTTCGTATTTTTCTCTCTACTATCACCGTTACTGTTTTTTTAATTTTCTTTAATTTCTTCTTACCTTTAAAGAGTATTTCATTCCATTATAATTTTTTTAAATGTTGATTTAACTAAAAGAATCTCTGCTTAAGAGTTGAAAAATAATATACAACTTTTTAATAAATTATATATTCATATCGGACGAATTATCATTGGTCATTTTTAAATTTTATAAATAATATATAATTTGCATTGGATTTTCTGCCACAGATACGTCAGTTGTTTATGCAGTCCTACTTAACGAATTATAATTTGTTAAATATTCCGATTTTTATTTGATTCATATCGCATGCAAATTGTTATTTTGAAATACTATGGCGAAAAACCTGGTTGTTTGGCGCAATTGGTATTAAGTTCGAACGGAAAAATATTCAGATAATTGTTTCTTTCTTCTTCCATCTCCGTTGGCCTAGCTGCATACAAAAATTTAAGCAGGAAAAACTAATATCTTCATTTCATTTTTAATGTCAAGGTTATAAAAACTATATAAGAACAACGTTCATGTTCATTTTTTCTCTGACTTTTCGTGCTTTGTACTCGTCGTGGTACTTTGTGGCTTGTTTGTGCTTTTCTTTTTAACCCGTATGATTAATTAAGTTATAATGTGTTTAAAATTTTCGCCGCCTCTAACTAGCTGTAAGCTGTAATGTTTTTGCTATTGTACGACCACACGTATATGCACGTTCCGTCAAAATATGGCCTAATATAAGGCTAATTATTTAACCTGAAATGGAGTTTTAAATTACTTAAACAAGCATCTGTTTTTTAGACCTTAAAGCAGTAATATAATTTAGATTTCTTTATTCCGTATAGTATTTCAAGAATATATTATTACTCTTACTTGTTACTTGTATTACGCGTTACATAAAAATAATTTATTTATAAAATAATTTTTAGTGAAATATTTTTATCCCATTTCTGCATCTAAAAATACGATTAAATTAATTAAGCGAAATTTCCATATCGTATAGCTCGAGTCTCAAACAAAGAGGTAATCCGAAATATCGTAGATGGCTGTCCTTATATCACAACAATGGGCGTATACAATTTGTTAAGCATTAAAAGCACACGGTATAAATTGTATATATTTAAATTAAAAGAAAATTATCATGCAATTAATAAATAATAAATTTTTTTGAATTTGATCATATCTCTTTGTTACTTCATGATAGTCTCGTTCAGAAATGAAAGGGCCTCACTTTGTGAACTGGTGAGCCGCATTTGGCCCGCGGACCACGTGTTTGAAAGCCCAGCTTTAAAGTTATTTGAATTTGCATCATTATTTTAAATCCCTTTAAGTAATAATCCCATCTAAAGCCTCCATATTTAATCCTAGCAAAAAACGATGCCTATGAACTTTGGATTCTTTTACCTTAATGCTTTGATTTGAACACATCCAGCCATTTGTTTTTATACTCCTTTCGTTTCGTGACGATCTTACCGTTATAATCCTTTAAATTATGTTTTCTGTTTTTCCCCGTTTTAATGTTTTATCTCATATTTATATACACATATACCTATATATCATCTCAGTCTAATTTTTAGATGTTATTTCTTCTTCTCGTAGTTACATATGAACTATATCCTAGAAAAGTTTTTCCTTCGGTTTAAAGTTCAAGAAGACTTAGGCACTTATAATTCCATTGAATACAATAGAACATGAGTAACGTATTCACTGATAATTTGCAAATTTTTTAAATTTTTTGTCATATTTGTATAGAGCCTAATTAAACTAAAATAAAGGATAAAAAGTGTAATACTGTTCATTACAAATTTATGTAATAATTATATTACAATAAATTTTTTTGTTTAGTAAATTATTTAAACTCGGATGTTTTAATAACACTGACGAATTTCTAAATCGAATAAAATTTCTTTAATGCGTAAGAAACTGATATTTTGTCAAATCTTCTATTTATATGCGAGAGACTAGTTTATCTGTGTTTGCTATTCGTTCCATTCTCTTTTTACTTGTGGGAATTTTAATTTTTACTGCATGCAAATATTGTATTTTACATCAATTCCTAAAATTTGTATAGAAATCAATCCTAGCTCTAATTTAGTTTACATATTAACTATAATCAATGTATTCTATCTAAGTTTACTGGAGAGCATTTAATAAGTTCTCAACATACGCAATGCCTGACTTTAGGGAAATTCTCGCTTTTCCAAAAAGACTTCTTAAAATGGATGCACGTCGTACTTGAAATATGTCACCTCATTCATAACTTTACATTATCAACATAAACAATACATCTAGTATTGTTTATGTTGATTAAGGAATCCCACGAAGTTTCGGTTTCGTCCATTAGATTTATAATACAATACCTTAGTTTCGTTCGAATAATCGGTCTCCGGGAATACCAGAGAGCGTAAATTTTAACCGTGGTAGTTTCCCTCTCTGTAAAAAAAACACCGCCCGAGTGATTCACTTAAAGAGGCTAACTTTACCAAGTTTTGCAAACGGATCTGATCTCGAGGCTTTTGTTGAACGCGCATCGGTAGCTCTCTCCGCAGCCCCATTTAAGCCGACAAGAAGGCACATTTTGCCAGGCCGTTACGGTAACGGCGGCAAACATATTAGTCGCGGTGACAATCCCTGTTTTGTCCTCACCCTCATCCCCCCATCCTCTACCCACCCCTCCATCCCATTTTCAGTAGTTTCCTTCCCCCCTCCCAGCCTCTTAAACTCCCCTTCTCTCTCTCTCTCTAGCACGCAAACTCTCCCGTATCCTCTCATCTCCCGAGCGTGCAATTATAAATCCCGCTCGGACAGGCTCTGTCTCTCTCGCGTGGGTTGTTCCTGAACCAGACAGTTGCAAAACCCATCCACGTGTCCTGTCATTCTCTTTACTCCCCACCCTACTTTTTCCCCCACCCACCCCTCCTTTACCCCCTCCTTCCCCATATTCTACTGCTGCCTTCCTCCTACCTAGGCCTATCGTCCAATTGCACTTTCTCTTCCCTTACCCCTTCAAAAACCCCTTTCCCTCCCGTTCAGTATAATCTTTCATCCTTCCTCTCTCTGTCGCTGTTAGGTCTTCCCTTGTCGGAAATGAGCTGCCGTCCGACATGTTTAGTGGTGGGAGGAGGGGACTTGAAGCACCCACTGCGGAGAAATTACAAGGCCTTATTGAGCGCGACAGTCCATGTAGCAGTTGCTGGAGGGAGACTTTTTTCGTTTTATTTATAAATGGCCGGTGAAATTTTTAACACACCTTGAAGGAAGGATTAAAATTTTATCCTTGTGTTTTTTTTTTGTTTCTTATCTGTCTGCGGTGAAGAGAATGGACTCTTAAACGCGTGCAAGTCTGATTGAAAGTAAAATATCGCGCCGACCTTGGTAGAGGGGTGGTTAGGGTGTCTACGTGACCCAGACTGTCGTCTTCCTATCGGAATCTCCATTGCGAATCAATTAATGCCATAAAGCTGAAATGGACATAGTATTTTATACAGAATTTTATATTTGTTGAAATTGAAAGCGAGCAACTTTTTCTATAAGGGCTTTGGACCTCCAACGGCAGTTTTAAAAATGGTTATCTTAATGGCTGCACTGTTTCAGTGGTACTGTTGCACCAGCTATTCGCTTGTAAGTGCTCTAGCCACAGGTCGGGACTACACTATCATTTTTTAAAAATATATACATTGTATATTATAAACAGACATTTACACTATTTAGTCTCTTGCGCAGAAATTGCACGCGTTTAACTTCGTCATTAAGATTACCATCGTGAAAGATTCGGCTTGTCGCTTAGCTGCAGCCACAGTTTATTGCATCAACAAAATGAAAGGTACGATTTCACCATAACTCACAGAGAAATTAATCAAAATAAATAAATCGTCGTCATAATCTTCAAGTGATGCGTCTGAGTCCGAGCTTTGCAAATCTACAAGAACGGGTTGAATTTCGGTTATTTTTTCTGTTAAGTGATCTTTCTCCCAGTAATGTTCTTCGATTTTACGAGTGTGTTGCATGCATTTTTTCCATAACTCCGGAATGACTGAACGCAGAGCCTCTTTGCGAAGGTCGCAGATAACATTGACGCTGTTTCCCTTCTCAGCTGCATTGCAATGTTGACTTTTGCAATTTTATTTTTTACAAAGGCCCAAATCAATTCTATTGCGTTCAGCTCACAATGTGCGATTGGAATCCAAATTAATTCCACATCCGGCCGGAGTTCTCTGGTCAGGAGGTCCAATTTTTTTGCGGCTTTCCGAAGAAGGGCTTTGAGTAGTTTATGAGGGATGCTTTCGTTAGGCTATCGAAATTGGGCGCTTCCATTGGCACTTCAATATTTCTTTTGTTCAGCCACCCGATAATTTCAGCCTTCTTCCAACCCATTGTAGGATTCTTGGTATCGGGATCCAGCATGGTATGGTACGGCGCCTGATCAATGACCACTACCCACTTTTGCGGAAGAAGATTTAAAACACTTTGGAACCATTCCTCGAAGTTTTTGTCATTCATTTCCCTGTGGTAATCTGAACTTCCCTTTTGGCCGACAAAATAGAGTTGCGCCCCTTCTAAAAAACCATCTTCACTTCCAATATGCAAAATAATTACCCGTTTTCCTGCACCGGATGGTGTTTTAAATCCACCTCGTCACCCATCAATCTCCTGAATGTATCCACGATATAAATCATAACTGTTATGATCACTTTGGAAGGCTGTAATAACGTTTTCCTGCCACGCGTAACGAACGGAGTGGTTCTGGCCGCACCGAGTCTTATCCATGTAAAACATTTTGTATCCATTATCCCTAAGGTGGCGAATATTCCTCAGAAAATTATGACGAGTAGCCGCTACATTCACCGATTCCATAAGGATAGTTTTATTGTTCATTCTCTTGAATTTAAATCCAAGATCAATCATCAATCTTCGCAGCGTGGTCTTACTTATATTCGGAAAGCCTGCCATTGATTCTTCAAGTTTCCGATGCACTTTCTCTACCGTCGGAAATATTTTTCTTAAATAAAAATCATGAATTGTTCGGCGAACCACACCGAGAGTAAAATGATCAACATAAATTTTAGGACGGCCACTAATATTTGTTTTAAATTGCTTCTTAGCCGGAGGAGGTGTATTACCGTTCGAATTCTCTTTAAAACTTTCTCTATTTTCCGCACCAATCTTTTTCACTGATCCTAAACTAATTCCAAGGCACTCGGACACATATTGATACACAGGGTAACGCTTTTCACCATGCTTTTTGCCTTCAAGCCGAAAAGGCATATTGCGCTCAAAATCATTCTAATCTACTGCTCAGAAAATCGTTCCCGGCTAGGCATATCGTCTTTACTGAAGTGCACCTTGGAGCTGGAATACTGTGACTGAGAAAGCATTCCAAACAACTAACCATTTTTGTGTATTAGTGTCATCGTGGGAGTCTTCTGAGTCATAACCAGAGACTCGGCTATCACCACAGGTTTTTGACTCATTTCTGCCTGCAGCGTACATCTACAGCTGCATATTACCCTGCAAGTCACCTTGACGGTGGATGGCAGGGGGTGCCGCGCACCAAGTTCCTAACTAATTATTATTCACTTATCTATTGTGGTCACGTATTGTCCTAGGGAAAAGGGACTCCTTTTACCTCTCCGTCCAACTACCTATTTCGCGAATCTTGTCCTCATTATCCCTCCGTCCGATATACGTTGGTTGTCGAATAATATCCTTCATTTCATTTACGAATATCTCCGACCTATATTTATCTAGAAGTTTAAGTCTCGCCTGTAATCTACGATCTTTCAACGATGGCCAACTCAACTCTTCAGTGAGTAACGTAACGCTCTGTTTTTATCGTAATTCTTATTCACGAATCTAGCTGCTCGCCACTGTATTTTTTCTAAATCCAGAGAAAACGTAAAGTGCTGTGAATATTGGCAACGCCACGCTCCAATACCGCTGAGAACGTCGCGTTCGCCTCGCTTTCAATTTCAACTAATATAAAATTCTGTATAAATTATTATGTCCATTTCAGCTTTATGGCATTAATTGATTCGCAATAGAAATTCCGAGAGGAAGACGACAGTCTGGGTCGCCTGCCTCCAAGTATACTTGTGGAGAAAACACGGTCTCATAAATTGAATAAAACACCGTAAACGAATAAAGTTAAACAATTGAGATTAAGCACACGTAATGAAAAGACTACGGCACAAATTCTATTAAAATGTCCATTTATTTGAAAATCCCGTTCTGTTATTACAGATCGTCCAAGTGACGCCAGCCGCTGTAACGCTCAAAAAAGGGAGCCATTTTTCATTTTCAATCTAAAAACATACCTTAAAAATCTTTCTAAAATTTATGCATTACCTGAATTAAACGTATAAATAATTTATCTACACGCTGATATGCCTTGCACGAAAATCCCATGAGCCGTTTTGAGCTATTAACACATTCAGACCGAGCGCCATCAATAGATGACGCTCGGAATTTGCCGAGATCCGAGCGGAATTCACAAACTCGAGTCTACATACTTTTGGCGTGGACAGTAACTCGCGGGTTCAGATCATGCCGAGGGCATGATAGTATGTGTTTGATGTATATCTATTATAACACATGTAATTGGAGAAATCTGTTAGTGTTAAATTATTATTATTATATAAAAGTCGAAAAAATTGCAAAAAGATCTTGTTAAGTAATAGGTTTTTAAACCTCGCCGGTAATATTCAAGTAATAACAGATCGCATTATTAGCGAATAGGACGATTGGGGTACAAATAATTTATAATACTTGCAGGAATTGTTTGAAATATTTATGGCACATTTACTTAGAAGTGATATCTTACAAGTAGTTTTATTAAAAAGCAAAAACAAGACCAAAAATATAATATACCTCATTTTACCAATGCGTTCTTTGTGATTTCAAAAATATGGCACAAGAGTCATTTAATTTACGGGTACAAGAATGAAACCCACTCCTATGTCAACAAATTTTCACCGAGCCAATGATTTGCTACCAAATCCGCTCTCTCAAGACGAGCAAGGAATTTAAAATATATCATTAGCAACCATTTAATGAGCTATAAGCATATTTTCTATTTTATTTAAATTATACAGTTGGTAAACATATTACCGGTACTACAACGACGATGAAAAACATGATAAAATACAACCATATCATCGGTAGGATTCGAACTTGAGGTCATAGTATTAGGAGCCAGACACACTAAAACTTAGACAAATCGGGGATTTATAAGATACAATGTTCACACTGACAAACAATATATAGGTCAAACAGAAAGGAAATCTGTCACACGGTTTAAAGAACACTTAGCACACTATAAATATAACCGGTTTGAAAAATCAAGTGTAGCTAATCACATCTTCAAGACTGGACATGGCATATACTTAAATCACATAAAATTAGTCATTTCATCTAAAAATTCACTCAACTCCTTAGAAAATCTACACATCTATAAAAACCGTGAAACTATCAAGAACACAGACACTGATTTCAACAAAACCTTATACAAACTCACTGATTAGAACAAACACACGCCAATAAATTTTCGTACTTCAGTTGTTGTTCGTTCCTCTTCAAAACGAAATCCTCGCACATCTCCACAGTTGACTTCTAGTCACTGTCGTTCACAGGTCGCCCCTGAAGTTGCCCACGTTGTGGGCGAAATGCATTGGGTTTTATAATCCTTTTGTTTTTTGGCTAAAGGAGTTCACGCTACTCAAAAAACCCTAATCTAAAGAGAATTTTAAAATAGGTAAGTATGGACCGAAACGAAATTCGTACGATGACATTTACTGCATCTCTTCCAAATCCAACTCGTAAAAAGCGGACGAGTGGTTTTTCAGATTAAATATACGGAAGGGCAGACTAACTACTCTCCTTATAAGCATTCATTTCGCGCAAAGAACGCATATAAATGGGTATTATCTCGAATTGCTCGCTCTGTACAATGCGATTTTAAATTTGAGCCTTACGGGAATTTTGAGTTTTTAAATATTTTAATCACGGCTATTATTCAAAATCACTGGCGAGGCATTTGAACAGGCTATATTTTTCATAAGTTTTTCTGCCTTAGAATCTTTGCGAAATATTAAGGCGTCGCTACAGTGTTAGCGTTTTCTTGCTTGTTTCCTCTTTACTTCCGCGCACTTGACAAATTTGCTCAGGGAAACATTCTCAGTTTCGTCGGTTAAATTTGCTATCTTGATCTTCTCTGTACGTTCTCGAGGATCAATCTCCAAAACACTTCCAAAAGTGTGTTAGTTGGGAATTTTCAGCTTTATTTTGTCAGTCGCACTTTTTGAAGCGTGTCGAAACAGCTTCACGATTTATTTTTAATGTCACTCTCAAAGGATGTCGTTTTGTTTGAGTTTTCCCTTTTTAAGAGTTTTCTGGTCGAATGTGCTGGGTATTTTAACACTAGAAGTGTCGGATCCACCTGCATATCTAGAAGGACCACGAGCGGTCATTTTGACCGCTACCACTAAATAGCTGTTTAGCATGCTTCTGAGAGGCAGATATCGACTAGGAGGAGTTCTTAGATTCACATGGATGCATAGGGTTTTATAGTAACCTCTTTGTAGATGACCCAGGCGTTGATTGCTGCCAGGCCAAGCAAGGTGTAAAAAACTTGTACAGGCCACCTGCGAGATTCAGCCCTCACAAAGTATTTATGAGCCATTTGGTCAACTATGTCCACACCAAACTTAGTAGCGTTGTAGAATTCTATGGTTTTCGAAAGCTTCTTCTCACCACGGGACACTCGGGTGCAGAGTGCTTAGTACCAAAACATTCGTACTCTTCTTTCCTTGGTACACAGTGTGTGTATTAGTACACAACTCACCGGATTTAGTGCAAGAGATTGTGAAGTGTTTCAGTTTTAATTTAAAGTTAAGTATTCTGGACCGGAGAAAATTGAGGTGAAATATCAGAGAGTACATGCCTGCACGAATAAAAGAATCGAGTCAATTTTTCAATCAAGATCATTTACAGTAGTCCGAAACTCATGTAAATTCGTCATATACTAGTAATGTTAAAAAAATTAAGTAGAATTTTGATTTCCCGTTAGAATTTTACACTCTCAAATGGACTTTATAATTAGCATCGCTAAGCTCAAAAGCTCGCACACTTACACGAAGACGTTTACGGACCTTGCCATCCTGTCTCAGCAGCGATTGTCCGTAGACTCATTATTCGAACCTGGATTTTATATACTTTTTCCTCAACAGAAAAATAAACATATATGCCAAGGATTCCGAAATATATTGAAATGGCATCTTTGAGGGGCAAACAAGGATCAGTAAATCACCGACTTAATGGAGATAGCTGGCAGAGTACAAGGACCGCGTCATATTATAATTCAGAGATCGAGATCATTCTTGGTTTTCACGGACTTGGTTACTTTCTGCCAGTCCATTGGAATCTGGTTTAATCTCTAAAAGTTTATTCTCGATCTTTTTAATACGCCATAAAAGCTTTGTCTTTTGATCCATCAAATATTTCTAAGCATGGAGGCGTGTGCGGTCACTTGCTTACTTCATCGATCCTTCAATGGATATTTTGAGGTTTCGACATCAACCAAGATTATAACATTAGAGAAGTCAAAGCGTTCGGTCATGGGACTCGATTCGGAATTCTGTAGATTACCTGCAATGGGAGGATTTAGCGTCACAGTCGCTGTCGATCTAGTTTGCTCCCCGCGACCTCGAGAGGGATTTCCCGCGAAAACCCCACGGGTCGTGTCCTTTGTCAATAGGTGCAAAACTCTCGCTGACGATTTAGACCCTTCCCATTGTTTTGTGAGGGATGAATCCGTTAGCGTGTCCAATTCTTTAATTTTGGAACAAAAAACTGATTATGCGTAGACTTTTGATCAAAATTGATCATTAATATCCATCACAAAATTCTT
The DNA here is from genome assembly GCA_028673005.1 of Tanypteryx hageni. Lineage (NCBI taxonomy): Eukaryota > Metazoa > Arthropoda > Insecta > Odonata > Petaluridae > Tanypteryx > Tanypteryx hageni. The sequence continues at coordinate 177,104,393 of CM054113.1, forward strand.
CCTGCGTCTTAAGGAGATTCCGAGAATTTTTTGTGTGTTGTAGCTTTTTCGTCATCCTAAATGTAACATTTCACGCTATTAATAATTATTTAATATGTATTGAATAGAAATGAATGAGGATCAGATGTCAGCGATGAACAAATTATAAAGTCGTTTTACTCAGACATTTGTTGTAAGGAATTAGAGCAATCACTAAGACATGTTCACTTCTTAAAATACTTGAAATTAGACTTTTTAATAGGTTGACTTAGATATATATATAAGGTCTCCATAGCAGATGTCACACAACCTAAAACTTGTCAATTTTGCAGAAAAACTGAGATGGTCTTAAACTTATGCACACTACTGTAATTTGGGAGGAAGATATATGAAGTAAGTAATTTTAACTCCCTAATAAAATGCAAATGAAATTTCATTATTGAATACCTTCGAATCATCAATTATTATTGTTAACGTCCTTTGCGCCAAGGAACGCACAAACTAACAACAACAAACTGAGTCATGAGAAAGGTAGTTAACGTTGGGTCGCTACCCTCCAGGCACGCCGCTCTTTCCCCGAGTCCGAGATTGCACACTTGAAACATTCATAGCTCTTACTCTAATTTAGGGACTCTTACAAATAAAGCACTTAAATTGTTTATAATCAAATTTTCTGTAAGTTTTATTTGAGCTTTTTTTAATAAACAGAACGATTGAAAAGTATTCTTAGATTGTGTTTCGGAGTGACGCGTTTCTAGGTCAATAAGCTCTTCATTACTCTCAATTTTTCTTTATAACACTTTTAAATATTCAAATATATTCATATGGTCCTTAAATCTTGTTACCGTATCTTTATATCAAAAGGGGTTTCATGTAAATCGATGAGGACGTTTAGGAACTATTAGGAGATATATGTATAAAGTCCGGTTGGACGCCATTTTGATAGTTTTTTATGATTTTAATGGTGTTTCGGCACACGGATTCATGGGGACCTTTTACCACGTGATTTAGACATCCATAGAAACAAATCCCAAAGAAATTATCATCAAGATAATTTGTTTCGGTTCATTCTTTTGGTTGACTGGACTATTCTCAAACTTTACGTGGTTATTGGAGAAAAACATTTCAATTTCGATTTCTGAGCACGATAATTCTTTCTTGAATAATTCAATATGTATAATTTTATACTGATGTATCTTTAAATGCTTAAAGTACTTTCATTTCAAATCTCTGATGAGGAGTTTATTTAGTTCTTTAATATATTCTGATTTTTCTAAACGTTTCAAGCTCTATAGTTAGCTAAGGACATATCAACAACCCTGAATATATTAAATGATATATGAATGAAGTTATTAACGAGTGAAAACGTCCTAAGATTTTTCTAGCACGCGAAATTCTAGATACAAATGACAAAAAATCAAAACTCAGGAAATATTCAAAATTAATACTTTTAATGTACATAAAATTTCGTTAAAATTAAAATCTATGAGGAAAAAATAACCGATATAACTGATGCGTAAAAGTTATATTGGGTAACTTTACTAGTTTGCTGTTAGTAAAAGCAATTTGTATAAATTTGCTGTTTTTGAATATCACCTATCCTAACAGTCACGTTCAAGTATTAAGTTGTGTTTTGCATGTTAGCTTATTGAATATATTCCGAGCCGAGGCAAGCAGTAGGTACATACGACTTAAGAGGGGATGAGCTTGCCCGTTAAAATCTAGGCGACATGTTTTACTCAAGCTCATATTAGTGATAGGTACCATGCGATGGGGGAATTAGTGGGTAAATACTAGGCTGCATCGAATATCAGGAGTGATGAATTGTTTTCTCTCAATAATTATTTTGCACGTTCCGAGACGAACACGCTCGGATTTAATACCTTAGGTCAGTCGATCGACGAATACAGCTGAGAAATAACCTAATTAAAGGTAAAATTCAACATGGTAATGACAAAAACTTGTTTTCAATATCGAATCGCTGGCGTAATTCTCCGGCGACGAGGTATTTCAAACAAAGGATTTCTCGATATCTGAAACTACATAGAAAAAGAGGGCGGAAATTGCGGTAACGATGGCGGGATCGCGCAAAATGGAGTTTTTTTATCTCGTGATGTAGGGACGCGGCGAGTGTTGCCCACGCATCCACCTCTGGCATCTGAAATGCAAAAGAAGATTCCGGGTCGTATCCGGAGCAACAATGACCGTGAAAACAAATTACTTCCGGCCCTCCGATGACACCGTCTTTTATTTCACCGAGAATTGATCCCCTCGGCGTTGGATTGATCGGTAAAAATGATTCGCCGATAACGAGGCATGACTGGTGATGGATGGCGGAAAAATCGCCCATCTATTAAATCGCGATTTATTCCTTTATTGGTCCAAAAAACACCCGGCTGTCCGGGGGAGAGATGGGTGGTGGGAGAGGGTGAAAGAAAATATCATACCGACAGCATGGTTCGACCAAAAATTCAATAAAAGTTTCCTCCTTTTTTCTCCGCTCACCCAATTCGTTGCGTCGAGGAATAAAAAAATAACGCGCTCAGAGGAAAAAAAGATGATAAATGGAGCGTTTGGAACAGATAGCGATCGCTTTCCTAAGTTCCAATACGTTCGGCGGATTTCTTCGGCGCGCTCGGATTTTTTAAACAATTTTTCCGCTTTCTGTTTTGTTATGTGCTCTCTCGTATGGATGGATACGCACACGTATGCAGGGGCGTAACTGACAATGAGAGTTATGGCGCCTATGGCAAAATTTTTAGGAAACCCCTTGTATTATGTAGAAAATAATTTTTTCTGCGTTTTGATAAGGAATAACAGCGTTTTTATTAACAATATTAACTTTGGCATTTCAATATTAAATTAATACTTATTTATGGAAAAATAAATTTCTAACCTTTTTTCGGAAACGTTTAGCGCCTTTTTCTAGCGGCGCCTATGGAAAATCGCCATACCCTAGTTACGGACTGCACGTATGTATTTAAGCTGCATAATATTTGTTTATATAAATGAGTAAGTTAGTCACGATACCTTTGGCTCAGTATTTTTTACCTAAATTTGCGTTTATTAGGTATTTTATGGCCTTGATATCTAGCGTATGTAGTTTAGAATACTGGTGTCGAGAGTTCAAATCCTGCATTTTGTACGGTCAAACGTGCTAGTATTTAATATTAAATAAATTGATTTTCAGTTATGTAAATAAGTTTATTCTATGTTTAATGTAGATTTTTCTCGTTATGATTTAATAAGTGCCAAATGTAAGAGATATAAGGTTGCCAATGAGAATGCTACACCCATGCCTCGCTTTGCACGATAAATGCGCTCTTTGAATAGACCGTGTAAAGCATAACCGTGCAAAGCGGGATAGATTTCTCCATAGGAATAGATGAGGTTACATTTGAGCTTCGTCGTAAGTACAAGATGCAACAATTTAATTTTAGTCAGAATTGCTTCCTTTACTCTTTATTTTAATCTCTGAGTCGAAGTAAAGCATTTTATGATTGCTAATGCTTGGAGACAATTTCAAGACTGTGCTTTAAGTGAAACTGAGGGTTGTGCAATTCGATTCCATAATATGAAAACCGAGATATGCCACACACGTGTAAAGCGAAACCGTGGATAGCGAGGAGAATATATTGAGAATACTAGTGTAAATGCCATTGAAAAATGATGGGTTTTCATGGATGAAGAATTTAATTAAAAATAAAACACTTCCTCGCTGTGCCGGTGGTGTAGTGGTTAGGACGTTGGCTGCTACTCGCCTGCTGTTCGAATGGGCAGCGAGCACGAATCCTGCGAAAGTAGGATTTTTCCAATGTCACTTGGCCCTCTGTTTGTGTGGCAAAGTCAGCGTTCCGTCCTTCGGAAGGGACGTTAAGCCGTTGGTCCCCTTGGTGCTCTTCGTTAAGAGTAGGCTAATGACGGCACCGGGTCTCCCTCCTTCCTTGTGGGTGTTTGGTGTGGAAGGAAACAATAGCGGCTATAATAATCCAAGAGGTTGATTAGCCAAAAACATACATACACATACACACCCCATCCTCTCTCATTTCTTAAAAAGGCAAGCAATATCATAGAATCAATACCTCTGGATCTTATGTCGCCGGTGGAGCATATAGCTGGTTTTTGCTCAATTATGGTACATCTACAGTACCCTGCAAGCCACCGCAAGGGTTTGTGGCAGGGGGTTCATTAACACCAAAGGGAAAACTCCAAAATTAGGTCTGGGTTTACGCACCTACGCGAGATTACTTTTAATCGCAAGTTTTATTCTGCTCAGCTATCGTTCTAGGGAAAAATGAGCCTTTATATCTCTTCGTCCTACAGGCTATCTCTCTTATTTTACGAGGATGGCCTATTCTACCGATATTGGTGAGAGTTCTTATTATTTCTTCGACGTCGCTGGAGAAAGTACACGTTCTAAATCTTTCAAGAAGTTTTAACCTAGCACGTAATCGGCACTCAGCATCCTAAGTCCTGTATCAAGCCTGTAACGCTTCTATTTCTATCATAACAATTTTTGACGAATCTAGCAGCTTTTCGCTGCACTTTCTCTAACTCGGTGATTAATCCTTTCTCGTACGGATCCCATATGGTCGACGCATACTCTAGCAGCGGTCTAACTAAAGAAAAGAAACATGTCTCTTTGACTTTTTCTTCGCTTTTACCTACTATCCGTTTGATGAAACCTAGTTTCTGCTTAGCTTTCCCGGATGTATTTCGTATGTGTGTCCCCCACGAGAGGTTACTTGTTAAAATGACACCTAAGTATTTGACGGATTCGGCTAATTTTAGATGTACGCCTTCTATTCTTGAATTCATCCCCTCAATTTCTTCGTTTCTCCAGAATCTCATGACGGAACACTTACCTAAGTTCAGCTCTAATTGCCACTCTTTACACCACTCGAGAATTGCGTGTAGGTCGTTAGAAAGGAATGCTTTATCAGCAGGACTGTTAATCTCTCTGTAAACTACCGTGTCATCCGCGAATAACTTGATTTTACTTGTAATAACCTTATCTAAGGCATTTATGTATATAAGGAATAATAGGGGACCGATGACACTTCCCTGTGGTACATAACATATAACTAGCTGGAGTAGCCAAGGACCATTTTAAGTCACCGCCAAGTGCATAAAATGCTGGCGAAATAATAATCATCGCTAAAGTTCTATCTATCAGCATATCTTCAGAAGCTTAATGTTTTGCAATTTAAGGTGTTGAAAAATGTGCTCAGACCCCTTTCCCAATAGATCTTTGTTCTATTTGTTGTAAATATAATTTATTGAATACATTTAAAAAAATAATCTAATACATTTCATTTTGAAGTTTCTAAACATACGACATTATTCTGAAAAACTTATATATAATTTTTCTCAACGATAGATGGAAAACTTCATTTATTGAATTAAGCACCCCCAAATTTTTTTATCGCCATATGGTAGTATATATACTCGCAGAGCAAAATTATATATCTATGGAAAGTTTTGTGACGATATCTTTAAAATTGTTGATTTGTATAGCGGACAAACGAACAAACAAACAGAATTTCAGATTGATACGCTTAGAAAGTATGATTTTAAGTAAACTATCTTATCCTCGATCCCCAAAGGAAGGAAGTTATGTCGTTTGTAACTACCACGTATGGTACGGCTGCTATATGCTAGAGAACCTCTTCAGCTAAAGAAGGGAGGAGAGAAACCCGGCGCCGGCATTAGCCTGCTCTTACGAATAACACCAAGGGGACAACGGCTTAACGTTCCTTCCGAAGGACGGAGTTTTGATTTGCGAGCGCTCCCCAGGTTGCTTTATTCTCATTGGCTCGTCCTCGTCCCCTTAGTACCATCGTACACATGTAGGGAGCCGGAGCGTCCTCGGAAAAAATCCTCATAAGGATCCGAACCGGGTGTTGCTTTAGCAGATCGTACGGTGAGGCCAACCCTCTAACCACTCCCTATTGATTTTAAGTAACACCAGCAGCTGTAAAACTTTTTGAGTAAACTAAGAAACGTATGCCACCGGCAAACAGAGAATCCTTATGGTATAATTAATTGATCCGTCATTTTAAAGATACAAATGATTTTTTCTTCAACTTTTGATGCGTATTTTATCAGAGATATAAAAATAAACTCACTGGATGAAAATTTCATGTTTATGAATTTTAGTCTAATCGGATAAGAGCATAAACCTGGGGGAGAATGTTCTTCGTTTTTGCACTCCGGAACTTATATTTATAAAGTGAAATAAGCGCATTATATAAAGTAATTCAAGACTATACCAGGCCTTTCTCAGTTGAATTAAGTAAAAGGGTAGATATTGTATTTTAGACGAACGTGTCGTTCTGCGAGTTTCATGACGAAGCCGCTTAGGTCCATCTAAAAAGAGAAAAGCTAAGGAATTTTTAGGAAATACAAAAAATTATGACTTACATTCAATGACCAATTACTCCTAATTTTGCATATTCTTGAATTTATTTTTATGCCCGAGGCTGAGTCGGGAAATTTCTTAGATGCATATTAAATTTCCGTCGTAACTTGCGTTACATGCACTTTGTCACAAACCAAACACTAATAAGAGGGCTTTGAAGCTCCTGCTCATGAATTTAGCCAGAAGAGACACTTAGGTTAACTTGGCCCGAAACTCCATTGTCCTCCAAAATGGATTCGTTCGTCGTTTTCTTTCGGACGAGCTACAGCCGTTGGACTCGTAAGCGGCAAAAGGTTGATAGCATCCGGTCTCAAACCATCTCCGAAAATGCTCGCGTGGATTCTCGTAGTCGAACGAAGGCGAGGTTGTGTCGCGGCTTCATTTGACCGCAATTATGCATTCGCTGCACAGATACAGGAGCTTTCCTTCGGCCGTTCCAGATTTCCATATTGTGTAGCCCCTCCCGTCATATCTATATAATAAAAAAATAATAATCCTGCCAGCGCAATTGCGGCGGATACTTTAGAATGCTTAGATTACCGTCATCTTCAATACCTATGCGTACATGAATTGCGGAAATTCAATTACGGAACGAGTGAGTCTAATCACGCCAACAGCACCTGGCAACCACACCTGCTTTCCTTGGAATCCCTTTGGAGGAAAATTTCGGGATTGGTCCTCTCGATGCGCACGACCGTTTCGGGGAATATACGTACACGGGAAACGAAGAATCTCTACCGGTTAGTATGCCTGAAAACGTATTTCTCTAAATCGGAATACTGATTCGGTGAGATGGTTTCCGGGATGTCGTCGTTCCGCGAATCTATTTTTCGGTAAAACCGTTTGGTATACGCTCATGAATGCTAATTCAAAGGAAAGCGAGCGGCGGTGGAGATGGAGGAGTCGGGGAATGGGAAGATACCATGGCGTATTACGACCCGAGGGAGGTTTTCATTTAATTTCGCACAATACACGAACGCGGATACGCAGGTTCCTTGAAAAACGTTTTCGGATGTTTTGGCCGGGAGAAAGTATTTCTGTGATTATAGGCAATTTCTTCGAGTCGAGTAAATGAATTATTTATATTTTTGGGGTCCACGTCTTCTTTAGATTATATCATAACTTTGCTGCGAGGTCACAGATATTTCATTGTCCGCTTTGAAAATTAAAGGTATTTGAATACGCTATGTATGAGAGAAAAATACCAATGTCGCGGCAATCGCTTCAAATTTGAAATTATTTGGGACCCTTATTTGACGCAACCCAGATTCGAGTACTACCGTTTCCTTATTTATCATAAAAAACTCACGTTAAAAGTAATAGGTATATAAAATTATAAAATTTAAATGCGTGAGAATTGATTTGATTATTTCGCTTTCAAATCAGTTCCGAAATAACTTTCAAATTGTTTTCTCTTAAAATAGCTAACAAATTAAAATTCTAATGTCACCACCTCCGCCATAAATCATCTTTGAGCTATATTTATGGTTATATGTTTTCTTTATCTGCTAAAATGTCGTACTGTACATATAAAATAAAGATTCATAAAGAACCTTTGTTAAATGATACAAAATATCCAATTTTGCACTATGATGTAAAAAATACATTTTAAAATTGTCTACTCCCTAAATTTTTTAGAGAAAGTTGAATACTATTTGCCGGTGAAACCGTGCTTACCGAATATAGTCGAACGATTTTAACGAGAAAATTAAGAGAACACATAATTATACTTTCTCGTCACGGAGTATGTAAAGAAACTTTTGGGATTTACTCAAAAATGGTTAAATGGATTTTGATTAAAAGTACTATAGTTATAGATTTTAATGTCATAAGCGATACTATTTAAGATATATTTCTCGAAGGGTAAGTAGATGGCGTCCAGTGGAACAATATATCGATATTTACACCCTGTTACCGCAAAGCTCTCTCCGCTTATAGAAACAGCAGTGTTCCTACGAGTCAAGCTGTGCGCGAATTCGTATTAATATAAGCAGTGATATTATTGCATAGAATAGAAGCGTGCTGACATGGTTAAATTTGGGAAATGTATGCTATTTTTAAAATATATAAGCAAGCTTATTTTTAATGTGGATGGAGAATGGTGGTTTTTATTTCTTTGTGATGCGTTCTACTAATAAATATTTTTTTCTTGTAGATGTGTTGCTTCACGATTAGAGATTTCACACGCCAATTACACACACACACACACACACACACACACACATATATATATATATATATATATATATATATATATATATATATATATATATATATACTAGTAGTTGGTGCTTGCATACTGCAAGCATTTCATCTCAACATAAAAAAACATTCATTATTCATCTTTCATCATTACACATATATTTTTAATTCTAAATATTTCACCTCCGCAGCGATTTTCGTTTTTCCCACATGTAAAAATAATAGTTTAAAACAATCCTCAAATGTTGCAATTTAAAAATTTTTACACTTTCTTCATTATGGGGTATTTATGCTACACATTTTAGCCAAATTTTAAAGTTGTAGCACTTATAGAAGTAAAATAATAGTTTTCTAATTGTTTAAATTTAAATAATTTTTAACGGCCGCCGCAACTCATATATGGTGAAATTGAAATGTTTATTTGTGCAAGTTTACTACTCTGTAAATACTTTGAAAATTTCAGCTTCCTAGCTCATCCCGTAGTACCTAAACAGTTATCTAATTGTTTAAACTTTAAGAATTTTTAACTGCCAAACAAATTAAAATATCAAAATTTGTATAATCCCTATTTCTTTTTTTAAGAATTCTACTTATCAAAAAAATTTTAACTCTGTAGCACATGCGGAAATACATAAACCTTGAAAATTTGTTTAAACAATTGCGAATTTTTATCGGCCGCATTGTTGCACTTTTTCAAGATTTTCGTTTTTTCAGTCGGTTTTGCACAAAATCCTACCTAAGAAACAAATTTCGAACCACCAGCTCATCTGGAAGTGCCTAAACATTAGTATCCTCCTCCTCTGTAAGAGTCGTCGATATATAATGATAATAGCTTACGGAAAAGGAAAGTTAAAATGGATATATGTATGGCAACAAGGTGTTGGGATGAGGAAACCCAGTGAACACTCACCAATCGGAAGACTTCAGGTTGGTGAGGCCCCGGGGATGTCGAAGCAACACATGTAAAAGAACACTAAAACACTGAAACATCACAAACGTAGAAGCTTTCGGAATTATTCCTTCATCAGCTACAGAGAGAGAACTCGTTTGTGATGTTTCTGTGTTTTAGTGTTGTTTTACGTGTGTCGCTTCGACATCCTCAGGGCCTCGCCATCCTGAAGTCGTCCGATTGGTGAGTGTTCACTGGGTTTCCTCATCCCAACACTATGTTGCCATACATATATATATATATATATATATATATATATATATATATATATATATATATATATATATATATACACACATATATACACTTACACACATAAACATATGCCTGTTAACATACCATTAGAGCAATGAATACTCTATACTAAAGAGCCAATCTTTAATTTTTGTTTTTACTTGGCTTTGGCTATTTAGTGTTTGTAGTTCCTTAGGTAGTTTGTTAAACTTATTAGGAATATGCAGTTTCAATTGTCTTACACCACTGTTATTAAAATACTTTGGAATTTCATATTTTATTTTATTTCTCATATCTTTTTGATGTGTTGTTACTATTTGTTTTTTATATTTATTAGAAAAAGAGTTATCTGTAATGCAAACATATTTGTACAGTAGAGGTATTGCCAATACTCCAGCATTCTTATGCATATTAGTACAGCATAATGTCTTATAGTTATTACAATGACACTTGGTTTCACCTTGGTAAGGAACTATAGGTTTTACAATTCTATTTTGATTTTTGATAAGCAGATTTAATTAAGTTTTACCTGCATTACCCCAGATGGTTATGCCATATCTTAAAAGACTTTCCACCATGAAAAAGTATATCATACTTGTTGTGGCAAAATATTTTGCAGGTAATATAGTTGAAATAAGATCTTTCTTAGGGTGCTATTTATTTTTTTAATATGTTCATTAAATTTAAAGTTTTCATCAATAATTATGCCTAAGTACTTGTATGTTTGTACTTTCTCTAGGAGTTCAAATGTGCAGTTTAATTTTTTACTGTGTAAGCATTCATGTTCATGAAGGCTGATTTTTACCTTTCTTCTTTGTGGAATTATTAAAAAGTGCAGTCATAGTTTTTTTACTATTAATTATCATTTTATTATCATGAGATCATCCTCCTCCCTCGGAGGAGCCTGTAACCTCTAGAGGGCGCGTCCCCAGGTGGCGGATTGGGGAATGCTCTACAGATATGTAGGGTAGGAGGGAAATAAAATACCTCCCGCGGACCAACAGGCAGCAGCGTCTGTTCTCCATATTAGGGGCGGCTGCAAATAGCGTCTGTTCCCCATGTTAGGGGCGGCTGAATATATAGGCGGAAGGCAATGGGAAACCACTGCCACAATATATCCCATGTAGAGGCATCATGACGGAGTCTTCTCTTGTTAAATATTCCGGAGGCAAAATGGTCCCCCGCTCGGATCTCCGGGGGGGACAACACGAGAGGTTCCGTTTAACACAAGGAAGGAAGGAAGCTGGAAAGAAGTTGAGAATTGGCACGTGGAATGTTAGAACACTCCTACGAGCAGGGAAGTTGGAAAATTTAAAGAAAGAGATGAAAATAAATAGAATGGATATGATTGGCTTAAGTGAAATGAGATGGGAAGGAAGAGGGGAAATAAAAAGTGATGACATCACGGTGTACTATTCAGGAGGTACTAGAGGAACGAATGGAGTAGGGGTAATTTTGAATAAGGAAATAGCAAATTGTGTACAGAGGGTGATATTTGTAAATGATAGAGCAATTGGTCTTAGAATAGGAATGCACCCAAAAGATCTACTGTTGATACAAGTTTATATGCCGACCAGCCAACATGAAGATGAGGCTGTTGAAGAAATATACGAGAAGATAGAAAATATTATGGAGGAGGAAGGTAAAAACTGTTGCAAGATAGTGATGGGCGATTGGAACGCTGTGGTAGGAGAGGGAAGAGAAGACCAAGTAGTAGGAAAATTTGGACTAGGAAAAAGAAATAAAAGAGGTGAAAGACTTGTTGAGTTCTGTAAAGAGAAGAGGATGTTTATATCAAATACTTGGTTTGAAAATCATAAGAGAAGGCTATACACGTGGAAATCACCAGGAGATGGAGCCAGATATCAAATAGATTATATTCTAGTGGAAGAAAGATATAGAAATGGAGTAAAAAAGGCATATGGACTTCCAGGAGCAGACATTGACAGCGATCATGTGCTCCTCATGGCCGAAATTAAACTAGCCTTGAAGAAGGTTAAGAAGGCTAAGATAGTTAGGAAATGGGATTTAGAGAATATAGCCACAGTAGGAAAAGAAAGAATAGGAGAAAAATTAGCTCAGGCAATCAAAAGAGAAAACGTGTCGGAGGAAAATGTGGATGAAGCATGGAATAGGATAAAGAAGGCTATAAGGAAAACAGCAGAACAGGCTATTGGGTTTTTCAAAGGAAAAAGAATAAAAAAGCCATGGGTGACAAAGGAAATGATAGAAAAGATGGAAGAAAGAAGGCAATACAAAAGCAGGACTGATGAAGATGGAAAAAGGAAATACAGGAAACTGAATAATGAACTAAGAAGAGAAACCCAAAAAGCAAGGGAGAGATGGCTAGAGGAGGAATGCTCAGATATAGAAGATCTAGAGAGAAAAGGAATGTATGACTTGATGTATAAGAAAGTAAAAAATGTAACGTGGGATAGATGGAGAACAAGTGCATGTGTGAAAGAGATTGCAAGTAAAGAAGATAAAGTTCTATATAAGGAAGAGGAGGTCCTTAATAGATGGAGAGAATACATGGAGGAGTTGTACAAATCAAATGAAAAACCAAAGGATCTCCGTATTGAAGAGCAGGATGAAATAAATAATGACGAAACAGGGGTTTCGATATTGAAAATAGAGGTGCTACAAGCAATAAAGGATATGAAGAATGGGAAGGCAATGGGGGTAGATGAGATACCGATAGAATTATTTAAGTGTCTTAATGAGGAAGGACTGGAAGAAATAGTGAAGTTGTGTAATGCAATCTATGACAAGGGGATGTGGCCAGAGGATTTCGTCCAAACAATTATGATTCCAATTCCGAAAAAGCAAGGAACAAGAAAATGCAGTGAACACAGAACAATCAGTTTAATTACACATGCAGCAAAGGTTCTACTTAGGGTTATGAACAGGAGACTAATTAACAAAATGGAAGAAAATGCTGCAGAGGAACAGTTTGGATTTAGAAAGAGTAGAGGTACAAGAGATGCAATAGGATTGATAAGAATGAGTGGAGAGAGATATATAGAAAGAGGTAAAGGAATTAGTCTGTGCTTCATAGATATGGAGAAGGCATTTGACCGAGTGAACTGGGAAAAACTGATGGAAATACTAAAAGCAAAAAAAGTAGACTGGAAAGATAGAAGGTTAATTAAAGAGCTGTATATGAAACAGAAAGCAGCTATGAGGATAAAAGATGCACAAACCTAATGGTATGATCTAGGAAGAGGAGTAAGGCAAGGTTGCTGCTTATCGCCAACCCTGTTCAATATATATGCTGAAGAAATGATTGACAATGGAATAGGGAATGATAAAGGAATTAGTATTGGGGGTAGAATAATAAATTGTATAAGGTTTGCTGATGACATGGTAATTTTGGCAGATGAAACGAGGCATATTCAGGAAATGGTTACAAAGGTAGAAGACAGGATGATGGAATATGGAATGAAAATGAACATAAAGAAAACAAAGGTGATGAGAATAGGGGATAGAGAGATTATGAATGTGTCAATAAAGGATGGAAGAGTGGAGCAAGTAAAACAGTATAGATATTTGGGAAGCATGCTAACTGAAGACTGGAGAAGTGAAAAAGAAATAAGAACAAGAATAGCAATGGCAAAAGAAACATTTAATAGGAAAAAACGGGTACTATGTGGTAAAATGGATTTAAATCTGAAGAAACGTCTTGTGAAGTGCTATGTTTGGAGTGTATTGCTTTATGGGTGTGAAACATGGATGCTAAAGAAAAGAGAGAAAGAAAGACTAGAGGCATTTGAAATGTGGGTGTGGAGGCGGATGGAGAAGGTTAAGTGGATGGATAGGATAAGGAATGAAGCAATACTAACAAGGGTGAATGAGAAGAGAAGATTACTTGAAACAATTCAGAGGAGGAAAAGTAACTGGTTAGGGCATATCTTGAGAGGAGAAGGTTTGCTATTGATGGTGTTGGAAGGATCAGTAGAAGGTGAAAGGAAAAGGGGACGTAGAAGAATAAAAATGTTTGATGATCTGAAAGAAAGGGGAGGGTATCAGGAAATGAAAGAAATGGCAAGGAACAGAAATGAGTGGAGACAACGCTGGTGCCAGGGACCTGCCTAGAGGCAGAACACCTCATGATGATGATGAGATCATCTATTTACTGCATGCAAGTCCTTTTGCATGTTATTTTCTCTAATCTTTATGACCACTTATCAATACCACATCATCAGCATAGCCAATAATCTTAGTGTGTTTAATTAAATGAATTATATCATTTATATCTCTATAACTCTGTTCACTGCCAAGGCAGGTTCTCCCCTGAAGATGCCCACTTAGTGGGCGAAATGCATAGGGCTTACCCTACAATTTTTTGGCTGAAGGAGTTTTATACAACTGTTCATTTATATATAATATAAATAAAATAGGGCCCAGTATAAAACCCTGAGGTACACCATAAGTTACATATTTTGAGACACTTACAGTTCTTTTTAATTGCACTTTAATCACTCTGTTGTTTAGGAAACCTTTAAACCAATCAAGCACTAATCCCCTAATACCAATATTTTCAAGTTTTACAATCAATGTATCTATATCTACTGTATCAAATGCCTATTTATAGTCTATATAGCATGCTATAATATGATTATTTCTGTCTAAATTTTAATTAATCAGCTCTGAAAATTCTTCCAGTGCCTGTTTAGTACCTTTATGTTTTTGGAACCCAAACTGCATATTTGATATAATTTTATATTTGTCCAAGAACTTTAATATATATTCATAATTATGTAATTGGTATTGGCCTATAATTATTTAGGTCAGTATGCAATCCCCCATTATATATTGGTTTTACTATTGCTATCTTCAAATCATGTGATACAACACCATACTTTAAGTGACTATTTATTAAATTTGTTGTAACAATTAATAATGTATCCTTGTTTTTAATATCCTTTAACCTAATTTCATCATAGCCAGGTGCCTTGTTTGCCAAGTTATTTATATGTTCCTCGATTTTCTTAATTTTGGCATAAGGGATAAAAATGCTGTTAGATAGTCTGACATAAGAAGTTTCTTTCAAGTTTTTGAGACATTTTACCTTTAATTCCATAATTCCTCTAGTGAATTGTTTTACAAACTAATTTGCTAAATTTAGTTCTGAAACATAATTACCAAAATACTTAATTATATTAACAGATTGCACATTAGATATACTCATACCAGTTAGCTTATTAATTTCCTGCCAGGTCTTTTTGCAATCATTTTGAATATTCTTAGATGTTTTTGTAAAATAGGTTTTTTTGCAAATTTAATTTCAAGTTGTTTTATTTCTAAAAGTTTTATATTCAGGTCTATATTTTTCATTTGATGGACAGCTTTTCCATCTTTTGAATAGAATGTCTCTTTTTTTAAGCTGCTGTAAAAGTTGCTCTGTCATACACCATTTCCTAAATTTGCAAGAGTTCTTAGGTCTATTTACTCTAACTTGATCACAAGTTTTGTTTAATTCACTCACTAATAATTCATACTCAACAGTAGGGGTTTCTTGTTCTATAATATTTTTAAAATTGCGCTGTTTTATGTATTTTTGTACTTTGCTATCACTTAGGTATATAAGATTTTGGTCTGTAAGTAAACAGAGTTATCTGTTGCAAAGGTTGTCAAATTTGCTCCAACAATGTAGTGATCTGCCAGTTTAGTTTTTATTACACAACCTTCTACATCTTTAATAAGAATGTGATCCAAGCAGGATTTAGATGTTACATTGTTAACCACTTCTTCTCTATTGAAATTGTTAATTAGTTCATAAAATCCATTGGAATACAGCATGTCTCTATAGAGTCTCTATAGTCTCTCCTAGCATTATTACATTTTTATAATTAAACCTTTCAACCATATTCTGCAATTCATGTACAAATTCATTTTTATTAGTGTTTGGGAGTTTATATGAACAAACAATAAGCAAATCTTTTCCATTAATTCTAGCTATGCCCAAGATGTGTTAAATATTAAATTAATATTTTTTCATGTAGATGTATTGCTCCACGGTTAGAGATTTCACACGCAAATTCGAGTTCACGCAGTTTCCGATTATCGAAAAAGCGAGTATTAGAATCATGTTTTTCTTTAACAAATTTAATGGAGGTGATGTTGAAATGAAAAACGTCATTGTTTTGAGGTCGCTTTTCAACTCTCGCTTTTAATGCTCGAAGCTAAATATTTTTACTTTTATTATATAAAAAAGAGTAAAATTACAAGAGATTTTTCCCTGGGAGATGTATTGCGTTTTAAAAGTGTCTTTTTTTTAAATGAATAGCCAAGCTTGTGTTAACCTTCCATCAATCTGCCCATCAAAAGTTGTTGAGGCATTTTAGAGATTATTGTTGTTGTTAACTTTCAGTGTGTTAAATAATAGAAAACATATATAACTACATACGTACATAAATACACTCTTAGTCATGCTATTAAAAAATCTATTTCTAAAACAATTTATGGAAAAATACGCAACCGTTTCCTATAGCATCAAATCTTTGCGAGAGAAATTTATTAAGATAATTATAATATCAATATTGTTTTCAGAAATTGAAAGTTACGAATTACGTTTTGGAATACGGTCAGTCTATGTTAACAAATATTTACAGTCGATTGTTAAGTATAGCCAAGTGCTGTTCTTTTTCCCTGGATTTGAGGGAATGATTTCCGACCGACGCAGATTAAATTGAGCCTTCAATTTATCTCGAACATCTGTTCTCGAGTCAGTCTTGAAGGATAAGCGTCACGATTACAAACATCCAACAAATCATCTCGGATGGGCGTCTGTATCTTTACGTATAACCGACCGGAACGCAGAATTCAGATACATTGCAAACATAATTCTGCACGTGTTCAGGCATGAATGTTTAGTCTTTTTTATATTTGTATATAAGACACGCGGTCATGATTATAAACGGTTAAAAATATATGAAGTTCACTCAACCAACACTAACAGAATTTAATAATACGTGCTTTCGAATATGTCCCGCACTGCACTTACCTAAATATGTCTCGTGATAAATCTTGATGCTTCAATGAACATGAGATTTTATATAACGTATTGTTCGCATAACGCGGTTAGGTTTTACGTAAGGAACAATTGTACATAAATATATGTCTACTCCAACCCATACAGATGTTTACAGCATTCATCAAAAATTTGATATAAGATAACTTAAACAGAATTGCTGTTGAAATAATCAGATTTTAAAACTGCTATGCTGTTGACAGTTAACTTCTCCGAAAACTCCATTGAGAATAACCAAAGGGGGAAAACATTTTTATTATGTTTGGAGTTCGTGGTGCATTTTAAAAGGCCCTTTTTTAACAGAAGTAAAAACAAAAGTGTACAAAGGAATCAAGAAGAAATAGACGTTACAAAGAACTGCCGTAGTGTTCAAGTTATTTTCCATGTAAAAAAAGAAATCTGCGGGATAATTTATAGTTCTCGGGCAAATGGTTGCAGGCAGAAAGTAGGAGAGAGAAAGAGAGGGACAAAATGGAGGGAGGGAGAGAGAGAGAGGAAAAAGAGCATATCTATTGTCGTTGATCGAATCCTCGGAAGGGAGAGAGAGGGAGGGAGAGAGGGGGGAAGGGAGGGAGGGGGAGAGAGGGAGGGAGAGAGAGGGTGGGAGAGGGAGGGAGGGAGAGGGAGACAGTTTGGGGAGGAGGAACTTGAACGGTCCCACAAGCCAGCCAGCAGCTGCTAAAAAAAAATGAAAAAAAGGTTCGCCCACGGATTAAGAGTATCGATGGAAACGACATCGGGAGTCTCGATAGATGGATCGCGATCAGTACAAAAAGGGAGAATCAAATGGAACAGAAGCAGTGATCGGGGATGCGTGAAATCTCTTTCGGCGGACGGAGTTCGCGATTCGATTGTTTTATGCCGTGCGCCTTAAAAAAGGGAAGGTTTTTTAAGAGAGAGGGGGTGGGTAAAACGAGCGGTACGTGAGGAGGGGGAGAAAGGAGGAAAGAGAGAGGGAGAGATCGGGAGGAACAGGTCTATAAGGCTGAATGTTATCATGAAGGGGGAATTTTATCTGGAACGGTCCCGGCAGAGCTATGCAAGTGAGAGAAAGAATTCCCCAAAGCGGGCGGAATAGCAAAATACATTTTGCGATTCTTTGGTCTTATGTCTTTTTCCGACAAGAAATAATTTTTCTGAAAGTTAAGCTTGGTGTTGGTGATCTGTTGGTGGCTTTGATAAGAAACGGGTACGTTTCGGCGATGACTCTGAGTTATGTTAAAGAGGTTCAACGCATGCCGTTTCAATGAAACTTAAAGATCCTGTTTTCCTTAAATTTAAGTTTACGGAAAGTTTTCCGACTAGTTACAGCTCGGCGTGAGAATGCGTAAAAATAGAACATCAAGTCAAGATTGTTCTATGAACCGCTGCCGAGAAAATTACAATATGCTACGTCCTCCACCCTGAATCGTCGTGCTCAAAAAAATAAGCTGTAATGACGGCACTTTCGTCAGATCAGACATATTCATCTTATGCGAATATTTTTTAACCCATAAACGCCGTCAGACGTTACTATTACGTCCTGCGAAAACTGTCCATTCGGCCGTTAGACGTACTATTACGTCCTGCGTCAGCCACAATTTCTTTTATCTTTTGACACTAGAGACTTCTTTAAATCTAAATTACCTTTATATATTTTGTTCTGTATTTTGTTCCTGTTTAAAAAAATATGTACTCCACGTTGAATTTTGCGATGGAATTTTCAATTTTGCTACGATATGACGGTATTTTTCCGTATAAAAATCGCTTTTTAATGAGCCAAGGAACCTTTCCTTGGTGTTTGAAATGCAATGTAGCAATTGTGTATCTTTTCAAAGGAGAGCACGATTTTTCTCCTCTTTTTTTCCTGGTGGAGCCATTTGGCTTAAGTCATGCGACAAAGGTCTTCCTCGGCATGTAAAAAAAGAAAGGAAAACGTCTTATTAGAAATGTTTACGAATGAAGAATGGAATTGGGTTGAGTAAAATCATTTCGGTAAACATTCGCTGTCATGACCGCGCGATCCTTCGTTCCTCGCTGCATAGGAGAGCGTCAACACCAACCAATATCTGTTATTTCGTCCTCTTCGAGGTGGTTCGGATTATTAAGGTTTTTTGTACCCCCAATGCAAGTTAGTTGAGAAGGAGCCTTTGTTCTTTTCGGAGAGGAATTGCGAGAAATTGTGTATATCTATTTGTATGTATTTGTTTACATATAATATACGTTTAGTTTTGTGATAGAATTTTAGTTTTTATCACTGACCTACGGACTTTTGGTTTCTAAAGTTGACACATAAATACCTGAGGAACCCACAAAATTGGGTTCCATTTCTTTGTCACCTGAAAGAAGATGTAGGGTTTTTTTTCCTCTTCAGATAAGGGCTTTCTCTGTTGTGCTATCTAGTGGGACCAAAGCAGCGATGAAGCGAGTTAGCAAGAAGAGGACACGTTATCAAAAATCACTAACAGCGAAGCTCTTCCATTTATTTACACATTATTTTACTAGAAGTGTTTACTAAACTATAAGGAATTTCTTGCTGAATCCAATTACGCATGTGTAAATTTTATAAAAAGATTTGGAAAGGACTCATCAGCTAGTTTAACTTTTGAAAGTTTTCCGTGTTTTGGATCTAAATTCATTTCTGATGTAAACATCGTCATATCTTCCTTTCCAATAAACGAAATGTAATCATTTCTTCTATGTGACTTTTGTAATGGCCAAGAATAATGACTATATAACTAAAACGTTTATATTATAAATAAATCGTCTTCTAATAAATCAGTAATACTACATATACTTAAACATTTCCAGTTAAGACATTAAAAAGTTGAAATAGGTAAAACTTTTCAGTTAATTGGTTTAGATGGGTAGATTCGTAGAATAAAATAGTTACTAATTTAAGTTATTCTTTTATTAAGATTGTACATACATCAATATCTTTCATAGATTTCCCAGTGCTGAATGTTATATATAAAGTGCGAACGCGCGCCGGAAAATTAGCGATTGGTGTACATTCTCTTCTATTGCAACTATGTTTGTTTGTGAAATATGATACGAAAAATGGATATTTACAAATTTCACGTTTTTCGTAAATCCACAAAAAAATTCGAAAAATCGAGAGAAAACTTATAAAGTTATGATTTTTAAAATTTTATCGAACGTTTTTGCAACGCAATCGTGAAAATTTAAAAACCTCATCCGGCCTTACGGGTAGGATTTAATAAATCTCCTCCGGGCTTGAGGGGGTAAATACTGCCCAGATATTCGCATTACTTGTATCCGAGAAATATTCGAAGTATATAAAATTAGCTTGATGGGATCGAAATTTTTAATTCTTCTTGCGTGCCAGGACAAATGATATCTTTATTTCAGTCACGGAAGTATGTACATTATACCACAGAGATTCACTAACATGCAAATTATGATGCACAGGAAAACTCCAGGGCATTCAAAATATTTTGTGCCTCAGTTTTGTCCTGGTTGTCGTGCGAGATCCGAAGATATTATCCTCTTTTATTTAATTTAATTCTGATATCCATGACTTCTTATTTTTGTTCTGATTAAATCATTCGTCAAGATGACGGGGAAATATTAATTTTAACTCGTTAATTTAAAGTTAATTGCGTGTACGTTTTTTCGTTTTCACGAGAAGAATTCCGAAAATACGGTTCCCTATTTTCATTGCGTGTGGATTACATCCAAGTGCACTGGTGCTAGATACAGGAACATCCTTCGGCTATTTTTCCACAGTCACTGTGATTTTTCAGGCACTTGTAGCAGTCGATCAGTGTTGAAGCCATGGCGGTGGAACGATGCATTTATTAATTTTCAATTTTACAGAGACGAAAAACGCCTTTTTCTGGTTTTATACTAGTTTGTGCAACACAGATTCTGACTTTCTTCCACAAATATAAATATTAAGCATAATAACGTTTAATTTATGATTTAAGCCATGATTTTAATTAATTTTAAAGTTCAAATAATTATAAGTTCTGCTCATTACAGATTGGTTTACTCCCGTTTAATGTTTCTGATTTTTACAAATCATTTTAGACTTGAAAACAGGTGACCTGTAACGCACTTTGGTTTATATTATATTTAACCTTGACTTCTCGTGTATTTGAGGGAGTGATCGATATTTAACACAAATTGAGTCGTTTAAAGAATATATAAAGTACAGAAACCACCATCAACTAGAAATACCACCCACTTTTTTAAAAATCTTTTATTGCTATAATACGCCACATCCAGTGAAAATTAGTCAGGAAAATACGTAAAGAAGTAAAGCTTTTCCTCGGATCGCGTGATCGTGCAGTCGAGCGGACACGGATCATTTTTAAGCACCTTTCCTAACCAACTCGACCAAACAGATAAACTGTAGGAATCCAAATAGCTCGCGTTTATCTATCTCGAAAAGATTCGGTCTTCGCGCTCGCCTTCTTTCATCCATCCATTCGTCTCCATCCCTCGCGCGCCCACAATCGAAAACACGGGGAGCAGACGCGAAGCGCGCACCGTCGAAACCGCAAGCAAACCCTGAACGGGAACCGGGGACGGTGGAGTGGGGCTGGCATATATTCTCCTCCTCTGTGAATTCAAAACCTTCATTATTGCTCGCGGGTACATAACGCACCGACGGGTATGCGGATATACACGTATTCACGTCTCAACCCACGCGATAATTCTGCTCATCCTCTCTCCCGTTCACCCACCCTTCTACACTCTCTCGTCTTTATCATGCAGCGAATGTGGCGCGGAATGGATCAACCTCATAAACCGCCCGTCTCTCTCTCTCTTTACCCCATCCCCTCCTCTCCTGGCCTTTCACTCCATTTCCCTTTATCGTGGTTTTTAACCCTTAATCACCCAACAACTGCAGAAGCCACAGGCGGTGGTTGCGAAATGATTTCTAACCTCACGTTGGGGCTGAATCAAAGGCTTGGCATATTCTCCGATCTAATCTCTCATCCGATCCTATATATCCGACCTCCTTTACCCTCCCTCTCCTCCTACCTAAAATCCACTATCGTGCTCTCTCTCTCTCTCCGTCTATTTCTCTCGCTCACCCCTCGATAACTCAATATCGTCCCGTCCTTGGTCTGACCGTTTCTCCACTCGCTCGCTTTTAGAGTCGCCACGAAAATGATTATCCGTCGTTAACCTTGTTTTATCTTTGGTGAGATCCCCACTCCCGAGCGAGTTGATCTTATCTACAGTTGTGCGTCGGTTCTGCGTTTTATAATCCGCGTTTAATAAGGACATAAATTGATGATAATTTTCAACGACGGCTGCGTCACGTCGGTTTTATGGTTTTAGAACGTATTTGGCGAGTTCGTAATTGTTTGGTGGAATTAGTCATGAGCTCTGTTTAATGCTATTTCATCTTGGTTGGTATTTAGTGAGCATAATAAAGGTTATGTTTGAAAGATATCGCGTGTTTCATATTTAGCGAAAATTAATCCGTATAATCAAATAGGCATAGAGGCTAGGACTGTTAATTCATCAAGATAAGATATTTTAACTTCTTATTTCATAAAACATGGGATTATTCGATCCGCTCCTTTATATAATCAAGTTTTTTTCATCGAGAGAGTATTGTACCAAAACTTTGATAATTATTGGTATCGCTTATGATTTTATATCAATATAATTTTAGGAAGGAAATGTAGCAGCTCTTAAATTAAAATTAAGGATCGTTAATTTACCTCAAAGGACAGGAATTTTGAATCCGAAGAGCTTGTCTGGTTTAATTAATGGTTTCGATAGTTCCTTGTACCTATTATCTATCGCATAATAAACAAGATAACCTCTTTCTTATTTCTTGTATTATTACTTTAATTTATATACAAGTCCTATTATTATAGATATTTCGAGAAAATTGAGCAGATAAGGGTAAATGCAATCCATACATGACGGTTTTATTGTTCGTCCACATCTTTTATATAAACCACTTGTTCTGTTTTTATGAAATTTATCGATCCATTTCGACTAACTATAAAAAACCCTTTACATATAAGCTGAAGTGTACTTTTACTTATGGTTTTTACTTGTTTTCCAAGGAGGTATTTATTAATTTTGGCCTTTTTGAAAGTGAGAATTTTTTAATTTTGACCGTAAATTATAAGGGTTATCAGAAATTTTTAAAATATGGGATTAGATTTAATTCTTTTTATTATACACCCAAATATTTATATGCATTTGGAAACTGTACCACGAAATGAAGTGAACTTTTTCATTCCAGCTTTTTGTTTACTTGCCATTCGTTGTCTTGTATTTCCTACTCATTATTTCAAACAATTTTTTCATTCATTTTTCACTGTAAATTCTCTTGATTAATTGTATCTAATTCAGTCTGTATAACCTTTCTCGTATTTTCATAACCCCTTCCTCACTCCTAACGTTTTTGTTTGTTTTCTACCTACCTCTCTATTCATAAGCTTACCTTTTGTAAACATTTTACAGACCTCTAAATATGCATTCTTTTTCTCTTTAACCAGCATCCTTTTTATTCTCCTTTGTTATTTTTTTTAAAGCCCTATATCAATGAGTTGCCTCCATATTTTATGCGTGGACATAAATTCACTGTTCGCATAAACACATATATACAAGCTCGTGTGCATATATATATATATATATATATATATATATATATATATATATATATATATATATATAAAGAGAAATTTTTTTTCATGGGCGAAGATAAATAAATTGTAACAATGACGGCAATCTCTAATGTTTTATTATCCATTCGAATAAATTTTGAGTCAAAATTAACTATAGGTTATCCGCCCTTAATTTATCTCGGATGATTCTTAAGAGCCCTGTCAACTCAAATTAAACACATTTTCCTGTTTCTCGCCCATCTTCATTTAGACTCCTAACACCCCTGTATACTTGGTGCGCGGCACCCCCTGCCATCCGCCGTCAAGGCGACTTGCAGGGTAATATGTAGATGTATACTCCGCTTCATCTACACCTCATCTCTTCACAGGCAAGATGGGATTTCCCCGACATTTTAATTTCTATACCTTCGAATGTGCTGTATATCGACTACTTCTAACTGTTCGTCCCAGTAGGGATATGGAGAGGGGAGGGAAACTGGAGGACGCCCGTTCCCGTTTTGTGGTTCACTTTGTCCAAAATTATGCGTAATCAAATGAAGGTGAAACCGCTAGCATCACAGGTTTGTTTTCGAGCCTCGCTCCAGCCTCTCTCTATCTGTATGCGTTCTTTATCTTTCTCTAACTCGCTGTGTTAATTGTTCACTAGTTTGGAGAGCAGCTAGTAATTTAGTTTGAAAACAATCTCGGTGTTTTGCATTGGAAAATGCGTTGTCCCACGATAGCATCCGCGAGACTTTTACCAAATATTTGTCAATTTTGAGTGATTTGACATGGTGACGTCGGGTAAACATTCACACGTACGGTTACGCTATTGTGGTTGTATCCGTTATAAGTTATAACTATGGTGAATAAAGTTATATCATTACCGTAATTTCAACTGGGTGACCATATTCTTGTATTGCGACACGTGAATCAAATTAAGTTGAATGCGTAATGACAACCATCTGATATTTCTGTTTTTGCTTTGCTTTTTTTCTGCATTTTTTAGCTATTGCCGAATCCAAAAAAATATTTGTGTAACATAAATTATAAAGCATCCTTCAATTATTTTCTCCTTTTAAAATTCATAGTTCTCAAATATAATAGCTAAAATTTCCGATGTCATCAACTAAAAATATGCATTGTTATATCGTAATATGTATCATAATTTTAGCTTTATTACATTAAAATAAGGAATGCGTGTGTCGAGTATATGGAAAAATGAGATTTCAATATAACACTTAGGTGAAAATTAGAGAAGGAAAATCGCCTAGACCTTTCGTAAAAAACGTTTTGTGATGCCTATATAACCCATTACTAATATATAATTGATTTTGGAGCTTATAAGATACCTGTTACACGAAAAGTTATATTTAAAAATTACAGAAATTTAAAAAGCGTCCTGGATAAATTTCAATCAAACAGACAAAAGTAGTATCAAACATTAACCCTAGAACTGCCAAGGGGCGGGCCTCCGAGGCCCACAAATTGTTTTTTCGTATGTTTTTCTTTTATAAACAAAGAAAAAGTCTGGATATTTTATTAAATTGTTCATAGACTTAGGTAAAATAATTATCCGAAGTTTCTCATCAATGTATGGATATTTCAATTTTCTGCAAATTATTTAGTCATTGGCTGCATGCGTGTGCATGCGGCTAGCCTAACTTATAGGGCACCATATGCATAGAAAGCACAGTGTGAAGCGCGCTATTTGTTTAAACTGTTGTGTCAGACGAATAAGATTAAATCATTTTTCTAATCAATTTGTTATTATTTCTGTAAATAAATCTTACTGCAATATTAATATGATCTTGAAAACATAATGAGGAAGAATGTAAAAGAATTGTTCTAATGTAAATATTTGTCTTTATGTACATATAATTTCAAATAAATTACTAAAATTGTATATTGTATTCCTATGATGTTTTTAAATATAAAACAATAGGCTCGAAACTTGGCTATGACTTTTTATTGTATTTTAGTTATTGGGTTTCTGAGGCCTCCCCCTTTGTAGTCCACGGTAATGAAAATCGCTTGGTAGTTCTAGGGTTAATGCGGTCGATCAGAACTAATAATTATCGGAATTAAGAAAAAGATGTATTCCGTTTTACAGCACCGTCTAAAAATTGTTTACTTTTTTCACGCTCGAAAATATATTCCGTCGGCTGACAGGAGCGCCTCCTCCAGTAATATTTCTCACGTCGTAGTTCTGGTATGGGAAATATAGAGAGGCTGCACACGCAATAGTTGTACATTACTTCCTCCAGCTAATTCCATCATATTTCGTCCAGGGAGAGCTTGATCTCAAATTTACCGAACTATGCGTGGGAGGGGAACAACAAAAACCCGAAACTCGTGATCGGAGCCGTAAAATCGTCGGAATTATCAATTGCCGCGGAATAAGCGATGGAGATTTACCGCGGAAATGCGGAAGGGACCAGTGTCGTAAAATTTATCAATGAATACGAGTTGGGAAACAACATAAAAAAGAATCGAGCGGTTCGCGACTGAATAAATTAAAGAAGAATGCACCCCTAGAGCTTCGGCCCTCGGGAAATTAAAAAACATTTCTTTCGATTAAAATTCCATCAAGGAAGTCCCAAAACCCTTTTTCCCCTAGGCATGAAGAAAGGAAATCCTCCCGGCGTTTCGTAAAACGTTTATTTTTCGGGTTGATAAAGTAATTCGAAAAAATCTTTCATCTCTCTACTCTCCTCCCTCACACCGATTTTAAAAAATTACCAGGGTAAATTTTTGAATCGACTCCTTTCTCCTCTCCTGACGGGTTTTATCGCGCGGATTAACCAAAAAAAGATGATTTTATATGGTATGGGAGGGAGAGAGCGATGGGGCCGTAACTACTGAAGCCTTACTCCCTTTGAACGGCCTGTCGGTTGCTTGCCATCCCTTCTCTCCCTTGAACATCCTGTCTACCTCACTGCGACGATCATTTCTCCTCCGGCTCTCTTCTCATTCTGCGCCCTCTTTTCCCCACTTCTCTCCGTTCATCACTCTCTCCATAAATTCTTTTCTTCATTCCCTATCGCCCTTCCTCTCTCATTTGCATCCCATTTTTCAATAGCATCCCTTCTCTAAGCAACAGAGAGCGTTCGGGATGAAATTGCCACTCGTACTTTGAAGCAGGATTCGTCGACCAAATTAACAATAAGTGCCAATTTTTTCCATATCAGAGTAAAACTAAACATAGAAGAGCCGCGCCATAGGTGAATAAGGCTGCGTTTATTTATGAAAAGTAATCCGATATTTAAGCAAGGTCTTTGTTATATGTAAATGCGCTCTTATGGGTAATTATATCGCGGTCAAATGCGTCGTTCCAGGTGCTTTATCTGATTAGAATTGGTTTAAGTGAGCCGCACGACAGTCCTTAGAGAGCCGCATGCATTTCAGGAGCCGCAGTTTGCCCACTTCTGTCGGAGACGCCCGCATGCGTCGGTATTTTTTTCTTAACTCCGACCAGCCTCCGTATGAATAAATTAGCTGTAATTATATGTTTCTCTTCACACCCTCATCTCTCCTACACTTCCCTCTCTCTCTCATGTAAATATTTCGCACATTTCTTACTCTTCTCTAATGTAATTCTTTACTCCAAACCTTTTCTTTCTCTCGCGTTTTATACGTTCATTTCTAGCACTCGACA
This sequence comes from Tanypteryx hageni, assembly GCA_028673005.1. NCBI lineage: Eukaryota > Metazoa > Arthropoda > Insecta > Odonata > Petaluridae > Tanypteryx > Tanypteryx hageni. The sequence continues at coordinate 177,131,453 of CM054113.1, forward strand.
CATTCTCTCCTCTAACTTCCCCTCCTCTACAGCTTTTTAACCTATTCCCGCTCATTCCTGGACTTTGCTTTCAATCCTTCAGCTAGCATCTCTTCTTTAACTATCCATAATTATTCACACTCCATGTTCTGCACCTGTTATCCACCCTCGCCATTTTAAATAACCTCTTACGACATTCCTTCCTCTCCTTTAAACTTATCTCAAGCACGCAGCCTCTTATTCCTCTCACGTAATTTTATTTTTTAATCGGAACATTAATCGATTACATTTCGTTTGATCATTCATCCCATTTTCGCACACTCTCTCTCTCTCTCTATACCTTACTCCCCTCCATCATATGCATATGTGTGCGTATGATTGCATGTGTGTGTGTATTCGCGTCGGAACCGAGCCAGATTACCCTCTGTTGACAATGGGACCGCAACAAGCTCGCTGAGTACCAGCTAGTGAGGGAAGGTCCCTTCAAACTCCGATTTTTCATTCACTTTCTGCGAGAGAAATTTGTCTCTCTCTTTCTCTATCTTTCTCTCTCTCTCTTTCTCTCTCATTCTCTCTCTTTCTCTCTCATTCTCTCTCTTTCTCTCTTTCTCCTACCTATACTTCTATTCTCTGCTTCCCTCAATGTACGCCAGTTTTGCAGCTTCATTTGATGCTCGAACGACCATTCTCCATTACGGAGAGAGAGAGGAGATAATAAAAGCGGCGAACGATAAAAAAATAGTATCGACGAAGAGAACATTTAATGGTTATCTCGCCGTATTCGGCCAAACAAATTGACCTGCTAAAGCCTAAAAACATAGTCTCGTACAACTTGTTAAGCCTTTCTGCATGACTCGGAAAGACGTTGAAAATGTTTATGCCAATTATCGTCGGTTTTATGCAAGAGATGCTTTCCATTTATGGTTTTTTTTTGTTTTGCTTGTTATCGTGATTCAGGTCAGTCATGAGTATATGACGTTTCCTTCAGTATTAAAGTGTTTCTTGCCTCATAATTGACTATCGTGAATTATCCTCATAGGCAGAAAACCGAGGAGTTGGATTTCTGGATTTCCATTTGGCTAATTTTAGGAATTAATGTGAGGAATTTTGTTTGCCTTTTAAAAATTAGTACAGCAATCGAGTCTCGAACTCAGGATATGAGCATATGATTCGAAAAAACAAATTTGTTGCTAACGAGATTTGAATCCATTCCAGTTCAACTCTGAAATTAGTTTGGAATGCGGAAATTTCGCTAACGTTGTGAAATGCAATTACCACAATCACCGGTGCATGGTTGGATTTGGGATTAACCTTGGTTGTTTACTCCCATTTAAATCACATGGCCAGAGCTACAAAGAATACATTTTTATTGCACCGTGTATGCATATAGTCGTCCAAATAGTCACTTTTTCGCTTGGCTCATAGCATTAAACACAATTCCACATTAAATTGCACAAAAGCCTTCGAGTTTCACTTATTTTAATAGCCTATTGAGAAACTTTTGTGAGAAAATGGAGACAGGTGAAAAACTCGCCAAGAGGACTAGAGAGAGAGAGAAGGAGATAAAAGAGAGCTAATCTCGTGCATCGCTGCCGAGTTGGAGCCTAAACATCTAATGTGTTGTATTATTGTTTGCATGTGGAGATTTTATGAGCAATTCTAGCTAAATTAATGTTTGCAACGTTGTTACAAAAATGTAATATACGCTTTAGTGAAAATTTATGTGGCTTAGCTCTATGTGAAATTCAAGCATTTTAAGCTGGTAATAAAATTTCTAGACACCTTTTCAAAGTTTATTCATATAATTTGTATTTTAACCAGTTTACTGAACAACTAAAATGTGTGTAAATCAATCGGAATTATGCTTTCGGAATCATTGTGTGTTGGGCAAGAAAAAGTAAATTGATAACAATAACACTATAATTAAATTATATCATTAATTAGATAATAACCTTAGATGGTCCTGTAGAATTTTACCATAGACGACCGTGAGATACATTCCAAGGTGGATAGAAGGCATTTAAATTTTATATTTTGCTCTAATCGAAGTTTTTCCACAAAGATTTTCTCATTACGAAAACAGATAATGTAAAAAATCAATAATAATAAAATATTTGATCTTAAATTCTGTAGCAAAGTCGCAGATTTATTTGAGAATATTATTTAAATAACTATTGTACGAATACCCGGCCACCAGTTTCAGAGCAGTGCTGCAACTTATTTTAACTTTCACACATTTTTCTTGATATCGCTTTTTGTGTTGAAACGTTCAGTTTTTTAATACAAATACCTGTTTATAATCCGTGCATCTTTTTTCCCTTTTTTTAATATTGGCGTTCAACCACTTTTGCTATTTTTTTCACCTCTAGTTTTCGTCGAGAATTATTTAACATCGATCAATGTCTCGGAGTTATCGTTGTCGCAATGATGAAATTACCTTAAAAATCGTGTTCGCTCGCCACATAACGACTCTAAGAAACTTTAAACAAACCAATTTTTTCTGGAGATTGCTATGTGGTATATCTTTCAAGTTTTTATCACTTTTTTTAATCCCTGATATAGTAATTTAGCTACGAAAAATGAGAGGAACTGTGATTAGCATTTTAGGTTATGCCTTACTTGCTGTGCATGGATAAGTAACATCACTTGTAATTTTATATTAGTTTTTGGATGATCGCTAATTTAACGTTTGCAATTCCGCAAAAAAAAGGACTACATCTCGTATTCGAGTTTGTTTTGTTGATTCGGTTGTAGCTCACGAGGGGCGAAATGCATTTTGGGAACCCGAATAATTCGCTGGCAGGCTAATTTAATTAGGCATTATATTCATTCATTAATTACCGAGACGGTATTTACTCGCTTGATAAACGGTCCAGATTTATTGTTACGGTTAGATTAAACGCATTGTAGTTCACAGGCTTTTAATTCCCCTAAGTTATACACATAAGAGCATAAGTTGCGACCGCGCTAAAAATTAGCGTCGAGGTCTAATTTCCTCTATTGCTACATGAGCCTGATTTTTTCTGTTTCAGCATGAAAAAATCCCAATGATAAAGCTCACAAAGTGCTAAAAATCACGCCGAATGGTCTCGCGAACGCCATTTGAAAAATAGTTGAAAAAATAATCGTTTGTTGACGTGCAGCGTGCGGTCGAAGCGGCCAAAGAGAAATTTAAACATTCATTTTTTTTTTCGGAAAATAAACACACACAAACGAAGCAAGAGCGTTTGGCTACGAGATAAAAGAAACATCGCGACAGCAACTCACTCGTAATCATAAAAAAGGCGGCGAGGGAAAGACGGGAATTGATTGCGTGCTCATTTATCTCTGCTTCCGCACGCATCCTCTTTTTCATGTACCCTCTTTCGCGCTCCATGTTCTCTCCCTTTCTCTCTTTCTCAACTATCTTTCCGCTTGGAATGTGTTTGTAAGTTCTCCTGTAACTTACCCTCTCATAATGAGTGAGAGGAGTGATGAAGAAAAGATGTATAAAGAACAGAGGAGTAACGGAGAAGTAACAGTGAAGCAAACGGGAAGTAACTGGGAAGGAACGGGGAGGAACATTTGGCTGAATGGGAAAGAATGGTGACGAAATAACGGGTACGAACAGCGAAATAAATTTCGAGATGGAATAAATGATGGAATTGGAGATGGAAGGGGAATGGAATGGAAAATGGAACTGGAGATGGAATGTGGGATAGAATAGAAAATTGAACGGGAGATGGAACGTGGGAGGGAATGGGGAATGGAACGGGAGATGAAAGTTAAAATGGAACGGGGGGTGGAACAGGGGATGGAACAAGGGATGGAACGGGGGATGCAACGGCGGATAGGAGGAAAGGAACGGGAGATGGTACACTGAAGAACGAGAAGAAGTTGTAAAGGAATGGGAGATCGGGATAAGAACAACGGGGGAACTGAAATGTGTACAGTACATGAGGTCCAGGGTTGGAGGTAGGGAGATGGCCTTTAGGTAGCAAATAAACGTCCCATCAGCCTTCCTTCCTCACCTATTAGTATTGCAACCTTCTCCCCCCTCCGTGCTCATTAACGACCACCCCTTGCTACAGAGCTCGGCCCATTGATGAGCAAGCGGCCGTAAAATGGGACCCGAGAGAGGTTTGAGGTTGAAACTTCATTTTCTCTGCCGGAGGCGGACGAGAGTCGTACAAACACGTACTCCCTACAAACGGTTTGTGGGGGAGGTGTTTGAATGAATTGTCTTAGACCGTGAGAGGAGAATGGTGGAGATAATATGATGATGGAAGACACGAGGTGGAATGCGAAGTTCGTGTACATGTGTAGTTTGCGAACGTATGCGTTCCGAGTGTGTTTATACGCGCTGTGTAGGCAAGGGACCGTGATGGACTGTGGAGGAAAACGGGAAGAGAGAAGGTTAACTGTTAGAGGGGAAGGGTGAGGAAGGACGAGAGGGTGAGCGAGTGTGGATGGAGGGTGTGTGTGGGAGTGTGTAGAGTGTTGGTTTAGCAGTGAAAGGACGTGTGGGATTGTTAAACTTTTCCTACAACTCCAACAGCCACGGTCAGCGGTCATTCTGGCGAGAGGGAAGAGAGGATGCAGCTCAAAGGACACGGCGCGTGGTTACACTAATGTTCCCCTTTGCAGCAGTACAGATTAACTTTGGTATCGCGCGGGTTTACTATAGGAACCGGGATACAAAGCTGTTTTTTATCGCAACCGTTCCTAAAATAAAGCTTCGGAGAGGTTTTTCTTTTAATTTCCGCACAGGATAGACCAAAGTGTGCCTCTCCGTCGATGTTGATGATTTGAATGCCACTAGAGTTTTGTTCCAAAATGTAACTCTTTTAAAGACTATCATATTCTATTTAATCATTTCCTTCGCCCATTTCAATTTGAAAATTCGGCAATTAATCGCACGATTTCGGAAAATTACGGGAATGGCGGATCGGTGCATGTTTGTGCGGTTTGCGTTAATGTTAATTAGTGCCATGAATGTTCTATGCATCCCAGAGATGAAAACGCAACGCATTGCTTTAATTTTAACTTAATTATAATTGTTTTAGTTAGGTAGGCTGGAGGTATGTTTTCAGAGTACCGTGTCAAATTAGTTTCGACGGAACTTTGTCACAGTGACGCTGTCGACACTTTTTTGTCCTAGCCATTTCTGCTGCGTTAAATTATTAATGATGGAATGAAAGATACATAATGTAAAGGATACGAGATAAATTAATATATTTCAGGTCGAGACTGCTTGAGAAATGTCAGGGCAACGAGATAGTTGCATTTTTGAACAAACATATTTAGGAAGGAATTAACGAAATTAACATTAAGTAAACATTAACGCGATTTAATAGCCGATAGCGCAAATGAACATGGGCGTTGGCTAATTTTTTTATCTTATTTATTTTATGCACTGCATCCCCTGATATCCACCAATAATGTGACTTGAAGGGCATTGCAGATTTACGCATAAAATTCGCATCACTGTGCACCGGGTCTGATTCGTCATTTTTATATCGGTTCGAGACATCGAAATCGTTTCCGTCGATACAAAGTCTTTATTTATTTTTTTGACGAGCAGACGCTTTTCAATTGAAGTCGGGATTTTGTTTTTCCCAGGATTTTTTAATCAGAGGGTGGTAGTCGGTGTTATTTTTCTTCTTTCCGTTGACTAATTTATTATTTCGAAAGGCTGCCTTTTTTGCTCTTAGCACTTCGTCCCAATTACGAGAGGCGTTATGGACAGCCTCTCTCACTCTTAGGTGTTGGCGATGGTGATGTCGGCGGCCTTAATGTTTTCACTGCCTCTCTCTTTTTCTCCCGTGCTTAATCCGAGAAGAACGTCGTTTGCCCGAAACGCAATTTCCCCATTCAAACAAATTATTAACGGGCGAGCTTTTCAAGTAAACATTTCCGCGTTAATAAGTGCGTTACTTTGCACGCGAATTGAAGATGTTCTCCTGCATGTGTCTGTGTGCGCGCGCCGGACTCGTTCCAAGCCCGAGTCTTTGTGTTTCTCGGGTCACGTCGACGCGTGTTTTTTGAAATAATCCGCCGCGCGACGGGCATTACCCTGATATTAAATAACATGAAAGCGAGCAGGTAAAAGTCTCCGCTATTAATATATCACTTTATATTATCCCGCAACAAGGACGTTTGCGGACGAGTAACCTACTAACCGATTTTAACCTTTAAATATTTACTCTAAATTGACATGCTATCGCAGTGCATGTAATTTCGAAACGCTCGTCTTTGATGAATGCCAAAGGTTAATGAAACAAGAGAGGAAAGATGCAACCATCACGCGTGTATGCATGCGAGGCAGAGGGGGTCTTTACGATTTATGCAATCTTGTCAAAAGAGATAAATATTTTAATGGCTTACAAGGAGTATTATATATGGGAACACGGCCATTCGAGACAATTTTTCGGGAGATGATTGGGGTGATTTTAGAAATATTTCTCAGAAATTTGACGACCCACTTCGAATTTGTTTACGAGATATTTTGCAAAAACCTTTTTAAAAATAACTCACAAATCACGCAAATAAAAAAATCGTAGTTTCTTAAAAATAGCATTACAGTTCCGCTTTCCCACCCACCGACGACGAAGTTATTTTTACTTTCTCCATGCGTAGTATAGGGGAAATTGTTGTTTTTGGGAAAAAAAATCTATTTCGAGATTTCAACGGAAATACACATTTTGAGGTCCTCTGAACACGTTTAGACCGTTATCTAGATGTCTCTGTCGTGCGTGTTCGTGACAGTTATTTTGTGGGTGCTCTAACTCAAAAACTGTTAATCAGATCAACACAAAATTTTATATTTAACATTTTTATGAAAGTCAAAAGAACTGATTAGTTTTGTGTAAAGCTCGGTAAATCAGAAGTGGGTGTTTACTCTTGTCACTTATCCGTTATTTTGAAATATTTGCATTAATATTGATAAATGTAAAAATGTATTTGAATACAAGTTGTAGGAAATTTAATTTCTACATCCTTTGTTTGAGTCATTTTCCTATATAATGCATTTTTTAAGAGATACTTTAAAAACTAAATATTTTAGCTGCCTCACTACGCCACCTACTGACGGCTGTTGTTAACAATTGACGCTTATTTACGTCTTAGTAATGCTCCTTTATAGATTGTTAATTGTTGGAGCTTCGTGGCTATATCAAATATCAGAAGGCTATGGTTTGAGTTTATTTCTTTTTTTTTTAATTCTAAATCTTTCTCTCAATTCCTTAAAATATTATATTATCATGTAACCTATTTGGAATTTTTAGAAATAATACACGTATGGAGAAAGGCATGTGGTGACCACATCAGATTTTTATATATTACATTTACAGCAGATATTGTTTGCTTCAGTTGCCACGAAGATTATTTTCGTTGCCAACAAATAAAAAACACGAGAAAGTTTTATAAGTTCATAGTGAGTTACGACTTTCTCGTTTGATTTTCTTTTGGTTATTCCTTCGATAAAAATGTTCTGAACAAAACATATGCTATTTGATTATTTCTATAAATTTAATTTAAAGATTTTTGTTATAAGTGTTATTTGAGGAGATACAAAGAAAAGATCATGGTTTGTCGCCAGAACAGTGGCAGTCCCGATTAGGCTACGTGAACCATTTATATCATATTCTTATTTTCTTTGCTCTTATGTTCATGAACATCCGCTTATTAGTTTTGCAGATGAATACTGTATACTTTTTTAAGGAATGTCTAAAATTATCGCTTGGAATATATAATAAAGAGGATGACGTTAAAGGTCGCGTATTTTTGCTCTTAGTGCTAAAATACGACAAACATTCCTTGGAAAAATATCCGGGGGCAGTGGATTCAAGTGTCTTACTGCCGCGTCAGTATACAAAGGATAAAGGAGTGAGTGATAAAAATAAGTGGTAGCATGAAGTGCATGCGCTATATATAGCAAACGTTGAATTGTGTGTTTGACTCATTCACTGTTGCTGCTACGACTCACCACCTTACCAGTGTTTGTTTCCATGTTAAATGTGCTCTTTGGTATAACATGGAGCGATTTACGTGGTCAGAGATGGCTAAAATTTATATGGTTTACGGCAAAGTGGATGGAAACGGCAGAAGGGCACAGCGGATGTATCAGAAACGCTTTCCTAAGAGACACCTACCACACCACGCCACCTTTGCGTCCATTGATCGGCGGCAGTGAGAGTCAAGTGCATCCAAATCATTAAAGCATTATTGTTCGCAGAGGAGAACTGTTTGTACCGCACGCTTTGAAGAGGAGGTTTTGGTACGATTTGCAGATGATCCATCCACGAGCACTCGCTCTGTAGCAAATGCCATGGGCGCAAATCATGTCAGTGTTTGGCAAGTTGTACTTGAGCAACAGCTTCACCCCTACCACTCTCAAAAGGTACAAGCGATGGGACTAGTGGTTTATCCGTCGAGAGTGGAATTCTTGCAGTGGTTTTCGCGGCACTGCACTGAACAACCCGTTTCCCGCCCGCTACACTGATGATGCAACTTTTACCCGTGAAGGTATGTTCAACAGCCACAATAGTTACATCTGTGACGAAGAAAATCCGAACGCAGTATTAATCCATGGCTATCAGCAACAATTTGCCGTCAACGTATGGGGAGGAATAATCCACGATTATCTTATTGGACCTTACCTACTACTGGCACGACTATCTGGACCTGTTTACAGGATATCTCAGGAGAAGGAAATTCCTGAGCTGCTCGAGGATGTGCCTTTGGGAATCCGCAGGCAAATGTGGTTCCAACACGATGGGGCACATGCTCATTTTGCTAACCCTGTACGTGAGTACCTTACTCAGACATTTGGTGCCCAATGGATCAGTCAAGGGGGACCTGTTGGTTAGCCTCCTCGATCGCCGGACTCTTAATTTTTTCTCTGGGGGGTAGTAAAGAGCATCGTTTACGAGACCCCTGTTGAATCCAAAGAGGACCTGGTAGCACGAATCATCGCAGCTTTCAACATTGTCCGCAGTACGCTGGGTATCTTTGAGCGGGTGCGCCCGTCAATGGTACGCCGATGTCAGCTTTGCATCGATGTTAATGGGTGACATTTCGAGCAACGGTTGTGACTTATGTAAATTATCAATAAAACCTGTTAATGCTCATTGCCACCACTTATTTATCACCTTTCCTTAACCTTACCTGAAAAATCGCGCTGTTTTGATTAGAGCGAAGACATTAATGAAGCATGAACACGTGATAGCATAAACGAAGATTTGCCTACCTACAGGCGTTTACATCTGCCTTTAATGCTCATTATCTCGAAAACTAAGCTGAAACGAACATGCATTGCTAATGTTAAAATGCTCGTCTAGTAAGCAGCAATTCACCTTCTCAGTTTGTCGGTCTTATTTATTAACACCTTGCGTATTCTATGTACCAAATTTAGTTGAAATCGGTTCATTCATGAAGAAGATGTTAGGGGGCACACACACACACGGGCACACACACGCAAGGATACGGAAGTATGCTAAAAATGATGTAAAAATATACTTTACAAAATAATGAAGTTTAAATGCAAATTAAAATGCCTTACACTCATTCCAGTGTTAAATGGTGAAACGAAATTTCCTGGAACTGCTAGAAATCTTGAATAAAACAAAATAAGAAGCATATCAAGATGTATTAAATACGTACTAATTTGAATATCCAGTTGCCATAAAGAAAATGTTATAATTTAACCTCGACGTTTAACAATGATATGGTCGGTGAGGCAATATCCCGTTAAAAAGCTAAGATTTTTCCAATATAAATTAAACGTTAAATTTTAGCGATTTCGTATTGAAGGCGAAAATCGACGATAAGAATAATATAATTTAATTATTTTTCTTTAAAACAGTTTGCCTCAGTAGATCGACTTTTACTTTCCCCGTATAGAGGAAAGTATTGTTTTTTATGAAAAAAGTCGATTTCGAGATTCCAACGGAAAGACACATTTTGAGGTCCTTTGAACACGTTTTGACCATTTTCTCAATGTCTCCGTGTGTATGGGAAAGAAATATTTTGGGTGCTCTATCTCAAAAACAATTCATCAGATTCACACGGGATTTTATATTTGACATTTTTGTTTAAGTATAAATAACTGAGTAGTTTTTTGTAAAAATTGGTCAACCAAAGGTGGGTGTTTACTCTTGTCACATCCAGTTTTTTTAATATTTACTTTAATGTTCGATGTATATAAAAAAGTAATAGAATAAACCATGTAGTAAATTTAATTTTCTACGACGTTTGATCGAAACATTTCCCCATGTAATGCATTGTTTAAGAGATATTTTTAAAATTATCTTTTTTAGCTGCCACCACCACACAACCGACTATTGTATTGACGCTTACTACGGTTTGAGATTATTTCTGTTCTTTGTAGTTTAAAATTTTCTCGCAGTTCCTTAAAATATTTATTATCATTTAACCTATTTGGAATTTTTGGAAATATTACAAGAGAATGTCATGTGTTGGCCACATCATATTATTATTATTATTTATTATCTTATGGGAAATAGATATTGTGCCAGGGAATCAAAATGGGATCTTTTTTCGAGATTTTCTTTCTTCAATGCGTTTTAATATCCGGATATAGCATACCTGATAACATTATATCCAATTATGATTTTAACCCTTTCAGACCCAGTGTCCAATATATTGGACACAATGTACTCCCTCAATTATAGTGTGTTTTTAGAAGAAATTGTAATACATTGAGTGTAAGCCTTGATGTTACTTTGTAAGTTTTATGTGACTTTGATTGCCATGTGGCGGCTTATTTTCTCAGTGTGCCTCTTAGCAGCAAGCATTGCAGCGCATTCTGCTGAATCCTCAGATAAGCTGTCTTAAATTATTTATTTATGTTAATATTTTATAAGGAAAAATGACATCAAATACTTGGAAAGCTTTGAAATGTGGACTTGGAGGAGAATGCTGAAGATAAAATGGACAGATAGGATGAAAAACGATGAAGTGCTACGAAGAATAGGAGAGAAGCGAATGATTATACAGACTATCAGAAAGAGGAAGGCTAACTGGGTTGGACATTACCTGAGGAGAGAGAGTATGATTAAAGACGTGTTAGAAGGAAAACTAGATGGGAAAAGGGAAAGAGGTAGGAAAAGGTTTCAGCTGATAGACGATTTGAAAGGGAAAGAGAGTTATCAAGATATAAAGAGGACAGCAGAAAATAGGAGTATATGGAGAACCAGGTTTAACCAAGAATAATCACGGACCTGTCTACGGACAGACTACCTATGATGATGATGATTTTATTTTTAATGTAGGGGTTTCAAATGAAATTCAATAGTGGTGAGTTTACTGACGACATTGTCAAATTCACAACAATTTTCAGCAATAAATGTGATTATTATAGTTATTAAACTAACTTGTCCATTATATTGGACGTCAGGTCTCTAGGGCACCTTTTCTCGGACTATGTAACACAAGTTATGGAAGAGGTACGAGGCTTTACAGTACATTCTCTACAACAATCGCAGTCAATAATTCTGTAGAAGGAGACTGAATTCTCTTCAAGCAAGCCAAAGAAATTTCAGAGCCAGCCCTGGACAATATACCCTTGAATTTATCATCTTTCCTCGAAGTTCAAACCCGTAGAAGTCGACAGGCCTTACTCAACAGTCAATAGTTGTACAGCAGAGGTCTGAATTATTTTCAAACAAGTCAGAAAATGTTTGGGCTGGCCTTGGACAATGTACCCCTGAATTACAAAAGTTTTTTCTTCTAAAAAGAAATATTGTTTGCGCTATAAAATAAAGACAAAATGAAAATATAGGAATTTAATAAAATTTAGAGGGTTACCATTGAGACCCAATATCCAATATATTGGACATTTCGAAAAAATCAAAATATCATAGGAAAAAATATAAAATAAATATATTTTCAATAAGTAACTCCTAAACATGTTAAAAACATGAAAAAATAATTTTTCCAAACCCCAAATTAATTCAGGTCTGAAAGGGCTAACGTAGTGACAACCAGAGTAATTATGTCGGACCTCTCTGACCACTTTCCTATTGTCGCAGTTTTTCTTTTCAAATCCATGCCACCAGTTGACGCATGCCTTTGCCGCTCCTTTCAAAATTCAAACTTTCTTCACTTTTTAAAGTCAAATTGCAATAGATACTCGGCTCTTTAAAGTTTTCTTTCTATCTTCATCAATATAAGTCAAATAATCAAATTGATAAGTGAAAATGATTAGCATTTTTGAAATTTTACCCGTTTTTTAAATAAAATTTGTAAATGCCTTTCTCTTTTCAGATTTGATATAATTTTAATTAAGCAAGACCCCGTGATGAAAAATTTCTTTAAGCATTTAAACTTCTTTTCAAATAAGAATTAATCCTTTTCGGTGCGCAGTTTTTATAAAGGACGAGGGATCATATGCAAATCTAAAAGAAAGCCTCAGTAAAGTTTGCGAACACGTAATTTATCCTCGAGAAATGCGAAGCAATATTTAGAGATATACAATCATTCCTAAAATGAAAAATAAACTCGTTAACAATTATAACTCGGAACAGATTGGCGCTTTTTAAAAAACCCTCGTCTGCTCCCGAAAGGTTTCGCATGATCCGACAAAGAAAACACCCCCCTCAAAAGCGATCATAATCTCTGATTTATCTCCGTATTTATTTTTCGCTTTCTGGATCAGCGTTCTCATTTTTTTAATGACGCCGGCGTTTGTCTCTCGTAGAAAAAGAGAGCGAGGCGAAAGGAAAAATATAACAGTAGTAAAAAAACTCATTTTTTATCCCTTCGAACCGCTCGAACCAAAACGAAGGCGTAATTGAGATGCTCCCTTAACTGACACCTGTCGGAGAGACGGGAGAAAGGGAGGGGGCGGGCGGGGAGACTGATTCAGAACGCACCTGCGTAATCCCATTATATAGCTATAGAAATGTCGCCTCAGGAACGCTTTCCGAGAGTCGCTCGGATGTCTCAACAGGGGTATACCTTTCCCTCCCATTCCATCCTCGAATACTCGTACCCATCGATCTCACACTCCCGTCCTTCGTTAAAGCTTTCTCTTCTCCACCTTTCCCGACCCTTTCCATCAGTTCTTTCTAACCCCTCAACGTTCCCCGGGATCTCTGCGCACGCAATCCCACGCACGCATCGCTCACTCGTCTCGCCGTTAAATCCGCCAAACCTTAACCCTCGGCTCACTTTCTGCCCGCATATCGGCGAGACCTGCGTGATACATTTCGTGTTTCGAGGACATTAAAGGGACGAGAGGGAGAGAGCGGGAGAGAAAGGGATGGCACGTAGGATCTTTCGGGAAGGGTAAAATACGATGTCACTTCGGATTATAAACTGACTCTCTCTCTACCTGTGTAGCGATGGAACACAAACATGCGATAACTCAAAATCCTGACACTCTCTTATGCCGAGCCGTATGGCTTTAATGCCCACCTTTCCGAACGTAAACCTTTTATACTCACAGTACACGTCCCTCCAGAATGGAACGTGCTACTTGTCCCTCTATGCTACCTACCTTCTCATCGCTTTTGTTGAATTATCCTTAAAGGGATTATTTTTCATAACGTAATCATAGTGTGCGTGTGTGTCTGTATGTGGATGCTTATGTACAGTACTTTACTGTCGTGTACTGCACTGTGGATATTGTGGAACAATCTTTATCCTTTATAATCTATAATACAATCTTCTTAGAATCGTTTCAGAGTAGATTAAATGAAGATTAAAACAAGTAAGATTGTATACGCGTTTCCCGTGGTACAGAAGTGCTTATCGTCATGTTAGCCGTATCGTATACCATCCAAATTCATAGTTACAGAAAAATTCTAACCTAGATATTGTGGTAGCCCTGTTTAGTCGACCCAGTTGAAATATGCTATTTTGGTTATTTATTTATATTAACATTATATACACCATATTTGGTTAAAATCCATGCGCTCAGTTCTCCAGAAATACTGTACGTATAAGAAATATTATATTACCTTTTATTGTGGTAGCCCTGCTCTTTATCTCCACTTTAAATATCTTGATTTAATTATGTATGTTTTTCAGGAATGACGAAAAGTACTAAATCCTCGATGATCGATTTGAAATAAAAATAGGTCAAGTGGGTGTGCAAACGGATGAGTTACTCGAGGAATTGTGTTATTGTAAAAGTTTACTCAAATACAAACAATTATTTTAAGTGAAAGATAGTCACGAAAAGGGTTTTCTTATATATGATTAACAAGTAGGTATGTACACGGATTTTCTATTGTACAGAAGTTCTTTTCGTCAAATTCTCCGTAGTATAATGGTTCAATAATGTATTTGCTTTGAAATCAGAAAATTATTTTTTCCTATATTGTGGTAGCACTGCTTTTTAGATCCGTTCTAAATATGTTCATTTAGTTTTGCCGTTCTGTACTCGCACTACAAATGAAATTTCTTTTTTAAATCATTTCAGCCAAGACCTTCCAAATTCACAGTTACAGTAAAAATACGTACTAACATTGATATTGCGGTAGCCCTGCATAGTCGATTCCATTGAAATATTATATTTTGGTTATTTATTTTTATGGATATTATTTTTCCCATATTTGGTTAAAATCCATGCTGTCAGTTCTATAGAAATACCTGTAAAAGACGTATTATTTTATTTATTATTGTGGTATCCTTGATTTTAGCTCCGCTTTCATTATGGTATGCGGTGAAAATTTTGTATAAAAAATGTAGTTGAAATCCGTTCATCCAATTCCTTCCAAATTCATAATTACCTAAAGAGTTTAATTTGTAATTGTGGCAACCCTGTTTGGTTGATCTGGTCCAAATATGATGTTATGGTTTTGTATATAGGCCTGCCAGTCTACGAAACATACACTGATATCTTGACTGTACTCTATTGCCCTTTCTGATATGATTATAACTACCACTACCACATCTCTAATTCCTCGTCCTTTTCTGGAACCGAATTGATCTTTCCCTATTATTTCTTCTGCCTTTTTCTCCAGCCTTTTATTAAGAATCTTCGTGATGATCTTCGACGTGTGTGACCGAAGCCTTATCGTTCTGTAGTCTTTACACTGCATTGCCTTTGGCTTCTTCTTTAGAGGGATCGTTGTTACTTCTAGGAAATCCCGAGGCCACTCTCCCGTGTCGTAAATCTTATTATAGTAGAGTCCCGATAATCCGACCTTCGATTGTCCGACATTCCACGTAATCCGACATGGCCAGGCAACTCAATATCTGTGGTGAAAAATAATCGGCAAATTCGGAAGAATTTTTTTAAATTTAAAGCGAAATTTCGTTATCTCATTGGCAACGAAGGATTGTTAGGTGAGCGGATACATAACTGCGATGAGACAGGCTTTAACTATAAAATGCTGCCATCAAAAACTTTAGTTTCTCGGGCTGGAGCTTCACCTGCTGGGTATATTAAATTTGGCTAAAATTGATTGGGTCATTTCAACATGTATACGTGTAAAAAGAATTGTTTTATTCTTGTATTGTGGCAGCTCTGCTTCCTATATCTATACTATAAATCTTGATTTCGTTTTTATGTTGCATGCCTCCATCATAAAAAAATTCGTTGAAATCGGTTATGCCAGTTCCTTCCAAATTTATAATTACCAAAAAGTATAATTTAGCAATTGTGACACCCCAGCTGAGTCGATCCAGTCGAAATATGTCATTTTGGTCATTTATTTATGTGAAGATTCTATGAATCAAATTTGGTTGAAATCGGTTTCCTGATATATGCGTATGGACGGACGGACATCACGAATATAATAGCGCATTTCAGCAATGAGCTAAAGCACTAAAACTATTAAATTAGCAGCATAATATGTATCGCAGATATCTTTTTCAACGAAAGATTCGCGAGCTGCATGAGATCCTCAGGCGCGCCGGAAGTCGCACGGAATTGGCTACGTTGTTGATATTGCGAAGGAATCTGCGAGTATCGAGGGATTAATATTCCCTCTCGACTGCTCTTAACCCGTGAAAGGCATTGCCTCCTCACGTACTGATATACGAATAACGCGAGTGTAATTGTTCGGATTATTTTAAGAGCTCATTTTAACGACACCCTTGTGATCGATGCCGTTTATGGCGGGAGAGGGTTAGAGGCCTGAGAGCGTTAAAAACGTCCCTCATCCTTCCGCGCGCGCGAAAGGACGCTTTCAATGCTTCCGGAGGGACCTTTATCCCAATGCAGCGGGCGGGCGTTGCATTTCCGAAGAATTTGAAAAACGATAATCTGCAGTTATGTGCGACCCCTTAATCAGGAATGTAAAGGGCTTCCACGGGTTTGGTGCTTGCGCGATGCGTTTGTATTTCTCCGCGATTTGGCCGAATTTCGGAGGGCGGGGGAAAAGGCGAGAGAGCAGAGAGACGGATTTTTGCGATCCAAAAAGCACCTTTCCCGAGAAAGGATTTGCGAAAAATTAACTTCGTTCCGAACGGTTCGGCGCAATTAGAAGGGGACGAAAAGCCTCCCACGGAACGCCCATGATGACTGTTAAAAGTCGCTTTCTCTCTCTTTCTATCTCTTTCTCTCTTTCTCTCTTTATCTCTCTCTCTTCCTCTATCTCCGTTTCTCTTTTTCTCTCTTTCGGAGTGCGCTAAATTGACACGTAAGGTTTCCTTTGGAAAGGGGGCGCCGTTTTATTGGTTCGCTTTTTACGATCGTAGGTAGCCTTTGCGAGTATGAAGTTTTATCCATTTGGGAATTGGGAAATGCGCTCCTCCTTCCTCTCCCTAACTCGTTGATCCGACGAATCATTGCTGGCACAAAAAGGCGCAAAACTGCTTAATTCAGGTCTCGACAAATCCCGGGTGCCATGTCGCCAAGGCGCCTAAGAATTTCGTGCTTTCATGCATTTTCTTACTTTTATAAAGTGGTTCTGGTGCGTAAACTGCTACGCATTGCAATTTGCTAGCGACAAACTTAACTTCCTTAAAATTAAGGGATTTATTTAAAATGTGCTTTTTATCAGTACCTTTTCGCTATAACCATATACGAAGTATAGAGAAAGCATTGTTTTCATAAAAAAATCGAATTCAAGATTTCAACGGAAATTCATGTTTTAAGGTTTTCTGAACATGTTTTGACTATTTTATCGATGTCTGTGGGTGTCTGTGACCGGGATTTCGTGGTTGCTCGAACTCAAAAACTATTAATCAGATCAACGCTAAATTTCACATTTGACATTTTTGTTAAAAGCACAAGCATTGATTAGTTTTTAGTAAAAATCGGTCAACCGAAAGTGGGTGTTAACTCCTGTCACTTATCCGTTTTTTTAATATTTGCTTTAATATTTGATAAATGTAAAAAGGTACTGGAATAAAAGTTGTAGGAAATTTAATTTTTTAGAACATATAGTAATGCTCCTTTTTATTTTTTAGTTTCCTTGCTATATCCAATATCAGAAGGCTACGGTTTGAGTTTATTTTAGTTCTTTGTAAAGCCTTTACATTTTTTTCGCAGTTGCTTATAATATTTATTATCATTCAACCAATTTGGAATTTTTATAAATATTACAGGTATGGAGAAAGTCATGTGGTGGCCACATCTGATTATTTCATATAATCTGGATTACCTTTTAAGCGAAATTATGGTTTGCTGTTTATATAACTCCGGAGTCAAATTGACGCCTGCTTTATAAAAACGGATTGCGAACTGTGGAATGGATAATAACGAGAACAGATGGCATGATTGTTGTCAGCACTAATGCTTTACTACATGGTTTGAAAGAAATAAATCTGCATAAGTTAATTATTTAAATGTAAAATATTGTGCATTTACGAGGGAGCTTGAGGGAGTTTGAACAAATTATCAACAGTTTTTCTTTCTTATTTATTATTAACTTATATGGGGATTTAGGATAAGTATAATTTAATTTGTCCTTAATTTAATTATTTAATTTTCCAAGTGATAAGCTAAATAAAATTAACTGACCTTGCTTAGTTCTTTTAAACTTCTTCCTTCGTAAACTTTTCCTAGTGATCTGACAAATAAAATTAACTGACCCTGCTAAGTTCTTTATACTTCTTTCTTTGTAAACAGAACATAAAAAGTAAACAAATAAAAGGGCGTAATATCATCAAGGGGCTTGCGGGTGCACACCACAAGTATTCTGCATTTTTAAAAATTATGGATAGCAGATATAGTCTAAACAGTGGTCGAGATATAAGTTTCCCAAAATTCTATACAAACCTACAAACTAATATGAATGTATTATTTTAATAATAAAAACACGTTCAATTAATCGTTCTGTTTAGGTAAACATATAATGTAACTAATATGAATGTATTATTTTAATAATAAAAACACGTTCAATTAATCGTTCTGTTTAGGTAAACATATAATGTAACCAAGGTAAATATACAATAACATCCCGATCTCTGATTGGCTGGCCAGTCAACTAATAAAAACCTGCCACAAAGTTCGCCGACGACGATTACGATGATATAATATAAGATTTATGGAGATTTACGAAAGAGATTTAAATTTTTTCTTCGCATAACTAAGCTAAATACCTCATCCTTGAGATATTTTAAAATTAAACGAAAAAGGTCTGCATTCCAAGGAATGGCTCTTTGCGTGTTTCATATACAATGCGAATTAATAATTCCGATAAATTATAAGACGCACTGCAAAATTAACTTTGAAAATAACAATAAAAATAGTTAATTACAAAAAATTGCAATGTGAAATTAACCGTTAAGAAATTAATGAAAAAGACGATATTAATTATAAATAATTCGGGCGTATTCTCTCTCTCTCTCTCTCGTACTAAAGCATTCAAAGCACGCTTTCCTTACGCATATAGTAGGACTACAATACAAGCTCGAGGTTTAACAATGACACGGTCAGCAAAAAAAATATCGTTAAAAAGCTTAAATATTCCAATCAATATCAATTTTAAAGAGATTTTTAAGAGATATCTTATATTTTAGTTGCCACCACCACGCTACCTACCGACGACTATTGTTAGCAATTGACGCTTAGTTACGTCTTAGTAACGCTCCTTTTTATTTTCTTATTTGTTGGAGCTTTGTGGCTATATCCAATATCAGAAGGCTATGGTATGAGTTTATTTCATACCACACACTCCCAGACACCGAAAAAATAGTAAATACATACACAGGGGACCTTAAAATATATATTTCTGTTGGAATCTCGAATACGATTTTTTTACGAAAACGAAACTTTATCCTGTATTGCGTATGGAGAAAGTAATGCGAAAACAGCATAATAGTCTTTTTATCAAATATCGGAATCTGCATTGCGGGTCATAACACTTAACACCTCGACCACTCTTGGTTAAACGCTGCATTTAAGCGCTTCAATTGGCAATAAACACTCGTGGAAAGCAACCGAGGAACGTATCCAATCTTCAATCTGCGCCGTCATACCTCTCGTGCATCTATTTTACATTCTTGTTCGAGGCAAACATTTCTTTCTTAGTTCGACAAGGTACGAGTAGGAGAAGGGGGACAAATTGACGAGAAACATCGGAAAGAGACAAAAAATAGATTCAATTCGTTACGTAAACTCGAAACGCTCGACGCTGATTTTCTCCCTCCATTTTATTTACCGCAACTGAAAAATTCTTGCATCATACGCTTAATCATAAGAAGAGAGAGGTTTTGCCTCGACTCGGAACCGATGCTCAGTTCCGTTTTTCTTTTGTTGCGTCCATTGCGAGTAAAAATTCCCCGATCCTCCTCCTCCTGCAAAAGCTTTGAAAAATATACATAAGGAATACATAGGGAGAAATAAAAAGTGGATGAGAGAGGGAGAGCGAGGAGATTGAGGGCTAGGATAGAAAGTGGGAGAGGATTGAAAGAGGGAGAGAGAGGAGTGATAGAGGAAGAGAGAGGATTGAGAGAGGGAGAGAGTATTGAGGGAAAGAGGGAGTATTGAGGGAAAGAGAGTATTGAGGGAGAGAGAGAGGATTGAAAGAGGGAAAGTATTAAGGGAGAGAAAGAGGATTGAGATAGAGGGAGAGAGGAGTCTGAGGGACAAAGAGGAGTCTGAGGGAAAGAGAAGAGTCTGAGGGAGAAAGAGGACTTCGGGATGGAGAGAGAGAGAGAGAAGTGAGAGATGCATGTGGCTTAAATAAGGAAATCTCACCCGCCTCTTTTGGTTCGGATGGTGCGCTCACTCGTACTTTCCTTGTTTCTGTATGCCCTTGCCACCCCCGATTACTCTTTCAATCCCCCACCCCGCCACTCTCCTCCCCTTTTCCATCACGCCTTCTTCCTCCCTACTCCTCACATCTTCATCCACACGCGTCCAGCATCTCTCCCCGCGTTTTAGAATTCGTTTGTTGTTTTACATTTTATTTTACGAGCAGAGGTTTTCCATCAAGGATGGCTTCGTCGAGTTAGCGGGGGAGAAAGAGAGAAGGATGGGGTTTGAGAGAGAAAGAGAGAGAGAGAGGGAACACAGGATGTGGAGAATTCTCCATACCCAAACAAACTCTATAAACTCTTTTCCCCTTCCTTTTTCCCCTTTCTCGTTTATCTCCCTCTTCAGCACTCCTTTTTCATGCCTTCCTTTTTTACACATCCCTTCCTGTTCGCTTAACCCCCTCGCCATTCCCACGGATGTCTCCCCCTCCCTTAAAACCTCTCTTGGAATTACATGTTCAGAAGTTTTCCCACTTAACTGCTTACGTTAATAATTATGTAAAAAAGACGGTGTGGGTTGGAATTATTTTGGTTAACACTTTTTAGTGTTTTTCTTCGCCCAAGAATATGTGGCAAAAAGGAGTATTTTTTTATCTCCTGTGCTGCCATAAGCTGACTTTTCGCGTTCGTCCTTTCACTCTCCTTCGTCTCCTCTAAAAAAATAACCATCTCTGTTCTATGATTATTTACGCGGTGAAAAGTTGGCTCGTTTTATTTTTGTTATCACTATCATCATTTCGCTCCCTCGACGAAAGTGAAAACGTGTAACTACGCCGGCGAGATTAGTTTTTTTCCGAAGACAAAAATTGTTTTTTTTTTAATTCCTTCTACCACCTCTCTTTCTCTCGGTTGAAGTTAATCTGGTTTTCTTGTAACTATTTGAGTGTTTTACTTGTATGCATTTATTCAAATTAACTACTACTACTGCTACTCTCTCTTTCAACTTCACTGAGCGTGAGGGAATGACATTTTAGGAGTTCAAAAAAGTTGTAGTTCTCTCTCCCTCTTTCTCTGCTTATTTGGAATTTTCGCAATGGAGCGCGGCTACTAAGTTTATTATTTAAGCGGAAAGAATATTGTTACATTCGGCCTTATTCATTTTCAAATTAATGCCAGTGTTTTTATTTTTTAGCTGGGCGGTTAAAAAAGGAAGTTTTATTTTATGAAGTTTTGCCCCGAGGGTAATTGTGAACGTGTTTTTTGTTAACAGTTGCTAATTTTTTAAACGACTTAAAAAATTATACGTAATATAACGTTATCTTTATTTCCTAATCTGTACCAAACCCAAAGATATAAGGAAAATTTTGTATTTGCACAATTACTGAATTAACCGTTGAAGACTATGGACTAAGACTTTTTAATAGAGAAAACCTTAAGAAAATGCGCTTGCTATAACACAATAGGTCACATTCTTTTTTATTTGACCTAGACCGTTGTATCCTTAGTGCAAACATCGAAGTAACGTAACCTAGATCATTAAGGAACTCGTGCATATTATGCATTCGCTCTCATACTGTGAAACGGTTGGTGCGATTAACAAAAAGTTTGCTTCATTTCTAGAGCATAATAAAGCGAGTTCCTCCAACTTTTTAGCTTTATCCCGCAGTTTTTGTGCTTTAGCCTGTTTTTGTATCTATTAGTTAAGGGCTTAAATAGTATACAAATTAAAAAATTATTAATTAGTCGAAGATTATTTAAAATGCCAATTTAGGTTTTGTCCTAGCTGTGCTAACCAAATAAGCACTCACTAACGCATATACGCATACATATACACACGCGCGCACACACGCACGGGTGCATGCATGTGTATAGAGTAGACCCTCGATATCTACCATCATGGATATCTACAGGAACATTTTAGCAACCGGCACGGCACATAAGTTGTGCAGCAGTGCCGGACCCTTACTCAGTATTTTTTCGCCATTTCGATATAATTATTAATATTATTTTACACTTAATCAGCGCCATAAAACTATATTCTTGATACCCTTTAACTATTCCGTTTAATTTACATGTATTATAAACAAATTTTGATTTTGCAACTTCATCATTCTCCGACAAAGCCAAAATTTCTTGCACGTGTTTCAGAACACAGGTCGCACGTATTGCTGCATAGATATGTTATTAACGTGTTTCATGGGCTATTACTAAGCTCTTCTGTAATAAATTAACATTTGTATTCTTTTGATAATACGCTCAGTGTCAGGTACTAAATCTCTATTTTCACACGTGACCTTGCTTTTGGGTATACGCGGTTTTCAGATATGCGGTTTTGGTATTTGCGATTTTGGCATCCAGGGTTTTGGCATTTGTGGTGTTTTACAGTAACGTAAACCCCGAGGACAGCTAGAGCCTACTGTGCATATACTCTCGTGGGTAGAAAAAAATAGCCATAACCCTAAGGAATTGCATAGATTCTTAGCCTTTTATATCAATCTTGTTGTCTTCACCGAAGATCAGAATGAATTATCCAATGTGCAATTCCTGATTCATTTACTACTAATAGAATTGGTAGGTCATTGTTTTATTACCATTTTAAACAATTACTTTAAGAAAAGTATATGATGTAGAAATCTAGGATTTTTACTTCAGTATTGATTTCAAAGTTTTGTAAGTATTCGGCCATAAACTTTTTCATATTTGTCTGGGTTTTACGAGCGTATTTCATTTTTAACTTTCATCTCTTTATTTACTGCCAAAATAAAAAACTTCTGTTGCCAAAATTTCTCCAAATGTAATTGGTAATTTGCGTGTTGGCGGCAATAGAATCGCTGTTAATATTGAACTGAAATATCCCCTTAACAATTGGATCTACAAAAAAATAATTAAATAAAAATGTTGTAGAAAATAAAATTATCTATATCTTATGTTATTAAATGCAATTACGTAAGTGAAGAATTACAGTAGGTATTTGATACAAACGGAAAAATGACAAGAATAAACATCCACTTCCATTCGACCGATTTTTGCTGAAATCTTATCAGTTCTCGACTTTTTAATACAAATGCTAAATATGAAATTTTATGCTGATCAGATTGTTAATTTTTGTGTTAGAGCGCACAAAAAATTCCGGTCACCGAGACATACACACAGACACACCACAGACTTCATCGAGAAAATAGTCGAAACTTGTTTAGGGGAACTTTAAACATATTTCCGTTGAAATCCCAAATTCTATTTTTTTATCAAAAAAATAGTTTCTCTATACTTGGTCTATGGAGAAAGTGAAAATTCGATGATTATACTCATTTTCGACAAAGCTTATCCTCGGTGCTCGACATAGGAGATAATTTTGTATTCTCCTCACACTCGCTACTTTTGCTCTTCTATATACTTTGGTGACTTTGTACCGTAATTCTTTCCGCGCTAGGCTATATATCGTATCTTAAATCCCCTGGTTCATCTCATGAGCTCCCATTCCATAAAAAACTGCAAATGAACCTACCGAAAAAAAATTGGTAAAAAGCTACAAATCTCCTCGATTTGAATACTGTTTCCATACGACAAAGCTGATAAACAAAACGTGCACGACTATGTTTTTGCCTGTTTTAGTCGAGACATTTGTGATCCGGTCTCGTAAAGTGCTAACGGTGGAACTCCCTCTTTACTATTCTGCACGTATTTCACCCCGTTCTTTGCGGGTCTCTTTGAGTGCATATGGATATTCACGATGATTTAGAGCCACTAATGAGACTGACGTAGATGCGGGAACTTATTACATCTCCCAAGTACCAAACATACGAATCACGAATTGGAGCGTGTGTGTGTACGTATGTGTGTGTGTATATATATATATATATATATATATATATATATATATATATATATATGTATATACAGGCAACTCTCGTTCAATGAATGACAAGCGTTCCTGAAAAGCGTCCGTAAAACGGAAATTCGTTGAACGATCGTGATTTTTCCGTTGACTTCCTCGTTAAAACTCCAGATGCGCTGCAGACAAAAGATTTTTTATTCTTGAATTTATAATTTTTAGCTATTAAAATGTCTGTCAAAACAACTACAATAATGGACCAACTAGAAAATCGAAGCAACAACAATCGAACATAGAATGGGGGACTGTCAAAATATTTAATTGTTTTTTTAATTCTTTGTAATTGACTTAATTACTTCCTGTAAACATTTTTTGTCAAATCGTCTTCATTATGCCAAAAAATATTTAAAATAACTCTTTTAAATATCCCGCGAAAACGGCATCCTGGTTGGAAAGAGTGTAGTAAGAGATATGTGACGTCATCGCATGCCTTACGACCGTACTGAAAGCACGCAGTTTTGATACTTCTCCCTGTTGTTTTTCCTGATATCGCAGCTAAAATGGAAAATATGAACCTTAAGAATGGTTATAAGTTTTGTCTGGTACCTCAGTGCTTAAATACAACGATTAAAACTCCGAGAAAATTGTTCTTCACGCTACCTAGCTTCTTGAGAAGAAATAAGAAGCAGAGAATATTGTGGATGAAAGCCATGAGGAGATACGCATCAGATATATCGTAACGTACAACGGCATTTGTCTGCGAAGATCATTTTAAACTTAGTACTAGTTATATGTATGTACGTAATTTTAATGTTTCGTATATTACTTTATGGCCTATGGAGGCATTACATTGACATGATGCATATATTTCTGGAGAACGTAGAGAGAGTAAATTATATTTTCATTTTTTATAGATTAGCATATGTATTTTAAGAAAACCTCCATAATGTAATATTCCTATTCTAAATACGTAAGATCAAACCTACGGAAATCGTTGGGCTATGGGTTTCTTAAGCAAATAATTACTGTTGCAGTGCATATATTTCAGTACCATGTTTTTAAACAAATACTTTTACAAATGTTACATATTAAGTTAGTTCTGTAATTTAAATATTTTAATAAATTCGTTCACATAATATCCACGACAGCATGGTATTCTGAATGACCATGTTTTGCTAAATAAGGGCAGTCATGACACTCCACAGGCGTGACTAAATCTTCTTCTTCATCTACAACTACACTCACTTCATAACCTTTTTATCTTATTCTGTGTGCAAGGCAAATCTTGCCTTTAACAATACATATTTTTCCTTCTCGCTTCAGTTTAACAAATCCAACAGCATTACTAACATAGTCTTTCCTCATTGACCTCCAAGGGAGAAAAAAGCCATAAAAGCAAAGATGAAATTCGCGACATATACAAAAGAGACACGCAGTTATGACAAACACTTCTACAGTTTTTCTTTCCACAAGTATAGGTAATCACTAAGGCAGATAGACACTTAAAACAACAAAATTCACCACATTTCCTATAGACAAGACACACGGAAACTAAGTTTATTCACATTAATTTTGTATAATACTTGTTAATATTTGACCTGATGATTCTGTAAAGGCGGATGATAGTGATTATTCACCGAAACCCGTCGTGTTTTACTTCATATATTTTGTGGAAATTAGCAAAAGTTTAATATAAATAAAAAATACTATCTAGCATTGTTCATGTTATTTTATAATATATAATATCGACCTCATCCATTAACTTTTGTATACTTATCTAATTATATTTTACTTACTAGATACTAGGACAGCATGGGAAACAATACATAATTAATATTCTATAATATTAGTTGAAACTAGTTGTTTTATTCATTTAATATGGGAAAACTATTTTAAGACGTCAATTTATATTTTACATATCTTCTGCGTTTCAGTAGAAATAATAGTACTATTACAATAACTGAAAATAAATGCGCTGCATCGAGCATGTTTTATCAATTAAATGTAATACAAACCTGTCCACCTTCATTCCACGCATTTAAATATCTGAATATTGCTCCCTACGACTTCCAATGTACCGCAAAAACATGTACGAATCAACGTTGGGCAAATTATCAGATCTGGCTACACAAAACCCTTCATATGCCATTTTGCAAAACACAAAGCGAAATAAATGCAGGAAGGTGCGGTACTTCTACCAATATTTCTTCTAAGACGGAGTATAGAGGAAAACGAGAGAATTATGTCTTTCAAGCTTTTACTTCTATATCATCACAATGGCTTTTAGCACGGATAGCATCGGCTAACATGCTTGTGGCATGCACTGACTTCACTAAACACTCGGCAAACTTCGGCTACCAATCGGATGTGATTGGGTTTGGCATTAACTCGTCCGTTTTAAATTGCTTTTTTTATAAATATATCTTTAAAATTTTACGAAAAAACTTTATATTTGCCTATTACAATAACCATACAATACAACTTCAAAAACGTTTTGGTAATTCCCGATGTTTGATAGTGTCCCCCATTATATACAATGCCATCTATTGTATGATACGAGAAAATTTAACTTTTGAATGAAAGACAGAGCCTCACAGCACCTTCAATAAAGAATTAAAACTTTCCCGTGATTAAAATATCTCTAGGAAAATAATTAATCCAAAGTTGAACAGTTATGAGAAAAGTACGAGCAAGTACGATAAATATGGCCAAGTCCTCGTGATATAAAGATTGTGTGTGAGCCGCGACAAAACGAATGCAACCGAACGCAGTCAATCCAAGTCACAGAAGAAGAAGCATAGAATGGCTGTGGGAAACACTGCGTAGTGCACTTCCTCTTTATTGGTACATAAGAGCTCCTTCAAATCTAAGTGGATATTTTAAAATATATTTTCAGTAACAAACAGCACGTTCGGTGACGTCATATTAGGCCTCTCAAGAAACGCAGGCATTAGGCAAAATGCGTGATAAAGTGGACACCCAAAGAATCCATGGGTAAATATAACGGTCTTAGGGACCCCAAGATCTTGCGTAAACATCCGAGT
Organism: Tanypteryx hageni; assembly: GCA_028673005.1. Lineage (NCBI taxonomy): Eukaryota > Metazoa > Arthropoda > Insecta > Odonata > Petaluridae > Tanypteryx > Tanypteryx hageni. Next base: position 177,158,408 of record CM054113.1, read on the forward strand.
TTCTTCGATCTGAGCTGGATACATGTTATTTAGTTCGTTAAAGTGAAAAGAATTTTCGGCAAAAAGTACAGCTATAAAAGTCAACATTCGTTCAACGAGAGTTACCTGTATATGTATGTATGTGTATATACACATACTTACATACATACATATATATGTATATATATAGACAATGTATGTGTATATGTATATATATAGACAATGTATGTGTATATGCATATATATTTATTTGTTTATAAAATCATACGCGCCGTTGAACAAATAGCACATCCTACACTTGGAAATGGACGGGACTTAGGCATGTTATGTGCGCCTAGTGCGTGTGCCGCCCTTACGGAATTTGATCCTCTTCCCGTCTTCTCTTCCGCATTCCCGGTACACTTACGCGAGTAATTCCGAGGTAATGGTGACCGTGTCGGCAGGAAATTTTAGGTGGGATTGGCAAATGGTCGTTTAAATGGTTGGGGCTGAAGTGAAGGAAAGAGGTATGCTTTAAGAGTCTTTGTGTTAGGAAGTCATCACGAGTCGAGACACTTGAGAGAGAGAGAGGGCGAAGGAAAAAAGCAAGTGTACTTTAGGGTGTGGAAGTTCGGATGGATGTTTACAGAGAGGTAAACAGAGGAAAGACGGGAGAAAAACATTTCTTCTCGAATCTTCGGATGGATTGTGGGAAGAGGGATCAAGAGTTAAGGAAGGAGTGATGGAAGAAGTAGTGGAGAGAGAAGGTGGAGAAAGGGAAGGAAGGAGGAAGAGATGAAGAGAGACAGAGCGGGAGGGATGGATTGCAGGGATGGGTTTAGCGGTGGAAGTAGACAAAGGTTTAGAGGGATGGATGGAGGATTGAAGAGAGGGATGGAGGGGTGGATTGCAGGGAAAGTTAGAGAGATGGAGAAAGAAAAATAGCATGGAGAAAGGTAATGAGACCGTAGGGGAAAAGAAGGTAGGGATCGATTGAAATAAAAAATGTAAAGAACCTGGTGGACGAGTGCATGAGAATGGAGAGGGAGATGAAGAGGAAGGAGGGGATGATAGGAAGAAAAGAGTAGAAGTGAGAGAGACGAGGAGAGGATGATGAGGAGAGGAAGATGAGAAGTTGGGAGGAGAAAGAACTAGGGCAAATGTTAGGGAGTGAGACAGGAAGTAGAGAAATCTTATGGACAAGAGGGATGTACAGAGGCCTGAGACTGAACGAGTGAGGAGAGAGTAAAAATGTGGCGGAGAAGGGAAGGCTAGAACGGGCAAGAGAATCTGGAGGGATAAGAGAAAGATGGAGGAAGTAGAGAGAGAGTGAGAGAAAATACCAGATTATTGGCCGAGAAAGAGGAAGGATTATCGAGGAAAGAGAATTATAGGACATGGATGAGAAGAGAATAAAAGGAGGAAATGCGATCGAGAGCTGGAAGATGATGAGAAGAAGGAGAGGGAAAATGGAGGAGGAAATAGTTTGAGAGAAATGAGGGAAGAGAGGATCTTGAGTAAATGAGTCTGTGTGTATAAGAATATAATGGCAAAGAACGAGATTTAAATAAATGTCTTCATTGATGATCTACAGAATGGTCCATTAGTTGTCCGGTTGTAATGGACCTAAAATACGAAGAAATTCTTGAGTACAATTTAAAATATAAGTTTAGCAATGTTTATTGATTATTCTAAGTACGATCATCTCGATAAATATTTCTAAACATATATTTAAAAATTTACTTAGGTTTTTTCCGTAATTTTTGCTCAATCATAATCGATCGGGACTTTGTACATTGTCCTGTTATTGTTCTCATCCGACCTTTTCTTTTTCCTGACTTGCTTCTTCCTCCTCTTCAGGAAGGCTCTCATGGCGCAACAATACACTCTTAGTCCCTTCGCTCGGTGCTTTGGACCAGCTGACTGGCTCACGTCATCGCGGAGTAGTCATCTCTTCCTCCGCTTTTCCTCTCCATCTGTGCTTATTTCTCCTCAAGAAGCAGCTCCCACTCGAGCCTAACCTTCTGCTGCACTTAGCACTTAGGGGACGGAGGCAAAGGGAGTCTGGGAAAAGTTGGTGGATTTTCTCTCCCCAGAACAGTCTCTCCGTCTGTTCTGAAAACTCCCGCTCTGCTCTCACTTCTCCCCTCCAAATTTGAAAACCCCTTCTCTCCTCGCCAGCACTACGTTCTCCTGTCCTCGGGTTCTCCTCGTGTTCCGCCACCATTAGCATTTGAGTGGATCCACTAGCCGTCTTACACTAACATAAGGCTCTGATTACTCTGAGCAACCCTCCTGCATCCTACCCCTCTTTTATTCTCTCTCTCTCTCTCTCTCCTTCTGCTTGCTCGTTCCATCTTCACCGAATCCCACCTCTGTCCTCTTCATCCTTCTCATTAAAGCTCTGACGTGTCTACATATGTACTCCACATACAGCGAGTCGGAAAAGAGAAAGTTGTATGGAAGAAATATGGGTCTTCCTTCCCTCCCCCTTGAACGCTATCTCTCGTCTTCTCACCCCTCTTTCAGCCTTTTGCGTCCTTACCTCGCCCGCTCAGACCGCAGAACATGCCCATTCCTGCCCTAATTCCGAGAGTTGCTAAATGACCTTTTGAACGCACTCCGTATCTGTGTATGTGTTCTGTTTTGCTCGAGGTTAAAAACTTTGGTGGAAAGCTTTATATTCATCTTCTCCTTAGGGCCTTTGTATTTTTTGTACCGAAAATTTATTTAGAGCCGGGAAGCTTCTTTTACGTAGACGCTAAATAATTTAAATGCTAAATGGCACGAAAAAGAAAGATTCTAGTTTCGGTATCTACTTAGTTTCCATTACGGAAGGAAATTTTTATTTTCCCTGTTTTTAAACGGTCAAACAGTTGTATTTTATAAATCGGTTGGATGTTTACAATTTATCCATGTCTGTTGCCGAACTGTTTTCGTTTTTTAGCGAAGATACTTGAACATTCTCGATGAAGTTTGGCAGTGAGATTGCCCTTATTATGAATTGGAACGCTATTTTTATTTCCGAAGGCTCACAGTGGCGTCAAGGGCAAAGGTTAATTAAGCAAAATTGAAACACTATATTATTATGTCTTAGCAGTATGGAAAACTTAGATAAAGCGAATGTGGAGAAAGTTTTTTGTAATAGAACTTGGGATTTTCTCGAAAATTTGTAACTTTTCCTGAGAAACGTGAACGTAAAAGATAAAAAAATATGTAACGTAGGGAGATTAACTAATTGTAACAGTGGTAACTTGAGTGATTATTACCTTTTGCCTGGTTCTACACCTAAACATTGATATAAGTTATAGATAGTGCCAGAATTCATTAAAATACAATGCGCCTGATCTAAGTATCATAAGTGCGTTTTAGCAAAAATTCGTCAGAAACCGGATTCTAGGAACTCAATACGAATGCATTTATCTTGAAGGTAGACCGCAATCGGTCTTCGTCTCAATGAATTAAAACGAAAAATTTGTGTAAAGGAATTTGCAGAATGAATGCATTCAATTTTCATGACACCGCAAGACACGAGACAATTCTATTTCGCGGTAGATGAATCCGTTTTCAGCCGCTGTTAGCACTTCTCGAATTCTAAGCTTTCGAACCCGACTCCTATGGTCTCACAAGAAAGGAAGAAGACAGTCATTGTTAACTCCCATCCGATTCTTTCGACCTCTTGGTATTATTCCTTAGCTCAAACATGACCTCCTCCCGAAGTTAGATTCGTTACGGCAAACATTTGGAACATTTCTGGGTCACTCCCATCTCCTTTTGATCTCTTGATCTGTCAATAAATCTTTCAGCCGAAGCCGCTTCTTCCCTCCATTTGTAAATCCTAAAATATACCCTCGACCCTCAAGCGTGGGGGATCTAGGAAAATTAATCGCGACAAAAAAGAAGAGAATCATTTTCGGCAAAATATAAAACATTCCTTCGGAAGGCCAAAAAATACAATAGAACGGGATGACCCCTTCCCCTCTACCGACTGGATTCAATAAACGTGACCGCTACACATTTCTCTTCTCTTTCTTTCCTTTTCCCCATCTTCCGCCTACGTTTTCCCAGAAAAGTCTCATTGATGGGAAAGAGAGGGAGAGAAAATAAATCTGCGTTATATGGCCAATCCTTTTAGGGAGAACTCTGTCGGGATGTTAGGGAGGCGGGGAAAAGGATATATTCCTTAACAACTAACTTGCTCACTCAAACCCACGAGATATGAACGGGCTCGGTCAAATCTCGTCCTACTTCTACTGCCACACATAGCGTCTCCGGCCCATCACGCCCACCTACTTTTCCCTCCCTACCCCCCCCCCTTCCATCACTAACTCCCCCCACTTTCAATGTCCGACCTCCCCCATGGAGTTCTCTCTCTCTCTATAGCCCATGGGGAGTAGTTTTAAGAGGCGTGCTTTATGTTTGTGGAGGACCTTTTCCCATCTACCGAATCCATTGGCCGCTCCCGGAAAACCCTCGCTTAATCTCACTCTTCCCCTATCCTTCCCCCTCCTACATCCCTTAAACTCCTCCTTCTCTCTCTCTCTTGCTTGCGGCCTTTATCCGATCCAGCAAAAGGTGGGAGGGAAGAAGGGAGAAGGAGGGAGAGCAGTTACCCATTGCCCTCTAAAGCCCTTAAACGATACGACCCCTTTTCGTCCTACTCAACCTTTTTCGTCATCAATTCGCGTACAACTCTTTCTCTCTCTCTCTTTCTCTCCGTTTCTCTTTGTCCGTTCGTTTTTTTCGGGCTCGTCTTCTTAGGAGAGTCTATCTGGGGTAATAAATAATAATCGTTGAAAGTGAAACGATTTGACGTGCCGGGGAATTTGTTTAATTGTAGCTTGATTACATCTCGTTTATCTAAAGTCAATGGGCTGTTTCTAAATTGTAAATTTTTAGCGCACACACTTTGGAACTCGAACTTTTTTTAAGAAGAATTATGTTATTGTTGGCTCTCCTAAAATTTTATGAATATAATTTTCTGTAACATGAATCTTATCCGATTTTAGTTGAGATTTGGTTTACAAACAAACGCGCATCCATACGCAATCATGCGCACACACATACATATATACACATAGACTTATATACGTGCACACATACATGCGCACACATATACACACATAATTAAATGAATATACATGTATTTATTGAAGAAGAAAACTTAAAAACAATCAATATGAAGGAGATCCAGTGGACACTTGCTGCCAAACAAGACAGTCACTGCCGATAGGTCAGCGTTTATTCGTTATGCTTTCTGAACAATCCTTCTATCAGACACAAAGAGAACACAATATTTGCAATATGGTTTAAAAGTTCTGCCTGATCGAAAATTATATATATATATATATATATATATATATATATATATATTACTTACTATCTATTTTAATTATTTATAATTTTATTATTAATTAATGTGGATCTCTACGGGGGATAATGTGTACATATCACGTTCTTTGTTCTCGCTTAGGAGACGGGACAGTCCCTGCGACCTCTCTTACCACGCCCTCCTTTCTCTTTCTCGCTGTCACCAACGCGCCGCTCCGGCGAGCAGATAAAGGAGATATAAACAAGGAAAATCCATCGACTGGGGATATTTAACCTCACTTGACCCTCAGCCTCCTTTCTTTGTCTCTCTCTCCTATTCTTCCTTTCTCGACCTATTGTACGTGTCCTCCGCCTTCATTTTTTCTTCCTATCATCCGTAAAACTCCAGCCAAGCGTCGCTTCTGTCTCCATCTCCTGCACTAACACCCACACACCACCACTCAATACTCTCTCTCTCTCTTCCTGGCTCATTTCTCGACCTCCAGGGTACGTTTTCAACGGTTTCTCATCCTTCCTCTTTTCTCTTAGTTTTTCTCCTTTTTTCCATCCAGGGTTTTCCGCGCCTTCCGCAAGAGCGTCATAAACTTCTTGGTCCCGCTCCGTGTCGTTCTTTTTTTTGTCCGGAGGTCAAGAGAGGGAGAGAGGAAGACAGCGTATGTTGTCTAGTTCGAGAGGGATGGAGAAGGGGGAGAGGAAAAGGGAGAATGCTTCGAGGGAGATGGGGGAAGGAGTATGGAAAGAGGTTTTTCCAGTAGGAGGCACCTCCTATTCCCACCTCCCCCTCTATGCCACTTCTCCCGTGGGTATATTTTTATTTAGCATCTTGTTTTTACGTTAAGTGGTTTTGTCAGTGGATTTTCAGAGGCAACTTCGCTCAGTGTATGGAGGAAAATGTTGTTCTTTTCCCCTCATTCAATTCGACATTTCTTTTTTTCTTATTATTTTTTAAGGGTAAATAATGTTGAACGAGAATTACTTCATCAGCTGTGTTGTTGCGTTAACACAGGGGTGCGGAACCGGCGGCCTTTTATGATACACAGTGCGGCCTTTAGCATACTTGTCTAAACATACTCAAACTCATATATGATTTTAGCATGAAAGTTACAGAAAGAACAAACAAAAGATATGTATTTTGCATCAACAGAATCTTTGCGCCAAATCTTGTTTTAAATGACATATTACGTATAGTTATTGGTATTGTGAACTAGGTACATTCGTGCAAATGCTTCACGGAATCGCCAATTTCGCACCATTCTTCAATATGATGATGAAACATTTAGTGTAGATCTTCGAAACCATTAAGTGGGCTGGTTTTCACAAGGTCAAGTACAATAAAATCTTTTAGCTTTGCGAAAACAAGTCACGAGCTTTCTCAAAGAACAGAATGAACCTTGAGAAATTTTGGAAAAAATATTTCTGCAGAAATGTTGCATTTTTGTGTGATTTAATTTCAAAACAAAATTATTTGAATACTTCTTTACAAGGTTAAACTAAATCCATGTATGAAATGTTGCAGCAAATTCAGTCATTTCGGTTGAAGTTGAATTTTTTCAAAATTGGCCTTATCAGATCAGTTTCAGCCGAGCATTTTCCTGAACTGGCAAAGGTAATTGATAAACAAAGTATGAATAAAAACTTGCAAAATTGGAATATGAATGAATATATAGGTGTTTTAGACTCCTTGGTTAAAGAATACAATAACAGATTTAAAGATTTTGATAAACATGATGCCACACTGAGGTTAGCTTTTCAGCCACATCTGGTTGATGTCTCGAATGCACCTGAGGATATGCAGATGGAGTTGATTGAGCTCTAAGAAGATAACATTCTGAAGTCTCTATTCGACAGCAAAAAGGATCTCATTGAAATATGGAAGAATGCTGTTGAATGCCCACGACTGCGTCAATAGGCTCGTCGTTTACTCCCTTGTTTTGGCACAACCTATTGTTGTGAATCAACATTTACACATATGGCTCAAATCAAGACGTGACTGAGATCACAGATGATAAACACTCACCCGGAAGACTAATTGAAGCTAAAGACAACAATGCTGGAACTAAATATCAAGTTCTTAGCTCACAACAAACATTCACAAAAAAGTCATTAAATTGTGTTTGCCTTCTTATTTTGATCGATGTGATTGAATGGAACACATCCTGAATTTGTTTTAACTTCTTTAAAGTTTATTAATATACTAGCTAATATGAAAAATTAATTTTTTTTGCATTAGATTAAAAAGTCATTATGTTGTGTTAAAGCCTTCCAAGTTTTTAAAAATATTAGTAAATATGAAGAATTGAAATTGTATTCGTTAAATTAAAAAGCCATTAAATTGTGTTTGCCTCTTTATTAGGTCAATTTTGATAAATGTGAATGTATGCAACGTGCATCGCAATGTGCGGCCTGATGAGGTCTCCGTTAAGTAACATTCGGCCTTCCAATGAAAAAAAAGGTTCCCCACCCCTGCGTTAACCGATATATAGATATATATATATATATATATATATATATATATATATACACACACACACACACACACACACACACACACACACACACATCATTCTATATAGACGTTCCTTACAGAGGAGGAGGAGGATATAACATACTAGTAGTTGGTGCTTGCATACTGCAAGCATTTCGTATCACCTTGAAAAAACATTCATTTTTCAGACAGACATTTCATCATTATAAATGTTCTTTTAATTCTAAAGATTTCACTTCCGCAGCGATTTCCGTTTTCCCCAAATGTAAAAATAATGTTTTTAAACAATCCCCAAATGTTGCAATTTAAAATTTTTTACACTTTCTCCATTATGGGGTACTAATGCTACACAATTTAGCAAAATTTTAAAGTTGTAGCACTTCTAGAAGTCAAATAATATTTTCTAATTGTTTAAATTTAAATAATTTTTAACGGCCGCCGAAATTCATGTATGGTAAAATTGAAATGTTTCTTGTGCTAGTTTACTACATACATACATAACTTGAAAATTTCAGCTCCATAGTAATGTCAAAACAGTTATCTATTTGTTTAAATTATAAGAATTTTTAACTGCCAAACAAATAAAAATATCAAAATTTGTATAATCCCTATTTCGTTTTTTTACGAATTCTACTTATAAAAAAATTTCAACTCCGTAGCACATGCGGAAATACATAATCCATGAAAATTTGTTTAAACAATTGCGAACTTTTAGCGGCCGCATTGTTGCACTTTTTCAAGATTTTCGTTTTTTCTAGTCGGTTTTGCACAAACTCCTACCTAAGAAAATAATTTCGAATTTTCAGCTCATCTGGAAGTGCCTAAACATTAGTATCCTCCTATATTTTATATATCATTCTATATAGACGTTCCTTACAGAGGAGGAGGAGGATATAACATACTAGTAGTTGGTGCTTGCATACTGCAAGCATTTCATCTCACCTTGAAAATACATTCATTTTTCAGACAGACATTTCATCATTAAAAATATTCTTTTAATTCTAAAGATTTCAACTCCGCAGCGATTTTCGTTTTTCCCACATGTAAGAACAATAGTTTTAAAAAATCCCCAAATGTTGCAATTTAAAAAATGTTATACTTTCTCCATTATGGGGTACAAATGCAACACATTTTAGCCAAATTTTAATGTTGTAGCATTTCTAGAAGCAATATAATATTTTTCTAATTGTTTAAATTTAAATAATTTTTAACGGCCGCCACAAATCATATATGGTACAATTGAAATGTTTATTTGTTCAAATTTACTACTTTGTGAATAATTTGAAAATTTCAGCTTTCTAGCTCATTTCTTAGTACCTAAAGAGCTATCCAATTTTTTAAACTTTAAGAATTTTTAACTGCCAAACAAATTAAAATATCAAAATTTGTATATTCCCTATTTCGTTATTTTAGGAATTCTACTTACAAAAAAAATTTCAACTCCGTAGCACATTCGGAAATACATAAACCATGAAAATTTGTTTAAACAATTGCGAATTTTTATCGGCCGCATTGCATGCACTTTTTCAAAATTTTCGTTTTTTTCTAGTCGGTTTTGCACAAAATCCTACCTATGAAAAAAAATTTCGAATCTCCAGCACATCTGGAAGTGCCTAAACATTAGTATCCTCCTGTTATATGTTATATCCTCCTCTGTAAGAGTCGTCGATATATAATAGATAACATATAACATATAACAGGAGGATACTAATGTTTAGGCACTTCAAGATGTGCTGGAGATTCGAAATTTTTTTCATAGGTAGGATTTTGTGCAAAACCGACTAGAAAAAACGAAAATTTTGAAAAAATGCAGCAATGCGGCCTCTAAAAATTCGCAATTGTTTAAACAAATTTTCATGGTTTATGTATTTTCGAATGTGCTACGGAGTTGAAATTTTTTTTATAAGTAGAATTCCTAAAATAACGAAATAGGGAATATAAAAATTTTGATATTTTAATTTGTTTGGCAGTTAAAAATTCTTAAAATTTAAACAAATGGATAACTGTTTAGGTACTACGGGATAAGCTAGGAAGCTGAAATTTTCAAATTATTTAGAGAATAGTAAATTTGCTCAAATAAACGATTCAATTTTACCATATATGAATTGTGGCGGCCGTTAAAAATTATTTAAATTTAAACAATTATAAAAATATTATTATACTTCTAGAAATGCTACAACTTTAAAATTTGGCTAAAATGTGTAGCATTAGTACCACATAATGGAGAAAGTGTAAAATGTTAAAAATTGCAACATTTAGGGATTGTTTTAAACTATTATTTTTACATGTGGGAAAAACGAAAATCGCTGCGGAGGTTATATATTTAGAATTAAAAGAATATTTGTAATGATGAAATATCTGTCGGAAAAATGAGTGTTTTTTCAAGGTGAGATGAAATGCTTGCAGTTTGCAAGCACCAACTACTAGTCATTATATATCGACGACTCTTACAGAGGAGGATATAACATCATATCATTCTATACTAGTATGTTATATGTATGTTATATCCTCCTCTGTAAGAGTCGCCGATATATAATGATAACATATAACATATAACAGGAGGATACTAATGTTTAGGCACTTCCAGATAAGCTGGAGATTCGAAATTATTTTCATAGGTAGAATTTGTGCAAAACCGACTAGAAAAAGCGAATATCTTTAAAAAGTGCAACAATGCGGCCGCTAAAAATTCGCAATTGTTTAAACAAATTTTCAAGGTTTATATATTTTCGAATGTGCCACGGAGTTGAAATTTTTTTTATAAGTAGAATTCTTAAAAAAACGAAATAGGGATTATACAAATTTTGATATTTTAATTTGTTTGGCAGTTATAAATTCTTAAAGTTTAAACAAATAGATAGCTGTTTAGGTACTATGGGATGAGCTAGGAAGCTGAAATTTTCAAATTATTTACAGTATAGTAAATTTGCACAAATAAACATTTCAATTTTACCATATATATATATTGCGGCGGCCGTTAAAAATTATTTAAATTTAAACAATTAGAAAAATATTATTTTATTTCTAGAAGTGCTACAACTTTAAAATTTGGCTAAAATGCGTAGCAATAGTACCCCATAATGAAGATAGTGCAAAATTTTAAAAATTGCAACATTTGGGGATTGTTTTAAACTATTATTTTTACATGTGGGAAAAACGAAATTCGCTGCAGAAATGAAATCTTTAGAATTAAAAGACTATTTGCAATGATGAAATGTCTGTCTGAAAAATGAATATTTTTTCAAGGTGAGTTGAAATGCTTGCATTATGAAAGCACCAACTACTAGTGTGTGTGTGTGTGTGTGTATATATATATATATATATTGTTTGTCACGAAAACGCGGCGGCGGTTAAATACGAGGGAGGCTGAATAAATTAGTTGAATTATAGAATATCTTCAAAACAGATTGCTCAGAAGAATTAGCGCGCACTATTTTTTCCACTTGACGTATTTATTCTTGCGACTGAAAAAACTTAGCGATTGCTTCAGATAAATATGATTTTGACGACGAGCGTGACCAATTATTCGCCGTATTTACAATACCTTATCAACGTATGTTCATCCGCTAATTTACTACCGTTTCTGAACACTTCATTTGTTTCCATATTTTCCACACGCTACAATAAATTTTACTTGGTTTTAACTCCTCCTGACAGTACAAACTGAGGGATATCTCGCTGTTCAACAACGGTGCAATATGGAGGGTTGGGGTACTTTAAAATTTACAGTTGGATGCAATGTTACCAATTCTCTATCGAGGAAACTGATAGTATTAAAATTTCATACGTGCGGTAATGAGAGATAAGTGGTAATGGATACATAATTTGCGCAAAACGTTTAAGAAATTTCTAAATTCATCTTGGTTATCTATTCGCCCATTAAAAATTTATAAAAATTTCGTCAAAATTCTTTTGTTATTTTCGAATATTTGCAGTTTATGTTACGCATGTGTCCTCGACGTTCCTCTGACGTCAAGATTTCTCTCACATATTTTGAAATTTCTCAAATTCAGCAAAAAAATCAGGGTTGACTTTGAGACTCGCTCGCACCACTTACCTTAGTTTCCTACATTTTCCTGTCCTATGATAATGTTTATATTATTCTTCTTTCTCTCAATCTATCTCTTGAATAACGTTCATCTTTTTAATAATAGCTCATTACAATTCCCTTCGCTCTCATTAAATCTATCAAACTAAATTTTATATATATATATATATATATATATATATATATATATATATATATATATATCGAACCTTCTGCACCATCTCCGTGTGACTAATACTGAAAGGTGACGATAAATTAAATATATTGATGATTTCCATTTTCGAAATGCTTTTATGAGGGCCATTTTAGCTTCGGAGAACTTTTATTAGTTAAGTTTTACTACGAAAGTGCTCCATAGCACACGTGTTTCTACTTGGCCTCTTATACGGAGATCTTTGGAGCTTCATTCGCTCTTTTGAAGGTACCTGCGCATATTTTAGCTACTTAGTGCTTGATACGAACTTTTTTTTATGCAATGAGGAAAAACGATTCTCTCGCAAAAGTTTCTTCTAGCATTACGGATGCCTTTGTTTTATGCGTAGATTCGGGGTAAAAATGAGTTTGTGACCATGCACTATCAGGCCCGTTCCATTTTAGCGTTTTTATAGTTTTTCTTCTTGCTTAAAGTTAAACAAACCTTGTCCTAGTTTAGTAAATTATTGTAAATGATAATAGCCCGCGAGCAAGAAATCGTGCCAATGCGCAACAAATTACTCTCCAAAGCCCAACTTAAACTTAAGTGGGAATAATAACTTGAAAATGACCGAATGTGAGAAATTTATTGCAGATGCTGGTAATGATGATAGGTAGTTTTGATGTTTGATTCCAGGCAAAAAAATAAAAATCTCCATTTTAGAGACCATGAGAAAGTTAACGTTATTAAAGTGTAAAGCGGCATTGCAGAAGCACCGGGTGGATTCACCGCTACTGACGCACGTGACAGCGCCGCTCTCGCAGAGTGGTTTTTGATTAAAATTTTAATTGGGTGCCCTTAATCTATCGACAAAGCTCAATTTTAGCCCTCTCTGGACAATTTTCGACTACCTGTATACAGGAAAAAACCCTGAATTTTTAATCGCATATCCGTGTCTCTTTGACCGAAGGGATTTCGATCAATTATTTTTTTCAAACTCGCGCATGAATAAATGTCTCAATTAATATTTTAAAATAAATTAGTCCGATCATACAGGTCACTCGATAAAAAATATTAATTAGATTTTTGTCAAAGCTCATGAATTATTCTTCAATGAAAATTGTTTCCATTTGACTATTTTTAGAGTAAAACGTCGCTAATATTTGTTTTCGCATACTGTAGTTTCTCGCGCAACGCGGTAGATAAGTTCTTGAGAAAAAACCTCGCTGTGCATAATTAATACCTTGTGAAGAAAAAGGGAGCTTGATTTGCTGACGAAAAAGCGTTTTATTTATTGAGGTTTATTTATAACTGTGAACGTAAAATTCTTTAAAACTTAGTAATATAAATGTATGACAAAATAATTTATTCAATAATGAATTGAAAAAGTATATTAATACTCTTATACATGTTAGGTTTCTAATTTAGTGAGTATTGGCTTATGATATGAACATACTACTTTACTAATAAGGGCTCCCCTGATGGTCCCTGATTTTTCAAAAAACCTTCTTTGGCAGCGTAATAAATGGAATCATAGATCATATACACCCTGCAAATATCAGTCTTACATCTCTTACCATTTACTTGCTATTTTAATTTAATTGATTATACAGGCGGACAGATGGACAGACAAACAGAACAAAATATAAGTGCGTTTATGGAATAAAATCCGCTAAAAACAGTTGTTCCTGTAGTCTACAGGCCTTCTCACATAATATTCCTAGGTGAAATACGGTGCATGTCCAGTTTAAGTTCGCGTCAAATAAAACTTTATACAGGATGGGTAAATAGTAACTGGAACATTTATTTAACCGTGCGTAATTAGATCCTCATTGAGGAAACCGCGTTGGGTTAGATTCATCTTATATATTTTATTGGGAGAAGTAGTTTGAGAGGATAACGCCATAATAAATATCACTAAACGCTCTCAATGCATTCAAAGCAATAATTCTGCAATTTTCCACTTGTTATTCCTGGAGTTCTTATGTATCCGCTTAGATGTATCGTTTTTTACGGAAAAAAGAGGAAATATAAAAAGGGAACCTTAAAACTGGCTCTCGCCGAAGATCTGTTTTTCTCGACCCATTTTTCATATCGATTTATGCGGTGCTTCCTAAAACGGACTTTCAGATTTTTTGCGTTTCCTTATACATTCGCCTCCATACAGACAAGATGCACGAAATCCTTGCATTCGATCTTTGACGTTACACGTCCAGATACCAACCCAAAGCCGGAGCGTCACGTTTTTTCCTGCCGTTTATATCCCAACACGCGCTCCGCTCCCTTCCACGTCGAACTGTCTTTGCCTTCGCGGCATTCTTTCCTTGTTCCATTAAAGATTTTATGGATCATTTTCTAGGAAGTGGGTACTTTGATGTTTATTATTATCCAATTTCGCCACGCGTGCCGGATTGCTTTTTTTTTGCTCTTTTACGAGCTGAATTTGTTTTCTCCCAATAAAAATGTTTTAGTAAAACTTGAAATCATTTTTTTATGTATACATAATGTCTGAAATTTTTATCGCGATATAAAATGAGATCGCGTCGTTATCTCAGAATTTAATCTTCTTCAATACGAAACATTTTGACATGCTATTACAACAGTTGTATAAAACTCCTTCAGCCAAAAAATTGTAGGGTAAGCCCTATGCATTTCGCCCACTAAGTGGGCATCTTCAGGGGAGAACCTGCCTTGGCAGTGAACAGAGTTCAACTGCGACGAAGTTAGAGGAAAAGTTTATAACGAAGACCGAAAAACATTTGAGGATCGAAAAGAATTTTGTGCGTCAAGTTCGGTCAATTTATATAAAGTTTTGTTAAAATCAGTATCTGTGTACATAAGATTGTATCTGTTTTTATAGATATGCAGATTTTCTAACGAGTTAAGTGAATGGTTGGCTGAAGTTAACAATGTTAAGTCCTCTATGTGTATACTGTGTCCAGTTTCGAGGATATGAGTGGCTACGCTTGGTTTCTCAAAACGATTTAGGTCTTAGATTTAACAATGTGGCCACGAAGAATTTTTCTCTGACAATGAGAACCACTAGTATGTATCCTTCAGACCTGGTGTGTACGATTATGCACATGATATCAATCCATTTTCCTAAGAAAAAATTGTACCAAATATCATTTCATGCACATTGTGCATTATAATGTGCACCTTCAGTTTACATTAAGAGGATTTGTGCAGTCAGTTAATACTTGCAAAGTTAACTATTTGTGAAAAATGCAAGATAGCTGGTATTGGGAGATATAATTCAGGACTGAAAGAGTTAAATTGGCTTAGGGATTTGTATTCTGCAGTATCTCTCAGAGTGCTATTTCTTATTCGTATATTATTTCATTTTCTCATTAATCCGATAGCAAATATTGATCAGTTCAATTAGTAACGTCAAATTGTGATTCTGTTTGTAGTCCTTTTGAGTCAAAGACATGAAAGGAAATGCAAATGAAATTGATCCCGATCTTCTGACCGATATTTATTTCTAGTTTCATTTCAAGTCGCTTTGTCAGATCTTCTTATCTTGACTTGTATGATATATTCCCCACCTGTTAGCGATGTCTATAAATTGAAATTTGGAATTGTCCATTTTTATTATTGAACAAGGGATTTAAAAAATCCGTTCGTTATAGAAGGGAATCTTAAAAGCATGATCAAGTGTTGTGAGGCATCGTAGAGAGCCCATCTGTAAGGCTTCATTCTCGTCTCTCAAGCTGTTTCCCACGTCGACGCAGTGGAGCGCGTGGGAAATGCGGGCAATAAATCAAAGGCGGGATTGAAGTTGTGTCGCCACCTATTATGGAGATAAGCGTGCAGAAAGTTTTGAGTCGTTCGGTTCAGATGTCGAAAGTCGAGTGCTAGGCGTATAATATGCCTTAGGTCAAGAAAATTCCGGTTCACCGCGTTTACTTGGTTTATGGCACAGTACGTAACACATATGATTACTGTTAAAACATTTCGACACAGCAAGGAAGTATCCTGAGCGATAACCATTGACGATGATGACGGTACAGTCAAAATAAATCATTAAATTTCTATGGTTTCATAATTTATTGTCTATGAAGCGTTTATAGAAAATTAAAAAAAATCAAAAATATTTTATATATTCTGGTTCAAGTGTTCTTGATTGAAGAAGGATTTTTTAAAGAGCAATTCTAGCGAATTTAACTAAGGGTGAAGGGTAGAGTGGTTAATAGGAGAAAATACACGTTTGTCCATCAAATCATTTTCCACCTCAAAATAAAACAAAAAATATATGTATAATTATACAGCTCTCTCATGCTGAGATATGAGTAAAGTCTATTTAAAAATAAGTTACTAAAATACTTAAAAATGAATTAGCTTAGATAACATAGTTTTAAATGTTGCTAAAATTCTCCGCTTGCAGCATTTTCTTCGAAAAAGAAACGATTGGAATATGTTTTTACTGAATTTTATCTTATTATCACACAGAATGCGATTTACTTTTGTTTAATTTATACACAGCGAGAATATACTACATTTATGTGGGCAGTGTACTATCCGCACAAATCCCAAATAGTATCCGAAAATCATGATGTCTTTCCAGGACCACGTTCAGAATGCTGAATATTCTTGAGCGGTAAGGAGTTCATATAGCGGTTTAATACAAAAGTATCTTTTAAATGATATTTGTGTGTAATACATATTCAAATTCATAAATAATATCTTACTATATATACAAATCATTTAGTGTCTTAGGCAGTTTTTAGCCAAGTATATCTCAAAAACTAAATAACGTAGAGACAAGTGAAATATGATATTTTAACCATAATAAAGAGTATAGAGTGATAGGCACATTTTAAAACCGATACATTTGACCACTTTATTTATTTTTTAAATATTTTCTATTTTCATTTTCTCCATTTAAAAACATGGACTATTTTTAATTTCAACATTAAAATTTCAAAAACTCATCGTACAAAGTCAGAACTTGAACTCAAGGATGAAGAAAATTATGAAGTTTAATTTTCCTACGGTGAAATTTCAAATACCGATAGTATTTTCCAAAATTGAGCTTTAAACTACAAAAACTCGAGATTTTTAATGAAAAAGTTTTCCTTTTCATGGCGACCGATATTGTTGCCAAACACAATATCGTAAGCCTATGACATTGAAATGAATTCAAGGTCAGTTAATTATCCATGTAAATAAGAAATGACACAGGAAGCTATTTCTTCAGTTTCAAATATTAAAATACTAGCAAGGGGAAGGAAGAGAGAAAGAGATAGAGAATGGGAGAAAAGAAGAGAGGGAGGGAGAATTAATGGGTGGAAGGAAATGTGAATGGAAGGAAGGGAGGGGGAGAGTATTGGAGGAAGGGATAGAGAATGGGAGGAAAGGAGAGAGAGCGAGAGAGAATGGGAGGAAGAGAGATAGGGAGAGAGAATTGGCGGAATTTAGAGGAAAAAAACAAGGAGAGGTGGAAAATGTATTTATTTGTTGTAAGGCATGATTACTAAATGGTTTGTCTCACACTGTGGAAATTTAGCTATTCTTTTTCTCTGTGCTCTTCGTTTGTTAATGCTTTTATCATTTTTGTTCGTTTTCGCGGTTTTATCTTAGTTATTATTTGTTTGTTCCTCATTTTGCCACTCTCTCTCGATGTTAGATTTAACTTTTCTGTTCGTTCTTCGTTTATTATAGTATTTTTTGACGTTTCTCTAATTTCCCGCAGTAGAACTGCGGGATCTCTACTGGTATAATTAAAAAAGATAAAATTCGGTAAGAATAAATAAATAAACGAATATTTTAATGGATGAATAAGTACGTAGGGATGATACGTTTAAGATGATAATACTTCAAGAATAAACGAATTCTTCACCTAAGGGTAGGTATTAAGTACAAAACAATGAATGAAATCAATGAAATAATGTATTTACAAGCTCCAATATTTGGAGGCTATTCGAAATAATGCGGATTCTTAAGTTTTTCGATTTTTTTTTTTAAATTCCAGATTTTTGAGCTTTGACTATAACAACCGGCTCGCTTTTATCGCCGCCTCTGGCAGTTATGTATTCCACTCATCATCTAGTTAATGAACTTTTTTCTCTCCTCAGTTCGCATTATCTGTTCTTTGACAGAATAAGAAGGGATTTCAATAAAAAACAAGAATATTGTAAATAAAAATTAATATCATTAATTACTATTAAATTTAATAAAATATATTTACTACATTTATAACAAATTCCATATAGCTTTCTGATTAGCTGAAATATTTTCCTCAGACCTATGTCGTACTCTCATTTCTGTCGCCAATCTGTGATTATTTAATCAGGATTTTACAAATGGAACTGCATCCCAATCCGACAATTCCTTACTTATAATACTGATTGTCATCAAATTAGAAATATGTTTCACTGAAACACTTGTCCTTTCTCTCGTAAATATATCGGTCATTAAACTAAACCCTCTCTCTGCTTCCGAACTATTGATAGCGATTATTTTGATTATCTTTTTAGTACTCATAATTTTATCAGACAATGGTATACTTTTTGATTCAATATTTGAATGGACTAAAACGCGAAAATCATACAAATCAATATGATATTTTAAAATTTCGTTCAATTTACTAAGTTTTCTATTTCCTACCCACGGAGAAAGAATTTCATCATATGACCAATTAGAAGATTCTAATAAATCAATAAGAGTTAGCAAGTATACATAGTTTTTAATTTGACTAGCATTTGATTGGCCGTGGTTCAAATTTATGAGGTTTGTAGATAATAGGCGCGCCTTCGTAGTTTTAGTTATACTCTATAACAATTGATCCATAGGTAATGCTGGAAATCTATTATTTATTTCAAACGGTATGTCTTTAAACGCGTCTGACTGAATTATATTTGAACTTCATGTTTTCCAATATTTTCTTTTAAGATTTATAGAGCTCTTATTGTACGCCTTATCAATTTATCGGCCTTTTGAATATTAATTTCTATTGATTGCAAGGCATTTGAAAGTAATATAAATTCTTCCAAAATGTTATTTCAATTTCAAGCTCTTTAGCTAAGCTGTTCAGTTCTGATTTACTTTTGTTAGACTGGTGATAAATTGAATATACCCATCTTTTCCAAAAATGTTTTACCTGGCTAATCTCGCTAATGGAATTATCTAGAACCAATTGTAGGCGAGGGTTTAAGCAGTTCTAGATGATGATATTATGAAATTTTTCTGTTAATTGTTTTATCGACTCCTGATTTTCTGCTTAACATACTGTTGACACCGTCTGAACAAAATGCTATGAGATTTGCCTGGAAATAGTTATCGTCAAAACTATGGTCATTCAAACAACTCATTCGAGTATTAAAAATTCTTTCTGAAGTCATTGATTGCAACTCCATCAGATCTAAAAAATCACCACAGGTTCATTTTCAGACTATATTTCGCATCGGATAATATAGCCAACGCACTAATTTTAGGAAGTGTCGATGCTTCATCAACTACAATACAAATTTTACCATTTCCATTTATGATGTTTTAAACAAGAGTACCTTTAATCTGCCTCGAAAATAATCCTAGTTGAGTATACCTTGAATGAAGACAATTCCCAATATCTACAACATTTTTTCTTGTAATTATAAAGCAGCGCCTATATCAGATAATGGCCTATTTCGCTTTGCAATACTATAAGCAGTGTTAAAAATATTGACGGTTGCAGTAAATGCACGATTTTTTTATATTTTGAGCTATGGTAGGTAATGCTTGTTTTTTCGATTCTTCAATAATGTTTTGAATTGTCAAGTGAGCTTTCGATGAAGAATGCTCTTTAATTTTTTCGAAGAGAAGCTTGTCTGCTATTTTTTTAGTGCCATTTGCG
The DNA here is from genome assembly GCA_028673005.1 of Tanypteryx hageni. Classification (NCBI taxonomy): domain Eukaryota; kingdom Metazoa; phylum Arthropoda; class Insecta; order Odonata; family Petaluridae; genus Tanypteryx; species Tanypteryx hageni. The sequence goes on from CM054113.1 coordinate 177,178,197, forward strand.
GTTATAAAACATGAACCCGCATTACGGTGATACATTAACGTTTTTCGCCCTCTGTTCCTAACGACCCTATTTTGAGCAATATTTGGACCCTAACTTCCCATCTTTAAAAATTAGCCATTCATTCTGCTGCTAAAAATGTGGTCTGTTTTTAAGACAAAAAATCTGGATATGAAAATAATGATGAACTTCCATGCATAGTGATTGGTGTCGAGGATTTTGTTTCATAGGAAAAGTGCCCGCAAATATCCGACGACTCGATTGAGGACACCCGAGTTGCTGTATTTTGTGTAATTAGAGATAGACTGCTAGCCTTCTCATTGATAATAGAATCACGGATTTATGATGATGGCTTCATCTGGTTCGATGCGATAAATGAAAATAAATCCATTTGTCTCTTCTTCATCGTCCAAATATGAAGGTCCCAGCTTAAACAGTTTTTCTAAAAACGATTTTATATTGAAGGATAAAATGCTTGAAATTGAAAAAGAAATTTCATTATTTCTTAATTCCGACAATAGGTAATTTTAAATCGAATAGTAAAACCTTTAAAAAAATGAAATACAGTGGAATCGCGATTGAAGTTTCTCGAATTTAATGAACGTCTCATTCGAGGCTGATTTTTTGCGGTTAAGACAAACGTATCGCATAAATAATAGATTAATTCGGATAAAATGCACTTTTTGGAGGCTTTGGAATAAGATTTTAATTTCCACTTTAGCACAATTAATGCCGAACATATAACTTACATAACTCATATCAATCCATCTTAAATTATACAAATCGGAGCACACGATCAACAATAATGTAATTATTTGATAATCATTACAAACTGGAAATAGTGGCACTTACCGAAATTTTAAGTTAAAAACATGGCAAACACTGAAAAAATTCTGGACTTCCCGATGGCAAACACCGCCGAAGAGGGTGAAAAATTCCAAATAATTACTGAAATTGGTTTCAACTGAAGTACAACGAATCGCAGAAAAACGTTCCGGCCACAAAACCGTCGAATTCCTTCATGGACAACTGCTTAAGCAAGACTAACGGAAATTACACTCGTGTGGAGAAGATATTGAATAAGAACAGCGACTTCGAGGGAAAAGGCTTTACTCTCAAAAGAAACCGTTTGAAAAAACTCTTACAGACATATTTACAATATGAATAGAAAAAGTAACGATGTTCAGAACCACATAAGAAGATTATATTACGATCTGGGTTGTATTACAAAGTAACAACTTCAGGTAAAATTAGAAGAAAATGCCATCATGTATAGGAGAGTAGGAGAAAGGAGGGGGCAATGGAAGGATAGGGGAGGGGGAGAAAGGGGGTAAAGGGTCTGGAGAGGAGGATGGAGAGGGGAGAGAATTAAACTGGACTGGAAGAGAAGAGGGGAGTAGTAGGGGATAAACGCGAAGGATATCCAGCAGAGAGGAGTGTGAAGGGTACACAAGTTTGTTGACAACAAAACAATCTTCATCTGATAAGCAATGGAAAATCTCAATTTGTTCCACAACGTTGGCCTGAAAATGCAAGCGGATAACCTCGTAATTGCTATAATGTCCATATTTTCTCCAGTGTGCAATAAATTGAGATTGAAGATGAATATCAAAGAATCATTGTCTTTATTCCTCGGAACTAATATTAAATTATCTCCTAGTTTGGCCAAAATAAACGGCTCTGCAATCCAAACAATGTAATTTATAAATCTCACTTCTGAGATAGGGAATAATAGGGTCTTTACATTACGAAATAGGATTCCGAAGGTTGCCTTTATTGTAAAAATCCGTTCTTAAAGTATCTTTCGGGAGTAAATTACTAATTTTGTATAAAAGTTTCCCTATGAAAGTAATTTAGCATCCGATTTCCATCGATAGGCGATCTTTTTGTAAGGGTGGTGGCATCGAAAAAACGTACCCATTCCTTGTACAATCGTTTGGCGTCTTTCTGACGATACATTTCAGCGTAACGCTATGAGAAAGTGCTTTTAAACTTTTGGCGCCCTTTAATATCAGATCATGATGTGGCACTATATAACCTCCGCATGATGCGGAATGCTTAACTCAACTACCGTCTCGCAGAACATCAAAAGTTCTCACAACCGGCTCGCGAGACCCTGACGGAGACGGCTGCAGCACACGCCTTCATATACCAATAAACGACAGCCTGTACTCAATGGCACGAGTAAACGACTCTCTTAAGCTTCTTTTCGTTTCCAAGTGGTCGGACGAGCAAAATGTGACCACATAAATAAATGAGAATTAGATATTAAGCCCTCTCGTCTGGCATGTTCAATGTTTTTGAAAGTAAAACAAGTTCTCGTGAAATGCTGGGCGGTTGCAGAAAGCGTTGAGCGGAACTGGCTGATATGAAACGTTATTAGGAATGCTTCTCAGAGCCCTGCAAAACGAAAAAATAACCGTGTGCAAAAAACGTGCCCATTGCCTAACGGTTGTTATGGGTCGGCCTTATAGTCGATTGCGTACACAGTAGTGGACAAATATTTTGTTTTTTGTTAATTTGCAAAAATTCTGTAATTATTAAACACGAAAATATTATTGTTGTGCCAAAATATTTTTCATTTTTTCTCATTTTAAAATGAAGTGCCTTAAGCGCACGAGGGTGATACAAAAAACACAAATGACCGCAAGAAAAGTGAAAGTACAACATGCGCTGTCCTATTGAAATTCAGCAAAAAACATTAAATTTATCAACCTATTTTGGAATGGGAGGGACCATATTGTACGAAAGAAACGGGTAAAAAACTTCCTACCTACTCTAAAAACGTCCCTGGTCGGAGTTTTCTTGAAAGCAGTAAGGTTAGGATGGGAGTCTCTTCCCTTCTCTCTCTCTATCTCTCTCTCTTCCTCTCTCATCTCCAAAGCCTTCCAACCCCCTCGGGGATATTGCCGCTCCTTTAGATTGCGGCGGAAGAGTTAATAGTATTGCAAGCTCAAGAAATGGTGTTGGTGTACTCTTGGTTTAAGTGGTATAATAGAGATGATGGGGTTGCGGCATCCGCGAAACAAATATAGGTAGCAAAAAATGTATGCGGATGTTTTAATACTGATAGATCCATTATATACACGTATTCACACACATATACATACACGTACATGTCGTACATAGAATTCACAACAAACGGTTTACTTTCGCCCGCATCTTAGTTCAACCATTGATTGTAAGCGTGGCTGTCCTCATCCTTACATCTATGCTATTCATTATTTAATTGTTGGCATTATTAGGTCTCGAACAATAAATTAATCCTGTAATTATGATACAGTACTATAGTACAGTATATAATAATATGTAAAATAGCATCATTACTTCTTACACACAAAAACCTCCAAAAATAATTTTTGGATACAGAAGTGTTTTTTTACATCTACATCTACATGATACCCTGCAAGTCACCTTTTTGGTGGATGGCAGGGGGTGCAGTGCACCAATATCCCTAGTTTTCCTACCTTATCTTTTCCTATTATGTTCTCTTATCGTCCTAGGGAAAAACGATCCTCTATATCGCTCCGTTCTACAATCGATCTCGCGAATCTTATTCTCGCTGTTCTGCCTTCCGAGATACGTCGGGCATCTGATAAGTTCTACTACCTCATTCGCTAGTCCCTCCGACATAAATTTTACCAGTAGTTTAAATCTAGCCTGCATCCTACGTTCCTCTAACGATGTCCATTTCAGATTTTCTATTAATGATGTTACGCTTAGTTTACTATCGTAATTCCTCTTTACAGATCTAGCTGCCCTGCGCTGAACATTTTTTATCTCGTTAGTGAGTCCCTTTTCGTAGGGATCTCACAGAGCTGAAACCTATTCGATATGCGGTAGAACCAAGGATAAAATAACATAATTCTTTCACTTTTTCGGAGCTATTTCGAAATATTCTGCCTATAAAAGAGAGATCACGATGGATCGTGACTCCGAGATATTTAATCGAGTCTGAAACTGGAATCTCTACTCCGTCCAACGAATAATTAACATCCAACGAGGTACTCTTGGTTCTCCAGAAGTTGATGACGCAGCTTTTCTTTTGGTTGATCTCTAACTGCCATTTCTTACACTATGCAGAAATAGCTTCTAGGTCATTTTGGAGATACTGGTGGTCTTCCGGATTGCTTATTTCTCTATAAATGATGGTGTCGTCAGCGAAAAACCTAATTTTACTTTTGATTACTGAGCTGATATCGTTCATAAATTAGAAATAATAACGGACCAATTACAATACCCTGCGGAACGCCAGAGACAACCGCCACTATGTTCGAAGATTTCCCATCTATAACAACCTTCTGCTTCCTATGATTTAAAAATTCACGGATCCAACTAACGATTTAAGAATTAACGCCTAAGATTTCTAATTTCGTTATGAACTTCCTGTGATGTACTTTATCAAATGCTATCCTAAAATCTAAGAAGATGGCATCGACCTGCGTATTCTTTTCTCCGCTTCTCAGCGTACAATTCACAAAAAGACCGAGCTGTGTATCATAAGACCTACCTTTCCTAAAGCCGTGTTGACAATCATCTAACAATGAATTACTATCAAGAAATCGCATTATGTTGCTAACGTGCATATGCTCGAGAATCTTACACGATATCGAAGTTAAGGAAATCGGCCTGTAATTTTCTGGGTTCTCCTTGTCGCCGCCATTATGAATTGGGGTAACGTGCGCTAACTTCCAGTCGTTAGGAACCTCTCCGCGGGAAATGGATTTCTCGAATACTATCCGAAGAAAATGTTCTATTTCTTCAGATAATTCTTTTAAAACGCGAGCAGGAATTTCTGCGGGGCAGGTGGCTTTGTTATGTCTGATAGAACTAAATTTCTTTGCTATTCCCAACCCAGAAAATACTATATCGTCCATCAGTTCCCTCCTTATTGCGGGTGCATAATGTACGCAATGGTCACTGACGGCTGAAAATGCTTTTACAAAATGACTGTTTAACAGTTTGGCTTTATCTACGCTATCATGAATAACGGCACCCGAATCATTACGCAGGGAAGGTATGGTAGGGCCTCTACCTTGGACCTCTCTCACATAGGACCAAAACGCTTTAGGGTCCTACTTCAAATAATTATTTAGTACCTTATTCCTGAAGTTAGTAAAAGCCTCGCGCATAGTATTTTTCGCTTTAGCGCGGGATTCCTTATATGTCTGAACTTCAGGTACTCTATACTTGTCGGATGATATAGACGGCATATTTTTTATTTTCGCGTGACTTATTCTCTGACGCCTAATCGCACTCCTAACTTGCTTATTGTACCAACGTGGCGCTTTATTGTCGACCTTCAATTTAATTGGAATATACATATCGATGCCCTCTATCAATATATCCTTGAATAATGTCCATGACGACTCAGCACCTGATCGTTTGATCACATCACGGATACCAGGTAGTCTTTCACGTAGGCGCGACTTGAATCTTGAAAAGTCTGCCTTAGCAAATATATAAAACTTTCTTTGAGGTTTAGGGTGCTTATCGATTTTCCACCTACACTCTGCATATACGGCCAGATGATCACTTATTCCATCTACGAGTAACAATTCTATTTTGTTTACGAGTTTTTTGACAAAATGTATTGTGTGATGTATCATTCTGTTCTATTTTGGTTTAAAATGGTACATTTTTGCCACAAAAGTTTGCAAGAAAAATAATCCTTACTTTGGTTAATAGTAGATAAACGGGGACCTTACGGCTGTCAATCCCTTGGACAGTCATTATACCGCGAGATTCCTCAAGTCCTCGATTGTGCCAAACCCGTGCACACTAATTCAGTCCGGAGGTCAAAAAAACATACTAACACAGTCCCGGGGTTTTCGGAAGGACATGCTAACTCAGTCCCACCGCGAAACAAAATTTTCCTTCCCATTTTTCAAAAGCTTAGTACTGTCTGTACTAAAAGTAGCATTCTAGAAATACCAATGTGTCGCCCATTATACCGTGGAGAGTAAAAAGCTGACAGAAATAGTTTGGACAACTTTTAAATGTGCCATGTGCCATTTTCATTGGTCGAAAAACCAACTGTTTTTGACGCTGTCATCTATAAACATAAATTTCTCTGGTCGATTACTTTTTAAATCCATTGAATCTAGTGCCTGTGCGGGGGACTGAGTTAGTAGGGGCCTCTAACAACCGCGAAACTGTGCTAGTATGCGACCTTATCAAATAACAACAACCCGGGACTGAGTTGGTATGCATCGGTGCGAACCCTTCCTCGACGCCCGAGCTCACCCTTTCCAGTGGGGTATCCCCTGACCGAAGAGATGATTAAGCATGAATTAATTAAAACTTTTAAATGCATTTTTGGAGAGAATTCACCTATGTTTAACACTGTGTATAGTTTATCGACAATGCACGACTTTTAAAAGGCTTTCTACGGCAAATATTGAGGAATTTGATATTTTTCGCTCCAAGGTACCAACCCAGAGGTTTTGATTCTCGCGGTTTCTGACCCATTTAAACGCTCTTATATATCACGAGGCGATATTACACCATTATGTTGTCATTCCAACTATCATGAGTTTTAATTTCTTTCTGCTAGATTTTTGCACTTGAATATAAAAAATGTGACACTAAATTTTGCAGGCCCCTTAAATGCTATAAAATAATAGAATTTAAAGTTCAATGGTCAAGTGCAACCACCTTATTAGCGTATTTATCGCAACCTTCCATATGTTGCAGTTTATGTTCTGATGGGAAACCCCATGTGAATAGGGTTATCAGATGCTGATAGTCACAACCGAGAAAAAATGAGTTTTGAAGGAGAAAATCCGCAACATTTAAAAAAAACGGGACAGTGGGAATGCTACTATTTTTAAATGTTCCATGCTCTATATTTGAAATAAAAATGTTTAGAATAGAGGAAGTACATTTTTATTTATTTTAATAGCAATTTAGTTTATATATTTAATGAATAATTTAACAGTATTACAATAAAGTAGCCAAAGGTTTTTTTAGTCATATTTTAGATTTCTTCTATCTGCCTTAATCAAATTTTGATCCTTTGTTTATCATCTCATAAAAATCTTAACCAATTCACATGGGGTCTTCCATCAGAACATAAACTGTAACATACGGAGAGATAAGGTAATAAGGTGGTTGAACTTGACTATTGAACTTTAAAATCTATTATTTTATAGTATTTGGGGGCCTTCAAAAATTTAGTGTCACATTTTTAATATTTCAAGCGCAAAAATGAAGCAGGACGAAATTCAAACTCATGATAGTTGAAATGAGAACATAATGGTGTAATATCGCCTCGTGATATATAAGAGCGTTTAAATGTGGCAGAAATCGCGGGAATCGAACCCCCTGGATTGGTACCCTTGATCGAAAAATATCAACTTCCTTAATATTTGCCGTAGAAAGCCGTTTAAAGACGTGCATAGTTGAGAAACTACGTACAGTGTTAGACAGAGGTAAATTCTCATCAGAAAAGCATTAAAAAGTTTTAAGTAAATCGTGCTCCACCGTTTGTTTCATTCGTCGCTGTTTTCAAGAACTCATTTCCGACATGTATTGGGGACTGACTATATATACAGTAACTTAAGGAAAAGGAAAGGTAGTGATGAGGGTGGCAACAATGTGTTGAAGGAAGCCCAGTGGACACTTACCAAGTTGAGGATCAAGTAGGCAGGCTGCTGGGCGTCGAAGAGACATACAAAACACGCACACAAAAACACGAAAGCTTTTCGGGCATATATCCTTCATCAGCGATGGAGAGAAGGAGTATACTAGTAAAAGGTGCTTTCATTCTGCAAGCATTTCATCTTACCTTGAAAAGACATTCATTTTTCAGAGAGATATTTCATCAATGGCAATATTTTTTTAATTCTAAAGATTTCACCTTAGCACCGATTTTCGTTCTTTCCTTATGTAACAATAATAGAGTAAAACAATCCCTAAAATTTTCAATTTTAATAATATTATACTTTTTCCACGGTAGGGTACTAAAATCACACATTTCTGCCAAATTTTAAAGTTGTAGCTTATCTAGAAGTGAAATAATATTGATCTATTTGTTTAAATTAAAAAAAACATTTACGGCTGCAACAACATATTCATAGAGATTTTCAAATGTTTATTTGGGTATGTACACTAAGCTCTAAATAACTTTAAATTTCAGCGTCATCACGACATTACTTTTTCAAAATTCTCTAATATTTTGTTTTTGGATTTTGACGTCGTTTTATGTTTACGCCGTATTATTAAATCAATTGCATTATAATACAATCCACTGATTCTCTTTAGAAGCACTAGATTAAACCTATTATTATATACAGTCATCAACCCCCATAATTGAAATGAGTAACGTTCTTATATTTAATAACATATATCGCGTTTTAAAATTATGACGTCATCATATGTATACGTCTTAGGTTGAAATCAATAGGACAATAAGAATTTCCCTATTAAAAAGCATTAAAGCGATGCTATTATAATACGGATTTCCAATTCACATTGAAAAGCATTGTCCCGGTTGCTATGGTAGCTAAAGTTCTTTATTGTTGAGCATCTGCTTTTTCCGAATAAAAACATATTTCTTCGTCAATTCGGTACCGATTTGAATTTAGATTTAAAAAATAAGAAACCTCATACTTTTAGTTTTAGAACTGTTTTCTTCCCGAGTCTTTATCTGTATTATAACTAATTTAAAATGCAAATTTATGAAACTCTGCACGGATTTCCATGTTTATTTAATGGAGTATCGAAATGGAAAATTGAGGTCAAAAATGCCCCACTAAAAATAAAAAAATTTGGAATTTTTGATTGGTCTGGTTGATTGCACCTAATAACCTATAATCCAGTCAAATTTCAGGTCGGTGGCGTATCTAGAAGTACCTTTAGGTTTTATATATATATATATATATATATATATATATATATATATATATATATATATATATATATCATAGGTAGTCTGTCCGTAGACAGGTCCGTGATTATTCATGGTTAAATAATATATATATATATATATATATATATATATATATATATATATATATATATATATATATATATATCATAGGTAGTCTGTCCGTAGACAGGTCCGTGATTATTCATGGTTAAACCTGGTTCTCCATATACTCCTATTTTCCGCTGTCCTCTTCATATCTTTATAGCTCTCTTTCCCTTTAAAATCGTGTATCAGCTGAAACCTTTTCATACCTCTTTCCCTTTTTCCATCTAGTTTTCCTTCTAAATCGTCTTAATCGTACTCTCTCCTCAGGCAATGTCCAACCCAGTTTGCCTTCCTCTTTTTAATAGTCTGTATAATCAATATATATATATTTATTTATTTATATATATCCACGAGTATTCGGTGCTTGTAAACTGCCTGGGGTCAAATCGCCGTACACCAAGATTTAAACTCGTAAATAAACCAACGCGAACTCCAGGGCAAAAGCACTTCAGTCACGTGGAGCCTATATGTATTAAATAGAAAATTCTATGCGTAATAGCAGTATATTTATAATTTTCCGTGAAATTAAGGCAACTGTCCCTAATTTCCAAATTCTCTGGCAGTCGGCTAGTGTCCAAGTTTTCATATTTCAAGTTTAGTAACTCAGATAGTCATGTATGAGCATTAAGAAGAATCATCATTAAGACAATACCCTATACATACAATTTATGGAATATTAGGATATTTTCTGTTAAGATTATGTAATTATCATCCATATCTTTAGCGCGTATTCGAATAAAAAATATCGAGAAATATGTATGACGCCATTAACAATTAACAATTTAACAATTGAAAAGAGTCCAAATTTCTCGAAAAACTACGAAATAACATTGAAATACTTTTCACGTTTTACCGTAACCGCTATCAGGGTTGCTTCTATTGTAATCCCTTATAGTCCTAGAGAAAAACATACCTATTCGCTCCTTCCTACAGTCGATAGCCCAAATTGAATCGTAATGTCATTATGCTTTCAGTAGTACATGAGAATTGAAATTATCTATGATACCTTCAATCACAGTGCGTGATGCAATTTCTATTTTAGATAGAGCAAAATCTTACATATTATCGAATGAAAATATTGGTGATGATGTTTTCATAATATGCATAATATTGAAAATTAGAATAAGTTAACATATATGCTTATGGTAATAAACTTGATGTTAATTCGATTAAAGAAAAATGAAAAAAATATAATTCCGCAACTCGAATAATTTCTGCTTTCCTTTGAGATTCGAGTTATAGAAGTTCCACTGTATATATACAAATATTTAAAAATATATTTCCATAACTAGAAATTTCTATTACTCGAATAGTTATTACTTTTCCTTGAGATTCGAGTTACGGAAGTTCAACTGTAATTCGCTATGACGGCATTAATTTCCATTAAAAGCATTAAATCACTGCAACCGTATCGTATAATATCAGATCCCTTTAAAAGCATTGAGGTCGTCGCCATAGTATTCAAAGATTTTCATTGTTGAAAAGAGGAAAAATTCCCACTTTTTCCGACAAAAAGCAGATATTTACGCTAATTCGGTAGGTATTTTGCTTTCAAAAATTAAGAACTCCATTCTTTCAGAGAAATAACTGTTTTTACTCGAATTCGTATCTCAATTTAAAGTAATTTAAAAATACATTTTTAGAAAGCCTTGCACAGAATTCCATGCTTTTCTTATGGGGCATTGAAATGAAACATTGGGGTTAGAAAGACCCCTTAAATATAAACTTTTCTGTGATTTTTTATTTTTCTCTTAGGTTGTGTCACACATCCTACCAACATACCAAATTTCAGATTTCTATCCCTCGTAGAAGTTCCTCAGAGTTTTGTGTCAGTGAATGAGGCACAAGTAGCTATTTTATTATAGATATCCTTTACATATTATTATGCAATACATTGAACATCTCCTTTCACATTTTCTATCCTTAATTGATGGGCAAAGTGAAGATCTTTTTCCTGTTCTAGGTGTCTCATTGTTTACATTTTCAGGAACAAGAATGATTTTTTCATAGTCTCCATTGTAGCTTTATACAATCAAGGATTTTTTTATCTCCTTGCCATGTACGGTAGCATCAACCCCTTGGACAGCTTTTCTAGAAATAACCTTCTTCTGTGGTTCTTTCCACACTCAAAATGTGGTTGTTAATCTTAAAATGATTGCATTTCAATTATTGCTGCGACGTACATAATGTGTCACTATACGGCAATATGCCATCTCTTCGTCTGTCGCTTGCACGTATAGTCATGTACAGTATAGTATGTATAGTTTTACTTATCTTCTGATCCAAAAGATCAACGCCACCTCTTGTTTTGCACTCAATAATATTACGGGATAGTTCTTTTTTGGTGCGTTCTTAACTAAGGTCATATGTAGGGTCAGTCATTTTTCCAATATATACCAATGGCATGAAAAGCTATTCTAAGTACCTAATTTTAATATGCGAATGATTAATGCTCTACATTCAAATGTATTCCTTATTGTAAATTACGTAACGAATGTTGTTTAAATTGACTGCTATGAAAAAAATTTCTCTCTCCTACTCTCTCTGTCTCTGTCTTACTAATTGTAAGAGCATTCAAAGCACGCTTTCGCCCATAAGGATTGAAATAACAATAAGATTTCGAGTTTTAACAATGTAATAGGTTGGAAAGGAAACATCCCAATTAAATGCCAAGATTTCTCCAAAATATTTTAATTAAATGTTTAACATGACAAATTTTCTGTAGGCGGAAAAAGGTGAACAGAATAAAATACTTCATAGTGTTTCTTTAAATGAGCTAGATTGGAAGATCATAGATTAATTCTTTCTAATTTAGATCTCAAAAATAATACAAGCCTGCAAGTCAAAAAGTCGATTTTTACGTGTTATCATATGGGAAATGGAAATGTCTACCTCGGAGTCGAACCTAGGACTTTTTTCGTGATTTCTTTTCGTTATCATCTTACAATATGTGAATCGATCATTCCTGCCAAAATATCAAAAATGTATCTTGTTCTAATATCGAGTTATTCGCATTTTTATAGCGTGACAGAGGGAGCCACATAGGGACAAAGGGACAGAAGTAGCCTTTTATTATTGTTATATATGTATATATATATATATATATATATATATATATATATATATATATATATATATATATATATGGGGTGCCGGCGGTGTAGTGGTTAGGACGCTGGCTGCTACTCGCCCGATGCTTGAAAAAGTCATCGGGTACGAATCCTGCGCGAGTAGAATTTTTTCTCAAGGTCACCCGGCCCCCTGTTTGCGTGGTTTGAGGAGACCGCGCAAATTCAGCTGTTCCGTCCTTCGGAAGGGACGTTAAGCCGTTGGCCCCCCTGGTGTTCTTCGTAAGAGCAGGCAAATGCCGGCACCGGGTTTCCCTCCTCCTTTCTGTGTGTGAGTCCGGTGTGGAAGACAACGGGAAACCACCACACCGTGTATGTATATTCCCTAGTCAAAACCAATTAATTAATTAATTGGTAGGACCTGTCGCAAGACAGAACACGAATGAATGAATATATATATAGTAAAATCTGGTTAATTCGTAACTCTATATTTCGAAATTCCACATAATTCGAATTTTTTTAACACATTAAAGACCGAAAAAGCCAATTCCGTATAAATGTGTTTCAATAATTTCAAACTCTATAATTCGTAATTCGAAATAATTTTTAACCCGATTCACAGAGTATCAATGCATTTTTGTCGACATAACTAAATAAAACTTATGAAAAAAAACCAAATCAAATTTACGAAAATATGTCCGGTGCCATGCAGGCTTGTTTACAAACATCGTGAGATCGTGAGCATGCCTATACCCATGTTGGGTATTGTCGCCAGATTCGGTCCATTCCCCCTCGGTTTTTCCCTGCCGGTTCTCCTCCTCCCTCGGTTCGCCTCTCCTCGGTTCATCCCCTACACGCGTTGTTTCTGTTCACTCTTGCCCACGCCTTGTCAAATTCACTTGGTCGTTGGCCTTGCGTGGTTACGTCTCGATTTATCTACTGTTTTGCGAGTTTTTTGCTTGTTTTCGTATTCAGTTGTGCAGGGTATTCATTTTAAATGAGAACCCTTATAAAATTTAATAACTTCGAGTAAAAGAGTGTTCGAGACATGAAACTTAGAAGTAAAAATCTTTGTCGTCTGCATGATGTCGCCATTTGTCGACATACTGCGACACTACGACGGCGTATGCACAGTGCAAGTAATAAAGAAACATGGCGTTCAATCTAGAGGTGCGAGTGATTATGGTGGAACGTTGCCTCAAATCAGACTCGTTTAAAACTACTTAGGGTGATTTCTGTTTTCAATTTCGATGTTGTAAGGCACCAACGAAATCTATGATATGGAAGCTTGTGAAAATGTTCAGGGAGACTGGAAATGTGAATGTTGAGTGTCGTGTTCACTCGTTTAGCACAGGTTAGTGAGAGCCACCACGCTCGCCAGAGTTGTTCCCGTTAGACCTCTTTCTGTGGGGTTTTATTAAAAGACAATGCCTACAACAGCAATCCACGCAATCTGGATGAATTGAAAATAAAGATATATCATTTCCAACATCACACCCATCACGCTGCAGCCAGTGTCATCGAACATGCTCCGTCGTAATCAGTTATGTATGTAACATGCTGGTGGTCATTTTCAACATTATTTGTGAAAATGTAAGTAATGTCAGACAATAAAGGTTGTTACTTCTAAATTTAGTGTCTCTAGCACTGTTTTACTCGAAGTTATTAAAATTTTTGTGGGTTCTCGTTTAAAATGATAGCCATGTATTTTTCGTCGTCCTTTTGTTACTAGTTTAAGTGGAATTCTTAGTTTAATAATTGTGAGAGAGACTGCATTTAAATTTATTGTTAAATATTTTATTTACTTACCCTCCAATGGCTCCGGGATGTGGTACATATAAGACTCGGACTCTTGCTGAAAAAAATATCACTGCTGTAAGACACTGACAAGAAGTCCAAATCGAAAGGAAAACTGGTATCAGAGTATGGGATTCCGAACTCGTCTTTATCTACAATTTTAAAGAATCGGGCGAAGATTGAAGGAGGCTTTAATACATTTAAAGGGAGTGATACACGTCAGAGTTTACGACCTGTAAAAAGCGAAGACTTCGAAGAAAAATTGTTACAATTTTTTTTCACAAGTACGAGCGGTGAATATACCTGTGGCAAGCCCGATGCTAATTGCAAAAGCAGTCTGGCGATGATTTTGAACATTGAGGATTTAAGAGCGTCCAATTGGTGGTTGGATGGTTAAAAAGTAACGCCACAATATTGTTTGCCTCGCAGTTTGTGGCGATGCCGAGAAAATTAATGAAAAGGAAGTGACGACCTGGTCGCAAAGTAATAAACATGTTTTGGAGGAGTGCGCGCCCAAGGACATTTATAATATCGATAAAACGGGCATTTTTTCAACATGTTGCTCGGTCGTACTTTGGTTCTCCGAGGCGAATAATGTCACGGCGGCAAACGGAGTAAGGAGCGTCTCACCGCCGTGCTCTGTTATGGATGGGTCAGATAAAGAAAAACTTGTAATTATCAGAAAATATATCAAGCCATGCTGTTACAAAGGTATTAATCGTGATAATTTGCCTATAATTTACGAATGTAACAAAAAGGCGTGGATGACGGGAGACCTATTCGGTGAAAAATCGTAAACTTTTGTTGACACTAAACAGCTGTTCTGCTCACCAGGTGTCTCAAATAAATACGCCCAATGCTGAGTTGCTGTATTTGCCGCCGGACACAAACAGTGTTCTCCAGCCACTCGACCAGGGCATCATTCAAAATTTAAAGAGCCATTACAGAAAAACTATTGTCGTCATGATTGATGCAAATTAAAAATGGGTGTTCGTGGGATGATTTACGAAAATGGACGGACCTTGTCATCGACGTGGCAATTGGTGACTCCTCACACCATCGCCAATTATCTTAAGAAAAATGGGCTATCTTCGCAGCCGGCAGAAGTCTTACAATTAGAAGGTACAGAAGTGGAGGAAGTAATTAGCAGCAATATATTGGAACCTGTCAGTTCAGGAGACTTTGTTTCCTTCGATATTGGCTGGACTACGTCGGTTGTGTATGACCTCTCGTTCGACGAATCGAAAACTGTTGCGAGTGTTAGCGACAAAGAAGACGATGAGAACAACGTCGATGGTAGGTTGGATGCGCCATTTCCATCTGAGGAGGTTTTTAAAGCATTAGATACCCTTCAAAGATACGTTTCCAATAGATATGTGAAAAAGTTGACCACATTACGCTAGGGAGTGCCCCGAAATTGAAACGGAAAAATAAGTGACTTTTTAAAATAAGTTAAAATTAATCTTTTGTTACAACCTTTCGTTTATTTACGTTTAAGTTGAAATAGGTTACTGACAAACTTTTAACATTTTAGTGGTTTTATTTATATGCTCATATATGTTTCAATATTTGAATGTGCAATCGTAAATTTGGATTTTATCCATCTAAGTAAATCACATTTTGAGGTATGAATGCGTACTACATACTTTTGTTTTCCGTATGTTAATATGGCGTCATATTATTTTGTTTTTCTGTAATTTATATTAGTATTTTTTGAAATTTGATAAATCACGCTTTTTTATAAATTTCGAATAATAAAAGTATTACGTAATTCAAAATGCTTTATCTTTGGTCCCCTGAATTTCGAATTAACCAGGTTTTACTATATATATATATATATATATATATATATATATATATAACGAGACATATAGAGAGGCAAAGAGGATATTATTTCGGAATGGAAGAGCAAAAGAGATGGAGAGGAGAGAAAGATTGCGCGGAGATAATAAGGCAGACGATAATGCTCATGAGTGCAGTTCCAACGAGGAATTCGGGGTTGGGCTCTCATTGGAGATAATAGGGAGTGCTCTGAGAATGAGCCTTCAAGGGAGATGCAGGGGCGGAGTTGAGGGGCGATATATCTTTAGACTACGCGAAGGCTAAAGGGGATGCGTGTTCGGGGAGAGGGTTGCGAAAGAAATAGAGGGCGAGAAAGAGAGATGGGTGATGGTGAACGAGAGAAAAGAATATCCTCTGGAAGGTCAGAAAGGGATTCGTTCCGATGGGAGTGAGTGGATGGAGATTAGGGGCTGGCGGAATGTGTGACGCTGGAGAGTAAATGGGGTGGAGAGTTTTGGAAGACGGGAGGGGGAGAGGGTGATAGGTATGGGAGGGAGGAGTGGAATAGGATAAATGAACGGGTTGGAACTTTGGAAACTCGTTAATGCACTCAGTCGGAAGTTTTCGGAATGCGTTGCTCTTTCGGTATTTTTTCTCTTTCCCCACCTCTCTCTTGTCTGTTCGAGTTTTGAATGTCCGCTATGCGAATCACTAGTCTCTGGAAGAGGCCAACTGTTAAGCGAAGGGTGTGAAATATGCGAAGCTAAGGGCGGTTGCGTTTTCTTAGTAGTGCAGTATTGGAGAAAGTTGGAAGTTAATGCTGGTGCCTTCGTACTTAATAGAGAGATGTATTATGCGAATCCCAGGGTGGTTATGCTATCTTGATAGAGTAGTATGAAATTAATGCTGGTTTCATAACTTTGTGCTTATTAATGGCTTGTGCAAATGCAAGCATGTTGATTCGTTGATTTAAAATTTGCTATCCATTCAAGTATTACTTGAAATTATCTAAGAAACTCAAGAGACCGATTTTAGTGGATGAAATGATGGTTACTGTGGATTTTATATATTGATTAGATGAAATTTGAGTTAAGAAAATCAACCGTCATTGAATGGATGTAACACCATAATTTTTTATCACGATAAGGCCAAAAAGTACATTTATTATCCTTTAATTTTTACAATAGTTTGTTAGATAGGTAAAGGTGGAGACTCCGGCGAAATTGATCTTAAATAAGAAATTTAACTCCTTAACCGTAAAATTAAAAAATAGAGACACAGGAAAAAGGGGGGAAAGGAGGTGAAAAATAAAAGAAAATGAGAAATACAAACATACAGGTTTAGGGGGTGTTACTCCACGACAGGGACCTGAAGTCACTCACGCATTCACTCACTCAATCGCACAATCAGTAACCCAACAAATGGAAAAGGATAAAAAAGGAGCCGGATCTGCGCCAGGGATCCAAGAATCACACCATTGCTAGAAGGTTTGTGAGTCTGTACGACCGCGACAGAGACCTACTAGGCAGCCACAAACACGCGAACACGTTCACCCCAAGAAGTAAGGGGAAATAAAAGGAAAAAGGGTGGGAAAGAATACTAGGTTTACGGGAAATTAAACCGCGCCAGGGACCTGGTATCGCGCACGGTTTCCTGTAGGTTTAGTATGTGACGTCCGGCAGCGATAGGGACCTATCAGGCGATTCGATCACGCACACAAGCACTCAAATACACGTACACAAGATCTCTAATATTGAGGTAAACGGACTAAGTACGTATTTTGAGAGCAATGCTCTCATCATCAGTAGCTGAAGTGTAATGAGGGGGGAGTGTTTTGGCAATATTTATATGGTTCTGTACTGAAGTGAAAGGGGAAGGTTTAGCCGTTACAACGTACAGAGGTGAAAGGGGGATTGGGCCGCTGTAGTTATTCATAACAGAATTTTTGTGTAGGCTTTCGTAAGCGTCTAGTTTGTTTTGGTTGGTTATTGATTTTACGAGTGTTAGGTTTTGGATGGTGGTGTTCTTGGATATGTGTTGTTTAATCTGTTGTATTTAAAATGTGCTATATGTTCTTTTAAGCGCGTTCTATCTTTCTTTTCGTTTGTCCAATATATATATATATTTTGTCGCATCCTCCACATGGTATTTCCGCATGTCGGATTTGTGTAAGGAAGGTACCGTGTCTTTTGGGTTGTGTAATAAATTTACGATTTTATTGTCATTGACTAATACTGTCTTAAAATTGAATTTTGTGATGTTGTGTAGTTTGTTGGTGAACCCGGGAGCGAAGGGGATTTTTATGTATTTTGAGTCTTTGGAGGAAGTGTTAAGGAGTTATATTTCTCATTTAGCACCATAGTTTGTAATGGATATTAGTAAATAAGTTCTGAGAAAGTTTATGTAACATTTGTAAACACGTACGAATTTCAAAAGCGCAGAAGAGAATTATGGTCTGCCGTATAAATTTCCAATTAAATTTTTGCTCTACACATAAAGTTATTCAAAACATGCTATCAGACGTTGTAACAGTATATGATTTTCCACTCATAAAAATACTGTATAATTGTCCACTTATGAAATTCAAAATTTGACTTTGTTCTCATACACTAGGAAAATGCATGATTATCGCCATCATCAATTCTCCCCTTGACGACACAGAAGTACTCATAATGCAGTTAACCACTTAGATAGTTTGTTCCTGGAATTGATCTATCAGAATCGCAGTATATTATCGGCCGCAATCGAAATTTACTGCTTAATAAGGGACATTCATCAGCGGATGCAGCCTGCCAGAGGCGTAGCTGTGATGTAAGGCGCCCATGGCAAAATTTCGGAAAACAACTCAGTTATGAGGTGTTTTATTTTTCCGGCTTAAAAAATATTAATAGCATTTGTATTAAAAATAACTTTAATACTTGAGCACTAAATAAATGTTTATTCACGGAAAAATAAACTGTTGGCTTCTTTTGCGGGAAATTTTGGCGCCTCTTGCTAGCGGCGCCTATGGTAAATGCCGCCTTTGTCACACCCTAGTTACGACACTGCACCCTAACCCATTATTACGAAACTTAATTGAACCCACAGATTTTACTTCCTGTAAAAACCTTCCTCTCGACAAACGGATGTAATGAAGAGAGAAAGATAGGCTGGGGATGTAAATGGACTGAGGTTTACGGTAAGTCGGGGGCGGGGATATGGAGTAGGGAGGAGAGATGTAGGAGGGGGAGAGAGAGAGATTTAAGGTTTCAGGGAGTGTCATCAATAGCCCCGCGAAGCTCTTTGGGTCGTTACGCAGAGCGGCAGAGACAGACTGATGGCATTTGTGCGGGAGAAGGCTTCGGTATTCGTCACAGAGGCGATGGGGAGTGGAGGAAGTGTTCTCTCTCTCGCTCGTCGCCTCGTATCCGATGGACCGCTCACCTAACCCCTTTTTTCCGGGATTCGGAACGAAGCGTGACGAAGGTCATTCGGTTGAGCGATTGAGAGGCGTGCGTGGGTTAGTTGAGGTGGCGTGTTGTGCTTGTCAGATGGGGCCGAGCTGGCGGGTCGGTTTTAGGATGGGACGGGGGAGAGTGGATTAGTTTTTGGGGAACCAAGTGTAAGTGGGTTGGGTCGGTCGGGAAAATAAAAGGAAAGAGAGAGGAAAGAGGGAGGAGTGGAGGGAAGGAGTGAGGAAATTGTGAAATGGTACGGGGCGAGGAGAGATTGGCGAAGGAAAGGTAGGGAGAGTGAAGGAGGGATATTGAGAGTTGGGGTGGGGCAACGAGGTAGAGAGAGGGAGATAGATGGAGAGGGAAGTAGGGTGAGAAGGAGGTAGTGAGAGGGGAGAGGGCGGTAGAGGAAGAGGGAGACGGAGGTAAAATGCGAGTTAGAGAGAGAGGTAGAGAAAGTAGGGTACAAAGAGAGGGCGAGGAGGTAGAGGTCTTTATTTGGGACGAGATTGAGACTAATAAGTCCCATCTTCCTCCTAACCCCTCGTCGGGAAACATATACAATAATACAAAGAACATTAACAATATAAATACAAGTAACAATAAAAATACAAGTATTGGAAAATAATAGACGTAATTGTGTGGGGAAAAAAATAACGGCTGCTGAATAATGAAATCCATGTAAAAAACTACAGGAAAAACCTACGCAAGGAGGAGTGTGTGAAAAACCTGCGAAGCGTACTGAGATACACTAAAGACACAAATAAATGAAATTTTAAACAAAAAATAAATAAATGAAAAACTTAGAGATAGGGGGTAGAGAGAGAGAGGGAAGTAGAGAGATAGGGAAGTAGAGAGAGAGGGAGGTAGAGAGGGAGAGTGTGGTTGTGAGGGAGGTAGAGAGAGAGGTATGGAGTGAGGTAGAGAGGGAATTAGCGTGGGATGTTGAGCGAGAGAGAGAGAGAGAGGGAGGCAGAGAGGAGGGGAAGCCGAGAAAGTGAATGAGCGAGGAAGGAAAAGATAGTGGGAGGGAAAGAGAGGGAAACGAAGGCTGGAAGTAGTGATGAAGGGACGGAGACGGGAAATTAAGGAAGGATTGAAGGGGGAATAGATGAGGGGGAAGTGGCGATAGGAGGGATAGAGGAGGGTGAATGCTGCGCGACGAAGGAGGCGAGAGAGAGAGAGAGAGTGACGCAAAAGAGATGAGCGCAATGTAGCAGATGCGAAGGGAGTGGAGGAGGTTGAAAGCTGGTGTAAAGGGGGAGGAGGGAGAAAGGGCGGGAGGGAGTTATGGATGTGGGAGGGAAAGAGGTGTGCGGTCGAAGGGACTGCTCCTGGAATTTGCAACGCAGGCACGTGGGAGCGAGGAAGGAATTGGGGGGGGGGAGGGAGGGAGGAGGGACGGCGGGGGTTGACCAGCAGATGGCAGTCAATCTGAGAGGGGAGAGGTCATCCGCAAAATTTCCCCTTTTCGGTTCCCAGTCTTTCAAAAATTTTGCACTTTGTCAGCGTTTTGCGTTTCTGCGACCACTTTTTTTCCGGGGGGGAGGGGAAGGCGTGACGCGGCTTTTGCGTGAACACTCTCTTCCATGAACCGTGGAAGGATCAAAGGAAAAAAATCGCTTTTGATAGATTTATTAAAAATATCTGGAAACCGGTCCCAATTTTTTAACGATATCCACTTTGTGGCCGGTATTTACGTGTCGCAAACTGTTTTTTCTCATAGATTTTCCGAATATTTTCCCACAAGTGCTAAAAGTCGAGTAACATTTTCATAAATTTCAATTTTCTGCGGTATTACTTCCAGAGATTGGCTTCAATTTATTTTAAGCAATAAACAGCTCATCTCACTACCTGCCATTAGAATTAGTTTGAAGTTTATTTTCTAGTGAATAATGATAAGGTAACTTAGAAATAATGAATATAGAGGCTTAGTTGAACTTCGACTAGTGTTATTCATGGCATGATTTGAGATAACAAATGATCATTATGAAAACTTGTATGCATGTTAATACTTCAACAGTTGTCTCCGAATGTGCTTCCGACCATACATTTAGCACATTATAGTTCGAATTTTTAAGGTAAATGGAATAATTAATGCTTCAAATCATTCGGTTTGGTCCTATTCGATGAGACGTCATAGTGTCGATGGTGCAATGCTTATAGTCTGACGTTTAACACCATGATATTAACGCAACCCATATTCATTGAGAGAAGAATAAAAACACGGTAAACTTCCACAATTATGTTATTCTCTCTCTATGTAATATAATCGTAGAATACTGTGTTGTGGTGACGCTCTGCATGGTGGCGCCACGATGCGGCGGTCGTGTGAACTATCGTACAAATAGTCCATACATCCAGTACTTCACACGACCGCTGCATTGTTGCGTCACCATGACTACGCAAAGAGCTGGGCCACGATTCACAACCTCTTAGAGATAACGTGACCCTTTTATTAGTAAGTGCCATGAATTGACAACAGAGATATCGCCAGCGTCACCTGGAAGTTTTACGCGAAAAAGAACGTAATCGTCCTGCAAATGAAAATATTCGGGCAAATCAGCGGGATTATCAACATAGTCTCAGATTAAATGAAAATATTCGTGAAGTTGAACGAACTAATAATCGGGAATATTGGCGTAATCGTTCTACAGTAGGAGACAACCGGCAGGCTGAATGTCAAAGAGCACAATAAAACCGGCAACAGAGAAGAGAAGCCGATATTTAGTCACGGTCGGTTATACCTACGTAGCACTATCTCGCTACAAAAATATTGTTTAAAGATTTTTTGCAATGTAATTAAGTAATTGTTAATAAAACATGTTTATTTAAAAAAAGAAATATGTAAACTTCTTTTCAAATGCGTGACCGGGGGCTGGCGAGCAGGGGGCGGAGCTTGTTAGTATTGTAATATTGTTGCGTAACTTAACCGAGTTTTTATTCTCCAAACAACGAGTAATGTCTATGAATTTTATTTAAGAGAATGCTATGCCATAATACTAGAGTGCGTAGCCGGCATGCGACTTGGGAGAATCCACGATACTCAATAAAATTTTAATGGGCAACCAAAGGCATAGATCTAATACTTCGAAGAAATGACACAATCCGATTATCTGTTCGAATCTATGTACATATCTCACATTCGTGTTCGATACACGTCTTGTGGGTAATGCCTAACCGAAGTAAATGGCCTTGAGAAGGTCTTGGGATTCTTTCTTATTTCGACTCGTCGCCTCTTTCCTTGCCTTATTGCAGCAGCAGAAGAGGCTGGGAAGAGATGGTCGACCTTACGGTTTGTTGACGCTTGCAAGAGAAGGGAAGGATAGATAGGAGAAACTGGCAGGAAGGCACACTTACACAAACACACATCTAATTCCATCAAACCGGCTTCGGATTTTCCTCTTATTTTCTTAGCGCTGAGTCATTCCGAGACGGATTACTTTCTATTTTCCTTCAATGCGCATTATTTTTCTCCCTTTCGACGATTTATCTCACTCATGATGTTCTCTTCCACTTTGTTTGGGGTGAGGGGGAGAATTCTCTCCCTCTTTTCTTTGCTGACTGTCCCGTAAAAGTTAAACAGCTTGCGTAGGGGGAAAGGGGAAGAGCGGAGGGACGAGGGCGAGCGTTAATGAAAATACGATAATAGACACAAAGGTCTATTTTTAACACGCCAAATTATCGAATTTTGTTTCGACTTAGTTATCAAATTTATTTTACTGTAAATTCTCGGGATGCACATACAGTATAGTCTCGATTATACTAGGTTCCGTAATATCTGAGGCGCATGAAGAAAAATGTAGAAAAGTATCATTTTGAAAAACTGCGATTGAAAAGTATCATATCATATTGATACAATTGATTCATACTTGCCACATATAGGCATGGAATTAAAATTAAAAATCCTGAACCGTAAAATAATCCATATGAGCACTCACACGTCAATAAGAAGAGAAAATGGAAAAAAAATAAAATGATACATGCTTGCAGGACGTGGCCCTACAGGGACCTCTTGTCGAAAACTAGCCTAAAGGAGAGAAAAAACTCGCACAATCACACTCGCGTGAAAAAACCTTTGGAAAAACTCGCTAGATACGTATTTCAAGAGGAAAGCTCTCATCTTGAGTAGCATATGACTTCAAATACTCAAGATGAGAGGTTATCTCTTGAAATACCTATGGATCTAGCTAGTTTTTCCCAAGTTTTTCCTAGTGAATGATTGTGTTTTTTTCTTTCCTTTAGGCTAGTTTTCGACAACAGGTCCCTGTAGGCCCTCGTCCTGCAAACTTGTAAGTATCGTTTTAATTTTTTTTTCATTTTCTTTTCTTATTAACGTGTGAGTGCTCATCTGGATTATTTTATGGTTCAGGAGTCTTTATTTTAATCCCATTCTGTACAAAGTAGTCTCTAAATTCCATTTTCACCATATATGCCTAGGTACATATTGATCGTAGGAATCGGGAAAATATGCGACGACTTTCGTTAATGATATATCGCACGAAAATCGCCACATATTTCCCGATATGGGCAACGTTCCGTGTTATCCGAGTTTTTGATTATCTGAGTTCGGTGCGGTCCCGTCGACCTCGGATAATCGGGACTCTACTGTATATGCACATACTTGCTTTTTGGGCGGCCTCGTACGAAAATTAATCGCGGCTAATTTTTCAGGTAAGGCTGCAAACAGCTTCGTAGGAAAATTTGCGGGTATCTTTGTGCTCAAAATTTTGTTTAACTTTGCGGATTACTTCGTACATTACTTTGGAAGTGAATTTTGGAGCTAATTTTGCTTATGACTTTGGAGATACGCAACTTTACCGATTGCTTTGCAAGCAACTCGTGGGTGAAATTTTGGTAACTTCCGGCTTTAAGGTTTTACGGAATTTTGTTTTTTGTCTACATAAGGTTTAGGACTCGGCATTAAATTGTCCATATCGCGTTTGCTTATGCGTCGTTGAGTTATTGAATGCGGGATCAAAATCGTTATCTGGGCACACTGCGCAACTTGGTAACGTAATCCGAAGGCAGTGTCTTTATTTCTCCTCGAATATTTCATTTTATTGACCTCTTGATTAAAAGCTGTAGAGAGAATTTTTTTGGTCAATACTTAACTAATAGAACGCTTACTTTAAATAAGGGTCCAAATTAACTGTTAGATGTACTTCGTGAAGGAAAACGCTCTTTTCAAAAATGAAATTCTCCTGAATCGTAATAATTACCAGAAATCTTTTGTGTAATTCAGAATTATTTTGACGACTCTCTGAACTTCTACATAGAGAAAAATTTTCCACTTCTCTGTATTTGAAATGTTGTTCATCAATAAAAACGTTTTAGATATTTAATTTATATTAGGTATAGATCTGTATTTCCTTTGGCTCATTCCGAATTCTACAAATTTCGGATCACTGCTAATCTTTGAATTTATGTTAACCTAGAAATGACTCGCTAGACGCCCTAGTGAAACCCCCTTCAGTAAATTACCGAAAGGTGTCTTCATTAAGAATGGGATGATTAAAAAACGTTTAACTGTTATTAAATTCAGCTGTTTTCGCTTCACTTGATAACTTCAAATCCATTTCCTTACAAGGCAGAAAGCAAGATAAGAGTTTGTAAGCTGACTTACAAACTCGTGTTAAAATACAGCGCAACATATTATTTGAAAAAAAAACTGTAAAAATGGGGATGTAAACCGGAAAGTTATCTTAAAGGAAAATTTGTAAATGAATATTGGAATGAATAATTAGGCGACAATGGTCGAAAAAAGCCAGGATGAAACGGGAGGCAAATTTAACTTTTCTCACTGTGGGAAAAAATGTCTCTTTTGACTCGACAAACGCCCAGGCCGTTCTATTTATCCAAGTATAAGCGTCCCGACAAATGAGGTGATGTGAGAGCAACTTCCTGGTTTACCTCTCTTTAAAGGCAGCTTTTGACCTTTTCCCCTCTGGTAACCGCACACTGGATGAACCAGCCCTTCTTGTGCCGACCTCCACAGTTTCCTCCAGAACTACCCTCTTCCTCCGACTCGTTACTCGCCCAATCCACTCCCCCCCCCCGCCACGCCACTTATGTTTTACCTGGGGCACAATCCTAGGGCTCCATAGTGCGCTCTCTCATTCAGGGAGTGCTAATTAGCCTCTTCCACTCTTTGCCTTTTCCTCCCTCATCTTTCCAACCGACCTTCTGAAACGCTGCAGGAAACCTCCCTCCTGGGTACTATCGCAGTCACTCTACATCCCCTTTTCCTCCTCCTTCATCCTAATTTTTTTCTCAGCTTTCGCTTCCACCATAGGCATTTGATATTCCTCAATTTTTTCTCTCTTTCTTTGCACCTCGTTGTACGCTAATTGGCGTCCCGTGCCTCTCACCCTCCAGTCTTCAGAAAAAATAATCAAGTGCTTCAATTTTGGGGTTCCACACATTTTCTAATCGTAGGGTAAAGCGAGGAGAGATGACGCACAATTCAAGAAAAATTGTAGGATTTACAACAGACGAGAAAGCATGAAATCGTTGATAATTAAGTATTCTACATTTATTATTTAGACTAGGAAAAATTGAAATAATTTATTAACCCATTACTTCCCAAGCCTAGAAAAACGTTTTTTTTGGAAAATTTCCTTCAGTATTGTTGACTTTGATCTAAATAAAGAAAAAAACTCCAAGAAATTTCTTTTATTGTTCATAGCAACAATATAAAATGTTGCGTTTTCGCAACGTTGGGAAAAATTGGGAAGAATAACATCAAAATAATATTTTTAAATTTTAGTAATTTTCATGAAAATTTACAAAACATTTTGCATGCAATGGTACATTACACTTTTTGCATTTATATACATTCTGGGATTTGCAAAATCTACATCTTTTCCTAGAATTTTCGGAATATTTTTTTATTTCATGTCCAAGTCTATCGAACTTCAAAGAGTTTGGTCAACATTTTTATGAAGGTCGACCAAGTTGACACACAAAACTATTTTGTTTCTTCTGGACCTCTTCTTTGGAATCTTCTGATTTTAAGAGGTTTTGTGCAATGTCAGATCGAAAATCTAATTGAGAGATTTTACTGTTTGTTATCATCGTATAAAATTTCCATGAATTCACAACCCAAAGTTTTATGAAAAGTAGCCACCACCATTTTTTACCTATGATCCTTATTCGATAATTGGCCACTGCGTTATCGTGCAAATCCAAATCCAATTGTTATAGTCGCTTATCATATTAGGTTGTGGGACTAGGTCATGCTTTTACTTTCTCCATGTACGTAGTATAGAGGAAAGTATGGTATTCATGAAAAAAATCGACTTCGAGATTTAAACGGAAATACACGTTTTGAGGTCCCCTGACACGCTTTGACCATTTTCTCGATGAAGCCTGTGTGTATGTGATAGCTTTTTGTGGGTGCTCTAACTAAAAACTATTAATCAGGTCAACGCGAAAATTAATATTTAATATTTTTACATAAGTCTCAAGAACTGATTAGTTTTTGGTAAAAATCGGTCGACCGAAAGTGGGTGTTTACTCTAGTCACTTATACGTTATTTTGAGATACCTGCTTTAATAATTGATAAATGTAAAAATGTATTGGAGTAAAAGTTGTGGAAAATTTAATTTTCTACAATCTTTGTCTGAAATAATTTTCCATATAACGCATTGTTTAAGAGATATATTATATTTTCGGCTGCCACCACCACGCCACCTACCGACGACTATTGTTAACAATTGACGCTTAGTTACTTCTTAGTTACGCCCCTTTTTCTTTTCTTAATTGTTGGAGCTTTGTGTCTATATCCAATTTCAGAAGACTATGGTTTTAGTTTATTTCTGTTCTATGTAAAGTGTAAAATTTTCTCGCAGTTTCTTAAAATAATTATTATTATGTAACTTAATTGAAATTTTTACAATATTACAGATATGGAGAAAGTCATGTGGTTGCCACATCAGATTTTTTTAACTTGCGATTGTATCGTTTTGCCTGAACAATGGGTTCCAATGTGCCAAAATTCGTAGCATTATCATGCCAACGGACTAGCAATATATTTTTACGCTTATCAAAACACATGTCATAGGAACTCTTACGATCCTTTTATAAATCCTTTGACTCTTTTAACGGACATTTTGCCATTATATTTGCTAGTACTGTTCCAGTGCCAAAAAATCCTTTGTCGGTCAGAGTGCTAAAAAGAATATAGCTATAAAAAATTATCAAATTACATCTTGGACTGTTCAGGGTTTTAACAATTTATAAATAACTCAAGACCACGTTTTCTCCAATACTGAAACAATTTCTACTATCACTAGCACCAGAGTATGGTGAAAATTGGTACCAAAAACCAGAGGAAGAAGCAACATACCAAAGCTTGTATCCGAATCTGATGGGTTTCCACGTATAAACATTTTTGCTGAATGTCGACCAAAATATGGCACCATCTGTGAGAGATTATGACTCCACACACCAAACTGAAGAAATTGTTTGTTCATATATGTTATTAAAGGTCTTAGTTTTGCATATTTATCGGATTTATCTAATTTAGCTTTGTCCGACAAATACAAATATCTTTTTATTTCGTAGAACCGATTTCTGAACATGGTTTTCCTAACCATTGGAACTCCTTTGCTTTGCTCCATTAAAATTTAGTTCGAGGAAGAGTGTGATAACCTGATAATATTAAAATTCCAAAAAATCTTTTCAGTTCAGCAAGTGTTACAGAAAAATTGTGATCATTTTTGTCAATGACATATTTTTTGAAAAATCAATCATTTGCTTTAAAAGTTCGTCAGTTATGAATAAATTAAAAGTATCTATTGGGGAACAGTAACTGCATTTTACACAATGTTTAGACACTATGCGGCGAGTTAGGGAGCTGAAATGTTTACGTTATTTAGAGTTTGGTCAATATAAACGAAGAAACATTTCAATATGTCCATGAAATCGTTATTGCAGCCGTTAAAAATTATTTAAATATAAACAATTATATAAATGTTATTTCACTTCTAATAGTGCTATAAATTTAAAATTTGGCAGAAATGTGTAGCATTATTAACCTAATGTGAAATAAGTAAAATATTTCTAAAATTGCAAAAATTAGTGATTGTTTTATTCCATTATTATTCCATAATGAAAAAACGAAAATCGGTCCAGAGGCGAAATCTTTTGAATTAAAGAAATATTTCCCATGATGAAATATCTCTCGGAAAAATTAATGTTTTTTCAAGGTGAGATGAGATACTTGCAGTATGCAAGTACCTTCTACTAGTATGATATATATATATATATATATATATATATATATATATATATATATATATATATATATATATTGTCACGATAGCGACGTTCGTTTTAACGGGCATCCAAAAACACACGTAACTAATTGTTTTCTCTCTTTATTATTATTTACGATACAGGTCGCTGACCGGAGATTAATCTTGCACAATTTCAGGTCAAAGTACATAAATAAAAAAAATACACGTAATTGTTTTTTCTCTTTTACGAACTCACCGTACAGATATGACGAAGGGTCCCCGAATTTGATGAAGCAATCCTGCGCGGGTGCACAAACGCAAAGTGCCTCCTTCTTATCGATAAACGAGTCCAGCTCTGTTGTGGATATTCCAATCGAACAACCATCGAGAGTATGTCGGAACGAGACAGAGCCCGTCCGCGAGAGTTGAGTGAGAGCTCATGACGAGAGGCAGGCAAGAAGATAAGAAGCCCTAGATTTGTTTGAGTGCCCAGTCAATTCGCCTCTCTAACAGCACAGATGGGTATCTCAGAGGTAGTGCAATGAATAACCAGGGAGGGAGGAGGAAAACCCGGTGCCGGCATTTGCCTGCTCTTACGAAGAACACCAGGGGGGGCAACGGCTTAACGTCCCTTCCGAAGGACGGAACAGCTAAATTTTCGCGGTCTCCTCAAACCACACAATCAGGGGGCCGGGCGACCTTGGAAGCCCTAGAGAGCCCCGTGTCTCCTTTTTTATACCCTTGTCCAAAACAAAAATTAAGCGATTCTCACTTCCTCGCTGCGGCGCTGGCGACCCGAAGGCGTCTTCAAGGCCTCGCCACGCCGTCAATTAAAGGTGGCGACTTATGCAACTCACCATTTAGGAATTATCGTTACAATATATTAACTTAAGGAAATGAAAAGGTAGTGATGAGGGTGGCAACAAGGTGTTGAAGGAAGCCCAGCGGACACTTACCAAGTTGGGGACCAAGTTGGCAATATATATATCATTATATATAGACGTTTCTTACAAAGGAGGAGGAGGAGGAGGAGGATATAGGAGGATACTAATGTCTAGGCACTTCCACATGAGCTGGAGATTCGAAATTTTTTACATTAGGATTACGTGCAAAACGGACTAGAAAAATCTAGAAAAAGTTCAACAATGCGGCCGCTAAAAATTCGCAATTGTTAAAACAAATTTTCAAGGTTTATGTATTTCCACATGAGCTACGGAGCTGAAATGTTTTTTATAAGTAGAATTATTTAAAAAAAAAACGAAATTGGGATTATACAAATTTTGATATTTTAATTTATTTGGCAGTTAAAAATTCGTAAAATTTAAACAAATAAATAACTGTTTAGGTACTACGGGATGAGCTAGGAAGCTGAAATTTTAAAATTATATACAGAGTAGTACATTTGCACAAATAAACATTTCAATCTTTCCATATATTTATTGCGGCGGCCGTAAAAAATGTTTAAAATTTAAACAGAAAAATTTAATTTCACTTCTAGAAGTGCTACAACTTTAAAATTTGCCTGAAATGTGTAGCGTAAGTACCCCATAATGTAGAAAGTGTAAAACTTTTAAAATTGCAACATTTGGGGATTGTTTTATTCTATTATTTTTACATAAGGGTAAAACAAAAATCGCTGCGGAGGTGAAATCATTAGAATATGAAACGCTTGCAGTATGCAAGCACCTTCTACTTGTATATATATATATATATATATATATATAGGGGGGATACTAATGTTTAATCACTTCCAGAAGAGCTGAAGATTCAAAATTTTTTACATTAGGATTATGTGCAAAACGGACTAGAAAAATCTAGAAAAATTTCAACAATGCGGCCGCTAAAAATTCAAAATTATTTAAACAAAATTTCAAGGTTTACGTATTTCCGGATGTGCCATGGCACTGAATTTCTTTTTATAGGTAGAATTTGTAAAAAGACGAATCGGTGATTATACAAATTTTGATATTTTAATTTGATTGGATGTTAAAAATTCTTAAATTTATACAAATAGGTAAATGTTTAGATATCTAATGTGGAAAAATTATAATATTCTCAAAATTACAAAAATTTGTGATTGTTTTACTCCATTATTGTTCCATAAGGAAAAAACGAAAATCGGTGCCGAGGAGAAATCTTATGAATTAATTAAATATATAACCCATGATGAAATATCTCTCTGAAAAATTAATGTTTTTTCAAGGTGAGATGATATGCTTGCAGTATGCAACCACCTTTTCCTAGTAATAAGATAAACATTAGATGAAATACGATTATACGATTACAAAATATTATCCTTATAATAAACGCTTGCCTTACTAATAAAATAATGTGTCAGTTCAGAAAAGTAGTCGTTCCTTGAGCACTGCTACTTATAAAACGACAGGTATGCTTGAGATTGATATTTGCCGAAACAGATACCGACATCTTAGGTTTCACTACACTGTAACCTTTTCAAGGTATGCTGAATATCTGATATGAAGTATAA
Organism: Tanypteryx hageni; assembly: GCA_028673005.1. Taxonomy (NCBI): domain Eukaryota; kingdom Metazoa; phylum Arthropoda; class Insecta; order Odonata; family Petaluridae; genus Tanypteryx; species Tanypteryx hageni. The sequence continues at coordinate 177,208,983 of CM054113.1, forward strand.
ATAGGTAGGGCCAGGGGAAAAGGGAGAATTGAGAGAAATGCAGTGGGGAGAAAACTTTGTACTGACATTGTCATCGGTAGCTGTAGATAGTCTGTCAGTGCCTATTGATTTGTGTAATTTCCGGATTAGTATAGATGTGCTCAAGGAAACAGAGGAGGAAGGGAGAAATGCAGAAGAGGGGGGATAATTTTATACTGACATTGTATTCGGTAGCGGTGGGAAGTCGGTCGGTGCCTATATTATCAGCGAATCCCCTTCACATTATCCAACGTTACGAAATCGCAACATTCTTTTTAATGTATGGATACACAGTACTAATTTTTAATAAAATGTTGACTTACTTTTAGTGAGAGATAAATGATACCTAATATAGGAATTCAGCAATGACATAAATTTTTTCATTGAAGAATAAAAATTATAAAGAGGCAAATACAAGTGTCAGAAAAGGAACTCACTCCTAAATGTTTAATTTCTACTGTGGAGACGGTGAAATCTTTGGTTGACCTTTGACTATTCATTTCAGAAATAAAGGTCTTCATTTGTAAAATAAAGTAGTTCGTTTAGGAATATTTACTTTTTAAATGGCATATAAATTTTTGTAAACTTAATGTTGCGATTTAGCAACGTTTGGGATAAATGGGTTAAAAAGGCTTCAAATATGATTTTAAGCGATTTTTCAAAACCTCGTTTTTTGCCATCTATCCTCCTAAAGTAGGTAAGATGGGTAGGAGGGAAGGCTTATGGGAATATTCGTGTTAGTAAACCAAAAATCAAGATCTACTTAAGATACCACAATTTTTTATACTTCATATTTATTACAAATTAAGCGGCCGTCTTTCCTAAAATGTTAGGATAGATGGCGCACCCTTCTCCTCCGGACATAACATGGCGGAATAGTATACAAGTAATAATGCCACGTGTCCACTTATCCAGTTTCATCTTCAGAAAACATGTTTTTCATTATTGCCGCGATGAACATGCGAAATGCAAATAATGGAAACGATATATGAAAATTCACGCACTTACCAACAACAGCTGTGAATGAAATCCGTTTGTAAATCACAAAAAAACTGCACAATAAAGAATGAATTTGTCAACGTGTACTTTCTCCTTCACTGTTCACACTGCACTGACCGCCGTTGCTGCCCCATGTCCATGATTAAGTAAACTAGAGATGCGTCATCTCTCCTACCCGTCATCTCTCCTCGCTTTACCCTAGATCGGGGCTGGCGAACCTATGGCACGCGTACCAAGGGTGGTATGCGGAACGATTTTGATTGGCACGCCACAAAATGAAATAAGAAATAAAATGTGCTACTCGCTAATACAGCGACATGGCAAAAGTGATCCCAAAATTTAATAAATGTACGTATTGAAACGATGCGAAAGAGAGGCTTTGTTTACAAGACATTCGGTTATTTTATGATTTTGGGAGGGAATGTTTTTACTTTCTCCATATACGAAATATGTAAAGAGAAAGTATTGTTTTCATGGCAAAAATAGAATGGGGGACTGTCAAAATATTTAATTATGTTTTTTAATTCTTTGTAATTGACTTAATTACTCCCTGTAAAATTTTTTTGTCAAATCGTCTTCATTATGCAAAAAATATTTAAAATAACTCTTTTAAATATCCCGTGAAAAGGGCATCCTGGTTGGAAAGAGAGTAGTAAGGGGTACGTGAGGTCATCGCATGCCACTCGTTTAAACGTACGACTTTACGACCGTACTGAAAGCACGCGGTTTTGATACAGCGTCCTGTTGCTTTTCCTGATATCGTAGCTAAAATGGAGAATATGGAACTTAAAAAGGGTTATAAGTATTTTCTGGTACCTCAGTACTTAAATACAACTATTAAAACCCCGAGAAAATTTTCTTCACGTTACCTAGCTCATTGGGAAGAAATAAGAAGCGGAGAATATTGTGGTTAAAAGCCACGAGGAGATACGCATCTGATATATCGTGACGTACAACTGCATTTATCAGCGAATGGTCTTGTCGTCAAACCTGAGGTATCTCATTATTTCCCTAAAATGATTTCGTGCCATTGTTTTCTTACAGAAGGGAAGACCCCAGCTTTCTGACCACAATGAGTCAAGTTCAAGGCCTTTGGTGACCGTGGCGCCGCGAACATAGGGAATTCCTAAAAAGGCCTTCAATTCATCCAATGACATATTCCGTCGTTTCAGACATAAGGCACCTGCGTTCCTAAGCCACTGTGCATTTTTGGATGTTCTTCAGAATTCTGACGTAAATTATAAGGTTCCATGCAGTGGCAACACTGTCATCCCTAATGTGGCGTTTAGCGTGTGGGAAAGGGCCAGGCTCCTCCTTAAACACATTATGACGAGCTAGCCTGCCAGCAGAGACATAGCTAGGTGAAATAACTTTCCACTGAGTTCCATCTGGTGCCACGAGCTTTTCTCCTAAGTTGAACTTCCCAGATTGCTGCAGGCGTGTAGTATGGCTCCGATATGGAGCTGATTGCATCACTTGCACATCATCAGCCTCCGGACGACTCTGAGTATTTGCTACCGGATCTAGAGTAGAGGGTGTATATGACATATGTGAGACGATTGTCCATAAAAAATTTCATAGATACAGTTTTATCATTTTTTCAACGTATCCAGTTTCACCTCTCACCTATGTGTAAAACCATGCCAACGAGCCATGATGAACACGAGAAATACCTACGTCTAACACCGTGGAGAACGTTTGATGAAGTGGCTAAATCCTGCTAAAACCCAAAGCGTACAGGCGTCTGACTCACACACGAAATTGCAAGTCTGAACTTGATAAGGCGCCGCCGCGGCGGCAAGCGGTTGCTATTCGGGGGCGGGGAAGTCCTATTCTCAGCACAAAATGATAGTTTGTAACTCTCGTCTTTGTAAGAGGTAAATTTGCGCAGTTGTTGAAGATTGCCGATGGACCAAATCTGTTTATCTTTGCATCACTCCATAATTATTGTAGTTGCTATAAAAGTTGTGTATGTCTAACGAAATATAAAAACAACGTACACATGGATCATTGGATCGAAAACTGACATTTCAAAAAGGTTATTACGTTTGGATCCAATTCAGTGTTGATTAGGACATGTTTTAGGAAATAATTTTGAAAGGGGTCAAAATTGACCCCTTGGCGGTTCTATGATAAATCAATGGAGGCACCATACATATGAAAAACAGAGTGAAGAAATTTTGTGCAAGCATTCTTCCCAAGAATTGATCAAAAGTCATAAAATTACATAGCACTTCGCTGAAACATAAGTCCACAGTAAACAAATTAAAATTAAAAGGGGTCAAAATTGACCCCTCGGCGGTTCTAGTGTTAAATCTAAGTACTTGTTATATGTATGTACGTAATTTTATTGTTTCGTATATTACTTTATGGCCTATGGAGGCATTACGTTGACATGATGCATATATTTCTGGAGAACGTAGAAAGAGTAAGTTATATTTTTATTTTTCAAAGATTATTATATATATTTTAACAAAACCTCCATAATGTAATATTTCTATTCTAAATACGTAAGATCAAACTTACGGAAATCTTTGGGCTATGGGTTTCTTAAGCAAATAATTACTGTTGCAGTGCATATATTTCAGTACCATATTTTTAAGAAAATACTTTTACAAATGTTACAGATTAAGTTAGTTCTGTAATTTAAATATTTTAATAAATTTGTTCACATAATATCCACGACAGCATGGTATTCTGAATGACCATGTTTTGCTAAATAAGGGCAGTCATGACACTCCACAGGCGTGACTAAATCTTCTTCTTCTTCTTCATCTACAACTACACTCACTTCATAACCTTTTTATCTTATTCTGTGTGCAAGGCAAATCTTGCCTTTAACAATACATATTTTTCCTTCTCGCTTCAGTTTAACAAATCCAACAGCATTACTAACATAGTCTTTCCTCATTGACCTCCAAGGGAGAAAAAAGCCATAAAAGCAACGATGAAATTCGCGACATATACAAAAGAGACATGCAGTTATTACAAACACTTCTACAGTTTTTCTTTTCACAAGTATAGGAATTAACTACGGCAGATAGACACTTAAAACAACAAACTTCACCACATTTCCTATAGACAAGACACACGGAAACTAAATTTATTCACATTAATTTTGTATAATACTTGTTAATATTTGACCTGATGATTCTGTAAAGTCAGATGATGGTGATTATTCACCGACACTGGTCGTGTTTTACTTAATATATTTTTTGGAAATTAGCAAATTTTAATATAAATAAAAAATACTATCTAGCATTGTTCATGTTATTTTATTGTGGAATTCCACAAATTCACGGCCTCATCCATTATCTTTTATATACTTATCTAACAATATTTTACTTACTAGATACTAGGGCAGCATGGGAAACAATACATAAATAAATATTCTATAATATCAGTTAACACTAGTTGTTTTATTTATTTAATATGAGAAAGCTGTTTTAAGACGTCAATCTATCTTTTACATATCTTCTGCGTTCCAGTCGAAATAGTTTTATTATTACAATGACTGAAAATAATAGCGCTACATCGAACTTGTTTTATCAATTAAATGTAATACAAACCTATCCGCCCTTACTCCACGCATTTCTACATCTGAATATTGCTCCCTATGACTTCAAATGCACCGCAAAAACATGTACGAATCAACGTTGGGCAAATTATCAGGTCTGGCTACACAAAATCCTTCATATGCCTTTTTGCAAAACACAAAGCGAAATAAATGCACGAAGGTGCAGTACTTCTGCCAATATTTTTTCTAGGATGGAGTATAGAGGAAAACAACAGAATTATGCCTTTCAAACTTCTACTTCTATATAGTCAAATTGGCTTCTAGCACGGCTAGCATCGGCTATAACATGCTTGTTGCATGCACTGACATCACTAATCACTCGGCAAACTTCGGCTACCAATCGAATGTGATCGGGTTCGGTATTAACTCGTCCTTTTTAAATTGCCTTTTTATAAATATCTGTTAAAAATTTAACGAAGAAACTTTATATTTGCCTATTACAATAGCCATACAATACAACTTCATAAAATATTCGGTAATTACTGATATTTGACATTCCCCCATTGGAAATTTCAACGTAAATACACGTTTTAAGGTCCCCTGAACACGTTTTGACTATTCTCTCGATGTGTGTGTGTCTATGACCGGAATATTGTGGATGCTCTAATTCAAAAACTATTAATCAGGTCAACGCAAAGTTTTATATTTGACATTGTGTTAAAGGAACAATAATTGGTTAGTGTTTGGTAAAAAATCGGTCAACCGGAAGTGAGTGTTTACTCTTGTCACTTTCCCGTTATTTTGAAATATTTTCTTTAATATTTGATAAAAGTAAAAACATACTGGAGTAAAGGTTTTCGGTAATTTAATTTTCTACAACCATTTTTCGAAACATTTTCTCATATAAAGCATTGTTGAAGACATATTAGAAAAAGTAAATTTTTTAGCTGTCACAACTACACCACCTATCGGCAACTAATTCTAAACACTTTACGTTACTTTTTATTTTCTTAATTGTTGGAGCTTCGGGACTATATCCAAAATCGGAAGGCTACGATTTGAGTATATTTCTGTTCTATGTAAAGTCTAAATTTTTCTCACAGTTCCTTAAAACATTTTTTAACATTCGACCTATTTGGAAATTTTAGAAATATTACAGGTATGGAGAAAGTCATGTGTATCAGATTTTTTTACTATGTATATATATCTTGTCAGCGTCAATTTCACTATCTATACCTCTCATTTGTTCAAATTTTAAATTTGGATTGCTTACTAAAATCCTATTAAACAATTGGAAATAATCATTAATTGTGCTTATAGATACATTAGATTCATTCGACGTCTCTTTCTGGATTTTCCTCTCTGCATCATATCAACAGCTTGTAATGATAAATTTCCTACACCAAAGAACGAAATTTTAAAAAGGGAAAAAGAATAGCGGCACATTTTTTTATTACATCACTATCTTCATTGCTATAGATTAAATTACTTCTATTCGAGTGAGGTAAGTTTTAAATAATTGTCGATTGTTTTATTATTTACAATTGATTAGGAAATTAGTCGGTGAATAAAACATTCGATATTTTTTTCGCATCAATACTGGAATTTCAGTTCGTAGACATTATAATAAGCCATTAATATATATATATCTTTTTTGACATGATTGAATAAGTCGTAAATAACGCCTTTGCCTCGCGTGTATGCATGTATGATGTGTGCGTCTTTCCGCTCTTGTTTTCTGCTAAATAGTGAATGCCACCTCCACCAAATATAACATTATCCATTATTGAACCTAATTTTTTGTTAGCGTTTAATATTATTTGTGAAGTCCAGAAGATGTTGGATGCGCACATATACTTCGATAAAAACTATATTTAGTACTTTGTTTTCAATATATCATTTGAATCATATTATATATATATTTCTTCCAGTGTGGGAAAAGATATACTATATGCTGTATTGCTAGAATAGTCCCAGATAGAATTGTTTTATGATATTGGCACGCGAAGAGGCAAATTTTCTCTTATATTAATTTTGGCACGCGAGCTAGAAAAGGTTCGCCAGCCCTTCCCTAGATGTTTCAGTTTTGGAACTCGCTATTGGTCGAAATTATATAAATGTTGGCGCACTTCAAACGAATTAAGGACTTGAAACGAAGAGCCCTGCCCCTTTGAGGAGGTTGTAGGATGGATGAAATGTGGCGTTGTTAAAATTAAAAACAAATATTAAAACATCAGTGTTAATAACACTTCGCCTTATTCCACATAACACTATTATATAATGCTGCGTGTTATATAGCGTTGTGTGGAATGAGTCTCGACTTCTGTAGGGGAAATGGAGTGGACTTCGTCGACCTGAGGCCGGTCCTAGACTCATGTGGGTCATCCCTAAACGGTTCTGGTGTGTACTACACTGCCGAGGCTGCGGAGACGGTAGCGCGTAGGGTGTTCGAGCATGCCAGGGCTTTTTTAGGTGTTTATTATCAGTAGAATACACCCTAAGCGTAGAAATAGTCGACGCAATAGGAAGGACGAGGAGGCAGTAAATAATAATAGTAATTCAGTGGCGCGAGAGGCATCGTTACGTAGTAATAGCTATAAACTAAAAATCATCAGGGTTAACTGTCGCAGCATTCGCAGGAAGGAGGGCGAACTTGAACACCTTATTCGTAGTCTGCGTGCTGATGTAGTGATAGGTACAGAAAGTTGTGACTATAGCGTTTTTAGAAAATATCGATGTAGCCGGTCGGGAGGTGGAGTCTTTATAGCAGTTAGCAATAAATACGAAAGTTACCCAATACAGATTAATGACGACTAAGTTGAAAGTGTTTGGCGTAGTGTGAATGGGAGGGACTGTAAAACTGTAAATATATGCGCCTTTTTTAGACCACCAAATGCGAGCGTGGAAACTATTTATTATCTAGAGAAACAATATAAAGGTAAAGCCATTATAATCGGGGGCGATTTCAATCTTCCGTCAATTGATTGGAGGAGAAAACTCCACTCCCGCGTAAATAACACAACCTCAACAGTTACGGTCGAACAGATTGCAACGTTAAGGCAACAATACAAAAATAGTCCGAGTGTCAATGCGTAATGCGTTTAACAATTACAAAAAGAAGGTTTTACAGGATAACTTGAAAGAAAATCTGAAAGCAATTTGGTCTTTCGTCAGAGAAGTCCAAGGTAGAGGCCTCACTTCAGGGCGACTTGATGGAAGCTTTGATATATTTGGGAAATGGTATCACGCTCCAACTTCATTCAATTAAACCAAATAAATCTCCTGGGCTGAGGTAAATACCCGCGCGAGTATTGAAAGAGTTAGCTTATGAAATCGCGCCGTATTTAAAAATTATATTCGAGAAATCCATTGCGGAAAGTGTAGTTCCTAAAGATTGCAAGATGGCACACGTTACGCCCATCCATAAGGGCGGCGACAAAGAGAACCCCGAAAATTATAGGCCGATTTCCTTAACTTCATTATCGTGCAAGATACTTGAGCACATAATTTTTAGTTCTATAATGCGTTATTTAGATAGTCACTCACTACTTAGCGGATGCCAGCACGGGTTTCGGAGAGGTAGATCATGCGAAACGCAGCTCGGCCTGTCCGTGGATGATTTGTTGCGATGCGGAGAGAGAAATACTCAGGTCGATGCAATATTCATTGACTTCCGAAAGACGTTCGATAAAGTATCTCATAAGAAATTAATTGCGAAGTTAGGATAATGTGGTATCAATCCGAAATTTGTCAATTTGGTGAGAGACTTCCTCTCGAATAGAGAACAGAAGTTGTCATCGATGGGAAATACTCGTCCCCCGTCTGGTGTTCCTCAGGGAAGTGTATTGGGCCCTCTACTTTTCTTAATTTATGTGAATGATATCTGCTCGGTAATTAGAATTAATATTAGACTTTTTGCCGATGATGCCGTTCTATATAAAGAAATGAAATATCAGGAGGACCATCAGTCGCTGCGTGAAGACTTAAGAGCCATTTCAACGTGGTGCAAAGAATGGCAAATTGAAATTAATTACACTAAATGTGCCGCAGTTACGTTCTAGAAAAGTAAGAACATAGGAGTAGGTTTCGAATATAAAATAGTTGGAATAAATATTCAAACAGCCGAGTATGTAAGATATTTAGAAGTAACCATTTGTCGAGAACTTTCGTGGGACATGCACATTCGCCGAGTTATAGGTGCGGCCAACAAGAAACTGGCTTCCATAAGTAGAATAGTACGGAACACTACAGAAAAAGTACATGAAACATGTTACTCATCACTGGTTAGACCACAAGCGGAATACGCCCTAAGCATATGGGATCCGTACGAGAATGGGCATATAATTCGATTAGAAAGAGTACAGCGCAGAGCAGCCAGATTCGTAAAACAAAAGTACGAACATAAGGAAAGCGTCACCTCATTCTTGAGTGATTTGAACTAGGTGCCACTGGGGGACCGTAGATTGAACTCAGGCTTCTGACGAAATATAGATCGGAATGTCTAAAAGAGGAGGTTGTAGGAATAATTGAAGCACCAACGTATATATGTAGGAAGGACCGTGACGATAAGATATGTGAGATCGATTATAGGACGGAGCGTTATCTAGGCTCGTTCTTTCCGAGGAAAATACGAGATCACAATAGAAAATTTCAACCTGCGATAGACAATCTTTAGGTAGGTTTTGGTGCATTGCACCCCCTGCCACCTACCATTTAGGGAATTGCAGGGTAACATGTAGATGTAGATGCTATTACACTGTTGTGTGTTTGTGTATTTAGCATATTTGTTTGTGTATTTCCGAAAAAATATCACCGCGAACGACAAAAATTTTTAAAATGTTTCTCTGCCAATGATTTTAATTTGGGAAATTCGTTCCATGCAGGATGGAAGAAAAACGGAATGAGTGAAAGATCGAAAGGACGAGGAGTGGGTATTGACACAAAAGAAACGTCCTCCCATCGAAAGTAATGTAATATCCTCGCGCTTCTAGGGAATACGAGAAACGAGATCTTTTTCTTAGTTCTTCCGTCAATCTTCTTATCTTTTATTTTACGTTTATTTCCCAAGTTTCGGAGAGAAATTTCTCCTCTCTGTGGTTAATCCCGTTTTTTACGAGATTTTTCCGGCTGCGCGATTCACGTGACGTAGCACCCCTTGGGGAGAAGGGAGGGAGTTGGATAGACGAATGACATCAGAATTTGCTAATTTCCCCCAAGGGAAAGGGGAGAAGGGGCGGGAAAGGAAAAGGATAGGATGGGAGGGGTTCGAGTAAAATGGCAATCCTTTCCGAATCATCATCCCGCCATCGAAAATGATCCCCTGATTTTGTTTTCTCGAATTAACGGGCTCGGGAACCGCTCTCAAGATCATTGCCCATTAAAATGCAAAAAATTATTAGCGGCGGGGTTGAGCAATGAGATATAACTCCTAATTCTTGCCCTAATGTGGTTTTAAGACGAAATTTTAAGTTCACAGCGTATATTCGGACGCCACGTGGAGCTCTGCTATGGAACGTTTTTCGCTTTTGTGAAAGGCGTCGGTGATGCCTGATAACTATTGCGTGTAAAACAGTGAATGGCACATTCCTCAGCCCTTTGTATTGCTTGCTTTGTCTGCTTATTTCATTTTTCCTCTTTATTTGGAGAGATATTTTATTCGTTGGAATGCCGTCATCTTTCATGTATATCGGTGACACTATAAAATTAGCCGAAATCAGAAATATTTGCTTCATAATTTGCCTTTATACAATAGCTATCCTTTGTTTATTAAATTGTTTTTATTGCGTTTCAATGGGTATATTTCCAGTTGCTTAAATAAATATCCGAATTAAACGACAAACTTAACGAAATAGCAATTTCACGAATTTTGCTGACAAGTTCAAGAAATCTAGGATAAAATCAGTCCAATTCGTGCTAAATAAGATAATTTTTGAGAAACTTAAATTTTTATATGCGTTAAAATTAGTAAAATCTTCAAAAATATTGGAGTGATAATTTAAAGCAGTTTTCTGCTCATTCTGCTCACGGAATTTTGCCCCATAACAGAATTCAAAGAACGCTGTCAAGAACGAGTGAATGTACCCATTTAGCGTAGAGTACATGCTGCGCTGCGAATGATTAAAAAATATTGTTACGGTGTCATAAAAGAACACACTTGACACATTTTGACGGATTTCCTTTGATTGAATACGGTATGAACTTCAAGCCTCAACACTGTAAAATTAGGACGAGGTTCCGCGGTAATAAGAAGGCAGAATTTTTTTTACGGCTTTGCTAAAGCGGAAAAGGTCATCTGATAAGTGAATGTTTTGACAATATTCACCGAGATGTATTTAAATATGGTCATCGGGAGTTTATTACAAATTTTCAATTTTGTCTTGAATTGTTAGACTGTGGAATGTGGTAAAACTGGATGAAACCTGTTAAGGTTTAAAAACAAACTGTAAACCCAATAAATACGGGAAATATTTTATTTAATTCAACATATATCAATCTATGTGTAAAGCCTAAAAACTCTGAAAAGTCCTTTTAAGGGAAATATTCTCATAAAAAGGTGTTATTTGAAAGTTTTGCTGGTGGAATTAATGAAAGTCCTGTTTTTTCCGACTTTGCTTGGATATAATAGGAACCGAGTTTTTTACACTTAGCAAAAAAATTCGAATTTAAATTACATTTTACAAGGCTATTGAGTGATTCAAGATGTAAATTTCGAAAAAGCGGGATTAGTAATATTTTTACGTTATTTACCCGAATCCAAGACGACCTCGAACCTAAAACTATCCCAAATTTTAATACAGTCTACCCCGGGAAAATATGTTATAGTCCAAGTCCGTGTGATTTCTAGAAGCATTCAAAACGTCTGCAAAATATATATTTTTCCCGTAAGCACATCGAATCCTATATTTTTCTTTTTTATCCTAAAATTTATTGAACTATATCAGTATTCATCTCTCTCTTAACCATTTTCCTCACTATCTCTATCGTTATAATTTTCACCTTCATCCATAGCCTCTCACGAAACATTCCTTCCATCCATGGTCCCAATCCCAATCCATGGTGATAACGGTCTGAAGGAACTATCGTTAGCCGTCCCCGTGAGTAGTGACCCACTTTTCCAGCGGCAGATGCAATGCGTGCGTTAGGGAACTTAAGTGTGTACTAAATACCATACAATATTGCCTTAAGGCAGAGAAACAATTGATGTAATAATGTAAAACTAATTATTTCCTAATACTAAGAAAGATATATACAGCAGTTAACTAAGATTAAAAACTAGTGGGTGAATTATATACAGGTATTTATTATTATATTGTATTTTTTGTTGTTGTTTGAGCTCTTTTTTATTATATATATATATATATATATATATATATATATATATATACACCCTCTTTTTCCATTTTTTATCCCTTATTATTGCTTTTTGCCGTAATTAATCACACCCGTAAATTTACGCGAGAGATAAACAGGTAGTTAGGACGCTATAAGGCATACAGTGTGCGCGCCAGTGTAGGTAGTAAGGATTTAAAAATTAAAAGTCTTGTTCATAGATATTAACTAGCCTATGATTCTAAAACTAAAATATAAAAATACAGATTGGGCTGGAATAACACCAAAGGGTGGCTAAAAGGCTGTTGAAGTATTAAATACAGTAAGATAATATTAATAATACTGGATGATATTTGCAATATAGAAACATTTTGCATTAAAAAAAAATAGAAAAGGCAGCAAGGTTGCTAATTGGCTTAATAATTTAGGCACTTTTCAGAGCAAGAAAGAAACCGGTGGGCCCGTGATTTAACAAAATCCGCTAACAAGGCGCGATTGCTGCAGGATAGATCGAATGGTGTTGTTTTGAAAAATTTCTAGGCGTTTGCGATTGGTTTTGGAGGTGTCAAAGTAAACTTCACTGCCGTAGATGAGATGGGGTCGAATTAAGGAGAGGTAAAGGATTAGCTTGTCTTTAGATAAAAATGGACTTTTTTGCCGAGGAGGGAAGCAAGTTGGCATTTGACGGTAGCGACTTTGCGAATTGCGTGGTTTGTATGGTCGGTCCACGTTAGTTTTCTGTCAAAAATGACGCCTAAAAATTTATGGGAGTCGGTGGTAGGGATTATCTTTTCCGCCATAGTAGGTGGGGACGTTAGCGTAAATTTATAGAATCTAGAAAAGTGAACATGGGCGCTTTTTTCTGGGTTGATGCTTATTTTCCATTTCTCAGTCCAGGCTTGGATGTCGAGGAGATGGGCGGTCAGTTGTTTAGCTGCTACGTTAGGGTAGCGAGATTGGGAAAGAACGGCTGTCGTCAGAGTACATAAGCAGGTCCGTGCGGTCGTGAGTAGGTATGTCGTTTACAAAAAGAGAATAGAGTAGGGGGCTTAATATTGCCCCTTGAGGATCCCGGCGGTGGCGGGGCGAATAGAGGAGAAGGAGTTTTGGACGGAGATTTGAAAGTATCGGTAGGAAAGAAAACTATTAAGAATTTTGAGTAAAGAGAGGAAAATTAAGATTAGTTAATTTGTAAATAAGGCCGTCGTGCCAGACAGAACCAGAAACCTTGGCGACGTCTAGAAAGACGAATTCGGTGGATTTCCTACCGGAGTGAAATCCTCGAATAATAGTTTCAGCTAATCAGATAATTAGGTGGGTAGCCGAAATGTTGGCTCGGAAGCCATTTGCTCCGGGTGAATGAGGTGCATGGATTTTATTAACGGGTTTAACTTGCTAATAATTAACAGTTCGAAGATTTTGGAAAGGGTAGGGAGAAGGCTAATGGCTCGGTAGTTTTGAGGAAGGGATGAATCTTTGCCCGGTTTGGGAAAAAGTATAATTTTACTAAGTTTCCAGGGTTCGGGAAAGTAATGGAGAGAAAAACAGGAATTGTTAAAATATTAATAAAGTTGTTGGAAAAGGAAAGGGATTTGAGCATTTTATTAGTAATTTTATCAATACCGGGGGCTTTTTTAGATTGAAGGTTATGAAAAGCAGTTTTAATTTAATAAAGGAGGTGACTAGCGGTTCGGGATCGGGTGAGAGGGTCAAGGAGGAACGGGTGGTGGAGGCTGTAATGTCGGTCAGTGAAAGAATGAGGGAGGGGGCAGTCATTATTGATTGGAGGTGGTCAGCTAAAAAGTTGGCTTTGGTTTTAGGGTCATAAAGAAGCAAATTGTTCTTTTTTAGGGGTGGAGAAACAGGAAAAGGCTTGGTAAGAGACTTAGTAATTTACCATACGGATCTGATATTTTAAGGGAGTTAACTTTATCCTGCAAAAGAGAAGCGCGATATTTACGAATTTCGTGCTTGATCAAATTCGTGGAACGAGTAAAATTTTTTTTACCATACGGGCAACGGAATTTTTTCCAATATTGGCGAATATGGTTTCGATGATTGATAAGTGCGCGTAGAAAAGCGGGAAGGGGAGGAGTTACAAAGTCAGGAGAGTATTTAGGGGTTGATGCTCGGGTTTTAGATTATTTTAAAATGTCGGAAAAGGTCAATTCGATCAAGGATTGCGGAGTTGGTAAGAGGAAAGATGGGGGGCAAGTGTGGCAATTTTATTATTTGTAATATTTACGAATTTGGTCCAGTTGGTGCATAGAAAAGGGAGAGGGTTAGGGTAATGTTAATTGGAAAATAATCAGAGCTAAATATATGGGATACGGTGGGAGTAAAATTTGTCGGAAAGTTAGTAGTTACGGCAAAGTCGAGGATGTCGGCGGAAGATGGAGCAACGTGAGTAGGGTCGGTATGGGATTCAATTGAAATAGGATTGAAAGATGCAAAGCGAAGGAGAGTAGTGCCGTTGCGGTTATTATTCAAGCATTTCCAGTGGGAATTTTTAGAATTCCAGTCAGTGACAAAATGTCCTGGTCGTGGGTCGGATAAAAGGCGTTTTAGGTCTTTTGTCAGGAGGGGACGGGTACTTGGTTGGTAAATGCTATTTATTAGGAGGGTTCCTATTTTAGTAGGGAGGGCAATGCCAAGTGCTTCAAGATTTGTGAGAGCGGGTTGATTAATGGGTGAATGGGAGATGTTTTTCCTGATGGCAATAGCTACTCCGCCGTGAGGGAGTTTTTGGTCTTTACGATAGACGGTATAGCCTGCGAGAAATATTTTTTTGCTCGAAGTAAGGGGTGTTTCTTGAAGAAGAAGAATATTGACACGATTTTTTGCTAAATATGTAGTTAGTGCTGGGAGTTTAGGAGTAATTCCGTTGGCGTTACTAGAGATAAGGTGGAGGGGGGAAATATTTTGAGTATCAGGGGCCATTGAAGAGTTTTAGTAGTTCAGTTAAGATAAAGGCGCGGCGTTCGAGGCTAGTTTTAAGGGTTTTGAAGGTAGCAAGAGTAGATTTAAACCACCCGACGTCGTCAGAAATATAGGGTGGTAGAGATGTAGTAGGGGGGGGGGGATTAGAAGGAGAGGGTTGAAAATAGGTAAGTTCGGGGTAGGGTTGGTAATAGTAAGGGCAGTATGGTAAAACGGGTGATTAAGGAGTAAGAGATGGTTGTGGAAGTGGTGGAAACGAAGAAGAGTTAGTCGGCGGAGCAGTTTTTTTCAGGATTTATTCGGGAGAAGTGGTTTTTGATGAAAACGGCTTTGACCTCTCAATAAATAGGGCAGCCGCGGTAGTTGGCCGTGTGGTCGCCGCCACAGTTTGCGAATTTGCGAGTGAGATGGGATTCTACCGTGGAAAGGCAGTTGGATCGGTCATGAGGTCCGCCACAGTAAACAGAAATCTTGGGAAGATTACAGTTATTTCTAGTATGGCCTAGTTATTGGCAGCGGCGACATTGAGGAGATGACAAGGGCCGTTTATACTGGGAAATACGGGCAGTAATGCCGCAAACGCCAGTGAGTTTTTCAAAGTCGCGGGCATTAGAGGTGACATCTATGGTAACCAGGAAGGATTCGGTTGGGCGATTTTCTGTAGAATTAATTCCGCGAGCTTTTTCTTCGTCAGAAGGGCGCATTGTTTCCAGTTGTTTAATCTTGTTGACTGAACTGCCTTTATCCTCTATATATTGGGCTATTAATTCTACCGAGGTATCAGCTGGGATACCGCGAACTGTGTACTGGGGCATTATATCTTCCTGAAGGGAATAAGTATGGAAACTAATATCTAATTCTTTGAGCTTGGAACGAGGTGCGCGGTAGTCAGCAGCTGTATGGCATTTTATAGGAAGGGTAGAGCTGCCGATGAGGCGCGTAACCGGCGCCATGGAAAGAACTGAACGAAAGGCGGCCCGTATCTTTGGCCATGCAGACACCGTTAACTTTAATAGATGAAATTGTAAGGTTTTTTTGGAAAGGGTGGGTTGAGGTGGGGTCGGTACGGAGATAGAGATACCCATGGGTTCGGGATCCGGTGAATCAGGCGATTCTTCATCTTCAGGAGACATCGGTTGGAAGGAGTTGGAAGTAGGTAATGGAGCGAATAAAGGAAGATTGGAAACACGTTTCCTTTTACTAGATGTAACTATGCTAAAGTCATCATGGTTAAGGGAGGAAGTATTAACATTGCACGCATTGCTTAAACTGCCGGAAGAAGTGGAGAGACTACTCACCGTGCGCTGCGGTGTAGAGGTAGTGCGTGGAACAGCTGATGGTGGAAGTGATGAACGCAGGCGTGAGTCGCAGTGACGTTGGAGCTGGTGAAGTGAGATGAGAGTAGGCGGAGCATGGCTAGGCGGAGCCGGAGAGGCTGCGGCGGCGGCGTAAGATGATGGAAAGTTGTGCTGAGGCTGCTGGTGCGGTGGATATCCAGGGAATGGAAAAGGGAAATACGGGTGAGGGTATGCCTGGTTAAAAGGAGCGTTGAAGGGAAAATGTGGAATATGCTGGGGGAATAGGTATGGGGTACTCCGAAGGGGGTTGTTGCGGAGTCGAGGGTGGCATGTCGCACACTCCCGACAAACAAGTTCTTGGAATTTATTTCTGAGGTAGGCACCGAGTTTAATAATTGATTATAAGTGAACTTTATCAACTTTATTGAGAGGAGGGTATCTCTTGGTTGTAAGGACGCAGATTAATAACGGACGACACCCAAGAGCTCCATTCATGGTATTAGATACGAGGTACTTATGTAATTGTGATTGGTGCTAGATCCTCGCCGGTCCTTTTCAGGGCCATTATGTCTTCGGTGGGTAGGCTGGAATACCCTTTTCCATGCCCCTGTAAGGGCGTAGCCGTCTTTCCTGTTGAAATTGGCCGGATGTTTGGTTATTTGAATGGCTTCTCGTATCAATCTGGGAAAATATCGGGTTTCCCTCGCGATAACTTTCGAGTCCTCAATGGCGTTGATATGCCCGGGCTCCGACCATGCGTGTTCTGTGACGGCCGAGAGACGGACTTGCTTGTTGGTCAGCGCCCTTTGGTGTTCTTTCAGTCTGCGTTTTAGGGCTCAACCCGTTAGCCCGATATAAGAAATACCGCACGTGCATTGGATCTCGTAGACACTCTCGTGAATCTCGTCACGACGTTATGGCGGGCTAAAATTCTGGATATATTTTCTGTTGTGCCTGATACATATGGGACCATTGCATATGCGGCCGGCTTCTTATCAGTTTCTCCGTCATGGCCCTCGCCGTTCATTTTAAGGGACTTTACCGGGTTCTTTATCTCCATGTCTTTTTGGGCAGTCTTCTTAAGAATCATCTACCTGGAATATCCGTTCTTCTGTAGGTCGAACATTAGATGTTCTTTCTCCTTAGGTAGGGACTCGGCATCGGAGATGGAGTAAGCTCGGTGGAGCAACGTCTTCACCAGAGAGTTTTTTGGATCGGATGGTGGTGTGACGAAGCATTCAGATATGGGTCTGTATGGGTCTTTTTCCGATTTACTGAGTGTCCTAAGGTTACGTTCGGTCGTTTCGTGACTAACACGTCCAAAAGGTGTAGGTGTCCATTTTCTTCCTTTTCCATCGTGAATGTGATGACAAGATGCTGGGCATTCAGATGTTGGAGAAATGCTTCCAGCTCTTCACGTCCATGAGGCCATATAAAAACTGTCATCCACGTATCATACCCAGAGTGAGGGCTCCTTATGATGAGTGTTTATGCCCTTCTGCTCAAAGTCCACCATGTATAGATTGGGTATGACCGGGGATAATGGCGACCACATGGCCACTCCCTCTGTTTGTTCGAAATATCGGCCATCCCATAGGATTTTCTCCAAAGACGCTCTATTTGTGCGATGACGAGGATGAGACATTGAGAAAACGATAAATTGAGGAGGTCGCACAAATCGAAACTCCTTCCTTCGAAAGGGACGTTAAGCAGTTGGCCCCCCTGGTGTATTTAGCAAGAGTAGACTAATGCTGGCACCGGGTTTCTCTTCTCCCTTCTATATCGTATGGTGACAGATAAGACTTAGGCACTCTGCCATGGTCCCTAAAACTAGCCAATGGGCAAAACACAAATTTATGATCCCTTATGGCGGCCTTATAGGACCAGCTGGTAGGCTGATTGAGGAAGCTGATAATGACTGGCTTCCAACAACTCTGCATCTATGGACACCACTTCGACCTGAAGATGTTTCCTGGAACGGAAACGAATCTGTTCTCATAATAAGTCACCAGACGCGGTGGATCACCGATAGCCATGTATCCATTATGTTTCTTTGTTGTATGGTGTTCTCGGGAGAAGCTGCGTAGAGAGCATGGTTTTCTCGGCGTTTCACCCACGTTGCAGCGGGCTTCTTTAGGAGTTAAATCAAATTTCAAGTGTTATCGCCGTCCTTATATACCGGTAGATCTTTCACTTCTTGGCCGTTGGGGTCTTTCAGCCAATTACATTTGGCCGCTGAGTCCGTTGAGTTGGGCCGCTGAGTTGGATACTCAGTTGTTGGGAGAGAGGAAACTCTTCCATGTGTAGCTAAGATGATATACAGTAATTTAGGGGTCGTTTGGCGATTTCTATGGCTTCGCGGATTAGACGTGGGAAATAGAAATTCGTTCCGGCTAACACTCTGATATTATCGAAGTCAGTCCTGTGGCCAGGTCCTGATGTGGAATGTTCCGCAATGGCTGATGTTTTCTATTGTTTGTTCTGCAATGTCCTCTTATGCTCCTTATCCTCCCGAGAACACCATACAACAATGCTGTCCGCTGCGTAAACCTCCAATCGAAGATTATGTTTTTTTATATCTCCTCTTAAAGTTAAAGCGTTGCCTCCGGCAATAACTATTATGTACGTATACAAACCCTTTAAATGACCATTAAAAGATTTGTAACGACAGCATTAAGTATTTGAAGTTTTGATGCGATCCCTCCAGATATAATTACGATGTAATTAGTCATTGGCCTTATCTTCAGAATTTACCGTATTTATCCGAATGTAAGACGAGAAATTTGTAGTTGTAGAAGAAAAAAGTAGTTATCTGAATATAAGACGACTACCCATCGTAGGATTTTCAAGTACGTATAGAAAAAATTTTGAAGATACATTATTTAAGCTAAACCATATCACATATACACACACACTACAAGGACAAATATGACAAAAATAAACAAAAAGTGTATCCAAAGAAATGCACATCCAGTTAAGTTCTCACTTTCCTCTTCACTATCACTTCCTTCATCATTCTGGTTCCATAGAATGTCATCTTCTGATCCATCCATATTATTCTAAATCATTGACTGCAAACTATTGACGCTTTTGACCAGGTGAAGATAAGACGACCCTTCATTTTTCAGATGCAAAGATAGGATAAATACCTCGTTTTATATTCTGATAAATACGGTTTCTTTTGAACTCATCTAATACAACCATCCCTCTTTTATTGAGAAGTTTCTCTTGTCCTATATTGCAGACGATATTCAACCATTCATTCAAAAGGTCTCTTCATATTGTCCCTTTATTATGACAACAAAATATTAGAAGTTTTCTCGGGCTTCCAGCCGGGTCATGACTCGGCTGGAAGCCCGAGAAAACTTCTTCACATCTATTCGCCGGGAAAGTCGGAGATCTTTCTACAAAATATTATTTCATAAGCCCTTTGTATCTTTAGCATTGCTTCTCATTTTAGGGTTACATTTGCCGGCAATTTTGTATAGCCTGCTAACAGAGTCAACATAACCGTAACTCATAGTTTTTCGTCTCCTGTAATTTTTATTATCACAAATTAAATTTAGCGGTGTAATTGGATGGTGTGTCGGAGAAAACTGCTTTTCATAGAAAAGAAAGTTCTCACTGAGGTCTGTAGGCTATTCTTGGTTTAACTATAAAAAACATATTATGTATTGATATACAATGTTTATCACGGCCGGTTTCATTACACGGTAACATCATCACTGGCACTAATAAAAAGTGTGTAAGTGGATCAATACATTGTTTGTTCCCCTGTTATATTAACCATTACAAATGCTGGATTATATTGCGACATTCAATACCAAATTTAACGAGGGAAAATACTTAATTATGCTTATCATTGAAACCAGGATGGTAATTTCGGAAAAGTATTTTATCTCATGATTAATTCGTCGCAGATGCATTAAATGAACGTATAAATTTATTTTGTACACGAATTTAAGAGAACCCTTGATTTTCAAAGGCTAAAATTAAAAAAATCTAGTCTTGGATTCGAATAAAATGTCATAAATGGGTATTCTTTTCTACATTTCGATTAATCACTATAAATTACGATTATATTTTGGAAGATGTAAATATTAAAATAATAAATGTTCAAGTATTATGAAAATCGCACAGGAGCTAACTCAGTTTTAATCTTTTCTATGCGTCGCACTATAGGAAACACTTAGGAATGACTATATCAGGAGTAAGACGGCTTTCCGTATTTTGTAAAAGGTATGAAACGGCTGTATGAAAATGACGTCATTCACTTATGCTTCGAACAAAGGTTGTAGAAAATTAAATTTCCTATAACTCTTATTCCAGTATATTTTTAAACATATTAAATATTAAAGCTAATATCTCAAAAAAAAGGATGTGTCAAGAGTAAACACCCACTTCCGGTTGACCGAATTTTACCAAAAACTAATTAGTTCTTGTGACTGTCATAACAATGTTAAATATTGATAGAAATCTTGAAAGGAGAATAAGAAAAATGAGCAGTATGGATGCGTTCAGAACAAAGATATTTATTCCACAACAGCGGCGAGCGAGTGAGCTGACCGCATTCCACCGACGCTTCTCTCAGAATGCTCCGGGTGAAAGTGGCTGGATCAGAAGCGGCTGTCGTCCACGTCATACCCACGTCACTCTGACGTCACGCCGGCGATGCGCTTTTTTTCCGGTCGATTCTTGGCTGTTTCTCGGCGTCGTTGCTAACACGGCCAACCTGACGAAAACTTCGTTCTCGAAGTGCCACTAGGCATCTGAAAGAGTTCGTGATGCATAATTATTTCAAGTGCAGTTTCCAATAGATTGGTCTGAGACTTCCCACAACTTGTCTCCTCCACACCAACAGGATAAAATTAAATTAACCATTAAATAATAATCAGAGAGATATTACGAGCTGATCGCATAGGACAGAGCCACGCAGGTCTAAATATCTTAGGGCATATTAAACAATCCCTCAAAAAATTTCGTGTCATTGCAAGTTGATCACCTATGACAGACTCATGCAATGCACAATGTCTCAAAATATGTCAAGTAATCTCATAACATTTCATATGTCATTGCAAGCTGATCACCTATGACAGACTCATGCAATGCACAATGTCTCAAAATATGTCAAATAATCTCAACATTTCAATTGTAATTGCAAGCTGATCACCTGGGACAGAACCATGCAATGCACATTAAAATTTCCATGAGACATATTTAGAACTTCACTAGACTTTCACTCACCAAGCTCCTTAGTGTTACTGCTAACACGGCTCAACCTTTCACATCATCATCATCAAGCTCCTCAAAATCATCTGCACCTTCCTCGAGAACTGACAACAGGCGTTGAACATCATTGCCAATAGACCATTCTCTTGGCCATGGCCTAAGTTGTTCAGTGGCTGCTTTGGTTGTGGTTGTCGTACCAACTTTCTGCAGTTCGTACCGACCATTCGGCAAACAGCTGATAACATCGAACGGGCCTAGAAACTCATACCAGGTTTTTCTGGTGTGCATATTTGAGTCTTGGTGCATTAGAGCAAAATCGCATTTAATAAAACAAGCATATTGAGACGACGTAAATTAGTAGAGCGAGCACAGCCATTTGTGGTTTGCAATAGGTTGCCTACTCGTTCACCGTCCAACCCGCTGTTTCGAACAGTGGTCTAATCAGTAGATAAATGGGACAAAAGAGAATGGATCAAAGGTATTGAGCCATCAATCCCTAGCAGCAACTGAAGAGGGGTAGCTTGAACTGTTTTCTGTATTGCAGTGTTTAATACTAGTTGGATCTTCCACAAACTGCTCGACCATTCTGACTTAATGGAAGTTTCAATGCGCAGCAAGTTCATGATTGTTCTCATGTACCGTTCTACTTGTCCATTACCGCGATGGATATCAGGGGTGGCATAATGATATTTGATCTGCCATTTTTCTAAATACTTTGGGAACGTGGTATTTTTTAAATTTGTACCAGTATCCATAATGATACGTCGCGGGGTGCCGAAGAGGGATATGACAGTTTGGAATTGCTTTCTTGTTTAATCTGTTTGAAGCGTTTTCAATGGCATGGGGAGGCAATATTTCGTAAAAACGTCGACCAGGACGAGAAGATATTTGTGACCTACACTAGTTATAGGCGATGGGCCCAAACAATCTGAATGTAAAGTGTGAAAAGGCTGTTTAGGTTTTTCCATTGGTTGAATGAATCCCTGTAGAGGTCCGGTTCTCGTTTTCTTAACAGCACAGACAAGACAGTGTTTAGTATAATTTTTTACAAACTGTCTCATGCGAGGAAACCAGAAATGTTCTGAGATGGAAGAGAGTGTTTTTTCGGAGCCTATATGGCATTGCTCATCATGGAAAATATTGATAAGTCCTAATATTTGTGTGAAGTGGATGTCATAATTTGTTTTAATTTTGCCGTATCTTGGCTCTTATTGATAACCGAAATTAGGAATCAAGATATTCCTTTAAATCACCTTTGTCTCGTCTAGCGTTAAGCATATATAAAGATATGTGGAAATGATTCCCTAAATGCCACTTGAAATGCACTCCCTTTTCACCCGTTTCTTCCTGCGTTTTTACATATTTATTTATTTAAATTAAATCGAAAACAGCCGCTAAATAGAGAAATCAAGATAGAACAACAACAAACATGGTCAAATCGACGATAGGTCACCGAAATCTTTTGTTTGAGTATTCTTCCATCAAGGGCGTCCCTAATCTACTTGAATGGAATTTTGAATACTAATATACAGAAAGGAATGTCAGGCTTTTCTAAGCGAATAACCCAATATTGCTGGCATGATTTAATTTTTCCCCGCCAGGAAATGCTAGTTTAACTGAAGACTAGGTTTACAAACGGAAATGCGTTTGAAAATTTTGCTGATGTGAAATTTTTGCGTGCCCTTTCTACTTAAAAGAGCAATTTCTATTTTATTTTGCTTGCATACTTAAACGGTAATCTCTCATTTTGAATGGCATGAAACGCATAATAATGCGCGAAATATATTTGGAGACTTTGTGGATATTTCACAAATTTCTACAAGATAGTGGTGAGAAGGCTTATCGAAAATATCCTGAGACCTTTTTATGCGATTTTACTGAATTAAAAGCAATATAAAACGATGAATTATTCCCAATAATTTTGTACAATTTCATGGTTCGCTACTAAATTTTACGGCAGTCATATCGGAATACATGAATTAAACCATTTTTTAAATTCCGGTGTCATTTTGAATTTTTGGAAATGGAAAAATCGGCCGTGCAAAACTTTAAATATCATTCATTCTTTCCATTTTAAGTTCCAGTTCATTTCTTCATCTTGAGCCTTAATTCAACACGTATCGATCAAAATAATTTAAAATAAAAGACTGACAAAACAAGATTTTCTCCGATATCATCCAATAACGAGTTCACCTTCTTCTCTTGTACAACGTCTCAACAGGTTTTAGAGTTGCTGCCTCGCGCTCCGAAATTGCCTCTCCATTCCCATTTTAAAATTCCTCCCCTATTATCCCATTACTCATCTTACCCACCTCCTTCCCCCATTTTGACGTATCCAATCCAGTATTCGCACATCCCCGACGCCAAATGAAACAGCTCCCTCTCTCAGGCTGCAGATCCTATAAGCGAGTTAAATTCTCCAAATAACTAAATTAACCCGCGATGGTTAGAGGAAGCAAATTCGGTAACTGGCAAAGACGCGGGATGTCTGCAAGGCGCCTGGAGGTAACGCAGGAATATTTCACTGAAACGAAAGAGAAAGAGCAAGAGACAGAGAGAGAGAGGGAGGGAGGGAGAGGGGGAGGGAGAGGGGGAAGGTGAGAGGGAGGGGGAGAGGGGGAGAGAGAGAGAGGAGCCAGCTAAACCAAAAAATAAAAGGAATTCCGCCTTAAAATTAGCCAAGGTCAAACAACCGCATAAGCATATGACTTGTTTCACGAGATGACGTCAACTAAAAAGGGATAGAATGCTTTAAGAACTGACGGGGATGCCGTTATGGCCCAATATAATGAGTGGTGGAGAGTGGATTAAGTTATTAGCAGATGCTGATAAATGCACATGGTGTCACATAAGTTTATCTATATCCCAGATAGAGTAAGAAAAGTAAAAAATGTTATTTATTATAGTTATATTAATATGATTTATTGTCATATTTAGTGTCGTATTTATCATCTCTAATCAAAGTTAAATTAATAACCAGCTATATCAATTTAGGTGTTATAGATTTCAACTCTGATAGTGATACGGGGCCAAATTTGGTAATTCCTCTTTTGTGGCATGGTTTAACGACCCAATCACTCTGTATTATCGCTCCTCTATTGTAAACTAACTCTGGTATCCCAGTGGTTTTCAGTGTACCTCATTGTGTTTACAAGATTTATATTAAATTATAAATTCATAATTTTTAGACAATATTATTCTTATACTAGTATATCTAACGAGTGTTATGGTGTTATGTGGCACATACCATAAAAATAAATAAGATTTTTCGAAATTGCGAATCCGTAATTTTAACGAAATTATAAGCAGATACACAATAATTATAATAAAAACTGATTGTGATAAAAATCGAACGCTCCTATATTTTCCTCACTTGCTAATAAAATTCCTCGACTCCCTTCGACGAACCCTTACTAGCCTAGGAGTCATATATCTGACGTTAGATGTACCCTTTACTAAAATCCGCCCGTTTTCTACCCCTTCCCACTTTCGTTGCAGCAACCCTTAGTATAATTAAGGCAGTTGATGGAATGCTGCTTCTGAAGTGCGAAATGCCAGATTAGGTGCGAGATAAAAACATCAGGCGTAAACAATGAAACACCCATTCGTAAACAACTGACTCAATAAGTGAAAGTTCGAGGGCGGGTAACAATGGTTCGGAGAGAGAGTGAGTGATGTCACGCGAGATTGTCAATAGCAGCGATATCTACGCTGCAGGACTCCCTCACCGACATACGAACTGCCTTTCAAATATTACTACCGACGCATACCTCCCCTTTTCTCTCTCCCCCCTAAAAAATTCCTTTCCTAACTGTATCCCTTTTCTATGTGAGAGGGTGACTCCTCATTAGGGTGCATCTCTTTTTGAAAATCTCATTAACCAATAAGAATAAAGATTACCATGATGTATTTTACTCTCACATTATTTCGCCAGTTCTTCATTAGTATAAGTATAGATGCACCACCATCTGATAGTATTAGTTTCTATATAAACGCTGATATATTTTACCACTAATTTCTTATATATTTCACCTAAAATAATTGAATTGCTGTTTTGTAAATTCCATTTGAAATGGAGGTAGTTTTGTCTAAGCGTGGAAAGAAGAAAGTGATACTGGATGAAGTACCTTCTATGTTTTCGATAAACTAAGTTCGGATAAACTAAGGAAGTACTGGCGCTGTGAATTGCGTGGGGAATTTGCAGCCAGACTTCATACCGAAGGCGAGAATGTGTTACAAAAACTTGGTGCACGTTATCATGATTCTTCTGTTGCACAAGTGGAGATTTCCAGAGCGATCACGAAGATGAAACTGGGCGCTGAGGACACAATAATAAGTACTGCACAAGTGATCAATGAGGGTTCCATTGGTTTGTCGCAAGCTGCTCAGGCGGTGCTCCCGAATTCCACTGCACTCAAGAAAGTCGTGAGGAGGAAAAGGGGGGAAATAAGTGCGACACCAACGGAAGCAACTAGTTTCGAGGACCTCATCATTCCGGAACGCTACAAGACCTACAAGTCACGGCAAGGTGAACTGGAGAACTTCTTAATTGCGGATAGTGATCCAGGATTGCAAAGAATACTGCTGTTTGGAACTCGACAAAATTTACAAATTTTAAAATAATCTAAATTTTGGCATGTTGATGGCACATTTCGACCCGCGCCTCCATTATTTTCGCTGTTATATGTAATACCTGCTGAGAGATTTGGCGGTGTGCTTCCGCTGTTATTTGCTTTAGTACCAAATAAGCAAAGAAGCACTAACAAATGACTTTTTCAGTTATAAAAGACACCCAACCGGGAGTAAATCCCGAAAATATTTCCTGCGATTTTGAAATTGCAGCAGTCAGTGCTATAATGAATTCTTTCCCTGAAGTGCGTGTTTTCGGACGCTTTTTCCATTTAAATCAAATTTTTAAAAAGTATCTAGGTCAGCTTCATCTGCTACAGAGATAGAGGAGCGATGGAGATTTTGCATTGCGGGTACGGATGATTACAATAATACAATTTGTGCCAATTGAGGATTTAGACGGATCCGTAAATACGTTAGCAGATGACCTGCCGGAGGAATTACAACCTCTTCTGGATTGGTTCGAAAATAATTACATAGGTCGCCCAAATCGTCGTGGAAACGGAAGACGCCAAGCAATTTTCCCAAAGGAAATGTGGTCGGTGTATCTACGTGTACTTCATGGAGAAGATAGCACCAATAACCACAGGCTGCGCATCGCAGGCATGGCAAGAAAAATTTAGAATGGGCGTTAAGGCTATTATGAACTATTGGTGGCAGTTCATCTTTCACCGCAGAAGCTAAGGAAATATCGAGAAGCGGACCAACCTATTACGAAGGTCGTGAGAGACTATCATGGCAGAGATATTTAAACATATCTTCGGGGTGTGGCTAATAATTACGCAATGGAATGAAATATTCATATCTGTATCGAATAATTTCATTTATGAATAAATAAGTTTAAACTTTTGTTATTCTACTTTTTCTATTTTATTTGTCCCTAAGTGTTGGATTAAATTAAAAGGTACTATCTCTAGTACCTTTTAATTTATGTTATGTTACATAATTTTTATGCATAACATATCATTGACCACATAAAAGTATAGTCACTATATATTATTTGCACTTGGTTAAGAATATGAGACCCAAAAGTTAATTCTCGCGCTTTCTATAAAAGTAACAATTTTATATGCTTTAAATAGCATATTTACTAGATAAAGTGGATTATGTTCCGTATTACTTGCAATCAAAGTAAGAATAATTCTTAACTAAAATTAATTTCTTATAATTTTGTTCACCTAAAGTCCGAGTGTGTTAACTTATGTAATTATTAACATATTACGTAATTATTTCACATGAACTGAGTATGGAAGATAGGGTATAGTAGGAAAAACTTAGTTTTAAGCCGTAAATCATAATAAAAATATTCCATGCATCGATTTTAATAGTATTTTTTAGATTGGCATGTCTGTAGCTGAAGAAACGGGAATTTTGTAGAATCCTAATTAATTTAACATCCTTATTGTTTCATGGTTTCCTCCACTCATAGTAATCACAAAGAAAGTACCTAGGTAGGAGTTTAATATACTATTTTAATTTCGGGCTTCATTAATCTTCACTATTTGAAACTTAATTTGAAGTTAACGAATAGAATAGAACAACAATTTGTGTTCAGGAAAAATACAGCATTTACTCTTTTGGGAATAATTTTGAAACGAGAAAAAAGTCTGCTATGACCGGGAATCGAACCCGGGTTTTCCACTTGCCGGGCGGATATTCTACCACTGAACTATCTTAGCAGATCAATTTTCTCGTTTCTTAACGCGGATGTTTTCTTGGTTGGGACGGAACTAGCCAAGCTAGTATCAAACTGCCCCAACGAGTGTCCTCAAAGAGATACACCGAAGAAAACTCCCCCTCTCAAATGGTGAGATTCCCGGTCATAGCAGACTTTTTTCTCTTTTCAAAATTATTCCCAGCATTACAGCTTATGCCTGTCTGCATAGGATCTTTAGATCGCTTTATTCCATCATTTACTCTTTTGTAAACTTTTAGTAAATAAAGTTCTTTATTTGTTGGGAGGAATATTTACGAGGCGTTTTAAGTATGCAAATGCTGATTATATTCCATTATATATTTATAGTAAATAAAATAATACTATTACACCATGTTAAATCATTCTCGTAATCAAATCAAAATACAGTTCAAAAAATTTGTTCTTATAACAATCGAATTAATTGAATTTTATTATCTAAACCCTTCCCTCATAACATTAACGCAAGTTTGGTAAATTCGAAATATTTATTTTTATAATGGAAGATACGAAATATTATGTTATATTGTTAATTATTATTACTATATTATTATTACTATAACCCATCTATCGATTTCATTAGCATAGTAGTATCATTAAATTTATATCATTTAAATAAATTATATTATTAAATAAATGTTATTTACAAAATCGCACAACGTTGCTTCTTTTCCTAAACGACAATTATTTGCTCTTTAAATAGTTCCGTTTGTCCCATGAAAATGTATTTGATATATCTGGCTGGAATTAATATCGTTACGGCGGCGAAATGTACCCGACGGCTAACCGGCGGCGGCGAAACGTCCTAGACCCTCAGTTTTGTAAGCGCTTCAATGTGTTTAGTTTCTGATTTGCAGTTGTTATTACTTTCAATTTGCTTATAGGTATCGATTGCTACATTTCTCGAATGGGCTTAGCAAAGCTCGATTTTGCAAATCTACCATGCTTGGAATGTGCTGTGTTCTTTGAAACGAGTTTGTAGTTGCCTTTGTGTTTGTCCTGTGTACAATATGTGGCAGTGTGTGCAGTTTATTTTGTAAATTTCAGACTTCTTGACGTTTGGAATTTTGCTTTCCGAGTTTTGCAAAATGTTTTAAATGATGTTGTTGCTGGGGTTACCGATGGGATGATTGGCGTTGTTAAATATATTTTTTAATCCCTTAGTGAGCGGTGGAAAAATAGGGGAGTTTTGATCTTTTCTGTTTTTTTAACGTTTTTTTGCATCGAGTGAGTGGTTATTTATGTTGGCAGCGTTTTTGTGTTTTTTTTATAACCTAGTCGTGTCTATTGGAGATACCTGAGAATAGTCCTTTTTTAATTTTATATTTAATTAGTTATTCTTGAATTTTTTTACTCATGAGAAGAGCTCGATAATTCTCTAGCAATTTCCTGTATATCGCTGATTAATATGGTGACATTTTGTTTTTGGGCCATTTGAGAAGCAAAGTACATCCACTCCCCGCTTTAACGCTGTCCCTATTAAGGCTGTTCCGCATTAACGCTGAAAATAATTTAATACCATTTTCCGAATATCGCTCGCGCGTTCCACATTAACGCTCTTCAAAATTTCTGGGTTAATTTACAATGTCCACTGCGCAGCTCCTCTGCGCATTTACAACACACAAGACGGCAGTATTTGCAGTTGCTTGATGGTTCTGTGTACACTTGTCGGTGTTTTTGTAGGTCCAAATACAGAGTGAACTTTGTTTAAATTATATTTTCTCTTTAAATAAAATGACCATGAGTTATAACCGGCGGTCAGAGTAGAAAAAGAGGAAAACTTAACTCTCGCGGTTAAATTAGAGGTTATATTGCGACTAAAAGCTGGAGAGCGCCAACATTTGTTTGTTTTTTGTTTATTGCTCCCTTTTAGAATGTTCAGTTTTAAAAAATGTATTTCCAAGATATTTGACTTCTTCCTATATTTGGTCTCATTCCGTGTTCCTTTATTTATCAAGCACATGTGATAATTCTTTTATGAATCGATATTTCTTTATCGAAACGTAGTAAGGTTTCGATATACGATTTTGTCTTATTGGTTGCCTTCTCTTAATTGAACAGTATCTTCAGTCATGATGCTTATGTTATTATGCTCCAATTTTCTTTGTGTTAATAAAATTGTGGCAGTATAGTAACTATTGCCTCACCCTGTATATATAAGTAGACGCAGGTATCCTCTTCTACTCTAATTCCTATTCCTTAATGCTCCTGCGCGATTTATTTAGCGTGAGATTAACATATGTTCCATAAAATGCATTCTGTTCTTCATTTATATCCAAGTTTTACTGTCCAATTTTAAATAAAATTGCAATGCAAATGACGACCTATTCTACGCTACGTAATATGGTAAACAAAGAATACTTAGGTGTATTATTTATATAGGTAATACTACCTATTTTCATTTTCATTAATAGAGTCTCGGGAACGATTTAAATCTAATAACGTCAATTCTTATGGAAGTACGTGTTCCGAATAGCGCTGTTTCAGTTAGCGCTCGATTTTCCTGGCACAAAGTAAGAGCGTTAATCGTGGAGTGGGTGTATTTAGTTTTTGAACATAAAGAAAGTACTATTTTATCGGAATAAAAATTCTGTCGAAAAAAATCAGATGAGCTTTTCTTTATTAAATCAACGAAGACGAAGGTAATTAAATTTTACAAAAATATGTTCATTGAATGAAAAAGCAATTTTTTCAAATCGTATACGCTGGCTACGTTGAAGCAGAATCCAAACACTTCCATTTTTATTATATCTTCGCATGGTGCGTTCCGTCAAGCGTAGTGCTGTTAATTTTTTTCCGAAAATAAATTTAAAGCAGCTAACTGGGACGAAATGGGCATTTTTATTTTCAGAATCAAACGTTAGATTTATCAAATATATTGAAAGCGTTTCAAATTTGTTGTCCTGTCATCATCAGCAATATTATTATATTCACGACACATTCTAATTTTTTTCCATATGAATTCCAAATATTTTCTCTACTAAGCGACTGCCGCGAAATTCCATTTCAATTACTCTTTGAACGCTAAAATTTTTCCGGGATTGCCTTCTGCAAAGTCAATAAATTAGGAATATCTTTTCATAGCATCTCTGAAAAAAGCACCATTATTCATTTATCGTTTCACCCATTTAAATGATTTTTAAACTCGAAAGAGCATCTCTTATTCAATTTAAAGAAATTGTGACTTGACTGCAAGGGTAAATGGAGAATTTAAATATTTACGCGTGGACTTGATTTCCCCACAGAAATCTTTTGTTACGCCATCTGAATCGCGGGGTTTGTTAATATATGATATAAAAAGCGACTTGGACGCGTAGGAAGCGGGGTTTGGGTGGGAGGAAGGGGGAGGGCGTGCGAACGAAATGGCTCAGCAAGAGTTTAACGAGCGTTTCATATTTACAAATTAGCACGGGGAACACGACGGTCCTTCCCACCCCATTCCTCTCTTTATTTAGTTTTAATTTTCTAAATGCTCTCCTCCCGAAAGAATTAAACTTCGCCTCTTATATTAAAATACCTTCGAGACACTTGAATTCGAATATGCACGTGAGGGAGAACGGTATTCCACTCTTCAGCATCCATTTCATCCTCTCTACCTTTCTCATTTATTATCTCTCTCTCTCTCTCTCTCTCTCTCTCTATATATATATATATATATATATATATATATATATATATATATATATTAACTAAAGGAAAAGAAAAGGTAGTGATGAGGGTGGCAACAAGGTGTTGAGGGAAGCCCAGCGGACACTTACCAAGTTGAGGACCAAGCTATATATATGTATGTATGTACGTATATGTATATATTCATACACACACACATAGTTATTTCTATAATAATATAGCTACTTGTGCCTCACTCACACTCACTAACAAAAACTCTTAGGTACTTCTAGAAGGGATAGAAATATGAAATATGGTATGTTGGTAGGTTAAGTGACACAACCTAAGAGAAAAATAAAAAAATCACAAAAAAGTTTATATTTAAGGGGTCTTTCTAACCCCAATGTTTCATTTCAATACCCCGTAAGAAAAGCATGGAATTCTGTGCAAGGCTATCTAAATATGCATTTTTAAATTACTTTAAATTGAGATACGAATTCGAGTAAAAACAGTTATTTCTCTGAAAGAATGGAGTTCTTAATTTTTGAAAGCAAAATACCTACCGAATTAGCGTAAATATCTGCTTTTAGTCGGAAAAAGTGTGAATTTTTCCTCTTTTCAACAATGAAAATCTTTAAATACTATGGCGACGACCTCAATGCTTTTAAAGGGATCTGATATTATACGATACGGTTGCAGTGATTTAATGCTTTTAATGGAAATCAATGCCGTCATAACGAATTATATTTTAACTACCATAACTCGAATCTCTAGGAAAAGTAATAATTATTCGAGTAATAGGAAATTTAAGTGGTGGAAAAATATTTGTATATATACAGTGGAACTTCTATAACTCGAATATCAAAGGAAAGCAAAAGTAATTCGAGTTATAGAAAATTCGAGTTACGGAAATACATTTTTTCCTTTTTTCTTCAAATGAATCAACGTCAAGATTATCCCCATAAGCATATAACTCCAATTTTTAATATAATACATATTATGAAAACACCAACACTAATATTTTCCTCCGTTAATATGTAATATTTTACTCTATCCAAAACACTAATTGCATCACGCACTGTGATTGAGGGTATCATAGATAATTGCAATTCTCACGTACTACTGAAAGCACAAACATGACGATTAAATTTGGGTCATCGACTGTAGGAAGGAGCGAATAGGTTTGTTTTTCTCCAGCGCTATAAGGGATCACAGTAGGAGAAGCAACCCTGATAGCAGTGACGGTAAAACGTGAAAAGTATTTGAATGTTATGTTTTGTAATTTTTCGAGAAATTTCAACTCTTTTTATTGTTAAATATAATGGCGTCATACCTATTTCGCGATTGTTTTTATCCAAATATGTGCTAAAGGCATGGATGATAGCATAATCTTAACGGAAAATATCCTAATTTTTCCATAAATGTAATGTATAGGATATTGTCTTGATGATGATTATTCTTATTACTCATGGTAGAACTCATGGAATTTATTATCCAATACATATTGGCTCCATGTGGCTGAAGTGCTGTTGCCCCGGAGATCAAATTGGTTTATTCACGAGTTTAGATCTTGGTGTATGGTGATATTTTGAAGCGCTTGCTGTTTGCAAGCTCCGACTACTCGTAAATACATATAGAAACGACTTTATAGCTCATACCCGACTTTTTCTATATTACCTTAAAATGTATTCACGAATTTGCATAAGAGGTAATCAAATACCTTCAGGTCGCGTATTTAAATCCGTACCGCTCGCAAGCTCTTCTTTCGAAAGGACGATGGAAGTATGAGGGAGTTAAAGAGGAAGCCCTTTTTAAAAATAGACGAAGGCAGCTCATTAAGCAAAAAGTCTTCCTCGTCTATTTTATTTTTTTCTCGTGCACCACGGACGGTGAGCGGAGAGCAACACATCATCATCATCACGAAGCCTTCCCTCGCGACGACTAGTTTTTTGCCGGAGGCCCTAAGAGGCATTCTCTTCTTCACCGGATCGAGGGTAAAAAATATACGTGTTCGCGGCTTTCCGTTGTTTTTGTTAATTTTCGTTTTTTTCTTCTCTCCCGAAGGAAAGAAATGGTTAATTTCCTCTTACCCGCTCGAAAAACCACGTCAGCGGTCGCGGGTAGGAAAAGTAAACAAAATGTTTCCCCCCCCCCCCCGCCGCTGAGTCGAGGAGCACGTTCACAATTCGTGCGTGCACACGCACTTTGGCGATACCACTCGCTTAAGAGCCCCAAAAAATAATAATAATTCTCCCGATATGAATCGCTCTCGAAGCGGAGGGTGGAAATGTTGTTTCATTTAGATTAAAAAAACGTAGAAAAACAAGTGAGGGACGTATTTCAGTATTACGTAAGGCGCTTTTTTCTTTCTTCTCAAAAACTATCGTAGGTATTTATATTATTGTCTTCAGCCAGGAAGCAGCAAAAATTATGAATAAAAGATTCGGCATTTATAAATAAAATCACGTGGAATCCATTCACGGTATTTGAGTTTTCAAATTCTGTTTTATTCATTACACCAACGTTTCATCCATAGATGTTGCCTGAAAAAAATCACTTTTCTTTATAGCATGTATTATTCTCGAATTGTTAGTAAAGTTCTGATCCAGACATCGGTTACTCCCCAGCAGCTATTCCACCAAATATATACCATGATTAACTCTCATATTGGCTAATTTATCATAAAAATTTGCCTTCTCCGTGTTGCAGGATTTCAGAGATGTTGGCCATAAACACAGACGGATAAACTAAGTACATAAGCGATTTAATTTTTAGAAAAAGCACCATAAGTGCATGAGAGCGAGAGGGGTTGATACCTAGGAAAGAACAAATTAACTCAAAAGCTAACGCTGCTTATTTTGGCGCCGTCCCGAAATGGAGCCGTAGTCTGGAGGGACGGAGAAGGGCATCGTGCGTGGGCGTTTGTGCGAGGAGAGGGAGAAAAAAAGAAATTTGGTGATATCAATGGAACTACGGAGGGAATAAGAATGGGGTTCAGCCCGGCGGATGGAGTCTGCGGTCCTGCTATCTGCGATGAAAGGTTTGCGGTGAGGAGGGACCACCATTGTGCTAGGGTGAAGGGGAATTTAATGCATGGGAATGCAGAGGGGGTAAAAAAAGGAAGGAGATGGAGAGAGAATGAGAGAGAGATGCGGAAGAAAGGAGGAAGAGATTGGTGGGAGACGACGTTGGGAGGAAGGTGGGTGGGGAGGGGGATAAGAATGAGGAAAGGCAGAGGCAAGAGACCTTGAGAGTTTTTTGGGAGGTGTGATATAAAAGAGGGGAAACGGAAGGGAAGATTAGGAATAGGAGAAGAAAAGGTCGAGAGAAGGGTGAGATTGGACGGTCTTTGAAGGAGAGATGAGAGACTGAGGAGATAAAGAGGAGGCTAAATGAGAGGGAAGAGGATTGGGGAGAGGTGTGGGGATAGGGTAGGGGAGAGAGGGGAGGGGAGAGGTTATGGGTGCGGGGAATAGATAGGCGGAGAGGAGGTGGGATTGGGCGTGAGAGAGGGGTGATATGTTTCAAATGGCCGCATTATTTCTTCCAGGCGTCGAGGTGAAAGGGCGAGAATTAATGAAATGAACGCCCAAATGAACAAGAGACGGACGATGGGGTGGAGATCGGATGCAAATTAAAAAAAGGATTATTTTTTTGAGATACTGGTTAGGGCTTGAGGAGTGAAGATAAAGGCTATTGAGCCCAGAAGACACAAGAAGGGGAGAGAGAGAGCGTGTAGAACGAGAGACATGGCAAGATACCTAAAAATTGAACATTCAAATGAAATGAAAATAAGCGTGGTTTCGAATCACTCCCTGAAATTGATCTCGGCGCGATTTTGAGGGCTCTTGGGAAGAAAAAATATATTCAGTTCGATCATCTGTCCTTGAAATCGGGAGAGGGGCTTAGGAAGGAAAAATATGGAGCACTTCCGTTCAACAGAAATCGGTTCGAAATTGACTGCAAAACTTAACTGCTTAATACATATCTTTCAAAGTTCGATACCAGCATAATGGATTTATAGCAAGATAGAAGGAGAAAATAAAATTGTGATGGAAATTCATAAATAAGGTTTGATCTCTTTCACCTAGAAGGTTTTTAAACGATGTATCGCATTATGAACAAATATCATCGGTGAGTTACTTACTAAAAGACTTTTTGAGGAAGTAACATGAATTAAGTAAACTAGCTAATTCACTTGCTTAGGCTTAAAAGAATCAATGTTTTAAATGATATTAATTCATTTAAAAATATTTTCTGTATAATTCTAATATTTTTAACCAAGCGAGTCTAATATTTAAAACGTTAAATCTATCACAAAAACTCCTGTTTACCTTTTTTTCCAGACTCCTTGACATTCATAGACAGTAAAAAGGAATTTAATTTTGACGAATCTCCTGTCTCTAATTTACTTCCTTTTGATTCATTCAACTTTCCTTTAATTTTCCGGCACTATCGGTGCAAATAAATGGGTATAAATATAATATTTTATACGGGGATATAAACTGTTTCTGATTTCTATATCGGCCCTAGTTGCAATTCAGAAAACGGAACCATCTGCGCCTAAGACGAACTTCACTAAAAAATTGTAGAAAATGAATACATTTTGATTTATTTATGTCCTTCATAAAAACAAAAAAATAAACAAAATTGTTTTTCACTTTTGCTCCTGCTCTATCCAATTATCCGTGGCGCTTCATTAATGGTTTTATTAAAACTGACGTCAATTATTTCTGGTGACTTCTATGTTTTTTAGATCATGGATGATCGTCATTGATATATTTTATATCTTGTTTTAATCATGACATTTATTTTTTAATTCACTGTTGAGCATTATTGCGAAACAAGGAGAAAAACCGTAAAATTAATCAGATACGTTATGCCAAAAACGTTAACATCAGAGTTTTGGTGAAGAAAAGCGTCGTCAAATCTGAAATGGATTTAGATTAACTTCCCAGGGAGTTTGAGTGAAAAGTACATTGGTTAAGCAGTATGAATTATCCGTTCTCTAGCAGTTGTTTTTAAAAAAGAATTCCAAATCTCCGTTTTAGCTCTGTAAAAACCTCTTCTGCCATCAGATGAAGTCGATGAGGATAGCGCGGTGTACACGTGGGCTCTCTTACTGTAAACCCTTAATTCTTCTTAAAATTACTTCCCCTTTCCATCCTGCGCACCTCACTCCTTTTAATCCCGTCCCATCGACTGACTTCTCCACCTCCCAACCCCTTACTCAAGCTTTCTCTCCCTTCCTCCCTTCCCATCGTCTCTTCTTGAACTTTCTCTCGCTTCTCATCCAATTATCAATTATTAAGTCGAGTGGAAACATCCCTTTCTAGCTCGCGCCCTCAAACTGTTCCTTAAGGGTTCTTCGATGAAATTGATACCTTCAAAAAGGTTAGCGAGGCGAGCGCCGAAGTGACTTTGGAGATGGGAGGAGAAATATTGAGGGAAGTTTGGTGTAGGTTGGAGGAGATATGGAGAGGGAGAGTGGTGGGGAAGATAGAGAGGGAAGAGTGATAGGAAAGAGAGAGGGGAGTGACAAGTAGGGAGGAAATGAGAGAGATAAATATCTAGAGAGAGGAGAAAGAGGAAAAGAGGAGTGAAAAGAGTTGAGAGATGGAAAGAAGAGAGAGTGCTAAGGAGAGAGGGGGAAGAGAGAAGGTAGAGAAAAGGAATGAAGCGATAGGGAAAAGGGAGAGAGTGAAGAAGAGGAAGGATAGAGAATCCAGAAAATAAAGAATAGAGGAATAGTAGGATGAGAGTTAATAAAGAGTAGATGAGAGAGGGAAAGAAAGAGGAAAGAGGGGAGGCAATCTAAAGAGGGGTTGAAAATATGGTGGAAGAGAGGGTGGAAGAGGAAAGAGGGAGTGGAAAATATGTGGTGGAGAGAGGAGGGAGGGAGTAGCAAAGAGAGTGAGGAGGGAGGGGACGAGTTAGAGGATAAGGCTTAAAAAATAACAGCTGCCTCAATTGGCTTGTTTTATAACTAAATCCCTTTTTTGACGGCCGCTCAATCCCTCAAACGATTGGGTTTTTTCCCATTCGAATCCCTCTTCGACCTGTTCGAAATTTCACGGTTCTTATGGCGGTGGAAATAAATATTTTTGCCTTCGTTGCGGTATTGTCGTTGCATGACCGGATATTATTCTTTTGGTTGCGGATTAGCCTGTTGGTATTCGCAATATTCGACGCCGAAGCTTATCGTTGTTTTGCAACAGTTAGGATTTTTTTACGTTCGTTGGGTATTAAGGCTGGCCGGAACCTTGATTGCTAATGATGTATCAATATTCCAATAATGGTGAAATTAATTCCTCTACAACGGTCGGTGCTTTTTTTCTAGGATATTTCTTAAACTGTTTTAGTCGTTGTTAATATTTCAGCTCCTTTTCCGCTACAGTTTATATTGATGGTTCCCCTTACATAATTACGGTTTTTCTTTTTATTCTATTGTAGATTTTCTAAAGTTGTTGCGCATTGATCGTCAATTTAAATAAATTTTCTGTGAAAATCGCGGTCTATTTCTATCATTTGAGTCAGTTATGAAGAGGATCAATTTCTGCGCAATAAAATAATATTATGTAAATTGAAATTGTTCATATATTTTGACGGCAAAGTAATAAACTTTGAAGAGAAGAGGAGCAAGGTATTGCTCTTCTATCCGTTTTGTAAGGTATCGTTTTAATGACTTTAAATATGTTATTTGTTGAAGAATTTTTGAATATTAGAGGCATAAATAGTTTAGTTTGCTTTGAAATTCTAATATACTAATTAGTTTTGTTGAACAAGCAAGAAAAAGTTTTGTAATTTCATTGCATATATTTTTTTTGAGAGCTGAAGAGTCGTTAGCTCATTAAATTATAACAACAAGATTTCTTCTGATTCTCTTAAATGATGGCGTTGTTAATCAAATGTTTTATCGTAGCACTTACGCATTTTTGTTATTAAAAATAAAATTACCATGATCATTGTCTTCATTTTATGAATTTGAATGATAATATTCCTGTATGCAATTAAAAAACTCACAGTTGTCTTAAGATAGTTTTACAAATGATCGAAACATCATGGCGTAACTCTATCATACTTACTAGGAAAAAAAATGACAAACCAAGATTTGTCAAGGCCTGTTAATTGTTAATATATACTACTAAAAATAATTGCTTTTCACCAAAAAAATCTTCGAGGAATCCCCATTTAACATTAGCACCCTCTATCTTGGGAAGATATCACAAGTTTACATTTTGACCATCTTACGCCCCCGGAGACCAAAGGAAATAATGCACCTAACTGTCTCGTGTGAGAAAACCGTGGCCAAAAATATATACAGACATCCATTATGCTACATGTCCCTTATTTTATGTACGTTAAGTACGTTGTAATGCACTCCAAAGTAAAAAATAAAACGAGGAAATACGGGCGATGCTAAAAAAGCTGCAATTTTTTAGTATTCTGTTAGTTAAAAAAAAACCATTGAGATGCAATAATTTTTGTTCGCGAAACCTGCATTTTCTCTCAATTCATAGGTTTTTCCTGCCTCTCTCTCTTTACCTTTACCCGTTTTAATAAAAGAATAAAAACAACTGAAATTTTACGCACTTTCGAGCCCTGATAATTTCCGTGAGACGAACGTCGTCCTTTAGGAGGCAACGAAGCTGAGTTGCTTTCTGCTGCGCGCGCACACACACAAACACGCTCACTCATCATCCTACGGCAACGGGGTACCGCAAAACATTAAGTGCGCTCTCGTAGCTTTAATGTAGACGCTCCCCTGAGGCCCTTGCGCCAGGCATTGACTGCAAAATGCGTCCGAAGTGTGGTTTTGGCTGAAAGGCAAGAATTGTCTGTCATATCGATTCGGAATATTATAGTGGCTTGGTAATGGCTACTTTTCCAGAATCTAAATTGGAATTCCCATAATTGGGCGAAGAAAATAAAAAGACGAGAAGTATGAATATCAGACGGGATAGAGAGATTGATCTCTCAAACACATAATCTCTTATCGAGTTAGTACTATGTTACCAAAATACAGTTAGTAAACAATTAAAGCCATAATACAAGCAAGAAGATGAAGAGAGAAGAGGAGAGAGAGAGAGGGGGGGAAGAAATATTAAACACTACGGCCCTATTATGTCTCACTGTCAACAAAAAATTTCCTCCCCCCATAAGTTGGTGCATTAATAAACGCAACTTTAGTAAATAAATACTGCAAAACTATAAGTATATCAGAACTGATGCCAGGAAAATATTAAATTTTATTTAGCGATTTATTGTTCTAAACAGTATTTAGCAATCAAACAATCGAAAATTATTTTTAACATATCCCACTTGATTTAAGTTGTAATATTTACGTTTAAGTTTTCTTCCTCGTATATAATCCATTTCCTTCCGCTTAAAAAATGCTTCATACACGTAATGATATTAAGCGTATTTTCGTAATTATAGCAGATCGTATTTACGTGCTTAACTTACTGCGATGATTGTTTACGCCGACAACAATTAAGTATCCATGCATGAATTTTTCCGAGTTCCAAGCTAATTACGAATTTTGAGGCGTTCTTTACAATAACTAAAAAAAGAACGCCTTATGGTCAGGTCTTGTCCGTCTGTCCGTTCGTCTGTCCGCATGTTTCCTCTCAGAAACTACTGGGCGGATGTTGATGAAATTTGGTATTTTGGACATAGGGTCAAAGAAAATAAATAATTTACGTGACCTGATCAGGAGTGCCACTTTACTGGTGACAAAAAATTAACTTTTCTTTATATCTTGTACAATATCACCCATAGCAAAAAAGTCTATGAATAACTTTGTAGAACTAATAAAATAGCATATGTTTTGTTCAGTACATTTTTATCGAAGAAGTAGCCGATTTCAAGAAAATCAAACGAGAAGGCGTAACTCACTTTGAACTTGAAAAATTTTCCCGTTCTTTACCAGCGAAGCGGTAATAACGGAACGCCTTATGGGCACGTCTGGTCCGTCCGTCCGTCGTAACTCTCATCTCCTAAACCGCTGGACGGATTTTAATTTAATTAGGTATGAGTGATCTTTATTAAAATTTATCGCCCAGTTGTGATTTTCAACTGAATCCCTTAATTAGAACTTCCACTTTACATATTACTTAAATAAACTTATACTCGTATCTAGTTAAATGGCATCCGTCAAGCAACAATGAAATATCAAACTTTTATCTCCCTAGCTCTTATATGATCTGTAAGGTATAGATTTAAAAAAATTATTCGGATAGAGAACAACATTTACTACAAGAAAGTCCGCGAGGCCACGTAATTACGAGTTATGGTTTCGGAGATAAAAATTTTGGAAAATTCCGAGCAAAACATCGCATATTTTGTTTACATCGATCGCGAAGACGGTTCTCTCAACAAACAACAATTAAAAATCCATATATTTCTATCCCATTCTCTTATATGATCCGCGAGGTTTATATTAAAACATTTATTCGGATAGAAAACAACATTTACTACAAGATGGTCCAGAGACCACATAATTACGATTTATAGTTTTGGAGATAAAAATTCGAGAACTAACTAACTTATCGATATAATCTCCGAAACTAGAATCGACAAATTGGGGTCTTCTCTGGCGGACCTACACATTTAATTTCGATGCTTTATGAAAAGCGCGAAGCGAATAACTCAATTCTTTCGTCTATTTGAAGGCTGAATAGACGCTGACTGAATCGCAGGCAACAGTGCGGGTCAATCTGGCAACACCCGGAAAGGGTACGAAAAAGCCATAAAATGTCGAAAGGAAATGCGTATTTCTGACAAATTCTTCCGTGTAACGTAAAAGCATTGCAAGAATAAGTTATTTTAACGTTTTATCCGTCAAAAAAAGCAATTATGGAGAAAACTGGTCCATATATACGTATTTTGATAAATGGAAGAACAAACTTTCGTCATTTATTCTGAATGACCTGCATTGTATTCCAGAAGAGGCCCAACTGCCCCAATAAAATAATAATAAAATATTCTCTCTTATTTAATATCCTCTATTTGAATAACACGGGAGTGGGTGTAGTATATTTTTATTTACACTTAAAAATTACACATACACACACGCATACATACACACACACACACACACATTTATGTCTATTAATATTATTTTATATTCCATAGTTTTGCTATTCACGCCTCTATTGTCCGGAGATGGATTAATTATATTAATTTATATATCAATTAAAAATATCAGAAAAGTGAGGAAGGCATGGTGTAATACGATGCGGATATTTTCAGAGAAAAATACTTTAGTACCACTATCAAGAGAGTTTCTGCTTAATGAACACCGAACAAAACATCGCTAATTCTTGGAATTCCTTTTCCACAGTTCGTGATCTCTTTTGTGCCAACCACTTGGTATGAGGTCCTCAAATTTCCGTCAGTAATTGAGAATGACTTGAAGTGTGTCACGTGTTCATTCATGGGAGCCTTCACCAAGCCTAACTCAATGAAAGTGGCAGTCACAGGCCCCATAAAAGGATGAGTACGCCCAAAAGGCGAAGAAATTGCATATTGTCAAGAATTTGTTGGAAAAATTATACTTTTATGCGATTATAACTCGTGAATATCACTCTAACATCATTAATGACTTTTGCTTTGGTGGGAAAACTAAAGTAATTTTATTTACGGATCTGGATTGCCAATATCAGCCACTCTAACTCTTACTACTAAAATTCCGTATAATTTTCCATTATGGAAAGCTTCTATTTCAAGTCCAATTACGTTTTCCTTCTTTTTTACATAATGTGTGGAAATAGACTAAAAAGAACTTTAGTATTATTTTATTCCATAAGATATTTTTGTTGTATGTTTTATTAAAGGGTACTTGTATATATAAGGGTTTCCATTGAAATTCAATTTGATGCCATCCATATTGATTCTGAGCATCTTTTAAATTTTATAATTTTACGATGAAACATTGTGGAAATATTAAAGATTTTTAAACTTCAGATATAACTTATGCATATTAATACATCTTGCAGATGCTGCGCTTACTATTCCTCCGTCGATATTACCCACAAGCTACTCAGTGCATGCCGTGGATTCTGCTTCTCCTAGCACTTGGGCTGCTGTTTATAACTGCCAAAGTTTTGGAGCATCCTACGTAGGTATGTACTCTTGAATGCCGCCAAAATGGGTCGAACTTCTGAATAGTGTGTAAGTAGTTAGCAACAGAATGATATGGACGAAACAAGTAAGATACCCTTGCTGAAGCAAGAGATGGAATATCATTTTCTTAAAACTTTTCAGGGCTCTGGTGACTTTGGGAATTTGGGTTTTGGGGCCAAAACGAATGAAACGTCCTGCTTTGTTTGTAGTTTTTTTATTTTGCATACCTTAAAAAACGAAAGATTTTCTTGAAATTTCTGTACATTTTTTAATGTAAAAAATCTAGAATTTTTATAAATTGTTTTCAGCATTTCAAAAAGATTTTTCAGTTTTATTTAGCATATTTCGACTCGGCAATTTTTGTAATTTCCAAACTCTACATCTTGGTTTTAAGAGCGTATCATAAAGTTTGTAAGAAAAACTGTCGATATCGCAAAGGAGGCATTTGGAAGCTATTTGTATTTCTAAATGGGATGAATCTTTCAACTCTTTTTATAAGGGTTTCCTGTGTTGTATAATTAAATTCCATAAGTAGACTCAGAACAAATGCAACAAGATGGAAAAGAATACTCCATAAATGGAATACATAGAGATTTCAAAGGCGTTATTTACGGGAAATACGCATGAAATGGTATCGAAAGATTGGGCGGTTCTTGAATTTTTATCTTCGAAACTATTACTCGTATTTATATGCTCTCTTGCGCCTTTCTATGGTTAATGGTATCCTCTCTCAGAATAAATTTTTTAATCTATACCTCACATCATATAAGGGCATGTGAGAGAAAAAAATGGATTTTTAATTGTTGTTTGCCGAGAGAACCGTCTTAGCGATCGATGTAAATAAAAGTTGCCTGTTTTGCTAGGGATATTCTCGAATTTTCATCCCCAAAACGATAACTCGTAGTTATGTGGTCTTGCAAACATTTATGTAGAAAATATTGTCCTCTAACTAAATAATTTTTTTAATCTATACCTTATAGATCATATAAGAGCTAGGAGAGAAATATATGGTATTTCATTGTTGCTTGACGGATGCCATTTAACGAGATGCACGTTTATTAAAGTAATTATGTAAAATGGAAGATGTAATTGACAGATGCGGTTCAAAATCACAATTGGGCCA
Organism: Tanypteryx hageni; assembly: GCA_028673005.1. Lineage (NCBI taxonomy): Eukaryota > Metazoa > Arthropoda > Insecta > Odonata > Petaluridae > Tanypteryx > Tanypteryx hageni. The sequence goes on from CM054113.1 coordinate 177,252,491, forward strand.
TAAATTTTAATAAGGATCACTCCTACATAATTTAATTTAAATCCGTCCATCGGTTTAGGAGATGAAAATAACGAAGGATGGGCGCTGATAAAGAACGCCTAATAACTTCGTAGTTATATAACACTCCGTCAGAACGGAAGACGTAAAATCAAATCCATCCCATCCACCGATTAATACTAGGAAAAACATTAGTTAAATAAACATTTTAATATACAGAAAAGGTTTTAAGAGGTTCTAACAGTGGTTGTGGATAGAAGAAAAGGATTATGTGAAAGCTCTCATAGATCACGGGCGGACGAGGTAATAGCCGAAAAAGATTAATTTCCTCCAGATTACCCTCTGCGTGCCTCATTTTTTGTCAACATCTCCGTACGCCGCGGCGAGTGACTCCTATTTCTTGCCCAATGCAGTGAATCTCTTGAAGGATAACAAAAACCGAAAAGGCCAGTAAGCGTGCGTTATTTCCTAGCTCCACTAACCGTTCCGAATGTTATATATGTATATATATATATATATATATATATAACAGCTTACGGAAAAGGAAAGGTAAAGTGGATATATGGACGTCAACAAGGTGTTGGGATGAGGAAACCCAATCGGACGACTTCAGGTTGGCGAGGCTCCGGGGATGTCGAAGCGACACACGTAAAAGAACATTAAAACACAGAAACATCACAAACGTAGAAGCATTCGGAGTTATTCTTTCATCAGCTATATATATATATATATATATATATATATATATATATATATATATATATAGTGGCGTATTTAAAAAAATACAATTTGAAAAAATTTTAAGAAACACAATTTTAAAAAAAATCTAATTCTCTCTGAAAGGGGGGAAATTATTAAATGATACGGGTTTTCCAGATTTTTCTCAAAAAGGCTGAGTTACGACGAGAGTAACCAAGTAATTACTGCTATAACTTACTCCCATACCGATTTCTTACAAAGCATTTCATTGAGGTATTTAGTTTATCTAACGTCATTGGGAGACATAAAAGTCGCGATTATTTTTGTTGCATTTATCTTACATCTTCTTTTTTAAATGCAATATTTTGTATTACCAATAAATCTTGATGTTCTTACAATCTACGGAGACGAAATGTTTCGATTTCAGGTTCAATTTTATTCCCCTAACTGAAAGATTTTCTACGCCTGATGGTGGTGAACCGAATGCTGTTTGACGACGATTTTTTCACTTGCAAACGGGAGGAACCTCTGATTGGCGTCCCCTAATGGCTTTCGCCACTCTCCTTTCGACGAAAGAAACATGGAAAAGGAGAATTGGAATACATTCACACTCTAAACACAATAAATTAAATCTCTAACTAGGAAAAAAGATTTTTCGGCATCATTTAGCGACTGTGAATACGATCAGGAAAAATATATCCTTTAAGCTGTCGAAAATTCTAAAAATATAAAATTCGAACTAAAGATACTTTGAACTATCGATCATTCTATCGAAAATTCGAAATATCGAAACTTCGAGCCGATGAAAATCGAGCTATCGAAAATTACTACTCGAAAATTAGAGCATTTGTGATAAGACCGAGTGTGTAAATTTCGACGCTGAGTGAAATATGCATTGCTAAAAAAAGTAGTAGGTGGTTATGCTGGACTCGACTATAAAACGGTATTCTGCACTTCTGCCAGGGTTTTGTATAATATGTCGGGAGGGTAAAATATCCAGCTTTTTGGCTCTCTGGAGTTCATGCCAAAGTGGTGTCTGGAAGGACTGAGCCAGACGATCCCCCTTCCCGTCCTCGCTGCGGGTTTTTAACCCCATGGCAGAAGAACGATGTGCGCGGAAAAATATCATCGCGAGAGGTAATATCGGAATCGGTACATGTTTTTCGACTTAAGCTCGTAATCGACTCTTGTTGGTCGTAACGGATATGAGGGGAGAGTGGGATCTGAGAGAGTTCGGCGAGTGCCGGATCAATGACTTATTCGCCGGCTCAAATTTGTCCGCTTAAAGGGTAGAAAAATCGTATTTTGATCACAATCGGAGAAAGGAGGGAGTTCATCCGAGCGTGACTACGAGAGGGTTTTATTTGAACGTTAGAAATTTGTCAAAAGGGAGTATCTCGATTTCTTTGTAAGGGCAAGATCGAGCTGGAAGTACGTTTGTGGTGCTCATCAAAGTTTAGCCATGCAATGGATGAAGGTTTAAGGTTTGTGATTTGAAGGCTAATGGTCAAATTCCTAGCAGGTGAACACATATATCGATGTATTTATCAGAGAATCGATTCAGAAATCAGGAAACGGCCATTATATACGAACACACGCGCGCACCATTTTTATAAAATTTTTGTCGTGAAAATGATTCGTTTGAAACTCATCCAGTAGCGTCGAGCAATTAATTTCATCGGTTGAATCTCAAAAAAATTCGCTAACATTCAGTTTCAGTTGCGTAATAAGTTTAATTCGATTGTAATGAATTACACGCGGTCGGAGAGTTTAATTTCAATTTATGCAGGAAACCGTAAAATCAACGCGCGAGCTTTTTTATCCGTATATTTGTATGCGTGGGCGGTAAGCGCAATCGCATTAAAAGCTCGGGCTTAATCATCCGCATTTTGGGATTGCCGTTCGAGATAACAATGTCGTTAATACTTGAGTAATAATTTTTATCTCTCTCTAATTTCCTCCATCGCGTGGGTGTAAACTACGAAAGACGATTATGGGGATTTCAAGCCAGCGGTACAACTTGCATATGTTAATTTCGTAAAGCCTACCAGAGATTACAGGGCGCCGTTAAAATATTAGCCGGGCGTAAATATCACCAAGTGAAAGTAAGCGGCCTCTCCAGAATTTGTGGCCTTTTGAGACTTCGATATTTTCTTCGGCGCGGAAAAAAAATAACCGACGAGGCTTGATCGGAAATCGAGGTAATGATGCGCGAAAATTTATCTCCGCGAACTAGTACCTATCATATAAATTCAAATTCGGATTTTTTAGATGTATAAAATTTTTTTTCTCCGATCATACGTGACTGGAGAAAACTAACGAACCGTTAGGCTCGTTTAAAGTTATTTCGTTCGGTAGAAAATTCGAACTATAAGGATATTTTTTCTCACGTATCGTTGAAGCTATCGAGCGAAGATTGAGACTTTTTTTATTTCAGTCAATTTTCCGGTTTAAAGTTCTCTTTTTTGAGATTCGACGGCGGACACGTTCGGGCGGAAAAGCTTTTTGAAAAATAAAATGTTTCTCGGGTGGATAACCTCGCGGGATCCTTGACTCGCGCAAAAAATGACGGTGGATAATCGCGCGTGGAAATACGTATAAGCGAAGATCGCTTCCACGCGTCTTTTTTCCTCGACTCCCCTCTTTCTCGAGAAAAATACCTTTTTGGCCGTTTCTTTCCCGTTTTTCTACTATCCTCAAGGTGTGACTGGATACGACGTTGGAGGAATTCGGGTCGATTTTTTCGCTCTCTCGACATTTTTCTTTCCTTATCTCTACCCTTTTTTTTCTCTATTTCTTTCGGAGATATGTATGGACCTTAAAAGACGTGATAGAAATCTCACCAGGTCGCGCAAGGGCGGTGGACAATTTTTGGCGTCGGATACTTATCGGACATTTTATAAGTCTCCAATACTCTCTTAAAGTCTCTCTCACAATCCCTCCATTTCTCTCTCTCTCTCTCCATTTCTATCTTTTCTACTCTGTCCTCCATTTTTTCCTACTTCCGCTTTCTATTTGTATTGCAAATTATTCGTCTTCTTGATATATATCTCCATGTATAAGTAACTTATCACTCCCTTTTTCCTAACACTTCTCTCCACCACTTACCATTCCCTTCTCTGTGTCAATCTTTTCTATCATTTCTATAACTCCATTTTTTTCTAACTCTTTCATTTTATCTACATGTATATCTCTCTTCTTTCCTTGCTTCATCTTCTGCTCTCTCTTTTTCTCACTCGCTTTCTTCTTTCCTTGTCTCTCTATCATTTCCTTCTATCTTTCAATATCTTCCTTATTCTTTCATTGTCTCACTCTATTTCTCTTTTCTTCCCTTGCTTAACCCTCTTTCTCTTATGCTCTCTCTCTCACTTCCATCTCTCGCTTTCTCACTCTCCACCCTTTCTTCCTTCCCTCTTCTCCCTCGCTCTGTTGCCCTCCCTCTCTACCTCTTTCTTGTCCTTCCCTTCACTTCTCGTTTCTCTTTCTTCCCTCTTTCTCTCTCTCTCTCTCCCATCTCTCTAACATCAAGCGATGTATCATTGCCTGCTCCTGATCCTAACCGGCTTCGTCTTTCATCCCTTCGCGCCTTTTATTCCTTTATTCTTATCCTATAATCCAATCCTTCTCCGTCCTCCTTACACTCCATCAGTGCGACCACTCAAAATCCTTAATCCTCCCATATGTATCCGTCAGCTGAAGTAAGAAAAAACCAAACTTTACCTCTAAGATAGCCATTTTTTCCCTCTCCCTAGCAATTTTTATCTCTCTCGCCCTGAACCCATGTGGGAAGAGATTGTGTTCCCCCCTACCCTACAATGCGGATCTTCAGGAATCCATATCTCTGCTTTAATGCTGGTTGCTTGGTGCTCGGTGTGCTTGGTGTATATTTAAATGCTGGTAATAATTGGAGTATGTTTAATGTTATTACGCACTATCCGGGATAAAAATAAAATCTGATGAGTTAAAACGTGAAATTTTAAACGTTCATCAAAAGATATTTTTGCGACAAATGTTCGGCAAATTGTAAAATAGAAAATTTATTTTTTCGTTTGTTTAATGATAATTAGGCTTTATTTGTGACTGGAATGCAGGCTCGAGATCCCCGGCATGTGGGTTTAGAGGCAAAGAATTAAAATTTCGAAGTGGTATTTTCATTAATAGATCAGTAATAATACATACGTCGCGAGGGCTACTGCTGCAGAATATTGAGATTTTTGAAGGAAAGAAGAAATGGCTTTTGAACCAACGCAATTGAGTTTGACTCTCTCCTTATGCATACATACATTTCAATTTGATAGACATTTAACGTTTTACGGCGCTTTCTAAAGTTTTTAGCGCATTTTCCGAGCAATTTCCAATGTAAAATCGACTGATTTGTTATTTTGTAGCAAGCATGAGAGCAATGTAACAGTTAGAGGTAATCATTTTAGAAATCTAAAAGTTTCCTATAACTGACGAACGTGTTTGACATTTTATTGCGTTTCTATCAATGATTTGAGCATAAACGTGAAAATTGGACAGAGAGGCAAAGTTTATATATGGTTTATGACTAGTAATAATTTCCAAGGTTATTTTTCCTCCAATCAGCATTCATAAACAGGATAAATTTTCAACATCTATCGATCTCCCTAGACGATTAAAAAAATCGCAATGATTTCAAAGGCCGATTATCCTTGTAAAGTTTGAGCTATATTCATTTAACAGGGAAGACCTTAGTTTATTTTGTCGAAAACTGGGCTATTTGGCTTTTATTTTCTAATAAAGCACAAAGACATTTTTGTTTATTCAGAAAAAAAATTCATTCTTCCTTGAATAGAGAATCACTGGAGCATAGTTAATATTCGGTTAAAATACTTTTGGAAAAGTTAGCCCGGAGGAAACATTTTTAATTGGAAACTTAAAAGCCCCACCACCCTTTCCTATGCGTGTCAAAAACCATTTGGAGTGACATGGAAGAGAAAAAGATCCGCTCCGGAATTCCAAAGCTAACTTTTTCTGATATCGGCTATAAAAGGGTCAGATAGAATAACGATACGAGAGGGAGAGAGGGTCATAGGCGGGGGAATGGAAATGGAATGAGAGAGGGAAATAGAAAAGGTCACACACACAAAATGAAAAGAAATGTGGGAACTTGAGTGTTTGAGCGGCGAGGAAATAATAACGTGGATGATGATGGACGTCCATAGTTAACGGGAATCATTATTTAACTGCCGAGAAAGTTTTCTCTTTGCCTTCGCCGAAAATATCTATGTGCTCTTTTGTCGGAAGTGCTTCTGATCGTATCTAACGTAGAGAAAAATTCCCAAGCGAAAAAAAGTCAAGGTCCTGACAGATAGCTCGGAGAGTTTAATCCACTTTGCTAGAGGGCGGCTCGCGAAGGTAGCATATGAAACTTCTCATCTTTCGTTTCGTCGCGCATTTGAAGATATCGGAGGCAAAAGTTTTTCTTACAAAATTGAAGATTTTATTATTTTTGTCCAGCCTTATTCAAGATCGATTTTCAAAAATCGTTCCCGAAGAATTTATACTCCTCGGCTACCTATGGGGCGAGATAGGGAGTGGAAGATAAGAAAAAGTGATGGGAACAGGGAGAATGAAAAGGGAGAAAGAGCTTTTTTCGAATTTCGGTTTTTAAGACTTCCTTTGGGTGGAATCTCTTCGAGAGGATCTCGGGGAAGGGTCGTGTTTGAGGTGCAGGGCTGCACTCAATCAGATAGGTCGTCCACATCCTCCTCCACCTACCTCAATTTTACGCATGCGGTATGCAGCGATTACTCATCTCGCGCGAAGTTTGGTCTTTTTTAGAGGACTCTGTTGCGTAAAACGGTGCTTTTATTTTTATTTGCTACGGAAAAAAGCCGAAGCAGGGATTAGGGATCGGTTCGGGCGTTTGAAGCTTCACGGATGGAGGTCCGTGTTTGATTTCAGCTTGGGATTGAAATTTTTTATCATTGGTGCATTTCGATGGTACTTATGATGGGAGGAATAGCCGCTAAACGATTGGTAAAAAGTTCCAAAAAGAGCCTTCCTCAGTGTTCGACGCTACTTTGTAGCCGAAATGCTCGCATGGATTTATCAATGGTTTAGTGGCCGTCGTCGTTACAATGAGATCGACATTTCATTTGTGATGACATTAATTAATTTCTCAACTACGTGTTCATAATATGCAAACTTTTACAAATTCCATTTGAAGTATTTTACGCTTACCACTTTATTCTTTCCTAAGGCATTCCATTCACATAAATATTTCCTCCTTATAAACAATTATTAAAAATAAAATGTAGCCGTTAGAACTTTTTCCGAAAATGCATAAGATATTTGGACTGTTTTGGAGGGTTTTAATCAATAAGTTCATTTTTATCTAATAAATTTCCACATCAGCACTGAAATTAGCCAGTTAATATTGACAAAAGCAAGTAATAGCTGTAATACAATCATGATTCTTTACTGAATATTTTACCAAAGGATATGGGCAATTGCAAAATCCCTTCACGTCTTCCACTTGTAATTTATTCTTAAAAGTTTCTTCGTTAATATTTTTGTGCCATAAATATTCCATTTTTTGTTTTCCAATAATTTAACGAATAAATGTCGACGTTTGCAACTTTCTGTGCAAAATAAAACCACACATTTAGAAATACGACAGAAATTATAAATCCTTCAGTTCTAAATAAGGGGATTTTACGGAACAGGCCTGTTTTTTGTTTCACCGCTTTCTTTGAAACATAAGCATTTATATACAAAAAAGTAGTATTGTTCCCAAAACATTTACACTGGACGTTTAACTTGGCTCCTATCCTGTTCCTTCAAAATCTGTTCTTCTATCAAACCTGTCGATCTGTATTGGGCAAACGTATCCAAAAGAGTTTGCGACCTAATCTCACAAAGGCGTCTGGAATCGGGGGATCCACGTAACATCCCCGTCGAGGCTTATCTTCCATTTCGGTTTCAAAGATATTGTTGGCTTCGGTAGAAATTGGTGTCTTGACCATAAAAGAGTTTTCGTTTATGATACTTATTGTTAGATGATTTTCTTCTCGCCGTTTCACGTGTTGCTTAACTTACTCTTCTCTGAATTCGCCATGCATTTACGTCTGTCTAGTGCAGTGGGGGCAAACCTTTTTACAAGGCGGGCCGCATCGGTGGTTGTGAATCCTTCGACGGCCCGGATAGGTGCTTACATTGGAAGTAACCTATGTAATCTGAGGTGCCCTATAAGTGAAAATCAATTCTAAATAAGGTTTTTATGGTTAAAATTTCAATATTAAAAGCTTTATTATAAAAATCTTCATAGAAATATATGAATCTGTGCGTTAAATTCTTCATCCAATAGGAAAAACGAATGTATTGATCATTTCAAGAATGTATTCTTTTAATCGCCCTAAAATTGTAGATATAAGTGCACACAATAACCATCTAAATATTTTGCGACAACTCAGGGCAAACTAGACATTTTCTAGGAATTCAATAAAGTAACTGGTGAGTTAGTAGGTTACACGTAAAGTTGTTGAAGCTGTGGGGTAAAATAGCGTTTCTTTGGCCTTAATCGCCATGAATTTGAGCGATCTTTGAATATAAAATGCTAAGCCTTACGTATGCGAAGGATGAGAGTTCATTCGACATTTCTAACCTGTTATAAAAAGGAAGCGATTGCTAGGGTGATATTAATTTTCACTCATGCATGAATCCCCAATTAAATTTACAAACAGATGTATATTTACTAAAAAGAACACTTTAGTTCTGTGGATTTACGTTAAATGAGCGATCTGATATTTTTTTAAATCGTTGAATAAAAACGTCAAATGAATACCTAGAGTCAAAAATGTTGTCTTACGTTACCGTTTTCGATGTTAATATTTGTCAACGAAATGTATCAAATTATTTTGAAGCATCCTTCTCACGTAAGAGTATTTTCAGTATTTTGAAATTGAATGGAATATTTCTCCCCCTTCATAAATTAAATATGTAGCTTCTTTAGCCATAAAAAGGTTGGGATGGGTTACTCAACCTTGTCACGATTATTGAAGTTTGTTTATCAATTGCATTCCACTCATTAAGTGAGCCTGAGTGTTACACAATACCGTGTTTACCCAATTATATATTATTGTATATATCTCGAATATAAGGCTTCCTCCTACTGCAGAACCCACGTGAAAGAAAAAAATCTGGGTATTGTTACTAACAATAAGTTGTTAATTTAAAATACCTAATCGATTACACTTAATTCATAGTGCAAATATAAATATCCAATAAGATAAACGAATAATTGCGATAAAATATGTACATTTATTGGCAACCAGTGATCTACATTAAATTGCCAGTTTTTTTTCTCAAAACGTTTATTACGTGACGAAGACATAAGCTTTGGCTTTAATGCGGGAGAAATTTGGCAGCCGCGCGCACCATAAGCGTAATAATGTCTTCTAAGGTTGTAAAGGAGTATAGAAAGAAGATAGAGGGTTGAATTTTATTGGAGGTGAGAGGGGGAGAAGCAATAGAAGGTATCTTTGGTCGCGATTATAAGAAAAGTATGAATTTTTCGGCTTACATTTTAGAAAAAATAGCCATAAAATCGGTAAAATACGGTAAATCATATTGATAATCATTGTTACGTTTTTTGTCTTATTAATAATTCATTGCGCAGTAATAAACCCCGCCGACATGAAATGTCCAAAAAATCAATTTCTTTTTCCTCGGAGTTGCTTTTACGATATACATTTCATTTAAATCTGTGTAAATACATGCCTACTGGAAAGAAGTATAGGTAAATTATTTTATTGAAATGCAAGAATGAATGATTTTCTAGAGTTGGTATAATAAATAAAACTGAGTTACACCGCAGCTCCTTAAGGATTACCCTACTAGCAGCATAACTTAGTTTTCAACTTAAAAAAGTGAAACTCTTATCGAGAGAAAATTGAATTTTATCCATACAGTTCGTTTATTTATGCATCAAACTGGTATAGGATGGCCGCACCGTTCTTCCCCCACCGTTTTTTTAATGGAACCCATGGGATTCATTATTTCAAGACCCATTATATTGGACCTCTTGCGGCCCCTCACTGAATCAAGGGTCCCAGATTTCGCTCCGGCAATAGCTGCGCCACTGCGTTTATTCCGAATACAACAGAAAACGTCCACCCAAAAAAAGCTGGTATCTTGATGGAAAAAGTTTGCAAAACCTCTCTACGTGCCACAGTGACCTGTCACGAACCCTTTCCCTCTCCTTTCCCACGCCGCTCAGATCCATCTGCTTCGATTCTTTATCTTAAACTCGGATTGGAAAGGTTTTGTGTGTATTTTTTTCAACCATCCTCTTATTCAGTATCGTGTAACACGTTAGAACGACCGGAGTCACGAAAGCGGAGTTTCTCATGGGGAAACGGAGTAAGGGATGCGATGCTTTTGCGTGGAAATAGCATTCACGTGAGACGTAAGAGGTGAAGGGCGAAGATTGAGATGAAAGTGCGACTATCGGTTGTAAATCAGGAGACCTCGACTGAATTTATCATTGCTCATTTGTAGCCACGAAAGATATGAGAGGAAGAATGATGTCTTTATTGGCGACTTTGAGACTGAAAGGCCCCCTCTTCCACCTAACTATTCTATAATTTGTTAAATTTACAGCATGAAATTTGCAATAGTAATACATGTTGCAAAAATTGATGACATTAGCAGTAATAAAAAATAAGATATTTAAATGATGAAGATTATGTACAATTAGATAAATTTAAAGTATGATAACATATTTAAATTTGCACAGTAGTAGCGATTGCACTAGTAGTGAAAATGATAAATTTATTTGAGATACATTGCATATATACAAAATTTTGTTAAAATTAACGATCTTAATTAAAAATATAACACGATAGAAATAAGAGAGGGAATTTGAAAGAGGTAAAGTGAGAGAATTTATTTTTTCCTCAAATGACTGAGCTGTAAATGAAATAATAAATTTTTGTGGAACTAAAAATATTCGGTTTAACGGAATTATTGTATTTTTTGCCATTTATCCTGAACATGGATTTCCATTAAAAGGATTCCGGTTTATTTATTTGCTTTAGAGATTTGAGCTACTTTAACGAATATTGAAAGTATTGTCACGAATCGTATTTTAAAGTTGAGGCGGCAAGATTTGTCCATTCGATAAGAATTTTTTTAGATGATATCGACAATGAGTTCGGATCCCACTGATTTTTGACATCCTGAAATCCACCGAAATAATTATTTTCCTAAAATGTTGTCAAAAACCATCCACAATACTGTCCGCGAGATAAAACGATTTTTTTAGAATCCTTATCTTTTGGAAAAATATCGAATGACGAATTATGCGTATGCGACGCGTGATTAATCACTCCCTTTCGAATTCCGAAGAGTTTTCGATATATTTTTCATTTTTAATCTTCACTTCGCGAGCGCTGAAAGAATCAGTTTCTGTACACGTCAAAAGTCGCACGAACGATAAAATGACGTATCGAATCGAATTGCCGGAGGAAAACAAACGGGAAACCGTTACAATCCGGAGGGAAAACGTTTATTCGAAATATAATCATAACGTTTTTCGGTTCGTGTCGATAACTTCGGAAAGCATCTCGTCTAATTTTTTGCATAGAATTTTCACCGATGCTGAGGCACGGTCAAAACAAATCTCACTCGTGAAAACAAAGTCTTAAAAAATTGTAAGCGTATCAACACCACCGTGAAAAGAGCGAGACTGAAAAAAATTGAGTCGCCGCGTCGTCTTCAAAAAGTAGCATTTCTGAAAAAATCGCAGAGCGTTGCAAAAATAAACAAGTGAGGGAAGAATTGCAGAGCAAATTACAAATGGCGGTTTTTCTCTTGTTTTGAGATTATGAAAAAAGCCGCGTTGCTCAAATTGTAAAACATTGCCGAGTAACTTACTTAACACTTTTTTTTACTGACTGCTATCTTTCCATCGGAGCAAAATAATCGCAGATGCATCCCAGTGCATTCCTGATTGCCTATGTTTGAAGTAGTACGTATTATTTAGCGCTTTTTTAGAAAACTTCCCAGCAGCCGATCCTATATTCACCAAATGCTTATCTCTTGCATAGACCAACCTATCCTGAAACTTTGGGCTATCTAGGATGTATTACTCTAGATATATTGTCCGTCCGACCGTACGGACAAGCAGACAAACAGAATACAATAGCAATATTATTTTTTGAAAAAAGCGCTGAAGTGCACGTCTTCCTGTAAGCTTTTTCGCTTTTCACACGTGCTTAAAATGCTAGGCGCTCATGATTCAGGATTGCGTATAATTAAGTTTTATACAAGTAGGGTAAATAAGTGACACATTGGTTAAACCGTGTATAATAGAAATCCGCAAAGGAAGAAACCGCGTTGAACAAGGGTTTATTGCTGAGAGTTAAGGTGATAAAAATAAAAGATTGGAGAGATAGGAAGGGGGGATTGAGGAAGGCGTATAGCCTTGAGGGAATGTGTGCACCGAAATAACCACGCGCAGAAGCTCTGGCAACGAGAGGAGACTGGATAATCCAGGCCTGCGGACTTGAGGATAATCCCTCAAGCAAAATCGCTTTGCTCGTTCCCACGCCATGCAAATATTCACGCGGGCGTGAATTTACCATGGAAACGCAGTAGCTACAAAATCGCGCCACATGGCTCTCGTGTATTTGAGTGCGTGTGTGTAGTTGCGTATTCAAACATTTGAGGGCCCTGGGTGGTATTTATATTTTGGCCTTCTTTCTCGGAGGTGTATTCAATACTTGCATTTACGCAAAAAAATTGACATTTCGCAATTTAGCCCGTGTTTGAAGAGTTAATTACTTTTAATTTTATTAATTTACAATAAATATTTTCATTACCTTTTTAGGGTCCCCTAGCCTGCTGGGGCTCCAGATGGACCCCCGGAACGTCCTTCGGTAAATCTGCTCCTGCGTGTTTGTTGTGTTTATATTTCTAACACACCTTATGATTACTGAGCAGATGTGATTTTATTGCATATAGGAATGAATATAAAAATCACATGTATATTACGAAGTATAATCTTAATAGCGAAGTCAAAAGAAAATTTTTAAGACCAATTAATTCACTTAAATGGTGCAAATATTTTATTCGGGTTACTCATTTAGGACCCCATGTATTTATGCGTGATTACTAAGCGGCTTTGTTAATGAATGTTGGAATGAATATAATGCAATCACGTTTACACCACGTAGTTCTTAGAGAAGCAACAACAGGACTTATAGAACTTAATTTATTCCCCAATCACGTCGATGGAGTAAATGACTTATTCGAATTGTTTGTTTTTGACCGCGAGTAGTTATGCATGCATATACGCGCAACATCCTCTGCGGAACAGGAACTTGCGTGCGACGGATAGATATCCCGCTAGAACCAAAAGATATAGATGGAGATATTGCTGTCCGCCCTGGAGATAGATAGATAGAGAGGGATAGGGAGCCCGCGGCCACACTCGCGGGCCTCCTCGGCAATTAACTCTCCCGCTGGCGCTCTCCTACGAAACGCGCGCAAACACAAAAGTGTAGCTGGTGTATAAGGTTTGGTGGTGAGATTGCTCGCGTGATGCAGATGGAGAGGAAATAGAGAGAAAGGGAGTTGAGAGAATGAAAAAGTCGATTGGGATGGGTCGCAAGGGATGAGAGTAAAAGGGAGAGGGATTAGTGCTATAGAGAGAGAGACAGATGGAGAGGGAAGAGTAGCAGAAAATTCGAGGGATTGGGCGTGAGATGAGCTAGTTTGGAGGAGGATTATGTGCGGAGTAGATATCGGAGGAAAGGGAATAGAAGAGGATGGAAGGAGATATGAGAATCGGACAGGAAATTGGTGTGGAGAGAGTGAAAGGGGAAGAGGATAAAGAGATTAAGAAAAATAATGGATTGCAGGGGATACAGAGTTAAAAAGAGAGGCAGAGATTGATGAGTTACAATTGTTGCAAAAACTACGAGAGCTTGTGATTACTCTAACTCTTCGGTTCTCCTAGAACGATAATACAGTAAAATAACGGGGAATAAAAGGTGTAACGGTGAGCCAGCATAGATGGAGGATTAGACCAATCGAAAGGGATCCATGAGAATGATGTAACAAATGAGGGAATTACTGAAATACGCAATGGGGTTGCAACGAATCCGTATATTTAGTTGTAATGGAGGTGAAAGATATTGGAATTGGGAATGGTAACGATCATTAGGAAGAGATTTAATGCAAGAGCCATCGGATTATGGCCGTAGATGGTCTTAGGAGTAGGTAAAAAATATGGGGAAAACATGTGAGGTCAGAAAGAATATTTACAAAATTATAAAAGGTTAGAAATAGGAGGGTAGGAAGAATTTTAGGTAATGGGGAAAAGAAACCAAAATAATAAACGGAAAGAGAAACAATTAATAAATATGTCACGCGGTTCCCGAGTTCAAACAAAGTAACATTGTAAACTTCATGTAGGTCTTCATGTAAAGTGGTCGTCATTGTTGTCCGATTTTAACCAAAATTGGAATCGGTTGACCGATTTTAGCAAAACTTCCCAATACCTAATTTCATCATAGTACGTCCTGCGGTTCTCAACTTGAAACTATGGAACATCTTAACTACATGTAGGTCATGTAAAGTGGTCGTAGTTATTCTCCGATTTTAATCAAAATTGGAATCGATAGTCCAATTTTAGCCAAACTCTCTAATACCAAATTCCATTAAAATACGTCCAGCGGTTTCCGAGTTTTAACATGCGGACGGACGGAAACGACCTCCCCTATATGCGTTTATTTCGTGCATATCGTGCAAAGAACGCATAAAAACTAATTTTGTAGACTACGGAAAATTTTAAATCCGGGAAAATTCCTCCATAACAGTAAATTGTAATATTTACAGGTGTAAAGGAGAAAATATTTAAAAGCCTTTAAAAGACAATGAAAATAATAAAAACACAGGTTTTCGGGATAGTTAGGGAGGGACCTGGTGTCTGATTCCCACTCATATCCTGGAGTTTATGTCTTTAGACAGCGACAGGTATTTCCCTCACACACGCACTCGCTCAAACGCAAAACTAAATCCTAAAACCGGAAGGATAACACCAAATAGGTTTACGGGAAATTATTCCGTACCAGAGAACCCAATTTCACACGGTTTGTTCAGAAAGTTTACATGTCTTTCTATCGTGACAAGGATCTAATAAGCAACCTCATTCACTTGCTCAATCACTCAAATATATATAAAAAAGAAACAAATAATATTTAGGTTTATTCTTCCGCGCCAATAATCTAGCATTCCATACGATTGTATGAAAGGTTTGTGTATCATACGACAGCGACAGGGACCTCCTAAACAGCAACACTCACATACGCGTGTACTCAATCGGTCGCACGCTCCATCTCTAAATACCAAGAAACACGCTAAATACGCATTTCGACAACTGCATCGTCAAAAGCGGCTGGCCCATAGGCCGTACTTCGCCAATCTCTACTTTAACGGATAAAAATGGAACATGACGGATAAAGCGGAAGAGGAGGAATGAAATAGGGAGAGAGAGACTGAGGACGGGATGGGATGGACGCAGAATACAAATAGCAGAAAAGTAGGCGAGGTTAAAGGAAAAGGGAGACAAAACAGAGTAAAACAAGTAAGAACCCTTCATAATCTAAGAGATTGAAGCACGCTTTCTTAAAAATATTCAGGGTCCTGCTTTGCCTGCCCCTTTGAGGAGGGACAACACGCACCGTTGAAATGTTGATCCTCGTGAAATATTCCCATTCGTGAAAACTTCGCTCCTTTAGATTCAGTAGTTTGTCTACAGTACCATTTCAGTTTTCAATGTTCCTGATTTGAAGCCATCTAGCGAAAGATCTATAAACTACCGGAAAATCCAATCAATGAAACGTTTGTAGATTGATAAGAGCTATCTAATGTAAAAAGGATTTTTCAAATATCTCCAGTAGTCTGGCTACAATGCCATTTCAAAATTTAAAATTTTCCTAATTTGAAGCCACCCAGCAAAAAATCCATAATCTACATGGTAAATCCAATCAATCAATGTAAAATCCATGGATTGATAAGTGTTATCAAATTAAAAAAGAATTTTCCAAATCTTTTAAAACAAAAATGTTGACTGTCCACAGACGGACGGACAGACAGAGTGATCACATAAGCACGTTTTTTTCTTTTAAGAAAACGCGCTAAAAAGACGGACGCGTAAAGAACGGATGAAGAACGAGGGAATGAGGCAGGATTAAACGAGAGGGGAGAGAGAGTCATAAAAGGAAGGAGCGGAAGAGGAACAGAAAGACGTAAATGAAAAAGAAGTGGTCGGGAAGGAGAAACGAGTTAAGAAGGAATGATAAGCCAGATAGTGGCGTAGGATGGGGAAAAAGAATGGTAGGCGATGCGAAGGAGATGGATGGGAAGAAGAGAAAAGGGAGAAAAGGAGATTGATGAGAAGGATCAAAGAGGAAAGGAGAGATAGGGATTTAGCGAGGAAGAAGATGTGGAGAGGGGGAGAATGGGAGAGAGGGGGAGAATGGGAGAGCGGGCGAGAAGTACAAAAGAGGGATAGCATAAAACAAAATTGTGAGGATGTGGACATGGCGTGAGTAGAGAGGGAGACAGAAAGGGATAGAGATTGGGAGGATAAGAGAGGAAAGAGGGTGGTTGAGAGAGGAGAGAGGGAGGGGGAATGATGAGAGGGTGGGGTGAGAGAGGGGAAGTGAGTAAAGAGGGGGAGAGAGAGAGGAGAGAGGGAAAGTGGGGAGAGAGAAAGGGGGAGATAGGAGAGAGGGAGGGTGAGAGAGGAGAGGGGAAATGAAGAGAGTGAGGGGAAGAAAGGAGAAAGAGAGGAGAATTGAGTAGAGAGGGAGGGATAGAGGGGAAGTGAGGGAGGGGAAGTGGGAAGAGAGAAAGGAGGAGGGAGAGAGGAAGAGAGGAGAGAGGGAGAGGCATAGAGGAAGGATACGAAGCGAGTGAGAGGAAGAGCGGGAAGAATGAGATAGAGATGACAATAGTTTAGAGATAGGATGGAGAGCCAGAAAGAAACGAAGATAGAGGTGGAGAGAGAAGTTGAGAGAGGAGGAGAGAAGATGAGAGGGTGACGGAGGTGGAGAGAGAAAGAGAAGGAGGGAAGTGGAAGGAGAGGTTAAGAAAGGGAGGGAGAGACAGGAAAGAGAATGAGAGAATGAGAAAGGAGAGAGGGAGATAGTGGTGAAAAAAGAGTAATAGAGAGAGGTGATGAGAGAGCTGGAGGGAGAAAGGTAGAAAGAGAGGGTGAGTGAGAGCGGGAGGAAGTGAGAGAAAGGAAAGCGGATAGAGGTTAAATAATGAGGGAGAGAGTGAAATCTTGTTCGAGTGATGGAGAGGAATAGGAGAGAGGGGGTAGCAATGTAGTGGGAGCGAGTGGTAAATGGGAGAGGAAGGGAGAGAGAGAGTGAGAAGGGCGAATTGAAGGAGAGGCGGCGCAAGAGGGATGGGGAGAATGACATAGAGAGAGAGAGAACGAGGAATAGAGGGAGAAAGCGAGGGGTGGAGCAGAGGGGGGAGGGAGAGGCGCACGGGGTTCCAGGGATAATAACCCGCATGGGCGTAAACTCCCAAAATGAAACCGTCGAGGGCCATTCGAATGTGATAGAGGAGATAGCGACGGTGGATGCTTATGCCTTGGGTTGCTCCTGAATGGACCAAAGCTTGTTTTTTTGCCCATTTTTTGCCGAGGTCACCTTTTTGTATTTTTTCCCCTTCTGTTCGTAGTGGATTGTTATGGCTCGCAGAGGCATTCGTCAAAAAAATCCCTTAAACGCAATCCCTCGCGGCGATTGCCTACTCTCAGAAATAAAAATCTACAGAGAACCCTTTAGTCCGTTCTCTCCCTCCGCGGGAATGAAAAGGAGAGCGAAAATGGCCATAAATCCATTATAATAAGTCCTCTTATCATCTTGAGCACCTCTCTGATTCCGCCATCTTTCATTCCTCGGCCCACTCGGGGAGGAAAGAGATTTAATGAAATCGGTCGTTTAGAAAATAAAATAAAGGCGGGAAAATTATTTTCAGCGATCCTCTCGACATATATCCACTCCGCGCCTATAGAATATAATATACAGTATTTCACCGACATACGTCGCTTCGTTGTGCGTCGTTTCACATATACGTCGCGAATGAATTAGGAACGTTTCGTTATAAGTCGCATGTACGTCGTTCGTGAAGAGCCAAAGGCGAAATTAAAAGATTTCCTATTTCAGTATATAAATTGATATTAAAATCTCTAGTCCTGTTTTAAATTAATGTTCATTATTATATTCGTATATAATTTAATTTATTTTGAGTTTAATTTTATTTTTGTTTAATTTTATTTCTAGCTCTATAAGGGGCCGTAAAATGTACACATTCACTGCCGAATGATCCTGTACGTGGTCGAAGTGTTATGCAGTAGTTTCAAATTAGGAATAGTCCCAGGTAACTGTTTTAAGCACGTTTTATTTTATAAACGCGCTTATTTTTTTGCTCTGTCTGTCCATCTGTGCACTCAAATACATTAAAATAACACGTAAACGGTATTGTTTTTCTCCCTCTTTATCTCCTTATTTTCATTCGTTCCTCCTGTAAATTCATTCCGCTCTCTCTTTCTTTTCCACTCCGTTTCACGCCCACTCCGTTCGCGAGGGGAAGTGGTCCGTTCGTAATTTATACGCGCGTGGGATTTGTAATTGGCGGAGGGGGGGGCGATATGAAAATGAAGTCTCCCTGCTTGTGAAAAGAATCGGACGAGCTGAGTTTTACGCGGAGAAGGGCCTTAGGGCTATTTTTGTTTACACGGAAGGAACGAAAGTTTGGAGAATTTGGGGTACTTTGCGGTGGGGCATGAGAGGAGAGGAGGAGGGGAGGGGGATGTTTGTAGGGGAGGATGGGTTGGGGGAGGAGAAGGGGAAAATCTATTCGGAAACGAATCAATTAGTGTCGCTTTGTCCTCCGGACGTTATGGGGGTTTCCTTTTTGATTTTTCATCTTTCTCTCTCGCGGATGGAGATTTTTTTACATCCATCAAATATGGAAGTATAATCAATTATTCGACCCAGTTTATTATTTTTTTCATTATTCGTGTCGGAACGTCGGATGTTTTCTTCTTTTTTTCGGCATCAATGACGGCAATGACGACGGTGGTCGTGTTTTTCTCTACCTAATGCGTAATTCCAACTTGTTTTGTTAATAAAAGTACTGTAGCTGTATGTCATTATACAGCCCATCTCGCTATTTTCGTTGGGTTAATAGTATGATTCTCTATTTGATAAATTACCTTTATTTATAACGTCTAGTTTTAATTGAAGCATTTGTGAAATTAAGCATTATATTAATACATATCAACCTTTTTACTTAGGGAATTTGTAATAGGAAACGTCGAACACGTCAATTTCTTTATTTATTTTTGTGAAAATGTTTGGTGTCAAAATAGTGTTGTATACTTTATTTTAGCGTACGCAATGAAAAACGCACGTATTTTTGTAAATTAATTCCATCAGCTGCGAAATATTTCAAGTTTTTCATATAATCTAGTTTAAATACATAATTTTGCTAATTCTGCAACAGTGTGGTAGTTGTTAGCTACAAAATATTTTCACGTCTAAAATGTAACTACGTATGTGATCTTATGATGACGCAATATACTTAAAACGAGAAAAAAGCGCCTTATGTAATTTGCTCTGCAATTCTTTCCCATTTGTTTTTAGTTAGACGCGTGTCTGCTTAAGTACCAAAAAACTCCGCAAGAGGGAGAGAGAGGTGATAGAAATGGGACAGGAATAGAGTAGCAATGAGAGTTGGAAGGAGAAGTAACACGTCGTGTTTAGAGAGTTGATAACTAAGGGCGTCAATACGTTCCGTCTGTGGTAGAAGTAAGGGGGGGGGAGTTTGGTTTGCATCCTAGCGCCTCGCATATCACACTATGTGGCAGTATATGTGTGTGCGTGGAGAAGAGCGACGCGGTCTCGAGGAAAACCGATTTCACATCCGCGATGATGCAGATGTCATCCGCCGTTGCAGTGTAGTCAAAAAGAGGAGGTCCTTCTCGGAAGGACGAGAATAAATAAATCCGGCGCTCTTGGAATGGGATGAAACGGGCGTTAAGGAGAGATATTTGGGGGAGGGGGTTTTGGAGAGGGAAAAATGTATACGGAGGGAGAGGAAAGAAAAGGGTTTTTTTCGGGGAGGAGGAATTGGAGTTTGGGAAGTAAAGAGAGAGAGAGGCGCGGTGGTCGTGGTCGGAAAGGAGTGGCAACAGGTTAAGGGAAGGTGTTTTCAAGGGGGTGGTGTAGGCGTGGAAGATTGAGTCGGATGGGAGTGGCACCTGTAAAGGCTTCGCTAACCCATCTCGAAGAGTTTCCCCCTCTCACACACGACTCCGCTGTGCCATGCAAACACGCACACACCGACCACCGTATCTTCCCTTTCTGATAATACCTCCCCCTTCTCCTTGTTTCTCCCTCTCTCTCTCCTTCCTTCCCTACTACTCACCCGCTGTTGCTACCACTCCCGTAGGATTTGCTAATCGGCGCGAACTGGCTGACGTGACTGAGATGCGGGATTAGCGCGTGCGGCCGGAATAGGGAACGAGTCGGACGGGTTGAGAGGGGAGGTGAGGGGAAAAGGGTTTTACGTAGGCGTCGTAGGAGAGGGAGGGAGTTGGGGTTGGGAGGTGTGGCGGCTCGGGGGAGAGATTGGGTTATTGTTATAATTTTTTTCCGGTGTTATAGTCCCTCCGAAGGGTTGGCGGCGGTGCATTAGCGATTCAGCCACCGTCTTCCATAAAGTACGAGAACGGATGAGTAGGCGATTGAAACTTTACTTTTTTCTTACAACGGCACGTTGTGTAAAAACCGGGTAAATGGATCGGGACGCGTCGCCTGAGTGAATTAAAAAATTAAAGAAAGCAAGTTCCGGATAGTCGCTATAAAGATAAAATGTCAAAGATAATCATGTAAGTAGATAATGGAAGCTTAGGTTGTGATGGGAGTTTTCCCATTTTAGTAGGCAGTATCGCAAAAATTATGGAATATTTTTTAAGCATATAAATATTTTTTTTTGACCTCGGTTGGTTTTGTATTTTTATTTACGACAAGGGTCACTGCAGTTTTTTTTCGCATACCCGATCTGTGTGAATGTTTAGTGTGTTTGGAGGTCCCTGGCGCGGAGGAGTCTCCTGTAAACCTTGGTTGGGCTGACCTGCTGTCCCTGGCGCTGCAGCGCGCTGGCCTTAAAAAGCCCCTAAACAGCAGCTGGAGTGTCTAGATGTATGGGTGAGGTTTTTATGTTTTCAATTTTTAATCTTTTAATTTTTTAAAAATTTTCAAATATTTTTTCTTTCCTTACCTTACTTTAGTGGAGTACCTCAATTTTATTACGGCATTTTTACTTTTTATCATTGTATGCGTTCCGTGAAGATCATTCCCAATTATAATATAAATATATGCTTCGAAGGTGGAGATGGAACCGATTTGATTTTCGATAGATGAAGGTATTACCATGCGATCTTCGGTAATGTTTTGAAAATGTCGCCTAATTTAATTGTTTCATATTTGCAGTGGAACCCCGATTAACAGTGAGCGTATTATACGGGCGACCGAGCGTTTTGAAGTGAGTTTAAATTTACCCGCTTATATGAACAAGATCGGAAAGGTGTGCTCCAGGTCGGAGTACACAGAGCTTCCAAATGCGTTCTTTGAGATTTCACAATGTTCTCAATATTTTTCGCTCAGATGAGTATTTAACGAGAAGCTAGCGAGGCACGTTGTAAAATACAAATTTTAAGTTCTCGCTATTATTGTCCGATTTTAACCAAAATTGGAATTGCTTGACCAATTTTACTAAAACTCCCCAATACCAAAAATTCATCAAAATACGTCTAGCGTTTCCCGTGTTGAAACAAAGGAACATTGTAAACTGCATATAGGTCATGTAAAGGGATCGTAATTGTTTTACGATTCTAACCAAAATAAGAGTCGGTCGACAAATGTTAGCAAAACTCCCAAATATCTAATTTCATCAAAATAGGTCCGGCGGTTCTCTAGTTGAAACTAAAGAACATTTCGAACTACATGTAGGTCTTCATGTAAAGTGGTCGTAATTGTTGTCCGCTTTTAACCAAAATTGGAATTACTCGACCAATTTTATGAAAACTCCCCAAACCAAATTTCATCAAAATGCGTCCAGGGGTTCCCGAGTTTTGACATGTAGACGGACGGACGGAATCGACCTCCCCTATATGCCTTCACTTCGTGCAAAAAACGCATAAAAATGAAGATGACACGGACTTCGCTTGTTTATTAAACTTCAGTAGATATATCAGATCAATCAAAGAAAATCTGTCTCGGACAAAGAGACAAAGCTGGCCGAGTTCTTTGTACAAAATGTAATGTAAATTGATTTACCTTTGGAAATGAAACTAAGTTTTCCTTTTTATGCGTTCTTTGCACGAAGTGAACGAATATAGGGGAGGTCGTTTCCGTCCGTCCGTCCGTCCGCATGATAAAACTCGGAAACCGCTTGACGTATTTTGATGAAATTTGGTATTGCGGAGTTTTGCCAAAATTGGTATATTGATTCCAATTTTGGTTAAAATCGGACAACAATTACGACCTACTTACATGAAGACCTACACTGTTCCTTTGTCTCAACTTGGAAACCGCTGGAGGTATTTTGATGAAAGTTGATATTGAGGGGTTTTGCTAAAATTGATCGACTGATTCCAATTTTGGTTAAAATCGTAAACAATGACGACCAATTTACATGAAGACCTACATGTAGTTTACAATGTTTCTTTGTTTCAACTCGGGAACCGCTAGACCTATTTTGATGAAATTTGGTATTGGGGAGTTTTGCTAAAATTAATTGAGCAAATCCAATTTTGGTTAAAATCGGACAACAATTACGAGCTCTTTACATGAAGACCTACATGTAGTTTACAATGTTACTGTTTCAACTCGGTAACCGCTTGACGTATTTTAATAAAATTTCGCATTGGGAAGTTTTACCAAAATCGATCGACCGATTCCAATTCTGGTTAAAATCTGGCAAAAATTACGACCACTTTACATGGAGACCTACATGTACTTTACAAGGTTCCTTTGCTTCAACTTGCGAACCGCTTGACCTATTGTGATGAAATTTGGTATTGGGGAGTTTTGTTAAAATTAAATGTCCAATCCCAATTTTGGTTAAAATCGGACAATAATTACGACAACTTTACATAAAGATCTACATGCATTTTACAACGTACCTCGTTTGCTTATCGTCAAATATTCATCTGAACAAAAAATATTGAGAACATTGCGAAATCTCAAAGAACGCATTTGGAAACTCTGTGTACTCCGACATGGAGTACAACCTTCGAATTTCGTTGATTTAGAGAGATTCATATAAATCTAGCACATGCAATTTACTCTATGGGTGAGTAAATTATTTATTAAAATTTTTATCTTACTGTTCTCTATTTTTTTGTTCACTCATAACGGTGATCTATGGGTCAGACTGAATAATCATAGTCAAAAATGTTTTTAATTTATTTTTCGTTGATTCTACTCGAATTGCACTTCCTGGTTTAATTGACACGTTTTTATTGATGGCATGTGACCTGTATTACTTAAATATTTTTGTACAGTATTTAAAAGGCATTATAGCAAATTTTGCATTTACAATGGTGGTTATCCATGTTCTTCAAATATCCGTGCCTATCCTAGTCCCAATTGACACGGATAATCTAAGTTTTACTGCATGTGCTTTTATTAAATAAGGTTTTCTTGAATTTTATAAACGGACAATTTTCTGGTCCATAACAAAGATTCTTTGCTCAATGATATCCTTCACACATGCGAGCAACGTTAAGCTATCTTTCGAATACTTCATTCCTGTTGGAAAAATAAAGAAGAATAATGTAGGAAATTCATCTCAAGGTGCATTCAATTCATTATTCTCATAATATGTGGATACCCCAATGAAAGTCATTTAGCGCAGATTTTAATAATAACGGAGAAGTCTTTTGACATTTATGTAATTATGAAAATACGAAAAGAAATCATTAAAAAGCAAACAGCCATTTAACAATATGGAAGTGAACTGAGGAAGGACCCTGACCTTTGAACCATCGG
This sequence comes from Tanypteryx hageni, assembly GCA_028673005.1. Taxonomy (NCBI): domain Eukaryota; kingdom Metazoa; phylum Arthropoda; class Insecta; order Odonata; family Petaluridae; genus Tanypteryx; species Tanypteryx hageni. The sequence goes on from CM054113.1 coordinate 177,276,301, forward strand.
AGAGGGAAGTGCGTCATCAACAACAAAACGAACCAGACCCGTGCTTGCTAGAGCGCCTAAGTCTAAAGAAATAACAAATGGGTCAGCTTATTTTTTAAAGAGAAACTATTTCTAAGTTAGATACCTAAAAAGTTCATCAAGATAAAATCTGTATATTATAACAATAAATATTAATTATAAAAAATTGACACAATATATTCATCGCAGTTTTCATATTCATTATCCCTATGATTAAAATAAAATTTTGCAGGTTACCGCATTCAAATATTCTGGTGGCCGCATTTGAAAATCTTTATAATTATCTCATTCGCTACACCATGACCATCGATCAATAAATTGGGGTAAAGCGGTAATTATTTTCATTGATATGCACTTGAGAATTTAGCGATATTGCCAGTGGCGGATTTACGCCTCCTGGGGCCCCTGGCGCTAAGCAGTCGGGGGCTCGGCAATCTAAATATATAGTGAAACCGCTCCTAACGGCTTCCCTCTTTTGTGACACCTCTTAACGACCGTTTTTCTATGGAATCATGGAGAGGTTCTACTGATTTTTAAATTCACACATTTAATATTTATGAGATTATATACACGAACATTTTTTCGGGGCCCCTTACTTCACGTGACCCCTAGCGCGCGTCATCTGCGACTCTCTCTAAATCCGCCACTGCAAATTGCTTTATTTTAATAGATTATGGCTTATAAGTTACCAAAAGAGACTGCGAATGCAAATTTTACGCAAGAAATAGCTTTTGATACGACCTATTGGGCAACATTTGGCCGAAGGGCGAGCATTCTCTCCCTCCTACTAGGACTTTGTAATCGATTATATCATTTTACCATACAAATGACAAACAGGCAAACTAGTGACGTCTTATGATTTGTAGAGGTTTATGGCGGGAATGTTTTAGCTTTACTTAGCTCATTTTTATTTGAGACATGATACAGTTCGGGTTTGGGGAAGATAGTTGCTCATCATCATCATATATATATATATATATATATATATATATATAACAACTTACGGAAAAGGAAAGGTAAAATGAATATATGGATGTCAACAAGGTGTTGGGATGAGGAAACCCAGTGAGCACTCACCAATCAGACGACTTCAGGTCAGCGAGGCCCCGGGGATGTCGAAGCGACACACGTAAAATAACACAAAAACACAGAAACATCACAAACGTAAAGCTTTCGGAACTACTCCTTCTTCAGCTACAGAGAGAGAACTGGTTTCCTCATCCCAACACCTTGTTGACATCCATATATATATATATATATATATATATATATATATATATATATACTAGTAGTTAGTGCTTGCATTCTGCAAGCATATCATCTCAACATAAAAAAACATTCATTTTTCATATTTCATCATTACACATATTATTTTAATTCTAAATATTTCACCTCCGGAGCGATTTTCGTTTTTCCCTTATGTAAAAATAATAGACTAAAACAATCCCAAAACATTGCAATTTTAAGAATTTTATACTTTCTCCATTATTTGGTACTAATGCTACACATTTCTGACAAATTTTAAAGTTCTAGTACTTCTAGAATGAAAATGATATTTTTCCAATTGTTTAAATTTTAAAAATTTTTAACGGCCACCGCAATATCTTTATGGAGAGATTCAAATGTTTATTTGTGCAATTGTACTACTCTGTACATAACTTGAAATTTTCAGCTTCCTAGCTTAATCCGTAATGTCTAAACAGTTACCTATTTGTTTAAACTTTAAGAGTTTTTAACTGCCAAACAAATTAAAATATAAAAATTTGTATAATCCCTATTCCGTTTTTTTATTTCTATCTCCAAAAAAAATTCAGCTCCGTAGAACATTTGGAAATACATTAACCTTGAAAATTTGTTTAAACAATTGCGAATTTTTAGAGGCCACATCCTACCTAAGAAAAAAATTTCGAATCTCCAGCTCATCTGGAAGTGCCTAAACATTAGTATCCTCCTCCTCATCTTCCTCCTCCTCTGTAAGAAACGTCTATATATAATTATATATTTCATTTTTATTTAATTGTAAATACCGACTTTATATCCGGGGTTGCTCGGGTACTTTGGTTGTTGCAGCTATTGCCATTTCTGAGTTATAGTGCTGCAGTCATACAAACTTTCGAAAATATGCATTAGATTTACTCATCATTGTTGAAAAGTTACGAGGGCTAAGCATGAAAGTTGTTCATTTTGTTAAATTTTTATTGAAAATATTGAAAAGGTGAAAATCGTCATATTATTACGAAAATTTTTAACTTTTAATCCTCGTGAGATGTACAGCGTGTTTTCATCGAGAAATAATAAATATTGCAACGCTATCTTTTTCAAAGTTTTTGCTTGCGCGATCTGTTTTTAAGCTACCTCCTCTTTTATCGAGTTAAAGCACTACCGATGAGTTTTTTTTCTTTTCTCATTCCAGGTGCGGAGCGTTCGTGAATCCCATCCATTTCTCCAATTTCCAATATCCAATCTTTACCCCTTATTTCCTTTCCAAAGTGCTTTTCATTTCCTCCCATTTTCCAAGCTTAATCTTGCACGCCCCTGTGATGCTATATGGCCATTCTGTGATGATGTGCTGTGTGTTTAAGTGCTTCAGGAGGAATTTATCTCATCTCGGAAGGATGTGGATGCCTTCTTCCATCGCTGGAACATTCACACCGCAGTAAAGGTAGGGACACATCGTCTCCTAGGACTAGATTATTAAAATAGAATATTCACCATTTTTTCTAGCTTCGTTAGTCGTCGAAGGTATTCGATTGAACCGAGTGTTAGTGTAACCATAATTTGCGATTATGAGTCGTAATTAGAGATTGGTTGAAGGAGATAAAAGTGAAGTCAGGCCTTCGATTAAAAATAGTTTTGCTTACTACACGTAGAAGCCGAGTGGCCATTTATATTATTGTTATAAATCCATCCCTTTATCGATCCAATTTTCTTAATGGTTACCGCTCAGAATCAAATCGCGTTAATGGTATTTTTCAAGATCGCTTTTAAATTTAAATCGCCGAAGCTTAAAAATTGCATTACTTTATAGTAAAGAATGTCGAAAAAAAACGTTGTATGACTTGAGACATTTGGCACCTTACTTTCAATAGAATTCTGTCAATCTTTGTGAGTGCTGAATTCTCCGGCTTCAGTTATTGTAGTACTTGCAATTACAATTTCTTTAATCTATGCCTTCCATCAGTGCCGTGACTAGGGTATGGCGATGGTGGCATTTGCCATAGACGTCGCTTGCAAAAGGCGCCAAATGTTTCCGCTATAATTCCAAAAGTTTATTTTCTCTCAAATAAATATTAATTTAATACTCAAACATTGAAGTTATTGCTAATAAAAACGCTAATATTCTTCATGAAAATGTAGCAAAAATCATATTCTACGTACACAAAGTGTTTCCTTAATTTTGCCATAGGCGCCATATCTTCCAGTTACGCCTCTGCCTTCCATAGTAAAAATTATTTTAAATCGTTCCTAAAAAACGCCTTCCTATATCTCACAGCTAAAGATAAAGTGGTAGATTTTCGTCATAGGACGTTAAGTACGGCGGGGAGTTAAATAGTGCCAAATTTCTTATTGATAACCGTATTTATAATTATACATGAGTCTTCCACGAATGAAGACACAATTAGCGATCTCCATTTGACTTTGACGCAAATCAGGGATGGCAAACCTATGGCCCCCGAGAGGATATTGTTTGGCACGCAATAGGAAAATTTTTTTACTGGCTGTCTCCTTAATATTTTTCCATTTCTGACACAGTATAAGAGACAATTCTAGCGAGATTACAATTATGTTAACATAATAACTGAGATGGCTTTTGCCCCGTTATTGTTGTTCTGCCACAATCCTTTTTAGATGAGAAATTGAATTTTATGTAAACTTTCTATCGTTCTCTGAGCTGAGAATAAACGATCAAAGTTAGACTATAAAATCATTTCTTTTTTATTTAAAAAATGGCACGTGAGTTAGAAAAGAAAAGCCATTTTTTTTTATTTCGACACGTGGGCAAAAAAATGTTTTCCATTCACGATATAAAGCATCGAATATTAGTCGTCCCTTTTATCAGTTCGGAACTAATTTTATAACATCGATCTCAATTCAGTCTTTTAAAACAACTGCCGTAAACCAGCAACATCCCATCAAAGTTGAGAGTTATTACTCAAGGGAAGCAACGGTAAAGGGTTTCTTACTCAAGCTGGCTCATCGTCTTGGGTTGAGTGTTATTAGCATGACCTCTTGCGTTAGCCTCACTCGTTCCTTAGCATAAGACCCATCTCGTGTAAGTAACGGAGGAATATCGCACCTACCGCTGTTTCCCAACTCCGGCATTCAACCTCTCTCTATCTCGGCGCGTGCAGCTGACTCCTCAATGCACTTGTTCGTCCCAGTTCCCACATTCCACCCTCAACGGATACCCAACAACTTTTGGGACGGACCCGTAAATTAGAACGCATTCGCAAGTAGTTGGCTGTTGTTAGGTCGGAGCCCAAATGTTGTGACCATCCCCATCCCAGTCATCTTACAATTAGCCGTATTTCCCTCTCCCTCTCATCCTTACCTCTCAATCCATTCGTGTACTCGCGCAGTCACGTCTTAATAGCGAAGCGCATCGTTTCTAGTAATGCGTTAACTCAATGCTGGCTGGTGTTCTTACGGCCTCGAAAACCCTGAACGCACACTTGTACCGGAGTAGTATCGTTATGGTTCTAGCATAAGGGATCGGTCGAAGTAATTTTGAAGGGGTGGACGAGAAACTTTATCCGGTTAGTTCGAAATGTGCCTCTTGGGTACAGTAGGGCGGTATGCTAGCTATGCGAAATTTTTTGTTTAGGTTTGTTTCTCCTCCTGTTAGGAATTTCGCGTAATTAGGCCAGAGGGCGGTGAAAAAAGGTAGTGTTTAAAATGAAATGCTCTATGTTTTGCAGTCAAACTAACAACCAAAGTTCTAGTAGAGAGATGTTTTTGACAACTTATCTAACTCAAGAAGAGGGACTTTAAAATCAAAAGGTTAAAAAAGTACTTATCTCAAAGTATCCCCATTCATAACCTAGTTATGGATATTGGATATATCTGTGAGTGCTTCTTTAATCTTTTGATTTTTAAGTACCTGTTCTTAATTTTTTTCAGTCACAAGACGAGCTCAATCGAATTCTTTGTTGAATTAACATACTATCTAATGCTTGGAAAGAATTTCTGAACTAGTTTTTTTAGTTTAAGTGATGTTTTTGTTAACCATTTCTCTGCAGCATTATGGAAGGTATAGTATGTAGAAGCACGTTATTTCTCTTTGTTATGGTTAAATTTTTACGTTATTAAAATCTCTAACGTTATTTCAAATTATGCGTCTTTGGTCAATATTCAAATTCTCAAGCATTTTTTCAGATAATTTTAGCTAAAGAATGTACATGAAATAGATATTTTTGCCACGCGGATGTTGTTTCCATTTTAATTATTCCTGGGAATTTTCATATCGGTTATTTCTGCTAATAATTTAGAAAATTAAAAGATTTAACGTTTGCATTATTATATTAAATACGAACGCATGTGTGATGGTAACTTCTAGCCTTACACGCGTATGTTCTTCCCCGGCCTGTGAAAGATCGAATAACGAAAGGGTATCTTTTTTCAATATACCTTCGGTTAAATAAAACGAATTGAAAAAATACGCGAAGCCGTCAAATAGAGGAGCGATAAATCTCTGGAGAAGTGCTTTTCTCGTTTAATTTTTTATCATCGTTCTCGAGAATTACCGGACTAAAAACTGTCGGCGAAATTCTCTGCGATAATTCAAACTTAAGCCTTTATCAAATCCATCGCTTACAAAATTTTTCGTTCTTTTTTAACGGAACTATAAATTTTTGCCTCCGCCTTTTATGATTACAGCATTTTTTGGGCGTGAGGATACCTTGAAAGACATTTGTACTTGATAAAATACCGAAGGACAACCATGTGAATTTTGGCGAATAAAATGCTTACGAAGACTTTAAAAAAATTTAGCGGTACAGGCATAGTTAGCGCACATAATGATGAATATATCTTTTTGTCTAGGTCGAAGACGATTCTCGAACAAATTATTATAATCGTTTATATTCTTGGAAAAATCACTCCGTCGAAACAACCTCGGAAGTGAAAAGGTTACCTAGGTAACGTTCGGCGGAAGCCTAGAATAACGAAGGATGGCGGGATTAAGAAGGAGCTTTATTTTTAAATCCATCCCAATCTGGAGGAGTAATAAATCTCCACTAAGGAGATCTAAGAGGCGACTGTCTCCTCCTACCCACTCTGTGTAATCTAAGTCCATCCCCCCTCCCTCCTCCTCCCCCCGCCCTCCTCCCCCCCGCCCTCCTCCCCCGCCCCCCCTCCTCCCACCCTCCTCCCCCCGCCCTCCTCCTCCCCCCGCCCTCCTCCCCCGCCCTTCTCCTACCCCCGCCCTCCTCCCCCGCCCTCCTCCCCCGCCCTTCTCCTACCCCCGCCCTCCTCCCCCGCCCTCCTCCCCCCGCCCTCCTCCCCCCGCCCTCCTCCCCCGCCCTCCTCCCCCGCCCTCCTCCCCCCGCCCTCCTCCCCCCCCGCCCTCCTCTCCCCGCCGTCCTCCTCCCTCCCTCCTAGGGGTTAAATGTAAGAATGGACCTTATCTATCTATCTATCCTCCCCCCCGCCCTCCTCCTTCCTCTCTCCTCCCCCCGCCGTCCTCCTTCCTCTCTCCTCCCCCCGCCGTCCTCCTTCCTGTCTCCTCCCCCCACTTTCCTCCTCACCCCCCCTCCCTCCTCCTTCCCCTCCCTCCTCCCCCTCCTCCCCCGCCCTCCTCTCCCCGCCCTCCTCTCCCCTCCCTCCTCTCCCCGCCCCCTCTCTCTCCCCGCCACCTCCTCTCCTGGTTCACATTTCATCTATATATCCATCCTCTTTCGATCTCGATTCCTCTCCGTGTCTTCCTCCCTTCGCATTTCCTCATCCTCCAAACCCTTCTGAACTCCTGCAAGGAATTTGACTCTCTCTATTTCGCCACTCTTTCAAATTCTTCAACTCCTGGGTTCTCTCCTCGAAGGAATCTCTTTTAACCACCGATTTATTTTTTTATACGGATCCATATTCTCGTCATCCTTTTTTTTCCGTCTTGCTTGGATCCTTCTTTTCATCGAATCTATAGCTCCCTTTCGGCGCCCACCCTCTACCAAACAAAATAAGAAAGGATCTTACGCAACTCTGCTCTCATAAACCCCTTTTCAGTCTCCGCTGTTATCCCCTGGCTTCCCTGTCTTTTCCTTCTTCTTCTCCTCCTCTAACTTTCCCGCTTCAATAAATAACCTTACTTCTCAAACCCTATTCCTTTTATTCGCCCGTTTTCGTAACCTAATTCTTCGGCGATCTGAAACTGGGAACGTTTTTCCTAACGTTATCCATAATTTTACCGCAAATTTCATATGCGTTACTCCTGTAACTCGTGTATAGCATAAAGACTGCGTAAACCGCACGAGAAATTCATCAGCTACAAAATGGACACTCTCAGCGTTAAATCCCCCATCGTTGGTCCTGATACAAGGACGAGGTCATTTCAACCGATAACAGGTTCTCTACCGCAGTGGTTTGTGCTTGCAGAGTGTTTCATATGTATCTCCCCATTTGGTAATACATAATCTCTTTTATTTCTCAACAATCTTTAACGAATACACGCACGCGCACACATAACACTTAAAAATAGGGAGGTTACATATCGTACACCCTGTAGGTTACTTATTCGTAGCAGTTACGCAGGCCAGACATTGGATTCTAGCTTTAGGAATGAATTTGACTGTTAATTTTTGAAATTTTGATTTTTTTAAATCCATCTACACCTAATCGACCATTTCCATTTCTTGCGGGGTTTTAGAATCCTTCTTCCTCCCGGATTGATTGAAGCATCTCCATTTCTTTTTGAATCATCGTCTCGCCGCTTTGAAAACTCCTTGGGACTCTCTTCTGGACTCCAATGTCGTGCAAGGTCTTTTTTGGACCACATGCCGTCATCTCCTCAGTTATTACGTTGTGTTGCACATGAGTGAGATTAAATGGGTGCAGAATGGAATGGGTGGGGAGATCACTGGAGGATTCCGAGTGGTGGCATGAGGGGATGTGCTGTCGTCGTAAACGAGGTGGAGAGACAAAGTTTTTAGGGTAGAAAATGAAAATAACCTTCGATAATACCGTCCACTCCGCCATCTCCCTCCGTCGATTTCTTAGCGGAAGTTTTGCTATAAGGAAACAAGTAGTTCTGGAAAGAACTAATCTACCTACTTTCCTTTCAATACAGTTTTAATATATCAGAAGTAGGGGTGTACCCAGGTTTCCTGTGGTACAGAAATGCTTTTCGTCAAATTTGCCGTAGTATGATCGTATGCTAATGTATTTTCTTTGAAATCAGAAAATTATTTTTCCACATATTGTGGTAGCCCTGCTTTTTTGTTCCGTTATAAGCATATTCAACTCGTTTTGCCATTCTATACTCGCCCTACAAACAAAATTTCATTCAAATCCGTTCAGTCAATGCCTTCGAAATTCATAGTAACAGAAAAATTATAACCTTGGTACTATGGTAGCCCTGTTTAGTAGACCCAGTTTAAATATGACGTTTTGGTTATTTATTTATACGAAGATTAAATATACTATATTTGGTTAAAATCGATTATGCCAGTTCTCTAGAAATACGTGTAAAAAAATATTATATAACGTTTTATTGTGGTAGTTCTGCTTTTTAGCTCTGCTTTTAACATTTTGATTTCACTATGGTTTGTTGTACAAATCTTATATACAAAATTTAATTGAAATCCGTTCAGCCAATTCCTTCAAAATCCTTTATCACCGAAAGTTTAATTTTTATTTGTAGCACACCTGTTAGCCTGATTCGGTTAAAATATGCTAATATAGTTTTGTATATATGTGTATATTATAAATATTAATTTGGTTAAAATTGATGTAAACAGTTCAACACAAAAACGTGTAAAAATAATTTTTTATCTCTTGTATTGTGGCTGCCCTGCTGGAGGTGGTTAAAGCAATTATTTTAAAAAATTGGGTGTGACAAGAGTAAATACGCATTTGCGGATCACCGATTTTTGCCAAAAACTAATCAATTATTGTCTCTTTAACAAAAATATCAAATGTGAAATTTCGCGTTTACACGATTAATAGTTTTTGTGTTAGAGCACCTATAATATTTCTATTACATACACACAAACACACATACATCATCGAGATAATGATGAAAACGTGTTCAGGAAAATTAAAAACGTGTATTTCCGTCCAAATATCAAAATCGATTCTCCCTTTACTGCATATGGAGTAAGTAAAGTAGAGCGGAAAGATGCACATATCATGTCAGTAGTGATGTCAAGGAAATAGCGAATTTTTTATTCACCGATTAACTTCCCTATCAATTGCAATTAATAATACTATCGACAATTACTAAAAACATACCTTACTCGAATGGTTGTATGTTCACGTAATACCTTCGTCGTAAATTATCCATCTCTTTTCACTTAAAAACGTTGTGTGTACGTAAAGAAAATAGACGTATTTACGTCCATTTCTTCGTCGTAGATAATCCATTTCCCATTATTTTCCAAATGTTGCGTGCGCACGAAAAAATTAATCTATCTAGTGGTAACCGACTTCTTACGTCGGTGTTTAACGTGGAATATACGGAAAATGCTATCAAGTGGCAAGTAATGGACGAAGAAACCTTGCAAAAGTGTTTTCATTTACTTTTTTAAACGCATATATCTCGACTATTTTTGAGAGTTGGGCCTTGACACTTACGCTATTTCCGTTATGTATCAAATACTATCGAACCGGGGAATTTGATAACACCGATGAAATCGTCGATTCGAAATTCGTAAATCCTCTCGTACTTCTACCATTACAACTAATTACGCAGCGAGTTTGCTTCAGTCCTCCCCCAACAGTCCTTCACTTGGACAAAAAAAAACAATTCCATGGGCCTGCTTACGTTATCATCACGATGCAAGAATGACTGTTAAATAACAATGGCGAATTATAATAGTACGTTCAACCGATAGCCCAAGACGCAGAATAATCTTTGTTAACTCCGGTCGATGCGCAAGAATACGTCGTATTTTATAAAATAATAAACCCTGAAAGCTGAGGTGAAGTCACGACAGGAATAGGTATATAGTCACCGACTGACATGACATTCACATAGATATGAAGTTAGAATTCAGTCTGCCGCGAAAGCGGCGCCTTTCAAATCGTTGGAATACTTTTGGAAATGACTGTACCACCTAGGAACTGATACGGCGTCTTTTTCGTCGTTCGCCTCTCGAGAAAAAAAAAAACTATTTCCTGTTAATTAGAACTTCAAAGAATTCATTTTACTTGAGCCGGTTATTCTTTCTTCATCAACTCACGATACTTTTTGGTTCCGATATTCCCCATTGGCGGCGCTAGGTGGATGAGAGGAGGTGAAATAGTTCTAGTCGTTCTATTCGTCCCCTTTCCTTCTGTGCAGTGTCTTTGATTGCCGTCGCCCGGGGGAAATGCTCTCTCTCAGAAGAGTAACTTTCGAGAGAAAGGAAGAGAATGGGACTTCTTTTCTCCATCCGTCGATCCGCCATCCAAGTTTTTGAAAGGTATTAAAAGTTGAATGAGGAAGACGGCGGATTTCGTCCCCTTTTCTCTTTCGGATATTTGATGGAGCTGGAGCGAGGAAGATAAGTGAAATTAAAAATATTTATATGCCGCCTTGAGTGGGTGGATATTGTGCCGTTTTCCCATTTCCGCGACTCCCTCATTTTTAATCTTCCTTTTGAACCTAAAGTTTTGAAAAAAAACGCAAAGCAAACTATCGAATCCATTTTAGGCACAAAATACCTCATAATAAAAAATCTAACAATTTGATTTTATTTCGGTGTTATGAAAACGCACGCAATCTGTAGTTTGATCAGAAATTCTCAATCCAAAACAAAAATATATTACGTAAAAGTGATTTACATTCACCGATCAAATGAATTGACGCATTGGAAAAAACACGGTAGAGGATATTAAGAGTTCTCATTTATAGGAAATGTTTTTGTACCAGTCAGTTTTTCTGATGACGGAGCTTTTAACAGTTTGTTGGTATAACAACTTCACCCAATCGTTTATTGGTTTTCATTAACAAACATACCAATCAATATATACACTAAAAAATACGCAAAAATAATGTTGAAGATCCCAGAATTAAGGTTTTGACGATTTCCATGTTTTATTTCCCAATTTATCTAGTCCATACTTCTCAGTGAGACGTTTGACAGTGGGGCTATGGTGGTCGCTGCTGTGTGACTTGGCAAATAGGAAATAACAAAGCACCAAACTATGAAGACTTGGTTAATAAAATGCTCGAAGCAAACCATGACATGGGGTGTAAAATGTCACTTAAAAACATTTCTTTCACTCTCATCTGGACTTCTTTACTGAGAATTTTGGAGCTGCGAGTGACGAGCACGGCGAGCGGTTCCATCAGAACATTCCAACGTTGGAAAAACGATACCAAGGCAGATGGAGCATTAATATGCTTGCTGATTATTGTTGGTTATTAATTAGAAAAGCTCCTGGTACATCATACAAAAGGAAATTGTCCGGTAAATCTTTAACCTAGCATGTATTTACATGTATTTTTCTGAGTTTGTATTACTAAAATACAATATGTTCTTCTAATATAAAAATACGTTTTTCTCCATATTTAGACATGCTACACGAATTCTGACTGCAGATTCCAACTCAGCGGGCCAAAATCATTTAGAATAACTTCACTCTGTGCAAGAACCAGACAAAAAGTTTCAATTGGTTCTCCAGTGTAATTATTAAATTGATGGTAATAATATAGATCCGAAAGTAGCTTCTCTCTCCAATTTTGCACGTAGATGAACACGGAATCCAAAATTATTATATACGTAAAAACAAAGCGGAATATTTTTTAAATAAGCGAGATAACAACAAAATTCAAAAGTAAATAATCGCTGATTTTAAGGCACCTTGTATATTCGCATAACTCGATGACGAGTTTGAAAAATCCAATTTTGCCACATGAAACGCTTTCCCAATGATCGTATTCCAGGCTACTGACATCGCTTAGAATAAAATTCTCTTTTGATTTTATTGTGTCTCGCTCTCCGTTCAGTTTCATTACCCTATGTCCGTCGAGAGTAAAATTACAGGGATATTTTGCGAAACATTAGTTGCGCGTTAAGATCCGAACGTGTCAACTTTTCGAGACGGGCTAGGAACGACCCATCACGTAAATTCGTACAATAACTCTCACTTCGAACCATATGCGAATAAATGTCTTTCAGTTATATAATCATGAAAAGGAAGTACACGCGTGTGGTTGATTGCTTGTGTGTGAGAAAAAGGTCCTTGACGTGTAGTAGTTTCCCATAAACCGGCGTGTGAGTAACTCCATTTTATAATTTTTTGTGGTTATTATGTTTCTCAATTTTTATTAGTTGTAATTGTTTCTTTAATATAATCCTTTCTTACGAAGATCAACTTGACAAATTTTATTAAAAATCCCATTAAATTGGGTCGTGCAAGGTTGTACATATTCAAACCCTCGCTTATAAGTAGCAGTCTATAATGGAAAGACGATTCAAAATTGGTTGAATACGAATCTAGCAGTGTTACTTCTTTGCAGGGGTTTAGGTACAACATAACCATGGAATCGCATTTTCAAATAGGTTAAATTAGAGATATGATGTAGAAGTTAGGCAGACGTGCAATCAAGAGGGTGAGATAGGTTATTCTGACACATTTCAACTTAGTTAGTTAAGACTAAAAACTTTATTAGTGCCCGAACAACGCATAATTTTTATATCGTTAACAATAAGAGATTGAATGGAGATGGCAATTTAACAGGTTGAAGTTCAGACGTCTCTCTCAACTATGACACGTATTTATGTATTCAGAGTGGGTTGATGGCAACAGTAACGCAATATTAACTTTATAAATGCGAGATAATATAATTTTCCATTTTAATTCTTCATTTTTTGGTGCAGGATGCATCACACAAAAATCTATTTTAATGAAGAGAGAACCGCAAGCCAAACGTTGAATTCCTCAGCACATTTCCGATACGCCGTTAATTTTACCGGGTTGTTAACTGCAATCCATTACATTTTAAATCATCATCAGTTTCATTTGGAATTTGTGATTAGCAGTGATAACTTATTTTTACCGAATTCGGCTTCATCCATCTCTTATTTAAGTAATCGTTAAAATTATCCTAAGTGAAAACATTTTCTTTGGGAGAATTTTTAGCCGTTAAATTTTCGCTAAAGTTTCTAATGTTAGAATATCGTTGGAGCATTTATTTCTTGATTTAACTCAACCTTATTCAACAGCTTCAAACCGGAAAAGTCATTGTTTAATTTATGGCTATCTTGCAAAATGTAATGGATCCACATTTAATCTCACTCACAAAATTTAAAGCAAGGCGTACATCGTAGAATGAACGAATTATCAAGAAAAATTTAAAAGAAACTAACATTTATGTATTTTGGTAATTACCGTGTTGCGCATCACATTTCCATCTGGACATAGAAAGAAAAACCTTGACCTCCTTTCGCTAGACAGCGGGGCATTACAAGGGCGTTTTTTCACGTGGTATATCCAGCTGTCCAAAGACGATGGAAATGTTACGAGATAGCACTGCAAACTCTTTGCCAAAGATAACAGAGTCGGAGGTCTTCTTGGTAAGGGAGGAGGCGGAGAGACGCCACCGGAGGTCTACTTGGTTTTTGTTTGAGGTCCTTTAAGAGCGGAGATATATAGTGGCCGGCGACAACGGACAGAGTGAGTTTTAGAGCCAGGATTAGATGGAGAGGGAGGAGAGGGTGGGAGAGGGAGGAGAGGATGGGAGAGGATGGGAGAGGGGGGAGAGGATGGGATAGGGAGGAGGGAGCGGAGGAGAAGAGCAAGAAAAGGAAAGAGAGCAAGAGGTGACGGTTTGGGTTCCAGGGCGCTGGCTTGGAATAGAGAGGGATTAGAACTAAGACAGAGTTATTGGGAAATGGAGAGGAGGTGGCGTTGGTTCAGGCGACTGCGGAGGCCTCTGGTGGTGATTTCGGTAAATGAAATTTTCTTGGAATTAAAGATGTCGGCGGGTGTTTCCGGGACCTTTAATTTCTTCGCTTTTTAACTCTTGGATTACAATCGAATGGACATGTAAATTCTTCCTTTGGTGGAAGAATCTCGAATTTAATAGAATGAGTTTCGTCTTGGAGAAATTTTGCCCATGCGTTTTCATCGATCTTTAATCACGTTATGGCGTAAATTATGCAAACCATGACGGGGATTTAATAAATTAAAGGCAATAAGGCCATATCGTGTAAATATTAATTTTTACTCGCGGAAATTTTATTTTTGTGCCAATTTCTACTGTTTGAAATATAGAGAAATATTCCTTTTGCAGGTCCGTTGTATTAGTAAAAATTATCACCTTTTGATAATTTGATTAATAGGTCACTTTAAATTATCATTTGTCCTTTTCACAAAAATAACTTTATTATATATAATCTCGAACGCTTTAGTTGAGATGAAAATCAGCATTGGGGCCGCAGTGAGGCACATATAGAGCCGCATGCGGCCCACGGGCTTCTAGTTTGACATTCATGCTTTAAATAAACAAAGTAGCAGTTATAGGTTAAAATATTGCTTTAAGAAGGATATTATTTTTCTTGTTGTTTTGCGAAAACTGTGGGCTTTTTTTAGACAGGAAATTTTATTCGAAAATATTTTTTTAAATCCCTTTTTAAACGAACGTTACTTCGAAATTTTTATTTACAAATGCTAACCTGCTTGAATTGAAGATTTGACTTCGACCTTCAATTCATAGTTTTATTCGCTGTAGTCTTCTCTCCTCTTTATCAACCTGCTTAAAATAAAAATCAACCAGAAGTTTTTTACGCTAAAAATAACGCTCTCAAAGCTTCCTATGAGGAACTCTTAAAGTTGGCGACAAATTTCGTGCAAGCATCAGTTGACTTTCTTCCTAATAGGATAATGCATTATCGCTTCACTGAGGTCCCAGCGTTTCTATTATTAACTAGTGTGTACAAACAGATGAAAACTCTCATTTTGAACTTGACCGCATGAGTTAAACACGTATTGTACTGTTGAAATAGGTCAAGAGCGATACTCAATTTCAGGATTCGCCCAAAAACGTTTCTCGTTCCTTGGAATTGCAATCGAAGAGTATTTCACTTCGAGAATCTAATGTTCAATGCGTTAATTTTAATAGAAAAAATTTAAAACCAATACTCATTTGATTTCTTCTCTAAACTGTGACGACATGAGAATGATGTCATGATCAAAATCACGTGTACTCAAGAAAAACTTTCAATTCCTCACGAGTTTCTGCATATCATAAAGTATCATGAAATAAGTCTTATCGCTTGAAAACAAAAACTGCAGTATCAGGCTATGAATATATTTTAAATGAAATCGAATGGCTTCGTCCTCTTATGACAATTACATGGCGTCACCGATAGTTCGTCGCTATCTAATGACGTGAACTTACTTACTCTTTTTGCTTTCTTAAGCGACAAAAGTAATTATTTAAAAATATAAAACAATTTTCCATTTTATTCCGATTGATTTGAAAACATTAAACAATAGTTTTTATAAGCGTCTAATTTGCCAAGCGTGCGGATGTTTACATTACCTAAAATCAAGTTAGAACCGAAGTATTTTGCACCGCGGGCGAGAATTCATCCCAGCGACCTCCTTGTACAATTCTATGGAAGAAGTTTGAAAAGCATGTGCTGTCATTAATTCTTTCTTTACAGTAATGATGAAAACTGAAACACTGAATTTGAATATATTTCACATGCCATCGAGACACAACTATGTTTAGCAACATAAACTGCATGACAATGTTTATATACTTGTAGATAGATCGTGTGGAAGGTCGTCCAAGATTTTGACCCTGGAATTCGGCCAGCTTGCTGAAACGGCGTTATTTTTAGCCTTATTCGTATTATTATTTTTTTAAATATCAAGTAAAACAGTGGGGCTACCTATTACCATCTTTGACCATCATGGCTTATTTACTTTCTTCTTCGTTTTAATGTTAATATACCATCGTTTTCTTCTCGTCGGTCGGAGGAAATTCGGGCTATTATACCTTTGTACGTAATCCCGGGTCATCATTTTCTTTACCAAGAGCTGAAAAAAGGGATACATATAAAATAAAACCCTCGAATTTTCTTTTATGCGGAGCCCAAGAGCGAATCAGGAGAGGAGGAAAAAAGATACACAAGACTCCTCCGTACTTTACTGCACGGCCTCTCGATACCCATTATCCTCTCGGTATTCGATTTTTTTCCTTCTCTCCCTCTCTCTCTCTCTCTCTACCTCCATAACTCAGCTGAAGTCAGCGTCGCCCCCGCGAACTCGTGCCAAGTACCTCTTCGCCGGCATCGAAGTTCATATTCTCTTCTTCCTCGCTCCTCCAAGTAAGTGCCGCTCACTCCGGCCTATAAGGAGGGAGTTTGGCGGCCGAGGGCATGAATGGAATACGCCGACTCATCTCTTCTACGCCTCATTAGACCAACATCTCTGTAGCTGTGATGCAGTTACCCGGATTCAACAAACTCCCCATCTCACACCTTCCCTCATTCCATATCTTTCACCTCCTACGCCTTCCCTCATCCCCTTCCCTCATCCCCTTCCCTCATCCCATCTCCTCATCCCCTTCCCTCATCCCCTCCCCTCCCCTCATCCCCTTCCCTCATCCCCTTCCCTCATCCCCTTCCCTCATCCCCTCCCTTTCACCCCTACATCCCCTTCGGGCACACAAATGCCTCATCGTGTGCTTTAAGAGGTCGTGCATCTGCCGATAATTGGACAGGAGTCGCTTAGGAGATTTGGTTTGGAGTTAATGTGCAAGAGGTTGGATTATATTTTTCCTTCTCTACGCTGATTCTGCGCGCAGAATGCGCGTTGGTGCGCCATAAAATCGATTGAATAGAAGACGTATGGTCTCAAGGGCTTCAGCGTGGTTTATATATTAGATTTTTAGTTGGTGGTCGAGTTTACGGGCACGCTTTTTAAACTTACAAGGGGAGACTACGAACCTTGGGTCGTCGATTTCGATGAAACGTTTTTGGGTGGTAGAATACTTAAAATAAGAAGACCCGTGTATCGGCTTTTGATTGAATGGGCCTTAGTTTCGGCAGATTCTTTTTTTCTTTTCGCGGGATTAACTGTGGCTAGGTAAAATGCAATAATAGGCCGACAATGTCGAGCCGGCTGGTTGTCTGAGTGGTTACCGTACACACTTCGGGATATTTTGTCCCGGGTTCAAATCCCACGATATACCATTCTTTTTTCATTTTAATCTATTTTATTTATTAAATTTATTATATTATTATTTATTTATTAAATTTATTATATTATTATTTATTTATTAAATTTATTATATTATTATTTATTTATTAAATTTATTATATTATTATTTACTTATTTATTATATTATTAATTATTTACTTCCTTAAAATCGATGCACAAGAGCGTATTGGTAGCTATTTAGTTATGAATACACATCCGAAAGAACATTACTGTTAGATTCATGCTATTCGTCACTTGTAGGAGAAGCATGTGTACAGGTTTTTCCATGTTAACTGTCGTAAAAACAAGAAAAGCATTCATATGATTTCCCGACTGTTTAAAATCAATTGAATCAATTTTGTCGCCATTTTACCAGATTTGGAGCACGTAACTACAATGTTTAGGAACTCCTCCAACTGCCTCACTTTTCTGCTCACTCGAAGCCCAAGTGTACCTCCAAGTTCTTGCATACAAATAAATACTTTGGGCAGCAAATTTCCCGAGGCGGTGATCGCATACTGGGCCGTTTATGAATACGTGATTATGTTTCTGTCTCTGATATATCTCTGGACAGCGTTTTTACCTTGATGAGTCAAGGTTCGCTTCATGTCAACTCTGTATTCATTTCCAGTTTGGTCGGTATTAATGACGTAGTCTAGGTCATAGTTGGGTATTATGCACAATGTTTGTTTTCGGAAAACCTCGGCAGCTTTTAAAGTTTCTTCCAAAGATGATTCATCTTCTTGAAAAACGTAGTTTGTAACTATTCGCTGTTGAATTGGCAATTATTTCTTGAATTTTATTAGCCACGCTCGAGATGCAGTGAAGATGAACTCCAGCGATGTTTGTTGATAGGGTGCAGCTAACGCCCACTGGATGTAACTTGGTCCTTCCTTTTCCTTGCTTTGCAAAATCTGTCGTATGTACAGTTTTTAATCATGTTATGTTTGTCCAAGCAAATTCCTCCTTTCTCATTCTCTTTACTTCACTGTGATATTGTATTTATTTCCACTGTGATACTTGTTCTTTGCATTTCAACAGCTGCGATCCTCGTTCCTGTAGCGTTAGATTTACAATTCATATTGAAATATCTACCAATACATTCCTGTGCATTGATTTTAATGAAGTAAATAAATAATTATATAATAAAGTTAATAAATAAATAATAATATAATATAGTTAATAAATAATAATATATTAAATTAAAAATAATGAAGGGAATTAAAACGAAAAAAAAAACAACTTGGTATGACGTGGGATTTGAACCCGGGACAAAATATTTGGAAGCCAGTATGATAATCACCCTGGCAACCAAACTGCTCAACGTTATGGACCTATTATTGCATTTTCTCCAGTTACAGTTAATCCTGCAAAAAGAAAAAAAGATTCTGTCAAAACTAAGGTCCATTCAATCAAAAGCCGATACACGGGTCTTCTTATTTTAGGTATTCTACCACCCAAAAAAGCTTCGTCGAAATCGACGACACAAGGTACGTAGTCTCCCCTTGTTAGATGATGGGTGAAATTGCTTTCGTTTATGATATTATATTAACGTGGAGAGCCATGTCTCTTTTATAGTTTATGCTGAAAAACACTAGGAATAAAAAAATAAATTTAATATTATACTAATGGAAAATTATACTGCACTTTACAGCTTTTGTCGATGTAATTTTATTTAATTTTAATTTTTAAAATTAAATGTGTAAAAAGTAGCTCTAGTTTGGGAAAAGGAACTTTAATTACGTTGACCGATCTTAAGCTTCGATTGAGTTGCTTTTTCCTTCATTCATTATCTACATACTTCTATCACTCACGACTCTCAATAAACCATTTTATATTAATCTCTCAATATAGTTGAATAGATGAAGCTTTTATTTGATGTTAGCGATAAAACCTTGGTCGTTATTTTAAATCTTGTTTCAAGATGAATTAAGCAATGAACACTGGAACAGAAATTTTTTTCATTTATCATGAAAATGTGAATCATTTGCTGAAACTTCTTGTTCTTATTTGAGGTATATAAGTGCAATTTTTATTTGCGTAGCAGAGGAATCAGATTTAATTTCAATTTCGGTCGTTAATAACGTAAAAATGCAAAAGACCTCCCGTTTTAATTAAATTAAATTGATCGCCAAATATATTCTTAAACCCGAGAGACGAATTAATTTATATTCCCTTAAAAAAAATCCGTCAGCAACTTTACTTTCGGAGCATTCTCCCAATATCTATTCAGAAAGTTTTATTTTTCTTCTCGCAGACCAGAAGTTCTCCTTTAGAAGACGCGAGATAAATGTTCCCTCGCCCCGTAACGATGCCACGATGCCTTTTTGTTTAAAGCCCCCCTCTCAAGGCGTAATATAAAAGCAACAGACATTTAACCCTTAAAAGTCTCGCGTGTGTATCTGTCCCGCGGGAAAAATTCCCTCCGCCCCACTCCCCAACGATACCCTCGTACTTATCTCCCTCATTACATCCATCAAGCCTTCTTGAAACCGCCTTTTAAAACAACTCATTCATTCCATAACTGAGCCGTAAGATCCACTCCGCTCGGGGAATACCTCGCTCTCTTTCTCTTTATTTACCCATGTTCCCCTCCTAATCCTCTCCACTAACCTTTCATAAAACCCGTGCAGGAATATGTAATTCCCACCAGTCTTATCCTTTAGTCCAGAAGAACACTTAGTTTTTCATCTCCTCTCTTTCTCTTTTCTTTCTCTTCTCCTTACAGTACATAATTCTTCTACTCTCTTTCCCTCCCTCTTAATCCCCGCCATCCCTCTCTTCTCCCACTCCCCTTATTCATCTCATACTCCACTTTCAATTTTCTCTCTCCCTCTATCTCTCTCTTTCCCTCTCTCTACCCCTCTCTACCCCTCTCTCTTACTCCCCTTCTTTCCATCTCTCTCTACTTCCTTCTCTCTCAACCTCTCCCCTTCCTCTCTCTCACCTTCCTTCTCTCTCTCTCTCTCTCTCCCTATCTCTCTCTTTCCCTCTCTCACCCTCTCTCTCACCCTCTCTACCTCCTCTTTCCATCTCTCTCCCTCCACTCTTTCTGTCTCTTTTATTCATATCTGTTCCCTCTCTTTCCCCAGCTTTCTCATGCATCTCCGCTTCCGTGTCTTTAACTTCCTTTCCCTATATTTCACTTTTCCCCGGCTTTTTCTTTATATCTCTCACAACCTTTCTCTCTACGATTTTCTCTAAGCAACACCCTCTTCTCTCTCCTTCCATCACTTTCTCCTAGCCTTCCTCGCGAACTCTTTGCCCATAAAACCTTCTTTTCCCTCTTCTTTAGCGACCTTCCATCTCTCCCACAACTCCGGATTTTCTCCTTCTTTCCTTTATTACATTCCTATAACATCCCGGAATAATTCGCAGGTTCTTAGCCTTTCGATCCCTATCTTAAATTCTTTCGTTTTTCGGTCCTTTCTTTTCTCCCCTCATCACACTCTTTCACCTTAGATCTTAGAATAAGAGGCGAGAGGGAGTGGTTGGGGAATAGAAGCGGGATAAATATCGTGCCCATCGGAATATAAAACTCCCTAGCGAGTGTACTGGGTCGTAGCGCAGTCTAGCCGCTAGAGCGTCTCTCCGAAGCAGAGTGGGGAAACGTGTTCGGTTCTCGCCTCTGATATCCTACATTTCCTGCACCGCAGGGGAGTGGAACACTTCAATGAGCAAGGGTTCCGGATGCTCCCCTCTATCTCCTACGTTCATCGGTAGATAAAGTCTCTACCTCCCTTCCCCCAACCCTCATCCCCAACGGTCTCCTCATCTTCCTATTTATATATATATATTTATTTATTTATCTAGAACTTGCTATACTTGTTGGGTTTCCTACTTTCCCCAGCGTCTCTTTCTATTTTAACATGCTTCCTCTCTATATCTCTCTCTCTCTCTCTCTTTTATTTTACATAGTTTTAACATCCCTCACTTCACTTCCCGTCCCTCCATCTCATTCGCCATTTATTCTCACATTCCTTTCCCGACCCTTTGCCTTTCACTCGAACATTCTCTCCATCTCTTTCACCATCTCACTCACTCTCGCCCTCCTTCGATCTCTCTCTCTCCCCCTTGCTCTGCTTCCATCTTCCTAGATATTTCTCCCATTTCCCTCGATATTTCTTCCATCCTTGTTCCTCTCCCTCTTTCCCTTTCTCTCCTTGCCATTCTCCATCAATCCATCTCTTTCACTCCCCCCCCTCTCTCTTTCCTTACGTATCTCCTTCACTATCTCTGCCTTCCCGTCCTTATCCCTCTCTCTTCCTTTGTCTTTCCCCACCTTTCACTCTCCCCCACCTTTCTTTCTCCCTCGCATTTCACTCCCCATTTTTCACTCTCCCCCTCTTTCACTATCCCTCTCTTTCACTATCCTCCTCTTTCACTCTCCCCCTCTTTCACTCTCCCCCTCTTTCACTCTCCCCCTCTTTCACTCTCCCCCTCTTTCACTCTCCCCCGCCTTTCACTCTCCCCCGCCTTTCACTCTCCCCCGCCTTTCACTCTCCCCCGCCTTTCACTCTCCCCATCTTTCACTCTCTCCCCCTTTCACTCTTCCACTCTTTCACTCTCTCCCTCTTTCACTCTCCCCCTCCTTCACTCTCCCCCTATTTCACTCTCCCCCTCTTTCACTCCCATCACCCTCTTCTCCCTCCATCTGTCCCTTCTCTCTCTTAATCCGTCTCTTCCTCTCTAAATTCCTGTCTTTGCCTACTTTTCCTTGTAAACCTCCGCTGCAACAATCCCGCCGACTATATCTATTTTCCATTCTTATAATTCTCTTCTCTCTCAGCGTCCTGCTATTCCTCGTCTTATTTCTCTCTATCCATCTTTTCTTCGGGTTTCTTCATCGTTTCCTTCCGCCGTTTCCCTTTCTCTTCTTAACTCGAGACTCATCTCGATCTCTCTTTCCAACTTTGCTCATTTATCCTCAAAACCGCAGGATCTCTCGCGTTTTTGTTTTCAACATCTGGATGTCTCCATTCGTTGCGCCATGTTATTTTATTTCTAAGCGTAGCGATTTTTTTTGTTGATTTATTTTTTCCCCTCCTCAGAGTTTTGGTCCTCTTCCCATTTTCGCGGAAGAAAGGGTTTTTTTGTTTCCGCATTTGTTCGCTGCCTTAATCCACGACTATCAGCCATTGTGCCTTTGTTTCCTCGTACTTTCTGAGTAGGCGCGTTTTTTCCTCTCTGAATGGAGCTTGGAATACATGAGGAGGTCGCCAGTTATTAATAGAAACCGAACGGAACCCATCCAATAGATGTAAGTATATAAGTAATAATATATTTTATTTTACCTTGGAATGGATGTCATTGTATGCGCTGGTTACCTTAAAAACACATGGAAATAATTATGCAGAGTGATATTTAGTAAAATTTATCTAAGGAGAAAGAGAGACATTTGTTGAGATTACGTAACTGTGTTAATTTTAAAAAACTAACTACCCTATCCTAGAATGACAATTACTCATTTTGTGCATAACTAAATTCAATATTCTTTCCAAAATAGCTCCATAAGCGCACTTCCTGCTTATATTATTGAGGTTATTATTTTGCAGCGAAAATAGAACGTGTCAATTATCAGTTCCTCCGTATAATTTTATTTCTTACTTATCTTAGTCAATAAAACACTGACATCGACGTCTGTCATGTAGTTACGTGGAGCGTCTCCCGTGGCATGTGCTTTCTATCGCTCGTGCAACGATCAAGTGAGCTCATGAATCGGAGAGATTCGAGGTCAATCATATTCATTGAAGTTGACACGGTTTAGCAGCTGAATTTGAAATGGCAATAATACAGAAATTCAGTGGTGTTGTCATAGAAATGTTGCAGAACGGGTTGGAAGTGTGATTCATGAATGTAAAGTGTTGTTGCAAGTCATCCAATTATAACATTTTAAGGTAGCTGATTAATTTTTTTGAGAAACTTGAGTGGTTGTTGAGTTTGCGTTTACTGAATAAGAAAAACGTTTATGGTATCTGCACTTGAAACGCCATTCACTTTTAAGGTAGAAGCATTTGTGATGAAGTCATTGAGTAGGCAATAACTTACTGATAAATCTATTTATTGCTTAAGTTTCATCGCGAGGCGGTTCCCGTTGGTTGGTCCGTTGGTCCATCTGCCGGAACGCTATACACAAATTCCCATAAGAGAACACTAAAAATCTCTTGCAGGCTTTTTTCTTTTGTAAAATGAAATTAGATGACCTACGATCATCGAACAGGGACCATTATAAATAAAAATAAACAGATTTTTGTTCTTATTGTCGATTTTTGCCTTTGGTTCGCAATGGCTCAAATTATACGTTTAAATCATATTTTTTGGAAAATTTTATACTTTTTAAGGATATGTTGCCTTGCCGACCGTGTCATTTTTAAGCCTCGAGATTGCATTGTCGTCCTTATACTATATGCCTAAGGAAAGCGTGCTTTGAATGCTTTAGAATCAGAGAGAGAATGCACCCTAATATTTTATAATTAAAATCGTTTTTTTCATTAATTTCTTTTCAGTTAACTTCTCATTGAAGCTTACATATTTAACTATTTTTATAGCTATTTTCATAATTATTGTTGCAGTGAATCTTATAATTTACCGGAGTTATAAATTCTCATCGCATATATTCCTTAACATGCAGACCTTTTTCGTTTACATTTTAAAATCATCTGGCCGTATGTACATAATATAATTTGAATATCATTAGGCACCCTAAGCCTCAAAGAAAGCTTGATATATTTGCTGAAGCAGACTTTTCAAGCTTCAGGTCGCGACTACGAGAAATACTATCTGGCTTCCGTGATATGACCGAACGATAACGTGGTGAGTCGTCATGGATATTATTCAAGGATAGAATGCTAGAGGGCATCGATAATTACATTCCAATTAAATTGAAGGTCGACAATAACCAGCCACGTTGGTACAATAAGCAAGTTAGGAGTGCGCTTAGGCGTCAGAGAATAAGCCACGCGAAAACAAGAAATATGTCGTCTACATCATCCGACGAGTATAGAGCAGCTAAAGTTCAGACTTAAAAGGAATCCCGCGCTAAAGCGAGAAATACTATGCGCGAGGCTTTTACTAACTTCAGGAATAAGTTATTAAATAATTATTTGAAGTAGGACCCTAAAGCGTTTGGTCCTATGTGAGAGAGGCCCAAGGTAGACGCCCTACCATACCTTCCCTGCGTAATGATGCCGGTGTCATTATTCATGATAGCGTAGAGAAAGCCAACTTGTTAAACGTTCATTTTGTAAAAGCATTTACAGCTGTCAACGACCAATGCGTACATTTTTTTCGCCTGCTATAAGGAGCGACCTGATGGACGATATGGTATTTTCTGAGGTGGGAATAGAAAGGGCATTAAGTTCCATCGGACCTAACAAATCCACTGGCCCCGAAGAAATTTCTGCTCGCGTTTTAAAAGAATTGAATTAAAAAATAGAACATTTTCTTCGGATAATATTCGAGAAACCCATTTCCCGCGGAGAGGTCCCTAACGACTGGAAGTTAGCGCACGTAGCCCCAATTTATAAGGGCGGCGACAAGGAGAACCTAGAAAATTACAAGCCAATTTCCTTAACTTAAGGTTCTCCATCATATACTCCTTAGCAACATAATGCGATTTCCTGATAGTTATAAATTGTTAGATGATTGTCAACACGGTTTCAGGAAAGGTAGGTCTTGTGATACTCTGTTCGGTCTTTTTGTGAATTGTATACTGAGAAGCGGAGAAAATAATAGGCAGGTTGATGCCATCTTCTTAGATTTTAGGATAGCCTTTGATGAGGTATCTCACAGGGAGTTAATGACGAAATTAAAACCTTAGGCGTTAATTCCAAAATTGTTAGTTGGATTCGCGAATTTTTAAATCATAGGAAGCAGAAGGTAACAACCTTTGAGCAACTGCGATAAATACTCGCATATAAGGCATTTTAATGGATTTAAATAAATGTACGGATTCATGCGATAAAAAAGATCCTCGATTAAAATGGCGAAATCGTTTCTTGAGGAAATTCGATGATTGTGTGAAAAGGTGTCGTTATTGCTTTAAAATTTATCCCAATCGTGTAAAACATTAGAAAAATATATTCTAAATCCAATGCTACTCTTGAGCTGACGGTTTACCTTGCAGACTAGGGGACGAAGACTCGCGGGATGCAAGCAACAACTTGGCTTGCGAAGAGATATTGCACGGAATACTAATTCTCATATGAAATGGCGCAAGAATATTTCCACTCAGTATTACAACTTTCTCGTATAAAATTCAGGTTGAATGTGATATGTTTAAACGAAAATTAGGACAAACGATTTAATTTTGGTAAGCGTGGTACATTGTAGAATGGCAGCCAAACATTCTACCGATTCCTTCCCTGGGCAAAATCAGATGAAATGTACATTTAGAGGAGTCGTTATAAATCGTGTAACTCTATTTAATACAGATTCGATTTTACTTGGAGAAATTTTAGTTATTAATGATATATAAATTTGTCCCTTACCCTTTTAGTATATTTTTAAAGTTAGATGTTTATGCATTTTTAATCCTATTCGGTAATTTAGACTGGTTTATAAGCGCGACAAATCGGAAGAAATTCTAAAAGCTGCGTGCTTCGTTATCAAAAATGACTCATGTGCACTTATTTGCGAAATCTGTACTCCTAAAGAGAAAAAGGGTTAATGGGAAATTATTATCTTGATTCCCATTCGAGAATGGAAAACGTATTCATTCAGTATTAAACGGAAGGAAATTTAACGCAAATTGCCGTTTGACATGTAACTTTAGAAAAATGAGAACACAGTTGCACGCAAGGGCGGGATATATTTCGAAGAAAACGAGAAATATCAAAACAGTCTTAAGAAATTGCGCAAGAATTACATGTTGAGCTTCATAAATTGCCCGATGAAATTTTCCAAAAATAACCCGCCTACATTTATCAAGCAAAAGAGGAATATGGTTACATTTTTCGCATCACTATGTTTTCTGTTTTGCATAAAGCCTTCTGAATGCGTATGAAATTGTATGCTACATACCTCCTTCATCCGGATTATGCTGCAGGTTGTTGTTTTCTAATCTTTCACCCTGTTATTCCATGTTTACAAGTCATTATCCAGCACAACATATCTGATGAAACAGATTCATATTATTTTAAATCTAAGTACAAAGTATGATATACATGGCAAGATAAACTATAATAACTCATGAACATTATAATCACATTGAAAACTTCTCTATAATAATATCTTAAGAACTAGTAATGCACGTATGCTTAGCAGTTTTAATTTTTTTAATTTTGGACATATAAACCAACCGTTTTTGAGATATTGCTACATCTGTTTTATCGTAAACTATATTATATAAATTCGAACGAAATTTCTTTTTTTCTTAGTCAATTCATGTATTCTGTATCTCTTAGTACTTGTTCGTTCTATTTTTAAACGCTCTTATGTTTTAGCTTCGTCTGTTTGTCGGTCCGTGTGTGCACTCAATTAAATTAAAGAGTAAGCATTGAAATTTGCAGAGGGATCTATGATGTTATTTATTACGCTGCCGAAGAATGTTTTTGGTGAAATCGGCGGACTGCAGGAAATTCCTTCAAAATTTCCAAATTAATATTCTGAGTAAATGGTTACAGATATGAAGTTAAAATTTCTTAATAAATTATTGAATAAATTACTTTGTCATAATTATCTTACTAAATTTATAGATAATTTACAATTAGCAAATATAATAAACATCAACAAATAACTATCTCAACTGCTAATCAATAAATAGAACGCGCTTTTTATGAAAACGAAGCTCCCATTTTGATATTCATTTCCGAAGAAATTGAAATGTGTAAATGAAATTTTGAATAAAATTTGGCAAGTTTTAGTTGTTTTTTCTACTAATAAAAAGATTAGGATGGATTTCTATGAACGCCTTTTATATATTACCGCTTATTGGTAACCTTGAATTGTTCTCTCAAAACTCCCCTCCCGATATCAAAGTCCTTTGGGTCCTCAACCACTTCGGCCTCTAGAGAGACGGCATCCCAGAGTGCTTCTGCTTTACTTATATCACATTTCATAGTACTTTTCAGCTAAAGCCTCTGACCTTCTACACTTTTCGGGAAACTTTCCACACCCCTTAATTCTTACTTCTTCCCTCCCCGATTCTTCTATTCCCTTTCGTCGCTCCAATGATCTCACTTTTTGTAATCCTCCGCCTCTTTCCCTTCCTCTTCTTCCCTACCATCCCATTTTAAGGTTATTTCCTATTTTATTCTACCCTTGTATCCTCTATTTTCCCTCCTTTTGCTTCAGTCACTTTCAGGATGGCTCCTCGTTCCTTGGACATTGCTTTCATTTCCATAACATTAATTTCTCTGGTCTCCTCTCTCTCTCATTCCACTCTTCCAACAAGAATTCCGTCTTCAACCTCTCTCTTGATTTTACCACGTATCACTTTGGTAGGGGTTACCAAATTTCTGAATGCATTAAAACGTATTAGTAATAACTCTGACGCAGAATTGTTTTAATTAGCGCGTTTTATTTTATGAACAAGCTTATGTTTTCACTCTATCTGTTCGTATGTGCAATCAATTAAATTAAAATATCAAGTAAACGGTAAAAGATAGAAGACCAAAATTCGCAGGGTGTATTGGGTATATGATGCCATTTACTACGCTGCCATAGAAATGTTTTGGAGAAATCGATGGGCGGCAGGGGGTGCCTTCAAAATTTCCTAATTAAGATATTGAGCAACTGGTTATAAGTAGAAGGTAAAAAATTTCACTGTGTGACCTTTAATGTCATAACTAACACTACAGAATAAATATTTTTGGAAAACTGCGGGAGGCAGGGGGTGCCTTGAAAATTCTCAAATTAAGATTAAGAGCAAATGGTTACAGTTATGAAGTTAAAATTTCTTAATTAATTATTGAATTGCTTTGTCATATAATTATATTGCCAAATTTATAAAGTAATTTAAAATTCTAAAATAACCTTAGTAAATAAAACGCGCTTTTTCATTTTGGGTCAACAAATGAAGCTACCATTTTTTATGATTATATGTACATAATTTTCGTGAAAAATTCAGTGGCGCTCTGCTAATGTTCTTGCTAATGAATTGGTGCTAGTCGCCGTGCAACCTCTGGTCAAATTCATTCCTCTCCTCTCTTTATCTAACAAGCTTTCTCTTTTTATCATCTCTCTCTCGTCCTCTACCTCTCTACCGTTTGGCTGTCCTCTATTCGCAGCCTTGCAAGATCTTCTCCCTCCAGCTCTAGACATTTTCTCTCTCTCCCACTACTTTCTTTTTTCTTTCTTCAAAATCTTACCCTCCAGATACCTATCGCTGTTCAACCCCTTCTGGCCTTTTCTTTCTATCTCTCGGCTCATCCCCCATCTCTCGCTTCTTTATCTTCATGTTCTCCCACTCTCTCAACAGGGATTTTATGATGTAAGGAATTGGACATCAGGAGTACCCGGAAGTGGTATATATTCTCGTTTTGTAAAACGGTAAATGAATTCTCCCATACACCTTTCAAAGAGAATTTTTGTTAAAGATTTTCTTTTAAAACACGTTCAAGGGTTGAAAAAATATTAATCGATTATAGAATTCTTTATAATAAAAATATGCCGTTAAAATAAATTTTGAAAGCATTTTTAGTGATTGAATGACTCGGGCGGGTTCTTGAGAATTTATGGAAAAAAGTTTAGCAAAACTGTCCGACTTTTAATATTTGCGTGCT
The DNA here is from genome assembly GCA_028673005.1 of Tanypteryx hageni. Taxonomy (NCBI): domain Eukaryota; kingdom Metazoa; phylum Arthropoda; class Insecta; order Odonata; family Petaluridae; genus Tanypteryx; species Tanypteryx hageni. The sequence continues at coordinate 177,305,391 of CM054113.1, forward strand.
AACAGTGGTTAGTTCCAAAATAAATGTCCAGAGTTAATCGTAATCTAGTTCATAATTAAGATAATTGCAGTAACCATAAGAATTTATCGACGTATTGTTCAATTGGTTAACTTGTACACATGAAATAACAACACCAAAAATTTCAATGGTTTTTTCATGAAACAATTCCCAAGTATAATTTTAATTAAATGTATAATAATTTAAGTATAAAAATTCGATTAATTTATTTATTAATGATTAAGCGGCCTTTCGCCTGAGCACGTTGTTTAATGGAGTTCATCAGACCCAAATTATCGGGCGGCTTAGTAGCAAAAAACATTGAATAACAGGATCTGTATGACTTAGGAAAAGAAACTCCTTTTTTATGATTCTCCCTTCACAACTGACCTCGACTCCGATTTCCACCGAATAGTTAGGAGGCAACGAGAAGTTTTTATATAATAAATTACTCCCAAAGACAAAAGGAATGTTTTTTTTTGCTTCTACGCTTCCTTCAACCCCCTCATATTGCGTGTATTTCTCGCCAAAGGTTTAATATTTTCGAGTCCTTACCGGGTCGTATCTGCTTTTCTACCTTCCCCCCCTCTCTCTCTCTCCTTCCATTTTCAACACTTTTATACGACTCTTCACAGCAGAGGGCCATTTTCATGACACTGAGTCTGCAATCTCTGCAAATTACTCTTCTCTTGCACCTATTCCAAGCATGTCTTTCATCTCTGTCCCCCTCCTTCCGCCCGCCGCCGAAAATTAAATCCCCTCGCCCACTTTTCCGTCGTCTTCGTCTACCTCCTTTTTCCACGCAGGATGTCACTGCTGTCCATTAGGCCGATCTTCCCATCGTCCCAAACATCCCCATTCCTTCCAAAACAAGCTACGTTACTATCAGTTCCAATCACTTCTCCTCTACTCCCCTCCATCCTCCGAAATCCTATCCCAACCGAGAAATTTCGAACTATGCCAGCAGTAAACCTAAGTGCTCTGCACTAATCCGAGGCGCCCTCGGGAAACTCCATAGCGGCTCAGATTTCCACCTCAATCTATCCGTTTACCTTTATTCTCCTTCTCTCTTATCCCCCACGGACTTCTGCTCTTCTATCTCGTAAATATCCTCATTTATCCGAAGCTAACTAATCTTTTATTTCTACGGCTTCTCTCCCGTCACCTCTCTAAACTATCTACTCCCAAGACTTTGGCCATCTTTCCCATTTTCCTCCCCCTTTCTCCTCCCCTCTATTTCCAACCTCCCTCATATATCTATATGTCCTTGCTTCGTTTTCTCTATCTCATTTTTTGCTCTCTTATTTTCTACTTTCTTTCTCTTGATATCTTTGTTATTCTCTCCCATCTTCTACCTTTAACTCTTCCTTCCTCTCTCTCAATTCACTTGCATATTCAATTTTCTTTCCGACTCCATTCTTAGTCCTTCCTTTCTCTCTCCCTCTCCCTTCTACTTATTCGCTTCTTGCATCTCCGCTTCCCACTTTCCGTCCCATCCCCATTCCTCTCGTTTGTCTTCCTCTCTTTCTCCTATTTTAAAGACAGGCCTGCCTAATATTCCCCTGGCGCGGTTTTAATTACGCCGGCTACTTAGAAATTGGGTCATTCGATCTGGAAAGCATTCATTCGTGGAACATGCGATATGCAGCATGACGGAAGTTTATGCCAAGTCTTGTGCAGAGAGCGTATACTGGATATGAAACTGTTAAGTACGGGTTCGAAGTTGACTCTTAGATTCGGTATCAGCTAACAATATATCGAAGAAAATTCTGTTCTTTCTTTCTAAATCGACTGTATAATGTGACGCCCAATTTTTAGAAATGCATATATTATTATTATTATCTAATCGCTAACGAGAAATAAAAATTCACTGTTATATATGCGTCGACATTTTAAATATTAATTTGAAAATCTTTCATCGTCGTTAAAGTTGAACACCTTAATTAAATTGCATTAATTTGTAATTATGTTTTTGTATATAAAGTGATGATGAAATAACTTCATAGAAATATTTTTAATGCCAGTTCTTTAATTGTTTTTCTATGTTAATATATTTTATAACACTGAAGTATTGAAAAGTATCTGCAGTATATCGCGATACATTGAACGCTTTCGAATTCTTTCCAGAAGGACTCAATCTTACAAGCAAATCATTATTGAACACCCCAAGCTGTAAATGACACCCCTTTCTGGTTTAGCAAAAAATCCTGTAGGTGATGGGAAGTTATTAAGTTTACATATGGGTAAAGATTTATGTTTTATAAAATGTTACTTGGGAAATAAATGGAGTTAAATCATTATCCGTAGCAGTGTCTAAATATAATTTCCAAATTGTAAGATATTTCAGGGATCTTTTAGTAATATCATTTCTTACTATCAAATTTTTTATTTTTGAGCTTGGGCAAGGATTGCCGAGGCACGCAAACAGTTTAGCACAAGAAATAAAACGGGAAATATAATCACTTTATTATTAGTTTTCGAAATGCAATACATTTAATATTTCCTTTCCTATTAATAGATTGTTTTTACATAATAATTATACTTTGTTACACACGAATTTGCATAGAAACGATTCACAAATAAAATGCCACACAACGCAATGACAGTTTTTCATATACATTTTTTTAAGATGAGAATTAATCATTGCTTAAGATATCAAAGTTTCTTGTTCCGGTGGATCTTGTAGTTTTGATTACCTGGAACGACATAAATGGGGAACAATGACAAAACACTCGCACACTTTCACACACCAATTAATTTTTTTGGGGGATTAGACTGGATTGCACCGCTACAAAAATTTCTTGCATTTAGCCTACACACATTTGTCTATGTACATATATATATATTTATATCATATATTTTACACAATCGCAAGTATGACACATATGAACTTGCCGAGCTTGGTGATATTTCCAATAAATTTCAATAAATGTTCACACATTTTTTTCATAAAAAGACCATAATAGATAGTCATGAACAGTTAAATATTAACGACCATTGCCATGGCTATCAGATTATATATATATATATATATGTATTGGCATATGTTTACGACTTTTTGAGATTTTTTCCTTATATTCACAGACAATACAACTTCGATGATAATAATAATAATGTTAATAATAGGTGTGTCAGTAGTCGGTAATATCTAGAGAAACTGCTATAATAATTGATACACATGATGCTAAATAGCTGGTGTTGCCATAGCTACAACGACGGGTGAAAATTATCATGTTTTACACAATCTTGTAGGAAAATAGAAACTTGATCGGGTATTCAGGTTTTATTTTTATTTTTCATAGGTCGAAAAAATTTTCAGGGAAGTAAAACGAAGCAAATATCCAGCATTACGACTTCCAAACGCTAATCAGGGGCCTCGGGGCTCAGCAAGGCAATCCTTTTTAGCGTTTTCGCACATTCCGTTATTTTGTTACAAATGGGGGCACCAGCGCGAGAGGTGCGAGTCGGGGGGAAATAGAATGAAAATATTAAGGGGGGAGGGGGAATCGAGTATTCTGAGCGAACGTTTTTAAGGCGTCGTCCGAAAGTTCATCCCTCTAATAAAACTTTCGGGAGAGGCCGTTTCGCTCACCTACTTGGTATACGAAAAGAAGTTAAATCAAAAGACCGAAGAGAAAAAAGTGAGTAAGGCTTCGAAAAAAAATGTTTTTCCAACTGTCATCCGTGGATAACTCTTTGAATTGAAAGTGATCCATTCTAAGTAAGCACCGGTGGTTGGATAAACTAACATTACTGGGAGGAGGGGGGCAATGGGGGGGGATGTTTGAATTTTTTAAACACTTTTTGCGCTTCTCTCTCATACAGACAAACATTCTCTTTCTTCCACAGAAATGGTACGTGCGCGTGCGGCTATCGACTATCACTTGTCTAGATTAGGAAAATACAAAGAGAACAATCTCTCCCCAAAAGAATGGTATCGCCGGATCAACAACCCTTTTTTATTCGTCGTCAAATGCTAGGAAATGAGAGAGAAAAAAAAATTGACGCGATTTTTGGCCGACTGTCGCGAATGCTTTGCGCGCCATTTTTTGTCTGGCAGGCTTTTCCTTTGCGGTCATCCATTTTGTTTCCGTCTCCGGCGTTTGTTTCCGATGAAATGTGTCGGACGACGGGCGCAGTTTTGTTCAATCGCGTCACGTTGCTCACTCGTACAAGTCGTACCTTCTCGATTGTTTGTTTTTTCGCTCTTATGCGTGAAGGGTTCGGATCGACGTTCTTTCGGTTACCGGCGGACACACACATACACGAGGTTTCACATCTCCCCTTCATTATCTTTTTGATCAGACGTCATATGTAATCCGTAATTGAACACTTTTTTCACGTACGATTTTTTATTTGGCTACACACACACACACACAGATAATTTTTTAAAACTCTACGGAAAAAACTTTGTCTTAATGTGAAATATGAGAGCAATTTTTTTGTTTGAATTTGAAGTGTTTTTTACAGTTTTTTCTTAAATGCACACGTTTGATGAGATGGCCTTGTTTAGGAAGAATATCGACATTTTTTTAAATCTTTACACACACCAAATATAAGTATATTTATATATATATATATATTTATTAATATATTAATATAACGAACGACGACTTTGGAGGAGGGGGATTGTCAAATTCACGATTTGCTCAATACCCGTTTTGAAACTTTTTCCGTCTCCTATTTTTGTCCGAGTCCATCCTTCATATGTTTTTTTTTAAGTCTTCTCCATTCCTAGATTCGGTACACTCTCCTCCCTTATCACCGCTGCTTCACATAATCTTCTTCTAAAGCGTTTTCGAAGAGGACCGTTTATAGTTTTTAAATGTAAATGTGTATATTTATATATCTCAAACACACATAAATCTCCAAAAAAATCACCTCTAAACACTGTCGGCATTCATTCATTCTCACTTAACACTCGCACACGAAATAAAACCGTGAAATACGCTTTTTTTTTCTTTACACGATCGTTTCTTACAACATCATTTATTATTTTTTGTCGAGTGCCTTTAGTGCACGACCTTCAGCGAGGACAGAACTGTTTAAAAGGGGTCTTTTTTAAAAAAAGACAAACATTTCATTGATTTTTTCCTGCACTGATTCGTGCCAAAAAGTAGAAGCGTTGGCAACACAGTGCACTGAAAAGCACTCGCACAAAAAACTCACAAAATAACTACTACAACGGGTAGCACCATATTTTTTTCGTTGAAAAAATAGTTTTCTACTCACAGTGATTCGGGACAAGAAGCATTTCTTTCCTATTAGGGGGACTGATTAAGTAATACAAATAATATTTGTGTTAACTGCTTGATCATAATGCTCACGTTCGTTTTAGCAGTGAAGTATCTCCCTCCATGTATATTTTGACAAGATTTATGGAAAAAAACATTTATTTGCCTATGTAAACACGAGTGCCTCCATAAACACCTTTGCGACGTTTAAAATAATTCAGTTTAATTTATTGTTACGCTATATTTAACTGATAGCCTCTTGTTAATGCGTTTCGTTACCGGAAATTTCGATATCTGTTTTACAGGAATGAAACATTAATAAAAACGTACTGGTAGCAGAAATTCAGGTTCTAAAAATATATATCATCCATTGATAAGACAGATATAATGGATTTAAAATAGAGCTAATCGTTTGGTTGCAGAATTATATAAGCCATTAGCGTTTTTAAGCAAATAAAGGTGAACAAAGTCTGAAGAACATGAGCGTGCAAGAGTTTTTTTTACCTAATAGACTAAAATGACCTTGGTGTCTGTTTACTCAAGCATGAAATCCGTCATATTAAACAAACTCTTTAACTATCTTTAAAAGACACGCAAAATATTAACGCCGAGGAAAAACTTTAAAAATTACAGAGAACACATCGAAATTAAATCGTATATGACCTAGCAACACTTTGAGATAATAAAAGGGGCATTGAGATGGATTTCTTAAAATGAAGATTGGAAGACTAAGACGAAGTAATCGTCTCGTAACATTTTAGTACACATATATTAATGCTATTAACACAATTATTTTAGGGATTTTAATTAAAAAATCACTATTTTTTGATTGCGTTGTGTGTATATTTTACATCTTGTGTAATTTATAATACAGTATTTATATATATAAGGCAACGACAGTTATAATCAGTCATTTGAGAATAATATTTTCATGTTTCAACTAACAAACGAACAATAATATACCGGGTAATGTCATCTTTGTTACTGTAGCTTGGTAGGCATCAATTAATGATTGAAATGGAAAAATATATTCTTTTCAATTATCTCGATTTTTACAAATTGTTGCAAATTATTCACAATTTCAAGCCACTGGTAAATATTTATTGCATAATAATTGCCATCGTCGCCGATTAAAGTAAAGCTACCAAATATTTCGCCGTGCTGTGATAAATTCATGATGTTAATGTTACACATACATATAATAATATACGTTAGAATTTATTTACTGAACAAAGGTAAAAACACGAGACTCAAAAGTTAATATAGGAGAAAGAAAATCGATGGAAACCTTTTTACACTTGAAAAATAAGTTTATTGAAGTTTTATTCAAATAAAATCTGCGAAAAAGTAAAACTAATTAATTATTAAATGCAAAAAACTATAGCGTATAATAACATCGACTTTCATGAGTAAATTGAGTTCCTGTACATCATCTAAAGTTATATAAATAATTCATCTCAAGTTTAGCTTTTATGCGATATCGTAGCGGTTTCGACGGATGAATCGGAATCATAGAAATCTAGTAACAAATTACGGTCAATCAATGTTTATAGGTGTTGCCTCCAACAAAAAAATAATAACAAAACGTAATGCATGGAGCATTAACGATTTGCTAAACTATTTTAGGATAAACGACTTATATGGAAAATTTCTATTGTTATATCGTTAACAGTCAAGGTAATAAACCTTTAAGCAAAACATTTCATTTGTTGTCAAAGAAACAAATCTCCAGACACCTCCGACATGCACTAGATAACCAATTGGTCTTGGAAACGAGCGTCCTCGAAAAAAGAAGACTTTGAGTCGTGAAACGAGAATAGGAAAAAATTGCGGAGATTGTATAGATTTGCGGAGTAGAAAAAAGGGAGAGAAAAATGATTTTTATCATTTGGATTACAGTTTATATAAGCGTTATGTTATCACAGTTTTTAAGTCATTGCTTTTACATGTTCAGAATCGTAAAAACTATCCTTTTTCCACCGTTTCGAGCTTTATTCAGCCTTTCTAGAGACATCCCGTAAAAAAATCAACGTAAAAGCTTTCCTAAGTTGTGCCGCTAGTTCCAACATTGGTTTTTAAAAACTACGCCAGTGACCTGCCGAAATACATTTTTAAAGGAAGATATAATTATCTAGGTATATGTATATTTATATATGTTACATTTACTATTTTTTTGGTGTTAAAACTTGTTTAGAACCACTCTAAATCACTTGTCACACGCACGCACACTGTATGTAGTATTATTTCAGAAGAAAAAAAAGAGTCGAACGAAACGCAACATTAGACATCCGTATTCTTCCTTAATTTCCTGTAAGGCTTCATTTTAAAATTCGTGCAGAAAAGGCGAAGATATTTTCATGGTATTGAATCACCCCACATCTTACAGCGATCGTGGCCGAAAACAATCTACTAGTATAAAATATAAAATCAAAGTTCTTTTAATAGCGAATCAACCAATGGTTGATTTTTGTAAAAGCACGATAACTAATCAACCTTGTGCTAGCTTTGAAATCTGCTCAGCTTCGGGGTGAAAGAGAAGTATGAAACTTCTCTTCATCACCGCACAATATCATCCGCTCACAAAGGATCGGAAGCTTGGAAAACGGTGCCGACTAATATGACGTCATTCTTTGCCGTTTCGCGTCACGAATCTCTGCTTGGTCTGTGCCCCAGCAAAAAAGGTACAGGATTTCTCTCGCCAAAAGCAGTTTCATAACCATCGCCGAATACAATTGGCACTGTTTAATGCCGATGACGTGACCAGGAAAATACCCTTTCACTCGCCCTCTGCGTACTCTCGGATAACTTTCCTCTCTTTTTCTCCAAGCTTTTCGTCCCCTTTCATCCTTCCAACCGCCACTCCTTCTTCTACAATGGATTTGCTTCTACAAATTCTTTTCTTTCCCATCAAAAACCTTCTTCCGCCACATCAAGAACCTATCAACCTTCGCCTGCGACTTTTCCTCTGCTTTTTATTGAACACTTTATTGGTGACATTCCAATTTTTTGCTTCATTTACTTCCCGCTCTCTTCTTCTATTCATCTGTATCCCTGACATACCTACCCATTCATGAACACACACACACACACATATTGACACACATTCAGCCACTCAAACACACCTAGGGATCCATCGTATGAAATTCTTTCCTATTCCATTATCAAAAATCGCAGTGGTTCTTCAAAAGGTCCCGGTATTGGATCTCTATACTTGGAATAAAATATATTTCTTGGTGATGAATGATTTGACCTGTTAATTTAAATTCGAATTTCCTCCAATACAGTTTTTTCCTGAAGTGGCTCAAGGAGAAAAATACGGTGAGGATTGTTTTTCTAGTTGGCCCGAAGATATCGTTGTATATCCCGATCATTGCATATTTCCCTCGAGGGGATGGTCGAAGCATTGCACGTTATCTGGGGCGGCGAGAAATTATATCTACTTCATTGCATAAAAACGAATAGAAACTTTATAATGAAACATCCTCGGATTTTTTGGTAAGCTTTCGAGCATAAACCTAAAAAACACATCTAAAGTATCCCGAGTATTAGATGACACAAATAGTCCCTTTTTTATCATTTATATCAATTTAATTGGCCAAGGAAGAACTTATAGTCAGTATTTCATGTAATTTACACAAACTTAATCTACATATGCGTATACACGCACTATTAATAAAACTGAACCCCCACCTTGAATTGATAAATTAATCTTACAAATTAATTCAAAGGTTTACATACTAATCCCCACACTGCGATTCGTAAACATTTTTAGCAATTTCCTTTCTCCACAGCGGAGAAAATAGGCGATTTAAAAAAACCCTTTTCACGCTTTCTTTCTGCTATTCCCAGAGTAATCGAGCATTGCATAACACAAATGAGAAACAGAAACTCTCGCGTTTCACGAGCAGCTACTACGTTGCAAAATAAACGATGGACAACACTTTTCCGGGACGACGGTCTCACCGTTCCTTAGGAAACGGCGTAAAAACTCCGTTACCTCAGAACCTAAGAGCAGGTACAAGAAAATAATTTGTCGCCAGAGAAAATAAGAAAAGTATTTCATTGCTTGAACCGAAACGTTTCCGTCAATTTTATTCCGGTATAGACGTGAGTTTTTTCGAGACATTGGCCGTCTTATCGATTTTCCAACGCCTTTCCAATCACGATGACAACGACACTTAAACCGATATTTGCCGACATACATAGACATTTTCATGCATCAGCAGTGGGAAAAAATTGCAGGAGGAACCGTGTAGCAGATATCGAAAAATTGAAACAAAAAATAAACCAATAGTCGTGAGATTACATGGGGTGAGAGGGAGTACAGGGTGGATCCAAAGAACTGTTCGTAAATTTCTCTTTTCTACGGGTTTTAAGCACTTTTTTATTCGCGGACACAAGTGTCGGGGGCGGAGGACGCTCATTTAAACAGGATCCTTCGGAAAGCCCTTCTGAAATCCTTGTTGAATATGGTGTAGATCACCGGGTTTAGGGCCGAGTTCATGTAGCCGAGCCAGAAGGCGGTGGAGAAGGCGCTTCCCGGTATGTGGCACACGGGGCACATAGGCGTCAGGATGTAGAGGAAGAAGAAGGGGAGCCAGCAAGCGATGAAGGACCCCATGATGAGTCCCAGTATCAGGGTGGCCCTCTTCTCCTTCTTCCTCGCTATCCGTCGCTTCTCCCTCTCCGGATCGCGCGGTTTCTGCTGCGGCACGGTGTTGTGACCCGATGCGTGGTGCCCTCTGCCTCCCCTGCCCCCAGCACCCACCACGTCGCCCCCGTCCGCCGAAGCCGTGGATATGGCCTCCGCGGACGCCATCACCGAGCGGGGCGTCAGGCCACCCTGCGGAAAAAACGAGGGCTGTAGTCACTTTGGAATGGATTTTTTGTGGTTATATCAGGTTTTTATCATTAAAAAAGAGTGCTTGAATGCGATGAGTTTTATGAAGAGTTAAATGGCTGCCCCATAGTTGCAGCTAGTGTGTCAGATTATATGGGATCTAATTGTTACAGATGCAAATGCATTAATATTTTATCAAAAATTGTAAAAGAAGCAGCTTTCGAGCGTTTTTGAATCTTATTAAAAACACTTGGATAACATTTAAACAACAACAACACAACACACCTTGACGCTTTCCCTTGCGGGGTAAGCCATGCCATATGTCTGCCAATTACCAACCCATCACCACATGCTTCCTCCACACACTTCTATCCTTGCACACTTCTTTTGCTTCACTTACACTCATACACTGAGTCACACATTTCCTCTTGTTCCTCATACTTTTTACGTCCCTTTTTCTCAGTGTCTCACTAACCACATCCAACCAAGTCTTGCGCGGTCTGCCTCTCACTCTCTCGCCATTCACTCTTCCTTCATATATTCGTTTGGTGATTCTACTCTCCTCCATTCTTTCTACATGTCCGAACCACCTCAGCAGACCTCTCTCATACAAATCTGTCACACTAGCTTCCATACCACATTCGTTCATCACCCAATTATTCCTTACTTTGTCCCTACTAGATTTCCCACAAACTCTTCTCATGTATCCCATCCCAACCGCATTCAAACTACTTTTATGCCATACAGCAAGTTAGGCATTAAAACACTCTTGTATTCAGACATTTTTGCTTCTTTTGACAACCATTCATTCTTTGTAATCGACCACACACTCCCTGCCACCTTTCTACCAGCATTCACTCTCCTTTTGATTTCCTCATCTACTCTACCATTTTTACTGAACATTCTAGCAAGGTATACAAATTCATTCACTACCTCAATCGTTCCACCATTTATGCTAAATTGACGGTCGTTCACCTCATTCTCCCGATCGAACACAACTACCTTGGTTTTGGCCACATTTATCCCTAAGTCCATTCTCCCTGTCGTATCATGCTGGCTATCTAACATTCTCTGCAATTTTCCTGGGTTCTCAGCCATTAACACAGCATCATCAGCATGCAAAAGTACACGAACATTTTCTCCACCAACCTTAACACCTACCATATCCATGCATACCTGTCTCACACATTTATCCATGAAGGGGACATGACACATCCTTGTCGTACACCTTGCTCAACTCTAAACCAATCACTCATCATGCCATTCACCCTTGCACATGCCCTACTTCCAGTATACACTACCTTTATAGCATTCAGCAACCAACCATTCACTCCATTCCACAATTCATTACGATTCACTCTGTCATATGATTTCTTTAGATCAACAAATGCACAGTACACTTTCTTTCTTACATCCATGCACTTCTCAACCACTTGCTGTAGGGCAAATATTTGCCCGTTGCAACCCCTTCCAGGCATGAAGCCACATTGCACTCCCCACATTTTATCCATAGTTACCTTTTGTACTCTTTCAATCAAAACTTTCTCATACACCTTTCCAGGTATACTCAGCAAACTAATCGCTCTATAATTCTTCCATTACACCATCCTTCCATTCAGCAGGCACTCTCGAACTCCTTGCACACAGATTGCACAGATCCCACATCCAACACATAAGCAAATCACCTCCATACTTCAACATCTTTCCCGTTATGCCATCCACACCTGCAGCTTTTCCATTTTTCAACATATTTACTGCTTTAACTACCTCGTTCTTACTAATCCCCTCATATTCATTAATATTCACTCCAACAGATTCACTCGGATTTTTAGACCCATTCACAACATTTCCATATAACTCTTCAAAATACTTTTTCCAACACTCCCTTACATCACTCTCATTCCACACCATATCACCATTCTTTCCTTGAATTCCGCTCACACCCTTACTCACTCTTTGCCTTGCTCTCTTCACCCATTTTCAGAACAACTTCTTATTCCTCTGAAAATAATTCTGCATTTTTTCAGCTTCATTCATCCGCAATTGTTCTCTACTCTCTTTCACAATATTTTTTGCAGCTCTCCTTTTCTCTTTATACATTTCATACAGTGTCATGCGCTCATTTTCATTCTTAGCAGCAATCATTCTCACATATGCCTCCTTTTTCTCATTCACAGCCACTTTAACTCTCTCATTCCACCATGCATCACCTCTCATTCTTCCAACAACTGCAGTTCCACACACCTTAGTAGCACACTGCAAGATGATACCTTCAATCTGTTCAAAGCCTTTTCCACATTTTCTTCTCTCATTTCCTCCCTCCATTCACTCTCTTCGGCCATTAGCCTTTCTTTTAGCGCACTTTGATATTCCCACCTATTCATTTGCTCTTGCAGTCTTTCCACTTTTACTCTAGTTACTTTCTCCCCTTTCCTCTTTCTCACAATCCAATTTCTCCCAAGATCTACTCTAGAGATCACTAAATAGTGGTCTGATCCACATTCCGCACCTCTCACAACTCTCGTATCATTCACAAGCTCCCTCAACCGTTTATCATACACAACAAAATCTATCACACTCTTCGCTTCCCCTCTTGTCCATGTATACAAGTAGATTGACTTGTGCTTAAACCATGTGTTCGAGACAAACAAACCCATTTCCATACATACATTTACCAAGCTTTCACCATTATCATTCACTCATGGGTCACCAAATGGTCCAAGGACCCTTTCCGTGCCTTCTTGTTTTACTCCCACCTATTCATTCATATCTCCGAGCATAATTACTCTTTCTCCTGGTTCACACTCACTCAAAATATCTCTCAATTCTTTCCTAAATTTATTCTTATCATATTCATTCTCACCGTCAACCGGAGCATAACATGTAACAAGCATAATCCTGGGCACACCCACTTTCATCCGCACCCACAACAGCCTTGGTGACACTAATTCATGCTTTCTCACATGCATCTTAGCCCTTTCATTCAGTATCAATCCCACACCTTAACTACCGTGCACGCAATCATCTACTCCAGACCAAAAGGCCAAACTACCGTTATTCATTTCTATCACATCCCTCCCTTTACGCTTAGTTTCACTCACACACAAAACATCTATCCTCCTTTTATCCATTTCATTCATCAATTCACTCTCTTTCCCATACACTATTCTTACATTCCATGTTGCAATCTTCCATACCGGGTCATCATCAGATGGGCCAACCTGCTTCGACCTACGCCGCCCATCATGGTTTCGGTCGTCCGAGGCATTCTTATAGCATATTGTAGTAACGTTAAAAATCGGGTAAGCAAGGTTACCAGCCTATACTGTACCCGTGCCACATGCAGCATTCCCTACTAACGGTAAGGGCACAATACCGGTCAGTTTTGGCACAATTTAGTCATCATGCTACAAGCGTAACCAACACCCAGTATTACCCCAGGTATGCTTACGCTATTCTACACAAGCTAGGATCTCTACTCTAGAGACTACCTTGTGAGCCAACATTCCGTTGCCCAAGTTCTACCAACTAGGAGGTATGTGCAGTTTACTGACACACTTTGGACACCATAACATTTAAAATGAATGTAAATATGGCGAAAATTTCTCGAACACGATATCAAGGAAGAGTTTGTATTACAAAATTGTTTTAGAAATCGGCTTTTATTTTAAACTAATAAAATTAACAAAATTGATAATTTTGTAACGTAATGGTTTAAATTCCGTCGACTTTGCACTTTATTTAAGATGGCATTATAAAACTTTTCGACCTTCGCGTAGGTGAAACCTTTTGTTAGGGATGGTGTAACCCCTACTTAGCATAATCGAAACTGTTTCCTTAAGATGACTTTCGTACCAGAAAAGTTAATTAGCAAAATTCGCGCTACTTATATAAAACGAATGTTTGTTTCTTTTAGTTGCCATTTTAAATTCGGAATATCGATTAAAATCACTCGTATAGAGAGTCTTGTTATGATGCCCGTCTTGTATCGCCTTTTAATTTGACGCGTAAAAATATCCATATATATATATTTAATGTTTTTATTATAGTTGAAATAGTAATTGATATAATTAAATTCATGATTCTACGCAGTCGTTTTAAGAGTAAGAACTTCCAAGGAAATTCAAACGCAGGGGAAAGAAAAAACTAAAAGAAATCCGTCCAATAATAATCGATGAATTACCAGAAACCGTCGCATGTTAGAATACGCTAGAAGCAAAATGATCAGAGTTTTGAGCTTGATTGTAGATCTTTACTCTGAAAATGCCCAATACTGATAGAGAAATTCCAAAGATACATCATCATCTTTTCTCTTAAGGCTCCCTTTACACGGTCAATATTTTTGGTAACATTTCAGCACTGTACATATTTATCGATCGCATGAGTGAGATATTGGCGGCATTTTTGATACAAAAGATTGATGGAAAGGATATTGAACAGTTATAAAATATTCCATATCGGTGGTGTATGGTAAATATTGCGTCAGTGCTGCATCAAACAGCCAGCAAATATTATTATTTTTCATCATCGTAGAAGACATTTTCTGATTAATTGCGCTACACATTCGGAAGTAATTTTTTAAATCACTTGGATCACCTAACCTTAACCCTTTAAGAAATTTTTGTTATTGTATTCCGCCCGTATTGTTTACCATTCTTTCACCCTTATTTCCGTTCAACCTTTGTTTTAACTGAAAACTGATGTAATTGCCAAGCGAGCCTTGGCCGACATAATTTGACGAAAATCTCCCAAACGATATCCCTTAAACCTAAAAAAGCTCACCTTTAAGGACTCCTTCCTCCTGCTTCCCACTTCGCCGTCTCCTCCTTGCGTCGACAGCCTCCTTCCCGTGTCCACAACCTCCCTCTTCGCCTTCGACGACGACGCACCGGACAGCGCCGCCCCCGACCTCCTCCCGAATATCGGCTGGCACAGCCTAAGCTTCAGGGGCTTGACAACGGCGCACCGACTGACCACTCCCGAATCCGAAGAAGAGGGATCGAACTCGCTCACCATGTCCGTCTCGATGACGGGAGGCACGCAGAGGGCGGAGGACGTGCACTTGGCGGAAGAAGAGGACGTCGAAGAGGCTGCCGTCGTGATGGTCGTCGTCCCGCCGTTGTTCTCCTCGGTGCCCTTCGTCCTCCGACCTTGGACGTCCCCGTTCACGGAAAGTGTCGAATCCCTGAAGGGACTCGCCATAGGATGTTGGTCGGTCCTCGACGTTTTGATGGTCCCCTGCTGGTGGACGCCGCCGGCGGGCGGTGCCTCGAGGTACACCCCGTTACCGGGGTCCCCTCCACAGCCTCCTTGCCCTTGGTCGCTGGTGCTCAGGTCGGAGGCGTAGTCGCACGTCACGACGGGGATGGAGATGATGACCGGAGGTGGGTTCGGACCCGATCCGGGAGTGGACAGGGACGTGGAGAGTCGGACGTGTTTCCCTCCCTGTGGTCTGTTGTCCGAGTCGCCAGGAGGCCTGTGGGACACTATGGTGGCCATCTCCATGGTGTTCCGCTGCTGCTGGGCGGTGGGCGTGGTCGTTTTCGGCCTCTTTCGGATGCCTCTCCTCGCCCTCGCCTTCGCAGCGAAGTATATCCGGATGTAGACGAACACCATGATGCAGCTTGGGATGTAGAATGACCCCAGGGCGGAGTAGAGGACGTATCCTATGTCCTCGCTTAACTGCGGAAATAAAAGGAAAGAAGTTTGACATTGGTTAGATCGAAAGATATATCTTTTTTTGTACAATTATCGTCAACGTAATGTTTGCGACGAAGTTGCAGGTCTTTCTGTTTAGAGTTACATCATCCATACCAGAAATGGCAAGTGATTTTTGTGTCGCGTGTCAAGAAAGTAATGCGAATCATTAGATTTTTTCACGGAACACTAGTTTACTACTTCTCTAACAAATTTCATATTTTATACAGAAAATACAAGCTTACGCGTGCCAGGTATTTGCCATCCGCGGTCTATACACTCACTCCGCTATATAGTATATTTTTTCTCAAGTTTTTATGTAAGCCGATAGATTTGATCCCCTTCATCTTGTTTGAATTTCGTCTGGCACTTTTCTGCGCCTAAAAATCGCTAAATATCGGCAACGGTTTAGTTCATTGGAACAGTAGTCAGTGATTAAAATGCCGTAGAAGTTTTAATAGAGGCAATTAGACTAGCATCATGTTTCCCAGGTTGAAAACTTCATTGAAATTTTAAACACTCGCCTACCCAGCATAAATGAAAACCACTTTTCAAAGAATGTGTTTCATTCGCATTTTGAACGATCATTTGTGAGGATTTTCAAACATGCGAACGTATAGCAAAGGAAGCAGTTAATCCACGCACCAACAACGAGAGAGAATCGGTGTTACGGATTAACGGCTCATCGTTAGAGCTTTAAATTCCCTTTCTGTTTGGATCATCCTAATAGGGCAATTTTATTTTTGCTTTCCTTCATCTCGTGGATAATTTTTGAGAACTTTTTGTGGAATCGCTGGGAATTACGGTTAATGAACTCAAATAATATGACTCCAACTTTGCTTACCAGCAAATAGTGAATTTTTGATTCCTTTGCGACTACCAATTACTGGTAAATCAATTACAAAGTTCTCCGACAATCAGGGAAGCTGTTGCAGCTGCGAGGATAAAAGCACTTTTTAAAACCGAAGCGATTCACTAATTTTTGTGGATTTAAATGTATCCCCATGGAATGTCTAAAAATTTCCAGTTGTGTGGACTTAATTGATAATCAGAGTACGAACGAGCTTATTTAATTAAAGAGAATAAAAAAACCCTTTAGAATCGTTCCATTCTGCAAAATTATCGTTGAATGCATTATAAGATGAAATTGAAGAGTCGATGAACTTTTTCGGATATTATTTATTAATTATAACGACTTTTCTATTGAAAATATTATGCATTTGAATACTTAGATAAGAAGCTAATTCATTATTGAAATCGTTTAAGTAAAGAAATAGTTAATAAATAAAAATCAAGCAATGGCTAAACAATAAATAAATAGCAACACTTTTGTCTAGTTATCGAATGTCATTTATTTGCTCAACACAGAGATTCATGAGGTCCGTTTTAGCATTAGATGGCATAATTGTCCGATTTTGCAACTCGTAAAACCTATTAAATTGGGGGAACCTTCAATGCTTGCTTTGTTTTCATCAAAAATCTATAATTATTCTCGTCGCACAGAACCTTCTTCGATAAAATCGCCACTCCATACGAATAATGAAAAATAATGATATAGCGACGATTTGTATATATTTTGTTCCAAAGAATTCAATTGTATCGAAAATCATTTTGTAATGACTAATACCAATTCTAAGTTGCCACATACTCCGACATTTAGTAAGAAGGATTGAAACCATATTTAATTTGTGTATCATACAGTGGGCGCCGTATTTCTCTTGCTAAAAATGTTACAATTTCCCTCCTAGTTTTAGAGAATAGGCATCTCACGAGATGCCCATGTAAAAGTTTTACTTATAAATAATTTCATCTCGAAAGGTGGCAACTTTCAAACATGAGTGGGCTGGAGATTTTTTCAGGGTTTTCTCCTATGAATGTTGATGTTTTTGTAACGCGGCAAGTGCGAATTATGGCATTGAGTAATTATTTACAGTTACAAGTTGTGAATGACAGCGGTGTTGTCTCCGTGCAACAACAATAATGACGGCTGTAGCCGTCGTGTCCCTGAAAGCGTTAATTTTTCATTTGATTTTGTGCCATTAGAACGTGAACGAGAATCACGTTATATACTCGAAATAATAGGGGATTAGCATCTTCATCACTCGACCTCATTTCGTCAATAAATCTATAATTTCGTTAACTCTAGTCCGCAGGATGCGCCTTGTTTTCTTCCTTTATGTCGGTCCTCCGCCGCAGCCACCCTCCCACCCCCTTCCTCCAAATCACGACCTCCCCTCTACCAATTTCGGGGATGAAGCGCCCGGCGAAAGTTGACGCTTGTTAACGCCATGGGAGTGGCTAGAGGCAACGTTTCGTCCAGGAAAATTAATTACCGCAATGACCCGTCGTCGCCTTCCTACTTTCATTATAATTTTCACTCGTTTTTCTCTCGTGCTATTTTTTCCCTCAACCTCTCATCGGCAGCTTGCTGAGGCTTGACGAAACCCAAAAAACTCGTCCGTAACGACCTTCTGAAGCCCTCCGTCCCTCCCTCTCCACCTCCCCACCTCGTTCATTCCCCTCCTCTCCAACAAAAAGAAATCTTATTAAAACCTCCTTATTTCCCCTCCCTGTCGCCAGCCAGCCTTAGGGGAAGGAAGAACGTGGGGGAGAGGTAAACACGCCAACCACTTCTTGCTTATTCAAGGAAGGTCGGGTCAACCTGATTGTCACCACGGCTTTCCTGATACTAACACGCGGGAAGGTGAGGTCTCTCCCTCCCTTACCTTTCCCCCTCCCTCTTAAACCTCTCCCGGAGGAATGGTCCGGTAATCTTTTACTCGGAGGATCGGACATCCAAGTTTTACGGCGCGGTCCTATTCCCCACCTTTGGGGGGATCTCAGCCGCAGGCTTCCATCTTCCCTTCACCTCCTCTCCCTCCGCCGTCATCCTCGCCGTAAGACAACCAGTTGGCTGTTGACCTCACTCTCCTCCTACCCCTTCTCGTATCCCCCGCCTCCCTCTACAACCCTCGCCGCCTCACCGCAGATGGCATTACACAGCCCTTCCCTTCTCTCCCACATGTCCCAGGCGCTGCAAAAGTAGGAAGAGACAACGGGGCGATTTGCATTTTACTACAGCTTGTCTAAAAAGGGATTTTCCTGGTAGGCGGGTCTCTCCGTCGTCCAAAATTGAAACTACTTACTACACGCTGGGGAGTCCCTGGACGTCACTATGGACCTCAGAAACAACATGCTCTGCTATTCTGCGTGGTTTGTGTCCGACGAAGTTAAGAGAGAGAGAGGGAGTTGCTGTTACCGCGATGCGGCCGGGTAAGGAGGGTCAAAATGGAGCTGGCAATAGGACCGTGAGGGAATCGCACGATGTAAAGGGAAGGGAGGAGGGGCAGAGCACTGATAGGTCTGCGAGGGGGAAGCAGGAAAAGGGTTAGGGAGTTCTCCCAGGAAAGAGACTGGAAATGGAGGGGATCGGTGGGGCCTGGAAGTTTGTGGAGTGGGGATTGAAAATGGAGCCCGAGGCTTGGGGGGCGGAGAGGGGAGGGTGAGATAGGGAGAGGGGGAGGGATTGTAGGGCGAGCCCGAAGGCCCGGAGGCCAGGAGGCATTTTCGGCATCGATCCGCAGGAGGAGGATAGAGAGAATGGAAGTGACGTGAAAGCTCTATATGGTTTTTCCAAGGGCGGAGGGTGAGCAGGAGCGGCTCCAGCGAGGGGCTGTTTCGGTAGTGCCCCCGCAACACAAAGCCACCGCCGCCGCCTCCTCCACCCCCGCCCTCTCGCGACTTCTCTCTTCTACCCTTTCGGATGCACGCAGCGGTGGTTTCCCACGAGAAGGGAATCCGGATAAAAATCCGGTAGAAGACGGTGGAAAGAAAAGCGTTGCCCGCCGTCACGTTCGCCATGCTTGTGCGTAAACGTATGTAGATGCGAGAATGGGAGGTGTAACATAGTCGTGCGAGGGCGAAAGTCCGCAGAGCAGGCTTGGAAAATCGCGGAGCGTGGTGCAAAGTGTGCGCGCGGGGCCTCTTACGAGTGAAAACTTTTTAATTGTAAATTTCAATAAATGAAGCAAATTTTTCTCTCATTACAAGAGTGCACGAAATTTTTTCCGATGTTCAAAAAATATAATTTCCATGTACAGTAATATTTTTTTAGAGAGCGCGGGGCCCGGTGCAGTTGCACCGTCGGCATCGCCTGAAAATACGTCCCCCTGCGGGAGAGTTTTAAGGGATGAAAAAATGCTGGCGTTTGGGAAATGAAAGGGGAGAAAAAGTGACGGATGGAGGTCTTGAGACGGTGGGATTGCGTTCGAAGATCCGCGATGGAGGAGGACTGAATGTTTAAGTCTTGGGAGGGTGAGTCGGTTGGACCCTTCAGAACCTCCCAACTGTAGCCCCATCCCTTCATGTGTCCTCACTACCTCGTTTTCTTCCCATCTCGAATTCCTGGGCGGCGTTATCTTTTTGGCAACGCGGAATAATGGGCAATTATAAAATTGGTACAACGTACATTGCATAAAATTTCTCCCACACTACGTATGCATCTGGTCTCAGTACACTCTTCCCTGACTGGAAGGAACTCCTGCCACAGAAACAACAAAACCGCGGAAAATGTTTTATACACGGCAATAGTATTAATATGTAGCCTACCCCGCATATGTGAAAATCAAACTTAATACTCTGTTATACCATGAATAAATATAAATTATTATGCGGTTTGGTAAAGGCACATAGGTTTGTACTGAATAACATTTAGTACTGATTTCTGACCTGATTGGTAAATGTGAACATTTCTCAATTTGTATTCATGGGACTATTGAGCACATTTATCGATAGTGTGGTGCGTCGCGATCTATTCTGACTTTTTTTTAGCGATGTTGTGTTATGTATTCTAATGCATTTACTATAACGTGTTCGGTTGACCTCGAGTCATGGATTATTCGAAAGAAATAATGCTTTTATTTTTCTAAGTTTGCTCTCCAACTATGACTAAAGGAAGATATGCGCTCTCATTTATCCAGATATTTTCCCTAAATTTTGTTGTTTTTTTCCTCTGAAAAAATTTCACTTGTACCGATTTTTGTCACTTTACCTAAAGAGAAACGTACCATGGATATGAGCTGGAATGGTGCAATCCTGGAGGAAATAGAAAGCTTCTTTAACTCGAAAGTAGATATCCAATATTCCGACCGAATTATATCAAACTTTAATTTGTTTTGGCCACGTATTATTTTTTGTTGCTATTAAGTTATAATTGGTTTTGTTATAATTCTGATTTATTGTTTTATTTTTATTTTTAGTTATAACAAAAATAATAATTATGACTTTTAAAAATCGTTTCCTAATGTAATTTAGCGAGAAGAAGCGAATTCCATAACGTTCCATTTTGATTCTGGATTAGGAGATAGGATATGAAAAGTATTATCATTTGATATTGTCGAGCGACCAACAAAATACAATTCGATTTTGCTGCGAATTGAAAGAGAAAGTGTGTGTGTGTGTGTTTCGACCGATTAATATTATAGCAGAAGTCCATTTTTGGTAGATATTTTTCATCTGTTTCAAATATCCAATTGGATTTTTAATTGAATATGTAAGTTTAATTGGAAAATTAGATTAGTTGAACGAAAAACTAATTTATCGGCGCAATTGGAACGCTATAAGGGTGAACCCATGTTGAAAATCAACAAACGTTTTCGCGGCGGAGGGAAAACCACGAGAGTTTTATTAAAATTCCAAACGAGGTGCATCGATCGATCGCATTGAGTGTCAAGGGATTTAATATTCATGGAAACCCAAGAGGTCTTACGTTCTTTTGTCGCGTATTGTTTATAAGTCATGTTGATAGGTGGGATCTAATAGAAAAGTTGAACGAGAAACTATGTAACTCTGATCCATTAATTTATGATTATCCCTCTTGTAGCTTACAAGGACTTGAAAAAAATCCTGTTGTGATCAATTTGATGCACAAGCAAACAAATTTAAATGAATCGTGATGTTGAAACCAAAATGGGTTTTGCTACGTTAATTGAACTTATGAAGGCTTATAAAAATAATTATTCAACTCATTAAACTAAAGTTTGTTAATTTTGCCGTTGTGAAACTGGAATGGTCGAATTCGATGAGTACGAATGCTTTTACACAGCTAAACTTAAAGTTGGCGATATTTTTAGCAAGTATGGGCTGAAATGTTCTTGCATTTTTTCCACGAAAACATTATAGCCGTAGAGCGTGGCACAATACGAATATGCTTATCTTTGGTTTAGTTCAAGATGATTTCGGAGCGACATCGGAGGCTGGGCTAGGTTTTATGTCACCATACATACATACATAGCAATGGCCTTCGTAAACGGCATTAATAACTAAGTTCTTTTCGATATTCTTTCAACCCTCCTTTCCTGCATCCATTCTTATTTCATTTGCTTAAACATAATCAACTTTCAATGAAACTCCCATAAAAAATCGCAGATGCCTAAAAAATATCATGACTTTATTTGTAAATATCAATTCATACATGGTTCATTTGGCTGTAAGAGTTTAACTTTTCAAGTTCTCTAACTCGATTAAAGTGTTAAATTTTTAAACATATATGTTTGTTTCGTGAAACTTTCTTTAATAATTAACATTTTTCAAATTCATCTCAAAATTTCAACGAAGTGATTAAATTGTGCAAATCTGAATTCCTGTGTTCACGCACCTTTTTATTCTATCAGCGCCATCTGTGCTGCAGACCCGTAAACAAAAGCGAGGTGATTACTCATAATCACCTAATATAAGGCGGTCGGGTTAGCGTTGGCAACGCTCATTCTCTTTATAAATTTTAGTCAATAAATGACTCTTAAGATGAATATAAAAATAGTTCCACTGGTCCATTTAAATGTCATTTGGTAAAAATATGAACGGCTCTTAAACATATATCTCTACTACAGCTCTTATACTGCCAATAAAAAATTAAAAAACCGGAACTCTTTCGGAACCGGTCGAAATTGAAACGCGAATCGGCTCAAAAGTGTACTCAAGCTAGAGAAACGTTCTCCAGAGAGATTAAATAAAAATCAATCCTCCTCCCCCGTTAAAATTAGCCGCCTCGAAATTAATTTCTATCTTCATAAACTTCCTTAATCCGTCCTTGTTGCGAGACACGTGACACAGTAGTGCCTTTAAAATCCTCGGTTGCAACCTTAAAAGATTGAACCCAGCCAAGCTGCAGGGACAATGAAAGACTCGAGATGTAGGCGGATAAGGGGTAAGAGATGGAGAAAGTCATAAAAAGAGAGGTCGGATATGGTGAAAGAGAGAGGGTTTTGGCGGGGTCAGGTAGTTAAGATGGGGGACCGTGCTCTCTTTTTTTCCTCCCACAAAGGAAGAAATCGCTCCCTTTACCTCCCTCTCCTCTCACCGTGGGGCGCCACCGTCGGTTCCCTACGCCTATCTCGCGACGGAAAGGACTTCTTAGCTTTGAATATTCATGTGCGCATAGAAGAGTGTAATACGTGAGTTTGAATACCTTTAACGCTTCGAATTACCCCTTCTGAAGGGATGGATAGAGAAGAAAGGGTGGTCGAGACAGGGAGAGGGTATAGGATCATTTCCTAGTTCTTCCCTTGCAAAAATTTCCCCGAAGGTCTGTGAGCGTCATGTGAAAAAATCTGACGTGGACATGACTTTCTCCATATCTGTAATGTTTCTAAAAATTCCAAATAGGTTAGATAATAATAAATATTTTAATAAACTGTGAGGAAATTTTAGACTACAAAGAACAGAAATAAACTCAAACCATAGCCTTCTGATATTGGATATAGCCACAAAGCTCCAACATTTAAGAAAAGAAATTGGAGCGTTACTAAGATGTAACTAAGCGTCAATTGTTGACAATAGTCGTTGGTAGGTGGCGTGGTTATGGCAGTTAAATATAAGATATCTCTTAAACAATGCATTATATGAAAAAATGTTTCAAACAAAGGTTGTAGAAAATTACATTTCCTATAATCTTTATTCCAATATATCTTTACATTTATCAAATTTTAAAGCAAATATTTCAAAATAACGGATAAGTGACAAGAGTAAACACCCACTTCCGATTTACCAACTTTTACTAAAAACTAATTAGTTCTTGGGACTTTTATAAAAATGTTAAATATAAAATTTCGCGTTGACCTGATTAATAGTTTTTGTGTTAGAGCACCCACAAAAAGCTATCACATACACACATGCGCACGCACACCCACACGCACACACACAGACATACACTAACACACACACAGACATCAACGAGAAAATGGTCAAAACGTGTTTAGGGTACCTCAAAACGTGTATTTTCGTTGAAATCTCGAAGTTGATTTTTTCGTGAATACATCACTTTCTCCTATACTACGTATATGGTGAAAGTAAAAAAAACAAAATTGTGTTATGCGTGCTTTTTTCTTTTGAAAATGTCGTTAGAATCTTACTACCCTGTTTTTTTTTAATTTTTTTAAAGTTGGTATTATACACTTGTTTTATTTTTACCCGTTGAGATAGGGAGGAGATGAGTTGTGCGTCGAGCGAAGGACGCATTCTGTGGGAATAACAGGGAGACCTAGGGCGAAATGTTACGGTTATTTGGATGTCGTTCACGCCGGGCCTTATCCAGAGGAATAGGGAGTTTTATTGCTAAAGTCCTATAAGGAAGCTAGAATAAAGCACGTTTTGTGTTATTCTTACTTATGCAACAAGCGTCCGCAAAAGAAAGTACACGGAAGGGAATAATTCACAGAGAAAGAGGTCTTCAGCTCAAATAACGGAGATGTATACCCAATGTCTCACCATAGGAATATTTTGGCAGTTTAGTATAATATCTGCTCATAAATTTATCGATATCCTTCAAAACGTGCAACTAAGTATTTTTTGAGCTGAACGAAATACAATTTATTTGGGCCGTCATTATCTTTTCACCATCTAATATATTTCAAGTAATATTTTGTTTACAGTTTATTCTCAGACACCAGAACTTGAAAATTTGTATGTTATGTTAGCTTCAATGAACTGGCGAAATTAAAATAAAACGTAGCCTTCATAACTGAGCCTATCTGGTAATTCGAAAAAATATTTAATTGTAGTTATGTGACGCGATTCATTTACAAAATGAACTCCTTCATACATTATAAAGCCTAAAGTCATATTTTTATACCAAAAATATCATTTATAAAAGAGTCGCATGAGACTATCGTTCAACGGTGGGCACATGCAAGTTTTTCGCTGGAAAGGATACTCAAAATTGTATCTTTCTATATTATAACCGCACTAATGTGTGTTACAGAAACTATTTCTTACTTCCGTATGAGCTAGAATGCTAAACATTTTCACACTGATTATTCATGACTTATAAACAAAAGGAAAAATTGCGAAAACGGGAAGTTTTTAAGTTTAAGTGCCCCAAAAATCTTTTTGAAAATTCGAAAGATTTCCATAAGATTAACATTGGAGCATTGTTGCTGCCAAGCACGTTTCTAAAGAGGACTTTCAGAAGCAATTTGGCGTTTAAACTAGGCATGTACGCGGTAGATCACGGGGTAAATAAATCGTGATAGGTAGTCCGATTTCGACGAAACTTCAATTATAATACTCTGCGTGAGGTTTTGCATGTGACAAATATGCAGTTATCTAACATAAGTAGATGGGTTTGATGCCTGGAACGTTTCCATTCTCCATGTGATTTACACGTAAAAGAGTGTATGACATATTTCGTTTACTTTTTAAAATTACTTATAATGGTTCTAGAAATAATAAACTTAAACCATCGTGCGTGCAAAGAACGCAAATTTATTTTGCTACCGTAGATTTTTAAATTGTATTCGAATTGACTCATAAAACTGTTTTGTAGACGAAAATTGAAATTTTTTTTAATAAAATATTTCGTTGCCAAGAACAACTAGCATTGTTGCCATACTCATAAATTATAAAGGACCGTGTTGGGAAAACGTAGGAAGACGGGAATATGGGGAAAGAAAGAGTGAATGATAGAAGAGAGAAGAGAGAGACGAGAAAGAGAAGAAAAGGGGGAGGGAGAGAATGAGGGAAAGTAGAAGTTTGGGAAAGCGGGAGGTATGATGGGAGGGGCATATGTGGAAGTAGAGAGAGGGAGAGGAATGGGAGAAAGGGAGAGAGAAGCCCAAAAATGCGGCTAATTTTCTATCTGAAATATATGCTAAAATGAGGTTCAGGGCTGCAAACGGGCAGCAGACGAATTCGCCTGGCGTAGCGAGGCACGGGGTTGACGTGCGTAACGCGTAGGGGCGGAGCCAGTAGCTGTAACATATTTTTGCCAGTATTCGGTAGAGAATAACTGCGTAAAAAGCATGTTTCCTAGTTATGGTCTTAATATAAAGTTTATACATAAAACCGCGATTTTATGTGCCAAATGTTATATTAAGAAAACAAGAACTTAACGAATCCCGACATGTTCTTCCGGTTATAAATATTCGGACCCAGTCGAGGCACAGAAATAATGTTTTAGTTTATAATGTATCGATTTATTGGAGGGAAGAGTGTTAATGCTGGGTGAATTGCTAATGGAAATTCCCATCATATTTTTTAAATTCACTAGCTGCTTAGTGCAGCGTTGCTTGCTGAATCAATAAGATGTGCTTCTTTCCACCCGGCATGGTAAATTAATGCAATGCGTGGGTTTATTTTTAGAAATGTATTCCAAAATATTACAACTATTGAACTATTGAACTATCTCCGACGGTCCTGCATTTAGGTTATTCCAGTTCCATATTCGGTCATGAGATGGCAGTAATAGAAAGATGCTCGACAAATATTTTCTATCAAAATTTTCTGTTCAAATTATGTTTTGCGACAAATGCTGCTATTAGATATTTGTACTTTTTTATTTTAATGTTTTTACGACATTAGTGTAATGCAATGGAAATCAATAATGTGCATATGTATAATTTTAAAAAATGCGTGTCAAAATACTACAGTGCCTCCTGGTGACGAACATTTAAACTATCTCATACGGTTTCGCATTTTAGGTTTTACCGGTTTTTATCACTGCCATGAGATGGCAGTATGGTAATATTGCACTACACTAATATATTCTATCTAAATCTTTTAAAATTAAATTTTCCTACAATGGCTTATATTAGATACTCGTAGTTTTTAATTTTAATGTTTTAGGCGATATTTTCAACAAAGAAAGAAGTATTAATACTTTTAATGAAATTTCCATAACGTAGTTAAAAGACCATGGATCAAAGCTGTCCAATAACCATTCAGGGGCAAAAAATGGTAAATTGTTACTGTGCGGTGACCCGAGATCTTCGCATTTGTTAAATATGAAGTGTCATTGGTCCTTTCTGACACACTCAAAACGCACTTAATATATGTTTATAAAAATGCAGAAACTATATTTTCCCATCCATTTGTTTTTCAAGCCTATGAGTTACGTCAGTCAAAACGTTGCATTATGCGGAAACAAATAAATTATGGTAAAAATATTCCAGTTACAAGATGTAATTCGGAAATTCATTAAACATTTTTCAACTATCTCAAGAGAGGATCAATTAAATAGCAAATTTACTTGATGCTAAGAAATTTTTATCTTTTTTATATGCTAATTAGTTTTTTTGTCTTAAAATTATTTTTACGGATTTTATAGTTTTTATTGGATAATTTATTTAAATTAACTTGCATTTTTGGATATAATAATTTGGTTTGTTAAGAGGCTGTAAAATTTGCTTTAGATATATACACGCGAACAGCATTACATAATCTAAACTTTCAGTTCAACGTTTTCTTTGATCTCATTTTTGGTAATCCACCAAGTAAAATTCGTCCAAAAGTTTTCTAATTCCAAAAATTCAAAATTTTCAATGTCGCAGAAATATATTTCAGCTTCAAATTAATACAACGTCAAGTTGTTCTGGAATTATTGATTGCTTAGATAATTAAATCACTAAGAGGTCAAATTAAAAAGAGGAAAAATTTACCGAATATTTTTAACCCCGATTAAAAAACATTCTCGCAAACATGACGCCGTAATGCGCGGGTCGTTGGCTACCAGAAACAATAACAATCGCCGAACGGATGCCGAATCGCTGATGTAAAAAATGGTTGACAGGAGAGAGCTAGATAAACTTCTTGTTTTGCTCGGTCGGCCTCCTTGCAAAAATATAACGGTCGAAAACAGCAGTTATTCGTATTCAAATATGCGCAAACAACGGGCAAGCGCCTCCCGAATAAGCCATGGCTTGACCCGGTCCCTTTTTTCCCCGGCTATTGCCTCCCCTACCGATCCCTGCGCGCGCCGCCTGTCAGCTGCCATCTTTCAGAGATTGGGTTTTTCTCCGCGCGGATGAAAATGCAAGGAATGCTTTCGAAATTCGCCACATTTCGGAGCTAGTTGCGTGAGAGGGGGGATTATCGTCGATGGAAACACAGCCCCTTGGGAAATGCTTGCATGGGATGAACTTCGTTTCTATCTGCCCAGCGGGGACGGACGCTTTTGTAGCAAACGCGGAGAGGGAACCAACCGAGCTGATGGATATATATATATATATATATATATATATATATATATATATATATAAAGATATACTATGTTTTGGAGCCGTGTTAACAAATGAAGGTTAACTTCGTTGATTGCTGCGGTTAGCGAAGTAGAGAATGGGCAAGCCAGCCCCTCGGTGATTTGAACGCTTGGTAGTTAATTAAGGTTGGAAATGGTTTTTGGCGAGAAATTCATCGTTATGAGATTTGTTCGTCTGTGATAATTCATTCGGTGAAACGGATTGTGTCGCGATTAAGATATATCGAAAAGTAGAAAAAACATTGCCGTTCTGACAATGTTTTTCCTGTCAGATTTTTACTTTCTCCATATACGAAGTATAGAGAAAGTATTGTTTTCTTAAAAAAATTGAATTCGAGATTTCAACGGAAATACATGTTTTAAGGTCTCCTGAACACGCTTTGACTATTTTCTCGATGATGCCTACATCTACATGATACCCTGTAATTCACCTTTTGGTGAATGCCAGGGCGTACAGTCCACCAAAGGTCCCTAGTTTTCCTACGTTATCTTTACCTGTTATATTCTCTAATCACCCTAGGGAAAAACGATCCTCTATATTGCTTCGTTCTACAATCGATGTCTGTGTGTTTGTGACTGGAAATTTTGGGCGCTCTAACTCAAAAACTAATAATACGATCAGCATAAATTTCATACTGCCACCACTACACCACCTACCGGCGATTATTGTAAACATTTTACGCTTAATTACGTCATAGTAACACTTTTATTTTATTAAATGTCGGAGCTTCCTGGCTTTATCCAATATCAGAAGGCTACTGTTTGAGTTTATTTCTGTTTTTTGAAGAGAATAGTCATTCTTGCTTTTAAAGCATTTTTGAGGGTTATAGGATTAATGTAATATGATACTCGACAAAATTTCATCAACTCATAGCTTTAGTGCACTATGGAACATTGCAAAATTGCAAAACGAAACATTTGTTCGTACACTTCCTCTATGAAGTTAAGCATGCTTTCAGTATCTCACATTATCACGGCTAAAATTCAGATTTATAATTATTTTGCTAAAAGTATCAATTAAACTCCATAAAAATTCATAGTAACTCATGATCTTGAGCATTAGAGATTTCAGTAACAAATTCTACGTTTAACTTATATTTTGGTATCTATTTATAATTTCTGTGATGAACGGAATACCGATAAGAATCTCAGGAGAGAGAATTCACAGAACAATAGTAACGAATGCTTCCCTTAGCGCACTTGCTCCATCTTTGATAATAAAAAAAAATCTCGTAAAAAGATTCGTTTTTGTTGAAAGCGATCAATAAGTGCATTTTCATTTAATCAAATATCCTGCCATTTTTACGATGGGAAATGCATTTCGTTGAATGCTAAATTTTTGCTGATATCTTTGAAGCCTCACACGTAGTCAACCCTGGGTGGAACTATTTTGGTTACGTATATATTGTAATCCGTGCCTATTAATCTAACTGCAGTAATACACACGATATAAAGCGAATAGTAATATATGTGGAAATAACTTTCGCAAAAAATAAATGGAATATTTGCTGACTAACTCACCTAAGCAGCAAATGCGGGCATTGATGGAAAATGATCGAATGTCTTTAAAACAAAAATTATGAACAACGTTTACTGTACCGATGGAGCTACGGAAAATCCCTTCGAAAAGAGTTAATGAACGCTTTAGGTCGAATACTCGAAAGCCGAAAAAAAAGAAACGGAAACCGACGAAACAGAAAATGTTTTTCCAACTATACATCCGTGAATTATTTCCCGACGTAAACTCCATCAACCAACTAAGTGAACATGTTCCGCCCGGTTTTCAAGAGCAATCAAACTCCAAATTAACTGTGAAATTTTAATGCCTTTCGCAGTCGTGGGCACTCAGCCCGATGGCAAAAATCTACTGCCATTTTACCGCCGCTCCTTGCGAAAAAATAACATTCCCGTCCGGATGAAAAAGAATCCGCTTGCTACGCTACCCGACGTCGGTTGAATCGTAAAATACGAAGCGATCGACGGCAGACGTTTTTTCGATTCTTTTTTAGCGGAAAGTCGTTCTATATGCTTCTCCGCTGACAATCGCTCAATGCTTTCAAATAGAAAGACTCTATTTCGGCCCAGGTTGGTATATGGCTGGTCGAGGGACGACCTATGAAAAATGAAATGGCATAACGCATGAAAAGGATTATAAAGGAGAGACGAAACCTTACATTTTCTGGGTTAATGGTATTTTTTTGCATTGTTTTACATGGTATGGGAACAATAAATTCTACAGAAAATTATCGATGCCGCCTTACGGCTATAATGTCCTTGCACATGGCATAAAAAGATACGCATTTGTTTTGCGTAGCAGCCGTCATCATTTAGGAATCTATTGTAATCATATTATTGTAGAATCGCCGTTGATTACGGCTGCTTTGTAGTCATAGCGCGCATTAAATTTTACCATTATCATTTATTATCATCATGATTCATGTGATCATTCAAGGTTAAGGTTATCGGAATCATTTTCATTATCAATAGGATTCAAGCCGCGAGATCATTTTTTCAGAAAAAAAACATGACTGCGCGCGAAAAATATTTGATTTATTCGGGACAATTTTATGAAGAACCGATAGGTAGGAATATAATATTGTCTTAATTCAGTGGAGAATCATCGTACTTGTCTTATGACTGAAAACAATTTTAAGAATAAGCTCGTATAAAAAATTGAAAATTAAGTTCTCTCCTTATGTATCTCCTGTTTATAGCCTTGTTATGGTTATTGGAGGTATGTAATTAATTTTTCAATTTTTTATAGTTAAGTGCGTATTCTAATATTTCATTCATTAGCTGATAACCGAATACGTGTTGGATCTTTATGAATACCTTCTCGAGATATTATTTTAGGATTCATTTGCTTCATTGGAAATTGAGCTCAAATCATTGTGTAAGAATCGTCCGAAGTAAAAAGGGTTTCGACGAATATTTAGTCAGACCGCAACGTTGAATATAGTTACAAAAAATCTGATGTGGCCATTACATGATTGTCTCCATATTTTTAATATTTCTAAAAATTCCGAATAGGTTACATGATAATAAAAATTTTAAGGAATTGCGAGAAAATTTTAAAGACTACAAAGAACAGAAATAAACTCAAACCATATCCATCGGATATTGGATATAGCCCCGAAACTCCAACAATTAAGAAAATAAAAAGGAGCGCTACTAACAAGACGTAAGACGTAACTAAGTGTAAAATGGTTACAATAGTCGCCGGTAGGTGATGTGGTGGTAGCTAAAAAATTAGTTTTTAAAATATCTCTTAAACAATCCATTATATGGGAAAATATTTCGAACAAACATAGAAATTAACTTTCCTACGACTTTTATTCCAGTACTTTTTTACGTTTATTAAATATTAAAGCAAACATAAAAAAACGGATAAGCGACAAGAGTAAACACCCACTTCCGGTCGACCGACTTTTACCAAACACTAATCAGTTCTTTTTCCTTTAACAAAAATGACAAATGTAAAATTTTCGGTTGATTTGATTTATCATTTCTTAGAGCAACCGCAAAATTCCGGTCAAAATGTGTTCAGGGGACCTTAGAACATGTATTTCCGTAGAAATCTCGAATTCGATTATTTTCATGAAAACAATAGGTTTTCTCTATACTTCATAAATGGAGAAAGTAAAAATCTGATGTGGCCAACACATGACTTCCTACGTACATAGTTGGTAATTTACGAGTTCGCGGCGCTGGATCGCTGTCAATATTGAAGTGAAATATTTCCTTAACAATTGGCTCTACAAAAATTAGTACATACAAAAGTTAAATACGATTACGTTAACGAAGAATTACAGGAGATATTTTACACAAACGGAAAAATGACAAGAATAAACATTCATTTTCGGTCGACCAATTTTAGCTAAAATCTAATCATCTTGAGTTTCTAATACAATTGCTAAATATGGAATTTTATGATGATCAGATTATTAGTTTTTGAGTTAAAGCGCCCACAAAATTACGTTCATACAGACAGACACACACACACCCACAGACAAATAGCCAAAATGTGCTCAGGGGACCTTAAAACATGTATTTCCGTTGAAGTCTCGAATTCGATTTTTTTCATTAAAACAATACTTTCTCTATACTTTGTGTATGGAGAAAGTAAAAATCCGAGTTGTCGGAAAGATACTCTTAAATATTTTATACAGCACAAAAGGAGATGTTACAAAAGTATAAAAGGAGATGTTACAAAAGGCTTGTCTTCGTGTGGTACAAAACCCGGGACATGCCATAAGGAAGAGAACGATGACAAATGCACAATACGGTATAATTTTTCAAGAGCATGAATGCCATCTTTCTTTATTCCTGCTGGCGAAACATAAATCTGTCGCCTGCCCGAGATATTGGGACGTTTTCGACCACAGCGGACACCGATGGAGTCCCACCTCAATCTCGAGTATGTTTTAATCACGGTCATGCGTTTACCATTTCGATCGGGTTATTTCAAATATTGCGTATGCCATTAAACATACAGATACTTGTGTGTATGTAGAAATGTCTCTCTAGCGACTCGCTCATTGTAGGAGCGTTCCCATTCGTAGTTGGTACGGCAGATAACCTCCTCGGGAACGACGATGAGGTTTGCGTGTCTAAAGCTCGCATTGCGTGAAGCTATTTCCACCGATTCACCGTTATCTCTCACCCCTCCGCAACACGTGTTGCAGCTATTATCGAATTCCGCCGAAACTCAGGTTTTTTACCTTATCTTCGCCCGTGCGTTCCCACTCCGATTCCCCTTCTCTCTCTCTCTCACTCTCCATCTCGCTTTCTCTCTCTCCATCTCGCTTTCTCTCTCTCCATCTCTCCTTTCTCTTCCACTCTCTCCCCCTCTCACACTCCCGCCTCTTTCCCCCCCGCTCATTGTCTATCTTGCCTCTCATCTCCATCTCTCCTCACCCTCTCCCTCTCGACGGCCTTTTAAACTATCTCCGTTATTGTTCTTCCTCACACACTCGATCCCTCTCTCCCTACACTTTTCATCCTCTCTTCCCCTCTCCATCTTTCTCCACCCCTCTTATTTCCAGTCTCTCCCTCTCCTTTTTCCCTCTTGTTCTCTACCTCTTTACCCCCTCCTCTCCCCCTTTCTCTCCCCTCCTTTCCTATTTTTTCCCATCTCTCTCTTTTTCTCCCCCTCCTGTTACCCCTTTCACACTTTGCCCTTCCCTTTTCTCCCCTTCCTCTTCCCTTTTATCCCCTCCTTTACTCTTTTTTCCCATCACTCTCTCTTTTCCCCCATCTTCTTCCCTCCTCTTCCCCTCTTCTAAACCTCCTCCCTCGTCCTCTTCTCTCCCTTTCTGTATCCTCCACCCTCTTCACACCCCATCTTCCCCCTCTCATTCCATCTCCATCTATTGCTCCTCTCTCCGTCTCTCACCTATCATCTTACCCTTTCGCCTTTCCGCCTTCCCTCTCTCTCTGCTACTCATTTCTTCATCTCTTCTCTTCTCCCCGCACATTTTTTCTCCAATTCCTCCTGCTGTCCTCCACCTTTCCCCTCGCTCTCGCCCGTCTCCTTCCCATCTCTCCTATTCGTCTCTCCTTTTGTCCCTCTCCCATTCTAGTTCCCTCTCTCTCTCTCCCTGTGTTCGCCGGTGAAAAACACCACTTAACGAATTTTCTTTTTTCTCTCCAGCTCGTGTTAAATACAAGCCCCTTTTCGCCAAATTTCGGTGGATGCGTAGGATTGCTCGCGTGCGTGAATTAGTACGCAAAGGAATTTCAGGGGTATTGGAACGGTTCGAAGACACGCGCCTGCGTGCCTGTCTACATCGATCGCGCGAAGATGAATTACTATTTTTTTAGCCGTATCCGGGAGAATTTTCGCGTTATTATTTTTTAGTTTTCACTCCTTCCGTTCGTTCATTTTTTACCTTACGCGACCTGGGCGCGTCGCAATCGGGTGGGCCACTAGCATTCGACTTGCGTGAGATTTGCGATTCCGTGCGAGCACTTCTACTGCGGCTCTCGTGAGGGTTCATTCGATCGCCGGCCAGATCGAATTCTCGTTCCTTTAGACCACGCTTAACATTTTTTAATGCCACATTTCCCTCGCGCGATGTTCCTACTAAAGTGATCCGCAGATTACAATAGTAAATGAGTTTATACGAGAATAAATTGATTACATAACGATAAATAAACCATATAAAATATGACCTTCATTAGTTCATGAAATTCGGTGAATCATTAGTCTAGGTATGGTACTGAAAACCTAAGTTCTGCTCAATAGATGCTAGATACAGGACCGGTCCGAGGTATTTTGCCGCCCCGGGCGAGAAACAACTCCAACACCCCCTTCTATAAACAAGCAGTTTAAATACGGATACTCAAATGTGTTAGGGAAAATTTCGATATGAAGCGTAGTATTATGTGGGTGTGATACATGGGCTAGGAGATAAGAATATGTGAGCAGGTCAGAGGTGTTTGAGATGTGGGTATGGCGTAGACGAGTGCAAATTAGTTGGAATGTGAAAATGACAGATGAAGGTCAAAACACAACAGAGGGAGGTGGGAGATTAATTAGAGTGATAAGGTCAAGAAGGAAGAAATGAGTGGGTCATATTTTGAGAGGCAACGTATACTTTAATATATCTATTATTCCAATGGAAAGACCTTATACACATTTCACACTTTCGCTTTAAATTGCCAAAAAAACTTGTACAGTATATGGGCGTAGTTCGGTTAAACTTTGTTTTTGTCAATCTCACATTTTGATTTAAAGAGGTGAGATACAGCAGCTCACGATGAAATTGAAGTTCAGGCAAGTTCCATGAGTAAACTGCTTTATATTTATTAAATTGCTCAACAGACTCCAAAAATCGCCTTGCTTCGGCGGGGTCGCCATTTTCTTCGACTCCGATAAACAAGCGGCAGATGTTACTGTAACTCGTCCGAGAGAGTCTCGCACCGAACCGCTTAGCCACCCCCTTTCTTCGTCAAAAGCTGATTTTAATTAAAATTCCGCATTCGTTAATTGAAATTCTATTTAACTTTTACGCGGAGGAATTTTTTTTACAAATCGACGGTTTGATTATTCCCGGAATTCCACGCGATCTCTCTGCAACGTGGGATGAAAAACCTCAAGGGTCGCGCGAAAAGTGTAGAATTTTCGGTCGCATGGCTTGCCCATGTACCGCGCTCGCGGAATCCGTTAATTTCCGAACAACGTGCATTAAAATGGAATAAAAAACACAATCGAACCCTTCGCGGTTATCGATCAGAAGCGGCCGTCACGGCGCGTTAAAAAAATAAACTCGTCGCTTCCTGACGTCATCGTCGTTTCAAACTCGTTTCCTCTCTCCATATCCCGTTACTCCTCACCTGCCTCCCCCTCCCTCTCTCTCTCATTAGCTTAATTAAAATAATGTCGGCCGACGAACGTATATCGCTTATTATCCCGACGTCGCTTATGTACGTATAACGTGTTCGCGAAAGAAATACCGCGCGTAATTCGCCATATAACTATGATCGGTTGGTTGAAGGGAGGCGGATGAACTCGCCGCTGTTGTTTTTTAAAGGTTCTCCTTCACTTGCTTTCCGCTTTTATTTTTTTCACTCTCCGGCATCGATTCGGCAGGAAATGAGCGATCGTTGCGGTGGGAGAATTATCGTGCTTAAATCTCTAGCGGCGCTCAACTAATTACCGAGGTGATTGAGAACGATAGGAAACGTTGGTGACTTTCAAAATTTCCAGTAATTAAGGACGGCGGATGAATGCGCTATTTAGTGGCGTTTCGTTTCAATTCTATCGAGATTTGATTTAATAACGACAACATTGGTTTGATTCAATGGTTTTTGTTTAGTTCTAGGATTAATTATTTCGCTCGTTTGTGGATCTCTTGAGTATCATACGTATTATGATTTACTCTTTATATTTCAACGGGGAATTATCGATCTCGTCCTATGGCTGAAAAAATTCAAGAACTAGCACATAAAAAATACTTGCCTCGGGTATCTCAAATTGCCACAAAAAGGTTATTAAAATCAGATGCACATTTCGGCTACAAAGCAGCTCTCTTCAGTTAAAGAATTTAGACTCTATTTTCGTTTAATTACCGTTAAAGACTGCTGCTTTGTAGCCGAAATGCGCATGTGGCTATGGGAGATATCCATGACAAGTACATATTTTTAAATGCTTGTTCTTGAACTATTTATAGGTTCTATCGCAATCAAACTTAATTGTTATAAAGAATATTTTCAATCTTTTATCCGATTAAATAACTCTTTCTGGGGAGGTGGAGCTACGTTTCTTTTTAAATTGGCAAATGCCTCCGTTGTAACATATTAGCTCACAGAGGAAGTCAGGAGGTTATCAGTGCTCTGATTAGATGCTACATATCTTTTACGCAATGTTTTCCTAAAGTATGAAAATATATTTTTAATAAGGTTTTATGTAAGCAAATATATTTTTCAAACAGGAAAATGCTGTCCAGAAATGGTTATGCTAAGCTCACCTTTCCATATCTCAGTCTTTAAACTACCTGTAATCACATTCCAATCGTTCTCCCGCGGATTTTTTTATCATTAAATATATCGTTCCACCGCTGAAATCCTTCCGATATATGTCGTTTACTTCCGTTCCATTTTCTATAATAAAAATAAGGTTTTTGTTATTCATCGCGGAGCAAATTATTTTCTCTATTATACAATTCGCAGGCAAATGTCTTGAAAGCTCTGGGAGAGATGTTTTTATAAAATTATTTTTAAAGTCGAACGTGTAGATAAAACATTTATATCTAGCAGATTTATATGATGATCTATTTGATGATGTGTAGGTATATAACTGTAACATTTTATAGGTTTGAGACGTGGATTATGAGAAGGTGTGAGCAAATTGGGGTATTTTGAGATGTGGGTGTGGCGTCGGCTGGGAAAAATTAGTTGGACAAAGAGAAGACAAAAGAGGAAGTTTTAAAAAGAATAGGAGAAGAGAGGAGCTAAATGGAGTAATAAGGAAAAGATAGAATAATTAGTTGGATAGAACTTTGAGAAAGCATAGAAGGGAGTATGGTATGAAAGAGGAAAATAGGTAGGAAATGGAATATTAGACGTTTAAAGAAAGGGATGTTTGAGATTATGATGAAAAAGGCGGAACGAGCAAAAAATCTACCAAAATGTAGAATATTTAAGACGATGAACTTATGCTCTCGCCAATGGCGTTCACTTCTTGGTTTTAAATGTTTGGTCCATACATTCTAGTCAGCATGTATATTTTATCATTACCATTCCCAGCTCTCTCTTTATCTTCCAAGAGTTCAAAGGAGAAAAATTCTGTATTTGACTAGGGATCGAACCCCTGGTATCTTACTTTCAGGGCGAATGCTTTAATCATCAAGTCAATATGACTCTTCATTCTCAAATTAAAGCATTTATAGAATGAGAACGCCAGCTAAGGAATAAATTTTAACAAACAAAACGCCGTCACCGAGGAAGAAAATTCATGATTTAATCTCAAATGGGCTATTTAACTAAACTTACAAGATGAGAAGTTAACTCTAAAGTTCTATGTTAGCATGCTTAAAGAAGTTCAAAAATTCTATTTTCATCTCTTTTTCTGTTTCTATCTGCCTCTTTAGAGATTTCTATATATGTTTTATTTTTCTGCATATCTTTCTCTATCTATCTATATCATTATACCTTACTACCTTCCTCTTAATCTTTCTACAAATTTTTCTTCGCCGCTTGTTCTATCCTATCTTCTAAATTTTCTCCTTCTCTAGTCATATCTTTTTATCTCATTTTCTTTCCTCAGTGATTTTTTCTCTCTGTCACTTGGAGGTCGATCACCTCTCTTTCTCTCTCTTTTCCTCGCTATCACCCTTTTATACGACTGATCTTTCGTCGAAATCTCATATCCTTTCTTTTGGACACACTCCTTTCTCTGTAATCAAAAAGTTTCAATCGTCCCGAGTAATTTTTCCTCTCTTCTTCTCTCTCTCTCTTTTCTCCTCTACCTAAAAGGTTCTCCCCTCTTTCGGACGAATCAATTACCTTCATCCATTCTCCCCCTTCTCCTGTCCCTCTTTTGTCCAGGCACCACAAGGTTTGACATCGTTCAACAGATGGAGCCTTGTTTCTTGTCATATACTCTTTCCAATTTTGACTTTGGTAGAGGCAAAGGTCGAAAGCGATATCGTTTTTCTGTCCTAAAGGTCATCATGTAACATGAGGAAAAAACTCTGGTAATCCACGATGCCAATTTTTGATAGATGCGCTATGAGTGAGAATATTTTTGGTCGATTAAAATTAGAAAATTTGGACAGCAAGTGGAACATACCGTAATCTCAATAGTGGGATATGAATGGTCAATAGGTAGATTATATAATGAATTGAGAAAATAGAGCATGAGCGTCACAATGTATTTGTAAATAGGAAGAAATTACATTCTATTTTAAACTGAAAATCGGACTAAGGTGCAAAGAAATTAAATACTTTGATGTACATGTAAAAATATACTTTATTGGAATATATATATTCACTAGATAGCTTAAAAGCCTTAGGAACAATAAGAAGTCAGTTTTTGAATTATATATTTGTTACTTTAATTTTGAACTAACCAATGTTGTCTCAGTCGCACGAGTCATTTATTATCAACATATATTGAATTTTGACATTAATAAACAAGACGACCCAAACGAAACTTATGATTCCTACTTTCCACATAATTATTTTAATTTAAATGTGATGTAAATTCATTACTTTTTAGAATCAGATGTTCAGATGTTTGTATGCTCCAATCATTTACAGATTATAATATTTTTTCCATATTGATTAGCATAGAATTGATTATTGTCTGTGTTAAAGTTCTCTCACTCGCCAGCTATCAATATTATGAAAACATTCAAAGACTAATCTAAAGTGTAATGATGATATTATTTTAAAATGATTTTTTTTATGATGTCATTATATAGTTAACTTGTTTATAAATTTATGTATTTACTAGAGTATAAG
This sequence comes from Tanypteryx hageni, assembly GCA_028673005.1. NCBI lineage: Eukaryota > Metazoa > Arthropoda > Insecta > Odonata > Petaluridae > Tanypteryx > Tanypteryx hageni. Next base: position 177,344,656 of record CM054113.1, read on the forward strand.
CCCATTGAAATTTAGCGGGTTTGTGAAACGGCTGGTAAAGTCCAACAATAGTCGTTGCAATAGCAACACTCGTAATGAATGATGAAAACGCCGATATTTACGCTAAATTCAAAGAAATGCGTTCGATAAGCAAAATTCTGCTATAAAATTAGAATTTCCATTAATTTTCTGAGAGTATATTACAAATCTCGCTCCGATATTACAATTCTAAGATATTTTAAAGCGCAAAAGAAAATTACCTTACACGATGTATTTTAGATTTCTCATGTAAATCAAATCCTGGAATCGAACCCGGGATTTTTAATTTTCAAAACAAAAACTATCCTCAGGAGCTCTGCCTTAGTAGTAAAAGATTTCCACCAAGTGTCATGAAAATCGGTCAATTGGTTCAAATGTTAATAGGGGGAACAAACAGACACAACGCAAAATCGAGAAGCCTATTTCCATTCTGGAAAGGAGGCTAGAAATCGCGTTCGGAAAGATTTTTGAAAATGAAAAAATCACTAACTCAACGAATGATTTTTTTTTGCTTGTTATAAATGAGAAATTCAAGGAACGGTTAAAATTACCATAATATATCTTTCGTATGGGAGAAATCGATACTCATATTAGATATGAGAGGCGCGCCGGATTTATAAACGGGTTAGCAAGCCCTGGGGTCCCGGAGTTTCACAAAAATAATGAAAGATCACAAAATGAAAATCGTGTTAACCATAGGAATAAGCAGTAGTAATTGACTTATCAGTCAAGTTTTTATAAAACTTCTTCCTCTTATATGACTTATGTGACTTAAAACAACAATAGTCCCAGGCCTCCAAAATTCACTATTCACCACTGCTATGAGACATGAAAAGAGTTAAGCATCGATTACTCCCATTATAATATCGTTCATTAAAAAACGTTCTTAGGAATTATATTTTCTTTTATGAAAGTTTTTTACAACTAAAAACCTTGCTTTATGACCGTCTTGCTAATCATTCAATGATAAAAATATTAAATTGTTGTGAAAACCCATGTAAACCATAAGTATAGAGGAATGTAAGCGAAAGGCATATAGGTATTTTATGAAATAGGAGTCGGAAGCATCTAATTTTACTTATCTCGGCGTTTATTTATGGTTATTACTGCACCGTAAAAAACAACCGCGTAAAATAAAATTAAAAATCCACAAACTTAAAACACGACATTTGCAAAAAGCGCCCGGGTTATCTTCCTTACTCGCCCGTTGAAAACTTCCACTTCACGCGGAAAGTCAACGAAACCAACTGGACCCAAAACATGACAGCGACGCAGTGACTAAAGATAATGAAAAACGCCGAGCAGAGCGAACGCGGGCTTCAACATTGACGCGAATTTTGCAATTAAAACTCCCTATCATCTCTACTCTCCTTCTTCACCTTTTACGAGGGCAAAAAAGCGATGCTTTTTTTATGCAAGGATGGACCCGTACCTTACTTTTTATTTTTCTTGATTTCGCGTTGTGTTTTTCCATATAAACAGGTGCTCTCCACCCTTCCCTCGCTACATCTTCTCTTTCATTTAACTCTCTCTTCTTTTATCTATATCAGAAGTGCCCAACCTGGTTCTCGCGAGCACCGATGTGCTCCTCTGCGATGCTTGAAATCCCACACGCAAGCATCGGGAATTTAATTTATTTCTCTCTCTAAATTCATTAAAATTATTAATGTTAACTTTGATGTTGGTTTGTTTACATTTACGATGATTCCAAACTTGTATGAATTCAGCGGTGCTCGCTTGACACTCTAAAATATAACTTATTCCTCGTCAAATTGAAAAGGCTGGGAATCCTAGCTCTGTATCCTGTCCTACTACTTGGTAACAATGATAGGGCTCGCCTCAAACATTCAAAAAGCACTCATTTCCACGTTCCGCGAAATTCATTGGTAGAGACAGGAGAAAAAGATATATGCATAACAGAGTTTCACATTATTTTCTACGGATTAAAAAAAGTCATTGCTGCGGGTTCCGTGCCATCTAACTGCTCTTTCAGTTGTTGGTCATTCGAGGAATTTATTCATATGTAACAAAATAATGCTTTCGTTTCTTTACTTTTCCCATAGTTTTTTGTAGAAGTACGTGTTAATTAGAATTTGCCTCAATAAATGTGCACCATATTCGGTTTTGTACCGAATGTTCCATTGAGAGAAAGGGGGAGCGGGAGTAAAGAAATAGTATAGGAATAAGAAATTCGGATACAAAAAGCAAACAGAGGGAAGAACTGTGAAGATCCTGTAGCTGGTTTTCCATGTAACATCGGCTAGTTGCGGGAGGTTGACCTTTAGTAGCAGCGATAGAAATGCAAAGGTACAAGGAGAAAGGGAGTTGGAGAGCAAGGAAGAAAGGTCGGGAGGGATACATGGAATAAAAAAGATCATCTTTGCCTCGTGACTGGAAAGGTTTTCCCTCTTCTATCTTTGCGCAATATCTCACCGCATCACCTCAAATCGTTATGCCATATTCTCTGTCTGTCCGTATCTCAAGCAATTAAAAAACAAAATAAAATAGATAGCATTTATTTTAGCAAACGTACCATAAAATTAAAAACCTTTAACAATACTCCCGCCATTCGTGTTATATCAGTTGATTTGTTATTGTACTGTTGTTTCTGTAGTTCTCCGAATGGAAAGCGTTTTTATTCTCTCGGTTATTTTGGCTTCCATGAAGCAAAGCGAAGCTTACCACTCAATCTAGGCCAATATATATACACATACGCTGTCCGAGAAAGAGTGGACACATTTAAAACATTTCTAGTGAGAAAATGAATAAAGCTACAAGAGTACGGTTTTCACCACATGAAGGCGGTACTCTGAAAGCTTTACATACGCTACTTGTTTTACCGAGCGTGCATGCGCTCGTTGCATGGCATCCAAGATCACCGGATTTAACGCTCATGGACTTCTTCCTCAGGAGGTATGTAAAGGACTAAGTGTACTGCACACGTGTCACTTCTTGACCAGATTTGAAAGACCGCATCGTCCATGCTGGGGAAGAAATCCCACCTGGAATGTGTGACGACGCTTTCCGGACATTTGAATACCGAATGGACATTGCGCGAGCAATAAGGGAGGCTCAGGTTTAAGAGCATTAAAATGAAGAAAATATGAGAAAAAAATTTCTGTTTCATATGGTGAAAACTGTACTCTTCTAGCTATGTTTATTATCTCAGTGAGAATGTTTTAAATGTGTCCACTCTTCCTCGGACACCCTGTGTATATTTTCGGAGTATTCGCAGTCAATTCTAATTAGTTTGAAGAGAGGCATTCAAAATTTTGAAACTCCACATGAATAATTGTATGGGAATACACACAGAATAATACTGGATAAATTGGTTGGCGTATTTTATTTACGAGTTCGATGGACACTAAAATGCAATTTTGATCGAATCTTAATGGGAAACATTTCTGTTAGCATTAAAAGTACCTATTTTATTTGAGTTTTGTTTCAAAAGTTAATCGAGTACCTACTAAAATGAATGAAAATATGAGTTTGTACATGTTTATTTTTACTAGCTATGTGTCTACGAGTACCGATTAGCGGATGATATCGTTTATCTCATTAAAGCTTATCTAAAAATGAATATTATACCGAGTAAGATAACTTTTTGCCGGCTTAAGTTTCAGGCAGAAATATTTTTACATAATCATTTAATTAGAATTTCTCCACTTTGTCTTACTAGTTTGTATTACCATTAAGCACTCAGTTTTCTCAATAAAGTATTATCGAGCTCTTCTTATGGCTAAATAAAAAAATAAGCACTTAAAAATCAAGCTGTTTTGTTAATCCTGTTCCAAAATATGTTGCATTTAATAATTTTTGTTACTACATTTCTCTCTTCAAAAATTCTCTAATTATTCATTAGCTTCTCAGTACAATTATATTAAGCAAATAATTATGGGGTAATACATTTTTTCACATTTATGTTTTTTTAAACTTTAGGCGAGGTTTTCTTTACTTATGCCACAAAAAATTACCCGCAGTCTACGAAGTGTAAACTTCAGCTCTTTCCATGAAATAATTTTTAATAGAACTAGGTCCTAAGGTATAATCTAATTAGTCGCATCAAGAAACTTGAAAGGAAAATATATTTTTCACCCCATAACTCTTTTATCTTATTATTTCTTTTTGTTAGGTAAAATGAATCCAGCATCTAGCCCAAAAGAAAGGCTCTTTTTTAACCATCGTCAATTTTTACTGTTTTTTCCATCTCTCTTTGCCATAATCCAACTCTTCAAACTCCTCCTTTACTTCCTCCGCTATTTTTTATATTCACCTATCTCTCTCTCTCTCTCTCTCTTGCTCTCTCTGCCTAGACCTACGTCAGCGGACTCCAACTCGTTCCGTAGCATAAGTTATCTCTCAGCACTTTGCGAGCGTATAACTTCACCATCCGAGCGTGTAGAGAGGGTTTTTTCCCTTCCAAAATTGCGACGAGCAGTTTAATAATTCCCGCGTCCGTCGAGTTTCTCTAATGTTACGAAAAAATTTGCCTCCTTCAGCTATTTTTCTTCTCATCGTCTATCCCGTTCCTCATTTCACTCCGCCCGGATCGTTTATTATTTATTTCGTTTTTCGTATTTGCCGTTTTTCATATCTTTGTTTGTAAATCTGTGATAATAATTAACACTTATGCTATTATTTGAATTTATCATTCTTCGCGTTAATTTATACGGTGTTTAGTGCAGGTATATCGTTTATGTACCATCGTTTTTTTAATGAGCGTTTTAAGATTTTTGCTCGCCGTACCACTGGAATGCGTGGAGCTTCAACGCACTAGTTAGATTAAATGGTATATTATTTATTGAGAATTTTGTAAATAAAATAAAAATGGCTTTGATTGATTTTATTTTTTAGTATATTACTGAATTGTGGTCATTTAATTAGATTCTGTTATAAAATTTGAATGAAACGAAAAATAAAAATATCTAGGCAAATATGCACCAAAGTTTTAAAACTAAAACATTTTAAGAACCTGACAGACAAGCATTTAGTATGTGAACGAAAAAGTGTCTTTGAATTATGCAAAATGATTTACAAGTTGTTATACGTTCAAAAGTACCGAATTAAAACATGATGGAAAAGTATACTCCATAAATGGAATACACGGAGATTTAAAAAGCGTTCTTTATAGGGGATACGTACACAACGGCATCGAAAAATAGGGCGGTTCTTAAATTTTTATACCCGAAATTAAAGCCGTAATTATGTGGTCTCGCGGACTGTTTTGCGACACATATTGTCCTTTCTCCGAATATATTTTTTAGTATATGGCTTACGGATCATATAAGAGCTAGGGAGAGAAAAAAGTGGTATTTAATCGTCGCTTGTCGAGAGAACCGTTTTAGCGATCGATATAAATAATATATGCGATGTTTTTATGAGATTTTCCCGAATTTTTATCTATCAAACTATAACTCGTAAGTATTTGGTCTCGTGGACTTCTCTGTGGCAAATCCGAATAATGTTTTTAATCTATAGCTTACAGATCATATAAGAGCTAGGGTGAGAAATTTATGGATTTTTAATAGTTGTTTGCTAACCGTCTTAGCGATCGATATAAAAAATATGCGATGTTTTGCTTGAGAGTTTTCGAATTTTTATCTCCAAAGCTATAACCCGTAATTATTCGGTCTCGCGGATTTCTTTGTGGTAAATGACGTCCTCTCCAAATAAATGTTTTAATCTATACCTTACAGATCATATAAGAGTTCAGGAGAGAAATTTATGGTATTTAAATGCTGCTTGACGAATGTTATTTAACGAGATACAAATTTAATTAAATCCGTCAAGCGGTTTAGGAGATGAAAGTTAAGACGGACGGACGAGACGTGCCAATAAGGCGTTCTGCTACTACCGCTTCGTTGGTAAAGAACTCCTAAAATTGTAGCTTATAAAACAACGTTGAGAAGTTCAGAAGAACCAAAGTATTAGAAGTGCACAATATCGGTAATAATTTTATCGTGAATTCCGGTGAACATGAACTTAAACGATAAAACAATTAAGAAAATCGTCAATTTAATTTCAAAGTAAAAAATATATATACAGCGTGTTCCATTTAAATAGAACTATAGGGAGTAACAAAGAATGAAACGATTATAATAAACTTTATCCATAGTAATTGTTAGATGTGTTGACCAATACATGTATTGCATTTTTGTAATATTTTAGTCCAATTACGGTAGAATTATAACAAAATTATAAGAAAATTGTAGAAAAGAGATTATTATTATCTCCCTATGGTTCCATTTATATAGAACACCCTGTATATATTCAATTACTCTAATCGTTGTTATGTTTTCAGTGACTACAGTGGAATAATTTGAGCATAGATTTTGCGCGCACTCGATCGTTTATCGACCGACACAATCCGCTCGGTTTGCTGTGAGACGTTAAAACCGCCATAAAACTCGGCCATTTAAAAGGAAATGGCGTCGTTAAGCCTCCCGCCTTGATTGAAAACTTATCAGCAAAAGACGCGCGACAATTAAATATCCACCTGCAAAATTTATGCTTTCGTGATTCGGAGCTATACTATCCTTTCTCTTTACCTCTATCCACCATCCCCTTAACCATTATTCTCCTTTCTCTACTCCCTCCTTTTTCCGCACCAGTTGCGAACCGCCTCTTGTGTGAGAGTGAGAGGATCTCGAACTTTCTCTCTATCTCTCTTTCTCTTTATCCTTTCTCCACTTTCTCCTTTCTCCACTCTCTCCTTTCCCCACTCTCTCCTTCTCCACTCTTTCCCAATCCATTCCTTCGCATTTCCCATTTGTCTCTCTTCACGTTTCCACTTTCCAACATTTACAACGACGCTCATTATCATCAGTCTCCATCCCAAAAACCTATCTCTTTACGCCTTTCTCTCCCCATCTCCGACACTTCGCACTTCACTGCATTTCACATCCTCTCTACCCTCTTTTCACTCTTTTACCCGCCTTTACCCTTCCTTATCAACTCCGCGCCTTCTTCCGCCCCCACATCCCTTTATCCCCTTTTCTTCTTTAAAAAAACACTCTACTCTATACCCATCCCGGTTCAGTCATCTCCGTATATCTTTCTTCTACGATCCGATACAGTCTGTTTTCTCACCTTAACCCATCCGCCGAAACTTTTGCTATTTTTTTAAGTTTGCTTCTTCCTCCGTTCCATTTTTCCTTCCCCTCGCTATTCGTGTTTTTCCGTCCACGATTCATCCGTCCGTGTCTCTCCCTCGTCCTTTCGTCGTATCGGCTCTGTCCGATCTTCCGACAACCCAAAATATGTCCGATTGTTTTGGTAGTGGCTACCCTCTTCCTTCCCTCTCCTCGTTTTACAGAGCACCTCTCTTGACTCTTAACCTTATCATTTTGCCGATGGGACCTTCTCTCTCTCTCTCTCTCTCTCTGTATCTCTCCTTTTGATCCTCTCCCTTCCGCATTCCGAACCGGGCTGCCTGTCTAACAGTCCTTTCCCCCCATTTAACCCATTACCTCGGCCTCTCACACGCCTGACCCTCCCTCGCACACGTCCCCTTTCCCATTCCCCGACCCCAAAAAGACTCGAAACGGAGTTTCTACAACCTTTTCCCCACAATACTCCGAAAACACTTTTCTTTTCGTGGGCCTAAACCTCTATCTCTCGTCGAAAAGCGCCCTCTTTCATCCGCCGACTCAACTGCCCGTGTCCAGATGCGATTCCAATCTATGGTAATGGTACTTTCTCTCCCCTTTGAATTCTCTCTCCCTCTCTTCATCGCCGCCGTAGGAATTTCTGGGAGGAAGGTTTAACGTATAGAGGAGGGGTAGGGGGAAACTTTGAGGAATATAAGTTAGAGAAGTGAGAGGGAGAAGCGGAGGTGTTGAGAACGATAAAGGATACATAGGTGGAGTGAGATGGAGGAAGATGGGAGATGGAGGAAGGGAGATGGAGGAAGAAGGGAGATGAAAGAGGGAGATGGAGGAAGAAGGTAGATGAAAGAGGGAGATGGAGGAAGAAGGTAGATGGAGGAAGAAGGGAGATGGAAAAAGAAGGCAGAGGAAGGGAGAGAGTGGGAGAGGAATGGATATGGGAGAAGAGGAAGATAGGGGAGCAAAAAGGCACACCATATATTCAGGGGACCAAACCGAGACAATTGGGACATAACCGGGACCTGTCTTTTATTATTTCTCTAACGTGAATTTTAATGCAATATACTAGGCGAACTATGCATAGATTAAACGAATTTATGTCGATATTAAATAATTTTACCAATGTGCCAAATACGATAATATTATAGTTACGCTTACCGTATTTTAAAAAACCAAAGCGGGACATTAGTGGGAGAGTCGGTTGTCAAAAACTATCTAAAGGTAACATCAGAAATGTTTTAAATATATCAACATGAAATTTAAAATTCAATTTTTTGCAAAAAGTAATTGAACCTGGATACCAATTTTCTATTCAGAAACAGAAATACATTTTTACCACTATTCCAAACTATGACTCATATTTATTTCCCGGGACAACAAATAAACCGGCCGAGACGCCGGGACAAGATCTCGAAGCCGGGACGTATGGTAAGCCTAGGTATACAGAGGTAAGGTGTGGATGTAAGAAGGGAAATGGTGGGAAAGAGCGAGGGAGGAGAGAAAATTGACAAGAAAAGAATACATAGGGAAAATAGTAAGAGGGAGGGAGGAAGGATAGGACAGGAGGAAGGAATGAAATAGAGGGAGTAAGCGAACTTAGGGAGCAGAGGAAGTAGGGAGGATGGAGAGGGAAGGGAGAGGGAGGAGGAGGAAGAAAGAGGAGGGAGAGAAAGGACGGAGAGAAAGGACGGAGAGGGAGGAGGGAGAGGGTGGAGGGAGAGGGTGGAGGGAGAGGGTGGAGGGAGAGGGTGGAGGGAGAGGGAGGAGGAGGGAGAGGGAGGAGGAGGGAGAGGGAGGAGGAGGGAGAGGGAGGAGGGAGTGAGAGGAGGTAGAGATGGCGTATAGAAAATAAGGAGAGGGAAGGTTGAAGCCCGGTAATGGAAAAAAGAGGATGAGGAAGAAGGTAATAGAGAAAGTCGGTAGAGAGAGGGAGGGGGATAGAGGGTGGAACTGGATGTTGTGTAGGGTGGGCGGATGATAAGATAGAAAGTAGTAGAGGGAGAGAAATGAGCATATAGGAAAGAGGATGCGAAATGAGGTTAAGGAAAAGGAAGACGGAGGGAAGGAAATGAAAACGCATGGGAAAAGAGTGAACAGGAGGAGAAACAAGATGAAACACAGGAAAGGGATATAGAGGAAGGAGGGCAGGAGAAAATGTGCGAGGGGCAGCGATGCTGGATATCTGACGTGAAAAAATGGCCCTACGTCGGGGGCGCTGCGTATTCGTAGGCATCTTTTCGTATGCGCGTGTTCCGTGTGCGGGTGTGTGCATTGGGGACCCAGTAATGTAATGGGTTGGTGGGATTGGATGAAACTGCGAGTTCCCTCCTTTTTTCGAGAATATCTGGAGTACTGCTGGTTTTTCGAAGCAGGCGAGGAAGTTGGTTAACAGAAAATCAAGTGATAGCACATGGTGGAAAACATTTGGTAGTTGCTGTCTACCGATAGGTGGCTCCGCATGTCCTTTATGCCTATTTATTTTTTCAGAAATTTTATTCTAACGTCTCTTTGCTATTATTTCGCACTATTCCCATCCAATGTTCTTCAAAATGTCGATTTCAAACTACGTCTATTGCTGCACAAAAAAGTTTAACGCGTGCTAATTTCTATCTCTCTCTCTCTCTCTATATATATATATAAATATATATATATATATAATATATATTTCGACTGAATTCTGCTACAGTTTTGAATAAAAAATAACATTTCCGGCATTTTTGGTGTTCTTCAATCCCAAGGGAAAAGGCAGTGTAAAGAGGGAACGAGGAACGACACGACCCAGTTATTTCGGAACATTGCGAATTTAAAAAAAGTTACTTACTCCATGGTGGTCCGGTCATGTTTTTTATGCGTGTGATGTTCTACTGTTAATTGAATTGTGTTTTATATCAGACCTACATTTCCTGACGCGAGGACTTGTTTTATTAAGGTGGTCGAGAAGGAGATAATGTAACTTTCATGAGCTCTAATACATTTAGCATGCTTGAAAATTACAAGAAAGAATTACCTTGATGCATCAAGTTATTTTTAAGAATTATTTGAAAATTTACTGTGTGGATGTATAGACAAAGACGTTCGTAAAACTTCTCAAGTTGTGATTTTTCTTTTACTTACGATGTGAAAGGCTAATGCAAGGTAATTATTAGATTTTTAATTTCTCTATATATGATTCAATGAATTTATCCAACTCGTCCAAGTGCCATATTTTCTTAAAATCGAGGATGAAAGTTATTTACAATTATATCGACGAAATCTAACCCTGAAAGATATCAACCGTACAATACCTATGTTCTAACGGGAATTTCGACTTTGCAGCATGGGTTGCTCTTCTTCATAAAGCCTCCTTTGACTTTCACCCTATCAAAAATGTCAAACCCTTGCGGCTTTTTCATCTGCCCGCTGTGCGTCATTTATTCATGAGATTTGTATAATCTCTCCCACCTTCATCAAATCATCTCTCCGTCTGTCTCCCTCATTTCTTCCGGCATTCTATTATAGTTCCTTTTACAGCATATACAGGAAATATAACCTTATATTCCGAGGATTTACTGCCTATATCGCTTATCTTCCTTTTTACACCAACCAATCTTCGATTTATTTTATAGAACATCCATTGTTCTATTGAGTCATTTTCAAAATTTTGGCGATGCATTGAAATATTTTTGTATAGGAGAATGGCGGTAACATTTATGTCCCTCATTTTTTGTGTTTTTATTAGAAACGCTTTCATCCAGCATTATTACTAATTTGCTGTAAGATAGTGTACAAATCCTCGGATTCAGTGATTGTAGTAATATAAGAATTAATGATTTGTAGTTCACAATTCATATCCTATCTCCAAGTGTCCTAAAATGAATGTTTTGTAAAATTTTCTGCCAAGGAAAAATTAATGAATAATTACGTCGCTTTTCAAGATAATAATATGCAATGAATCAAAAGAAGGAACTAGTTCCAAATTAGGCATGAATATTTTGATCTCTCTCAAATAGGAGGAATCTCTTTGTCCGCAGTAATAAAAAGAACGAGCAGAATCTTGTACGAATAAATATATTGACGACAAAAAAAATCGGTGTGTAAGCTGTTATTGCGAAGCAGGAGGGATCCAGATCATCAAAAGATTAATGCAAAAGATATGAATGAAGATGGTACAACGGTCTACAAGAATGATTTTTAAATGCGTCTCATTATGTGGGTAAAAGTTTTTTTGTCGTAATTTCAATTTTTTGTCGCTTTATATAAGTAACTCGGTAATTCGTAAGACGAATTAATGTATTCATCATTGTTTTGAGTCTACATTTCCCGTCATTGTAGGCCAAAATTTGAATACAAATTTACAAAGCAAAACATATTTGCATACAAAACTTGAGAGAATAAAAAAAATGTATAGAAAAAGTGTCTGAAAAGGCACTACAAATACATTGTATTTGTCAGATACATCGCGATGCCCTTCGTTTCAATATATTAATTTATGATTAAAGTAAAGCTGTAATTAATATCTCTTTCTATTCGCGAAGACATTTACATTTTTCTTAACGGCGCAAGTTCTAGTAAATCCCGCTAAAACCTTACAAAAAACTGAACTGCAAAGAGCGGAAGTCAGAAAAAAGGTAAGAAGTTTGGTCAATATGTCCTCGGCAAACATTCACGAAGTGTACAAACGCAAATTACGTCGGATCGGGTTAAGGCAAACTTTTTCAATCCCATTCAATTAATGTTTTTCATCTGTGGCGTTCTCTTTTTTGCAATCCCTTTCTTTCCCCGAGTCCTTTCACTTTCCGTAAAGGTTAGCTCTTCCATTCGTATCCGAAGAAACGGTCCACACTTCTCTATTTCCAAATGGCCATTCGTCTGTTTTTTTATCTCTCGCTGTTGATCTTTCTCTCTTTAAAAAAAATTGCCTTCATATTTCCAAAGGCTAAAGGAAGAAGTCTTATTCCATATCCTTTCGAGATACTCTCACTAGTACCGCATCATAGTTTTTTTATTCGTGCGATTTTTTCCATCTCCTGATGTAAGGTTAATGCTTCGCTCTGCATGATGCCTTGGAACTTGGCGTTTAATTCCTTACTCGTTAAATATCACCAATGTTTGCTTCTTATAGAGTAATTGACACTTAAAAATTAATAAATGTTATCGATTTTTCTATCTACAATTTCGACCTCTCTGTTGCATATATTTCTTGGGTGATTAAAAGTTATAAGTTATAAAAAGTTGTACTTTATCGTCATCCTTTTTTAACTAAACCAAAAGACGCTTTAAACTTTGCCATTTATTTCTCTGTAAGGAAAAAAGGATGGCAACAAAAGGAAATAAGAAATTTTAGCTCCTTTTTCTGCTACACTCTTCAGAGATTAAATATTTGTTAATGCGCAGATGTGAAAGCAAATCTCAAAAGAATAATACACGCAAGTATTATAATAGGATTACGAAAAAGAATGATTTAGGAAAGGCCTGTAACAGTTTTAAAGACAGGATAAATTACAAAAAAATCATCGTTAATGCTGGCAAAATGAAATTAGATGGCATTTGTCAAAATTTTTTCACTTTTTAAATTTCAATCGCTTTGGACATATTTGAATTATGAAGTCAAATGTGTGGATTCACATTATATTTTTGTATTTTTCGGGTTTGTTATAATTATACATCTTCAAATTAAACAGTGTAACCGAGAGTGTTATTAATTAATGAAATAATTTGGGTAATGTCTTATTACGAGTTTCTAACTCTGACTTTTTAGTGTGAAAACTAAATAGAGAAAAGGAAATACTTTAGATTTAAATCTCTGTCAATCGAATCCAGCTAAAAATAGTTGGCAAGGATATTTTTAAAATGTGCATGGAATGAAACAATTTGATAATTACTTCATATGTCTCCTTTACGAAATGGTGTGTGGTTAAATCAATTTTTCCCCAAAAAATCTCAGGTTTTCCAGGCCGAGAGAGTTGGGTTAACTCCATTACCTCAACACAAAAAAATCGCAAACCTTCATTTTTCAGGAAAACCGAGGAAAAACGGTCTCTAAATCATAAGGAAATTCGGTTCCGTGCGTCACAGTTTACGAAGTTGCGAAATTGTTGCTTATTCAATTTTCGGGCTAGAAACAAAATATAATAACACTTTGGCACCGTAGCCATCTTCAGTAGCAGGCTAGGTTTTTTGACAACCGAGCTCTTTCCACCTTTGAATTTAACCCACTTAATCAGCCAAAACTCTTTTAGCCTTCCAGGAGAAGAGTCGAGTACTGCCAGTTCACTTTATTCTAACTCCCTCTCTCGCTCTCCTTCCCTCTCTCGCTCTCCTTCCCTCTCTCGCTCTCCTTCCCTCTCTCGCCCTCCTTCCCTCTCTCGCTCTCCTTCCCTCTCTCGCTCTCCTTCCCTCTCTCGCCCTCCTTCCCTCTCTCGCTCTCCTTCCCTCTCTCGCCCTCCTTCCCTCTCTCGCTCTCCTTCCCTCTCTCGCCCTCCTTCCCTCTCTCGCTCTCCTTCCCTCTCTCGCTCTCCTTCCCTCTCTCGCTCTCCTTCCCTCTCCCATCTGCCCACTCTAGTCCTCTCCTCACCTCCATCTCTCGGCACATCTCTTCCTTAAACCCTCCTCAGAGTCATTTTCCTCCTCATCTCTACCAACTCTCTCCCTCCAATCCTCTCTCTTTCTCTACTCATCCCATGGCTATATCGACAAACTCTTCTTTCATTCAATTCCTACTTCAACCACTTCCCAATCTAATTTCCCCAACTCTTACTACGTTTCAGCGTCCCGCCGACTCTTTTTCACTCCCTTCTTTCCCCCCCCCCTCTCTCTCTCTCCCCTCCCCGCTTACCCTCCTTTTCCTCTTTCCCCTCCCTCCCTCTTCTCCCTCCCATATCTATTTCCTCTCCCTCCCTCCCCTCTTTTCTCTCCCTCCACTCTTTTTCTCTCCCTCCCCTCTTTTCTCTCCCACCCCTCTTTTCTCTCCCACCCCTCTTTTCTCTCCCCTCTTTTCTCTCCCTCCCATCTTTTCTCTCCCTCTCCTCTTTTCTCTCCCTCTCCTCTTTTCTCTCCCTCCCCTCTTTTCTCTCCCTCCCCTCTTTTCTCTCCCTCCCCTCTTTTCTCTCCCTCCCCTCTTTTCTCTCCCTCCCCTCTTTTCTCTCCCTCCCCTCTTTTCTCTCCCTCCCCTCTTTTCTCTCCCTCTCCTCTTTTCTCTCCCTCCCCTCTTTTCTCTCTCTCCCCTCTTTTATCTCCCTTCCCTCTTCCCCTCCATTCAATCTTTTTCCCTCCCTTCTCTCTTTTCCTTCCCTCCTCCGCTCTTCCCCCTCCCTCCCCTCCCACCTCTCCCCTTTCCCTTCCCTTCCCTTCCCCTCCTCTTTACCACCCACTTCCTCCCCTCTTTCCCCTCCCTCCCTCCCCTTTCCCCTACCTCCCTCTCTTGCTCCTCCCTTCCTCCCTTCTTTCTCCTCCCACCCCTCTTTCCCCTTCCACCCCTCCCTTCCCTCTTTTCCCTCCCTCCCCTCTTTTCCCTCCCTCCTCTCTTTTCCCTCCCTCCCCTCTTTCCCCTCCCTCCCTCCCTCTCCCATACTTTCCTCGAACGCTCTTCCCTCTATCCCATTATATGCCCTCTTCGCTCCCCTCCCTCTCCTGCTCCTTTCTCTCTCTCTCTCTCTCGCACGCCGTCTCTTAACCCCGCTCCCTTTCATTCCCTCTGTCCCAATTTCGCTCGCCTCCTATCCCACAATGCTCTTCTCTAATTCCATTTTCTACACCCGCTGCCGTGCTTACTCTCTCCTCTATTCCCGGCTATATATACTTATTCTACCGTTTTATTTCCCTCCCTTTACTTTCTATATATATTTTAAGGTCTTTTTTTTCCATTCCCCGGAACAACCTATCATATTCGCCTATTTCAAATATTTGTTTCGTTCTTTTTGAATGAACTGCATTAAAATCATCGTATTTTATATTTAACTCAGTTTAATTTGCTCTTTCGTGAGAGCTATTTTCATGAAGAATTCTTAAATGAATTTTTCATAGCTTTTATTTTGTAATTTTATTTTTTTCTCTTTCGTTAGGTTTTAAAAACTATTTTATATCGACATTTATTTTACATCTCGAACTGTATAAAATTTTGAGACATATTTTTTGACATTTTCTTTGCGAGAGGTACTTTTCATTAAACTTTGCATGCACCTATTTCAGATATTTATTTGAACGAATGAATGATATTAATTTGAACATATATTATATTCATTATTAGAAATAAATTACGGGATAATATTTTTGAATTTTTGGATATTGTTATTGTAGCGTTCTGTCAGTATCTACAAGGTTTCATTATTCAACTGAAATAGTCGTGAAAATTGCTACTCCTTTTACTTTTACAGTACATCTGTAAGTGAAAATAAATTATTAGGATTAATTTTTTCTATTTTAGGATATTTTTTTCATTATTTTAAAAGTTTGGGGCTTACCTACAACGTTTCCCTGTGAAGTTCTATGTAATAGCCATTATAATTAACCCTTAAATGCTACACTATGGGTGAAAAAAACACCCAGAGCAGCTGTGTTTAGTTACAGCTCAAGAATGTACGGAGTAAACATCGTCCCCCCTTGGATATGCCTACCTCTAAGTCTTCTCCTACTGTGGTCACTTTGCTTTTAGACCTTGGTCATAGCGTGTCGTTGTCTTAGAGATCTTTCTATAGTGGAGTTCAAAGCATTTTTTGGGGCTTTTATATATTACCGCTACGAAAAAAGACAATCATGTAGATACAAATTATATTCGGTGAAGTGCACATCATGCAAGCAGTTTGTTTGTAGTCAACATCGCAATATAATCTTAGGAAAAGTGTATTAAAATATTTCACTTCATGAAGTGATTTTTAATATTTTTGTTAAAATTTATTTTGTATCATTACCAATTCCGCACTACTTATATGTGCAGTACGAGATATGAACATTTTAAATAAAAACATCAGTACGTTTATTAATTTATTCATACTAAATCCGCATAGGAAAGCTGCTGGGTGAAATTTCACCAATGTATAGTTGTAGTGTGATTTTTTTAAGTGTAGCATTTAAGGGTTAAATACTTTTATTCGTTCACAGCACAGATATCACTTAATAAACGTATCACGGATTAATTCAGTTTTTAATCTTTGGATATTGTTCGCAATAAATTGTTACGTTAGGTGCGTATTTACAATGTTAGATGCGATAGTCATTGCGATAGCTATGTTGGACTCTTATTCTTTAACAGTTTTAATTTTATACTTCTTTCATTTGTTTGCGTTCTCACACATTTTATATGTTCCTTCCCACTGGTGATGTAATACGCCGTTCACATTTTGTTCGACCTTTTTCCTTCGTCAAACATCCATTCCCGTATCGTTCGTTTATTTACCCGGAGATTCTTCCGCTCTCGTCTTTTCGTCGCCGACCTGCAATCTGTCTCGCGTTCCTTTCGTCCTTTCCGGTGTATTCTCGCACGCACGCACCCATCCGATGGTCTTTTTCTCTCTTTTATTTTTCTTTTGCTCGGCTCCATTCGGCCTCACTTTTTTCTTATGGGATCCTTTCTCGTCTCATTTTCATCGGTCTAACGCTCTACTTTGTTTCCGCGATCATTTTCACTTTGTAGTCCGTTCCCTTGCAAGCGAAGTTTTTTTGACTCTCTCTCGAACTCGTACTTATTTCATTTTATGTATACCAATCTTCTCTCTCTCCCTCTATAAACCTCCCACATCTCCCTACTTCCCACTACTCTCTTCCTCTCCCTTCACTCCCTCTGTCTCTCTCAAGGGTTAAATGAAAGAAGAGAGTATATTGTCTCAATTTCGCCTGAATAAAGTCGTTTGTGTCTGTCTACCTCAAGCTTCCTCTGCTCTCCCTCTCTTTCTCCATTTCTATCTCTCTCACTTCCCCTTCGATCTCTCTTCTCTCTCGCCATCGCTCTTCTTTCTCCATTTCTCTTCATCTCTCTCCATTTCCCTTTCTCTCTACATCTCTTCTCCCTTTCTCTTCTCTTTCTCCATTTCTCTTTCTCTTCATTTCCATTTTTCTCCCTTTCTCCCCCTCTCACTGTGTCCCACCTCTTTCACCTTTCTCCTCCCTCTTTCCCCCTCTCCCTCTATCTCTCTCTATTCCTCCTCTCTCTATATCTCTCTTTCTCCGATTCTTTTTATTTCACTCCCTCACCTCTCCATCTCTCTCCCTATCTCTCTCCTCTCCCTTCTCTTTCTCCATTTCTCTTTAACTTTCCCTCTATACTTTTCTCTCTGTCTCTCCCTTTCTCCTTTCTCGCTCTCTCTCACTTTCCCCCATATCTTTCACCTTACCCCCCCCCCTTACTCCTTCTCTATTCCCCTCTCTCACACCCTCAGTCTCCCCTTTAGTCAACGCCTGCAGATTCCGTTCTAATTATTACTCTCTTTCTCTTTAGCGACCTCTTCTATATTCTTTTTATTCTCCGTCTCTCACTCCCTGCAAGAACCTTTGCGTCCCTCCTAATTTCTGATCCGTTCCCTACCACTCTTTCTCTCCTTGCATTCAGTCCTGGTCCTCCTTTTACTTCTTTCTGTACCCTCTCCGCCAAATCCTGCCCTCCCAGCCTTCTCTCCTTTTCCACAACTCGCTCGCAAACACCCAAAAGCCCTTATTCCGGACTGTGAGAAGGACACACCCTCGTTTCCTCTCTCCGTTTAACTACCATATCCCAACTGTTGGATGCAATATTAGTTTCTCCATTAATCAGCATAGGAATTTCCGCGTTTAATGCTCAGAATGTCGACGGGTGTTTCTCTTTCTTCCCATATTGCGAGATGGTTTGCGTTACAGATTTCTCTGGCTTTCCCGTTAGAGTTTAGCACGACAAGAGAAAAATACGGAGAGAGGGAGATGGAGGAAGAAATGATGATGGAGAGAGAGTTTGAGAGATCGTTGGAGAGAGAAAAGAAGAGTAATGGTCAGAATGAAAGGGCGAAGAGAGATGAAGAAAGAGGTAGAGAGATATCCGTCTTTATTTGGGCGAGATTGAGACCAGACAGTCTCTCCCTCCATCTAACCAATTGTCAATCACAGGCTAGAAGAAAGTAACAAATAATAAAAAATGAAAAAAATAGAATACTACATAAACACAAAACAGATGGAGTAAAAGGAATAGAGAAATAAAGGATGAGAGATGTAGCGGGAGAGAGAAGCGGGTAGAGGAAGAGGTAGAACGGAAAAGGTCTCGGCAGAGAAAGATAGGCTGAAAGATAGAGGGAAGAAATTAAAGGAGGCGTGGGATGTAAAGATGGAATTATGGGATGGAAAAAAAGAACACGAACGAAGTAGGTTGCGAGCATTTATGGCGCGGAGGACCAAAGAGAAAACAAGCGATACGGAGGAGCTAGGAGACGTATGAAGGAGAACGGAGTGGCTGAAAAGAATGGGGGAAAAAGAGAACCCTCCGAGACCGAGTAAATTCAGAAGGAAAGGAAAACAACGCGTATGCGGGATGAATGTGGAAGAGAACCTAAGAGGAGGAAGGGTATGGCGATAGAGCAAAAGCGAGGGGTTGTGGCTGAGAGGGAGGGAGAGAGAGAGAGAAAAGAGATGGAAAAGAGTAATCAGGCGAGGTGTGCTTAATTAGCGGTGAATAGGGATGAAGAGGGCGAGGCGCTGGGGAAAGGGGGAAAAGACAGAGGGAAATATGGAAGGAGAGTAAGAGAGAAAGAGAGAATGAGAAGGGAGTGATGGATTTCCGGAGGCAGTGCAAAATTCCACAGAGAGAAAGAGACGAAAAAACGGAGAGAGGAGGAAGGGGTGAGAAGGTCAAGGGTATATACGTACGAGAATGGGATGAGAGAGCTTAAAGGGAAGTAAAAGCGTGCACCGTAGGAGAAGCGGCTATGGGGAAGAGGAGAGAAAATGAGTCTTTTTGGAATGGCGGCCGGGATGACGCGGGTGGCAAAGGAGTTGGGGAGGGCGTTTTTGGGGTGGCTCGGGAGACAGTGCGAGAATCTGGATTAAGAGCGGATAGGCTCTTAAACTTAATTAAAAGGTCAGGCAAGTAATGCAGGAATGCGAGACGAGTAGTCTCGGGAATGAGTAAGAGAGTGAGTGAGTGAGTGGGGTGAGTGGATGGGAGGGAGTGGAGATTTTTTTTGGAAGGAGGGGTAGTTGTGAAGGGCGGTGGTGAGAAAAAAAGAGGTTTTCATCTAAAGACTAGTAGCGGGCGGGGTTTTTGGTAGCTGGGTAAAACTCGCGAAAAGTAGTAGATGGTGAGGAGAATTGGGGGACGAAAAGGGTAATTTTCGCAAGGTTAGAGATTATTTTTTGAGAGGAGGTTGGGGAGATAAGAAGTGAAATGGAGTGAGAATGCGGGGAGAGGAGTCATATTTTGAGGATGTCTTTGATGGGTGTGTAATAATGGTGTATAAGTAGAGAATTTTGAATTGTGAAGTTATGCCATTCCCGAGTCACGAACAGACAGATTAAATTTTTATAGCTCTGTTTTACTTCACTTCAATGGTATAACTGGTTCTGTCCTCATGCTGGAATTCTTTTGCTTTGAAAATTATGGATGAATTGCTGATTTTATAGTGACAAATACGGAGCGAGAATTAGATACATACAGAATATTTCCCCTGCAATTCACCAAAAAAGTGATTTGCAGGGTATCGTATGTATATATGTATGTATATAAAACACTTTTCAAATGATTAATGCTTGAAATTCTGTCGTTAGGAACTGACGGATAAAAATTTGTCAACAAAGAACTTATCTAAATTGAAATGTAACTAAAGCGCTACGTGTCATATTCGTTGAAATAATACTCTGTGCAGCATATATTAGGAAGGGTTAAATAAAATGGATAATGATGATTTTTATAAGTAAAATTTTTAAAGGAAATATTCTGATTGATATAGTCACTTATTTTCCAATTTTACTTCTTAAAATTAAATTAACTACTAAATTGTTTTATATATCCATTTAAATTCTAAATTTTCTCAATGTCTAAATATGATGATTTTAGGGAAAATGTGACAAATATTTAAATTTCATATCGGAGAGTCGCGGATTTTTATCAAATCGGAAATATTTTTATGGAAATTAAAAATATA
This sequence comes from Tanypteryx hageni, assembly GCA_028673005.1. NCBI lineage: Eukaryota > Metazoa > Arthropoda > Insecta > Odonata > Petaluridae > Tanypteryx > Tanypteryx hageni. The sequence goes on from CM054113.1 coordinate 177,364,853, forward strand.
CTCAATATTCAGTTTTTCTGCTAAATTCTATGCATTTCAATCTGCCGCTTTTTTAACGGGTCTTTTTTTCAATTGCCCAAGTGAAAATATTTATTTATTAACTTTCGTTAACGCAACAATGCTTGCCTATTCTGGGGTGGTTTATTTTATCACGAAGCGTGTTTTCCTGGAAATAAATCCACCAGCTAAAATTTGCTATTTATTTGTAAATAATTATGTTAGGTTAATTTGAAAAATAGATATATAAAAATGTTATCAAGGCTATATAGATAATTATTAGTACACAAGTCATGTTAGTGCACACGTGTAACCGTTGGAATTTGCGCAAAATAAATTTTAAACTCGCTTATTAAATACATTTTATCATGTCGATGATTCTTTTGAATTATCGTAGAAGTAACGTCTGGTAATGAATGAGCCTGAGTAGATTATTTGAATATTGATACGAAATAACGCTAATGGAATAGACAATAGATAATCGACGTGCCAGTTTATATATTGTGAATAACCAAAAAATTTGCGCTTCAGTCTTGACCACAAAGTGGATGATTGCCATTGCTAACATATAACCTGGTCGTATAAGTTTCCTGATAAAAAAATTCTATTTAACTGGAGGTCATACGAAAAGAGGAATGATGCGGTAAAATTTACCGCCTTCCTTCAGTCTCTCACCGTATAGTTATGCAGAAATTCTACCACGTCAGGAAGGAGATGCCTGTCTCAAATCCCGCGTCGCTTTAAATATCATTTACATGAATTTATCCTCGTTTTTTCTCATAATGCTATAGAGAGCGCAGGAGAATTCACATCATATTAAAAAATCTCCTAGTCGAAGAACCGAAAAAAATCGAATAATTACTAACTGATCTCTGTTCTATTCTTCCAACTGAAGGACTAGCTCAGACGATTTTACGAGGGGGTGAGAGCTTTTGATTTATTCATCACACCCCTCCTCGAAACGGGCTCCCATTATTTTATTATTTGATTTTTCCTCTCGAGGCCTCTCCTTCACGATGCGGGGTCGAGGCTGAAGGGCGCGTATGACGGGTTGCCTATCACGAAGGAGCAGGAAGATTAAATTACGATGGAGATCATTCGATGAATTTGAAAGGGAGAAACGAATGGATGAGGGAAAGAGTTATACGAGATCAATTCGGAATAGGAGGACGGTTTTGAGGCACCGAATGAGGTCATTGGGCAAGGAAAATGGAGCGTGGTTGGGTGTGCGTTATGAAAAATAATGTACAGGCATCCCCCCCCCCCGACTTACGCGATAGTTGCGCACCCAAGAGTGGCCGCGTAACTCGAAATTGCGAAACTCGAAATTATGTTATAAGCGGAGGTTGTATGTCCCAAAATTTGCCTTGCCGGTCACATGGGAATAAAGCTGATGAGAAAGGTTTGTTTAACTCTTCCTGTGTGACTTTTGATGCTCATTATAATTACTCCTTTGGTTTCAATGCTTTTAATTTTAATCGAAAAGCACGAATTCAATTAACTTTAATGCTGTTCATTTTAGCAGTTTACGAACCCTAATTTTTTGTATTAGAAAAATAATTTCATTTCATTATTTTGTAGTCTTCAATAAAAAATAAGTAAAATAATTCATATTAAATCGCGTTAACGCGAAATTCGCGTAAGTCACTATCAAGTAAGTCGAGGGATACCTGTATAGCAAAACATTGCCAAAAGAGGGTTTCCCCAACATGTATTTGATTCTACATGGCTAAATAAATGCGACACCTATTTATCCAAAGCGTGTAAAAAAGGGGGCGTGCCGGTGTTGTAGTTTCTAGGACACTGGCTACTACTCGCATACTGCTCGAAAAGGCAGCGGGCACGAATCCTATGCAAGTAGGCTTTTTTTTCCGAGGTCGCCCGGCCCTCTGTTTTTGCGGCTTGAGGAGACCGCTCAAATTCAGCGTTCGGTACTTCGGAAGAGAGGTTAAGCAGTTGGTCCCTTGGTGCTTTTCGTAAAGAGTAGGCTAATCCTGGTTTCCCTACTCCCTTCTGTGTGTATGTCCAGTTGATGACAGTGCAAAATGACCATAGCAGTCGACGCACTTAAAATATCAATTACTACTACTACGTGTAAACATTTATTATGTGAGGTATTGATTTGAGTACTCGCCGAAATTTACTTGAGTATGTAACGTGAAAAGGCTCGTAGACCATACGAACAAATGATTTTGTCCCTCAAGTATTAAGTTTACACGAATTGGCCCAAATATAGTAACATCTGCGTCGCGCAAAGGACTATAATAATTAGATATCCTTAAATTTTCGGAATTCCTTTTTAGGAATTTAAAATTAATCCGTTTAATTCCACACAAAACGCTTAAAATGTTTTTCCCAATTTTTAAATCTCTTACGATAAAAAGTAGTTGTAGAAATAAATTGATTCGTTTAGGATAATTCAATAAAATTGATTTTATTTAGATAAGAAGGAGTGAAGAATAACTAAAAGAAACATTTACCTATAGAACGCGGACAAAATATTGGCAATGTATTCCTCGATATATCTCGAGCGTCAGTTACACCATTTCTGGGTAAAGGATTTTTCTATTGAGGAGAAAAAGTTCCGGCTATAAGGTTCCGGGAATGAGGTAACTTAATGCACGTAGTGGATAAGTGGGGAATTTGAGAGCTATGGATACAACGATGAACGCGCAGGATGTGAAAAGGTCGATTTTGATCTCAAGCAGGGAGAGAGAGAGTGTTTGATGGTATTTTTTGGATGAGATGGAGCGTATAAGATGTTAGGAGAATGTCAGAGAAAGCTCGGTATGAAAAGTAACGGGAACGTGTGTAAGAGGGATCGTGTGTGTGTGTGTCTGTGTGTATATATATATATATATATAGGGATTGACATAGAAGGGCTCTGCGGGAATGGCGAAGGAAAATGTAGAGTCGTGGTCAAGTACGATGTACTGGCAGAGAAGAAGGATGGAAGGAGTCGTGGGAATAGGATATTGCGCGGGGAAGGATAGAAATGGGAAACGGATTCTACGGGGAAAAGGGGAGAGAGTGCGAGGAAGGCAGCGGTTCACACAGCACACACGAACACACATTCTTCTCGGGTGTAATGAAACTTTGTGCCCTTGGGGGTGGAAAAGGGGGGAGAGATGAGTAGGAAAGGATGGAGTTGCAGAGAAAGAGGACCACTTTAAAAATGGGAATGTGACCTCACGGCTCACAACCGCGGGAGCGAAATGACTCCGTACGTGTGTGTGTGTTTGTGCCGGTGTGGTGCACGGATGCCATCATATAAAGATCGGGGTGAAGGGGGGAAAAGAGAGAGAGAGACAGAGGGAAAGAGGGCATGGGAGGGAGAGAAAGAAGCAACCGTCTTGAAAACTAGACTATAGAAGAGGAAGGTGAAGTTCCTCTCAATTCTTTTGGACTTCAATGCGGAGATAGATTTTTTGGATAAATGGAGACGAAGGAGAAACGAGAACGCGCGGTTTGGATGGAGGTGAGAGTATTCGATGAATTTCGGGTCATGTGGGTTCTTGAATTGCAATTTTTCGGAGTTGAAGGAACAACGGTAGTCGATAACGTTACCATTTTAAATTCGTGTACCATTTAGGTCATGTCATATAAATATATGATCATATGGACCGGTGTAAAATGCTGCAGTTACTTATAGGGACGTGTTTTAATAGATCATTTTGCATTGAAATGCTTACGATGTCGAATGACACCTTTTTATGGGTTGAAATAGGATTTAATAACAAAAATATTAGTCTTTAAAAATATTATAATCTTCTATCTGTCTTATGTCTCTATTTATCCGTTGTATTTTGTATTTGATTTTATTATGGGGCATTAGAATGTAGATTCAGAAATAGATAGTGCAAGTTAATGCAAAGTTCACTTAGGTAAAAACAATTAAAGCCTTTCTAAGCCGTTGTTTGAAAAATTATATATGATGAAGCTAGATGTTCCTATCTAATAATTCTTATTAATTTATCTCACTAAGAACAGCGGAAGGATTTTATTGCAGTGTGAATTTTGGAAGAAAAAATTTAAAAAGCCACTTCTCCGGAACATGCCTCTGGTTTGAACATTCCTTTTTCTGTTTTGGAGGGAACAATGGCGCATCACGAAATAATAATTGCTTTTATTTAAAATATAAAATTTCCCTGCAATTTATTTTGATTCGAATTATAATCCGAGATTATGATCTAAATTTGTATGATATAGTTCTATTACATTATATACAACATTGTATAAATTTGTTCGCACGTGTATTCATTTAATTAAAGGCGTAACTCCAAATTATTTTTATAAATTACTATCGCGACGCCTTTATCGAGTTTGAATATTTGTTACAGTAAAATTGAAATAGATTCAATCATAAAATTATTTTTCTATTACGCTATAGGGCCATGTTGAAGGAAATCTATCTATTTTTCGTTTATATAACTTTCTAGAATAACCCGTTGTATGAAATAGAAAGATAGTTGCAGAAGTTCAGATCATTATACGCACCGTGTAGGACCTTTACGGAACTCCCAATTAAAAAAACGTATCCCTTACAACTTGTACATATATGCTACTCCGGATTATCTTGGGACCGAGAATGAATAATTAATTTGAAGTCATTTTCTATTTCATGTCCGAAATATTTTCATTTTTCACAAAAAATGGAACGATAGTTGCGTAGTGAAATTGCGAGAGAAATGAGAATATTCTAGTCTTAATTAGGTATTGTAAGTGGCGGACGCGATATTGAACTTGGGGCATATTTTAGTTGTGCATAATGTAATTTCGTAGCAGGAAACATGATCACCAAAATTCCGAGAAATTAAAAAATTGCTCTCGACGACGATATTATACACAATGAATTTCCATAGATTAAAACGCCATTTACAGATTTTAACACAGCATTTTCCATGTGACTAAACCACTACTGTTACATTTTGCGTGTATCAACTTTTTCGGAATGGGATAACCATGCCATTATTCGGGCAGAAACTAGCATTGTGATGACTGAGTTGATGGAAAAAATTGATTCCATTTATCATAGAGGGCATCGATCCTATGTGCTGGAAAATCCTAAACCAGTCGTTCGAATTTTGAGCTGTCAAAAGAAGAAAATTTATGATCAATTGAAAAAATAAAGTGCCCCAATATTAATATTGCGTTTCCAGTGAGTACAGATAATGATATCCTATGCAAGAATAATTTACGAAGGACTCTACAAATCATTTAAAGGGATCGGCAATATTTCATTTGAGAGTTCATTTATTACCTTTTAAATATATATGCGGTTGCGGTATTATCTCTCTCTGCAATATATGTAATTCAAAACTTAATACAACTTGTTATAACACGTTTGTTAAAATGTAAATTATGCTACAATTTTTAACAGAAAAAAATAAATGTCGGATTTTGGTGATATTATATGATTTTTCTCCTTAAAAATATGTACAGGCAGACAGTAGTCGTATAACCAAACGTATCGTCTGTAGAAGTGACAATGAAATTAAAGGAGCTCCAGCTCTTGTCAGTAAATCTTTGAAAAGCTGAGGTAATTAATTTAGCGCACAGTAATAATGATTATTTTAATTTATTTCCTAGCACTAGTATCTTCTTTCGTTATAGATGTTAATTGTTACTCTTTTAAAATGGGGAGTATTCGATAATGAAACAGCTGCAGGATAGGAATAACGAGACCGCGGAAGTGAACAAATCACACGAATAAAATAACGCATGCGTTAGAGCGCTGATAGTTTTGGAATTGGGAATACATTGCCTTTTATCGGAAAGGGTAATGGTAATCATATATGGAAGTTTCTTCGTGGCGAAAATAAGTGAGGGAGAGAGTTGAAAAAAGGCTGAAATGGAGACGAAAGAAAAAGAGAGAGAGAAAATCACGAAGGTAGGAAAAACATTGTATATTAGTCTGAGTATTAATTAAAGCCAAATTAAACATCTCATAAATTAATGAAAACATCATTTCTTATTCAAGGAAGCATTAGAACTATGAAATATATATATATATATATATATATATATATATATATATATATATATATATACCCTTACATATCTGGATATTATTTTTCGCCGTTGATATACACATAAATAACAGTATTTTATTTTTTTATAGAAGTGGAGATAGTAAATGGACCGAATCAAACAGTTTTCCCAACGGAGAAGGCGTAATCCACATAATTTCATATCTATACCTTAACAAAACTTTGAGAATACCGTGTATATTGATGCGTCTTATTTTTAAGTAGGGTGAGCAAAAAATCCTGATATAAGTTTAGATAGAGTGCACCGCCGCTATATATGTTCCTATATCAATTTGATTCTCAATTCGACGTAATCCTTTTTACCTTTGGCCTGTTATTTACGTGGTCTTATTTCTTAGGTTGGAGAGGCACACAAACGGAAAAAATCGGACCCGTGAGGATTAAGCTTAGCGGTGGACTAGGTGCTACGTGCTTTCGATGTACTACAAATGACCTTGCCGCCGAATGGTTCCGCTAATTAAAAGGGAATACCGGAAGCAACAGTCTCTTTCTCCTCCCAACCCTACACCCTAACTTCGATCTGCTTCCCACGGTCCCTGCAACATGCGCGGATTTCACCCTAAAACCGGCGAGAGGGGATGGGGGGAGGAAGGGACACCTTCCAATTTCCAGAATAGCAGGGATGTGTCCGACCGCGGTCGTTTAGGATGGGGACATATTGTTCTACTGCAGACGCCGAGAAAATGAAACTGCATTGTTCCCTTCTTTTCGAAAATTTCCCCTGGGCACGTTTTTCCACGGGAATATTTCCTCTCCGTTTATTTTCCGTGGGCCTTCTTTTTTTATAAACCCCTTGAATCACTGGAATCGTCTATCCCTTTGACGGCAGAACACTATATCTTTTCAGTCCACCATCCTCCCTTCGGAAATAAGCTTATTGTCACGCCGGTGCGTTTTCTTCGGCCTGAGATAAATTTGAGGACAGGGTGATTGATTCTAGTTAACTTGGCTCGAAGTTTAGCTAATAACAGAAATATTATATAAATATAGAATTTTATTTCTATATACCATTGCAATATTTAATCAAGGTGTATAATTTTATTTCTATATACCATTGCAATGTTTATTCCAGGTGTATAATATTATAGTTGGAACCGGAGAAATGTAAATTTTTCTTCTAATAAATACTGATAAATAGGTACATTTTTCGCTGTCTACATATTCCATTAAATTTTGATATAGCTGCACTGGATATTCATAATAATAAAAGATAATCGTAACTCGCTTCGCTGGTAGAATCCCCTCAGTTTTTATAATTGTAAATTTTTTGAGATTAAAAACTTGAAATTCACTTCGTGATTTTAAAATTAATTTATTATGCATATGTTATGAAAATTATCATTCACGAATAGATATCGGTGTTATACTAAGCACACGTATAAATATGCATTAAGTATATATGTTACGGTAAAGATACGTAATCGGGAAATGTGGGCATTTACCGGTAAATGTGCACATTTAACACCAAGCTCTGTAGATGTAAGTTTAAGTTTCTAGAAATACGTATTATCCGTACATTTCTCGGTAAATGTGCACTTTTACCGATGTGCCTTGGTAAATGTGGAAATAAATAAAAATGAGAAATGCTACACTTTAATAATTACGTTAATTTATAACAAAAATCATTGAGGGTTCGGTTCCACTGGTATATTTTAAGATGTACGGTTCCCAACCCGAGGGGGGAACACAGTGAATGTGAGGAGGAACCAAAAACAGTTGGACTTACCCAACCCTGTGAGGCCGAGTAAAATTTTCCTTCATGTTCAAATTTAGTTTAGTTAGTTATGCACATTTATCAGGAAATTTACACATTTACCGTACTTCTAAACTGCAACAGATGTTCGCGACGTTGCCATGTTGTGGCCTGTGTTGCGACGTTTATCCACATTTACAAGTGTCTCTAGGTAAATGTGTACATTTCCCCAAACAATCGGTAAAAGTATGTTATACTTACATTTACCGAATTTGGTGGTAAATGTGCACATTTACCGGGAAATGTACACATTTACCGGGCTACGCACGTTTACCGTGACTTATATATCCTATATACATCCTATTTGTATCCTCCGTAAGAAGCAGTTATTTATTATAACTATACTATCTATTTCCTCCGTAAGAAGCAGCTATTGCATATATATATATATATATATATATATATATATATATATATATATATATAATATATATATATATCCTACAAGTAGTTGGTGCTGGCATTCTGCAAGCATTTCATGTCGCCATGAAAACATTAATTTTTTACACAGATATTTCATTAGTAGATATATTTTTAATATAAAAGTTTGCACCTCTGAATCAAGACAACTAATAACACAACAACAAATAACAACGCAACGACAAATAACACTTTTTATAATCACCTTTATAATACCGTTATAGAATAACGGAAGCACCCTCAAATATCACGGCGAAATACGTCACGCGAAACACCGTCGTGGAGACGTGGTTGAAATGACTTGGGAGGGACGAAGGGGAGAGTTGAGGGGGAGAGGAGCGTGCCCCCACCCATTTGGTCGGTGCCTCCCCACCACCGCATTTAGTGACCTTGGCGTGATTAAACTGGCTAAATCGCCCTTATATGTTCTGTAAGGTGTAGATTAAAAATTGTATTCGGGTAGAGAATAACATTTTCTACAATAAATTTTGAAACACTTTGAATCAATGATTAATAGTTTTCGAGATAAAAATTGTTAATGCGTAATAATCGTTAAAAATACGTATAGCAATCGGAAATTCAATTTCCTTGCCCTTATATGTTCCGTAAGGTATTGATTAAGAAGTTTATTCATATGAAGCATAGAATGTGCCACGTAGTGATTGCAAAATCTTGTACTTGCAACTTATTGTTTCTGAGATAAAAAGTTTTAAACTTTAATGTACAAATGGGGCAAAAACAACCCATAAATATTAACAGTTATGAAATTTTCAGTTTTTCTGGTTGGTTGTGACCAAATATTACTATAATCTCGCAAAATTTCTGCTCCTTATTTCTCGTTGATTGGTCTACAAACTAGAATAACTTTTTCCCATGCTAACTTATGTGAGATTTTTCGGGGCATCTGCAGTCAAACCCAGGTCACTGTAAGCAAAAATGATACTAATTCCTAATAGATATTGCGGACATCTAGCAACACTAAAAATTAAATTTTTCTATCTTATCGGCAAGGGCTAGAAATTAATTTACAAAAATGTCGTAATGCTTTTCTTATGGAGAAAAACGCAAATTTCGGAATTTCTGGAGTCGAACCCATGTTACTTAGGTGGCAAGTCACATATTTTCTGCAGGTTTCTCTAGGACATTTACAAACACAGAAACTTTCAGCTCTTGTAGTTTGGGCTGGAAATTAGTAACCAGCGATATATATGCTATATCCCCCTCTGTAAGGAACGTGTATATATAATTTATTGATTTATTTATTTATCCTTATACAATTGGTTTACAGCACGAGATCCATTACAGCAAATCGATTTAATAATGTAGAAATAACAATAACAACAAAGACAATCACAAACAACGATGACCAAGGCGTTAGTCGAACACGCGACCCTAGGATTAGGCGCCAGACGCGCTAGCCATCCTCTACCGATGATATCATATATCCTATATCCTCTGTAAGAAGCAGCTATTTATAAAAAATATAAATAAATAAATATATATATAGCCTCTATCTTCAATTAGCATATGTTACTAGAGGTTAGATGAATTCGATCCACAGATGTATTTGAAATCAAAGATATTAAATATTAATGAAGTAATTACAACAGAAATTTATTTTTTATAAAACAGAGCAATCAGTATCGCAGAAGAAAGTTTTCCAGTTTTAAGAAACCGAAATTTTTCCATTCGGTATGGACTGGGCGTGGCATCACGATATGCGGCAAAATTACAACAAAAAATGGAATGGAAATCCCGGGCGAAAATTGTGGAGACCGCGCGCTATCTCTTTACGGCTAGTGAGAAAGCCCTTTTCCTATTTAGTCGGCGTGAATGTAAAATTCGCGGTGACGGTGCTCCTCCTCCATCTGCCCTTCCCTCTGTTTTCCCTCATTCTTACCCACAATCCACCCTTCTTCTTCTGCATTCCTCGATGAGGGACATCTTGGAGGATCTCACTCGTAGCCAACCGAGAGACCCTTTAAAAGGGACGAGCTATTGATGAGATTGCTGTCGAAGGAATACTCATCTGAGGACGAAGCTGCGGTAAATGACGCAACGTTTTTATTTTTATGATATCTCGTTCGCGGAAAATGGTGGAAAACTTGGTCGTGGAATTTAATAGGATGACTGAATGAATGTAACTGGGAGTTAGTTAAACCGCCGAATTTTTCCAAATATTGATGGAGGGGGGTAGCGTAAATGTTATGGTTTTTTCAGTGTTACTTTAACGAATTATTTATTTATTAGCATGATTTTTCAAGAATTAAAAAAACCTATGAATTTTTGTTTTCCATTTTTCTTGAGCTGGTTTACATGTGAAAATGGTGCATTCGAAATTTACCTTGACGCTATATGTCGCGATGGAATATTTTACATTTTTATAAAAATTATTATCCTTAACAATTTACGCTCCTTTATCTTGGAGTGTAATGGTTTTCATAAAATTATGTTTATCGTAAATGCTTTTATATTTAAGGGAAAGATATCTCCTGTGCTGAAATTTTAAATCACAAGTGAATGTATGGATAATTTTAAATTTCCTAGAATTTTAATAGACGAACCACAATAGCTGTTTTGTAATTAGGTACGTAACTGAATACTTTCTGAAAAATTATTGAAGGATTTATTATAACACAAACTCATTATAATATAATTTTCATGAAATATAATAGACTAGCTGGAGTTACCCGGCTTCGCTCGGGAAAGAGTTTTCTTTTGAGTAGCAAAGGATTTTTATTTCTCGGGGTCCCGCGCTGTCGGTGCCCCGAAATTCTCAAATGTGTTATTCGGAGAAGAGGTTCACACGTTTTAACTACCACCTAAAGAAACTATTGAAAATTTTTAGTAAGGCTTGTGCTAGTGGGTGTGTCTCAACGGCGAATCTATCATATAATCAAGAATATTTAGCGTAATCGAGTAGTTTTATTAAAATAGGAATTACTCCGAGTGCACCATAAACCCTGCATTTTCGTTGTCCATTCCTTAATTACGCAAGCGATGTTTACATTAACATTTACAATTTTATGTATTGTATTGTAAAGTTATACCAATAATATAATTACACATTAACGTCTTAATTAGTATTCTCATGGATAGATGCACCGAAGCCTTTAAAGCAGTAATAAAATTATGTGGATTATTTCGATACTATTAGCCAAAACGTAAGCAATAATCATCATCTTGGTTACCGAACAAATGTAAGTAGATGTATCGATTTATGTTACGATAAGTCTTTGAATGTTAATGGTAAAGTAAACAACGTTCTAATATTTCTTAAAAATAATTTGACTCACTTTCAAAATATTCAAAAATTACATTTAGGCATTAATCCATTTGTACCCTTTATCTTGGTGTTGGTTATTCTTCCTCAACCGCGCGCCACGGCGTGGATTTTCCTTGCATTTATCTTTAAAACAATTGAGAAATTTAGCTTGGTTACCGCCTGGAAAATGACGAGCGATTTAACGTATAATATGACAAAGCATGAACATAATTATAATATTAAGTTTTTCTTGCGTAAACTAAGCCATTTCATGTGATCGTAAGTGAACATTTAGGCATATTTATATCCACATCAGTGAAGGGCTGTATGGCATTTTGGGGTTTCTCCACGCCATTTCCCTTGCATTCTCATGGAAATAATATTTCGTTCACCCAACGGGGTATGAGAGACCCCACTTTCTGGAAACCTAGACAAACCTTGGCCATGAAACTTTTGAATTCCACAGCTCTTATAGTGTCCGAGTTATTATCGCACTAACATTCTCTTTTATATATTAGATATTATTCACAACTCATTATTTTCCATCTTCGAACCAAAACCACCGTAGTTTACCGTCGATATTAAATAAGAAAGCCAAAATACGCAAATTTTGTATGACCTTTACTCATCAACATGGAAAGTATTTTCCACGTAAATATAATATACCTATGATTCAAAGATCTTCTCGGGATATTTAATACCTAAGAAAACTGCAGCAATGAAATTTTAACGCCCTATGCACATTAGGGCTAAGATGAATACTTTTAACATAGTCTTTCATGGTAAAATTTACACAAATTCGAAAGTCTAATACATCTCTAAATATTTTGAGATCCCTAAGAAAATTTAAAAGGTTTTGTCTCTCTTTTTAATGATCTCTTGGATACGATACTGAGAAGTTAATTCGTATTTCGTTCGACAAGTATAATCTCGGAGACAATGAAACGGTTTACTATTTTGTCGTTATGGTAATTAAATTTGGTGGAAAAGCTCTTCTACCTCCGATATTGCAGTTTATAAACGGTATTTTTTGCTCGTAATTAAAATTAACCGGAGAATTCCGACAATAATGCCATTGTGATTATTCGAAACAAAAGGCTTATCCTTGAGTGTGGAGGTTTTCTCGACGTCCATGACGAGAAAAATAAAAACTTGCCTCGTGTTCACATAATGCTGGCGTTTACCAAATGAGAAAATATTCGCACTAGCCAAGTTGTTACCGGCTTGAGGAGTTAATAAGAAAATCCATGCCATCATATTCCGTGTCCATAGCCGAACATAAAAAGAAATGTATATCCGTTGAAGAGGAAAACCTCACAAAATTTTCCTGGCGTATTCATCATCCGTGACATCACATAAATCGTCTCGTCTTTTTTACTTTCTCATATACGTAGTATATAGTATATGTATTATGAAATAAAATTCGTTTTACTCAAAAATGGCTAATTTGGATTAAAATCCATCCAATCGTGCAGCCTGATGTCACAAATAATACTAACTAAGCCATATGTCCCAAAAATTACTAACTATCGACCAGTGGCATTGAAATATACGCTAAACTACGGTTAACTTTGAATTATAAGCGTTTTTCTTTTATAAGCGTACACAGTCGACCAAACGTATATATGTACGTATATGAGAAAGTTTGGGCAGTGTATATTGCGCCGTTTGTTTCTAAAAAAATCGCTTTCGTACTATTCGGTTTGTCTGTTCACCCGTCTGTACGGTCAATATCTCTGAAATCCTTCAACCTGGAGAAGACAAATTCTCAGGATAGGTTGATCTATACAAGACCTAAACATGGCAAAACCTTGCTGCTGCTGGGCGGTAATAGGAAAATCCGCTAAAAAGTACATGCTGCTACAAATGTAGGAAACCAACAATACATCACATCTGTGATTCTTTACTCCGATGGAAAGATCGGTGAAAAAACGCCTCATGTAATTTTCTCTGTAATTATTCCCACAATTTTTAAGTTCTTATGTCAATCTACTCGATTGCCTACAAATTTGGAAAGAAAGGCAATGTTTGAATTTAGAAAATTGACCATAAAAGCAATTCGGGACACCGCTTAACTTTTTCTGGCAATTCATAAAAAAGGCCGTTACTATGCTTTGTAAGCCCTTTTCTTTTATAAACGTACACAGTCAACCAAACGTATATACAAGGGTGGTTGAAATGAAAACAGCAAAAGTGAAAATAAAGTGGGAAAAAGTATGAAATCCTATTATTATTGTAATTGCTATTTTTGTTGCTATTGTTATTAATTATTTTTGTTAATTGTTATTATTATTTTGGTGGGAGATTTTGTGATATTTGGTACCCCTTTTCGTATAAGTATGGCATCTCGTACAGAGCACTGCACAAAGTTGGAGTTGAGATCAGTGATACGATTTTTGAACGCAGAAGGACTGACACCATTTGAAATATACAGGAGGATGGTTAATGTGTAGGGAGATAACTGTTTATCACAGAGGAGAGTGTATAAATAGGTTGAAAAGTTTAAAAATGGTGTACAAGACGTGGAAGACGCTGCTCGGCCAGGCCAGACTGATCGCGTAGTCACACCGGAGAACATTTCTGCCGTTGATAGGCTCATTCGCGAAAATCGTCGCATTAAAGTGAAAGAAATCAACAAGAAATTGAGCATCAGCGTTGGATCTGTTCACAATATTGTAAAAAGAGCTTATTTACAATATTGTACAAATAGCTTGGATTCAATAAAGTTTGTTCGAGGTGGGTGCCCCGGTAACCCACTGAAGACCTGAAGTAACAACGTGTTGATGCTTGCTCTGTGATACTCTCTCGGTATGAAGCTGAAGGTGAAGATTTCTTGAACCGCATAGTGACCTGGGATGAGACATGGGTCAATCAGTTTCAGCCTGAGAGTAAACGAGCAAGTACAGAATGGCGGCATCCAGGCTTGCCGAAGCCAAAAAAATTGAAAGCGACACAGGAAAAGTGATGTTGACTGCATTTTGGGACAATAATGGAGTAATTTTGGAGAGTTATATGGAAAAAGGGACAATTGTCAATAGTGATTCCTACCGCAATCTTTTTAAGAACGGACTGAAGTCTGCAATCCTGTCCAAACGCCAGGGACTCATCCGAAAAGGAGCTTGTTTGCAACAAGAAAATTCCCGTCCTCAGAGTGCCCGTGCGACTCTTGGAACCATTCAGGATCTGAATTTTGAAGTGATACCCCATCCATCTTCTTCCCCAGACCTGACTCCGAGTAATTTTTATCTATTTGACCCACGCAAAGAGGCATTACTTTCGTTCCGACTGCGATCTTAAAAATGCGGTGCATGAGTGTTGGCCCCACCGTACGATCTACTAAAAAAGCGACACCCGGTTCGAATCCTTATGAGGAGTTTTTCCGAGGACGCTGCGGCCCCCTATTTGTGCGAGTTGGAACTAAGGTGACGAGGACGAGCCAATGAGGACAGAGAACACGAGAAAATGAGGAGCACGCTCAAATCAACACTCCGTCCTTCGGAAGGGACGTTAAGCAGTTGGCCCCCCTGGTGTTCTTCGTAAGAGCAGGCAAATGCCGGCAACGGGTTTCTCTCCTCCCTTCCTGGCTATTCATTGCACTACCTCTAAGATACCCATCGTGAGTAGGAAAGAGGCGAATCGGCTGGACTCAGATAAAGTAAATGAGTATTTTGTCAAAGATTTTAATAAGAAATTTTTCTTTTCACTTTTGCTGTTTTCATTTGAACCACAATACATACGTATATGAGAAAGTTTGTGCAATGTCTATTGCACAGTTTATTTTCAAAGAGAGCCTTTTAAGGTCATCAATCAACATTTCATGATGCCATGGAATTTCACGAGCCGATAGAAAGAAATCATTTCGGGAATTATTTTTTCTTTTCTCTCTCCCTTGGAAGGATTTCGGACAATGAATACAATGGTTAGAGAGGGAAATTTCTTCTTTTCTACTACAAAGGAAAAGGATTTCTTAGGCGCGCGCACGCGTGTCGAAATTCTTGGGATGAATGAGCGCTTTCCGCCCTAATAAAAAAAAACGAGAAGCTAAATGCAAACGAGGGGATGAGATTGAAAAATCAGGATATGGATGAAACGACCCTTATCATCGCATCTCTTTCTCTCTCTCTCTCTCTCTGAGAGAGAGAGAACATTCATCCTCCTCAACCCGATCCATTCTCTTTCACTCGAATGAAAAAAAATTCAAACCAATTTCAAAAGTCGCCCTTTTCTCATGCGATTCCTTTCGTTTTCATTTATTGCCAATTGAAAAACCCCTTTCCCTCTTCTCCTCGTCTCTTTTTTCCTTCCTTTCTTTTTCTGTCTTTCTCTCTCTCTCTCTCCCTTCATACTCCACGTATTTCTGTGCGTTTTCCGCCAAAAACGAGCATGTTCCTCTTTTTAGTTGCGTTTTTGTTCTTTTCTCCCTCGTCTATTTTAATACTTTATTTTATGATTCACTCACGGATTCCTTCTACACCTCCTCCCTACCTTATTCTTTCTCTTCTTCGTCACGTTTTTACGACATTTTACCACCTTGTGCCACTTTTTTCATACCTCCGGCCGTTGGGAGATATTTTCGTGCATTTTCTCTCTCACTCTATCTCTACTGCTGTTCTATAATATTTTAACGTCATCTTTTCTTCCATTTATTCCCACTTTCTCTCTCTTTCCCTGTTAATACCCGCTAGTGTTGTTTTTGCCTCGTCTGTCGTTTGTTAGTTCGGTAAATTACTGTCACTCGTCGCGTTCTCTTACTTTTCGCTCGAATACATTTTTTCCCGATACTTGGTCGTTACGATACTTCCATCGTGCGTCACTTTTGTTTATATTCGACGCTAATTTGTCTATCCACGTTTTCGTTTCGTATTTTTTTGCCAAAATAATTCTCTCGCGTGTACTACGACCGTCGCAAATACTTGCACTCGCTATCTCACGTGGGATTTCCTTATTCTTCTCTCGGGTCGTCTTGTTTTGTTTTTTATCACCTTCCTCCGTTCCCTTTCATTTTAGTAATTCATCCGTCTGTCCTTCCTTCCTTTACCCAATTCCCTCCGCTCGTTCCTTTATTTTTTGCGTGTTCGAAATTTGAGCATGACAGACTTCCCTCCCAGTTCCCCTGCAATTTGTCTTTTTCTCTCTTCCCAATTCCCGCGCATTGTTCTCTCAATTTTCGCCTGTCATTTGTCTGCTTATCCCACTTTTCTTTCTGTTCTTTCGTCTATCCTCATATGTCTCCCCTCTTCTAGCCCCTTCTTGAATTCTGCAAGGTTTCCGATATTCCCAGAGTTTCGTCTACCACGCTCGTTTTTCTTTTACATCGATATCCTGCCTTTCTTTTTTCTCGCACCTATGGCATCCTCGTATTCCCGTTTTTTCCGCTTTTTGGAGTTTCACGTTTTATCCGAATATCACAAAAAAGTTTAATCCTCTCTTTCGCAAAGGGAAAATTACTTTACTATTCGGCTAACCAAATATCTAGTTTTATTGAATCTCTTTGAACGAGTATATCTTTAAACATCATCCCTAATTACCGCTTTTTCTTTTGTTCCGCTTTCTGTCGCCTTGTTTCCAGAACTTCTAGCGCCATCTTTTATTGGTGTTTACGATCTTGCACGATTATAAGGATTTTCTTTGTCCAGCGTGGCAAACAATATCGTTTTGATGTAAATCTTAATTAATCCTCCTTTGAAATGCCCTTCTTTTTTATTTTGAACTTTATTCAAGCGACAGAATATTTTTTGGCTGGATGGTAATTAAAGAGCATCGCGGAAATTTCACTTTCGGAATTCGCCTGTCTCTCTCTCTCTCGAGACTGCTGCTTCCTCTATGCAGTGCGACATTTAAGTTTTGTTTAGCTTTCCTAGAACTCTTCTGCCCCCTTTCTATCTCTCCGTTTCACTCATTAGGTTTTTAAAAGAAATTAGTTCCCCGTTTAGGTCCTATTATATTCCTCTCCGTTTCACCGATACCTCGCAGTTATTACCGCTCTTTGTTTGTCTTCGAATTACGTTCCGTCGCTCAATTTTCTCTCGTTGTTGTTAACTCAACCGCGCGCTAAGACTCTTTTCCTTTATGTTTTATTAATTCGTCTATTCGTCCCTTGCGATAAATTTATTTCCGTTCCATTTTCTCCCTTCCTTTGAAATCTTCCTCGCGTTCGCTCTCCTTCATCTGTTTTTTTCTCTTCTACCTCATTCGTTCTTTTAGCTTATCAATTTTACACTTTTCACCGCGCCCTTCTCTTTCTCTCTTTACCTCTCATGTGGTTCAGTCTCCTCCCCCCCCCCTTCCCAGGCACCATCCATTTCCTCCACTTTCTTCCATCCCTTGAGGCATGGGGTTCTAACGCATACACCGCAAGTGTGTCCCTCCCTCCCCCTTTTTAAACCTCCTTCCACCCCACCCGCTTCCCCGACTGCTCTACCACCCCACACACCCTTTCCTTCTATTCCACAAAACGTGCTTCCATTAGAGGCACTCAGAACCTTCCGCGTAAGAAACCAAGTAGCTACTATCTATCCTTTACCTTCTTCGCCCCTCCTTACACTCCCTCTCGTCTTTCTATTCGTCTATTTCTCCTTACGTTTCTCTCTATTTCTGTTCTCTTCCAACTCTTGCTCTTTTTCTCTGCCAACCCCTATCTCATTCTCTCTCCCTTCCTTACTTTCTGTGCGTACCTCTATCTCATTATCTCTCCTTATTTATGTCCCCTCTACTTTTCTTCCTCTCTTTCTCATTCTCTCCTTTCCCTCTCCCTCGCCTTTTCTTTCTCCCTTTCACGGTTTGTACCTTTCGTTCTCTCCCCTTTATCTCCCTCTCTTTTCCTTTCCCTTTTTCTCCGCTTTTCTCTTTCTCATTCTCTCCCTCTTTCAGCCCCTTCTACTTTTCTTCCTCTTTCTCCACTTTTATCTTTCTCATTCTATCCCCATTTCTTTTTTCCTCCCTTTCTCGGATTTTACATTTTATTCTCTTCCTCTCTCCATTTCTTCCTCCCTTTCTCGGATTGTATCTTTTATTGTCTCTCTCTTTCTCTCTCTTTAGTGAATCTCAGTAGGTTTCGCAGGTTTTTCACACCCCCCTTCTTGTGCGGGTGTTTTCCTGCAGTTGGTTTTTTGCATGGATTTCATTATTCAGCGTCCATAATTTTCCCCTCACAAAATCACATATTTTCTTTTCAAATACTTGTATTTCTATTGTTATCTGTATTTACATTGCTAATGTTTTATGTATATATGTTTCATGACGAGGGGTTAGGTGGAAGATGGGGCTTCATAATCTCAATCTCGCCCTTAATAAATACCACATCAATCAATCAATCATTCTCCCTCTCTATTTCTTTCTTCATTTCTCAACTAGTACCTTTCATTCTCTCTCCCTCTCCTTTTATTTCCCTTTCTGCCCTTGCCTTTTTCTCTTCCTCTTCCACTCTCCGCTTCTTTTCTTTCTCCGCCAATCCTTATCCCATGTTCTATCCTTTCCCTTCATTCATATCTGCTCATCTATTTCCTATTTTCTCTCCCTCTTTCTCTGTTCATATCATTCTCATACTCTCCCATTCTCTGTTCATCTCTCATTCCCTTCCTTTCGCCTTCTCTTCTTCTCATTTTTCTTCTCTCATCCTCTCTTTTCTCTTGTCCATTTCTTCCTCTCTTTTCCTCCCTAAGTTTTCTTTCATCATCTCAACATATTCTTTAAAGTGTCTCCCCTTATCTCCCTGTCTCTCTATTACTCTATCTGGCGGAGGAGTAGAGTCTATCTTTATTCTTTTCAACCTCTCCATAATTCACTATATTCCATGTTATTCCCTCTTTGGCCATTCTGTTTCTAACCTCTCTGTT
Organism: Tanypteryx hageni; assembly: GCA_028673005.1. NCBI lineage: Eukaryota > Metazoa > Arthropoda > Insecta > Odonata > Petaluridae > Tanypteryx > Tanypteryx hageni. Next base: position 177,384,173 of record CM054113.1, read on the forward strand.
CTTCTTTCTCTTCCAATTCCTGTCTCAATCTCTTTCCCCTTCTCTTCCCTTTGCCTATCTCTTCATTATTATCTCGCCCTCTTTCTCTCCTCTTCTCTTCCTCCCTAGTCTCTATCCCTCCTATCTTTCCTCCCTCTAATTATATCGCTCCTTTCATTTTTCCTCTCTTTCCCTCCTTATGTTTTTCTCTTCTTATCTATCTATTCGTTAAAACAACTTTATCACCATTATTCTCTAGTCCTCTATCTGGTGGGGGAGTAGAGTCTATTCCTATTCCATTCTACCCCTCTATCTCTACCCTCATTCGCTGTATTACGTATTACTTTCTCTTTGCGCATTCTCTCTTATCCTTTCGTTCCTACTCCTGTTCTCTGTTCTTCACGCGAAGGTCGTCGCGGTTGGCGCTATGACTGTCTATCTAACGTTCTTGCTCGTAGATGCTTCACGAAGCGTTACAGCCAGCACTTTCTTCATTACGTTCCTTCCTCCGCCCGCATATGTCACCGTCCAGTTTTTTCCTTATTCTAGGTCGATTATACTCTCCCGAGCTATGCTCTTTAATCTTCTCTTAGCTTTCCTGTTACTAGCGCAACCTTACTTTAACAGAATCGGGTGGCAGTTTTACAAGGAACTCCGCGATCTTTATTCTTTCTTTAGTGAGCCTTTGTTAGATTTGTGCGCAAAAACATAAATGAACTTCGTTTTGGGGGAAAAATATAAGATTAAGGTGGCGCCCTAAATTTTTAAACTCGGCGGCTAATTGACGAAGGAAGTAGTGCTGATAAATAACGAAAAAGGGAAGTTCTCAGCAACTCGCTGGCAATTTTTAAAGGCATGGAAAATGTTTAAACACCTATCTCCCTCTCAAATTACAGCGTACGTTCGGATTAGTGATAAATTTTCACGATGATTTTTAAAAAATTTGATTTTTTTGAATGGTAAATCTCATACTAAATTTGGATTTTCTTTAATAGTAAATAATGACATGATGATGCATACATATTGCGCCTATAATATCTTATGAACCAATAAATCGTGTAAATCCTCCGACTTAGAGGGCTAAAGTATGTAAGGCCATTCATTCCATTCGTTCAACATAAGTACTTTGCATCGAACGTAATGTATACCGGATATTGCGACGTATGTATATATATATATATATATATATATATATATATGTGTGTGTGTGTGTGTGTGTGTGTGTGTTAGTTATGGCACGATCCCTTGTAAGCGTTTACGAAAAAGTCATTTCATTTATATTAACCTAATCTCCTTTTCATAATTTTTCCTAAACATTCGCGGGAGGAACAATTTCAATTCCATGTCCCGTTAAAGTGCAAAAATATAAAGACAAATTGCGCTAATTTACCATCTGAAGCGTTAAATTCCGTCCGAATGATGACGCATGCAGATGGCAAGAGTAAACATGACGTCCTTGCCGGGGCGAGTCGGCTCTTCCCATTCTCTCTATCTCTCTTTCTCTCCCTCTCTAATCCTTCCGATTCTATCACTTTTACGGACGCCCTCATCAGTCCCATTCAGAATATTCCCGCGTTAACGCATCGCTAATTTCACAGAAACGGTTTTCGTTAATTTGAGAGGAAGGATGTGGAGAAGATCTCTAGAGGGAGGTGGAGTGGGGCGAGAAAAGTGGAAGACTGCACTCAGCCCACAAATCCCTCCCTCAATCTCCACATCCACTCTCTCCTGCCCTTCTCTCTCTCTCTCTCTCTCTTTCACTCAAATAAACCACGCTCCGAATCTGACTCTGCCTTCTCTCCGTGACACCTTCTCCCTTTGAATCTAATTCGTATTCTCTCTCTCTTTTGAATCCACTTTTTCCGGATTTGCGTCCACTGCATTCTATTAATCAATTAAAACGATTTATGAAATCATGAACGAGTGAGATATAACGTGAGATCACGCAAGTAAACTTTCGAACAAACAAGCGCGATTGGGTTCTCGTAAAGTCCGTATTAATTTTAAGAGTTGTATATAACCCACGTGAGGGTTTGTTATTATTCACGTTGACAGTGTGATGTTTACGCTGGCTTTCCTCACGGCACATGTCCAATACATAGGTTTTATTACGCTTGTGTTGTGTCTAAAGATGTTTCAAGCGTCCTTAATTATTAAAGCCGTCACAATTTTATCTACGTTAACATTTCAAAAGTTTGTGTTATTATCGTATTCAACAGTGGTTGACAACTTAACGGCCCGCGAAAGTATAGCGATAAAGCATCCTATTATATTTTAAGTAGAAGATTTAATATTGTTAATAAAAAAATGTTCTGTTGCATGATTAGAGCCAAACTTTTTTCTGTGGTTTTAACTATATGATACCACAACTTCTTTAACAAATTTTCGCGTGTGGGTTATTACGCGGCCTGCCTAAAACACCAGAACTTCCAATGCGGCCCGCCGAAGGAGTTGCCATTCCGAATGCGCAGAAAAGGTCGCCCGCTCCTGGTATTTAAAATGCTAATTTCAGTCTAAAAATGTTGCTTGGATAATATTCGGTGAAAACAAATTTGAACCATTGGATGGCATCGTAAAAACGACAATTTTGCCGCTCTAGTTCGAGTTTTTTCATTTAGAAATGTCTTTCCTTGATGAACGCTTCAAGCTCGAGATACTCTATACTTCCTATTCTCCAACATTCGTACACATTCTCTCGCGACTACTAAAACTCCACTCTGTCCTTTCTCTTTTGCGTTCAGTCGTCCAGATATTATTTCGTCTGGGTGCGACCGTCATTTGTTTTCCGGATCCATTTTTGCTCTTCTCCCATCCCTACACCGCTCTATGGCTCCATAGATTTTTTTGAGTGCGCGAAAATCCCTGGAACGTGTTTTAATCCTTCTCCGCATCCGGCTTTCTCCGCTTTTGTATGCTCGCTTGTGCATGCATTTGGGCTTTTAGCGTCTATACTCGCTGTGTGTTCCAGGTGATGTCGCGGTGGCTTTAATTGGCGTTCATTCACTGAGAAGGATGACTTTATTTGGATTTGTGTGTTTGTGTGAGAGAGAGAGATGGAAAAATGCGAGAGAAAGAGGAATAAAATCAGCTACCCTTCTCTTATATCACTCGCCAATTCATTTTGATCCCTTCACTACCATAGTTTTATTTAGAAAGAAACTTATCCGGTGAATATATATTTATAAAATATATATTCCATTTTGAATGGCAATGATCAAAAAGAGCGTATTTGTATGTCTTTGTTCCCACGTTTCAAATAAATTAGCTGGCTGTGAAAATTATATGTCTACATATATTTCCGATGATTAATTTATTATCCCTATGGACGCCTTGATACTCGATGAACATATGTATGGATAAATATTTTCTCAATGTTATTGAAGTTTTTAAAGAGCATTTGCTCAATTTTGTAAATTTTCATATTAGCAATCCTTGAATGATAAGTATATATTTCACAGGAATACCGTTTTTGTGTTTTGATATTCCATCAAACAATTTTTTTACCATGGCATGGTAATTCATTACAAGAATTGTGAAACTTTGCTGATGATAGCTGCTTAGCAGTCGAAATGCGCATCTGTTTCTCCTAACCCTGTTATGGCTATTGGAGAGATATATTGTTTCAATTACGTAGAAATATACCCCAGTATTTTTGGATGGGGAAAACCCAGAATTCTCGGAAGTAATATTTGTAACCCATCCCCTGTATTTTATACCTTTAAGCTACGCGCTTTATTCGCGATAATATACGACATCCCGCAGAAAAAAATCTCCATGGGCTACCGAAATCAGATAAAAAAGCCATTATAGAAAAAAATACGTCGCATCAACCAGACAAACTCTTTCTCTCACGAAATACGTTCTATATTTGCTTCAACGGATACCTCCTTCCCTTTCTTCCCTCTCGACCTCCCTCTTTCTCCTCTCTTCATTCTACTCGTATCGCTCGATCTCTCTTAAATAAAAACAAGGAAATGATCCAAAATTTTATAACGGATGAAAGTCGGATCAAACTTCTTACCACTTCAGCCAACCAACCGTTCACACACACACACACACACCAACTCACACGCACATATTCTTTCTCTCTTTTTCCGCCTCTCCCCTCTTTCTCCTCCCCGCGCCACCCTTCTCTTTTCCATCGACTATATGCGCCTCGAGGGGTGGATACACTACAAGAGCGAGAGAGGCTCTGAGAACAGGATCTAGAATTACAGCTTGGGACGAGAGTTCTGGCGTGAGTGTCGGACGATTGGAGTGGTGGGTGGGGAAAGGAGGGAGGAAGGGAATGGAAGAAGGGAGGAAGATGAGATAAGGTGGGAGGAGTGGGAGGGGAGGAAGGGTGGGAGGGGAGGAAGGGTTGGAGGGGAGGAAGGGTCGGAGGGGAGGAAGGATGGAGGGGAGGAATGGTTGGAGGGGAAGAAGGGTTGGAGGGAGGAAGGGTTGGAGGGGAGGAATGGTTAGAGGGGAGGGAGCGTTGGAGGGAGGAAGGAAAGGAAGGGTGGGAGGGAAGGAAGGGAAGGAGGGGTGGAAGGGAGTGGAGGAAAGGGAGGAGAGGAGGGAGAGAGGGAGGGAGGGAAGGAGGAAGAAGAGGGAAACCATAGGGTGAGATAGAGAAAAAGAGAGCGGAGAAAGGGAAGGAGATGGGAACGAACGGAGGAAGGTATATGAAGGAGAGAGGGAGGAATGGTAGAGAGAGAGGGAGGAATGGTAGAGAGAGAGGGAGGAATGGTAGAGAGAGAGGGATGAATGGTAGAGAGAGAGGGAGGAATGGTAGAGAGAGAGAGATGAATGGTAGAGAGAGAGGGAAGAAAGTAGAGGACAGAAGGGGGAGGGGCGGGAGGGATGGGGAATAGGATGGGAGAATGAAAGGGAGGTAGAAAGGAAGAGGAGGTATATAGGGAGGAAATTATATGATAAGTAAAGAGGAAAGGAGGGTGGGATAAAGATCGGGAGGATGGGAAGGACAGAGGGAAGGCAGGGAGAGAGGAAAATAAGGGGAGGGAGAGTAGGAGAGGCAGAAAGGGAGCAAGGAGCAAAGTAGAGGAGGGGAAAGGGAGAGAGGGACAGAAAAAAGTATTAGGGAAGTAAGGAGGGAAAGAGGGAGGGAACTGGGCTAGGATAAGAGAGGACTACGGAGGAAAGATTGGGTATAGGGATGGAGAAAGGGGAAATAGGGCAATGGGTGGACTCGCTGGTCTTAATCTCTTACCACTCCCACTGCCCCCTCCCTCGCTATACCTCTCTCTCTCTCCGCTTCAATATGGATAGGGAAAGTCCCTCTAATCCTCGTACTTATTCGCTCAGATTCTCTTCCTTTCCCATTTCGCTCTTAATCCGAATCCATCCTTTCTCCCCCTCCAATGTTCCCAATCGCATCCTCTCTCTTTCTCTCCTCGCCATTCACCCCGTTCCAACTCCCTCTCTCCACAGACTTCATTTCCTTCATCTCTCCTACATACCATGGGTCCGGTCCGTCTTTTTTCTTATACTATCTTACTTTATTTAGTCCATTATACTGTTCCTCTCCCTTCCTTGCTCTTATACTTTCTTTATTTGCAATTATTTTTTGCTAATCTTTTCCTACTACATTTTCAGACTGATGCAACATACCTCTCCAAAAGTGATAAAATGTAATGAAATACATGTATAATTATTAAAGTCAGGCTCTACTTTGTGGAAATTACTCATCAAATTGAAAAGAAAAATCTTTGTCACTTCCACCGTTTATTGAACACGACCTGATGATGCTACGATCGTAGCGAAACCGGTCGTATTCAATCAACTGTGGAAGTGACCAAGTTTTTTCTTTTCAATTTAATGAAATACAGATGCGCATTTCGGCTTATAATCAGCCTCTATCAATAGTAACTGACGTGTCGCAGTTTTTTATAAAGACATTTCATTGTTTATATTTTGAACATCTAATTTATAAGCCATTCAAGACTTATCAGACGCACACAATAATTGATATATAATTGATAAAAATCACGTCTCTCTAATAGATATAAAAAAGGTTAAGAAAACCGCCGTCATTCGTCATTCCGTTGAATACTACTGTCGGTGAATCGGTTATGATTACGGCTGCATTAAAGCTGTAATGAACACATTTTCTACATTTTTACGGTCATTGGAGAGACATAGTTTGTCAATTTCATTATCAGTACTACTCCTTCCATGAAATATCTTCTGTCGTTTGACTGATTTCACTTTGCTCTCGAGTATTCCTTCGCTCGCTTCGTTCTTGCTTCTCACCCGCCGCATTACTTTTCCATTTGGCATCTTACCACTTTCCTTTATTCACAATTCTCTTTTTTATTTACCTTTCCCTTCTCTCCCTCTCTCTCTCTATCGATGATTTCTCTTCCAGCTCTTTATTCAACCATCCGTGATCCTCCTAATGCCTCTTCCTTATCCCGTTTTCGACATTTCTCCTACCCCCGCTATTTCTCATATACTCCCCTCCACTTCATTTCCTTCCTGTTTCCCACTTCGCCTAATCTTTCCCCTCCCCCTCTCTACCCTCTCTCTGTTCATGTGCCATTTTTTCTGCTTAGGCAGCCAATATTTTTCACTTAAGCTTAATTTCACTCTTTCTCTCGTTCCGTTTCACTCTTTCTCTTCCGAGAAAGATTCTTATTTCCTGGTATCCTACTTCTTTCTCTCTGAAAATCGTGTGTATATATATATATATATATATATATATATATATATACTACAAACTCATTTGCGCGTGGGAATTGTCCTTGCTCCCAGTTCTGATAGTGTATATACGCGTTTTAATGTTCTCTTCGCCCACGCTGTGATCTAGTTGATTCGGTCAGTTTTCTGAGTATCTCTTAGACACTTGCGATTTTTGCTACGCGCTCATTGCTGTAAACTTCTGAGTACCATCACAAAGCAACAAGAAACATCGCAAATTTATCATAATGACAATGAATTTATAAATACCGTACTCGACCAAATCATAAAATTTCATCGTTATTATGCTGCTTAATTTTTTGGAATTCTGAATTAAGATCAGCAGCCTTTAAAATTATAAGTCAGTGCCAAAGTCATAAAAAATTGATCCATTCACAAGAAAACGCGATCAGGACAGCCGTTATTCATTAAATGTAGGAAGTTTCAACATGTAATCATTGATCGAACAATATAATGTTTAAACAGTTAAGTTCTGGTGATAAACCTTAATATAAAATCAACATACTTTAAATTTAAGTTGAAACTGATGCTTTATTTTTTGACCGCCCTGAATCCGAAATATCATCAAATACTGACGGGTCATTTTTCTCCAAGAGACGTGCGAAGACGACAGATAGCAGGCAGACGGAATTGAAAGAAAAACACTTTTTCGGACTCAGTGGCATCTAAGACATCAATATTTATCAACATATCGAATACAAACTCATTCGCGATTGCAGTACTTCCTCTATATACTTATTACATGGAAAGTAAATACTCAGCATTGAACTGCGTTCCCATGTAAATAATGTAACACTTAGTGATTAACCATTGGGTTATTTCTGCTCTCTACGGCTACGGCTCCATCTGCTTTCTTCCGGGATCGTTTTCTGCTTCTTCTTTATTACGCTATCTCCCTCCCTCTCTCTCTCTCTCTCCAACACTCTCCACTCCATTTCTTCCTCTCTTTTTCTTCGCCCTTTCTCTTAAGTCAATCAATTTCCTTTAATTTCCTCCCTCTCACTTCCTTACGGACCTTTCTCCTCTTCCTACTTGACCTTGTCCTTCCCAATTCATTCCCATCAATCTCTCTCCCCATCTCATTAACGTACTCTCCTGCCCGAAAACCCGACGCTCACCCCTCTCTTTTCTCCATCCGTTTTAATCTCCACTCATATACGTTCTCCCTTTTTATCTTCTTGTTTTCTCGCTTCTTTGCTACATCCCATCTTCCCCCTTTCTCTCTCTCTCTCTCTTTATTTCCTCCGCCTCAGGTCTCGTTAACCTCCTTTTCTCATTCGCTTCAATTTCAATTTAATCAGTTTCCCTCCTCTTAACCCACTTTTTCTTGTGTCGTTTTCTTCCTTATTGCTCTTCTGTCTTCCTTTCTGCAAACTACGGGCATCTCTCGCATAACGACGATAATTCGTTCGAAGAAAAAAAGCGTCGTTGTGCGAACATCAAGCTGAGCACCTCGGGGGGATAGGCGGGAAGACTCTCACATGCGTCGCAACTACGGATCGTGAACGTTGTTAAGCGAAAAGGGATCACAACAAACGGCATCGTAAACATGAAATGTCTTTAAGTGAACCTTTTCTTGTTGATGAATGCACGTATTTTTGGTCGTTCCTTGTTTTCCTTTATCTTTTATCGTATTTCTCGTTTATCCCTCGCTTTTTCGAATCTCTTTACTTTTCTACGTCCCCTTAGCTCCCTTTACTCTTACAGAGTAGCCTTTCGCTTCCTAAAACGCTCTCTTCAATTCTAGATATCTGTCTCTCTCTCTCTTTTTTGCATTCGTGTAATTCTCCCCAATTTGTAATCCTAAAGGGATAACCCTAGCTATGATATTGAGGTACACTCTCCAATAACATCGCCGGAGAGCTAGTTCATTCGACAATTTCCTAGTGCACATTATTCACGGACATACTTTTTCTCTTGTTCAACTTTTCAGAAAATTTCGCGTTTATCTAGGAATATTAAAGGAAATCGCCAAAAAGACTACAATTTCTGACTAAATCATATGTTTATTGCAGTCAGAATCATTTTCCAGGCATGTACCTAATTCAAAACTTATAATGTTTTGCCAAAGCATAAAAATAAAATAAATATGTTATTACAGTGGAACTTCCATAAGTCGAACCTCAAGGGAAACAAAAAAATATTCGAGCTGTAGAAAATTCGACTCGTTAAAATACGTTTTTCTCATGGGGAATTTTCCCAGTAAAATCAATTCACTTCGGGTTACGGAGAATTCGAGTTATGGAGGTTCCACTGCATTTACAAAGAAAAGGAAATTTTACTCTCTGATTGGAGCAGCGAGGAGTGTTTCCTGCGATGTGTTTAGACTCACGTCCCTTGTTCATACGCAGTCCTCGTCGGAATTAAGTGGAAAAAGTATGCCAAGGGATTTTAATTGTTATTCCAGCTGTCGTACTTCCAATTATGAATTTATGGCAAATTGAGCAAAAATCGATCGCGTTTTTGGAAGAGGAGAAGCATAATTTGTTATTGTGCCACGATAACCACGCAGACCTCTGTTGACCTTGACATTTTAATTCACTTTTCCTACTCTTCCTTCTTTTCAAATCGTCTAAATTTTCTCTCTTCCATCTCTCTCTTTGCATCAACCTCATTGATTCTTTCCTTAGGATCTTTTCTAGTAATTTCCTATTGCCTTCTTTCCTCTCCCTTTTGCTGTTGAAAAATATATATTTTAGAATTGCAGGAAATTGTCATCAAATTCAAATTTTCTTAGTAATAAAAACGAACTGCATTCTATTAACGATACAAAGTTTAAGTCTCGATTGTAATTAAATTTAAAGTTAAAATTAAAAATATCCTACACTCGCTCCAATGGTAATCAAATGGAGAAATGAAAGGTTCCTGGAATTGAATGAGACCCTTTACAGATATTTTTGGTTTTTATAGGTCTTAAAAAATTTCAGAAATAAATTCCAATGGAAAGTGCCTGAAAATTGTGTCAACTGCTGTTGATACAGACACACACGGACACAAACTCGATTTTTTAATGTATAGGATGATTCGTACAGTCACATTAGCACTTACGTGTCTGTGGGTGTATCTATGTTCTTCAGTATTAGCGATTGTATTTATAATAGTCTGTGTTTATTTAAGGGAGAGATTTAGACAGTCTAGTCGATGTTTACATCCAATCTAGCTCTCGGCGGGATTTGCACCCACGACCATAGTCTCCGTCAGCAGATATTGTAATCATTAATTATACCAAGGCCGAGCGAAAAAAGATCTTGGCAAAAAAGCCCGAAAAAACCGAACGGGGTAGTTTTGCATTGAATAGAAAGTTCTAAAGAAGTTTAGTCATCATAGAAAATGGGAAAAAGTGAGAACACTTAACAGGCATCGATATCGAAATAGAAGTGAGTCGAGTAGGTACTCTGCGAAAAAAAGAGCGGTACAACATGTCTAAAGTATCTGAATGGACCTCGAGAAATATTAAAGGGAATGAGATGAGAGCCAAATGCAGATGGGACTACGAATACTACGAAAGTCAAGAGTTAAACTCGATACGGGGAAATGTATTATTGAGAAAACTCCGAAAGTATTGTAGAGGAGTTTGTTGGTTAAGACGATGATATCTAAACATATGGTTTACTAATGCAAAATGTAATTTTTTGGCTTAAATTATCTAAAGCGCGAGTTTAAAAATATATTTAATAAGTATATGTAGTATAATTTTCCTATTAATGTAAATTTTAACAATTTCCACTGAAACGGTTAAATGGAAGTCTTGAAACTTGAAGCGATACGAATTTTATTTTTTCCTTTCATCACTAAATGTCTTTTTTATGAATGTATTCCAGAAATATATTATTTTATGTGATTGTTACAAGCAAATAGAGCGAAAAATGTATTATTCCACGGCACATGTTGAGTCCATTTTGATATACATATTTATAACAGAAAAAGTGGAAAACACTTTCCCGCGCCAAATGTTTAAATGTGATTTCAAAATTAAAGGAACATAAAACTTGATCGCGCGAGTCTCGTTAATGACGTTTGTACGGAAGCGGAGTCAGTACACAGCATTAAATATTTATGTCACGGTCTTACTTTGAGCGAGGAAATTCGATCGCGCACTCATAACGAATCGTGCTTGTGCTCCCCGACGGCTAGAGACGCAAATTCGATTTTTGTAATTTTACTTACAGCGAGGGGCAAATGTTATTTGTGCCAATGTGGCGAAATGGCGCCCGCGATAATATGATCATCATATTATCGGTTTATATGCGCCGCCGCGTGCTTTTCTGTTTACGCGATTACAAGTAAGGCGGAGCAAAAGGACGTTGAACAAATTCTGTCGTGTGTACGGCTTCCTTCCTCGAATCAAAACTGCAATTGCGTCACGAGTGTAGAAAAAACGAAAAATTACGCCAATTAGCCCAATTATCGCGCGTTATTCGGCGGACGATAAATAAGAATAAATACGGCTATTCACTAAGAAGGGCATTTAAACGAAACGGTCAGGGATACGTAATAATGTCGAAAACTCGAAAAAATTTCTCTCTATCTCGCTGTTTCTATGTCCTCCTTAAAATCAAATTATCGTCCGTAAATATCAACCCACGCGCAGCCAGAAAAAAGGGAGGGCCGCGCAAAATACAGAAGTCAGGATGGGCATAAAAGGGGAGAAAATGAAAGAGAGGGAAAGAGATAGAGAGAGGAAGAGCAAAAGAGGAAGTGCGGTGAAAAAGATGGCACGAAACGAGAGGAAGAGGTTAAAAAGGGATATCCGTCGCTTGGCCACACGTGGAGAAGAGAGGAGGGAGTTGGTTTGAGAAAAATGGCGAGAGAAAGAGAGGTTGAATAAAGACAAGGGAAAGAAGAGAGAGAGAGAGAGGAAGAGAGGGATTTGGAAGAGGTGGAGTGAGGGAAACAAGGAGGGTTATAGGAGGATGAAAGGTCTTCAAAAATATTCGCCTCCCGAACTTCGCATCTCTGAGGGAAAAATGCCGAGCGGAGGGAGGAGTAGGGAGTGGAGAGAGTGGGTGAGTGCCACTTTTATGACGTTCGGATGAAAACAGGGAGAGACGTCTCTTCCTTTCAGCGAGAGAGAGAGAGAGAGGGGGGATGTTCTAAAGATATGTCTTTTGGAGGGTTTTTAAGAAAAAAAAGAAGGGGTTCATTTCTGCGCCCCGAGCATTCAATGAGTGACATATTGGGGCTTATTTCGGACCTTGAATTTGATAGAGTGATTGACGCTACCTAGGCTATTTTATTTTTGATTTAATGCCCCGTTTCAGATCGATAAATAAACACAGGCGGTTCAGAATCAAAAGTAAAATTGAAGGGATCGATGTTTGCTAAATTGAGCTCTCGACGCGGGACGGAGAATGTGAGATGATGGCGTTTTTGGGGTTGCGAAATTTTTATCTATTTTTAATGCTGTCATGTACAACCACGCCGTATTTCCAACTAAAGTTGATTTATTGTTTATGGTGAGAATGCCACGTTATACATTTACCCGTAATTGTATGATTATGCGTTCATTGCTCGAAGTGAACGCATATAGGGGAAATCGTTTCCGTCCATCCGTCCGTCCGCATGTAAAAACTCGGAAACCGCTGAACGTATTATGATGAAATTTGGTATTGGAGAGTTTTGCTAAAATTTATTGACCGATTTCAATTTTGGTGAAAATCGAACAAAAATGATGACCACTTTACATGAAGACCTACGATGTTCCTTTGTTTCAACTCGAGAACCGTTGGGCGTATTTTGATGAAATTTAGTATTGCCGAATTTTGCTAAAGTCGGTCGACCGATTCCAATTTTGGTTAAAATCAGACAACAATGACGACCACTTTACATGAAGACCTACATGAAGTTTACAATGTTCCTTTGCTTCAACTCGGGAACCGCTTGACATATTGTGATGAAATTTAGTATTTGGGAGTTTTGCTAAAATTGGTCAATCGATTCCAATTTTGGTTTAAATCGGACAACAATGACAACCACTTTACATGAAGACCTACATGTAGTTTACAATGTTAGTTTCAACTCGGGAACCGCTTTACGTATTTTAATAAAATTTCGTTTTGGGGAGTTTTGCTAAAATTGGTTTATCGATTCCAATTTTGGTTAAAGTCGGACAATAATTAAGACTACTTTGCATTGAGAACATTGTGAAATCTCAAAGAACGAATTTGGAAACTGTGTACTCCGACATGGAGTACACCTTTCCAATCTTCTTGAGTATCGCACTCAAAGCTGCTCAATTTTGGAAATTATTTCGATTAAATCACCAAGCTTACGCTGAGGTTAAATTGACGGCATCAAATCTCATTTTTATTCGTATAAATTGATATTTGTAACTAACTATGAAATCATAATGCAAATAAGGGCATTAAAACATAATTTCTATTTTTCGCTATTTTTAAATATCAATTTTTATCATTCAATCATTACTAATCATTGAGAATGAACAAGCTCAGCTATTTGACCTTCAGGTTTTAAGAAAAAGTAATTACTGAGCCCTATGGTTGCTAATAATAACAAATGGAGTTACCTCATAATACCATAAAGAATAATAAAATGGAAGTACTCACTTGCCGGTTTAGGGGAAGTAATTTGTCTTCAGGCTCTAGTTCTTGGAGGCTATTTTAACACAAAAATGCTAGGAAATGCATTGCGGCGTATGGCAGGAAAAAAAGTACCCACCAAGTTCAGAACTCATTGTTGGATGGGAAGTCTGTGGACCTTAATTTTCTTTCTCTGGTGTGAGATAAAAATACAAAATTGGTGTAACCTTTATGATGCTTGAGGCGTTCTTTTAAGATTTTTATTTACTCCATAATCAACGGATTGAGAATTATATTCACTAATGTGTGGGGTTAATTTTAGCATATTTAGTGTACACTTTTCTTATCTTCTCGTGTAACGTAGTTATTATTTATTTAAACAATGCCACAAAATAACATCGAATGCGTGTTTGCAAATATTATTCTAAATAAACTCCATTATGACAGCTGCTGGCATTTCATTTCATTCTTGGAACGATCAGGTACGAGAATTAGCATGCTTTTAAAAATATCCGCATTGGAAAACGGCAGCTCTTAACCTCGTGGAAAAGTCATTAAAATTTTTGCATAAATATTATCCACCCAACGCTTGCGCCATAAACCGATGTACGATCCAATAAAACGAACTAGAAATTTGAGTGCCCTTTAACCTTTTAATTTGCATGTAACGTCAGGAAGATTATGCTAACACGAGCTATATAATTTTCCTCCGTATTGATATCGACATCATTCATCAATGATCCGAAGTTGAATAAGCGGTATCAATTTATGGCTCATATCGAATGATAAAGTATACTCCGACAGCCATTAATGTAGTGGAAGTAGTGGATGCATATTTCGGCTGAAAATCGTCCATAAGCAGCGGTGAATTTAAAATATGAATGAACGACTGGAGAAAATTAATGATGATGTACTTGTAAAGCGGTCCAGTTAACCATCCGCCAATTTTAAAAACAATGTCTGCATCTTCAGCAGTATATTTTTACTGAGTAAAATTCAGCTTTCAAAAAATTTTCCGTTGAATACTGTGATCCAGATTCATGACTATCAAGTATGACTATGCCACACATGTAGCGATTTCAGTTCAGCTGGTTAAATTAATTTATATTCTCCAGTTATCGTCTTGCCCAAAGTGAATATTTATAATTTAACTCATAAACTTTTGAAATTCTCTTTGACAAACATCAAATGATGTCATTTCTGCTGCTATTGAACTGATCGTTTGGAGAGATACAGAAAGTTTTGGAACAACAGCTAATTTTAATGCTTTATTCACGGAAATAAAAAGTTTTTCCTAAAACTTTATATTTTTCTCCATTTCCTGTAATAAAGTGGAAGTGTCTTAAAATTTTGCGATAAAATATGAACTGTGTCCGTGACCAAAGTATTCATAACAAAATTTAATCGGAATAACACTAATTTTAAAATAACTGCATTCATTATATGTATACAAAATTAATAATGGTAATAAAATTCAAGTCAGCTATTAATATGGTAATATTGGCTCTATATTATAATGCATTTTTAGTCGGTGTTTACGTCCTGTGCGCTCATATTCTTCGACTTTATGTTAAGTTGTCTATATATCCCACGCTAGAGCTATTACGACGAAAATATCGCGGGTGTTCGGATTGAAGAAGCGTAGTAAATCAATTCTGAATGAGGCACCGTCCCGCGGGAGAAAGAGAGAGAGTCTTTATTTTAAAATAAGGATCTTTTTACGTCGGGGAAGCGACGTTCTAGCGCATGTCAAATAAACAGCCGCGAATTATGCCCTATCAACGGTGAAAATAAATCCAGAAAGATAATGCGATGGAAACTACTTAAGAGACCGGATGTGCCGCATCACTCGTCCCGTTGCGTGCATATACTGGAATCTTCCCAAACCTCCTCTTACCACAAGGAGAAAACAAAAACACACGACTGGAAATCTTACCCATTAGCCGAAAGAAAAAATCCCGATCAAAATACACGCCGGAGAGACTAAACAATGTCAGTTTTATTCCATCTTTACGCCCATTCGGAAGAAATCCTTACCACGCATCAGCAAAATAAATATACAAGCGAACGGAATGGCACAAAGGGGAGCCTTAACTCGAAAATGTGTCGAAACTTTGGTTTTGCACATAGGAAATTCATTCTATACTCCACGTACGAGTCTTCCCGGGAGACAAAAGAGGAAGTGATTGTTGGGAAAGAGAGAGAGAACAGGAGGGCGTGAAATAGGGGAAGTCTAATATGTACTGTAGAAAGAGTGATATGATGAATGTAGAGAAGAGGAGGTGAAGGTGAAAGAGAAACAACAAAGAAGAAAATGTAGAAAGGAGGAGAATGTTATAAGCCACGGAAAATTTGGATGGAGGAAGCGTGGAAGAAATTGGGAGAGAGAGAGGAAGATAGGAAGAAGATATTAACTGAATGGAAAATAATAGTGGGTCGAAGATTAAATAACAGGAGGAAATGAAGATAAATGATAATGGAACGAGGCTAGGATTGCCACCTTGGACTAAATCTCAAATGGGAATTAAAAAAATAAGAAAAAATGTATCGCTATTCGTTATATGAATACTACAACATACGTATAATTCAATGTCAGTAAGCTATTCTATCCGATATTACATATATATTTTATCAGTTTAAAACGCAAAATAACATTCATTTAAGCTTCCGTGAAAGTTTTTCTTACTTTTTAGAAAGTTTCAGTACTTTTCACGTTACTGCTTTGCTATAATTTTGCGAAACAACTCGTTGCAAGACAGAGACGAAGCTCGGTTATATATATTCTGTGGACATTTATTAAAATACGATCAGTTTATTCGCGATAGTAGCATAATCATTCCATTTCAACAAAAGGATTTACCTCATACGTCCACAAAATATTGTCCTTACACGGAAAATACCCTCTTGACATAGGCACTGGTCAATTTATATAATCCCACCGACTTTACTATCGTCAGGACAGCGGGGGCAAAGCCTCGCCATAGTGAGGCAGGCTAGAGATTGAATGTGAAGGCCTCGAAAAAAATCGAGCCCGAGGGACCGCGCGAACCTAGCCACGCCACCCCATAAACCCGACGATTTACTGAAAGCAACCCGCAGCCCATGTAACGTACCGTAAACCCTGGAGAATTTGGGTCCAATCCTATGATGTGGCAACCGTTAGTGCGACGGATTAAGAAAGCAGGGCGGGAATGAAAGTTGAGATTGAAGAGTAACAATGAAGAGGACAGTGCTTGTCGAAGCATGGAATGGAAAAAGCCGCAGTTAGGACGGGCTAAGCGTAGAAGGCAAAAAGGAAGGGATAAAAACGAGGGAGAAGTGAGCGAGTAGGAAAAAATGGAGGCTGAAATGGAAAGAGAGATAAAGGAGAGGGAGAGGAGGGCGGTAAAGGGGGATTGAGGAATTTGGTGGGATGGAGGAAGGAGAGGTATTCGAATGGGAAAGAAGTGGCGCCGAGGATGGCCTCGGACGGCGCTGGAAGATATGCGGGTGACCTCAGCCCGCCAACACCCATTTCTATTCCGGGCTATTTCTCTCTCTATCTCTCTCCGCCACAAGATCTTAGTCCCTTACCCGATCTCCAAGCTAAGTCATTTCTCTCCCTTTCTTCCTTTCCTACCCTCCCTCTCCCTGTCTCCCCTTTAACGCGAGCCGCGTTATCTCCTGCTTTTTCGCCAATCCCAAGATTCCAGAGTTCCGCACTCAACGCGGTCCGGCAATATCCGGGCGCGTTTGTTTTTTTCCACCACTAATTGTGCCAGGCAATTTGGGTCAGCTTTGGAGTTTTGACTTCTTTTTTCACTTCCCCCATAACTCCACTGCAGTCTTTTAGTGTTCCTCTATAATTTCGCATGCGACCTCTTGTGTTACGGGAAGATGAGATTGCCTTATCTCTTGATGGCGGAGACATGTGGAATTCGACCTCGCCGTGCAGGGCTGGAATTATTTATTACGGAATTCTCTCGAATTTATATACGAAGTTGCGTTTGTTGCTCTCTCAGATCATTGTATTGCCGAGATGCTTTTCTATGGTATGAGTGGGGCAAGTGGAGAAAATAATATACAAAGATTTGTATCACGAAATGGACGAAACAATTTTCAACCGTTATGCTGAATTTAAATGTGGTAAATTCGTTACATTTAAACAATATCAACAAAATATTGAAGAAATATCAACATTTCTGGGTTCCTAATAACATATATTGTATGAGCCTCTCTGACCACGCTTGTATTGTTTCACTGTCTGTCGCTGTTGGTTATTATAAAATTAAGTAAAGCGGTTTTCAACTTTGTTGCGGATGGAAGTCAAAAAAGTTTAATGTATATTTGATTTCCCATAAGGCATCAGAATTTTGAAAGGGAGCAAAATAATGTGAAAAAATCAAGTACTAGCAATTTATAAAATGTAAGTACATTTTTAAATGGCTTGTTCTTGAATATTTTCAGCCATAAGACGAACTCGATTGTTCTCTGTTAAAATAAAGCGAATTAACATTAAAATATAAAAATATATTTTTTCAATTTGTAGTCAAATTTAATGTTAGCTTTTAAAGTATAACACGTGTTATGGGAAAAGTTCTATCGCATTGATTTCAGTTTATTCATATATTTTTGTTGATTCATTCAATAAATTCGAAAATTTATTACCGTTTGCGACACCTACCAAATGAGTCGTAAAATGTATTTTTCGGCCACATTCTCAATTCAAATCGCTATTATCCCTTTTTCGCTAGGGCGATGAAGTTCACTTCTTTCGCCGTTATCACGTTGTTTGCATTCCTTCATTTTCGAAATTCAGGATGATGACAGAATCATACCTACGACGGGTTCGTTTTTGCCAACTTGTGTAATTCCCCGGAAACACGCCAATGCTTCTTCAACAACGCCATATCTCCTTGTACAAGGAGCCCTCCTATACCCCCACCTTTTTGCCAATCGAGAATAATAATGGCGATGATGGGGAGCGGATATTTCCGAGGAAAAGGAATTCGGGAAAAATCCTAGGAGTGGAATTCTTCTCTTTTTCGATGAAATTCCATGCAAAAAAATGAAAGGGTCAAGGAGGAGCTGGTAAGAGTTCGTGGGAGGTTGATCTCGTGAATCAATGGAGGTTCAAGATCCAAAGGGAGTTTATATAATTAGGGAACATGTCTTCCTGGCGCTCCATATTTGATAAAAGTGCTGTAATCCTGATGAAATGGGCGTCCAAAATACTAATTGTAAGAGCCCGCTTGACTGGGGAACATTTAAAATTACTTACGATTTATCTTTAAAAACTATATTTTTTGCGCACCACTTTTTTTAGAAATCGTAAGTATGTATTTGTGTATATTATTCCTTAATTTCAGTTCTGAAATTCTTATTACACTGTAAACGTTTTATTCCAGCATCCAAAATATAATATAGCGTATTTAATAATGCACAAATTAGACTTTGTTCAAAAATAAACAATATTTTCGCTTGTCTTTTATGCTAAACCATGTATTATAAAGATAAATGTGGAAATCTATTATTTACTCCTGGCGGTGATAATTTGATACTTTTCATTTAATTTTAGAGCATTTCATTCGAAAACGCTGAAATGCATCAATATTTAACCTTCTTAAGGATTTTTAGAAATTTTTTTCAGACATGATTCGAACAGAAAGACGCCATTTATTTTTACAAAATATCCATTTACGGCGAATATGATTTAAAGTATTCGCGAAAATTATAATTCCAGAACCGTCTGTTTACAGAAGAATTTTTAAACTCTGCACAGCTCTCGAACAAAAGAAAAGGGCAGACCCATTTCACTACAAACTCGCGAATCCGACGATTCGAGGCTCGACGAAAAAT
Organism: Tanypteryx hageni; assembly: GCA_028673005.1. Classification (NCBI taxonomy): domain Eukaryota; kingdom Metazoa; phylum Arthropoda; class Insecta; order Odonata; family Petaluridae; genus Tanypteryx; species Tanypteryx hageni. The sequence continues at coordinate 177,403,231 of CM054113.1, forward strand.
AAAATCGGAGGAGCAATTTAATATTTATAAATAAAAAATCGTTCCCTAGTTGCACGAGTAATTGAAAAAAAAAGAAAAAAATTCTCTCGAGCGCCGTCAACCGAGTCTTTTTTGTTTATTTCCCCCTCCCGTACGCCAGCGTGTTAATTAATTCAGAAACTCGGGAGGCAGTGGATTGCATTGAAGGAAAAAAGAAAACGTACCAGGAGGCCCCGGGAACCGGGCTAAACGGCGTGACTAGCAGATTTATGTCAATGCAACGCGTGCCCTACCTGACGCACGGCTGGAGTCGCATTCCGAATTAGACCGCTCTTCAAACTCTCAAGCTGTGCGTCACAAGTTAATCGCGCACCGTGTGCTGCTGCTCGGAATGCAATCGTTACCATGGCTTCTGGATCCTTTGTTTGTTTATTCTTTTTTCCCTTTCGATGCTGGGCAAGGAGGTTGGTTAGCTACTAAGGCAGACGGTGTAAATTATTCCTCTCGGATATAATCCATTTTGGATTCTTTTTTTTCCTCGAAGGCGATTGGAGTTTCCTTTTTTTTAAGTTCGAATTTTCTATGCCTTCTGAAAATATCCCATTTTTACGGAAACTGAACATTATTGCTACGAATTTCATTTATAAATAAATTTGTTTTGGAAATAATATGCAGCTCTGATATCGTTAATTTCCTGATGTATTCCAAATTATAAAACACGAGCTGGATTACACATTATTCAAAGCACTTTCCAAATGACGTCATCACCGTATATTATTTCATAACTCAAAAATACCACAAATGGAAATGTTAATTTATCGCATTAAATTTAGTTATGTCTCACAATGAAAGTTTTTATTGCGATTTTTTCTCTAAAATCTAGACTATTAACTTAATTTCAATCGAAATATATTATACTATCACAGCGTAAAATCTTGACTGACAAACAGGTTACAGCAGGATCAGTTGTTAGCGTCATAAAAAAGGGAGCCTCCCCAATTGAAGTCAATATTTTGTGTTTCGTTTTCTGCTAAAGATTATAATCATTTTTGTTATCATAGATAGCACATCTTTTTGTCCGGCTTAGTTGATTTGATGATTTAGAAATTTAGGATTTACAAAACTATACATTTAAAAACTGATTTCTCTCAATGCGAATGTCTGACGAATAAACATTTTAAAGTCATGCAGAAATTGTTATTTTTCAGGGAATGCAGCGACTCGAAGTTCCGCAGTCATCGATCTTATTATTTCTCTGGCATTTTCAAAACATCTCGTGCTAAGTATATAAAAAAGGAAAATGATACGTCGCGTTAATGAATAAAAATTAAGTCCAAACCTTTTCAAAGTGACTTCCATACTCGTACATCGTGTTTTTGGTGGATTCATCCAAAAATTGGATATATCTTGAACGAATGGGAGGTTTCAAAATTCCTACTTTAAATAAAATATTTTTTCTGCGAAAAACTCCCTTCTTTCGCCATTTCGCACTTTCCTTCGCCTTTTACACTGACACTTCTTCCATTTGGTTCATCCCTCTTTGTTTGTTTTTTCTTCCGCCGATGATCGTCTTTTTTCCAACTCTGCCATTTCGCCTGCTTCTTTCTGCACGCTTTTTCGGATTTTTTTACCACGCGGCAAAGACGGATAGAGTTCCAAACCAAAAACTTCAATTATATTTATTATTATCGCGAGAGAACCTCGATCCATTTCGCCGTTTATTTTAAACTCGCGGATACCACACGCACTGTCATACAGAAATCATTGGAACAAACAAACGGACGCATTCAAACGAATCCCTCCAAACCATCGATTTTATAACACACATTGAAAGAGGGTTTATTCGCAAAAATAATTCCGATCTCGATGTATTTTCAAAAGTCCGCTCCTGTGTATTTGTCCGACAATCTCGTTACGGGAAATACTTAAACGGCTTTTTAAAAACTCCGTAAGTGCGTCGCGATGAAGGTCTTCACCTCCGCGCTTCCCCTTTCTTTCTTCTCCCTCCCTATCCATCACCCTCTCTCATTTTTTGCTCTCCCATCTCATTCGCTGCCGTTAGTCTCTTCCAGCATCTCGAAAACCAATAAAACCTTCACTCTTCATCTTCCTCTCTAATGTTCTCGTTCTCAATTTTGTACAGATTTTCCGCGTTCTCACCAAGGGTGGTGAGGGTGCTTTCCATTTTCAGCTCGTCCCACCTTCACGTATCTCATCCCCTGTACCGCTTTTTTCCCTACATTTTCCGCTTCTTTCCGTCCTCCCCTCTCACCTTTCTCCCTTCTTCCTTAGTTCCCACTCTCTTCCTCCGCTCTTATCCCGCTCTTGTTTTTCCATTTCTTTTGCCATGTTTTCCGTCTAATTAGCCTCTCTTTCACCCCAATTTCTACCTTCTCCTACGTTGTCCATACTCCAATTCCACGTTCCTCTTCCTTTCTCCCCTCATATCGCCCCCACTTCACTGCTACGGTCCCCCACTTCGTATTTACTTGGATGTTTTCCCAAAATTTTCCCCAAATTCGCCCCGGCTTTGTCCATAGCCCGCCACTAGTTCGTCCCACCCTTCACTTCTCCCTGGTTTATTATAATCTCCTCATTAGCCCCTTCTTTTTCTCTCATCTATCCCTTCTCTGCTCCTTCTTCGCTCGTTCTACTTCCTAAATTCTCCGTTGCATCACCTTATTTTTCCCCTTGTTATTCCTAGGTTCTGTTTTATTTAGTCCCAACTTCGGCCCGCTTTCACCCTTACTTTCTTCCGTCTTCATCCCTCAACCTTCTCTCTTACACCCCTTCTCTACCCCTCCTCCATCCGTCTACTATCTCTCTTCCCCATCTACTACCTTCTTCCCCCACGAGCGCTTTTTTCACCCCATAGTCGTACTGTCTTCCTCTTATCCTTTTTCATCCCTCTCTCCCTCCCTCCCTCAACCAGGAAATGTATATACGTGCGTTTTCATTCACTGCTTCCATTTTTGTTTAATATCCAAGAATATCTTGATTATGTATGCAATCTACATATTTTGTTTTGGTTTTAATTAGTTGTATTTTCTAATGTATATTATGTAATTATTGACAATTTGTAATTTACACATAGATATCTATTGATACATGTTGTAAACATGTTCTTAGCTTTACTCAGTAGGTTTCGCAGATTTTTCCCACACCCCTTCTTGTGCAGGTAGTTTTCTGCAATGTTTTTTTTCAAGGATATATGTCTTCATCCTTGATTTTTCCCACAGTGTAAATTATTTCCTTACTACCTTTCATATTGTAAAGACTAGCGTTCTTCTGTCTATCATACTGCATGTATATATTATTTTATTGTAAATAAATCTGTAATGAATTTGGGGTTAGGTGGAAGAGGGGACTGCTCAGTCTCAATCTCGCCCCGAATAAAATACATAATCAATCAATCAATCAGTCTTTTCCTTTTTCGTCCCTTTCACCCTCCCTTCCTCTAACCTCCGTATTTCCCTCTGACCCCTCTTCTCGCCACCCACAATCTCCCCCTCCCTCTTCTGCGTCTCTTCCCTTATCCCTCACCACCTCGTCGCACATTGTATATAGGAGCTCCTTTGGCGGATTTCCCGGAATCCACGATCCGTGCACAGAGGAGCCATCAGCCGTCGTCCCTTTTCGCTCGGAACCAGATCTCTTCTCACCCTCTCTCTCTCTCTCTCTCCACCTCCTTTTTTGCCCTTTCCTCCACCTTCCTCTCTTTCAGCATTTCTTTTTCACCACGTCATCTCGCGCCTGTCTTTTTTTCAATCCCTCGATTCCTCTTTACGGCCTTCGCTGCCCGCATCCCTTCATATCACCCCCTTCTCCCTTTTGTTCTCCCCTCTTTTATCTCCATCAACTACCCACTTCCTCTCTTTTTATCATACCCTATCTCACTTGTCGACTCCTAAACCACCCTTCTCCTATCTATCCTCGTTCTTAAAAAAAGCGAACTTTTTTTGGTCCTATTTTTTCAGCCTCTACTTGTTCCAATTTTATCTCACTCAGCTCCTCTTTAACGTTCTTTTACTTCAGCTCAATTTTAAATAGCACGATTTTTATTTTACGTTTACTGAGTATATATGTATAGAGAGAATGTACCGCGACCGTTAAGGGACTTGGCATAGAGAATACCTTTGCGATTATCATGATTTGGGTGCCGCTGTGTCCGAAAATTGTTTCATTTTCGCGATTCCACCTGTCTGTTGTCTCACATCTATTGTTGGCGCGCGTCTCCAGGGGTTAAACTGTTGAACTAAGAAATTTTGTATTTATGCATGGTATCACTCAGAGCACATAACTAGTTGAGTAAAACCATATCGCGCAACAATTGAAGGTAGTTTTTATGTCGATTGTCATTAAGTATTATCGGTTTCCAGAAAACACCTATTTTTAGAAAACGTCTATTATCAGAAAATGTCGATTTTCACAAAATATCAATTTTAACAAAATTTTTGTTTTCACATAATGTTGGTTTTCTCAAAAATGGCTATAACGATTTTAATTAAAATTCATCCCGTCATAGAGACTGATGTTATAAATAGTGCTCTATAAGCCATACTTAATTTTTAACTACATAATATGCATTTTTAATTTCAGGATTGCATTTCATGAGACATAATTCACATTGTATGCTTATTTCTTTCGTTTTCCTCTCTATTGTTCGACCTATTTTCCGTTTTATTCTTGTACTACACATCACGGAAGACTCTGATTCTGTACACGCATGAGCGAGCACGTTTTTTGTTGTAATTTTCTCGTTCCATTCACATTCCTTAAGCTGTCATCTGCAACTCGTATTAATCTCTCTCCAATTACGTCTCTTTACTCGAATCTCCTCATTTTCGCTTTGTTCTTTAGTTCAACAAGAGAATTATCGAGGTCTCCAGGTTTAAAATCCTATCGACGTAGCATGTCTCTCAAACAGTTAAAAGATTATGAAAGATGGATGTATATTTCCGATACAAAGCAGCCGTCATCATTTTCTGTTCAACTATAGCAGACTTTATTAGAATATACATTCGATGAGTCACCACTCGCCAAGGCTGCTTTGTATCTGAAATGCTCATTTGCTAATTGAAACCCTTTATATGTCTTTTGCAGAAGTATAATTTCAAATTCTATTTAAGCCATGGCGTGAGCTAAACAACTGTTTATTGAAGTATATTTCAAATGCTATTAAAATATTTTATGGAACATTTTCTATTTAAATAAACAGAAACTTAACTTAATTCAGTTATGCATAGTAGTGCAGCGCAATAAACGTTGTATCAAAACTATAACTTTATCAAAAAATTGATTTAAGTTATAAACAAGTTTCAAGGAGTTACTGTCTAATAGTTTTGCATTCTTACAGACAGTTGATTAACTTAAGTTCTTTTATGGTTACACTATGTCTTCTAATTTAATGATCACTGGAGAGATACATAGTGTCTAGTGCCTAATTGCTACGATACGCACCCATCATTGTTTAATGTCTTGTTCCACAATCTCCCACATTTCACACCTTCCTTTGTATATCTACCTCTTAGTACACTGTGCCTTTTCTCATTCTTTCTCTCTTATTATGTTAGTTGTTCTGCCCTGGCTCTGTATCATACCCTTCACATCTTTGAGAGCAATCCAATCCCTTTTCTGTCCTATTTCGTCTCTTTTATCAAATCTCACTCCTTTCCTTCTCCTCTCTCTATCTTGCCGTTATCACCTCCACTCTTTCTTTTCCACACTACTGCATACTTGGTCATCTCCTTCCTGCCATCGCATCCTTTTCCGCTTTCTCTCAGATTCATTTTAATTGCGTTCCACGGAAGTTATTCGCTGTTTACAGATTTCTCATCTATTGCCTCCCTTTATCTTTTCTTTCCTCTTGAATTAGGCTCGACAGCCGAATTAACAGGAAGACCCACTTTTTTCAAATTCAGAGTAAAACTCAACATAAGAAGAGGTACAGCACAGGCGAATAAGGCGACATTAATCTAAAAAATCATATTTAAGACAAATCTTGCAAATTAACCTGAACTTATTGGCATTAATTTCTCGAGAATATTTGTCGTTCAAGGTGTTTAATACGATAGAACGAGTTGGCTTTAAAAGAACCGTATGTGACTCAGGAGCCGCAGATTCTGCCCTAGACCCTTCTCTTTATTTCCCGTTACTCCTCGTACTTTTGTCTGCCTTCCTTTGTTTCCCCTCCAGAACCGTCGCTTTTTCCATCCATTGGGTCTGGTCAGGTCTCTCTCTCACTCTCTTTTTTCACTTCGTTTTTCCTTGTTTTTTTATTTGATCCTAAATCGATTGCTTAATTCTCCGTTATTCAAATTTTGCCGGTGGAATTCACTTGGTTTCCTCGTGCTAACCATAAGTTACGATTTTTTGACGATATATAGATCGAGGAGAAACTCGGCCGATGTAATCCGTACTTGTAGTAAGAGAAAAAGATATTATTTTACTCTTTCCAGAGAATTATTTTGCGCCCGGTGTAAGTTTTCCTTCACGGTCGTTAAGGGATATGCACAGACTTTCGACGTGATACTAATACGAAAATTTTGAATTTTTTGCAGATTTACTACTTGCAATAAAAAATTGTAATTCATAGGCGAACGTTTGACTGCTAAATAATAAATGAAACAAGTTTTCTTCGAATTACAAATACTCTACACTATTCCAATTTTAATCATTATTTGAAAGATGATTATAAAAGCATGCAAAAATATCATACCCAAAAATTGTAGCAGATTCTGTAATCCAGTATTTTGATAAAAATTAAGCGTTTCGATAATGTTTTAGTGCGATACCAGCGAAGATTTAAACTACTTAATTTATTTGCCCGAGTCGGGTTCAGGCTACGTTGTCCTTCCAAAAACTATTTTCTCTCTCTTGGGCGACATGTTTTTAGGCTGGTTTTCAAAGGAAACATAACCTTATGAAATGGTCCTGTCTGTGTGTGTGTGTCCCCCACTAACAACTTTTGCACCAATGGACGGATTTTCATGAAACTTGGTATGAGGCTCGTGCGGCCAGGACCCAGTTCTGGGCTGTATTTTATTTGGCAAAGATTGAAGCCCCGGAATCGATTCCAGGATCGGTGGTGTAGTGGTTAGGACGGTGGCTGCTACTCGCCCGAAAAAATCATCGGGTACAAATCCTGCGCGAGTAGGATTTTTCTCAAGGTCACCCGGCCCCCTGTTTGCGTGGTTTGAGGAGACCGCGAACCACCACACCGTGTATGTATATTCCCTAGTTAAAACCAATTAATTAATTAATTTGGAGGACCTGTCGTAAGACAGAACACGAATGAATGAATGAATATATATAGTGAAGTTAATATAAAAGTATATATATATATATATATATATATATATATATATATATATATATATATATGGATGTCAACAAGGTGTTGGGATGAGGATGAGTTCTCTCTCTGTAGCTGAAGAAGGAGTAGTTCCGAAAGCTTTACGTTTGTGATGTTTCTGTGTTTTTGTGTTATTTTACGTGTGTCGCTTCGACATCCCCGGGGCCTCGCCAACCTGAAGTCGTCTGATTGGTGAGTGCTCACTGGGTTTCCTCATCCCAACACCTTGTTGACATCCATATATTCATTTTACCTTTCCTTTTCCGTAAGTTGTTATATATATATATATATATATATATATATATATATATATATATATATATATATATATATACACACATACATATATATATATATATATACACACATATATATATATATATATATATATATATACACATACAAATATATATATGTGTGTTATGGACTCCGTCTAATCGAACCCCTTTACCTCACGCCGCGTAAGACGAGTGATTTAGTAACCTCGGCCACCAGATCCTAAGGCTGGCTCTCCGATAAATGTGTATTAGAATTCGCGTGGGAAGATAGATAAGCGTCAATCATAGCAATGAGATTAAACAAAATATTTTAATTGTTGGAGGACTTTATTTAATGTGGATTTGTATTGATACTAGCATTCCTAAGTTTGTTGAAGGGTTATTTCTGCTAATAATTGTAGGTTTTATTTATCTTAATTATTATTGTTGGTAAGTTTTTATTTAGCTTAAAAACTTTTTATCTTAATTCATTTAAGATTATTCTAAAAACTGTTTTTCCCTACGAGTTTCATTAAGAATTACGTCTGAAAAATCAAGAAACATGTATGCTTTTGATGAATTTTATTATTATTATTAAATTCTTATATCTCCTCTTATAATATTGCCTTATACATGCATTTCATTATTATTACATTATAATCAAATGTGTATCGCAATACTTTTAATAATCATTAATGCGATCTTCTCGGAATAGTTCCCATTGGAAATTCATTTGAACACTATTTTAGATTACTATATTTGTTTATGTAGTTTGTGCCATGAGCATAATTTTATTCTTGGGAACTGTTCACTTGGCTTATTATTTGCTTAGGATGAAATCTTTTCTAATTATATGCCTTTAAGACCAGTTGTCCTTGCATTTTTCTAAAAGCCCTCGCATTTAAGTATCATATTCTTTTTTTAAGTATTTATGAAAGTTAGGTAATACTGTTGTAAAGGATGTTAATTTGAAAAAATTAAATAAAAAATTTTAAAGTGTCGTGTTCTAGCTTAGCATTTCTTCAGCTAACTATATTTATACAGTGGTTGTATATGGATTGTTGATGTGATGTTAGGAAAAAACAATTTATTATTTTGGTCATTTAAGTTGGGTGACTAAAATATTAAATATTCAAGTTTCACTCCTACTAGTATATAAAGCTGAATTACTCTGAACTAGCAATATATTTTAGTTAATTTTAAGCAATATGAATGGATAAGTCAGTATTTTCATCAATGAAACAAAAGACACTATCAAACTTCTTACTACTTACATACCAAACATTCTTACGTTTGTCACTGAGTTCTCTACTTCTAACTACCATTCTCAAAACTGTAAAAAGATTAAAGTTTAAATAGAGAGACCCCCATATCACTCAAGAGCTGGTAGACACTTTTGCAAATTTTTGCGCCCATGCAAGCAGAAAGGTTATTTAATTATATATTATACTAGTTGAAGGTGCTTGCATACTGCAAGCATTTCATCTCACCTTGAAAAATCATTCATTTTTCGGACAGATATTTCATCTTGAGTAATATTTCTTTAATTCGAAAGATTTCTCCTCTGGACAGGTTTTTGATTTTCATTATGGAACAATAATGGAGTAAAACTATCGCTAATTTTTGCAATTTTAGGAATATTATACTTTTCTCAAATTGGGTTAATATTGCCACACATTTCTGCCAAATTTTAAATTTATAGTACAATTAAGTGAAATAACATTTATCTAATTTTTTAAATTTAAGTAATTTTTAACGACCAAGATAAAAATTTTATGGATAAATTGAAATTTGTATTCGTTTACAAAGGCAAACTTCTAAATAATTTAAAAATTTCAGCTCCCTAACTTGCGGCGTAGTGTCTAAGCCTCTACCAATTTGTTTAAACTTTAAGAATTTTTGACTGCCAAACAAAGAAAAATATCAAAATTTCTATAATCCCTATTTCGTTTTTATACAAATCCTACCACTAAAAACAATTTCAGCTTCGTAGCACATTTGGAAATAGATATACCTTGAAAATTTGTTTAAACAATTGTGAATTTTTACCGGCCGCATTGTTGCACTTTTTTAAGATTTTCGTTTTTTCTAGTCGGTTTTGCACAAAATCCTTCCTATGAAAAAAACTTCGCATCTCCAGCTCTCCTGGAAGTGCCTAAACATTAGTATCCTCCTATAAGTATGTTATATCCTCCTCCTCCTCTGTAAGAAACGTCTATATATAATGACTAATAGAAGGTGCTTGCATACTGCAAGCATTTCATCTCACCTTAAAAAAACATTCATTTTTCAGAGCGATATTTCATCATGGTAAATATTTCTTTAATTCAAAAAATTTCTCCCGGGACCGATTTTCGTTTTTTCCTTATGGAAAAATAATCGAGTAAAACAATCACTAATTTTTAAAATTTTAGGAATATTATATTTTTTCCACATTGGGTTAATAATGCTACACATTTTTGCCAAATTTTAAATTTATAGCACATTGAGAAGTTAAATAACATTTATCTAATTGTTTAAATTTAAATGATTTTTAACGGCCGTAATAAATCTAAATAATTTAAAAATTTCAGCTCTCTAACTCGCCCCGTAGTATCTAAACATTTACCTATTTGTTTAAACTTTAAGAATTTTTAACTGCCAAAAAAATTAAAATATCAAAATTTGTATGTTCCCTATTTAGTTTTTTTAAAACCAAATCCTACCTCTAAAAAATAAATCAGCTCCGTAGCACTTTCGGGAATACATAAACCTTGAAAATTTGTTTAAACAATTGCGAATTTTTAGCGGTCGCATTGTTGCACTTTTTCCAGATTTTCGTTTTTTCTAGTCGGTTTTGCACAAATTCCTACCTAAGAAAAAAATTAGAATCTCCAGCTCATCTAGAAGTGCCTAAACATTAGTATCCTCCTCCTCTGTAAGGAACGTCTATATATAATGATAATATATATATTATAGAGTTTATTCATATTAAAATATTAACTATATAAAAGTTGGCTATAAAAATTCATTTGTATATCTTTACTTGTTTTATTTTCTATTCTACTACACTTCAGCAATGGACAGTTGATCCATACATATTAGCGTACTAACAGTAACATTTATTAATCCGTTTTTTTAGACAAATACATGCAAAATATGATATCAGAAAGAGATTTTGACATTTACTTTTTGTATTTTAAACCTGATAATGCTCTATTAATTTGTTTTCCAATTTTTTTCTATCATTTTTAAACTATCACTTACAAATGTAATTTATGGTATGAGAATTCCTTGAAATGACTAACACATACTGAAACATTTACTGTCAATATAAGTAATCAATTCGGCAAGTAAACGTTGGGAAACCAGCATTAGTCATGGTTTGGACTTTTGTTTTACTATTATACTAAGTAAGTGTAACCTGTTACACTAATAGATTTTTTAAACAAATTCCATGGAATTACAGGATACGATAGCAAATTCAAATTTTTGTTTCAATTATTTAAAAAATATATCCTTTCAAATAATTAAAACAGGTGAAAAAGACAAAATACACACTATCTATAAGTTAAAGATGAATATTTCAGAAGTAAAATAATGAGGGTTAAAGAAGTTTTCTTTTTTTAAATAAAATCAAAACATTAGCCGCTTCTGAGCGGATTTATTTCTACAACGAGAGAGGAAATATGTACATACGTATCATGCGTGCAGAGGCGTTGATTACGATTTATGCAATCATGCCGAAAAATATAAATATTAATTGCTTAGTATAGTGTCTAAGAACTGAAAAATGGTATGCCAGTAGTGATGTCAAGGAAATATCGAATTTTTGATTAGCTAGTTTATTTCCTAATCGATTGTAATTATTCAAACAATCGACAGTATAGTATTAATAAATCCATATGTTCACGTTCATTCCTATGTCGTAAATTACCCTTTCTTTTCACTTACAATCTCTGTGTATAAGTTAAGAAAATATACGTATTCACGTTCATTTTTTTGTCGTAGATTATCCATTTCCCGTCATTTACCAAATCTTGCGTGCGAACGAACGAAAATCGAATTAATTAGCTATTTACAGCAGGTATTGTTTACTTCGGTTGCTACGAAAATTATTTTCGTATGACAAAAATTAAAAAAAACACGGGAAGCTTTTTATTTTCAAAGTGAATTACGAAATTCTCATTTGATTTTCTTGAAATCGGCTACTCAGATAAAAATGTACCGAACGAAACATATGCTATTTGATTAGTTCTACAAAATAATTTGAAGACATTTTAGTTATGTAATATTTTACGAGATATAAAGAAAAGTTCATTTTTTGTCACAATTAAAGTGGCATTCCCTATTATGCTCCGTGAAATATTTATATCATGTTTCTTAGTTTGTTTGCCCATATGTTCTAAATACCAAATTTCATGAACATCCCTCCAGTAGTTTCGCAGTTGATGCATGCGGACTTTTTGTAAAGAACGCCTAAAAATGGAGAACTTGATGTGGAAAAACATTTTCTACCATAGCACGATGCCGAAAATTTCTTCGAGTTTTATCAGCGCAAACGCCTTCCCTCGTTATCATTTAAAGTTAGATCATTAGAACATAATAATCTCTGAGAAACGAATTACCTTATCAGAACAAATTTTTGTGAGTTTACTAGAGAGTAATCGAGCTCTTACTTACGGCTGAAAACATTTTCAAGAGTGAGCACTCGAGTTTCAACTTTTTTAAAATTCATGCACTTATCTTAGGCATGCGTTCTTGCGAATCAATATTTGTGTGACAAATACTTTGTGCCGTTAAATAAATTAGAAGTAACTAACTGCTTCCCGTCTCTATCCCGAAAACTCCGAGAAGAAACTCCAGAAAAAGAAAACCGCGACTTATGCTCCAAGGTTACACGGTCACATCGCTTTTTTTAAAGAGCCTCGTAGTAAAATTGCGTGGGAGTAGGCGAGACAGGACTCTTATCTCTTTCCCTTTCCATCTCCAGGGGAAGGAGATAGAACAAGAAAGAGAGAGAGAGAGGGGAGAAGAAGAGGAACTGGCTTCACTCCTCGCAAGGGTTCTCGCAAGAAAGTGTGAAGAGGCCTCAGGGCTCTCCGAGTGGATCGTTTACATGGGACTCAATGAAAGTTGCTTTGTAGGAGCGAGGTCGAGGGAAGGAGAGAATGGGAAAGAGATTGAGAGGGAGAGGAAGATAGGAGGTCAAATCGGGGTCACGCGGGAGGGCAGGGAAAAGGCTCCTCTCCGGCGACGATCTTCTCCCTTTCCCTTCTCATCAGAATATCTCTCTCCCATCTCCCAACGCCTCTGCTTTTCTTCTCCTTTTTTTCTATTCCATTTCAGTCCGTCTTTTTTCTCGCCTCCTCTCCCTCCCTCTCTCCCTCACCCCTCCACCTCCACCCCTCTCTCGGTTTGGCACTCGCTCCCTCCAATCCCAGAATCCTCAACCTTCCATTTTGTCGAGCCTCCCTCCAGGGCTTGATGTTCGCCGGACAGCCTCATCGACTGGAGATCCGTTCCCCGCAGGCGGTGAGGAAAGGAGAGAGATATATATAGAGAAAGAGGGAGAAAGAGAGAGAGATTGGGATTGCGGTCGGACGTGGTCCAGAGGGACTGTATGGAGCGCAGAGTGATGCAGATGCCTAACTCCCTCTGAAATTGGGATTGGCGGGGGAGAGAGAGAGAAGAATGATTCTGTTCAACCATTCTTTCCCTTTCCTTCCCTTTTATCCCACGAATAACCAACAAGTGAGCCTCTGTATTAAATGTAAACGACCTCCACTTTAAACAAAAAAACAACAAAGGTTAAAAGTGTCGTTCGATAAAGCTCCCAACTATCGAATAACAGGAATTTGGATTAACCGGAATTTTTAAAACTTATAACTTCAAAGTTTTTATTCTGAATTACATATGTAGGATGTTAACTCGCCCTATACATACCTAATAAATATTGTAATATTTTACTTGTGTTACTAATCTGTTACTTATTTTCCTTGGGTGTTTCCTTTATCAATATTAACATATGCTTTTCGTTTGTTTGAATTAGATACGCGTAATTAGGGATATCGATCAGACGGAATATGCATGGCCCCGAGTAAATCAGGGTATATGATAGGAAAAATAGGTTCATGCGAATATTCTCCAATACTAAATTACGGACGTAGCCGCCGGCATTAATTTTCTTCATCAATGTGGAGAGAATTTAAATAACGTGTGGTGGTAATTAACAGCGTTTCACAGCTTTCATTATCCATCGTGTGATAAATTAATTACTGAAATTGTCACAGAGTTAAACCAGTAAGTAAAAAGTCACTTAGGCAAAACACATTTTGTTTCCCTATAAATAGTTACCAATTAAAATTCAAATAGATTCATTGTCCGCAAAGTGCGATATAAATTTAATACACAGTAAATATCTTTCCCGTGTGCAGTACGGCCATATTTTTTGGAATATTTAATACAAAGCAAAAAGCCAGCTGGAAGCCTTCTATAAATTTAAGGTAATCGAGGGGGAAAATTTTGTTCAAACAGTAACGTGAATGTAAGGCAACTTGGACATTATTTGATACATTTAATGTAATTTATTAGTTTCTAAAAGCAATTAAGAGGTATCTCGTGAGTTTTCTTTATATGACATGCAAGATACCGTATTTCCCGGCCTTTTATGACGTTACAGGATTTTTAGAAAAAATCTCAATAAACGTATTTGTACTTACATAATTTACAGGAACAAAAACACTTTCACTTTATATAATTAAGTAATCAGTTACATATTTTAACTCGTCCACCTGTTTAAAAATAGCAATCATTCTTATCTCTTATATTCAATAATATAACGTTGCTATCTTTTCATGCAAGGGAGTGAGATTATGAAAAACTCTAACGGAGCTCATTATCTTTTTCGACTTTGAACCGAGAACAGAAAAACTAAATCACAAGTAATATGATAATGAAAGGCTCTTTGTTGTGGCGAAAAATTCGAGACAGATATGGTGCTTTACGTATTCACGTTAATTACTTATTCCTAAAACAACCACCTTTATGCATACAACACAAGAAAAATATCCCATTTCTAGAATTATTTTATATTAGATCTAGCAAAATTCATCAAAAATATTGTTTTCTTCTTCGGCTAAAGTGAAGGTGATTGGTAAAAAAACCTAAACAATCCTATTTATAATTTCCTAAGTGTCTGTCCGTCCGCCCTTCTCAGTATCTCAGGAACTGTTTGTGTTAGAGAAATGCAGTAAACGATATTTTGTTTCTGCCAGCTTGGAAATCCCAGAAAAAGTATTTACTTTTTCATTTTTCATCTTGAAACAAAATGGAGACCGTTTAAAATATATAAAAATTTGTTTTGGAAACGTTGCGTCGGAGAAAAACATCTTTTTTAAAAATAAATATGTTCATGAACAAGCAATCTAAAATATGTACTTGCTTTATGTAGCTCCAATAGCCCCAACAAGGTTAAAAAACTTTAGAATCTATTTTCGGTGAATTACCACTGAAGACAGATGCTTTGTAGCCGAAATGCGCATATGGTTTTGTAACTTTGTTGTGGCTATTGGAGATACCTAAAGCTGATACATTTTTTAAATTGCTTGTTCTTGAAATTTTTCAGCCATAAAACGTGCTCGATTGTTTCCTGTTGAATTAAATAAAAACGTGTCTTGATAAGGTCAGTTTTGAAAAATTATTTTCTGATTAGCGAGAATAAATACGAGACCATTTTTAAATATATCTTTTTAAAGGGGTGGAATTAAAAGACAACGATGCGTTAGCATGGATATTTTCTTTTAACGACGAGATATTGGTTCATATCGCGTCAAACTCACATCTCTTTTCTACGCATGGTAGGGAAAAAATATTTAAAATGTAATATTTTTCGTTTGTTGGATTTATGTCCAATGGGTAGTTATTTTATTTAGCCGGTATTTAAATAGAGAGATGGCGGTGTGGGATGATGGGAGCAGTTTCCTATATATCTCTCTCTCTCTCTTCACGAAAAGTTCCCTGGTTTGAATTTCGCAATTTCCGGATTTTCGACCCCGTTTGGCCCAGTTCCCTAATTGCGTGTGTTGTGCGGTGAGGATGGGCAAATGCGCCACTCCGTCCTTTTTAGCGGGGGAGAGAGAGGAGAAGTGAGGGGGGAGGAAAAGGCGCTAAGCCTGGTGTTGACCACACGGTGCACTTTCGCAAGATTAGGCAAATTCCCGCGTCTCTGTTCCGATGTAGATGCATTTGGTGACCATGTAAGCGCCTCCCATTGAAGTTTAGCGTAAGGCAGGGATCGCAGAGGAAGTGGAAGAGGGGCTAGATGTTCGGAAGTGGACAAATAAAAATACTTGGAAAACGCGGCATTTTGTGGAGTCTGTTCGATTAAAATCGAATTTATATATCATTAGAATCAAAATGGATTTAAGTCTATCATCATCGCATGAACAATATTCGGGGAATTTTGCTGTGAATTGGTTAACAATGGCAGAAAAAAGTTTAATCTAATGGCAAGCTTTGAAATAGGAACTTGTTAATGATAGTCTTACCTACCTCTTTATCAAATTTGATAGAGAATTAAAAAAAATAACGACGCAGTAAGTAGCTGCGATGATCAAAATTTCCCTCCAATCGAATCTGCGTTTTGTAAATCCTAAAATGCTGTCCCAACGAAAGACCATGAACCACTCTCTCCTATGAGATTCACTATGTATAATCTGACTTGTTTATTCAAAGTTAAATTTCTTTTATTCAAGTTTTCCGCTCCACGTTTTGTCTTCCTTTCCTCGTAAAATACGTATTATTTGGCTTAAAAAACAATTTTTTATCTGTACTTTTTTATACTTTGTTCATAAATAACCTTATTTTAAGCGTTTATATTTGTGAATGACTCGAATTTAAATTAATCGCTCGTTTTACAGCGTTGCGTTATCTCTATGTAATATATTGTTAAATCTATCGTGCTTATATCATGATCAGGTTCATCCACGTTTCACGTTGACGTTAAACAATTCACGTACGATAGCCTATGTCTATCAACATGCTGGCATGTTTGCCCCTTATAGATCCCAAATCATCGGTTTCGCTCCACTGGTTGACAATGAAATGATTCCAGATCAACTTTTCACCGTTAGGAAAGCGATACCCTGGGCATAATACCACGTAATAATAACCAAACACCCAGTTGCCTCGAAAATCTATGCATTATTGTTTGAATGAAAGATGAACAAAATACTGGACTTTTCGCCTGATGCCGAGGAACACAAAAGAGGTGAAAAAGCGCAAAAATTTTATTAACCGCGGGATTTTGGGACAGGAACAACGGTTGCATACTTTTAGGGGGCGCGATTATCACCTCCTAGTACACAGCTCCGAAAGTGCATCAGCGAAAAGGAAGGGAAAGGGAAAGGAAGGAAATAATGCGAAAATAAAATGGCCACGCAGATCTTTTAGAGAAATCTGGCAACAAAATGGCGCCGTTTTAAAAAAGGACGAGGCAACGGGAAATCAGCGACATAAAAAAACAAAGATAGCCGAGGTTTCGTTTGGTTTGCAAAGCATTTAAGTCAGACGAATGTGAAAGAGGAAGTGGGAAGATAGAGGGCGTGGAAAGAGGGGCGAGAGACGGCGAAAGAGAAGGACGTGTCTGGAATGGAAGCGGGAGGAATACACACTTCAATCAGACCGACCGCTAGGGTGGGCTGCTTTACAAAAAAAAATGCCGCGATCCTTATTATCATTACCCGAAAGATTTATTTTCTATCTTTCGTCAATTTTTTTAAACCTGTCTCTCGCCACCATTTTCGGCCATCATCTCCGCCTTTAATCTAGTCCCCATGTGATGTGATTAAAATCTCACCCTTTTGCTGTGTCATCGTGTACAATTCCGCGTACCTTTTCGCCGGCCATCTCCTTCATCTTTCTCTCGACCACCGGCGGTGTTTATGGGGCGCATTTCAAGGGAAACCTATTCTTAGAGATCTGCGCGGGCGGTCCGACGAACGGGCTCTTTTAAATCTGATTGGTAATTGGATGGAGCGCGTAGGAGAGAGTGGGCGGTTGGGGTCCTGTCGCCACAGATCGCGGAAAGCACTCGACTCTAACGATAAACAGATATGAAATGGACGAAAGTTAAATAAAAGAGGGGAGCAAAATGCATGCGACTCGAGCGCCAAATTCCTTCGTGTTTTCCACTTTGAACTTGTGCTTACAATTCTGGCTCAATTTCCAGAGATCTGGATGAGTGGAAAAATTCAGTTTACTCCATAAAGTGTAGGAAACGAGCAGTGAGCGAATGAAATGAACGAAGCTGTTTGAATTTTGTACACATTTCAATTGAAAAATTTAAACTATTTACCTGATGATAATGACAGTCCGCCGAGACTGGTAGGACAACAGTTTTTCCAACTATAGGTAATAAAAGTCAGTTGCGCCTTGGAATGTAATGTTGCCGGACTCTGCTGGCGAGTTATGGTTTGATGCAAATAACTAGAGAACGGAGATTACGATTTCGATAATTTTTCACATATACAATATACTGGGATTCTCGTACGTTTTAAAAATGTCATTGTGTATCGTAATATCATGAGTTCGATTCCAGGGGCGTTCATTTTTTCCATTTGATCAATACGGGTACGGGTGTAGCGTATTAATGATTATCTTTTTAAAATTATTTAGTACCATCAAAGAAATTCGGAAAAAAGAACATTTCATTTTCCTTCCGTTGATTTTCGGATACGCGTGAAATTGATCCACAAATTAACTTTTAATTTTCAATTTACGCATTTTTTCATTATAATCTTTCGTTGTGTTCTTTGCATTGTTTACGGTTTCGTGTATTTGCATGTAATCGAATGGGATTATAAATTCGTGTCCCATCTGACCCAATATTGAAATTTCAATATTAAGATTTAATTTGCGGAATTTAAAAAATTAATAGATTTTGAGTACATTTTCTGCGAAAGCTGAATAACATTTGGCGGAGGTTCACTTCTTTAATATGTATATTTTTTGTTATATTTTTGTTTACAAATGAAATTCATTTTTCTATCAAACTATTAAAATATATGATTTACATTTTAAGAAGAGATGAGAAAAAGGCAATGCAAACAAATTTGGACTGTGAGTTGATATAAAAAGTTGTTTCCAAATTTCAACTGATAGCAATATATTTGAGTCTCGTTAATGACACTTATGAAGAAAAGGCCTATAATCTGACTGTTTTATTTTATTTGTTCTTGTTTGTATACGAAATTAGTTTTACCTTCAAAATTTATATCATTAATAGGATTGGTTTGGTTGGGTTTTTTCACCTTATTTTTTAATTTTGGCACAAATATCGTAATAAACTTGGTTGGAAAAATTGATTACATAAATAAAAAACAAATAAGAAAAATTCAGAGTAGAAAAATGGACTTTGTTCCTAATAACAAAAATATAATTTGTATTACAAATAATAAAACAATCCATTATGTGAACTAAAATGTAAAAAATAAGTTTAAAATAAAAATAAATGTTCCAGAAAGTAAAAAAGGGATTTGGCCATAACAAAAGTTGTTTGGCGAAATCTTCATATTTCTTTGCAACAAACATTTTCGTACACCAAAACAATTTTTACTTTCTGGAACATTCAATTGTGGGAATTTTGTTTACTTGATCACTTTTTAATGTAAGTAAAGTTTGGCTTCATTAGTTTTAATTTCATTTTACTTTAATTTAATTTTATATCTAAGCCAAGCATACCGGTCATTATTGACGGGCAATTACACTAGTTTGAAATAATTCCCAGAATGCGTTTTTTATATCGCACATCCTCATCCCCCGAATGAAATATTTAAATGATGCATTAAAGGATTAGAAAAACTTTAATTTTCGTTTCCATTGACGAAGTTAATAATTTGAATTCAAGATCGATCTGGTCTATTGTGGATATCTCTTGGGAATTTGCATTCCTTGCAAATTTATACCGAATTAAAATCCCAAATATTACCGAGGAAATTAATTGATATGCTACATTTTCGATATTTTTTCTCGTCAAATGAATAAAATGTATGAATCATGATGTGGAAATTGCGAATCATTTCCATTGCAATCGTTCGAGATACGGATACATTTCATCAGCCAACGCATACGTATATCAATTTTATTAACGATTATCCCGGAAATAATCAAGTGCATGCATGTTTCGATAAAATATTTAAACATTTACAGTAACAGCTAAAATGTACAAATGGACAGTGACCTATTTTTATTCATTGTTTGGATCTTTCAGTGCGCGAGAGAATTTATATATTTCTGCCAAAAAATGAAAATAACAGCTCGCGTCAAAATGCAAAATCCTTTTAAATTGAATCCTGCACAAGGGACCATCCTTCTCGAACCAATTTTTTGATCGACTGAGACGTGCCGCGAAGGTTTTTAATGAGTTTTCCAATTTCGAATGAAGAAGCCATTTCCTAGTTATCGCGAAACAAATATTCGGTCCATCACAGTGGACAGAGCAGCTGTGGCGCGTTGCCGCGACGCTGAGAAAATAAACGGGAGCCGTGTGTGTGTCCGTTTGTCCTGCCCTGCGGCTGTGGGACGAGGACGCAACGCAATGCGGGGATTTTCGGCTCTCTGTCGGATCGCCAGACGAAAATGAAGGTCAAATTAGCATAATGTATCGGCACGACCCGAACCAAGTATTTCAGTCTCTTTCCCTGCGCGAAGAACATACTCCTCGTCCACTCAAGACTATTCATTTGCGGAATTTTATTCTTTTCTCTTCATCCATCATTGCACAAAATGTTCATACAGTGTTCGTGCGCGTAAATACATTAAATCAGGTGTGAGCAACCGGTCGATCCCATAGCAATTTTCAGTCGATCCCAAGGGACTATATTGTGATTAAAATATTGTAATTAAAATATTTTCCGTTTTCGCGTGCGTACACCGCCATTGAGGAAGCATGGGCAACAGTAGAACGACGAGCTGCGAGCCAAAATTGAATATCCTTGAGGTAACTTAAGATATGGGCTTATGAATCGTGTGCCGTAAGTTAGAATCAAGTGTTAAATTGTTAAATTCTGATTTTCAGTATTCATAACTGACTATTTTTTGTGTTTGCTGTTTTATCATTTGTAAATTATTGCTATTATAATTTACTTATAGGACAAGGGTCCAAAAAACTACAGGAGTGTGTTTTATTTAATGTAGGTGAATAATTGAGCGGTTTCTTGTACTGGTTTCTTATTCGGTGTATGGTACAATCTCGACTTGAGGCTGGCAGCAAGGTACAAATTAGTTCTGGGCTTCATGTTGAGGCTCTGCATTTCAAACTAAAAAAATTATTGAGATGTTTCTGTTAAAATTTAGAATTTTTATTGATATTTTCCTGGATCAGATTAGATTTTAGAACTGTTATCATTTATAAATTATTGCTATAATAATTTACTTATAGGTTTGCTGTTAAAACTAACGGATCAATATTGAGCCGTGAGTGAGACAAGACAATCAAAAACATATCATTTTAACTAAGACTGGGAAGATGAATTTTTCTTTACAATGAATAAGGACAAGTGTGTGTGTGTGTGTTTGATATGCAGTGCAGTGGTCTCACTACCTAAAAGAGGCAACCTTAATCGCCATTTCAAGACTATGCATGCAGATTATGATCGTGGCTTTCCTTCGAATTAATAAGGAAAGATCGGGTAAAAAAGCTAAAGACAACCCTGCACTCGCAACAGTCCTTCTTCAAGAAAGTGTGTGATACCTCCACGTCGTCAACAGTGGCGCCTTTACGTGTGTCTCGCATTCTTGTACAGCACAAGAAGCCTTTTACAGATGGTGAGCCTTTTTAAAAGCTGCTTTCACTTTATTTGAAAATGTAAAAAACAAGCCGGAGATTATTGACTCTATCCAGAGTATGCAACTGTCAAAGAAACCGTAACGAGACGAATGGAAATCATGGCAACTGATATGCTTAAGAATGATTTTGAATCATGCATCTGGTTTTTTCTCCAGCTTGATGAATCCATTGATGCTAATGATATGGTACATCTAAGCATATATGCTCGTTTAGTTTTTCCTGATTTGACTGTAAAGGAAGAATTTCTCAAAATTATTCCTATTAAGGAAAGAACCAGAGGAAAGGATATCTACGATGTTTTCAGGGGCTTCATAGCATCTGAGAAATTACCAGTCTAGAAATTAATATCTATTACTACTGATGGCGCACCTGCGATGGTTGGCAGAGAAAATGGCTTTCTTGCATTTTGTAGAAAAGACAAAGAATTTCCAAATTTTATTGCCTATCACGGCATAATCCATCAACAAGCATTATGCGGGAAGTTTTTGAATTTCAATGATGTAATGAAAATAAACATAAAAATTATAAATTCCGTTAGAGCGAAAGCACTACAAAGGAGATTGTTGAAATCTCTTCTGGATGAAGTTGATGCACATTATGAAGATTTAATAATTCATAATGAAATAAGGTGGTTAAGCAAAGGATCCATTCTTGTTAGATTCAGACAGTTGTTACCACGTCTAGCAGTGTTTCTAAATGAGAAAAAGGATAATAACGTGAGACCTTTTTCGCCTGAATAAGCAAAAAATCGACTTCTTGGTGATACACAGAGACCGGTTTATTCTAACTCAATATTAAAAAAAACGTAGTAAGTTATATCTAGGCTCGGTAGTTTTCGATGTTTATTTTCCTAAAAGTCAGCGACAAATATCGACGGTTATTTTAATACGTTTGATTAGGCTCGGCAGTTTTCGATGTTTAAATTTCTTAAAAAGTGACCTCTAATATGATTAATTATTCCTAAAAATCGAGGATTAATATCAATGTTTATTTTAATGCATTTTATCGATTTTTATCAATAAAAATAACAAATTGGGTTCTGTCGATTAAATTTTACTGAAACTTTATATGCAAGACTTCTCGTATGCCGGATTTTTGATGCTCTTTAAACATTGGTGAATGTGTCGTTCTTGGAACGCCCACGAACCCGGAACAGCTAATTTTTCGGAATAAAACCCAAGTATATTTTACTCGTTAAATCGTGCTACCAGCTGTTGAGTGATGTGGGGGTCTCTCTATTTAAACTTTAATCTTTTTACAGTTTTGAGAATGGTAGACAGAAGTAGAGAACTTAGTGACAGACGTAAGAATGTTTGGTATATAAGTAGTAAGAAGTTTGATAGTGGCTTTTGTCTCACTAATGAAAATCCTGACTTATCCATTCATATTGCTTAAAATTAACGAAAATATATTGCTAGTTCAGAGTAATTCAGTAGGAGTGAAACTTGAATATTTAATATTTTAGTCACCCAACTTAAATGACAAAAATAATAAATTGTTTTTTCCTAACATCACATCAATCATCCATATAAAACACTGTATAAATATACTTATCTGAAGAATTGCTAAGCTACAACACAACACTTTAAAATGTTTCATTTTAATTTGTTCAAATTAATATCCTTTACAACAGTATTACCTATCTTAAATAGTGAATAAATACAAAAGGTATTTAAGATAAATAAAAACTTACTATCAATAACAAATACGATAAATAAAAACTTACAATTATTAGCAGAAATATCCCTTCAAAAAAGTAGGAATGCTCGTATCAATACCAATTAAAAGAAAGAGACTTCTATTAAATATTACAGCATTAACAATGACAATAGTTTGTTTAATCTTGTTGCTATGATGAACGCCTATCTTCCCATGTGAATTCAAATACACATTTATCGCAGCGCAAAGGTAAGGATCTGGTGGCCCAGGTGACTAAAGCACTCGTCTTACGCGATGGTGAGGTGAGGTGAGGTGATTCGAACCCCGCAAGCAGCTTGGGAGAGTTTGAGGAGCTACGGAAGTTTTATGATTTGCAACGCTATAGTGGCGACAATGATGGTGGTTTGAGTTACATTGTAATCACCGTTGGTTGTTATTGTTTCTTGCCTCCCTTGCTTCTGATCCATGCTCAGAATTACACGTGACACTGTTTCGATAAGTTCAAAATCGTAATTTCGTCTTGCATTTTTTCACAAAATGAATCAACAGTTCACTCCCGGTGAATATGCCGATATCCATTACATTTATAGATTATGTGATGTTAACAGCAGGACACCAGTTGAAGAATGTCGTACACGTTATCCGAACCGTATTCGCCAAATGCTGTCCTGCTGTTGCCATCACAGAATCCATAAATGTAATGGATATCAGCATATTCGCTGGGAGTGAACTGTTGATTCATTTTGTAATAAACACAAGACGAAATTACGATTTTGAACTTATCGAAGCAGTTATTAAAATATAACTCGATCAAGGATGTAGATAGAAAATTGAATTTTGGCAGAAATTTATATAATGAGATAATCAGAATTAGTTTACTTAGGGTTGACAGTAATTTAAGAAATAACCGTTTGTGGCGTTATTTTGAGGGGGGATGTATTATTGCACTTCCTTCGAATAAAACTAATAAATTTTGATTTAATGAAACATTTTATATGGAGTGAAAATTAAAAAGTATACAATTCACATTATAGTATGTTCCAGAGAGTTGAATTATATTCTTGGTCTCATACTAATGCTTAATAAATGCACTATTTTAGTGCTTTAATACGTATCAAGTTCTTATGTAATGGCATAACACATACTGAATCTATTAAGTAGTTAGATGGTGGAAATAATTTTGAAACGAGAAAAAAGTCTGCTAGTTAGATGGTGGAAGGGAAAGGGAATGGAAATGACAAGAAATTGAGAAAAAGGAAGAGGAGGACGTAGAGTTTGCATAGAATAATAAATTATAATTCATTATAAAACATTTTATACGATTGAATCATGCGCCATTTCCAAATGGTGAGATTTCATAAAACTAAATATAACGTTATTTTCACTGGATTTCTTTAAATGATAATACAGAATTTCTAATAGTATTGAAAAATAACATTCTATGACCTTTATTTAAATTTCTTTAAATAAAGCCAATTTTCTGAAATATTTTCAAAACCACTATAGTTAAAAGAAAATTTCGCTCTTAAAATATAGTTAAAACTTACTGCAGTTCATGTAAGTATTTAGCTCACAGTAAGTTACTACAAATTTTCACTTTGATAGAAAATTGACGGTTCATTAACATTTTATCCTGTTTTTACGCGTAAGAGTAAAACAGTTCAATCATTAGGTTAAATTATATTCGTTTGAATAATTTATAATTTGCTCAAATATTTCGTTAATTTCTGCAGATTCTTCATACATTGTCTTATTATTTCGATTTTATTCTTATTTTCAACAAATATTTGGACAAGAATTTGGTCTCACTGATAATAAGTTTTAAACAATAATAACAAAGATAACTTTAAAAAACACTGATTTGATTGTGCATGAAAGCTAAACCGCATCACAGCAAATTTTACTGATTTTTCATAATGAAATCAAATATCTTTTTGGGATAATTTTATGATGATTTTATACAAGAGAGAGGGAGAAAGACAGGACAGAGAGAGAAAGTGAGAGACAAAACTGAATGTTCCATAAATTAAAAATAGTTTTGGGAATTTAAGAATTCTATAGCGTAATGTATTTCTTTGTCATAAAATTTCTATTATCCATTATCTATTATCCATCGATTACTTTTTAGTGCATATAAAAGTTGGTTTCATTAATATTTTATTTCAATTTTATTTATACTTAATACTTAATTCGCGCATTACCGTCATATTGACGGGAAATTTCTCTAGTTCAATAATAAAATTAATGTGAAGTTAATATAATGCACAACTAAATACATATATGAATCTTTTGAAGAAAAATTCTTATCTATTGGATGACAAACGATAATGTGTGTACAAAAAAGTTCCGAGTATGAATATTGAACGATGCTACAGCATTGGAAGTGAAAATAAGCATGAGACTCTCTCACTCGGAGAATGAATTGTGGGTATGGCTACCAAAAACCGAAATTTTATGACTTTGTTTTTGAAAATATACTATAGGGCAAAGCTCCAGAAATATACTCGTAGTAGTAGATTTTTAACCAAACCAATCACCAAATGAATTATGGGCGGGTGAATTTTGTCAAGCAGGGCTATATACGTTATCCTTTCGAGACCTGGTATAGAGATATTGGCGATCAGTATTAATTCAGTTTGGGATAATCTTTCTTTTTGCATCTTGGAGGCTATCTGCGAAACTATTGAGTAAATTATTTATGTAAGTATGGAGGGTGATCATATCGTGTATGCGGCTAAAGGCGCGTAGGGATGATTAGATGTAGTCGAAATTAAAGACACAGTGCAATAAACCGATCATGTTGCTTTGAACCATACCCGTGACAGCTCGCTATGAATCCATAAGACATAAGTAATCGTAGAAGGCGTATGAAATACCGAATGAAGTGTGGCTGTCTGGTATAAGAAATGCCGATTTTCTCTTTTGTCTTGGACAAGCCGTTGATTTTAACATTTTTAAGAATTCGATATTTAGCGGCATTTATAGGTTTTAATCGAATCCTACCAAGCCTAGTTATATCTAGGCTCATTAAAACTGTATTATTTGTTCTGATTTAGATCAAGTTTATGAAAATTACTTATTCTATCAAACAAACTCCACTTGGGAAGGCTCGACTTTGTGGAAAGATTCCATAATAGAAATAAAGACAATTATTGTAAATTTCCACAGACACGAATTAATTCGACTGGTTTTGCCTGTTACAGCATCATCAGGTAATGTGATCTTTATTTATTTTATTCTATCTAACACTTACCATCCCTTTAAATTATCGCTAATTATACATAGAATAGGAGTGGCTAAGTCTTATTATATTTCAAATGAGAATAAATTTCAAAATTTTGTGCCATTGTAGTTTGACAGTGAATAGCAATACAAAGTATATTTTAGAATTTCTGCACATTCTTTTATTAAAGTTTTGTATATCACTATTCGGTTGGCCAAATTGGTCAAGTGATAAGTATGAAGTCCGTATTATTAACATTAAATGATAATTATGAATTATAATACCAAATGGCGTTGTGCAAAATTGTTTTTAGCAAAGTTCATGATAGGCCATCACGGCTAGCGAAATTGCAACGAGGCACACGAAGTCTATATATTACATATATCCCACTATCATATACTAAAACATAAAATTCAAACATATTTAGAAATTCTGATTGTTCTTCCACTTCTTGGGAAATGGATAAAAAGTCTTGGTAACTCGTTTCGCTTTTCCTCGATTCTGTTCATAGAAATATTTACCTGCAATTTTATTTTTGAAATTTTGTGCTGACTTTATGTGCCTGATCGTTTTTCTTAAAAGAAATATTCTGTTTTGATAACCTTTCTGCATATATATTCAGGTCTGATTACCGACTTAAGTTCTATATAAGAGTACCCGAGTGTTTACATTACTTCTAACATCCTACGATTCCTATTTCAGCTCCTTAAACTTTTCGTAACACTATCTTCACTTAAAAGTACGAACTTGGCTGCCTTCCGCTGTATGTTTTCCAGTTTCATGGCGTTTCACATGATTGGGATCTGAAGGTTCCTGACGCCAATACATCCTTATTATATATCTTACATTGTGATCTTTTTTAAGTACTCGATACTAATTGGGAAACCTCTTGTAACGACATCGTATAACGGGTGATTCCATTCTTGGTCCTTAATGATGTGTTCTCATGGCAATGTAAAATTATTACTACCATTTGAATATAACATTTGGCATGTAAATATCGTTAGCGACCCTTTTCTCTTTATTTAACTACTCTGCCAAGCGTTTATGTATACGTGAGCCTAGAGCACTACTGAGTAATAACTTTCTCATACATTTTATCGTAGATCGAATATTGTAGCATCAGCATCAAAAGTTTTCCGATCATTGGAATAGTGTGTAAGGCTTTCGGTTTTCCACGTATGTCCCTGCAACGTCATTGATCCAGCAAGTTTCTATGGATGTCGGCAGTCTGCCTTCTTTCTTCCGTATAAATATTTCGAGGAGAAACGTTCCCCTCAAAATTTCCGACAAAAGTGAAGCGGGTTTTCGTCTGCGAGTTTGCGATGTAGTTCTAAACTTGAAAAGGAAAGAACGAATCGCAGGATTTCATCCGATTCTTTCTTCCGAAGCGCTTCGGAATATCATCGCTGTCTTGAGATGGCTGAATCAACAAGTATGGCGGAACGGTTTTTGTTTTCCTTCTCCGCGAAAGAGAAACAACGTCCACCACGATATCTAGTTTGCATAATGATAGCGAGAATCCTCGATAGATGGGGAGAGAGAATCTTAGGATTATCTTTATTTTTTTTGTTCTGGGTGTGGTGTTTTGCTTCTTCGAACCGTCGGGGAGTTCATTGCTTTCCGAGTTGATCAATACTTAAAGGAGATGCCGCGAGGCGCGTTAAATGTTGTTTTGTTTAATGGAATGTACCGTTAATGGAACGTTTTTCGTTAACGCTTATCATTTCCGTTGCTTCCCTTTAACTTGGTCCTAAAATAAATCGAAAAATCCTAGGGTTATTGGACTGTATTTTATTAATACGAAATCACACATATAATGGATAAAAAATGGATTATAAATTGTACGATGAGTTAGGGAAGTAGTTAAAATAAATTAACAAGTTTTTTGGACATTGTTGATAATAAAGTTAAATATATGGCAACATTGTGATTGTTAACATCAACACATTAATGTTTATACAAACAAAATATAAAATTGCTATGGAAACGTAAACTCCGATTATTCGTCATCTGTCGTGTTCACGTTTTATTTTGGTTTTATGTTTAATATCTATCCTGCTAAAATAACGTATAATCGTAACAGCGCCAATAAACTATCGAACGGTGATGAAATTATAGCTACCTTCGTGCCAAGTATTTCGAAAGACAACTTTAAATCAGGAAAATACCTATAATGAAGGGAAATGATTTGTTTTCCTAACGCATAAAAATCAGCAAAATGCGAGTCCCAAACAATCGAATTAACGTTCTTTTTTACGGTCACTGAGAGAGATAAACGAGATACTTACGAAGGGTCTGTTATGCAAGGGAAATTAAATATAGGCTTTAGCTGTGTTCTTCACATATACAAAACACCTCTGGAACAAACAGCCAAGGTCGTTCCCATTCCAAATACAAAGATTGTTTTTATTCTGCCCCACTTGTTTCGGATCCCATTAAAAAAAACAACTTGGGCACAGCTGCGACCTGATCAGAAATGGACGAAATTCAACTTGGGCGGGCTAGGAATACGAAATTCGTTTTTGTTTAACGTCAGATACATGCGGCAACGCAAAGGAAGCATAAAAGTGATTAAATCGGTTCAGAATGTTGGATGGGAACCTGAAATGTCATATCCCCGCATCTAACCGATGCTCTATTTGCTTTTTTTAAAGGCTCATTTGTTAGAATTGTAAAAGATATTTTTCAGCGTAGTCTGCTCTGGGGTATTTATATGAGATCGAATGTGCTTAATCGAATTTCTTATTTACCAATACGAATAATAAACTTGAAAAATAAAAAGCGTATTTTGATTTTTTTCGATTAAGGTTTCTATGCTTAGAATTAATATTTAGTTACCTTACACGCTAGTTTATCGTATCACGAATATAATGCCCATTAAAATTAAATCGAACGAGTAAAAATTATCCTGGATAAAGTAGATCACAAAAACGTTCAGATTTTTACATAAAAAGCCGATTGGTTGAATCCACGTTGAAAGCTTGAACTGACGACATCCGTGGTTTCATTTTTTCCCTACACTACTCCGCAAAAGAGATTACTTCGGTTGCCCTGGTTACAGATTTGCGGACATTACGACAGGTCGATTCATTTTTTTCCGATCGGTTCATTTCCGAGGGATCCGCCTAAACTCCTCGGAGAGCAAAGAAAGGAGTTCCCGTTCAGTTGACTCACCGGAGATAAAGTTCGAATGAATTTAAAAGGATGAAGGAATGTCATTCGAAAATTCTCCCAAGATTTAACAGATGGTCCTATTACAAGAATGCCTCTAGGAGAATAATCCTCAATGAATTTCAATGCTGATGTTTGGAACAGGGAATAATGAGATGAATTATCTTCTATAGTTGTGATCAATCAATTTAGAAAAAGTTTCTTTCTAGGTAAAACGAATTAATGGCACTGAAATAAATATTAATATACTAATTCCATTCGTGCTTTGGTAATTTTTGATAAATTTCCTTGCTAAACTTTATTTCTGTATCTCATAAACAAGTAAAGATGGAGACTACGGTGAAATTGATGTTAAATAGAATTAACTCCTTGACCGTAAAATTAGAGACACACAATGAAAAAGGGGGGAGGAAAGGCAATAAAAGGCAAAAGACAATAAAAATTATAAACTTACAGGTTTAGGGGTTGTTACTCCACGCCAGGGACCTGATGTCCCTCACACATTCACTCACTTAACCGCACAAGCACTAATCCTAAAGGTGGAAAGGAAACGGGACCGGGTTTGCGAGAAATTACTCTGCGCCAGGGACCCAAAAAAAATCACACCGTTGCTAGAAGGTTTGTGAGTCAGTACGACCACGACAGGAACCTACTAAGCAACCACAAACACACGCACACGCCAAGAGGTAAGGGGGGGGGAAGGGGAAAGGAACGGGGAAATAATACTAGGTAATATAATGAGGGGTGGGAGTGTTTTAGGCGGTATTTATATGTTTATGTGCTGAAGTGAAAGGGAGGGAAAGAGGTTCAGCCGTTACAAGGTACAGAGGTGAAAGGGATTGAGCCGCGGTCGTTATTCATAAGGGAATTTTTGTTTTTGTTTATGTGTATACTTTCGTATGCGTCTAGTTTGTTGTGGTTGGTTACACATTTTAAAAAGATCTTTTCCCCTCCCCTTCCCCCCTTACATCTTGGCGTGTACGTGTGCGGGTAATTACTCTTTCACGATATTTCATTGATAGAATATACGCTTGGCAAGTGGAAGATCCGTGCTCAATTCTCGGTCATGGCAGAATTTTTTCTCCTCTTTCAAAAATTATTTCTAACTGTATGGTGGAAATTCTACCACCGACGCTAAAAATACTATGCTACTCTAGTTAAAAAAAAGTCACTTGCGATTTCTCTTTTCCAAACCCGAGATTTAAGAAAAATTCTGCGGAACGAAAGAAAAATTGCCTCAAAAACGAAACCAAACACGTTTTTATATAGACTAGGGTGAAAGTTGACAAATAAGCAACATATTCGAATTAGCGTCTTTCGTTTTGGAAGACTAGTGAGACGGAAGTAATGTTTTACGGCTCCTATTTTTATACCCTCTCCCAAACCACGTCGAAATCCATCCCGAGCGGAGGAATACAGATGAATGAGAACGAAAACACGCGGCGGAGCGGAAGTCGAAAAGCGATTTGGACCAAGGAGCAGGAAGATTTGTCGCCCTTTCGAACTCGGTTTGGGGCCGTCTGAAAAAAATGAAAAATATTACCTCGGTCGAGTAAAAACTCCTCCATCTCAAAGGAGAGGTAAGATTACCGTTAAAATATTAGGCGTGGAGTGATGTCCAGCAGGGGCGATGATTCGGGCGCGAAAAAAACGCCTTGGGTCTTGATTTTGAAAGACGAATCGTTTCGGGTATTTGGACGGTGATGGACGGCTTACGCTGCTTACTTTTAACTTTTGAAAATATTTTCGAACCGGAGGAAGTGGTCGTCAAATCGCGCGGGCGAGACCTGCTTGCGGTCAGAGGGCGGTTAATCAAAGGATTTTAAGACGGGATTAGCGAAAATGGACGTCTTATTCGATGATTTCGTGTATGTGAGCGATAAAAAAGAGAAGGTTTTGCATGTTTTCCTATGCGATCGGCAAATAAACTCCGTGAGACACCCAACTGCTATTTACAGCGTGAGTTGTGCTATCATATTACCAAACCCAGCCATCATTCGCGGAATGTTTGTGAATAAGTGCCTGTATATGTGTGTGTGTGTGCGTATATATGTATATATATATATATATATTTATATATATATATATATATATATACTACATGTATTAAACCATGGCATCTTCCCAAATCGGTTACCATAGCAAAATAATTTATCGTCCGGTATTTCTCCTTTCCATGCCGAGCTTCGCTTCTCATTTTAACGGTCGTAAAGTAACTAATAATAACAAACTAAAACCGTTCAAAACGCTACGAAGGAAGTCCTAAAAAATAAATGCTTCGCACGTCAGGAGAAACGCAGCCTCGGCGGCGAAGAAAAAACGCACAGGCTAGATGGGTGGGAGGAAGAGTTTTTTCAAGACTTTACGTGCCCTTCTTCTCATTGTTTTTTTTGTGGGACCGCATAGTCCCGTCCCTCGTGGGTTCGGCAGTATATTTCTGTGCGTGTGGTGTCGGAGCGGGTTATACGGCTGAACTCAGCTGAGCCTATATAACCCTCTCTCCTACTTTTCCTCTCTCCATCTATTTCCTTTGCCTCTTTCTTTTCCTCTCCTTTCCTTCCCCTCCGTACTTCTTTCTTATTTTCCCCCTCTCCTCTTGAGCTCGTTTTCTTTCTCTCACCTTCCCACTATATCTCTCACCTTCCCACTATATCTCTCTCCTTCCCACTTTTTCTCTCTCCTCGCTTTTTCTCCTCATTTTTTCTCTCCCTCCCACTCTTTCTCTCTTTCCTACTTTTTCTTCTGTCCTTCTTCCTCACCTTCCCACTCATCCTACTTTTTCTCTCTCACACTTTCTCTCTCCTCACTTATTTTCTTTTATTATTTCTCTACCCATTTTCATTCTTATCATTCGTTCTCCTTTTCTCCCTTTCTCACACCTCACCTTTTCTTTTCCTCTCCCCATTTCTCTCTCCTTTTGACCCTTCCTCTTACATTTCTCTCCAAGGAACAACTCGCTTCTTACCTCACAATCAATCCTCGATGCTCCTTAGGGTCTGGCAGCTCCTTTTGCCCAACATTCTTTTCCCACCTTCCACCGCACCCTCTCTCCCACTTTATTTCCTTCTTATATATATTTTCCTTATATATTTTCTTTTTGGTGGTCCTTTCGAGTTTGGAAGAATCTCTCGAAATCCCATGTGGTGTCTTATCCTCATTCTTTTTCCCATTCCACATCCTCCTCACTCTCACTCTTTATTTTTCCCTCTGCACAAGTGAATTCTTAGGCCTCATCTTTCATTTTCTCATTTTTTCACTTTCTCCTCCTTGCCTTTTCCTCTTGAGTTTGCTTCGGATTACCTTCTCCTTGTCTCTTTCTCTCTCTCTCACTTTCGCCCCTCGCCCCCGTGCCATTGTATCGCCGCACTGTGTGTGTGTGTGCGAATATCCTTTTGGATGAACCCACGCGACCATAAATCCGTCTCTCGGTCTCCCTCTTTATCCCTTTTTTTTCACCCTCCTACGCACTCCGCAGTGACCCTCCCCACTCTCTTTCTTCTTCCCCTTAATCCGCCATCCTGCCGCGTCTTGACCGTCCCTTACCCCATTTCTCGGCTGCATGAAATCCATCGTGCTCTTTCATGAGGAGGGTGCGAAGGATCTCCGTGTATGCTCCTCGAGTTTTGGTTTTTATTCCGTTTCTTCTTGAGAGTTAAAGGGAGATTATTTCATTACAACATTACACTCTTTTTAGAGGCTGATCGATTTTTTAAAAGATGAGGAATGAGGTTTCAAAGTTGGAAATACGGATTAATTCGGTTTCTTTATTTCGCGTTACGATTCTCTCCTTGTACACTTGGATTTTTTTGGCTATTCATTTCCGATTTGGAAAAAATTGAGCGAAATATTTTGATTTATTTAGAATCGAGAATTTAATTTTCTTCACCGATTTCTGTATGTTTTACTGTTTTTTCTTTAGTTGCAGTGGCTTCCGCGATGTTTCCTTATATGACTCCTATCTTCTTTAGGGTTACAACCGCGTGCGTAATCTTTTTCTGACGACAGTTTTGCTGGCATTCCAGGTAGCATCAAAGGGGGTGCAGATTTTTTCTGTCCCTATATATAGTGCCTCCGGTTGGTTGTGGGTCGCTGTGATGGCTGGCCAACCAATCGGTTGGTGGAGAGGAATAGTCTTTTCCAGGTGTTAGGAAGGGATTAGTCAGGGATTGTCAGGGTATTTAATGATCTCTATAGCCTCACGATATTTTTTATTTAAGAAAAGAAGATACTTCTTCCATTTCTTATTACATAATTTGATATAAGCACTTCCCTAAATCTTCGTTTTTAATTCATTGCGCTAAATTTAATTGCAGTATGACGGTATAGTGGCAAATTCTAATCCATGTTACAAGTGAATTATCAATTTTATATATGTTTGTCGTGCATTTATTTGTTAATCGATCTATAGGTTCCATCTAATTCAGCTGTTTAAAAGAATTAAGATTCCTCTATATGACGAAACCGAAGTCTAATAAACATTTAATGTAATTTGCGGAAAAGAAAAATGAGCACCGATAAATTTTTCCTTCATGAAGTCATACCCTAAATCAGGGGTCCCCAAACCTTTTGAGAGTATTGAAAGGGCTAGGCGGGCCGGATCGAAAAAAAACGTTTAAAAATTTAAAATATTTTATTCTATAATTACCTAAGCATACATGCATATATAACTATAAGTAAACGTGAATAAAGGTAAGAAAAAATTCTAATAATGCGCCTATTTTCAAATTAGAAACACTGATTTTATGATGTTTAATAAAATTTCCGCGGGCCGGATAAAACCCTTTCGCGGGCCTGATCCGGCCCGCTGGCCGTAGTTTGGGTACACCTGCCCTAAATCATTGATACTCCAACATTTTTGCTCCACGACATACCTTCATGAATGCTTATTTATCGTGGCATACAAAACCATTTCTAGTTAATTTTACTTCACTAATACATATTTTTAATGAAAGTATTAGAACAAAAGAGGTATAATTCTTAAATACGTGGTGCGACCCAAAAGTTCCGGGAATGGCCATTGGGAGCACTAATGGCACACAATACAGCTTTATGGCGCTACAAACTGCAGTATCGCTTCTTTCTGAGTTAGTATAGTGCGTTTTGCCATAATAGTTACCTGCGTATTTTTGTAATAGCTGTTAATTTACTTCAGTAAGGCTAGGGAAATGATGTATTTAAAAGAGCAAAGAATTTGCCTCAAGTTCTGTTTCAAACTTGGCAAAACTGCCTAAGAAACGCATTAAATGCTGAAAACTGCATTTGGTAACGACACTATGGAAAGAACGCTGACATTTGAGTGGTTTTCCCCTTTCAAGCACAGGTAAATGCCGGTCGAGGATGCAGAGCGTTCAGGTCGTCCGTCTTTGAGTCGGACTGATGAAAATATGGAGAAAGCTCGTGAAGTCATCCATGAAGACCGACGACCAACGATTAGTGACTGTGCTGGGGCGTTTAAGAGAAGATGTCCGCTGAAAACTTCAGGAAAGATGGGACAATCAGGACTGGTTGCTGCAACATGACAATGCGTCGGCGCACACAGTGGCGTTTTGAGGACGTTACTGAAATCCAAACAGAATCGCAAACTGTTCTGAAAGCGATCTCAAAAAATGATTTCCAGAAGTGCTTCAAACTGTGGCAGAAACGCTGGAATATGTGTATAAACTCCCAAGCAAACTACTTCGAAGGGAACAACACTGACCAGCGACTATGGTAAGCCTACACTTAGTTATTGACCCAGTCCGGGAACTTTTGGATCGCACCACGTATAATCGGGTTTTACTATCACTTAATTAGTATCTTGATGATTGAACACATTTGTTGTAAATAAACTGCATGCATGATTCATCATTGTTAAAATTTTCAGCTGTACAAATGAAAACTTGCGCTGGTCTTTCATAACAAATGCTCTGCACGCTCAACTCAGTGATAAGAACTGCACGAAATTCTTCATCGAGGTTCTTTAAATATGTCCTTTCACTATTTTTAATAAGCGACATTGATGAAAAGTTTGATTCTCATAAATATGTTGTAGGAAATTAGAGCAACGCATAGATTGCAAATCCAGACATTGAAATTTACCTTGTAGCCAAAATGTACTAAAGCTACCACGCTACATTTAAAAATTAGATCGCTTCTAAGGTAGATTGACGTCTCTCGCAATTTCAAGATAATTTTCATCGATGATTCTTCTACAGAAGAAATAAAAGGATCTCGAATCCATTCTTACTGACCTGTAAACCGAATTTGAAGTTCTAATCGATTTTTTTTAAACATATAAAGATGTTGTTTGTTGCACTGCCTCCAATAGATTTTTTCAGAATGCGATGCATCGATTGGTCTTTTTTGATCGCTTAATCGGACCACCAATGACTTACAGATAAAAATTAAAATATAACACGAATAAAACCGAGATTAGTTTGGTTTACACCGTCTCAGCGCAAACCATATTATATATACACAATTAGTTTTATTTTGCGTGTGATTGTTATTATAGGCCTGCATACCCGCAGTTTACCCGACCCAACCCGACTCACAGGTACCCACAGTAAAACTTGCGGGTCGGGTATAAAGTGCTTCCATGCGGGTAAGTGTCGGGTTCGGAAAAAAAGGCACCGGTGCGGGTAAAGAGCGGGTACGAAAACTAGTTTTAATTTAAAAAAAGATGAGTGATATGATATGTAAGGTTAGAAAGAAAGATTTATTAGATTTAGTAGAATACCTCAATCCATTCCAGAAAGCATTGATTGAATTGGAAGAAGAAAAATATCCAACAATATTTTTGGTTTACTTGTGGCATTTGAAAATAAACGATCATTTAGAAATAGGTTCAACAGAACCTAGCATCATGAAACTTTTAAAAACTTCAGGTAAAACTTATTATGATGACATTAAAAAGGAGAAGGGATATGAAATCTAATCCGTGACACTAAATCTGTGTACGTTTCTAGAGCAACCGATTAAAAGGTATAAAATGTCAGACATCTTAGTTCAGTTAATCGATACGGACACAGTAAATGATCACATTTTTCCAGACGAATTAACTGCATATATTGAAATAAAACTATCTGACGACATTACTAATAATTTTGATTTTTTGAAATGGTGGGATAAGCAAAAGAATTATTTGACAAATTTACGTATCTTAGCGAATCGTATTTTTGCAATATCAGCGACCAGTGCTCCATCAGAGAGGTGTTTTTTATTGGCGGGACATGTTGTTAATGAAAGAAGAAGCAGTTTAGATCCCGCAAAGGTGGATCATGTCCTATTTTTAAATAGTCATTTTAAATCTCAGGGCAGATACTGTTAATTAATGTTTCCTTTTTTAAATTGAATTATTTTCTAAAAATTGTAATTTTCGTAAAAATAAATCTTAGATACTTTAAATACATTTTTTCGATCTTAAAAATGAATGTTAATGTACAATTTCATTTCATTTGAATTTTTTACAAAATAAATGACTGACTCAGAAATAATATTTTTATTTTTTCACGATTTCTTGCTACGGATTAGTGTCTCAAGGACCAGACAGCTAAAAAATTTGGGTCGGGTCCGACAAGTAGGCCTTCTGTGCGAATGGCGAGCCTGCGGGTACGGGTCGGGTGCGGGTTAATATTCTGCGGGTACGGGTTAGTAGTCTGCAGGTACGGGTTATATATATATATATATATATATATATATATATATATATATATATATATATATATATACAGTCAAACTCGTTTATAACGAGCACGGTTGTAACGAGTTCACGGCTATAGTGAGCAAATGCTACCTCCAAGATAAGTTTACGAGCATTTACATACAAATATTTCACGTATATAACGAGCACGCTTC
The DNA here is from genome assembly GCA_028673005.1 of Tanypteryx hageni. Lineage (NCBI taxonomy): Eukaryota > Metazoa > Arthropoda > Insecta > Odonata > Petaluridae > Tanypteryx > Tanypteryx hageni. The sequence continues at coordinate 177,440,541 of CM054113.1, forward strand.
ACGGATATATCGAGCAAACTTTGACCACTTCTCACTGTCTCAAACGCGGTGGCGGTCAGCCCCTTAAATCCTCATAGTGACCCAAAATATGTAACCTTGTGTTCTTGAGTCCAGCCTCTACACCCTATCCCTCGGGGAGGTTGAAAACCGCGGCGTTGTTGTTAAAAAATAATCCCTTCGTCCAAACCAAGAATTCCCAACTTGCAGGTACAGTGGCACTCGCGGAGGTCCTTTGTCCTCTCCTCCCAACCCCCAGCTCTTTTACAGCCAGGAGGTTGTGTTTGGAAGGGGGTAAGAGGCTGAGGGCACGTACAATGGCGCCCACCCCCGTCGCTCAGCCGAATGCACCCAACACCCTTTCCCACGTAAAGATGGGAAATCCCACGTTTAATCCGTCTCCTCATTAACTCTTCCT